>CM076573.1:728333829-729672993 GCA_034641835.2 Pinus albicaulis | reverse complement strand
ACTAAGTGGTAGCCAGACCCACACCTCGGACAGGATCCCTATTCCAAACGGTTCAGAGTCTAGTTGGGACTTTTAACCTGGGAGATCCCCTACCATTGGCTGGACAAACTTTCCCATCAACAAATTTGGCGCTAGAAGGAGGGCCTGAATGGCATCCTCCCAGCATACAAGCAACATTCCATCACAAACTCCCCATAGGGAGGTCATAAAGGATGATACTACCCCTCCCCCTTTGGAAAATATTCCAGGGGAGGAGGTTCCATATTATGAAATTACCAGAGAACAGCTGAAAGCCTTGTGCCCAGCTGCTCGCAATCTCATCAGGGATTTGCGATATGCCCCAATCATGAATTTCTCGACCCATACTAGAACCCCTGCTGAAAACATCACTCGTAATGGTGCTCTGGTGTGTTCCATACCCCAGTTGGTGAATCTCATGGTTGAAGACCTCGCCACAGCTGTCCAGAATAACAAACCAATTCCTGAGCTCCAAGTGGGCAAGGAGGAGGAAATGGGCATGACTGATCCCCACCTTGGCCCTCAACCTAACCCAACCCAACAGAACAATAACCAAGTACACCCCCCACCTGGGGAAGGCGATGGAGATAGAGGCCGAGGGAGCGAGGACGAGGGAAATAGAGCCCACAGGAATGAAGGCGAGGGAAATAGAGCATGTAGGAATGAAGGTGAGGGAAATAGAGCCCGCAGAAATGAAGGTGAGGGGAACAGAGGCCGTGGGAATGGAGGTAGAGGAGATAGAGGTCGTGGCCAAGGACACCGTGCCACCCACCGCCGCCCAAACCAAAACAGGCCACCTATCTACAACTGGGGATATCTTAGAAACATGGCCAACCGTGAGGGATATCAAGATGAACACTCTTGCCATGGGGGAGAAGCATCGACTTCAGGTACGGGGAGTGAGTCTGAGTCTGAGGTCAGGCACCACGAGCATGCTAGGAGGATGCAACCACTTGCCTAGATGGCCCAGTCCCCATTAGATCTTTTGGGCCCCCTCCACGACATGCCTAGGCACCCTGAGAAGCATCTGCCCAAGTTTGATCCTGAGAAAGGCACCTTGGTCGAGGATCATATAAGCAACTTCCATCTTTCCCTCCAAATCATGAGGGTTCAAACAGATGACGTTGCTTGCTGCCTGTTTCCGCACACTCTTGAAAACAAAGTGGCCACTTGGTACCGCTCCCTCCAAAGTGCCTTCGTTATGTCATGGGACCAGTTCCGTCGCGTGCTCTTGCAGAAATTTTCAAAGGACAAAAACCCTTCCATGCTCCTCACGGAGTTAAGCACCATTAAGTGCCATAAGAAAGAGAAGGTTAGAGACTTCAATCATTGCTTTGCTACCATATTGCAAAATTTTCCCCCCAACCTGGCATTGGATGACTCTATCACCATAGACTACTATACAAAAGCTCTCCCTAGGGATATTGTCATCTTCGTGAAATGCAAAGCCCGCGCCACCCTTGCAGAAAATTACGCAGTCGCCCTCGCTGTAGAAAAGGACATGCTTTCTATAGGAGCAATCGATCATGAAGGGAGAGATGACCACAAACCAATCGCGAAGAAAGGTCAGTCCTCCACACCCAAAACCGTGGATAAGGATAAGGATGCTTTTGACCTCAAGAGTATAGCAAAGGCCCTCAAGCTCTTGAAAAATGAAGTCCCCGACCTGAAGAGAAAGGGTATAGAATCCACGACTAGCACTAAGGCACCCAAGCCCTTCTTCAGAAAGAGCAACCCCAACACCAGCCGACCTCCGTCTAACCCGAACACTGTTCTCAACATGGAAGAAATAGGAAAAGACAATTTTTGTTCTTTCCACCAAGCTGCCCACTTTGAAAAAACATGCCCACAGTGGATTAGCAGCATGACTGCAGTAGTAAATCAGCTTCTGGACGATCAAACCCCATGGGATGCAGGGGAAGATGATGTTTTTGACCATGATGAATATTTGCCCCCTGATGAAGAACCGGGGTCCTCTGTTCTTGCTTTTGACATAATCCGCGGGGAAAACAATTTTACCATCACTGATATCAATATGGAAGACGATATTAAGGCCAAACCCGTACGAAAATATAGCCTTAGGAACAAAGGACCGGTCCCCGAACCATCCTTTGAGGAGAAGAATTTGGGCTTTCTTAAGGAAAATTCTACCCCCGGGGAATGAACAATAAGCTCCCCCTGAGAAGCCCACCAATAACAACACCTGAGAAAATCAAAAGAGCAAGCTCCCGGTGGGGTCCCCCAAAGCCACTACCGAGCCTAGTCCTCAACCCAATTCCGGTTATAACATTGTTGAGGATATGAAAAGAACCAGAGCCAACATCTCCCTCTACGAGCTTGCCCGCATCACCAATCAACGAGAACTTATTCTTAAAGCTTTCGCCAATACCTCAACTACTAAGCCTGTGATAAATACGTCCACGCAAGACAGTCCGAGTGTTCAGTCTATTGTAAATGCCATCAATGCAAATTCCAGGGGATCTACTCCTCCCTTCCTCTTATATTTTGATATTTTTAACTTCAACGTCCACAACTGTCTAGTTGACTCTGGTGCGTCCACAAACATTATGCCCCTATCTATTTGTAAGAAGCTAAACATCCGCCCGGAGAAAACTGACGTGAGGATCATCCAACTTGACAGATCGCAGGTACCAGTTGTAGGAGAACTAAATAACATCATCATCCGCCTTTCATTCGACTCTAGAGTCCACCAATGTATTGACATTGTGGTTGTTGACATTCTAGAAGCCTACGGCCTATTACTCAGCAGAGATTGGTCCAGCAAGCTGCAAGGGTATTTTTCCACCGATTGGTCCCACCTGTGGCTTCCTTACAAGGGCCGAAATAACCAAATCAGGGTCAAAAGCGAACCATATATGAAATATACTATGACTGATTTGGATGCTACTAAAGAACCCATCAGTTTTTCCCAGGAGCTTGGCATGTGCTTCTTGGAAGCCATTTTCGGATGTTACCATGCTCCTCAGTCTCCAGTAGACCCCAAGATCCGGTCTAAACTAACACTCGTCACAGAAGACCAGGCCACTCCCATCTCACACCAATCCAAAATTTCTCCCTAACCTACAACCCTGAAGGAGCCAGAAAATGACGTGTGGACCCTGTATTATGACGGTTCCAAAACCCATGACGGAGCTGGTGCAGGCTGCATCTTGCTGGACCCTCAGAAGAACAAGTTCTTGATTTCGTGTTGGCTAGAGTTCCAGTGCACTAACAATACTGTTGAATATGAAGCTTTGATCCTCGACCTCAAGAAGGCACTGGATTTAAATTTAAGATGCTTACGGGTCATTGGAGACTCTGATATTATCACTCGGCAGGTATGCAACACCATTCATTATTTGTCTCCGCACTTAAAAGCTTATTAACAAGAGGTATGGCATCTTATTTCTGCTTTCGATGCGTTTGGAATCAAATCTATTCTTAGAATGCATAATGCAGCAGCTGATACTCTAGCTAATGCTGCTACTAGAGTTACCCCTTTGAGGGATGAATTTTCTATTGAAGTTATGTATAGACCCTCCGTGCCAGATAATATTACTAATTTATGCGTTTTTGAGGATGATCAACATATATTGGAATTTATGCTCAACACTGAAGTATTCAAAGACGCGGCAATAGATGAGGCGGATCACAATAAAGCTTTGTAGGAAGAGCATGATAAATGCAAGGAGAACCCCATGCCCAAGGGGATAGTGTCACTTGAAAAGATTTTTGATCTGCAAAGACGATTTTGCGGGCCCCCAAATACCAAAGTACAAAGTTCCACCTTGGCACATCGGCAGGTGAACTTCGGATCAGATGAGAACCAGAAGTTCATCAACCTTGGGAAAGACTGTACCGACCAAGAGATGCAGGCTTTCACCCAACTATTTCGGAAGTATCGAGATGTATTTGCTTGGAAATACGATGATTTACGTATGTACGATACTCGGATTATTCAGCACATGATACCCATGAAGGAAGGTGTGAAGCCTTTCCAATAGAAGCTCAGAAAAGTGCATCCTACTTTGGAACCGATAATTCTGAAATAACTTAAGAAGATTTTGGATGCACGCATCATCTTCAAAGTTCGCCACTCCACATGGGTGTCAAGTTTGGTCCCGGTATGGAAGAAGTCTGGCGAGATCCACTTGTGCGTGGATTTCCGGAATTTAAATCGAGCCCTTAACAAAGACAATTATCCGGTGCCTCCTATGGAACAAATGTTGCAAGTTGTGTCTGGATCCAAGATGTTCTCCCTATTGGAGGGATTCTCCGGCTACAACCAAGTGCTGGTAGCTGAGCCGGACAGATTG
The DNA here is from genome assembly GCA_034641835.2 of Pinus albicaulis. NCBI lineage: Eukaryota > Viridiplantae > Streptophyta > Pinopsida > Pinales > Pinaceae > Pinus > Pinus albicaulis. Next base: position 729,668,659 of record CM076573.1, on the reverse strand, counting down.
AAAACTACTTTTCGAACCAAATGGGGAACTTTCACGTTCAGACGCATGCCCTTCGGATTAATAAACGCGGGGGAAACTTTCCAACGGGCCATGGATATAGATTTCCGTGGTTTGATAGAGAAAAGTGTGGTGGTCTACTTGGACAACGTCACCGTGTTTTCGAAACACTGGGGTGATCATTTATGCCACCTCAAGCAAATTTTTGAAAGGTGCAGGAAGTATGGGATTTCACTCAACCCGAAGAAAAGTGTTTTCGCGGTGGCAGAAGGGAATTTGCTGCGCCACATTATCACTAAGCAGGGAATTTTTGTAGATCCAGAGCAGGCGAAAGCCATTGCCCAGATCCCCCCCCCCAGCAGTAAAAAATATATGCAATCTTTCATGGGGAAAATCAATTTTTTACGTAAATTCATATCAGATTTTTCCCAGATAGTCAGGCCTTTGCAGGGGATGATCAAGAAGAATGCGATTTTCAAATGGAATCTACTGGAGAAGGAGGCCTTCAACAAAATCAAGCAGGCTATAGCCGAAGCACCATCCCTCCAAAGTCCATATTTTAGCAAAAGCTTTATCCTGTATACTTTCGCTTCAGATTCATCACTTGCAGCTATCCTCACGTAGAAAGACGGCAACAATGATGAATGGCCTATATCCTTCATGAGTACTAGTTTACAAGGAGCTGAATTGAACTACCCTGAAATCGAAAAATAAGCCTATGTAGTCTACAAAGCAGTCAAGCATTTCAGGCCTTACATCTTGAAAAACCATGTCACGGTTTTCGTTCCCCACCTAGCTGTTTGCTCATTGTTCGTGCAACAGGAGTTAGGCGAGAGGCGAGGCAACTGGGTGGCATGCCTGCAATAGTATGACTTAGATTTTAAACCAACACGCACTGTTAAAGGACAAGGACTATGCCAAATGGCTGCAGGGGCTACAAGCTCACATGGAGTTGAAGAAGAGTGTTGGGAACAGGAAATCGACATGTATCAGAGTGACCACGCACCTCAGCAGAGAAGTCCTTCTTGGTACTATGACATTTCGGATTATTTAGCCCATGGCATCCTGGACCTTGCTCTAACTGCCCTGCAGAAACACGCAATAAGGCTCAAAGCTGCATCTTACCAGTTGATCCAGGGTAAGCTTTTCAAGAAACATTACGATGGAGTTCTGTTACGCTGCTTGGGACATGATGAAGCACAAAAAATCTTGACCGAGCTGCATGATGGACCAGCTGGAGGGAATTTTGCAGGCGATACCACCACCCATAGGATAATGCGTGTAGGATACTATTGGCCAACCCTTTTCAGAGATGCGCATGCATATGTCCGGAGGTGCACTCAATGCCAAAGATTTGCAAACAGGGAAGCGTGGCCAGCCGCCCCCCTACTATCAGTAGTAGTGGAGGAGCCCTTTCAACAGTGGGGTTTGGACCTGATTGGTGAAATCATACCTCACTCCTCCAAGCAACATTGGTGTATTCTTACTGCTACCGATTATTTCACCAGGTGGGTCGAAGTAGCACCTTTACGCCAAATCCATGATCAAGAGGTAATATAATTTGTCACTCATTTCATCATCACCAAGTTTTGCATTCCAACTTCCTTGGTTTTCGATAATGCAACTTACTTTTCATCTTTAAAATTGTATGATTTTGCTCTAGAAAACGGTATTGTGCTTAAACATTTTGCAAATTATTATCCCCAAGGTAATGGGTTAGCTGAGTCAACTAATAAAAATATTATCTGCATCATTAAGAAGACTCTGTTGTCCCACCAGCGCAACTGGCACAACACCCTTCACAACGCTCTCTGGGCCGACCGTGTCATGCCCAAATCCTCCCTAGGCACCTCCCCATATTTTCTTGTATATGGAAAAGAAGCAGTTCTTCCTCCCCACTTATCTCTCCCTGCCCTTCAGTTTTCCCAATAATGCCATGGTACCCCATGCCCCACCTTGCAGACCCGGATCGACACTCTACTCAAGTTGGAGGAAGAACGACAAAAAACTCGGGAAAAGTTCGCCATCCACCAAAGCCAGATCAAGAGATGGTTTGATAAAAAATCCGCAGGGAGTAAAAACTTTGAAGTAGGAGACCTAATCCTTAAATGGGATAAAGGTCACGAAGAAAAGGGAAAACATTCCAAGTTCCAAGCACTATGGATAGGTCCCTTCTAGGTTAAGGAGAAATTGGGTTCCCACACATTTAGACTGCAAATTCTTGAGGGAAGAGTCGAGGTCCTCCCGGTAAACAGGCATGACCTAAAAAATTACTTCACTTAGCAGTGCTCAGAGGGCTATCCTACCCTTGTACCATATTTTCCGCTTTCGTTCCTTTTTTGTCAAAAAATAATAATAATAAATAAATAAATAAATAATTTTTTTTTAAAACGGAAGGCCTTGTCGGAGCCACGCAATTGGCACACTGCGACAGGTTCTATGTTAATGGGAGGCCTTTCCTGAAAGACATGAAGGAGGTAAAAGCTTTCTTGTAATTGGCACCCAAAGGTAGCACATGACCTAGCTCAAGCCATAAAGCGTGGGGAGCCCACCTAGCAAGTTTGAGAGGGTGTCTGCGAAAAGAAAGTGCGATACAGCGGCGACTAGATCAGAAGGGAACAGAGTTAACTCCGGGTGACGTCACGACATCCGGGAAAAACCAAAGTCCTCATATCAGACCAAGAGCAACCTGTCTGCAAGTAAAATAAGTCGGGATCCCTCATCTGCCCTGACAAAAATTTCCCATCTCAAATAAGTGCCATGAGAACATCTAAATAAGTGCCTTAGGCACATTCAAAATAAGTGCAATAGCACACTAATAAAGGGTAAAGGATTGAGAAAGGCTTCCTGCATAGAGAGGTGATGTAATGACTCCGCCAGGGTACTGACCAGGCTCGCTGGTAGCGGAGCAACGTTCGTGACTCCTAGGCAGTGACTCTGCCAGGACCGAGAGGTTCGCAGGCAGCGGAGCAACACGATGAGGAAAAAATAATCATACCGGACCCTGTAGCCTCTTGAAGTTCTCCAACCCTTTCGGTCCGGAAACTTGAAGAATTGAAGTTCTGTTAACTAGCGCCCAAACAAGCCAGCAGGCCAAGCAACCTCGCAAGGTGCCAAAGGCAAGGTAGTGCTAACCTTAAGGCAAAAAGAACAGCTAGTGAAGGCCCCTCCCTCCCCCTCAAAGGCCAACCATTGGCAGAGACTCTGAGTTCGACCAGTGAATCGCCATTTTTTGTAGCCTCTACAACACCCTCCAAAAAACTCCCACTTTAAAATTTTTTTGGAGCCCCCTAAGCAATAAGAAAAGTTAAGTAAAGAGTCGGGAGGCTTAAGTCACTGAGTCACAACTTTCAAATTTGTGGAAAACCACGACCCCACGACCTTGCGAGCCCGCGACCCTAAGGTTGCAAGGTCGCAAGGTAACAAGGTCGCATCCCTCTCAGATCACCACGCCATGTGACCCCACGATCTCATCAATGGCCCACAGGTGCGACCTTTTTATATATAGGAGGTCGCTAGGTCGCATTTTGCATATGCAGCGGATAGAAAAAATGCCTCTAACAGGTCAACTGGAGCGTGATTTTCTCGGGTAAGTTGCCGTTTTATCTCTTGTTGTTTCCTTTTTTGGTTATTCTTGCCATAATCTCTGTATTCCTTAGCCTTTAAATTTCCCCTCCCTTAGTCATTGTTTTCATTTGTCACTTAGGGATTCCCTTTTGATTCCAACATCCACCCTGCTTTCCCAACTTATCACAGTTCCTCATCCAGCCTCTCATGGCCTGTATCCTGCTCCAAAAGATATCCCCTGGCTCTTTCTGGACCCATTTAGCCCTATGTTTTCCAAGTTAAAGGGAAAAGCAACTTCACGCCGCGCGCACCAAAACCCCGGCAAGCGCTAGTGCGACTTGCGACCCTGCGATCCTGCGACCCAGTTGCTAAGTTGTCAGGTCGTAGTTTTCTCTTCTATTTTTTTTTCTCAACTTCGCAACTTAGCGACCTCGCGACTTGGTCGCAGGTCGCGGAGTTGCTCTCCCGCTATTTTTTGCGACCTAGCGACCCGCGACCTAGTCGCAAGGTCGCAAGGTCGCATTTCCACCTTTTTCTCACAACTTGCGACCCCGCGACCCTGCGACCTAGTTGCAAGGTCGCAAAGTCGCACTTTTCCCATTTTTTCACAACTTGCGACCCAATGACCCACGATCTGGTAGCAAGGTTGCAAAGTCGTAAATTCTTAAAAATATCAACATTGCGACCTTGCGACCCTACGACCCAGTAGGCCTCTTATTCAGCTCTGCCTGTGTCCCCAGTTGAAATAATTCATAAGCTGTAACTGGTCTTGTATCATCATGGCATCTTTCTTATCCTGGGATTCTTTCATGAATATGAAAGGTGAATTTGAAGCAGACTTGGAGTGTATACTTGTCCCCTCAAATTCAAGCGACATGGGACCTCCAGTATCTCGAAAAAAAGACAAGAGCCTAGAAGTGGAGGACGTAGAGATGGACATGCCAATGTCCCCACCCTGATCTACAGAGATACCCTATGCACATTTGCCAAATGGGACAGCATGCATTGGTACCAAGTGTACCAAGAGTTTGCTAGAACAGAATTCCTAGACGACCTCCCTTATCGGGAGATATACTTACAGGTCAAAAGGTCTAAGCTACATCTTGCAGGTGCCCATCCGGCTATATTCCCATGCCCAGAGATGATAGATTGGATTATATAGAAAACTAAGCCCAAGAAGTTCGTAATCGGGACAACGAAGGCAAGGATTTCGCAACACTCAAAGGCTCAGATGCTCATGTTTATTACTCTTTGCCTGAGCGAGAAGAGGACTTCATAGAATAATGGGCTATTGCCCATGCAGTTCCCATAGTTGATACTATAAAGAAGTGGTGGGAAGAACCTGAGAAATTTAAGGTCAAGAAGGACCAAGAATACCCAGTGGCGGGCCTTAGGAAAGTATATAAATTAGTGGTTTCCGTGCTTTGCAGATTGTACGGGCATCTTGATGCCACCCCCTTCAGCGGCACATGGACAACTCTCATGGAATATGTCACGGAGCACGGCACCCGTTTCAACTGGGCCAACATATTGGTGACCTCCATTCAGACCAACTTATCCTCAGCATTGGTACCAAATGAAGGAATGCCTTCTGAATTCTATATGGCCTCTTATTTGTTGGATGACGTTTGTTCAAGGTTGCACTTTGAGGGATGGGTGCATAACTGGGATCCAAAATAGACCCATGCAATCCACTTACAAACCAAGGTGTTTTTGGATTCCAGGTATAAACAAGACATAGAGCCGATCTCTCAAGTGTTCATCCCTGCTCTTTACAGAAAATTGTTCGGCCAAGACACTCCTTGCATGTCTTGGCGAGCCATGAAGACGCTTGGCAAAGTGGCGCATTGGTTCCCATTCGCTGAGTACACATTCATCCGAGTCTTTGGCTCATTCAGGGCCCCACATGCTATGCCTCGATATGTCACAGACAAAATGCTCATGCAAGAGGTCTGCTTCCAAATGTCTTTTGGTTTCTCCAGGGTCCTGTCCAGGGGTAAGAAGAAGTTGTGGCCTACGCTACCCCTCACTATCAGTGCTTACACAATCAAAGACTTCGGAGAGGTAGAGGAAGAAGCAGAAGAGATGAAAAGTTAGCACCTTAGGGAATTAGAACACCGGACATATGACCCGGAAAGGATAGTTCCTGATCATTGCAAGAGGGCTAAGTTCAAATGGAACTACTAGCACACGGAATGCCCGGGAGAATATGAAAGAAGAAATTGGTACAATGCAGACCGACAACTTGCTTCGGGGGCGGACTCTGGCCAAGAATACCCAGATGACCAAACCTTGGAAGACAGGAGCCGTGAATTAGGAGGCACTTCTTCTTCTCTGGCTAAAAATCCTCAAACCAGTATAGGGCACAGTACTTCTACCCAACAAAAGGAAATAGAAGCCAAATCCCAGCAAGAAAGAGAGAAGAAGATGAAAGAGGATGAAGATAAGTGCAAGAAGAGCCTAAGGTCAGAGCAGAGGAAAAAGCAGGCCGAGGAGGCCAACAAGGAAAAGGAGAAACAAGAGGCAGAGGCTACAGCGGAACGGGAACTCAAGAAAGAGTTAGATAAAGTGGAAGCCGACCGCCAGAAGAAAGCAGAGAAAGATACAGCAGCTGAGCGTAAAACGAAAGCTGAATTAGAAGCAACGGCAGAATTAGAGCTCAGGTGGAAGAGAGAACATGAAAAGGCAAAAGAAGAATGTCTACAAAGAGAAGAGGAAGAAAAGAAAAAGAAACAAGAGGAGGATGTAGTGCTAGAGAACATCGAGGTATCTCCCCTTGAGGTACCTCTAGTTAGTAAACGAGCCACGCTCTCCGATGTCAGTTCCTCCCAGGGGTAAAAGGAGGAGGTAGTTGATCTCACCAGGCTCACATACGATCATTTGAACTTCAAAATCCTAAAGGAGAAAAGGAGATGCCTGGCGCGAAATCCTTCCGCCTCATCCACAGTCGCGACAGGAAAAAACATAGTCCTCGATACTAGGACTAATCCTGTGATGATAGCATCGGCTGGCACAGCTTTCGCTGTGGCCACAGAAGAGAATGTAACCAGAATGAGTAGAGAGATCTTCTCTCTACAAAATAGGCTACATGAGGCAGAGCAGTGGGAGGCAAGGGCAGAACAGGAAAAGATGGCATTGAGAGAGGAGGTTCAGCAACTCCAAAAAAAAACTCCCCCTGTCAATGAAGTGTCACTTACCATTCAAAGGGAGGTCGATATATTAGAGACTACCATGAGGCAAGTTTATGGGGAAATTTTTACCATAAAAGAAATAGTTGCCCCCTTGGTGAAAGCCCAAATGGAAACTAAGAAAAGGCACGACCAGCTGAAGGAAGCCTCAGCTGCCTTGAACAGAATGATGGACTAGACAGTGCGGTACCCCCAAGCTCCCGAACATTTTCCAAAGAAGGACTGGATTCACACGCAAGATGCCAAAGTCCGGATCGGTATGAAAATGCAGTCCAAGGATAAGCTATCCAAGGACCTAGACAAGGTGATGGCTGCATACGAACATCTGATCAGCAGCATCGATTCGATGCACATCCTACATCACATTCCATCGCTGGGTGCATTGGACGAGGGGAAGACATGGGAGAAGGTGAATCAAGAGATCCAGTCATTTTTGCAGCCCATTAAGCAAGCTGCTGCCACTTCCGACCTTGCAGCATCACAAGAGAACCTGTGCAAGTTTCTTGTCACGCTAGTCTGGGTCTACACCAAGCTCGCCTCTCTGTCAAACCAGATCTCACAGAAGAAGGAGACTCTAATCCCAAATGCCTTGGAGTGTATGCATCGGCTGAAAGAAGAGGTCCCTTTGGTTTCTCCCATAGCAGCAGATTATCAGACTTGGCAAAACTTCCTCAGAGGACAACAGATTGATGCCCCTGACCTCACGATTGCGTACACCTCTTCATAATCCGATGGGAGTAGATCGATGGTAGCATTTGGAAATAGGTCGCAGGTCACACCACCTAGCCAGGTCGCAGGTCGCATTGCCCAGCCAGGTCGTAGGTTGTAGTTCCCTTCCAGGTCACAAGGCAGCTCAACAGTCAGGCATGCGAAGAGTCATGAAGCCCAAAGGGAAAATTTTGATCTATAAAACTCCCTCGAAGGAAAATGTAACGGGATCCTTTTTTGGGGGGACTCAAGAGTTATAGAGCATTGTATTGAAGGATAGCACTTTGTTGCATATGAATGAGATACTTGTCAAAACTCCTTTCGGATTTGATTTGTTTTGTTATGCGAACACTATGAGTATTTCTTATACAGTTTCAAACATCTTTTGATTAACGAAGCTGCAATTTTAGTGGCATCATTACGCATTATAGTTCTTTGTATTTGTGTTAATGATGTTCAGCTCTTTGGCTTTCTTATGAATGTTAATGAATTTTTTTATTAGCATTTGTATTATCATTTAAATCTTTCAGGAATGGAGGGCGTTCTCGCCATAAAGAATTGTTTCTTTTGTGGTCAGAATAGCCTACAAGCATAACCTCAATGATGTTTTTTTAACAACATTTCCTTTGGCATTCATGCTTTATTATTTTACCTTGCTACGCATAATGTTGTATACGGTTTAACTCATTAAGCATGTATCTGGTATCATTTGAATAAGTGTGTGTCTGCAGGTTCATTGAGTTCTTTTGAGACCTAAATAAAGGAAACCTAAGTGGTAGCTGGACCCACACCCCGGACGGGATCCCTATTCCAAACGGTTCAGAGTTGAGTTGGGACTTTTAACCGGGGAGATCCCCTACTGTTGGCTGGACAAACTTTCTCGTCAATAGATTTGGCGCTAGAAGGAGGGCCTGAATGGCATCCTCCCAGCATACAAGCAACATTCCATCACAAACTCTCCATGGGGAGGTCATAAACGATGATACTACCCCTCCCCTTTTGGAAGATATTCCAGGGGAGGAGGTTCCATATTATGAAATTACCAGAGAACGGTTGAGAGCCTTGCACCTAGCTGCCCACAATCTCATCAGGGATTTGCGATATGCCATAATCATGAATTTCTTGACCCATACTAGAACCCCTGCTGAAAACATCACTCGTAATGTTGCTCTGATGAGTTCCATACCCCAGTTGATGAATCTCATGGTTGATGACCTCGCCACAGCTGTCCAGAATAACGAACCAATTCCTGAGCTCCAAGTGGGTGAGGAGGAGGAAATGGGCATGAATGAACCCCACCTTGGCCCTCAACCTAACCCAACCCAACAGAACAACAACCAAGTACACCCCCCACCTAGGGAAGGCGATGGAGATAGAGGCCAAGGGAGAGAGGGCAAAGGAAATAGAGCCCGCAGGAATGAAGGCGAGGGAAATAGAGCCCGCAGGAATGAAGGTGAGGGAAATAGAGCCCGCAGAAATGAAGGTGAGGGGAACAGAGGGCATGGGAATGGAGGTAGAGGAGATAGAGGCCGTGGCCAAGGACACCAAGCCTCCCACCGCCACCCAAACCAAAATAGGCCACCTGTCTACAATTGGGGATATCTCAGAAACATGGCCAATCGTGAGGGATATCAAGATGAACAATCTCACCATGGGGGAGAAGCATCGGGGTCAGGTATGGGGAGTGAGTCTGAGTTTGAGCTCAGGCACCAAGAGCATGCTACGAGGGTGCAACCACTTTCTTGGATGGCCTAGTGCCCATTAGATCTTTTGGGCCCCCTCCACGACATGCCTAGGCACCCTGAGAAGCATCTCCCCAAGTTTGATCCCGAGAAAGGCACCTTGGCCTAGGATCATATAAGCAGCTTCTATCTTTCCTTGCAAATCATGAGGGTTCAAACAGATGATGTTGATTTCTGCCTGTTTCCTCACACTCTTGAAAACAAAGTGGCCACCTGGTACCACTCCCTTCCAAGTGCCTCCATTATGTCATGGGACCAGTTCCGTCGCGTGTTCTTGCAGAAATTTTCAGAGGACAAAACCCCTTCCATGCTCCTCACGGAGTTAAGCACCATTAAGTGCCATAAGAAAGAGAAGGTTAGAGACTTCAATCAGCGCTTTGCTACCATACTACAAAATCTTCCCCCCAACCTGGCATTGGATGACTCTATCACCATAGACTACTATACGAAATCTCTCCCTAGGGATATTGTCGTCTTCATGAAACGCGAAGCCCGCACCACCCTGGCGGAAAATTACGCGTCCGCCCTCGCTGTAGAAAAGGACATGCTTTCTATAGGAGCAATCGATCATGAAGGGAGAGATGACCACAAACCAATCGTGAAGAAAGGTCAGTCCTCCACACCCAAAACCACGGATAAGGATAAGGATGCTTTTGACCTTGAGAGTATAGCAAATACCCTTAAGCTATTGACAAATGAAGTCTCCAACCTGAAGAGAAAGGGTATAGAATCCACGACTAGCACTAAAGCACCCAAGCCCTTCTTCAGAAAGAGCAACCCCAACACCAGCCAACCTCCGTCTAACCCGAACACTGTTCTCAACATGGAAGAAATAGGAAAAGACAATTTTTGTTCTTTCCACCAGGCTGCCCACTCTGAAAAAACATGCCCACAGTGGATTAGCAGCATGACTGCAGTATTAAATCAGCTTCTGGATGATCAAACCCCAGGGGATGTATGGGAAGATGATGTTTCCGACCATGATGAAGATTTTCCCCCTAATGAAGAATCGAGGTCCTCTGTTCTTGCATTTGACATAATCCGCGGGGAAAACAATTTTACCATCACTGATATCAATATGGCAGACGATCCTAAGGCCAAACCTGTACGAAACTATAGCCTTAGGAGCAAAGGACCAGTCCCCGAACCATCCTTTGAGGAGAAGAAAAGGGCTTTCTTAAGGAAAATTCTACCCCCAGGGAATGAACAACAAGCTCCCCCTAAGAAGCCCACCAATAACAACACCCGAGCAAATCAAAAGAGCAAGCTCCCGGTGGGGTCACCCAAAGCCACTACCGAGCCCAATCCTCAACCTGATTCCGGTTATAACATTGTTGAGAATATGACAAGAACCAGAGCCAAAATCTCCCTCTACGAGCTTGCCAGCATCACCAATCAATGAGAACTTATTCTTAAAGCCTTTGCCAATACCTCAATTGCTAATCCTGTGAGAAATACGTCCGCGCAAACCAGTTCGAGTGTTCAGTCTATTGTAAACGCCATCAATGCGAATTCCAGGGGATCCACTCCTCCATTCCTCTTATCTTTTGAGATTTTTAACTTCAACTTCCATAACTGTCTAGTTGACTCCGGTGCGTCCACAAACGTTATGCCCCTATCTGTTTGTAAGAAGCTGAACATTCGCCTGGAGAAAACTGATGCGAGGATCATCCAACTTGACAGATCGTATGTACCAGCTGTAGGAGAACTAAATAACGTCATCATCTGCCTTTCGTCCGACTCTAGAGTCCACCAATGTATTGACATTCCGGAAGCCTACGGCCTATTACTCAGCAGAGATTGGTCCAGCAAGCTACATGGGTATTTTGCCACCGACTGGTCCCACCTGTGGCTTCCTTACAAGGGCCGAAATAACCAAATCAGGGTTGAAAGCGAACCATATATGAAATATACTGTGACTGATTTGGATGCTACTAATGAACCCATCAGTTTTGCCCAGGATGAGCTTGGCATGTGCTTCTTGGAAGCCATTTTCGGATGTTACCATGCTCCTCAGTCTCCAGTAGACCCCGAGATCCAGTGTGAACTAACACTCATCGCAGAAGACCAAGCCACTCCCATCTCACACCAATCCAAAATTTCTCCCCAGCCTACAACCCCGAAGGAGCCAGAAAATGACGTGTGGACCCTGTATTATGACGGTTCCAAAACCCATGACAGAGCTGGTGTAGGCTGCATCTTGCTGGACCCTCAGAAGAACAAGTTCTTGATTTCATGTCGGCTAGAGTTCCAGTGCACTAACAATACTGCTGAATATGAAGCTTTGATCCTCAACCTCAAGAAGGCACTAGATTTAAAGGTAAGATGCTTACGGGTCATCGGAGACTCCGAGATTATCACTCGGTAGGTATGCAACACCATTCATTGTTTGTCTTCACACTTAAAATCTTATCAACAAGAGGTATGGCGTCTTATTTCTGCTTTCAATGCGTTTGGAATCAAATCTATTCTTAGAATGCACAATGCAGCAGCTGATACTCTGGCTAATGCTGCTACTAGATTTACCCCTTTGAGGGATGGCTTTTCTATCGAAGTTATGTATAGACCCTCCGTGCCAGATAATATTACTAATTTACGTGTTTTTTATGATGATCAACAGATATTGGAATTTATGCTCAACACTGAAGTATTCAAAGACGCGGCAATAGATGAGGTAGATCATGATCAAGCTTTGCAGGAAGAGCATGACAAATGCAAGGAGAACCCCATGCCCAAGGGGATAGTGTCACTTGAAAAGATTTTTGATCTACAAAGCTGATTCCGCGGGCCCCCAAATACCAAAGTACAAAGTTTCACCTTGGCACATCGGCAGGCGAAGTACACTACAGAATTCAGAATCTACAATAGGACAACATAAAAATCCAGTTAGCTTCATTAAGGCTAGAAGGAGTAGTACTAGTTTGGTGGGAGGGAAAGACTCAAGAGGAAATGCGAATTCATGGTAAGATATTCATTTCTTGGGTTGAATTCATTTATTCCATTAAAAGACAGTTTTATCCATTAGCCTATACGTAAAAAGAAATAATGAGTTGGAAAAACATTAGGCAACTCAAAGGCCAAATTGTTCAAGAGTATACACAGGAGTTTAGAAAGGGGGCTTTGTTGTTAGGAGTAAACTTGAATTCACAAGACACATTCTTGAAATATATTGGGGGTTTACATTCATACTTGAAACATATTATCCTTATGTTTAACCCAAAAAACTTAGATGAAGTATGTGTGCAAGCCACACATCTTGAAGCAAGGGGAAAGAACATTCAGGAAGAGGGTAGTAAGAAGAAGCCATTCAAGGGTAAGGGAAAAGAGAAGGGAGGAAAATGGAAGGGAAAGAAGAATGCAAGAATCAAGAAATAAGGGGGGAAAGCTACATGAAAACATTGTTCCAAAGAGGGGCATGATGAAGCCCAATGTTGGAAACAACATCTCGAACTAAGGCCAAAGAAACCAAATAACAAAGGGAAACAAAATATCACTGCCACCACACAACAAGATCTTGGATCTGATTCAGGAGATGAGACCAAGATGATAGCCATGGTTAACAAAGGAAAGGAAGCCATAACAAGTACTAGTTCCTCAAATAGTCATGACAACACTCCAAATGAAGACATAAGGATAGAATTGTTCCATGTTAGAGTGATTTCAAATCATGCAAATATTGATGCATTATTTGATACTGGGTCACAAGAAAACCTTATTGCAGAAGAATTAGTCAAAATTATTAACCTTAAAATCATACCACATCATAAACCATACCATTTGGGTTGGATAGTTAAGAATTCCAATTTACATGTTACAAGGAAATGCATATTTCGATTTGCTATTACTACAAACTTTATTGATGAAGTCGAGTTAGACATGGTTCCACTTGACATTTCTGGGATTATCTTGGGAATTCCATATTTGTATGACAGGAAAGCGGTGTTATATCTCCATGAGAACAAATATCATTTGCTTAAGGATGGGGTGGAGTATATTGTGAGAGTTCATCGCAAGAAATTGAATATTTCTTTAGTTAATGTAGGGCAAATGAAGAGGCTAGTTAATGCAAGTAAAAAATTTGTGCTTCTCATGATTAAGAAAAAGGATGATGTTGATTATGAATCTTTTGAAGGATGTGATGAAAAATTGAAATCTTATTTGTTTGATGTCGTAATTCAGCGTGGCGAGATGTTTCAAGAACCAAATGGGTTATCGTCCAAGAGGGGAATTCAGCATGAGATTCAGTTGCAGTAGGATGTTCCACTTCCAAACATTGGTATATATTGCATGTAAATTATGGAGAGTTTTTAAATCAAGAAGAAAATTCAAGAATTTTTTAACAAAATTATAATACACCCATCTACTTTACCATGTGGTCCACTAATTTTTTTTTTACCAAAGAAGGATGTGACTTGGCGCATGTGCATCGATTTCTGTGCATTGAATAAAATCATGGTAAAGAATCGCTACCCACTCCCACACATTGATGATCTGCTAGATTAGTTTAAGTATGAAAGATATTTCACTAAGTTAGACTTGCGAAGTGGTTACCATTAAGTCAGAATAGTTGAAGAGGACATTTGGAAAACTGCCTTCAAAACTAGACAAGGATTGCTTGAGTGGTTAGTTATGCCATTTGGTCTAACAAATGCTCCAGCTACTTTCATGAGAGTCATGAATGATGTATTTAGACCATTTATATATTAATTAGTCATTGTTTACTTATATGACATACTTATATTCGGAAAATCAAGAGAAGAACATGTCATGCATGTGAACAAGGTATTTGATGTCTTGAAAAAAGAGAAATTGTTTTTAAAGATGCCGAAGTGTGAGTTTGGAAAGACTTATTTGGCATATTTGGGACATATTTTTGGAGGAGTTCAGCTGAAGATTGACCCTTCCAAAGTAGAGGTCATTCTGAATTGGCCCAATTCTAATACATTTACAGAGGTAAGAAGGTTTCTTGGGGCAACACAATATTGGAGGAAATTCATTGCTAATTTTTCTTCCATTGCAGCTCTGTTACATGCATTGACAAGTGTTAAGAAAGTATTCCATTGGGGATATGTACAGCAAAAATCATTTGATGCTTTAAAGAAAAAGATAATTTCAACACCGGTATTAGCACTCCCAGATCTTAGACAGCCATTTGATCCAAGCAGATGAAAGTTATTATGCTATGGGAGCAGTGCTCATGCAACATGGTAAGCCTATTTCATTTCATTCTGAAATTTTTAAAGGACCTGTGACTAATTATCCCACCTATGATAAAGAGTTATATGCATCGGAAGAAAGTGTAAAGAAATGGAAGCACTATTTAATGGGGAAAGAGACCATTATCCACACTAACCATCATCCATTGCAGTACTTACAATCACAGTCAAAGTTGTAGAAATCAAGACATTTCAGATGGATGGGATTTCTACAACAATTTCATTTGGTTATCAGGTACAAAAAGGGAATCTACAATAAGGTAGCTGATATACTCTCTAGGCCTATTGTAAATTCATCTATTATACTCAAGCACAATTCAATTATGCATGAAAGTTACATTGAACAATATGCATATGATAGTGATTTTCAAGATGTGTATGAAAGCTTCAGTCAAGGAAATGAAAATGAAGAGTTAGATTGTCATGTGCATAACATTTTTTTGTATCACATGGGTAAGTTATGTATACCACAAGGAGAAATAAATAGTATCACAAGAGAGGCGCACACATCATTGATTGTTGGTCATTTCAGTGTAGGAAAGACAATATCGAATCTCCAAATGTATTTTTATTGGCCACGCATGATTGATATTGTATCTCATTTTATTAGAGGATGTTCTTTATGTGAAAAAATCAAGCCTAGCAATAGGAAACTTGGATTGTACACTCCACTTACGATTCCTTCACATCATTGGGAGAGTATCTCAATGGATTTTGTAGGTGGTCTTCCTATGTCAAGGAAAGGTCATGATTATTTTTATGGTGTGGTAGATAGGTTCAGAAAAATGTGTCTTTTGATGCCATGTCAGAAAACAATTAAATCTAAACAAACTACTAAAATTTTCTTTCAAAATGTATCGGTTCATTTTGGTATTCCTACTTCTATTGTAAGTGATCAGTATTCCCAGTTTGTTGGGAAATTTTGGTCAAAATTATGGGACATGAAGGACACAAAGTTGAAGAAGAGTACAAAATTTCATCCGCAAAAATATGGTCAAACCAAGATGGTAAGTAGAAAATCTATTCATCTTTTTAGAGTTTATTGTAGCAAGCATCCCAAGTTGTGGTATGAACAGTTGCATTACATTTAGCATGCATACAACAAGGCAAATAATTCTTCCACAAACACATCACCATTTAAGGCATGTTATGGTTATTTGCCAAGATCACCTTTGGACTTCATCTTTGAGAAAGATGTCATTATATATGGTCATAGTGACATAGATAAGGCAAGAAAGTTCATTGAGAAAATTCAGTTGATACATCACACAGTTCAAGAGAAAATTGAAAAGAGTCAAAGAAGCTACAAGTCAAGCCATGAAAAACACCATGTTGATCACAAATTACAGATTGGAGATGAATTTTAGTTGTATATCAGCAACGAAATATTTCAAGGCGAAGGTAAAAATCTCAAGCCAATCCGTTATGGTCCATTTAAAATTCTGGAAAAGATTGGTACTAATGCATTTAGGCTAGATTTGCCTCCTTATATGCAAATATATTCTGTCTTTAATGTTGAGAATTTGATATTTTTTGAGCCTCCTTTGATTGATGATCAAGGTCAACATGTTAAACTGCCATCAATATATGATTTCTCGCCAGAATATCTGGATGAACTTCAGCAACATCTCATACTTGACAGAAGAATCAGAACTTCAAGAAGAGGGAATGTCGAATACCTTAGAGTGGGACTCAAGGGAAAAAATCCTTCAAAGGCCAAATCAATGGAGAGTGAAAGGGTGAGGGAGTTGTACCCTCACTTGCTGGACAATTGATTGTATATTTTGGGGTCAAAAAGTATTCTAGTGGGGAGGAATGATCAGGAGCTCAATATTTAGCCAAAAATTGAAAGTTCTCAAAGATGCTTTAGACCATAATGACAAGATAGATCTCATCACCAAGATTCCACCGCAAATCGTTTCATCCAAATTTGAGTCTGTATGAGTGATTGATGGTTTGTTTTTCATTTTTCTAAACTAGTGAAAATTGCGTAGAGAAGTGACGGATTGATGACTAGGCAGTCCAGTCAGCACCTCATGAATTTATAGGCCAATGGGGAAGGGCACGTGGTGCAGTCGAGAGCTAAAACAATCCGGTGGATAATATTCAGTTGGAAGGCGCATACATTACATATTACAAGATCAAGGTTGGTCGCATATTTATTTAAACAAAGGTTAACATATATCCATGACATATTTCACTAACTCAAAGTATTAAACCTTGGTCCAAAGCATCAATGTATTCAACCATCTTCCATTGGCAGTTTAGTAGTGGAGGAAATAAGGCAACAAGAAATTATTTGTGATTTTGATTGCGCAGTAAGTGATGTGGCGATAAGGTGGGTCCTACCAATCGCATTGGGGTATCACAATCGCAAGACGGAGAAGGAAACATAAAATGATTTATAGCGGGGTTGCAATCTGCGATCTGCGATAAGTCATTGCACTATGATCTGCAATCTGCGATAAGTCACTACACTGTGAAATGCGATCTTTGATCTGCGAAAGCAATTGCGATGCGATCTATGGAGATTTAAATACATTAAGCCGTGCATTAATACAATATTTGTGGATAATTGCGTGTTAGTGACAAAAGCACTTAACCCCACTTAACACATACTTATCTTAACATTAATCGCATACTTATCTTGGCGGCGGCTTTGACGGACCCTCCAAATTCGGCAAACTTCCACATTTGGTGGAGTTAGCTAGATATTTTCCATAATTAGTGGAGAAATTGTAGGGAAATTAGTTTTTTCCATAACTGAGACAATTTGCAACCAATTTAGGCTTAGGAAGAGTCATTCTTGGTATATTTAGATTTTTTGGAGCCATTGGAGCAAGTTGCAGAGGCAACATGAGACTATAAACAACACCTTTACATAATTGAAGCTAATAAAAAGGCCCACAATATGAAGATGGACCAAGGAGATGTAGCCCAGGAGGGGTGAACTCCTTCATAAAAAACCTGTGTATTTGTCTCTATTATTTTTTCTTGTTGTGTTTTAATATTTAGTTGTTCAGCATTAAGTTTCCATGCTTTTAAGTTCATGAAAAACACTTAATCTCATCAAGTTTAATGAATTGTCACTCATAAACACTTGTATAAACCCTTATATGATAAGCAAACCAAAGCACTTTCATGTTAATTCTGAAAATTGTATTAGCACAAAATTAACTAACATTCAATTTTAGATCAATAGTCTCAACAAGTCATTCATAACTCTCATGAATATTGGAGGTGCATTGAAAATTCAAAACGACATAACTAACCATTCAAACAAACCTTGTTTTGTCTTGAAATAAAATTTTCAAATATCACCTTCAATAATCTTTATCTCATGATAATTTCTTCTCAAATCTAACTTAGTGAAATAAACAAAATCCTTTAACTGATATAGAAAATCATCAATGTGAGGAAGAGGATAACGATTATTTACCATGATTTTGTTCAAAGCTCTAAATCCACACACATGCACGATGTCTCATCCTTATTTGGAACCAGGACAATAGGAGACTCACAAGGGGATGTGTTAGGCCTGATGACACCTTTTTCAAGCAACTCTTGAATTTTCTTGTTGAACTCTGCATTCTCCAAAACTAAAATTTTTGTATTTGTCAATATTTGGAAGAGGTGCGTCCTGCTACAAGTGAATATCATGTTGGATTCCTTAGCAAGAAACCCTTTAGGTTCCTGAAACAAATTTTCATAAGTGTTAACAAATTCAACCAACTCATGGTTGAGCTTAGAATCAGATCCTATGAAAGCTTCATATTCAACAATATTTAGCTTTAATCATCAACAACACAAAATTATTACTAGCATTTACAAGCCTTTTCATCTAACCAACACTTACAATAGATAAGTTCATCTTCTTGTGATGTGCTCTAACAATATACTCAACTCCATCCTTAAAATGATGATATATGTTCTCATGATGATCGAATATGGATTTTTGTTCATACAAGTATGGACTCCCTAAGACAATTCCACATATGTCAAGTGGTACAACATCAAGCTGTGGTTCATCAATAAGATTGCAGTGATGGCTAATTTGAGTTTACATTTTATGGCCACTTGAAATTTGGCATAATCACACACCCAACCCAAAGGGTAAGGTTTAGTATCAGGTGTAGTTTCTAAGTTTATTTTCTTGACAATAGCTTTAGAAATAATATTTACTTGGGGTACAATATCAAATAATATATAAACTTCTGTATGTTTTGTATGAACCCTATTATAGAAAATTTCAATTCTTTCTTTATCATTTTGAGACTCAATAGGCTTACTAGAAGCACTAGTACTTGCATTAGAAGCTTTAACTTCTATTCCCATGGATGTGATTTTGGTTTCATCACCTGAACCATACCCTAGATCTTGTTGAGTTGTAGCAGCAGTCTATTGTATCCTCTTATTGTTGAACTTCTTTGGTCTCATTTCTGGATGTAATTTCCAACAGTGATCTTGACCATGTCCTTCTTTTGAACAATTTTTACACGTAAGTTTCCCTCCCTTTGTCTTGATTGTAGCATTCTTTTTTCCTTTTCCTTTAAACTTCCCCTTTCCTTTGTCTCCAAATTTGGATGATTTCTTTCTAGTCTCTTGAGGAACATTCTTACCTCTTGATTCAAAATGAGTTGTCTGAACACATACTTATCTAGATTGGTAGGATTAAACATAAGTATAGTATGTCTCAAATAACTATGTAATCTACCTATGTATTTAAGGAGAGTGTCTTGTGAATACAAATCAACACACAAGATTAAAGATCTTCTTCTAAATTCTTCTGTGTAACTTTGGACACTCTAACATTTAGCTTGTCTAAAAAAATTTCATTCTATAATTTATTTTTGCATGTAAGCTAATAGATAAAATTTTCTTCTTAATGCAGCTATAAAATCATTCCAAGAAGGGATGATTTTATGTAATAGTCCTGGTAAAAAATCCATGTAATAAATTTAATAAACAAAAAATAATAAAAAAGGTCATGGGACACATATTCCAAGATGAATGTTGGGAAAAACATCCTAGTGGGTTTTCATTTACTTTATTATGCCTAAAGTAAATTTTCAAAGACAATAGAAAAGGATTTGGAAAGGCAAAACGACATTATTGGCATTTTATTTATGAAAATAATGGAAATTAGGAGAAAAGGAAGGTGAAAGGTCACAAGTTTCATGTGAGGACGAAAATGAAGGAAAATAATGGAAAATAAAGAAAATAGAGACCTCATTAATAAAAAGTATTTTGAGGATAATTTGGTACCTTTTTTCAGTATATTTTTGGAGCTCTCTCTATTTTCTCTTTCTCTCTCACACTCTTAGACAGTTAGAGCATCCTTGGAGCACTCTAGCATAGGATCAAGAAAAGAATAGGAAGACAGAAGAAGGAAAAAGGAAGCACATATCAAGAAAGGAAGAGCATAATCAAGAAGCTACAATAAGATTACTTGCAGGTATCAATTTTCATCTGTGATTTCCTTGCTAGATTTGGTATTCATGGTACATGCATGTGTGTATTTGATTCTCTTTCTATCATTGGCATGGGTCTTTCCAGGTGTGACATTGGATTTAAACCTTTCCTTGTCATTTCCAGATATCCATAGTGTGGTGGGTTCTCTTGTATTTGGTTAAGCTGGACTACCGTATGGATTAGAAGTTGATTGGGGTGGTCTCAGGATTATTCACAAGGTCTAGGAATCCGAGGATGGGATACACGGTAAAGCCTGGTTTTGAACACCTCGATTGGGCCTAGGAATTCTCGACTGGTGAGTGGAGGGATACAAGGTAAATCCCATAGGTGAATACACTTGATTGGGCCTCGGAATAACTTGACCACTAATGGTGGGATACACGGTAAATCCCAAAGGGTGGCGATCTCGTAGGCCTAATAATCCCTTGACCAGTAATGGTGGGATACACAGTAAAGCCGAGACGTTGAGACAGATAAATTCCTCACGATTTAGGTGGAGAAATTTGGAGGCATCCATGCTTTTTTAGCGCCTAGTGATTCGGTGGGGATTGTGGTAAAGCCTGCTTTTATTGATGAGGGTTTGGGCCTACGGATCCCTTGGTGAGATATACGGTAAAGCCCGAGGAATCCCTATTTGTTTTTTTTTGTGAGTCACACATTCATGCTTGGAATATGGTAAGGGGGTGATTGGCTTAATGAAATATTTGGTTCAACCAAATCTATGGTCAGCTGGTTTGTGGAAGTCCTTGAATTGATTGGAATATGTATTCATTAACAATAAATTCTTCTACTTGGTATTTCATGTGTAAATGTATTCCTCATATGTGTTTTTAATGTTTTTTATATCCTTATTATTTCTGTTGGTTATATACAGGTTATGGGTATGTTTTATGACAGCCTTGATGTATGTCTCTTATCATATTTTGATTAATAAATGAACCAACAATGAATATATGACCTAAACTGAAACTATTTTGATAATGAATCAATGATTCTTGATCATTCTTAGATAAGTATGAGACCCCTGTGCTTAGATATGTTGTTATGACATGTAGATTACATATTCGTGACATGCTTGACGAAATCCTTGTCATGTTTAGTAGGGGTCAAATCAAGTACTTGTACGAGTGATTGAATTAGTGGCCTTGTTAAATTTTTGTTTATCATTTTTGAAATTTTCATGAAGTTTTGGGTAGTTCCCTGAGTCATGGCCTTTAAAAACTGCCACAAAATTCAGGGTCACTAGCTTAGAATTTCCTGAAATGTCTATCATTGTTAGAATGCCTTGTTCTGGGAGTGACTGGAAAGCCTCAATCACATGCATGGCTTGTCATGGGAGTGGTTGAGGGTCCATATCAGAAAAATGATAATTTATCCCAAGGGTTAAGTACTTGGAAGTGTTGGTTTCCTCCTGGAGGGTTTGTAACTCCTAAGGACGGTCATAAAGGTTTTTTTTGTCAATTCCACTTCCTTAACTATACATGGGGAGTTGAATCACATCATGGTAACCTCTTGTCACATGTTTACCCCAGTGGACCGGTTAGCTTGGGTAAATGTGGGAGGAGGGTGTTACAAAGTGGTATCATAGCTTGGGTAAATTACTAGTTGTTACGCTCACCATTAAAGAGAGAATTCCATTTTTTTTTAAATGAAAAATGCTTCTAAAATAGCTAAGACCTCCTCATTTATAGACTCCAATGATCCAACCCTAACCCTAATTAGGGTTTTAAATTTCACATTTGTTCACACAATATATATCGGTTATCTTGTATTTAGCCTTTCATATCTCCACATTCATTGATTGAAGTGGAGAGAGTTGGAGAGACAACAATGGAAGCTAGGTGTTCCTTGCATCAGGGCCACGATAGTTTTTTTAATAGTTAAGGTATCTATTAACCACAATGGCTCACATGAGAAGAGAACCTTCGCTTCCTTTGGATGGATTGAGAGTTTGGCAGGATGGGAAAACTTGAGTTAATTGAAAACTGGCCTTTTCCATAAGGGCATTTTCAAAATGATGTGAAATTAAGCTCATTTTTCTGAAACCGGGTTCAGGATGAACACTTTGATCCATAATGCAAAGAGGAAACCAATGTGTTATAATAACTTAGGTCAATGATCAATTGTGATATTATTTTAAACATGAATTTATAAATGTTATCTTTGGCTGATTAAACAATTTAGTAGATAAAAAAGTAAATTACTTTCCAGACGAAGAAATTATATATATATATATATATATATATATATATATATATATATATATAATGCAAAGAGGAAACCAATGTGTTATAATAACTTAGGTCAATGATCAATTAGCATGTTCGTAATTATCATGGCCAAGACCACAATAACACCTCGTGTTTGGTTACCAAAATGTGAATTATTTTCATATGGGCCATGGTGGTTAAGGATAACTTAGGTCAATGATCATACCATGTTTATAATAATTGTGGTCAATACAACAATAACACTTCGTGTTTGGTTACTGGATTTTAGAAAAAAATTCTCTTCAAGTAAAAGAAACTATTGCAACAACCTATGTCCATCCATGTATTTTATCTACGTGACAATACTTTGAATCAATGTAATGTGTGCATACACTTATGCAGATCAATATTTTACATGATTTATTGAATAATGAAAGGATACAGTTAGAAAAAATATTTATATTTGTTTTTTTTATATATTCTTTGAGATTTACTTTATTTTAATCTATTTTTCTTGATCCTCCTCTCAACTTCAAGTTAACATGAATCATAGTGGTGCTTAGATGAGATAGCTTAGATTTTAGCTTTTTTGAGTTCACTAGTATCAAATTTACTTCAAATTCCAAAATTATTTTTCCTCTCATTCTTTGTAATGTTCTTTCCATTTAAGCCAAAATTTCTCTACTAACTAAAGACTAATTGGGATAAAATCTGCAGTAAACACTGATTGAGATCAAAGTTGTGGGAAACCTGATGCTTCATGGTATTTCTAAAACTATTTTATCATTTGTTCATTCTAATTAGCTATTTAACTTATCATTATCATTATTATTATTATTATAATCGATGGCATTAAAACGTGATATTATTTTAAACATGAATTTATAAATGTTATCTTTGGTTGATTAAACAATTTAGTAGATAAAAAAGTAAATTACTTTCCAGACGAGGAAATTATATATATAATTTCCTCGTCTGGAAAGTAATTTACTTTTTTATCTACTAAATTGTTTAATCAACCAAAGATAACATTTATAAATTCATGTTTAAAATAATATCACGTTTTAATGCCATCGATTATTATCTAATTTTATTTATATTCATGTTTGATCTTATTCACAGATTATCTATTGATGTTAACATTGATAGATCCAAGGTTATTGAAAGTGAAATATCCAAGTTATATAGCATATTGAAATTTCATTTTCACTTTAAATCTATCATGCATTGTGTGGATAAAATAGTAAATTTAATATACTTTTACTATAATAATATTTGATATGTTATTTAGTATGATAATATTTAATATTTAATTTTTTATTTAAAGTTTTAATGAATACAAAGTTAACATTAATATATTTAAAACTAGCATAACATTAGTAAATGTGGTTGATATATGTCGTAGGCATAAACCTAATATATGCTACCACAACCACATCAATAAATGTGGTTGAAAAACACCATAGGTGTTAATGGTATAGATCTAATATTAATGAAAATATTAATATACATATTGACAAATATATAATAATAAAAATAATAATAATATTACAAAAATAACAATTATAAAAAAATATTAATATTAATTTATAATAATTTATTTATATTTATTATATAAATTTATATAGTTTTTATTAATTGATATTATTTATATAAATATAAATTAAGATATATTAATATAGTAAACAAATTTTATTAATTAAGACCCAAGGAATTTATATTATAAAAGCAAGTAATTTATATTAACCATAGGGTTATTATTATAAACCCTATGAATAATATTATACACTAGGAATATGAACTCTTAGATTAATAAACCCAAAGGGTTGATATTATAAACCGAAGGCACTAATAAACCCAATGTATTCATACTAAAAACCCGATGGAATAATATTAAACTCAAAGGATTGATATTGTAAACCCAAGGTATATAAATCATAAGATAAATATTGTAAACCCTAAAAAAAACAAGGTTGGCCATGGTTGACCATGGATGATTTTTATATTTAGACACTCTTTGTCACAAAGTGATGCTAGACCATGGTTGACCATGATTAATTTTTATATTGAGAGAATCTTTGTCACAATGAGATGTTGGGACATGGTTGAAAATGGTTGACCATGGTTGATTTTCATATTGAGACAATCTTTGTCACAATGCAACGTTGGACCATGGTTGACCATAGTTTATTTCCATATTGAGACAATCTTTGTCATAATGCGATGTTGGACCATGGTTGATTTTCATATTGAGACAATCTTTGTCTCAAACTGAAGGGATTAGTATTATAAATTGAAGGTATTAATATTATAATCCCTAGGATTAATATTATATACCTTATGAATAATATTATACCCTAGGAATATGAACCCTAAGATTAAAAAACCCAAGGGATTGATATTATAAACCCAAGGGATTAATACTAAAAACCCAATGGATTATAAACCCAAAGGAATAATATTAAACTGAAGGTATTCATATTATATAACCAACATAAATACCCTAAGATAAATATCATAAGCCCTAAAATAAACATGGTTGAGCATGGTTTATTTTACTATTGAGACAATATTTGTTACAATGTGACATTGGACCATGAGACATTCTTTGTCACAATGTGACCATCGTTATTGACCATGGTTGACCATGATTGACTATAATTGACAATGGTCAACCAATGTGGACCATGATGGACCATGGTTGACCATGATTAATTTTAATATTGAGAAAATATTTGTCACAAACGCTAAGGATTAATATTATAAACACAAGGCATATAAACCCTACGATAAATATTATAAATCCTAAAATAAATTTTAACCCTAACATTAATATTATAAACCTCGGGATTAATATTATAAACCCAATGTATTAATATTAAAAACCCAAGGGATTATAGACCCAAGAAAATAACATTAAACCCTAGGATAAATATTAAACCATAGGAATATAAACCCTAAGATTAATAAACCCAAGGGATTATTATTGTAAACCTAAGGTATTATAAATTGAAGGGAATAATATTACACCCAAGGTATATAAACCCTATGACAAATATTATAAACCCTAAAATAAACATTGTTGACCATGGTTTATTTCATATTGACACAATCTTTGTCAAAATACGACGTTGGATGATAGTTGACCATCAATTTTCATATTGAGACAATTTTTTTCACAATGCGACGTTAGACCATGCTTGACCACAATTTATTTTCATATTGAGACAATATTTGTTAGAATGCGACGCTGGACCATGGTTGATCTTTGTTGACTATGGATGTCACAATGTGACATTGGACCATCACACAATCTTAGTCATAATGCAACCATGGTTATTGACTATGTTTGGCCATGGCTGACCATGTTTGAATTTCATATTGAGACAATCTTTGACACAATCTGACGTTGGACAATAGTTGATTGTAACTGATTTTCATATTGAGACAATATTTGTCATAATGTGATGTTGGACCATTGCTAACCAAGGTAAACCATTATTAACCATAATTGATCATGTTTGACCATTTTTGACCAATTTTGACCATGATTGACCATGCATGACCATGGTTTACTATGATTGATTTTCACCTTAAGGAAATATTTTTCACAATGCGATGTTGGACCATGGTTGAACATTAGGAATGTGAACCCTTGGATTAATAAACCCAAGGGATTGATAATATAAACCAAAGGGAATAATAAACCCAAGGGATTAATACTAAAAAACAAAGGGACTATAAACCCAAGGGATTATAAAGTCAAGATATATAAGCCCTAAGTTAAATATTATAAACCCTAAAATAAACATGGTTAAGCATGGTTGTTTTTCATATTGAGACAATATTTGTCATAATGCAACGTTGGACCATGGATGGAAATTGTTGTCATAATGTGACATTGGATCATGAGACAATATTTATCATAATGTGACCATTGTTATTGGTCATGATTGATTTTCATATTGAGACAATCTTTCTCACAATGTGACGTTGGACCATGGTTGACCATGTGGTTCATTTTCATATTGAGACAATCTTTGTCACAATGTGGCATTGGGCCATGGTTAACTATTATTGACTATAATTAACCACGATAGACCATGTTTGACCAATGTTGACCACGATTAACTATGGTTGACCATGATTGATTTTCATATTTAGAAAATCTTTGTCACAAACCCAAGGAATTAATATTATAAACCCAAGGCATATAAACCCTAAGAGAAATATTATAAACCCTAAAATAAACATTAAACCCTAACATTAATACTATAAACCTTGGGATTATAAACCCAAGGGAATAACATTGAACCCTATGATTTTAATATTAAATCATAGGAATATAAACACTAAGATTAATAAATGTGAGGGATTATTATTATAAACCTAAGGTATTACAAACTGAAGGGAATAATATTAAACCCAAGGGATTAATATTATAAACCCAAGGTATGTAAACCCTAAGATAAACAATATAAACCCTAAAATAAACATTTTTGACCATGGTTGACCATGGTTTATTTTCATATAGACACAATATTTGTCACAATGCGACATTGGACCATGGTTGACAATGATGAATTTTCATATCGAGAAAATATTTGTCACAATTTGACATTGGACCATGGTTGATTTTCATATTAAGACAATATTTGTCACAATGCGATGTTGGGCCATGTTTGACTGTCGTTGACCGTGGATGACGATGGTTGTCACAATGTTGGACCATAAGACAATATTTGTCTCAATGCGATCATGATTATTAGCCATGCTTTACCACAATTGACCATGATTGATTTTCCTATTGAGACAATCTTTGTCAAAATAAGACATTAGACCATGGTTGACCATGGTTCACCGTTGTTGATTTTCGTATTGAGACAATCTTTGTCACAATGTGATGGATCATTGTTGACCAAGGTTAACTATGATTGACCATAATTGACCATGGTTGACCACGTTTGACCAATGTTGACCGTGATTGACCATGATTTATTTTCATATTGAGATAATGTTTGTCACAATGTGAAGTTAGACCATGGTTTACCATTGTTGATTTTCATATTGAGACAATATTTTTCATAATGTAACGTTGGACCATCATTGACCATGGTTGACAATGGTTGACCATGGTTGATTTTCATATTGAGACAATTATTTTCACAATATGATGTTTCTCCATGGTTGACCATGATTATAAACATAAGGGATTGATAATATAAACCTAAGGGATTAATACTAAAACCCCAAGGAATTATGAACCCAAGGGATTAATATTATAAACACAAGGTATATAAGCCCTAAGATAAATATTATAAACTTGAAAATAAGCATGGTTGACCATGGTTAACCATAGTCTATTTTCATATTGAGATCATCTTTGTCACAATGTGATGGTAGACCATAGTTGACTATAATTGACCATGGTTGACCCAAGATATTGACACTATAAATCCAAGGGATTAATATTATAAAACCAATGGATTATAAACCAAGTGGAATAATAGTAAACCCAAGGGATTAATATTGCAAAACCAAGGTATATAGAGCCCTATGATAAATATTATAAACACTAAAATAAATATTGTTGACCATGGTTGACCATAGTCGATTTTCATATTGACAAAATCCTTGTCACAATTATGATATTGGATGATGGTTGACCATAATTGATTTCCATATCGAGACAATCTTTGTCATAATGCAACATTCGACCATGGTTTATTTTCATTTTGAGACAATCTTTGTCAAAATGTGACATTGGACCATGGTTTGCCATGGTTGAATTTCGTATTGAGACAACCTTTGTCACAATGTGATGTTGGACCATTATTGACTAAGTTTAACCATGATTGACCAAAATTGACCATGGTCAACTATGTTTGACCAATGTTGACCGTGATTGACCATGACTAACCATGGTTGACCATGATTTATTTTAATATTGAGACAATATTTTTCACAATGCGAAGTTGGATGATGGTTGACTATGGTTGATTTTCATATTGAGACAATATTTGTCATAATGTGAAATTGGACCATGGTTGAAAATGGTTGACCATGGTTGATTTTCATATTGAGACAATTATTGTCATAATATGATGTTGGTACATGGTTGACCATGACTATAAAATCAAGGGATTAATACTAAAAATCCAAGAGATTATGAATCCAAGGGAATGATTTTAAACCCAAGGGATTAATATTATAAACATAAGGTATATAATCCATAAAATAAATATTATAAACTTTAAAATAAACATGGTTGACCATAGTTGATTTTCATATTGAGAAAAGCTTTGTCACAATGTGATGGTGGACCACGGTGGACCATAATTAACCATTGCTGACCCAAGAGATTGGCACTATAAGTCCAAGGATTGATATTATAAACCCAATCTATTATAAACCAAGGGGAATAATATTAAATCCAAGAGATTAATATTGTAAACCCAAGGCATATAAACTCTATGATAAATATTATGAACCCTAAAATAAACATTATTAACCATGGTTGATCATGGTTGATTTTCATATTGACACAATCTTTGTCACAATGAGACTTTGGATGATGGTTTCCTATGATTGATTTTCATATTGAGATAAACTTTGTCACAATGCGACATTGGACCATGGTTGATTTTCATAATGAGATAATCTTTGTCATAATGCGACATTAGACCATGAGTGACTGTTGTTGATCATGGATAACCAGGGTTGTGACAATGTGATATTGGACCATCAAACAATATTTGTCACAATGCGACCATGGTTGTTGACTACAGTTGAATGGTTGATTTCCATATTGAGACAATCTTTGACACAACGTGACATTAGACCATGGTTGACCATAATTGATCTTCATATTAAGAGAATATTTCTCATAATGTGACACTCGACCATTGTTGACCAAGGTGAACCATGATTAACTATAATTTATCATGGTCGACCATGTTTGACCAATGTTAACAATGATTGAAAATGCATGACCATGGTTGACCATGATTGATTTTCATATTGAGACAATATTTGTCACAGTGGAATGTTGGACCATGGTTTGACATTAGGAATATGAACCCTATGAATACATACCCTGGGATAAATAAACCCAAGGTACATAAACTCTAAGATAAACATTATAAAACCTAAAATAAACATGGTTGATCATGGTTGAACATGGTTGATTTTAATATTGAGACAATCTTTGTCATAATGTGACGTTGGACAATGGTTGACCATTATTGTGACAATGTGACATTGGACCATGAGACAATCTTTGTCACAAAGTGACCATGGTAACCATGATTAATTTTCATATTGAGATAATCTTTCTCACAACACAACGTTGGACCATGGTTGATTTTCATATTGAGACAATCTTTATCACAATGTGACATTGGACCATGGTTGACTATGATTGACTATAATTAACCACGATAGACCATGTTAGACCAATGTTGACTATGATGGATTAAGGAGAGGGAGAGAAAGGAGAACAGATAGATACCTGGTCGTAAGGAGCGGCCAAATGCAGGAGGTAGGTCCAACGACCATGATTGATTTTCATATTCAGAAAATATGTCACAAACCCAAGGGATTAATATTATAAACCTAAGGCATATAAACCCTAATATAAATCATATAAACCCTAAATTAATATTATAAAACTTGGGATTAATATTATAATACTAAGATAAACAATAAAAACTCTAAAATAAACATTGTTGACCATGGTTGATTTTCATATTGACCCTAGAAAAAATATAAACCTTAGGAATATAAACTCTAATATTAATAAACCCAACAGATTGTAAGCCCTTGGAATGTGATATTAGACCATAGTTGACCATGCTTAATTATTAATTGAATAATTATTAAACATTATTTATTAAACAAAATTAAACTTAATGTTGTGTGAACTTCTGGAAACTTGTGTATTATGATTGAAGAACCCTTCAATATCGACGTTTCAGGTGAACACTTCACCCATCTTCAGGAAAAAGAAGCTTAGCGTAAGATAAGAAGAGTGCAGGACTTGAATATATATAACTAAGAAAAAAATCTAGCCATTGGAGATAGTTCAAGAGAAATATGATGTTAATTAAATTTAAAATTAAAATATATTAATTAATTTATTAGTCATTAGAGAATTAAGGAAATAATTTGACTAAGTCCCAAAAGATAAATGAAATTAAAAATTGATTTATTTTAAAATAATTAAATAAATGAATGATTTAATATAAAATAATTAAATAGAATTCCCCCATTTTCGCATTCGGATTCCGCGGCAATTTTTTTCGGGCGGTGCTGTCGGTACTCTTCTCCCTATTTAACGACGTAATACCAACGCTGTGAGGGAAACATCGAATCGCAATTTCTATTTTCACTTAGTAACATACTTTTCTTTTCCGTTATTCAATATAATAGGAAAAAAAATACATTGTACACTAATATAATAGGAAACAAAATACATTGTACACTCTGACATTGTAGAGTGTTATATGATATTTATTGTTTATCCTTTTTCAGGATGGGTTACAGACTTACACTCAAAAAAGGAAAAACAAGAATTTAGGTCCTAACGTATGACGTGGAGAAAGAGGACAATGAAACATGGAGGTACGGTATTCATTTTCGTTTGGAAACGAGGTTTGGAGTCCCCACGCTCTTATCTCCAAGTAATCGAGCATCCATTTTTGGTATGATGTGTCATTAGACGACTTCATGGGGACATTTGTCCCTTTTTTTTTGTTTTTAATTTTTCTATATTAAATTTTAAATCTTTCCACATTAAGTATAGAATAATGAACACTTTAAAGATAGAAATTTATTTTAAAATGGGGTAAATCAATTTTATTTTTAATATGGAATTTTTAAAATGTTTTTATAATTTTTTTTTATTTTTTTCAGTTAGTTTTTAAATAAATTATATTAATAATATTTTATGGTTGATAAGCCAAGTCTAATAAAGTTCATTTTCAGAATTAAGATGAAAAAATTGATCGATTAATAAAATTAAATAATAGATAATAATATTTTTATAAAAATCTTTCTGTCATCATCACATGATAAAAGATTTTGTCTAAACGTTTCAAACCAACCACTATGGTGAACCACATAGACAAAATCGTTTATCATGTGTGATGATGATAAAAAGATTTCTGTAAAAATTACCATTCAGAAAAACCAAAATTCTAATTAATATAATAATATTATTTAATCTCTATTAAATTTGAGAGAATGCTAAGGTGAAATGATTTAGTTTTATGAAGTTTGAAAAAATTGCTTTAAAAAAGGAAATGTATTTTTTTGTTTTTGTTTTAAAAACATGAAAAATTAATCCGTTTACAAATATTAATCCCTAAATTTTTTAGTGTACAAAAATAAAATATTGTAATCCCTAATTTGATTTTATATCAAATTCTTTTATCATATTTTTAATTGTTTTCTAATATTTATTTATTTTATTTATTAATTTAAAAATATTTTCATTAAATATTTAAAATATATTTATAATTTTGTCCACTGGTCTTGGATATAGAGTGATCACGGGTGTTGTAAAATTAAGTCACTCTTTAATGTAAAGTTATTAATTCTTGTCGACACTCCAATGTAAAGTCACTAATTCATTTCCGCTTTCTAATCAAGGTTATATATTGGACATGAAGAAAATATAGTCCTGCCAAACATACAAATATATATATATATATATATATATATATATATATATATATATATATATATATAATTGGTTAAAAATTATGAAATAAAAATTTAATAATGTTTGAATGTAAAATGGTTTAACATAAATTTAAAATAAGTAAATAAAATAAAATGTATGAATATAATTAAAATGTAAAATAAAAAATAAAAATAAAATTTAATAATAAAAATGTAAAATGGATGGAGTAATGTACACCTCATATTTAATTCTACAAGTGAAAGTTGATTATTTAACTAAAAATATTTATTTATTAAATTTTGTAATTAATGAAAAATTAAGTGATAAAAATAAAATAAAATTAATATTAAGTATTTTGACTTTTAATTACAAAACCACTTTTAACTTATTCCATCCTAAAAACTTTCCATTAGGTTATTAATTTATATGATATTATATCTCATAAAAATGTATTTGCTTACTCAAATTTCCTTTTTTCATGACATCAACATACACTCAAATTTCTCTTCATCTATATTATTTATCATGTCACTAATTATCTTTTAATTGCAGCCATCAGTACACCTTCCAAACTTCTCCTCTTTTTTAAATTTATCTCTCTAAAGAATTCTTAGTAATATTTTCAACCTTTGCTATTATGTATCTTTAGAATGCTTCCTTCTTTTTACATATATGTGAGAAATAAAAACTTCGAGCCAAAGCCTTGCCATCATTGATTCCAATTGACATTTTATTAAATGCAGACGAACTTAGAAAATTTCTTATAATGTGACTTATTGTACTTAAATTTTCAAGGAAGAAATATTGCACTTAATAATAAAGCTATGACGGACATTTATCATGCTTAAATAAATGTGACTTATTACCCTACAAAAATCTCACTATAATGTGATATCACCTTTAAACACACTTTCACAAATATAAACAACATTTTGAAAGGGATATAAAGAAGATTTTTTTTAGTGTGATTCGTGAAATTGTTGCAAATGCTGAATACAAGCTTCAAATGTTTCTTCACTATGAAAGTTTTAATGTTTAAGACATATCATTACCCTAGCAGCAAGAGAGATGCCACAAAATGTGATATAACAATGAATTTAAAAAAGGATGCCATATAGTGTGTCTTATCATGCTAAAATCTTAAACAAGTTTGAGTGATCAAATTTATTTGGTCTAAAATTTTAGAAGTTCAATATATCATACCTAAAATTGCTAGAGAATCAAAATATCATATTCAAACATCTAAGATATGGTGAGGCACAATTCTTAAGATATGACATAAATGACTGTTCCAATTTTATGAAGGTCATGAGATAATTAAACTGTATTTTAAAATACCTGGGATTACAAAGATTTTCAAGAACTGTTGTGCCTCACACCAAACTCCAAGGAGGTGGTCAGCACTCATGAAGTTCAAAGAACACACCATAAGGTATATGAATTGTTATTTCAAAATAATAAATAGATAGATATCGGGTATATGATTTTATTACAATAAAATATTAAGAGATATTAATTTTCTAAGAAAATTAATATAAATATTATTTAAATTTTATATAATAAAATATTTTCCTAATATATTCATAGAAATTATATTTTTATAATATATTTAATATATTAATAAGAAAATTATTTTCCTTTATATTTAATTATAAATTATAAATAATTTTCCTCTTCATTTAATTCTAAAAATAAAAATTTGAAAAACACAATAAACAATGTGCATATTTATTAAACAAATATTTCTCTTTTATAATTATTACACCTGAATAAAATTATATATAAAAATAATATTGTGTAACTTATATCATACATAACAATATAATACAATATAGTATACTACATCATACTTAATTTATACTTTTCTTCTGTATAAAGAAAATAAAAGAATAATATTTTAAGTATATTTGTAAAAGCCCTAAAATTAAACTATAGAAGAAATAAACCTAGTTGCTATTTACACCAAATTGTGAACTAAAAATAAAAGAAAAGTAGTTTGTTACATGTTGGAGTACAACCTGCCTTCCTAAAATTAGGCATAATAATCTAGAACTATTTCAGACTATGAGATTATTTCCCTAAAATTGGTATGACTCATGTTCATGGATTAGGGCTAAAGGATAAAAATATAATAAAACATAGTGAATTTCCATACAATATGTGTGTTGAAGGCTTGTGATAAAAATTACCAAGTTCTTTATTTTTTATTTTTTCTTTTGGACTCTTTTTGCTAAATTTAAGGTTAGACGTATAATTACTATTGTCATTTATTTATCACTAATTTTAAGGGCATTTTTTATCCAAAATCAAAGCTATCTAAGTACAGTTTTTTTTTTAAATACTAGAAACACAGGTAGTTATTTTCTTTTTTCTACTAATCTATACTCAATACTGATAGTCTAAGATCTCTCTAAAAGACTTTTGGTTTTGCTAAAATCTCTGGCCTCAGGTTTCCTTGATACCTTTGTTGATTTTGTAAATCCATGTTTCGAGGGTTCCCCGTCATTTATTCTTCTTATTCTTCTTCTTCTTCTTAAAGACATAGACTCGAAACTTTCCATCCCTTAGCCAGGATGTAATTTTTTCTTCTAAATAATTCTGTTTCAGATATGTATTCTACAAATTTCCAATCGTTACATTTTGTGCTTCAATGCCATGTTTTCATAATAAAGGAACACTTACTTTTACACCATATAAATGCGTTCAAGTAGACCATTTATGTTCTACCTCTATAAAATGGAAAAAGAAATTCTTTCTATGTTCTTTCTAAATCCATCTCTTTAAGCTTTCCCATTTATTTCCAATTCCCTTGCACACTGATACGTTCTAAAGGAAGAGGAGATCTATGCATTCTACGATATCGACATTGTTGATATCTTCGTAGTGTTAGCATCAAATTCTTGAAACATGGAGTTATGAAGAAGTCTCTTCTCTACCAAAACCATGCCCCCCAATTTAAGGAAAATTCCAAATATTTCCAATGTATCAATTCACTACAAGGAAAAATACCTTTTAGCAAGAGGTTATATGATATTATTTTTAGTGTTATAAAATTAGCAAAAATTGTCAAAAACATATGCTACCACATCCCTTTTTGGATACTAGAGGTTTTAAGAGCTTTTAATGGAAATTCAAATACAACTAAAAAAATTGGTATTTTATAAGTTATTACGTATGTTTTTTTTTTCATCTATAAGCGCTAATCAGATTTAACGCACGGGCAAGGCACTGCAGTCGCAGCTCCGGGACACAAGGTGAATGCACCCAGTCGTTAAGGTATAAAACAACAACTAAGCAAGAGGTCGGTGATACAATGCACTGGCCTGTTTTAATTGGTCTGGGATTTGGAGCGTTGCCCATAGGTCAGTATCAAAGCGCCTCGGTGCGTATACTTATAGAAACGCCTTGCACCATATCACACAAATGTGCACCGAGATTTATAATTGGTATCGCGTATTTGGCCGTATAAATACAAGTCATGCAAATGCACTAGTGCATATCGACACATAAACGCCCCCCGGTGTGCGTATCACACAAATGCACCGAGAGATTTAGTAATTGGTATTGGTATTCGTGCGGTGCCTATGGGTTTATCCAAATGCACCAACATATAGACACAAAACACCCTAGTGCATAAACATCACGTACGCACCGAGATTTACATAAATTGGTACGTATTCCCGCAGCGGTTTCATAGGTCATAAACGCGCACTTGCGTATATATAAAATAAATGCACCGAGTGTCGTATCGCACAAACGCCTCGATATATTTAATCGGTTTTGTATTTGTGCGGTGCCCATAGGTCGTAAAAGCACCGATGCGCTTTACAATACAAGCGCACCGTTATAAGAATACACGCACCATTTTTCATTTTTCATTTTTTCGTAAACATCGACTCCGTGATAAAGGCAATTATTGTGATCGTTTTAAATTCATTATTCATCAAAAGTCGACACATCTTATAACAATATTCATATTAATTAAATTTTTATTAATGGATTTGAATGTGATGTTTGGATTAATTTGTTACATCATATCATAATTATTGTCGTTTTTTAAAATTCATTATTCATCAAAATTCGACACATATATATCTTATAAGAATATTCATATGAATTTTTATTAGTGCATTTGAGAACGAAAATAGAGAACGCAATAGCGACAATAGAGAATGCAATAGAATAAATTAAAACATTTATTATTATATATATATGAATAAGACATTCTTTGTCATAAAAAATGGGACAGTTATTGGTATCCCTTTATCTTTCAATTGGGACACTATGTCCATTACATTAAAGAAAATGTCTGATTTCACAAACATTTTTCAAAAAATACAACGCCTTGCTTTTATATCCAAACATAGTGATAATAATTCTTCACTTGAACTGTTGTCAATGCTAGAGCTACTTCCATGACTTGAGTTATTTTCAGAAATGTTTTGTTCACAAAAGGTTGATTCTTTCTTCTTTCACCTTCCATCTACAAACAATATAAAAATAAACTGTAATGAGTGTATATACATTGGTGAGAATAATGAAAATTTCAATATTAAATAATATACATCAATGTAAATGATCGAAAAGAGATGACGTACCAATGCAAAAATTAACTCATAAAATATACACATTCTTTCAAAACCATGTAACATGCCATCTTTCAAGATTTGATCTATCAAGCGCAACACATACTTTGTTTCCTGCAAGTTTTATACCCCATAACAAATCTTATATTTAATATAAAAGATTTATTTTTCTATTAATTATAGACATAGCTAAGTAAAACAAGATCGATAGATGCTTACTATTAGAAATTAATGGAGAAAGTTTAGTTAGGATAGGATTGAGATTCTAATTCTAGATCTCAAATCCTAATATTCAAGGAGTGGTTCAAACCACCCGATTGTGAGAAAGCCTATATGTACTAGGTTGTTCTCTTGATTTTATCGTATTAGATTGTGTGAGAGTGCTTCTACACTCTCCAAGTTCTCACCGAAGAGCCATTTCACTAATTTTATCATGGTATCGCAGCGCACAAAAATCGCAGACCCGTGCGTTGGGAAGCTAAGATCCCGTGTGAGGAGCGCTACTGTTAGTTGCTCCTGGAACGCTGTGAAGGCATTTATTCTGCCGGTTCATAAGGCATTGTGGAGTGGAGGCTGTGAAGGCCGTGCTCAACAACAGGTTCTGTGGGTGGTCGAATTGACCAGTGGAATTGTCGAAGGTTGCTCGTTGCACAGAGAGCCGTGGGCTGAGGTTAGAATCGTGGTCTATTTCTCACTAGTGCGGTGAGCATGGAGGTCGTGAAGGTAGCGTTGAAGTAGATTTGCCTTCGCGTATCCGTGGTCGGCGGGCAGAGGGACCGTGTTGTGCTGACGATGATGCCTCTGCGGAGGCCGAGCTCGGAGATAGAAGATCACCGTCATGCATGGAGATCCCGCCATTTTTGCAAGATCTTATGCCCAAGAATGCTAGATTGGAATGACGGAATGCCGTGAGCGTCGTTGAAGGTCAATAAGATCGTTGTCCATAACTCATGCAAGCGTGGAGAGCCGAGTCACGAGTCTAATATGTCGGCGGGGTCAAAGGAGCTGGTCATGAAGGTATGAGGCCGAGCGCTGCTGAATCCCGTGCTATGTGCAATGAGCCGTGTGTGCATTCCCCGGAAGCTAGACACCTGGACAGATCTAAGTAAAGGGATTTTGCACGCAAGAGATCTCTCGTTGTATGTCAGTCGCACACTTGAACAAGCTCGTGAAGACGTCAGTTGTGCTTCGTGTGGGCCCCGAGTGTACCTCGAATGGATTTATCTCAGACGAAGATAGATCTATCCGGCTCGGTAATTGGAAAGGTCGCCTAATTCGTTCCAAAAATTTAATCAAAGTTTAAAGTCTTAATCAGACACACGAATTCAGCAATCTCCAATGCTAGCAGGCAGAAATAAAATGCATGATCACACATCGGGAAAGGTCTACCGCTATGTAGATCTCAAGCTTATGGATCGTGATGGACGCAACATCGCCGCACGTCATCATCAGACGGTGGTCGCATACCGAAGGTCGACTCATGGGTCGTCGCATAAGTGGACTTCCGATCTAAAGGTGCGCATTCAACTATTATGATCCCGTTTGCTACATCACGACCTCACCACCGCGTGTATTAAATCGAGGAGTCGTAGCGTGAGGAGATTCATGACATTGATATGTTGCTTTTTTTGTAGATTAAAGTGTGGTGTGGAGCTTTCCGATCACTGCACATAAAGCAGAAACATTACAATTTTTACGTTGGTTTCTCGTAGCGGTGCATAAATATGAATTAATAGTTTTTTCTCTTGTGGAACAAGAGAAAGCGAGTTGCAAGTAGTGCTTGTCGTTAATATCGTTGTGAGGAGAGTCCACTGCAGAGGACGATTTAGGTGCGGTAATTTGAACAAGCGGCGATGCAAAAGGGTACGATTCGCGATTGTCTACCAACACGTGAAGTTGGCTCCAATGTTCTTTCTCTCATGGTACGCAAGAACAAGGGTAGCCATAAGTCACAAAGGGTTCTCAGAGGCAACTAATGCTTTTCATCCAGCTGAGCCGCGAAAAGCTTCAGAAAGGTGCCAACATGCAGTACAACCACTGATGTGCCATCGTCTTCAAAATCAACTTGGAATTTCGTTGATTTTGATCTTAACATTGCAGATTTTGATCTAGAAGAAGAGTAAAACAATCCTTTGAGCCATCCTTCTCAACATTCATCAGGTTCAAGGCTCGATATGGATTTCAACCGTGTTTATGTTAGTTATGTCTAGGGAGAAAATAGAAGGAGAAAATGGGTCATCAAAGTAAATTGAAAGAGTCTCGAATAAATTTTAGGAGAAATCATCAACGAAGAAGTGCAAAATATTGTGTTGCGTAATTTTAGACTTGCTTCTTTCAAAGTTGACTAGTGATGGACCAACTGCTGATCAAGGTGAAAATTTGGAATTTGGTGAGATTATTAAATTGTTAATGCCAAAATTTACCATATTTTTCAGGTATGAATTATGGAAGATGGACAAATGAAATAAAAACAGTAATATGGAAGTTAAACTTACTAGATTATGTTGAATAAGTGCGGCTAATGATAAGGAGGTGGCAGTAGCATTAAGTCTTATAACATCTGTAGTAGATGACAACATCATATTGAGCATAATATATGAATATGAAGAGATTCCTAGTACAAAGTTTTTATGGGATGTTTTAGAGATGAAATATTGTTTGAATAAGGGCAATGATGCTCAAGATATTGCTCTTGATAATGATTGTGAAACTGAATATCCAATGATGGGTGGACATGTGTATCTATAATTGAAAAATTGTAATGATGAAAACACATCCATTATTGTAGAACCTCGAAATTCTTCCTTGAGAAAATCAAGTTTGATGAGACTTATATATCTCATGATGAGTGAAATCTGACTTGAGGATTGAAAAACACCAAATTGATGAATTACTATTTGGTGAGAAGGAAGGCCGATCTTCACATATAGATCAAATTCAGAATATGCTCGTAGCAAACAGACTGGATGAAGGCATAATTATGTCGCAAAAAGGATGAAGTAGGGAGAGATGGTGAATGAAAGCTCTTCTCAAGGAGCAAGAAGATGAAAATATTGGTAGGCAAGAATCAACAATAAATTTGGAAGAAGAATTGTGAAGTTTCTCAAGCATGAAAGCAACACCATGTATTTATTAAATTAACATAGAAATTGTTGTAATCAATGGTGAAGATATCATCGTTGATGTTCAAATGATCGACTCCTAGAAATAAGTGAGAAGGAATGTACTTCCTATTGAGTCTGTACTATGCACTCGAGAAGGATGAGAACAAGAAATCAAGTTTTCCTTCACAGGAGAACAAATGAGGCGAAGATACACATCACTATCTCATGGAAAGAAAGTGGAAGATGAAGCCTCATCCACGAATGAACAAATATGGTCTTTGAAGCATAGACTAAGATGAAAACTCGTTACCAGTTTTTATGTCTTTTACCATTGTAAGCCTAGTCAGAGACTAGACCAACAGCGTATACATTTACATGTTGCTGTCTGTACCCTTTCTCCATTAAGGAGTAAGAAATTAATGGATAAAGTTTAGTTAGGATAGGATTGAGATTCTATTCTAGATCTCATCCTAATATTCAAAGGAGTGCTTCAACCAATTCGATTGTGAGAAAGCCTATATGTGTTTGGTTGTTCTCTTGATCATTGCATTAGATTGTGTGAGTGTTTTCACACTCTCCAGGTTCTCACACTGAGAGCCATTTCATTAATTTTTTATCACTTCCTGCCAAATTCCATAATTAAGTTCTGAGCATATTAACACATACTACACAACCCATATTTAACCTAACTTCAATCAATCTTCCGATGGTTCTTCTTTTGTATGTTAGCAATTGCTTGAAGACATTCAAGGATGATTTTTGTAAAAAAAAACTTAAAAAATACAAAAATGAAATATAGTTAAGTTGTTATAATAGCAACAATTACTCACAAACTAGATATCAATCCTTTCTTCCTCGTCGTCCCGTTTTATGTGTTGAATGGGCTCCATTTTCTTTTCTTTTCTCGCAAGGCATGATTGAAAATTAATATTTAATGCTAAATTTTTTATTTATTTTACTTAATGATCAAAAAATTCAATGGTTACATATTACATTTGAAGCAAGTTATGTTGCTGAGATGGCCCTCCAAAGAATGCGCTTTTGTCCATTTCTTTGACCATCTCCTCGTACACCTTTTCGACATTCCTACCGGCATATTTTTTATATCGCCTTGCTCATCTTTTTGATATTTTCATAATCTTCCCGAAATGTAACATGACAATAAACTATTTAATTTTTATATTGATATATGAAAAGTAAGTATAACAAAAGTGATATTTGTAAATAATTCTAGACAAACATCTAAAGGAACATTAATTTTTCATTCCTTTTTTTTTTATTGTACGTTTTTTGTATTAAAAGTCTGAGATCTCTCATTGACCAATTCTTTGGAAACTCTTCCTGTAGTTTACATAAAATTTGGTTCTCGGAATCATTGGATTCATTTTTGTATTGTAAGTGGAAAGAATGTGTATACATTCATTCCACTAGATCCCTCAAACTTCTGTAAAAGTTTTTCCCCCTTTCGTTAACCTCCAATAAAGACTCTAGATGAGATAAGGAGAAATTCATTTTCATTTACATGTTCCATTTTTTTTTCTTTTCTTATAACAAAATTCATTTTCTGAGTTTTTGGTCCCTGTAGAACATTAAACAAATGTGAATTAATAGACTTTTTCACACATGTTATCTAATAATTTTAATTATATTATTAATGAAAACTAAAAAAAGAAACTCATATTCGATCAATAGTATTTTTTCATTCACCTGATTCATCCTTTTGCAATTTTTCCATCAATCTTTTATGCTCTTTTGGTCCTAGATCATAAATAATCTTATCGAGATTCGTCATTTTGTGGCTCTGCATGATACACAGTAAACAATACATATTAGTTAAACTTACATATATTTCAAAAATATTTTTTTTGTAAAAAATTTACAAAGAACTTGCCTTTTTTTTCTTTTCTTGATGTGTTATCAGTATTTTTGTTACTTGATCTCTCTATTACGATTTCTTTATCAATCTCAAACATGTACCATATCATTCAATAATATATTTATAAATAAATTGTCAAATTTTCAAGTAAAAAAATAAAATCTCTAAGAAACCTACAATATTCATGGTGTACGCACCTATTACCCGTGCGTGTCTTCTCTCCAAATGCACCGCCAAAATGAAGTATAATAGACCGTACGTGCTCTATGCCAACAAGGAGCATTAGTGAGTTACATGTCAATGACCGCACCATTAACCATGATAAAATAATAAAAATTGTCCAAAGGTTAGTTTTTTAGCATAAATCGTGCTATATTTTACATATAACGATAAAAAAATAAATAAATAAATAAAATAAAATATAAAAATTATCACATTATACTTTGCGGTGCGCTTGTAAAATACAGAGCACCGATGCGCTTGAAGTTACTCTAGAGAACAATCGATAAAAAATATGTTTTTTTAAATTCATGCCAAGGCCCACGTGACGGGGATCCGACTATGCTAATCGCCCCGTCGATCGGATGTCTTAGGTCTATAATTAGAAATACAAACCCTATAAATATAATTGAAAACCCTAATTCCGAAACGCGTAAAAGAGGTAGAAGAAAGGGAGAAACGAAAAAGAATGTAAGGTTTGTATTTTTTTTTTTTTTTTTGAAACAATGCATGTTGGTAAGCGCTATAATGAAATAGCGACCGTTGCATATTTTACACAATACTTGCATATTTTTTATCACAAAGACTTGCGCTATGTGCTAGGATAATAAAGTGCACCAAATATGCTTACAAGCGTACGTGTGCACCAACAAATATATATATATATATATATATATATATATATATATATATATATATATATATATATATATATATATATATATATATATATATTGTTTACGCAAGACACATGGATTGACATCCGACTATGCAGTCCTCCCGTTGGTTGGATGTTCCTAGGCTTATATTTAGCAATACAAACCCTACAAATATAAATTGAAAAGCCCTAATTCTGAAATCACAAAAAGTGGGAAAAGAGAGGGCAGAAAAAAAAGAATGTAGGGTTTGTTTATAAAATCGTTTTTTTTGCAAAACAACACGTTTACGGTGCGCCATAGTGCAATAGTGCTTCGGTGCCATATGTTACATATGGTGCACTGATAAAAACTTATTTTATTTTATTTTATTTTTTATCATTGTAATTTCGCGGTGCGCTGTTATAATCGAGCGCACCGGTGCACTATGTTACGCAGGGCACACCAACGAAAAAAATCTTTATTTTTTTAAGATTGATGCAAGGGCCAACATGGATTGGGATCCGACTATGTAATTCGTCTCATGGGTTGGATGTCTTATGACTATACAAACCCTGTAAATCTAAATTGAAAAGAAAGAGGGAGAAAGGAAGGAAACAAAAAGAATCTAGGGTTTTGTTTCTAAAAATGGATTTCTTTTTTATTTTTGTTTCTAAAAACTACAGAAAAGGTAAAAAAAACTGCAGAAAAAGAAGAAGAAGAATAAGAAGAAGAAGCAAGCTTTGATTTTGTTATTTTACTTCATAAAAAAACTACAGAAAAAGTTAAAAAAAACAATAGACTTTGATTTCTTAATTTCCATCGCATAAAAACCTGAAAAAAAGTACAAAAGAACAACAAAATTACTCGCATCATTTGAAATTCTATGATGCAAGGTTTGACTACCTCGCAGGTTTGGAATTCGATTGTCCTATCATGGAATGTACTTAATCCATAGTTCTTTCGTGCCTCTGTCTATGTATGTATCCTGCAAATCTCTAGCTGAATTTTTTTGTAAAAATAGTGAAATAATGAAAAGTGTTTAGTATTTAAAGAAATGTTTTATGAAATTAGATTTTCAAAAATATTTTTTTGTCCATTTTTCAATTTACCGCTTTTTTTTTCACTTGAAGAAAAAAAGGTTGTGCATTTTTTATTTGCAGTTATTCATTTACCGGTGTGTCCTTTAATTGAATTTCCTCGGTGTGTCATGTTATAAAACAACACCGGTGCGCAAAATAAAAAAAACTCACTAGTGCGCAAAATAAAAAAAATCACCAAAGGCGGTTATCTCAGACATTACGTTAATCGAATGACATTTAAGTTATAATTTATTGTTTTTTTACTCAAATGTAGGGATAAAATATCATATATTATGTGGCATTGACAATTCTTCAAAATCCAGCTCGTTCGATAATATTTCTCAAAGTCCATAGCAAATTTCTCCATATCCATCTGGAGACGTAATATTTACTTCATATTTGTTTTATTTTTCACTATCTAATTGAATTTAGATATGTTTTTTATCCATGCAGTCAATCACACACAAATTAATTAAATTTATAATGTATACCGGTGCATAGGTTCATGTAGATTCAGCATCAAATCATGCGCAAAATATTCAAACTTACCGCAAAACGTCTAAGTTCTTATCAGAGCCGCATACCGCAAGGCGCTTTTGGTAGATGAAAATGATGTACCGCTTCAATTTCGCCAATTATAACAATATTGCATCTTCTAGCCACAACTTCGGACAATAATGGTTACTATAATTGTAATTTTTGGTATATATATTGATTAATATGTAATTATTTCATGAACATCAAACCAATTTATAATCAAGTGCAATATTGTCAACACTAAGCATTAATTGATGTCATATATTTTGTACTAATCATGTTCAATTTTTTTTTTACTTATTAGATCTAGTGATGATGAACGATGTACCTACCATCTTCTCTGCACTCCATGACAATGTCAAATCGAGAGAAGACCGAATTAAGAGAAAAAATTCCAGAGGAACGATACTACACAGTCAATCAACCATCGATTCATTCTCGCTACGTCCCGTATTCACCAATTAGAGCACTACAGAAATAGTATTTTCCACAAAGTTGAATGGAGGCAATCAAATAGAGGCTGGTGGATTATTACTTAAGGGATATGACCGCCATGGAGACGGGTCACAGTGATGAACGCAAAATGATGACTGCTAGATGACGCTCATATAGTCGACACCTTTTTCGAAAGCCTTAAATTTGCTTCCACCACCCCTCTCTTTTGACCTAGTGGTCAGTCAAAGTCTACCCAACGGGGGAAAAAAATAATACAATAACTTGAAAGCAATTTGGCGTGTCGAATGCATGTTTCTAAACTTTTGAGGCAAGTTACAATAAAGTACTCCCCTTCTATAAATTTGAAATATAATCACATTAATCGCAAATGTGAACATTACAGTCGTTATTAAATTTTATGAACGTTAATAATTATATTGGAATTAATATACATTTATTAATATATTTTTCTCCATGATCACAAGCTACAAGCTATTCAAAGATAAGGTTCTTCCGAATGATAACTGCCCGCTTCCTAGAGTC
This sequence comes from Pinus albicaulis, assembly GCA_034641835.2. Classification (NCBI taxonomy): domain Eukaryota; kingdom Viridiplantae; phylum Streptophyta; class Pinopsida; order Pinales; family Pinaceae; genus Pinus; species Pinus albicaulis. The sequence goes on along the minus strand of CM076573.1, from coordinate 729,623,857 downwards.
GAAGAGGCAAAGAAATTGTTGAAAACAAAGAAGGAGTACATATCATATCATGCATGTCCAAATGATTGTATTCTATATAGAGGAGAATATGTAGATAAAGATATGTGTCCGAAAATGCAAAAGTATGATAGGTATGATAAATAAAAAAAGAAGGGCAAATCACGTATTAGTCCTCGTTTTAAGATATTGAGGCACATGCCTATAATCCCAAGGATTCAAAGGCTTTTTTGTTGAAAATAATTAGCTATGTTGCATGGATGGCATGCCTCACACAGAATTGAGTTGGGAGTTATGTCAATCCCAACTGATTTAATAGCCATGAAGCATATAGAGGATACATAGCCCGAAAAATTCAATAATGAAGTACGACGTCTATGACTCATCATAGCCATGGATGGCGTCAACCCATACTCCCTCCATAACACCAACTATTCTATTTGCCTATAGTAGGTGATCAATAAATATTATCCCTAAAGCAATATCATCCGTGAAGAGCCAACATTTATGCTGGCTCTCATAGTCCCCGGTAGAAGACAGCTGTGAAGAATATGGATGTCTACTTACAACCACCTGGTAGAAGAAGGAATTAGGATGAATAATGACACGATGTATCAAGACCCATCGCAAAGAGGAGTTTTACGTTGTATGGCATAATGTTCTTCAACGACACATGATTATCTAGGCTTAGAGTTTGCTCTAGTAAATTACATGTTTAATTTATTGATTTGTTTATATATAATGTACTAATATTCTTTCACATATTATTATTAATTCGTTTTAATATTTGTTCGATCTTCATGATATTCTTTTAAATGGCCGTGGACATATAATGCTAATGTATACAAATATAATCTCGCATGACTTGTAACAAAAGGGTATTTTGAGAGTAAATGTTGTGGACCTTCTCTCGAAAGCTAGATGGTCCAAGGACCTACAAAAGCGTTGTATAACTTCTCCTTGATATTCCTACCGAACAACACCCTTACGTAAGAGCAAGATTCTGTTTTCAATGGTAAACGAGAAAGAACCCAAAGGCCTCTAATAATGGCACTAGCTGAATGGCGTAGAGCATATGAGAGAGAGAAGGAGAAGGAGTTTGTAGAAATTTTCAATTCAAATGGGGAGCCTAAGTTCGATGATCTAGATTTTTTCAACACCTATGTTGAGAAACTACCCATTGGGATGAAAATGAAATCTATCTTTTATGACCTCCCATATTGGGAGCATCTTAAGATTGCCCACTTATTATATCCCATGCATATATTTAAAAATGTTTCATCTTCTTTATGGACAAACATATCATCAAAACAAAGTGACACATTAAGGTTAGGAAAGATCTTATTACTTCAAAAACTAAAAAGAAATATTGGCCAAGACGATTAGAAAATACAAAAGGATCGAGGCGTGTTGGTCCCTCTAATTCATGGTTTATCAAAAGGTGATGTCCGTTGATTTAAAAATACATATATATCTTACAAAGGGTTATAATGGATGAGGGTGCTAACTTCATACGGTCTTCACTACTTGCTACTTCTCACCATGGATAACCATTTGCCTGGGTTGAAATCACATGACCATTTGAATCTTCTAAGAGTACGTATAATGTCAAAATTCATGATTTTATTATTTCTTATATTTATAAATTTTATCCCATGGGGATCATAAAACATAACTAATTTCAGTATATTATTGCACGTGTTTATAACTTTGTCATCATCCTTTGTTTGTGCGTGGGTGCGTAAAACATGGACTTTTCAAGACCTAGGACATGCCATAGCCAAATTATTTGCATTTGTGCGTTGGATCATGTCCAAGGAGATTCATGTGGCTAGTATCTACCCGCAACATCAAGAGATAGTTGAGATTGTTTGTATGTTTGAGAAGGAACTCATTACCTAGTTTCATGGACTTACAGTGTTCATCTTCTAATCCACCTTGTAGATGAGGTTGAATTAGTTGGGGTTGTTTCTTGTCATTGGATGTTCTTCTTTAGAGAGGTACATGAAGAAATCAAAGGTTTTGTTCGACAAAGGGAAAACTCAGGGTCTATGGTAGAGGGGCACATATCGTATGAGTCTTTCTACTATGCTAGTGAGTAAATAAAGCAGACGACAACATACCAGGGGCAAGGATTTGGGACGTTCAAATGGATGAAGACAAAAGAGAAGTGAGAGTTGCTCCAAACGCAGTGGAAAAAAACATTTGATAAAGAGTAAGTGACTTATAATTTTCCAAATTTTACAAAAATTAATTAATATTCATGTTGAACTTCGATATACGTATATTTCGGATCTCTAAGTACTATATAATGTTGGTTTTATTTCATCAATGAATGTAGAGATTGAAGCAATCAATGAGTTCATTCTTTACAATTCTGAAGTGACACAACCGTGGGTCGCATTGTACAAACAAAACAGGATGAAATGGGATAATGATAGGAAAGAATTCAGACAGTTGAATGGTAGAAGCGTGCCTTATCCCGATCATTTAAAATAAAATATGCCAAAAATATGCCCCAATGGGGCTGGGTTGCCGACCAAGTCGTAGAGAAATACGACAACACTACTGTTATGACTGCTGCGTGCTAAAAAAGGATGCACTAAAATTAATGGACAGGTGTAGCAACTCGCAATAATATTTTTAATTTATGCTGTAAATCTTTGAAAACTTATACTAATACATCTACATTTCATATTTTAATTGTTGGATTATTATTTATAAGACACATGACACTATGATTTTTTAACCTTTTATAATAATAGGCATTTTTCCATGTATATGGGCACAAGGACACCATTTTCGCACAGAAATGCCGATGATGGGAAACATCACACAAGATCAGCAGGGAGGAAGTCGAGTTCAATCAATCTAGTCAATCTAGCCACCGTGATCAACAACTAGTACGAGGGACGTTAGGTTACGTCCGAAAAATACAAGAGATCATTGAAGTGGATTTTTCTTCTTTCCAATGTGTTATTTTTAGTTGCAAGTGGTGGGACACCTTTGATCAGAATAATGTAAAGGAAGATCACGATAGTAAGCTGATATGTATCAACTCTAGAAAGATGTGGGATGAAGCCAAGGAGCCCTATGTTTTCCCTAAACACTGCAAACAGGTGTTTTTTTACCCAGATGTGTTGGATAGGGATTAGTAGTTCATATTGACACATGACCCTAGATCAATACATATTTTTTAGAACAATAGTGTGATCATGCCATGCGAGCTAGAAGATAATGAGGGTGATCATGAGAACCGAGAGTGATATGGTACATGTGTTATTTCATCAATATGTATAATTTTTAAGATGGGTTTTTCGAAATATTAATATAATATGTATTTTGAATTAATTGGTAATTTGCATTGTGTTAATGTTAAAATCAATAATTCACTTGATAATCTGGTATTATGTTGATCTCGAAAACAATGGCATATTGTATAAATTAATTCTTTTTTTTGTATCTAAGATCATAATAAAATAATGATAATTCTAAAGTACATGAATTTATTTGCATTATTTTCTAAACTGTATTATGCTACAATAAATCATATTATTCTAGATTTATTTTTTTACAATTATCTAAAATTTACAAATTTACAAATTTACAAATTTTAATAAATTCATTTCACATTAATACAATTAAAATTTTACAAATATTTTACATACAATTACAATTACAAATACAATTTTATAATTTTACATATATACAATTACAATTTTACAATTTTAAAAATTACAATTTTAGAAATTTACATATATACCATTACAATTACAATTTTAGAATTTTAAATAGTACAATTAGAAATACAAATATTACAAATTTACATTATCATGATCATTTGGTATTAAATTAATTAATAAACATCACGTTCATGATAACCATCGTACAAACATCATATTTGACTAAAAAACACATTCAAAATCACTAACTGCATCATTGTGATCAAGATCATCTAACAAAACACAATTAACATTATATATTAACATCATCAATACAACACAAACATCAAATATAAATCTCATGCTATCACATACACATCTATCTGCAAGCTCCACTTTAAATGAACATATCTAACATGACCTAACAACATACACATCATGATGATCACCAACATGTAAATTAAGTACAACTGCAACATGAACATAAAATACATGGGCCATATATATAACTGAATAATGTTAAAAATATACAACTGTAATATAAATGTCATGGATCAGCTGGTGGTAGTAAAACATCAATATCAGTACTAGTGGCCGATGGTTGAGCCTCATCTCCATGATGACTACTGGTAGATGCTAGTGGAGGCTCATGCAAATCTAGCACAGCGCAAGGCTGTGAACGATCATGAGATGATGGTACGCTGTGCCTCACAGACTGTCCATCATGTGCTGTGGCTCGATCATAACGTGAAATAGTCCTCGTCATTTGTGTAAAATTTATTGTAACTCCTACGACATGCCGCATCAGGCTGTACATGTCAAGCAACATACCTCTCCACATCTGTACTAGCCTATAATCGACCTTTATGTCTCTGAAATCAGAAGGCCTGATGCCCGCCTCAACAATCAATGCAATGAGTTGGTCGTCCAACTCCATCCTGTATCTAGCACCACTAAGATGTCGATTGCGCACCGACGCACCAATAGGAGCAGGTCTATGATCTGCACCAGCCTCCTGATGATCCTTGGCAATATCTAGCATGCCCTCATCCTCATCAGGATCCACACCTGGATCAGGTGGTGGTGGCGACATCTCCTCGCCATCAAAAGAGCCAATGTCTGCAGAATATATACAAGTACACAACAACAATTAGAGGATTTTATTACACAATTTAATAAAAACAAGTTAAAGAACATGTTAGAAATTGTTTTAAATAAAACAGTAATATTATATCTATCATCTGGTAGCTCATCAGCTGTGAAGAGGATGTTGGCACACCCTCGCCAATCCAACCCCACATAAGGACAGGGGACCAAAATGAAGGGATTCTCATCAACATTGGCTAGCAACGCTAGTGCATCATCTGATATCCTTGCTGGAAAAAGAGACTCCTCCCTCTTGAGCATCATCTACACCCACATGTGCATACGTGCCTAAGTAATCGGCCTATGAGACAACCGAAGAAAAGAAGGTCTTGTCTCTGGAAACCTCTCAAAAAATAAACAAAAAATCTCTGAAGAAAAAGGGAAGTGGACCCTCCCTTATGCATGAGCATGACATCTATCTAATTCTGTACAGAACTAACAAAAAAAAATGGCAGACCACCTGACAAGTCGTGGCTGTTGTAGTAAAGAATCAACATAATATAAAAGTTGGCAACTAATGCGTTGCCCGTCACTGGTGTTGTGTGAAATGGTCGAAAGGATAAGTGAGAGACACTGGACCTCCTCATGATCAAACGTACCAATATGTAACTACCCTCCAGCGACCTGAAACTCTACAGGAGATACTAAATCTGCTCCAATGTATCTATGGGAGTAAACTAACTGACTCCCTGCCACACAGCCAGCTGTAACCTCGGGGAATGAGGGAAAATCCACCCCTCTCCTCAATAGCCCTGTAATAAAATATACATCCTCCTCAGTGGGAGTGTACCACTGGTTTATACCAACCCGGAAAGCCTGTTGTTGGGCATTCCACCTTCGGATAAGATGTCTCGAAAACAAACTATGGGACTTTAGGGAAGTAGCCTCCTCATAGAACTTGACGAGGCCTACCTGCCTAAGGAGCACCTGCGTCGTTGCTATAATAGGGTGAGGGTACCCATCTCTCTCCCTCTCTCTCGCCTCCCACAAGCGAACCATGTTATACTGTTCCATCTGTTGCTATTGTTGTTGCCCTTCTTCTCTCCTTTCACGTCTCTGAATGATTGACATATTAAACACAATTTTTTTATTAAATGACACATGTATTTACAAATATACGTATATAAATATTTTTTGAAAAATAAATAAAACAAGAGTCGGTGTGCCAAAAACACGGTCATGCACCAGTCTCGGTGCATCTCTCCACAGAGCACACCAGATACGATGCACCTAATGATATCCACCACATCAGGAGTGGTGCTCCAGAAAATGTTTTTAGCGCACCATTCACTACGTGCGGTTTCAGGAGGCCGATGCACTGACTTCACGATACGCCCCGAGACTTATAGCTAAGTCAGCACATCGCCATCCTGCCACCGTACATAGTCGTCAGTGCGGTAGTTTAAGAGGCCGCACCATTGACCTATGCCAAAATGGTAAGCCATGCATTGAAAAAAATAGCTGTCTCGGGGCAGTTATTTCAGTCAGTGCACCGCATCACCACTATTCAACTAGGTTAACGGTGCGGCCAGGTAGCCGACCGCACCACTCATTTTAAAGAAATTTAAATAACATGGTGTGCCTTTGGTATCTTCCCGGAAATCGATGTGGATACCCTTAGCACCGGTTTACCAACCCGAACTATTGACAATTTCTAATTGCGGTTCTGGTGCGTTGAAAACATTTGCGCCCTAGGGCGGATAAGTCCGTCAACGCACCGAGTTGCTGCAGTACACCATTATCAATGGTGCGGCCTAGTAACCGACCGCACCACACTTTTTAAAAAATTTTAAAATAACACGGTGCATCGTGCAGTACTGCGCTAGAACCAATGTGGATACCGATAGCACCGGGTGCGGTGCTTCTTGTAAATTTACAGGAAACACCGCAAATCGATGCGAGTCGAACGGCTCGAGCGCATCGCGCGACAATTTTTTTTTTTTAATGGTTAATTTTAAGGTTTTTTCAAATTATAATCCGCTAAAAGGTTTAATTATGGAAAAACAAGAAAAATACCTATACATTTACCCATCGAGGAGGCATATTGGTTGTACAATTTGCAAAAGAAAATTTGTCCACCGTTTTATAAAATTCAAGCTAGAGATTGCTGGAAATACACAGCAGCAGTGCATGCAATAAGTGCAATGGGAGCATGGATGTCAGTGTGGCTCAAACAAGGATAACTTGCACCAGTCCTTGAGAGCTCTGTAGCACTGAAAAAAGTGGAAAATGTGGTTTTTTGGCCGTAATTTTTTTTTATTTAACCTTGTTCCTTTGCGCAGGGTTTTTGCTAATGTACATGCCACCCTGGGTGGTTTATGGTTTCACACACATTTAGGAGGCACCAGGGCGATGTAGCGTTAACGCACCTATGCTCTACAGTAATAAGACGCACTGTGAACACTATCTAGTGAACCAATGATTTGTGCAGTTTTTTGGCCGTAATTTTTTTTTTTGAACCCTTTTCCGGTACGCGGCATTAATGGGGCTCGGTGCATTTCTGTCATTCCGCACCGAGTGGTTTCTGTTCTGCGCACTTTTTATGAGACACCGAGGCGGCGTAGCGGTAACGCACTGGTGCTCTACAATAATAAGACACACCGTCGACGTTGTCTGGTGAACCAATAATTTGTGCAATTTTTTGGCTGTAATTTTGTTTTTTTAAACCCTTTTTCGGTGCGCGGCGTTAATGGGGCCCCGGTGTGTTTCCTTCAATCTGTACCGGGCAGTTTCTGTTTCGCGCGCTTTTTATGGGACACAGGGGTAGCATAGAGGTAATGCACCGATGCTCTACAGTAATAAGAAGCACTGTGAATGCTTTCCAGTGAACCAATGATTTGTGCGGTTTTTTGGCCGTAAATTTGTTATTTTAACCCTTTTCTAGTGCATGGAATTTATGGGGCCCCAGTGCTTTTCCCTAATTTTGCCCCAGGAAGTTTTTGTTCCGTGTGCTTTTTTATGAGACACTGATCTTGACGAGTTAACATGCACCAGTGTTGTTCCGTGATTAAAGGCACTGGGCAGCTTTGTACGGAGTGCATGGTTTCCAGTGTGCCAATGTTTTATGAGGTTTTCTGCTGTAATTTTTTTTATTTAACCATCTACCGGTGCGCGCATTTTATGGGCGCCCTGGTCCGTTTGCTTTATTCCACACTGGGATGTATCTGTTTTCGCACATGTTTTTGGAAGCACCAGTGTGATAGACATGTAAGGAACCGGTGCTATACAGGATAATGACACACCGAGCGAGGGTGTTAGGAGTGCACGATTCCTGGTGTGCCTATGTTTTGTGCGATTTTTTGGCCGTAATATTTTACTTATTTAACCCTTTGCTAGTGCGCGGGGATTTCAGGGCAGCCCAGTGCATTGGCAACCTGGTGCGCTTAAGCGCGACCTGGGCGGTGTCAATTTTTGCGCGTTTTTTATGACGCGCCGGTGTGGAAGTTATGTAAAGTACCAGTACTCTACAGAAATAAAACACACCAGGCAGGTGTGTACGAAGCGCACAGTGTCCGGTGTGCCAATTTTTTAATTGCACCGGTGCTTTGTCATCTTGAACGCACTGGTGCATTTTACTGTGATAAGAGCACCGGACGAAATACATCCACAAAAACCTCTACCCGCCAACCACCTCTAGGAACCTCCACTAGAAATGGATGTCTGGGGTATTTTTATAATGAGTTCCTCAAAAACATCCGCTAGAGGGTATTTTCCTTGTAGTGATTGTACAACAAAGAAACCCTTGGAGAATAGGTTTTGGGGATCCAAGTAGTGAAAACCCTCTAATATATATCCTATAATCTAGGCCTAAAGCATTGAATATTCATATAAAACTTTTATATTAAAGAATAATAAATAGAACATTTACCTATGGTATATTAACTATTATAGTTGGAGCTTGTCCCATTTGTTCAACTATGTAAGGTCCTGGGTTATTTTGGATTGGATTAGATGAGTTGTGTGGCCCACCCTACCCTTTCAATGCATATCTTAATGAAGTTAGTCCCTTGGGGATGTTGTTACATAGAACTTCTCCTCAGCCTCTGATTTAATATAGTGGATGTGTTCTTCACTATGTCATATTCTAACAATTATGTGGTATATTGAAATATTTTCCTCTTAGAATTCAAAATTTGTACAATCCCTGGTATACCCAGCTTAATTTGAATGCTATATTTCAAATGTTTTACTATATTCGAACCCAAAAATCCTAACTGAATTGATTTCCCACTTAGGGTTTTGAAAAAAATTTGGAAGATCTCCTCCAAAACTGATTTTTCCTTTAGTGATATTTTGATTTAGAGAGGATTTAGTCATCATGTAGATCTGGAACACCATCCAAAAATATTGGTTGGGGGAGGGTGGTTTCCATGACATCCACGACTTTTGATTCAATTTGGATAAAGGTAGAATGCCAGGTCTCCCTGCAAATGAATATCTCCCTCGAGTAACAACCTTGGAACCTCTGTAAAAACTAGTCCCAGTCGAGTGTAGCATGAAAGAGGAGCCAAATCTATTCAAAATGAGAGTTATAATGGTCTCCCAGGACTATGTATCCACTTCATCCGCTCAATTAAAACCCAAATCACAAAGATACTTTGGTTCATCCATATCAATGTATGAAAATATAAAAACCCTCTAGTTGGTCCCTCCAACCCAAATCAGAGCCTACCATCATTGTAAAATACTAGCCGCATCCACTATATAGAGACCTAGATCTACTACATTTTACATAGAGCATATCATGCGAAGATGAGCAACCTCCTCTTGATCACTACAACCCACACTAGAGTTCACCATCATTCTCAAAGGGTAACGTACAGTCAGTGGAGACAATTGAAAAAGCTCCGTAGATGTAAGAAAACCTAATGCTTTTCAAAATATCCATCGCTCCTTATTCATGGGGATGCAAATGGGAAAAACTAAAATTGAGAGACAACGACACAAAACACAAGAAAAATATCAAACAAACAACAATGGAGAAGAATTCACATGCTCTACATTACATTGCAAGCCTAGCCTTGCTTGCATGCTCAGATTGACGAAATTAAAAAATATATTGATCTGAAAATGAAATTATTTGTATTGTTGTTCAAAGTATTCATTTCCATTTAATTAAGTGTGCAAAGAGTTTGTCTTGTCTTACAAATTAAACAAAGTGTTTTTGGTAACTATTTTTGAGTTTATGTGTGAGGGAATGTTAATTAAAATTACTGTTTAACATCTTAATTCTGAAATACACAACATCATAACTTCACCATAACAACATAGCAAGATGATGAGGCAGTTCACCCCTCATGGGCTACATCTGCCGCGTCCAAGGCTCCCAATGGGCATGTCCTTTCTATATTATGATGCTCAAATTGGTTTTATAGTGAGAAAAATTCCTAAACGGGAAAAACCAGCTGTGAAAATGAATTCAAAAGGAAGAAATAAGCTAAGAATGACTTTTATTTCACCTCAAACAGTGAATTATAGCCCAATGCAGCTGCATTTCCCTCATGGCCCTGATGGCTCTCCAAGCTTCCCTGAAGAAAAAATGGCTGAAACAAAACCTCTGTTGGCTCTGCAACCTGTCCCAATAGCTCCATAATGCTCAGAATACCCAAAATTGACCAAAATTTCGTTCAAATTGGTCCAATATTGAAGAAGTTATCACAAAAAAAATATTTTGCCCCATGTCAAGTAAAAACCTCCATTAAATGTGGAGAACTGCAGATAGGTGCTCCAAAAATGGAAAAGATCCTGAAAATAGAAGACTCGATCTCTAGAATGGTGGAACCACTGGGTGTTAAATTTAATTTTTGGGGTTGGCTAGTCACATAGACCGCCACCCTAGCCGCTGGCGAAACCGGCCTTTATCCACCCCAACCGTAACATAAATATTTAAAACGTGAGGAGCGGACAGATGGTCTAACTCTCGACACATTTAAAACTTAACGGTTTGTTTGTTAACCATTTCCTATTCTGTCATGGATTTAAGAGCAACGTTCTTATCTATGGTCATGTTGTGTGGGGGCTAGCCCCCATTTGCCTCCGCTCGAACCAAAAGCAACGTTTAAATAGATGTGGTATTCCATTGATAATAAGAACTACCGCACAACCCAAAGGTAAGTTGTGGGCACACTAGACTATAGGTCGTGGGTTCTATCCCCCGAACCTCCAAATAAATTTTAAAATACGCCATTTCTGTCCGACCTGGGGCCACGTGGCGGCCTCCATGCTTGCTATGTGGTAGCCCCTCATTGGTCTAGACAACGAAAGGTCAAACCATAAACCAATCTGCACTTTCCATTTGTCGAACCTTCATTCACCCAGATGGAATATTTTGAGGAATATTCCTGGAATATTCTTTCTTTAATATTTTCCAAACTCAAAGTCAACCCTGGTCAAACTGGATTCTTGAAGGTTACTGAAAACTTCAAACCTAAATTACTTTCACATATGACATCAGATTTGAGTGTCATTCATGGCGCCATAATCGCAGTGACGAGGCCTATTCGATCATCCAAGTTTCAACCAATTCTAAGCAATTCCAAATTTGAGCATTTTTTCCACTTGGACATGATCACCTGATCACACCTCCCAAATGGGAAGATTTTGGACCCCTAAAGCCTTCAATTACCTGTTAAGAAGATGAGGGTACATATCCCTCACATTTTCCACCTCAATCCACTTTTCCTTACTCGGTTTGTTGCCTTTAAGACCAACCAAAACATAATCAACATTTCCCCTCCTTGAAGTGCATGTCCTTCTGTCAAGGATAGCATCCTCTTTCAACTCATCCAAAAATTATAGCGAGAAATCTTCTATGGATGGCAACTGAATGTCACTTTCATAATCAACAATTAAAGGAGGTTCATACAAATGTAAATTTTCCACATTCACAACCGAATACATTTGCATATATGAAGGCAAATCTAGTTGAAAATCATTGTTTCCAACTTGTTTAAGGATCTTGAATGGACCATAAGGAATAGGCTTCAACTTTTTACCTTCTCCTTGCATTCTTTCCTTACTAATATGCAACCATACCTCATCTCCTTCTTGAAACTTATGATCAGCTCTATGTTTATCATGCCTCTCCTTGTACTTGCCTTGACTTTTTTCAAGCTATTCTTGAACCTGTTGATGTATGAGATGAATTCTTTCAATGAACATGTGAGCTTTGTCAATGTCACTATGCCCATCAATGGCCACATCCTTCTCAAGAATGAAATCTAAAGGTGACTTAGGCAAATACCCAAAGCAAGCTTCAAAAGGTGAAGTATTTGTAGAAGAGTGTTTGGCCCAATTGTAAGCATGTTGAATTTAATGCAAGTACTCATCCCAAAGCTTGGGTTGCTTGTTGCAATAAGCTCTCAAAAGATGTACAATGGTTCTATTCACTACCTATGTTTGGCCATCTATTTGTGGATGGAAAGTAGTACTCTCCTTCAACTTGGTGTCCATCATCTTCCATAGATTAGACCAAAAATTCCCAAAAAATATGGAATCCCTGTCACTAACAATAGAAGTAGGCAAGCCATAATGAGCTCATACATGTTGAAAATATAAATCAGCAGTTTTTTTAGGAGTTATAGATTTCTTACATGGCATAAGAATACACATCTTGCTGAATCGATCAACTACTACATAAATATAATCATGTTTCTTTCTAGATAATGGTAGACCTCCAACAAAATCCATAGAAACACTTTCCCATGGTCTAGAAGGTACCGGCAATGGCATATATAAACCAAGCTTCCTTTTTATAGGCTTGGTTGTAGCACATAATAAACAACCTCTAATGAAACGTGAAACACTATCTACCATACGAGGCCAATAACAATACCTCTGTAAATGTGTCACTGTTTTGCTTACCCCGAAATGTCTAGCAATAAGAGAAGAATGAGATTCTCTCATGATGCTTAGTCTCTCCCCCTCTAGTATACATAACTTGCCCATATGAAACAGAAAATTATTATGCAAATGATAATCATTCTCCTCAACATGATTCCCTTCACTCAAGTTAGCATACACATCCTTAAAATCAACATCTGATGCATACTATTCTATGTAGCTCTCATGTACAATAGAATCATTCTTAAGTAAAGTAGTAGCACTAATAATAGGCCTTGAAATCATATCAAAAAATTTATTGTAAATACCTTTCTTGTACCTTATTACCAAGTGAAATTGTTGTAGGAAGCCCATCCATCTGAAATGTCGTGACTGTTGCAATTGACTTTGTGGCTGCAAGTACTGTAAAGGTTGATGGTTGGTATGAACAACTGTTTCTTTTCCCATAAAATAGTGTTTCTACTTTTTGACACTTTGTACCAATGCATACAACTCCTTATCATATGTAGGATAATTCACAACAGCACCATTAAATGTCTTAGAATGAAATGTGATAGGCTTACCATGCTGTAAGAGAATTGCACCAATGGCGTAATCACTAGCATCGGTCTGGATCTCGAATGGTTGTCTCAAATCCGGTAATGCAAGGACTAGATCTGAATTTATCTTCTCTTTCAAAGGCTCAAAAGCTTTTTGTTGCTTGCCTCCCCATTGGAAAGCACGCTTCACACTTGTCACTACATGCATAGGAGCTGCTATGGCAGAGAAGTTAGAAATAAACTTCCTCCAATATTGAGTTGCACCCAAAAAAATTCTTACCTCTGTAATGGATTTGGGAGTAGGAAAATTCAAAATGGATTCTACCTTAGAAGGATCAATTCTCAAAGCACCTCATCCTACTATGTGTCCCAAATAAACCAAAGAAGTCTTTCAAAGTTCACACTTTGACATTTTAAGAAACAACTGATTTTTCTTCAAAATATCAAGTACTTTCTTAACATGCATGACATGCTCTTCTCTAGTCTTGCTGAAAATTAATATGTCATCTAAGTAGACAATAAAAAAATCATCAAGAAAAGGACGTAAGACATCATCCATTACCCGCATGAAAGTTTTAGGTGCATTGCATAAACAAAACGGCATAACAAGCCACTCAAAGAGTCCTTGTTTGGTTTTAATTGATGTCTTCCAAATGTCACTTTCTACAATTCTAACTTGATGATAACCACTTTTGGGGTTGTGTGCCCGTATGGTTTGGCTTGTGGCTTGTGCTTGTGTTCTTGTGGCTTTTGGCTTGGGCCTGTGGGCTTGTGGCTTTTGGCTCATACTTGTGGCTTTTGGCTTGTGGCTTGGGCCTATGAGCTTGTGGATTTTGGCTTGGGGCTTGTGATTTGGTGTGTCTTGGCTGGCTGGCTTGGCTTGCCATTGTGCTTGGATCTTGATGTGGCGCCTTGATTGGATGTTTTGATGTCAGGCTTATTATTTATGATAGACCTGATTTATTATATACCCTAAAGGGGAACACTTTTCTTGGTGTACTTTTTTTAAGTCTAACTTAGTGAAATATTTAACATCTTTCAGCTGATCTAACAAATCGTCTATCCTTGGGAGTGGGTAACGATTATTTACCGTTATCTTGTTCAATGCCTTGAATTCCACACACATGCACCAAGTTCCATCTTTCTTTGGAATCAACACTATCGGTGACCCACATGGCGAAGTTCTTGGTCTTATGAATCCTTTGTCCAAAAAGACTTTAATTTGCCTCTTTATTTTAGCATTCTCCATGATATACATGCGGTACATGCCTATGTTATGAAGAGGACAATCTTGATGTAAATGGATTTCATGTTGAATCTCCCTCTTTGGAGGTAAACCTGTCGGTTCCTGAAACATCTCATGATGTGCATCAACTACATCATATAAATCTGATTTAAGCTTGCAATCAAAATTTTCAAATGACTCATGATTCACATCAACCTTGGGCTTAACCATAAGAAGTACAAAACTCTTACTAGAATTCACTAGCCTTTTTACCTATCCCACATTTACCATCACTATATTTTCCTTCTTGCGATGTGCTCTGACAATGTACTCCTTGCCATCTTTAAAGAGATGATACTTATTTTCATGGCAATGGAAGATCGCTTTCATGTCAAATATGTAAGGACTTCCCAAAAAAATTCCTGATATATCAAGCAGTACTAAATCAAGTTCAACTGTGTCAATAAAGTATATAGTAATTGTGAATCGCAATATGCACTTTCTTGAGACTTGTAATTTTGCATCCTTGCATATCCATCCAAGTGGATAAGGCTTTGGATGTGGAATGGTCTGAAGTTTAAGTTTTTTAACCAAGTCTTCTGATATGATATTTTCTTGTGACCCACTATCAAACAGTGTGTCAATTTTTGTATTTTTTGAGACTACCCTCACATGGAACAATTCAATTCTTTCTTCCTCATTTGGAGTTTGTACATGATAGTTTGAAGTATAGTGCTTGGCTTAGTTTTAGTTTCCTTTCCCTTCATACTTTTCAAACCCATGGCTAAAATTTTGGTTTCGTCACCTGAATCATCACCTAAGTCTTGTGGTGTAGTTGTAGTAGCTGCAGTTTTCTTCTTTCCTTTATTTTTGTTAGACTGAGTTCTTTTTTCAAGATGTAATTTCCAACATTTTTTCTCTTCATGGCCTTCTCTTGAACAATGTTTACATATCACTTTTTCACCCTCTTGTTTGACAGATGCATTCTTTTTGCCTTTTCCTTTAAAGGTTTTATCTTTATTTTTCCCCTTAAAAGGCTTGTTTCTACCCTCATCAAATGTGTTTTTCCCTCTAGCCTCTAAATGTGTATCTTCTACATAAACTCCGTCTAGACTAGTAGGATTGAACATAAGGATAGTATTTTTAAGGTAGATGTGAAAACCACCTATATATTTGATCCGGATTTATGGAGGAACGCAACAGAATAAACACATAACCATAAATACAGAGATGCAGTGGAAATAATGCGTCATTTCATTAATATCAAATCACAGAAATATGCTTACAAACATAATGAACATAAAATAGCTAGAGATGTGGTAGCGAATCTACGAGAAGAGATGTGGTGGCTACAAACCTACGAACTGTGTTACGATGAGGCTCGAGGGCCTGTTGTGTGAGAAACAATGTAGAATCCGAAACGTCCAAAACCCTAACCGTAGGAGATGAAGCACCAAAACTGTGGGCCCCATTTGGGTAAATTGGTGGTTCAACTTCCCGGGGACGTAACTTTGGCATCCGATCTCCGTTTGACATGCTCAATAGCTCGTTAGAAAGATATGTCCAAGGAGTACAACTTTCGGGACGAATTTGATGATCAAATTCGTTGGTAAAACGATACCCAAAAAACGTCGTTTAGGACCTCAAAACGGCTCCGGAAGTTTAAGACCTGAAAAAACTGCTAAAAATAGTAAGTTTTGTCGACACTTACAAACTGAAATCACTGATGGTGGGGGTTCAAATGGACTCGATGGGTGGCCACCAATATCCACCTGGATCATTAAGCCCCCAAAACGGCTCCGAGAGTGGAGGACCCAAAAACCTGCTAAAAATAGTAAGTTGTGCTGAATATGAAAAGTTGCAAGAATTGATGGTGCTGGTCCAAATGGAATAGGTGGGTGGCCACCGATATCCACCTGGATCAATATTTCAACAAAGTATCTTGACTTTGTAATTCTACCCCTAATAAGAGTGCTCTTCTCCTAAACTCTTGGGTGTAGTCTTGTACATTTTGTCCCTTAAGCTATTTGAAGTTTTTCCAGTTCATGATAGCCTTTTGTAAATGAGCTAATGGATAAAATTTCTTTTTAATTGCAGTAATAAATTCAGCCCATGATAAAGTGATATTACAATGTTTTTTAATTTCATCCTTGGTCTTGGCTTCCCACCATATCAATGCTACTCCATCCATTCTCAAAGAGGCTAACTGTATCTTGGTGTCATCATAATGAAGGTTATGTATCCTCAAGTAAACTTCAAACTGTCTGATCCAATTGTCAATTTTCTCTCCATTGACTTCACCATTAAACACAGGCAACTCAAATTTGACATCAAGCTTTAAAAATGTACTTTTACTAGTAGTTTTAGACTTGTGAGATTTATTCACCGAAGTTGAGGATGACAATGTAGAGGAAGAGGATGAAGATGGGGATGGTGGATCACCATTTCCTCCATGTCCTTTCTTTGACTTGTCATCACTTTTCTTTCCTCCTGAAGAACCCTCTCCTTATTTTTGGTTTTTAGACCCTTCTCCAACAAGCATATCATTCCTTTCTTAGTAGAGTATCCTCACCATCTCAGTCATATCCAAGAAATCCTTTCAAAACACCCATTCCTCTTCTCTGGGATCCATATCTTCAGGAGCTTCTCCCTCTCTTGAAGACATGCTTGAAACTGCTTCTATAGCTCTTGGAGGTGGCTCTTTGACCCTTCTTGGTTGTGGATTACTTTTTACACTAACCGAATGTCCTTCACCTCTCTTGAGTTTAAGCCTAGTAAGCATCAAAACTTGCAAACAATCAACTATATCTTTTCACAAAACAAATGTTGAGTAAAACTCTAGCTCCTAAGGCTCAAAATCTGGCTTTGATCTGCTCTTATCTAAAAATGAAAGTATTTGTACTACTGTTCAAAGTATTCATTTCCATTTAATTAAGTGTGCAAAGAGTTTGTTATGTCTTACAAATTAAACAAAGTGTTTTTGGTAACTATTTTTGAGTTTATGTGTGAGGGAATGTTAATTAAAATTAATGTTTAACATCTTAATTCTGAAATACACAACAACATAGCTTCACCATAACAAAAAAACAACATGATGAGGCAGTTCACCCCTCCTAGGCTACATCTGTTGGGTCCAAGGCTCCTAATGGGCATGTCCTTGCTATATTATGATTCTAAAATTGGTTTTATAGTGAGAAAAAGGCCTAAACAGGAAAAACAAGCTGTGAAAATGAATTCTGAAGACATAAATAAGCTAAGAATGACTTTTATTTCACCTCAAACGGTGAAGTATAGCCCAATGCAGCTCCATTTCCCTCATGGCCCTAATGGCTCTCCAAGCTTCCCTGAAGCAAAAATGGCTGAAAAGCACCTCTGTTGGCTCTGCAACCTACCCCAATAGCTCCAAAATACTCAGAATACCCAAAATTGACCAAAATTGCATCCAAATTGGTCCAATATTGAAGAAGTTATCATAAAAACAAGATTTTGCCCCATGTCAAGTAAAACCTCCACTACATGTGGAGAACCGCAGATAGGCGCTCCAAAAATGGAAAAAATCTTGAAAATAGTGGACCCGCTCTCCAGAATGGCAGAACCACTGGGTGTTAAATTTAATGTTTGGGGGTGGCTAGTCACATAGACCGCCACCCTAGCCGCTGGCGGAACTGGCCTTTATCCAACCCAACCGTAACACAAATATTTAAAACGTGAGGAGCGGACACATGGTCTGACCGTCGGCACATTTAAAACTTAAAGGTTTGTTTTTTAACTGTTTCTCGTTCCGTCGCAGCTTTAAGCGCAAGGTTTTTATCTATGGTCATGTTGCATGGGGTTTGGCCCCCATTTGCCTCTGCCAGAACCAAAAGCAACATTTAAATAGATGTGGTATTCCATTGATAAAAAAAACTACTGCGCAGCCCAATGGTAAGTTGTGGGCGTGCTAGAATGAAGGTAGCGGGTTCAATCCCTTAGACCTCCAAATAACTTTTAACATACGCCATTTATGTCCGACCTGGGGCCACTTGGCAGCCTCCGGGCTTGCCACGTGGCAGCCCCTCATTGGTCTAGACAACCAAAGGTCAAACCATAAACCAATAAGCACTTGCTACTTTTCGAAACTTCATTTGCCCAGATGGAATATTACATGGAATATTTTGAGGAATATTCCCTGGAATATTCCAAGGAATATTTTTTTTTAATATTTTCCAAAGTCAAAGTCAACCCTGGTCAAACTGGATTTTTGAAGGTTACTGAAAATTTCAAACCTACATAAATTTCACATACGATGTCGGATTTGAGTGTTGTTCACGACGCTAGAATCGCAGTGACGAGGCCTATCCGGTCGTTCAAGTTTTAACCAATTCTGAGCAATTACATTTTTGAGCATTTTTTCCACTTGGACATGATCACCTGATCATATATAGATGAGGAGAGAAGATCCATAATTATCTACATTTGTTTTTCATGACTGCATAGTCAATGGATGGTGGGAAGTCGAGTGTAATTGACGTAGTAGGTTGTGGCAATGGTAGTTGGCATCAACGTGGGAGGAAACTGTCGACGTCAACGTCGATGGCGTTGGCTTCATTGGGTTCACATCTAACATTTGCGCACTTGAAGGCAAATGAAGAGTCTTGAATCAAGACAAATTGATTCCTACCATGCCTCTACATAACTCATGTTTATTTCTTGGTAGAATATTAGTGAGAATATCAGCACAGTTCTTATATGTATGGTTATTTTCCAAGGATAAGTGTGCTTCCTTCAACACTTGTCGAATCTAATGATACCTTAAGTAATTATTCTTGGCTTTTGAGTGAAATGACGGATTTTACACCAAGTGAATGAAACTCTGGCTATCATAATGTAACACATACTTGTCCTGCTTTATTCCTATCTCTCCTAGGAATCATTGCATCCACAACATATCTTTACAGGCTTCTATTGTAACTATGTAATCCACATTTGTTGTAGAGGGAGCTACTATTATTTGTAGTCTTTACAACCAAGATATTGCTGCCCCTACAGATTTATACAAATAAACTGTAGTGGACTTTATGGTGTCCATATCTCCAGCCATATCTGCATCTGTAAATCATTCAAGAAAAGTATCATTATCACCAAAACATAAATAAAAATGACTAGTACCCTTGAGATACATAAAATCCATTTTATTGCTTGCTAATGTTGTTTGCCTAGATTAGCAAGGAACCTGCTCACTACTCCCATTGACCCATTGAATATGTAATGTTTGGTCATTTACATACCATGGCATACATCAAGCTTCCAATTGTTGAAGCATCAGGAATCATGCTCATTTCTTCCTTCTCCTTGTCATCACTAGGACATAAATCAATACTCAGCTTGAAGTGGGCTGCAAGGGGTGTACCAACTAGCTTGGCATCCTTCATATTAAAACTGTTAAGCACCTTCTTGATGTATTTTTCTTGAAAAAACCACAACTTTTTTTTTCCTATCACACATAATCCTCATGCCCAATATTTTTTATGCTGGAACCAAATCCTTCATTGCAATTTTTTTGCCCAAATATTTCTTCAACCTATTGATCATATTCTTATCATGCCCAATAATCAACATGTCATCCACATAAAATATTATATACTTTCCTTGATCATAATTCTTGATATAGACACAATGGTTAATCCCTGGTATACCCAGCTTATTTTTAATGATATGTTTCATATATTCTAATATATTCGAACCCAAAACCCATAACAGGACTGATTCCCACTTAGGGTTTTGAAATTTTTTTGGAAGATCTCCTCCAAAACTAATTTTTCCTTTAGTAATATTTTGATTTGGGGAGGATTCAGTCGACATGTAGATCTGGAAGGCCATCTAAAAACATTTCTTGGTGGGGGCGGGGGTTGTCATGACATCCACAGCTTTTGATTGAATTTGGATAAAGGTAGAATGCCAGATCTCTCTGCAAATGAATATCTCCCTTGAGTAAAAAACCTGGCACCTTTGTAAAAACTAATACCAGTCGAGTGTAGCATGAAAGAGTAGCCAAATATATTTGAAATGATAGTTTTAATGGCCTCCCATGACTATATTTCCACCAAATCCGCTCTACGAAAACCCAAATCACAAAGGTATTTTTATTCATGCATATAAATGCATGAAAAACTAAAAAACCTCTACTTGGTCCCTCCAACCCGCACTAGAGTGTACCATCATTGTAAAATAATAGTCACATCCACTATATAGATACCCAGATCTACTACATTTTACATAGATCATCGCATGTGAAGATGCCAAACCTCCTCTTGATCACTCCAGCCCACACTATAGTTCACCATCATTCTCAAAGGATGACGCTCAGCGACGACAATTGAAAAAGCTCGGTAGATGCAAGAAAACCTAACGCTATTCAAAATTTCCATCGCTCCTTATTCATGGGGATTCAAAGAGGAAAAAATGAAATTGAGAGACAACAACACAAAACACACGAAAAAAATCAAACAAATAACAATGGAGAAGCATTCACATGCTTTACATAACATTTAAATACCAACCTTTCTCGCATGCTCAAGCTGAGGAAAATTACAAATATATAGATGTGGAGAGAAGATATAGAATTATCCGCATGTGTTTTTCATAACTGCACAGTCAATGGATGGTGGGCAGTTGACTGGAATTGATCTAGTAGGTTGTGGTGGTGATAGTCAACATCAACATGGGAGGAAACAGGCGACATCAAGTCGACGGTGTTGGCTTCATCAGGTTAACATCTAACATTCTCCCACTTGAAGCCAAATTAAGAGTCCTAAATCAAGTCACATTGAGTCCTACCATACCTCTACATAAGTCATGTTTATTTCTTGGTAGAATCTTAGTGAGCATATCAACAAGGTTCTTATATGTATGGATATTTTCCAAGGATAATTGTCCCTCCTCCAACACATGCTGAATCCAATGGTACCTTAAGTCATTATTCTTGGATATTGAGTGAAATGATGGGTTTTTCTCCTTGTGAATGGCACTCTGACTATCAAAATGTAACACATACTTGTCCTGATTTATTCCTATCTCTCCTAGGAATGATTGATGCACAACATCTATTTACAAGCTTCTATTGTATCTATGTACTCCACCTTTGCTGTAGAGGTAGCTACTATTCTTTGTAGTATTGACAACCAAGATACTATTGCCCCTAAAAATTTATACAAATAACCTATAGTGGAATTTCTGATGTCCATATATCCAACCATATCTACATCTGTAACACCTTCAAGCAATGTCTCATTATGACCAAAACATAAACAATAATGACTAGTACCCTTGAGATACCTAAGAATCCATTTTACTTCTTGCTAATGTTGTTTTCCTAGATTGGCAAGGAACCTGCTCACTACTCCCACTGAATATGTAATTTTTGGTTGTGTACATACCATGGAATACATCAAGTGGCCAACTACTAAATCATAAGGAATCATGCTCATTTATTCCTTCTCCTTGTCATCACTACGACAAAAATCAGTACTCAACTTGAAGTGGGCTACAATGGGTGTACCAACCAGCTTGGCATCCTTCATATTATACCTGTCAAACAACTTATCGATGTATTTTTCATGCGGCAACCACAACATTTTGTTTTTCCTATCACACATAATCCTCTTGCCCAGTATTTGTTGTGTTGGAACCAAATCCTTCTTTGAAAATTTGTTGCCCAAATATTTCTTCAACCTATTGATCATATTCTTATCATGCCTAATAATCAACATGTCATCCACATATAATATTATATACTTTCCATGATCATACTTCTTGATATAAACAGAATGGTCAATTTCTAACCTTGGAAAACCATGTTTCAACATGAATGAATCAAATTGATTATATGATTATCGAGGTACCAATTTCAACCCATAGAGACTCTTCTTAAACATGCAAACTAAGTATTCATTGCATATTTATATGAAGCCTTTTGGATACTTGATATAAATCCTCCAATTCGCCATGAAGGAAAGAAATTTTTACATCTAACTATTCACATTCTAATTATATAGTAGCAACGAGACCAAGAATGACTCTGATGGATGAAATTTTGACAATAGGTGAGAAAATCTCAGTGATGTAAATCCCTTCTTTTTGGGAAAATCCCTTCACCACTGGCCTTGCTTTATTCCCCTCCTCCTTTTCTTCACTGTCATGCTTAATACCGTATACCCATTTGTTTTGTAAAGCCCTTTTACCTATCGCGAGCTTTACCAATTCCCATGTTTTATTTTCCATAAAAGAGTTCATTTCTTTCTACATTTCCTTCTTCCATTCTTTATTGTGCTCAAATTTACAAGCCTCTTGACAAAAATTAGGCTCACCTTCATTAGTTAATAAAATATATTTTGAAGGAAGATAACTTTGAGAAGGCTTATGAGGCCTAAAATATCTACGAACTACCTATGGTGGTGACTTATTAGGTTGAATCTCATGTAGAGGTTCCTGTAAGATTTCGTCTCCTCGGTGTTCATCATTTTCCACTTTTTGTCCTTCCTCCTTTTGAATTTGTTGTCCATTTTCTTGCATTGGTGGGATGTTTTCATGATGCTCTTCAAACCCATCAATACCTTTCTTGACCTCCATCTCACCTACAAACCTCTTAAACATCGTTGACTCATTAAATATAACATCCTTTCTTCTAATAACTTTATGTTTGACTGGATCCCGTAGATGATAACCAAATTATTCATGCGCATATCCCATAAAAAGAATTATTCATGCACATATCCTAGCTTAGTTCTATTTTATTTGGGAATATGTACAAATGCTTCACATCCAAAGATTTCAAAATTAGAATAATTTGACTTCTTACCAATCCAAACTTCTTCAGGAATGCCAGCATCCAAGGTTGTAGCAGGAGATCAATTTATAAGATAGCAATTTTTCATTATTGCTTCTTCCCAAAAATGATTCTCCAATCCAAAATTTGACAACATACTCCTCACTTTCTCCATAATGGTGTGATTCACCCTTTCTGCAACACCATTCTAGTTAGGAGTACCACACACAGTCTTATCATGCTTTATGCCAAATTTATTATAGTATTCCTTGAATGCACTTGAGAAATATTCTCCACCATTATCTATTCTTAGGCAATTAAGCCATTTGTTACTCTCTTTTTCAACAACAACAAGGAATTTTTGAAACATTTCAAACACTTCATTTTTTATTTTCATAGGGTAGGGCCAAACCTTCCTAGATGCATCATCTATAAATGTTACAAAATATGAAGCTCCTCCTAATGACTTAATGTTAACATGCCCAAACACATGAGTGTATCAATTCTAACAATTTTTCTTTCTTTCATGGCCACCTCGAAGCAATGAAACCCTTCTTTGCCTACCATATATAAAATGCTCAAAAACATCAAGATTATAATATTTCAAACCCAACAGTAAATTTTTACCAACACGGATTTTAAAGCCCTTCTCGTTCATGTGACCCAAGCACTTATGTCACAGATTTGTTGAATTTCCTTCTTTTGTGATAGGAGCCAAATCTGGTTTTCCTTATCATTGCCTTCAATGTATATAATATTCATGTCTTGGACCTTCTGGCCACGACCAATGTTCCTTTTCTAATTCTCCAGCCTCCTTTTCCAAATCTTGTGTAATAACCTTCATCCTCGAGTCGTCCCATAGAGATAAAGCTCATGTGCATTTCTAGTACATGTGTGACTTGTTTCAAAAATATATCTTTTCCATCCTTCATCTTGATTTGGACATCTCCCACTCCAACAATACTGCAAAAATTATTGTCCCCACATGCAATGTACCATAATCACCAAGATTATATGCAACAAAACTATCTTTCCATGGTGTTACATGGTGATATGCCCCTGAGTCAAGGATCCAATAAAATCTACTACTAGATGTATATAGACATGCATCCTCTACAGAAACAGTAAATAACACGTCACCATTTGTGAGTACAACAGTGGTTGCACCTTCATTTATGTTGGATGACTTGTGATTTGTATTGGACGATTTCTGATCCTTTTGTCCTTTCTTCCTGACTTGACACTCTTTCTTCATGTGCTCAAGTTTTCCACAATGAAAGAAGATGGCCCTGCACCTCCTTGATTTCAATCAGCCTATCGATCTTGATAACCCTTGTCTCCCTCGATCAATTCTCCTACCACGATCAGCTAGAGCTAGAGCTTCTCCTCCCTGATTTTCTACAATTGAATTGTGTCACAACTCCTCATTCATTAAACTGATGCCGACATCATCAAACTTACATGTGCCTCCAAGTGTTGAAGTGCTCATACATACAATTAAATTTTCCCAGTTGTTTGGAATATAACGCATTAACAAGATAGCTCTAATTGCATCATCTAGAATTATTTTAATAGAGGCAAACTGACTAGTAATAATATTGAATTATTAGTGATAAACAACTAAAGCACCCTCCTCCATCTTGAGATCATCAAGCTTCTTCATTGAGAAATTTTTTTTTGATGTTCTTATCATATAGATCATGGAGCTTCTTCCATAATCCTTCTGTCGTCTTTTCTTCGGACACATTGAAATACACATTATTTGCTAGATATTGGTGGATTATGGCAATTGCCTTTCTATCTAGCTTATTCCATTCTTCATCCATCATTAATGAGTGTTTCTTTTCCATACCCCAAATCGAAAAATAATGATCTTTTAAAATTGGTATATCCTACAACTGCAATCTCCATTGGGAAAAATTAACCCGATTCAAATTATCTATGTCAGTTAATGTTGTTGTATCCATAATAAAATTCACCCTCCAACACATAACACAAGAAAAATATTAAAAAAATAGAAATGAAGAATAATTCACAAGATTTACATTACATTGTCGGTCTAGCCTTGCTTGCATGCTCATGCTTAGGCAAATTACAAATATATAGATGAAGATAGAAGCTCTAGAATTCTCTACATGTGTTTTTCATAACTACAAAGTCAATGGACAGTGGGCAGTTGGCTGAAATCGGCATGGTAGGTTATGGTGGTGATAGTCAGCATTGACATCGAAAATATTGGCTTCTTTGAGTTCACATATAACACTTATCCCCTCTATCTACTTCTGATAAATGGTTTCTTTTCAATAATGATTATGAAGATTTATTTATTAAAAAAATATTTAAAAAACCAATTAGTTTAAATAAACTAATACTCTCCATAGTATATAAAACTACGGAGCATAGAATTAAGTGTAATATACTGTCACTTACAAGTTTTCCCTCCTGCCACTTCTCCTGCTAAGTTTTTTTTTGGTTTTTTCGAAGTCAGAATATCGCCTAGCTCAGAAGTGTACACCTGGAAGTTGCTTCCAGAAATGAAATTGAGACTTAACCCCAAAACATAGAGGTTGGATCACATCCGTGGGACTAAATAGCATAGCCGCTTATCCTATTAAGATGGAATGAACCTCAACACTTCAAGTATCTTTAATGTTTAGAGTGTTTGGAATGAACCCAACACTTCACATATTTTTAATTGCTAGAGTACTTCATGTATTTGTAATTTTTAGAGTGTTTGAATCTTTTTTGAATCTAAAAATAATTATTAGAGTATGTGAATCTTATTATTAGTCCCTGCCTGGACTCTAGCGATCGTTAGAGAGTTGACCAACCATTAATCGACACTTTGACCAAAAATTTCCCTGCTCTACCCAAATTTATCCAAACTTTCACGTTGCAGTTTCTCTTCATCATTATTTTATGAAAATTTTACATATATACCTCTTATTTGAACCTTCACGTGTCCCTAGGAAACATTCGATGTCAAAAAACTTTTAACCAAAGTTGCACAAAACTCATGCAGGGTTTTCAACTTTTTTATCGAAAGTTGTTTGAAACTAATTTTAAACAAAAATTTAACTAAGGTTTCCGAAAACTCATGCGGGGTTTTCAACCTTTTTATCCAAATTTATATATACATAAGTGCTCATACATAAATTTCAATTTCATATTATCTTTATTTATGTTGTTGACACATTTTTCCTCTCCTCTCGTGTCACACTCACCCTAACAGTTAACCACTTTTTCGCTTGCTCACACCCTATGTTTCACATGTAATTCTATAGTTTAGAAGAGACGAATTAGTTTTAGAAGAGACAAATTGGTTGAACCTCTCATTTAACCCACCGGTTCATCATCTTTCATCATCATGTTGTCGGGGTATCTTTCTGTGCTTGAAGCTTGCCCTGGGATGAATTCTCATGGAGATTAGAAGATGATCCTAGCCCCTTTTCTTCATCATCTCAGTGATTCCTATAGTGTTCTTTTCCTTTCACTCATCCATGGCTATGTGTTGTTGGTTATCTGTTGTTGTTTGCTTTCCTCCTACAAAATGCAGTGTCTCCTCTGTACATGTATATGTCCTGGCCATCACTCAGACGATGGTTACAGAGATTACAAGTGTCCAAGAAATGAGCGAGATTTATGGGCTTATTTTAATTGTTGTAACATCTTGTAATTCCATTGGACATGAGAGAAATCCAAAGGAATCTGGAATTAGAATTTTCTCAGATTCAATGGTGAAATCTGCCAACACAAGCTGCAACATGCTTGTAGTGTGATTCATGGGCTTGGAAAAACTGAAACATGCTTGTAGTGCAATTCATGGGCCTGGAAAATCAGAGGAATCTAGAATCTGAATTTGCTCAGATTCAATGGTGAAATTTTCCGATGTATTCCAATTCATGGGTGGAGTCAGAGGATGCTTGTCTAGTATTCTCTTCTCTCCCTAAACATTCTCTTCTCCCCCTAAATTCTCCTCTGATCACCCAAATCGCACCAAGTTTGGAGTTGTGCTAGGAAATTAATTGAATGAATGTGCTAGGAAATTAATTGAATGAATAGACCACTTGATTGGGCTGATACAGGGATGCAAAAACTGAGTTAGAAGAAAAAAAATGACATTCAAGGTAGTAGCTTGACTATTCTTTCCAATTCAATTGAACTTATTTCTCCTTCCACAACGATGGAAATAAAATATATTTAAGGTAATCAGCGAAAACCAGTGAGCAAAAACCAGTGAAAATTTTAGGTAATCCAATGACTGAATTATATAAAACACAATTTTTTTATCAGTGTTCGATGCAAAACATCTACGCATATTTTTTATTTTAATTGCAAGCTATGTCATGGAGGTTTTTGGGTTTTGTTGTATTCTCATAAATTGCCATCAGAGAAATTGGAATTTGAAAACTGAGAGCTCTAAAAATTAAGAAACACTCACAGAGAGACATCACTGTGGACATGCTAATTACCTCATGGAATCTTACTGGGCTTCATAAAAGAAAGAATGATTCCTTTCATGCGAACAACTTGGAGCTCGCCTTCTCACCCGAACTTGGGCATCGATTCATTTCTTCTTTCTAACCAAGGCCCGACCATAAAGAAAGCCTTGTTGGGCACTATCTCAAGTCTTTTCCACTAGGTTCTGAATGCTATGTGAATGTTGTTGCAGAAGACCAGCAGAGCCAACTTAATTGAATCATCCACAAATGTTGTTGCATCAGACCAGTAGAGCTAACTTAATTGAAGAAGGGAATATGAGAGTCAAATTTTTGTTTGCAATAAAAACGCTAGTTATCCCTCATCTTCTATTTCAATTATCATAAAAAAGGGGTTGATGAGCTTCCAATATCAAAAGGTGGCCACCATAGTTTGAATGAAATTGCATAAAATGGAATATATATAGATCTAAATCACGAGGTTGGGTGCATGTCTTCTCGTTGGGTGCATGGCTAAAGCCAGAGACTACACTACAAAAATACTTCCCATAAAATTAACGAGATAAATAAAATGAAACCGCTAAAAAAATATTACCAACGCTGGTAAGAAAAAACCTGTAGGTTGCATAAAAAACCACTTAAAATAGACACTTAGGTTGCATGCTTTATACTAGACACGACATGTAGGTTTCATGATTTGTACCAGACATGCAAGTTGCATGCTATGGGATCCATGTAGAATATGCACCTGGTGCATGCATGCTTCCCAAAATGTTTTTTCACCTTCTTTTTTACCTAAAATAATATTTTACCTTTTTAAATTTATTTCAATTATTACTCATTTGATTATAAGTTTAATATTATTAATATTTAGTGTTATAAATTGGAAATAAACATAGAGGGATGTGTTTCCCCCGATAACACAGAGAATGCAAGAACACATAGATAACAATTACACACAAATAGAGTGAAAAACACAGGAGAGGAATTTTTTAATTTATTCAACTCATCTCTATTCATTCATCTCATTCCTTCGTTGTCTACAAAATGAAATTACATTCGTTTTATACAAAATCGGTGGAACCATGAAGATTAAATTCATTTCAATGCTGAACTGGACATAGAACCAACAAATCGTCCTTCCGATCGATTCTTCTGTTTCTACACGAAACATGGTACAAATCACAAAATATCGTACAAAACGCAAAAGACCGGACTTTAAATATTATTGGTTCTGCCTGCAAAACCACTTCACATCCATGCCTCCATCACAAATCACAAATTGGTGATCTTAAATTTTAACTCGCGCTTATGGAAAAAACTTAAGTTCTTGCGATTGCGATGTGCGATGGCATGATCACACCACAACTTAAAATGTTTAACAGGTAGGTGCTATCCTCCTGAGCTTGCGGGTGCTTATATGCGCTATCCTCCTGAGCTTTCCACGTGTGATTGCGATCGCATCGCAACTAAAATAACATAACTTGCAGGCGCTAAAGATAAGTCCTAAAAAGTGCGAAGTGCGAAATTGCGGGCGCGCCAAAAAAGGTAAAACATAAATCTTGCGAAGTATGAGCGCATAAAAAAGGGAAACAAAAAAACTTGTGAAAAACAAAATCTAAGCTTTGTGATGCTCGATGACAATGTCGCATCGCAACACCATAAGGTTTGGTGTAGGTGCTTAAAGTTAAATTTTAAATATTGCAAAGTGTGGGTTGCGACGCGGTAAACAGTGGTAAGTACGAAATGCGAAAGGTAAGGAATAAAGAGAAATGAAAAGGTTTGTGGCAGTTTGTAATGAGGTAAGGTTGAGGGTCCCGCCAAATCGCATCAACAGGGAAATAATCTTTGGCTAAGTGTTTAAGCATTAAATGCTAAATGTTGTGGGCTACGGTATGCGGGAAAATGGTAAGTCAATGGCAGTGGGTAAGAAATAATGCAGAGAAAAGTTCAGGTACTCAGTTGTCTGGATTTTGCATGAAACACCTTCAGATTTGAAAACCTAGGCTTCCTCCTTCCCTGTACAAAAATTCAATGAAGTGTGGGTTGTTGCCACTTTTATTCATGGTGGTGGTTGGGAGTATTTCCAACACTCCCCCTTAATCACAATTGTCGCCATCAATCATTCCTAGACACTTTCTGAGATAAACAAAAATCTTTTGTCCCAATGGCTTTGTGAGGATATCTGCAAACTATTCCTCTGACCTGCAATGCTGAAAAACAATTTCACCATTGTTAACTAATTCCCTTATGAAATGGTATTTGGCATCAATATGCTTTGTTCTCTTGTGGAAATCATAATTCTTTGACAATGTAATTGATAAGTTTTTATCAGAGAAAATTGTGGTTCCTTTGTCTTGTTCATGACATAAATCCCTTAGCATCCTTCACATCCAAATTGCTTGACATGTTGTTGTTGTTGCTGCTACAAATTCATCTTCTGCTATTGATCATGAAACTATTGGCTGCTTCTTGGAAGCCCATGAAATGGCTCCTGATCCCAAATGAAAAACATACCCTGATATGCTCTTTTTTTCATCAACACTTCCATCCCAATCACTGTCAGTGTAACCAATCAACTTAAAATCATTAGTTTTGGAGTATAGAACACCATAATCCTTTATTCCATTTACATACCTCAATATTCTCTTGGCTTCTTATCAATGTGTCTCCTTGTGCGTCTCCATGAATTTAGATATCAAACTTAATGCATACATTATATCAGGCCTAGTTGCAGTCAAATACATTATACTTCCAACCATGTTTTTGTACAATGTCAGATCGACATTCTTGCTGCAATATTCCTTGCTCAACTTCAACCCCATGACAGTTGGAGTTGATTATGGCTGGTTGTTCTGTATATTGAACCTTTTAAAAACTTCTGCAACATACTTTTCTTGGGAGATAAAAATACCCTTTTCTATTTGCTTTACTTCTATGTCCAAAATATATCTTAACAAACCCAAGCCAGTCATTTAAAATTCACTTTTCATGGCTTCTTTGAAATTAGCAATGAGGGAAACATCACTCCCTGTAAAATTCAAGTCATCTACATACAAAACAGCAATAAGAATTTTGTCGTCATTTTCTTTGATGCAGAGTGCGGGTTCACCATCACACTTTTCGAACCCAATGCCCATCAGGTAAGAATCAATTCTATTGTACCATGCTCGTGGTGATTGCTTCAACCATTGAAGAGCTTTCTTCAACTTAAACCCTTTGTTTTCTTGGCCTTCTAATTCATATCCAGGAGTTTGTTCAACATACACCTCCTTATTCAAGAATGCTGACTTCACATCCATTTGATAAACTTTCCACTTTTTTTGTGCTTCTATTGACAATATTGTCTGCACTGTCTCCATCCTTGCAACTGGTGCAAAGGTTTCATCATAGTCTCTTCCATTCTACTGCTTGTAGCCTTTGACAACTAGCCTTGATTTGTACCTTTCAATCTTTCCTTCAATGTTGCTTTTTGTCTTATAGACCCATTTCACTACTATAACTTATTTTCCTTGTGGTAGGTCCACTAACTACCATGTGTCATTCCTTTCTATTGCTCCTATTTATTCATTCATTGCTTCAATCCACTTCTCTTATTTTACTGCATCTTTAAAATGGATTGGGTCATCAACATGACAAAATAATGCAAATAAAGAATTCAGACCAGCATTATTATCAACTTCTTCTTGCTCATAAATTTCACTTAAATTTCTGAACCTCGGTCTTCTTGTATTTGTTGAATATGAGCTTGGAGTTTCACTTGAACTCAAGGGAGTTTCTTATCCTTGTGGTGTGCTTGGAGTTTCACTTGAACTCGAGGGAGTTATTGTTCCCTGTGGTGTGCTTGGAGAAGCACTTCCTTGGTTTCTCAATGTTGTTATATTTATTGCTTATGGTGTGCTCTGTTGAGATTGTGTAGGTGGAGGAGAAGCCATCATTGAGGGGTTACTTGCTGTAGTCCATTCCTCTTTCTCATCATGAGACATACATGTATTCAAATTTACTGTCTTCTCTAAACTTCCATCCCAAACTTCTTATTCTATGAACTGAACATCTCTGTTGATGATTAATTTCTTGGTTGATGGATTATAAATCTTGTAAGTCTGGGATTCATCACTGTATCCAAGAAATATACATTTCTCCCCCTTGCTATCCAAATTTTTCCTTAACTCATCCAGGACATGTGCATATGCCACACATCCAAATACTCTCATGTGAGTGACAAAATTGCTTTGTTCCACTCCATGCTTCTTCTAGAACTCTGTTCATAACACTTCTAGTTGGACATCTATTAAGAATATAAGCTGCACAAGAGACAACTTCTCCCAATACTCATTTGGAAAATTCTTTTCCTTCAACATACTTCATACCATATCCATGATGGTCCTATTATTTCTTTCTTCTACACGATTTTGTTGAGGTCTATACCTTGTGGTAAATTTCTTGTGTATACCATGCTCCCTATAGAAATGTAGGAAGTCTTTAGAGATATATTCTCCACCTCTGTCAATTCTCAACACTTTTATGTTGTGTCCACTTTTCTTGTCAACAAGAGCTTTGTAGTGATAGAACTGTTCAAACACTTCACTTTTCTGTTTTAGAAAATAGACCCATGTCTTCCTTGTGTAATCATCTATAAATGTCAAAATATAATGACTGCCAACTAATGATGGTGTTTGCATTGGTCCACATAAATCTAAGTGGACAATCTCCAAAGGTGCCTTTTCTCTTGTACTCTTTCCTACTGGAAATGATTCTCTGTGTTGTTTTCCCAAGATGCAGCCTTCACATAGGTTGTTTGGTTTCTTTATGAGTGGTAATCCCTGTTCTCAATCCTAGAGACAGCCTTGAGTTGTGAAAGACTAGTGCCTAGGACATCTTAAGCAGCAGAGAGCAAAAGTAATATGATATAACGGGGATAACTAGCAGGACAGAGCACTCATGCCATTCATTTATAAACAGGAAGTTCAGCTTGAATGGGACCAAAACTTTCAGAAGTTTGATGCATGAAAAAGGTATACTGCAGAAACAAGATGTAAAACTCTCTCACAAAGGCATCAGACAATGCAAAGGCAGTTCATAGTAAAGAGGGCCAGTTCAACGATACTTCACAGAGAATAGTAATCTGCAGATGTACATAGTGTAATAAGGGATGAGAGAATATCAGCTATCGTATAGATAATATCTGGACACACATATCACCATGTAATGGGTGTATCTATTTAAGAATCCATTCACAATAATAGCATATTCCAAAATAACATCACACTGAAACCAATATAGCACAAGTATGGATGCTGTGATAATGGAACAATATATCATGCATGAGCTATATTTAAAGCACTAGATTGATTCTAACATGAGTATCAACTAGGATAAATTCACATTTAAACCAGTGAGTTGCTCGCATTCCAAAACATGATACAAGAAAAGCAGATGAAACAAGATGAACAATTAATCGTCACATAAAGGAGAAGTTACATTCTATTAGATATTGATGACTAGAATCCTCCTTACAGATAAAACTCCTTTTCAATGAAACCCAACGGGCTCTGAACCTTCATGCAAGAGTTAGACAAACATGCATACAAAATCCTCTTACAACATAATTTTTTGATAAAATCTGGAACCCGGTGTTCTCTTCTGTTCTTGTTTATATAGGAACTTCTCTACTTGGGCGAGAAGATATTTTGGGAAAATATCTTTCTCGCATGCCAGGAATTTGTTACAAGTCCTTGTCAAAATAACAAAATCATGATGAGGAATAAAAAACCTCTCATCCTTTGCTGTTAGTCACTCGGCCATTTTAAAACCAAAATTGTATAACAGTCTAAGTAAAAGTAAATTGTTGTGGTGAAATATGAGTTCCACCTGAAACTTGAAAATGACTAACTAAAGTAAAAAGTAAAAAGGCCGTGAGGGCCGAATCATGAAATAACAATTCATCATTTGTGAGAAGGGGTCGAGGCTGTTGCTGATACTGGTGGCGGCGTGTTTGCGGACGAACTGGCAATTTGGCTGACAAACTAAGTGCACCTCTGCTGACTGTTCGCGGCAGGCTCAGGCATTGCTGGAAATCCTTCTACCCTGATGAAGGCCTCAGTGAGATCACTCAGATTTTCCTTGGTAGGAATTTTATGTTTTAACAAGTGAAGGAGGGCAAATTCTGGGCGGAGTGATGCAATAATTGTTTCGACCTTTAGCCGGGTGGTTTTATTTGACAGGACATATGCCCGGTCCCTTTCTTTCTTTAGGCACGCTTCATATTCCGGTAACAATCGCAGCATGGAAGGGGTGGTGGAGTCCCAGCACGTCGGGAGCCCTGCTGTCGTAATCTCAGCCCAAACCGCATCAAACCGGTCCATGTTGCATGCCAACTGTTGTAAAGCCTTCGAAGCCACAACATGAGCCAATTCCTTATCAATGATTTTCTGGCATTCTAAGGCTTCCTTATGCTGGTTGACTATGCCATGCTGCTCTGCTTCGTTAACTCTCAGCCCTTTCAAGAATGACACATATTCCCTGGCGTGCTGAGCTCTGTTGACCAAATCGAGATCCCCTTCCTGAAATCTCCTCCTAAGATAGAGTGCTGAAGATTTCATCTCCTCGATGACTTTCAAAAACTCCCATTGCTCTGTTATGGATGAAATGATTTCGGACCAAATAATCTTTCTACCATCCCTGAGAGTGAGGTTACCTCTTAGGCGTGCGTTCAGATCATTTATGGTCTTCTGCTGGTCGGCCCTCGTTTTCTTTTCTTGTTCAATCTCTTTCTGCAATGCTTCTATTTTTCTAGTATTCTCTGACAGAGATTTTTCCAAATCCATGATTCTTTGCTTTGCAGTGGAAGCCTGTTTCTCCAGTATATCATTTGCAGCTTTCGTTGCGTTCAGCTTCTCTGAAAGTGAACTCGTCTCAGGTGGTGTAGTAGCAGGCGCACAGCTGTGCGTGTCCCAAGTGTTCTGTAGCTCTGACAACCTACTCTGAAGGGTAGCGATTGTTTCTGCCAATTTCTCCTTCTCTTCTCTTTCTTTTGACAATGTGCCGGCCAATTCCGTTTTTTATTTCTCTACTTGCGCCAACTCGGCTTTCTGCACATGCTGGGAGGCTGGCATGCGGGCTTTGCTTTTCAATGAGGCAACTTCCTTCTATAATTGGTCTATTAAAAAGCCCTGCGGGTTTGATTCCCCGGTCTCTTTCCCTTTGATTTGACCCCGGAGGCCACGTATTTGATTTTCCAGGGCGCGGGTACTTGCCTGCTCGTTCTTCAGGGTAGTCCTCACCTGTTCATGCTTTTTCTCGAGTTTTCTCAGTGCAATGGTAACCCTCATTACCTTGTCCTTCAGCATATCGCCTACGACCTGAAACAGGTTACACATATCAGTTGCTGGCACCTTAGCCATGTCAATTGCATGCTCGAGCACCCGGTAGCTAGTGGCACCTGTATCAGGGTCCAAAATGGCTTCATCCATAGACAGTACCAGGTGTTCGGTATCCACGTTCATGGTGGCTGAAATCCTGGTGTGATATTTCTCTACATACCCTTCCAGCTCGGCTTTGTATTTATCTTTGATTATCCTATTTCTCTTGATCCTTTCAGCTACTACTAGTTAAGTATAGTCCCCAATGGCTTGTGAGACCTCAATGAAGTCGGAGGAGGTGGTGATGTCTCTCAACACTTTGATTCCGGCCTTGCTGTTGTCAAGTTGCGCATATGGTGTGAACGGTTCAAGCAGCTTTTCTTCCCCTATCACTTCGGCCTCACTTGAGACTGTTTTCTGCTTTTTGCGAGTGGGAGAACCTGCTCCTGAAGGACCCACTTCTTCTTCTTGGCCTTTATTGATGTCTTCCTCTTCCCCTGTGGCAGATGAATCTATTTCCATCTACGAAATCAAAGGCCAAATTTCCATGTTAGCCTTCCAATCTATAAACAGTCTTGATTCATGAACATAAGGGGTGGACCTATTCCTCTTTCTTCTGTTTGAAATAATCTCCCGAGGATCATAGGCCCAAGCCTGCCCTTGTCTTAGGCCCATGCCCTGCAAAAACTTCTCGACAATGGGAAGGGCGTGTCTTGAATTCACAACGAACGGGCCGATAGTGGTAGGAAGCCTGAGTATGTAACCCTTCTTAGCGGGGAAAAAGTGGAGCTGGTCAGCCTTGAGGGCTTTCTGAATATACTCCAGAGCATAAACTCATCAAGCGGGAAACATGGGTAGCAGGTAAGGGGCGACCTCGGCTCCATAGACCCGAATTTCAGTATAATTATCAGAGAGATACCAATCCCTGGTGCTCTGGGTTTTACCAGCTTGCAGCCAGTTCTTCATTTCAGGAAAAACCCTAGGTGATGGCGAATCATGAATGATGGTGTAAGCAATGAACATGAAATTGTTTAGGAAACCTGAATAACCCACCCCTTTTGGCAATTGACGCACTGCAAATTTCCAGTCAAAAACAGGTCGGGGTTGAGAATTGACCTCGTACACCCTATCCAAGCCCAAACCCTCGAACTTATCAACATGCTGGCACAAGAAAAGATAGAACACTATTGAACAGAAATGAAACTGACTGGTTTCTGAAAGCTCTTGGAACTGGGTGTGAATGTTGGCAGACAAGTAACCCGGGATATCCAGGACGACCCCCTTCTGAGACATTAACCACAGAAAGAAAACACATACTTTGGAAGTTTCCCCCAACCCGCCTATACCTAAAAGACCCGCAATGAGAGCGAGGATGGGTTGCACTTCTTCCTTAAACAAGCTTAATGGGAGAAGTTCCGCACCGAGATGGGAAGTAGCCTGGTGGCTGGTAATAGAAGCAATGAAGCTTTTCTGATGCTCCCATGGCAATTTGGTAAACTGGGAGTTTAAAGCTTCTTCTCTGAAAGCAGTGTAGGTGGCGCTGGTGGGAAAACGGAGGGCTTGCCAGATGATGTCGGGCGAAAGGGAGAAAATCTTGTTCCCCTAAGTGGAGGTAAACGTGCCTCAGTTTTCATCATAGGCGTCTCTGATCCAGCAGATAAACTCGACCACCGGGAAGACTGGGGGGTAATATGATTATAAAAGCCTGATACGACCACCCGATATCGATCCCTATTCTGGACATGTCACGAAAAAAGCTCAGGTCTTATACTACTAATGGGGAAAGGGTATTGGTGATCGCAGATTCCAGCTTGCTGGTCAATGAAAGGCTCGAACCTAGGAGGGTTTCTGGCTTCTCGGACCTGGGGGGTCTCTGGTTCATTTTTCTTGGGTGTGCCCCTTCCCATGACTGACATATGAAATTTGAAAGGAAAAACGAAAGGAAAACAGAGGGAATATAAGGGACGGAGTACCTGTACAGTAGGTAAATTTGATTGGGAAAGCCACGCAGGGGGGGTAGTCTGATGATGATTGGGTAGACCTAGTACTTGCTCCCGCTTTGTATATACCATAACTGGGAAAACCTGCGGCTTTTACTGCAGTAAAATACGGGAAACTGCTGTCTAAGACTGGTAATTTTGGGATTAAGAGGCGTAGAGGTGAAATAAGCAGGGTAAGTGTCATAAGGACATTGACAGTGGGGCACGCGACATGTAGGGATTAGGTGTTAGTTGGGGACAGGTGAACACTGCATGCTGGGTTTAATACTGGTACGGACCTTAGTACCAGCTCATCTAGAAACTTACCTTACCTTT
Organism: Pinus albicaulis; assembly: GCA_034641835.2. Lineage (NCBI taxonomy): Eukaryota > Viridiplantae > Streptophyta > Pinopsida > Pinales > Pinaceae > Pinus > Pinus albicaulis. The sequence continues at coordinate 729,586,528 of CM076573.1, read as the reverse complement.
CTACCATATGCACCATATGATTCCTGAAACATATCATTCGCAAAGCGAATTAAATACATAACCTACCAGTTCTAAGGGCCCACATTGCGTTCTGCCACGTCACCATAACTCCGTGCTTTACTCTTTCCACGTCGTTGTAGCCTTGGGTCCCCACCATGTCACGTTATTGCAATTCCGCGAGGGTATGGGTCCTTTCCCTCTCTCGCTGCTCGACCCCCGCGGAAATTCCCACTCGTAGTATTCCCTTGGGTGCATATTCATAAAGCGGAAATTCTTTTAATATCTCTGTTCTACGCTCTTCGTACCACGTCTTTGCACATTTTGTATTTCCATTATCCTTTTTACTTTATTCCTCAGCCTTTTCGTATCACTTCCGTCTCTAGCTTTTATGCACGTGACTTTTCTTACCTTGTTTCACCTCAACCAACTCTTCAAATATATCACCATTTGATATAATGTTTGTTACCTGACTAATCAATGTTTAATTAATCAATGACTCATGTTAAATGGTGATCAACATTGGCTCCACCTGGGGATGGTACGTTCATTCTTAAATGTGTCGAGAACTACGCAGACCACCTGTTTGTCTTCTGTTAATGCCATTTCGCCTCTCTTTCAACGTTTACCTCTTCTCTTCATGATTCATCAACAAACACATTATTCAAACGATGCTTAAAACAGGAAATAATATACAATATGATACAATCAGGCTTCCTCGGCCCGGATCAGTACTGGAAATAAGGCTTGAGGAATTGACCATTAACAAGGGCGTCCAGAAAATCCCCCCTACAAATTCTCCAACCTGAAAGTATTGTTGCCACCTTGTTCTGCAATTTTGAAAGGGCCAAACCAGAGGGGATCGAATTTTCCATGTTTCCCTTTGTCTGCCCTTCGAATGTCCCATCTGAGCACCAGATCTCCTTCCTGTAACTTTCTGTCTTTGGCATGTCGGTCAAAAAGATCCTTCATTCTCTCCTGGTATTCTATTAGCTTCTGACTCACCTGATTTCGCGTTTCTTATAGCTCCACCAACTGATTAATCCTCTTGGTTACATCATCAGGCTCCTCTTGACTTTCTTGCATGAACCGGGCTACTGGTAAAGCCAGCTGCACAAGAAAAACAGTTGTTCTCCCATAAACTAATTCGTATGGGGACTTCCGAGTTTCCCTCTTGCTAGTAATTCGGTTTTCCCACAGAGCGAATTTCAGCTGAGAATCCAAATTCTTCTGATTCTCATTGATAGTGTTCTTTAGTGCTCAGACCAGAGTTTTATTTGGGGACTCTGCGAGGCCATTCCCTTGGGAGTAGTAGGCCGTAGAGTGACCCAATGCAATGTTATACTGCTGGAAAAATTTGACAAATTTTGTGGATTTAAAGGCTTGTGCGTTGTCAGTTACTATCTTAGCAGGACAACTGAATCTGGATATGATATGCTCTTCCATGAACTTTATTACCACAGCATCAGTTGCATTCCTGGCAGGTATAGGTTCCACCCATTTTGTAAAGTAATCTATGGCGGTTAAGATCCATTTATGTTGTCCACTTGAAGGGGGGTGTATTTCTCCTATGAAGTCAATTCCCCACTGCTGGAATGGCTCATCTACGTGGACCGGTATCATGGGGAGGGGTGCTAGTTTCTGTCTCTCAGCAAATCTCTGGCACTTCTCATAGGATCTAACTCGGGTAAACACATCTCCAAATAGGTTAGGCTAGAAAAAACCAGCTTTTAGAATCTTGTGAGTCGTAGCTCTCCAACTATAATGGCCCCCGCAAATCCCTTCGTGGAACTCAGCCATTATACCTTCTACCTCTTCTTCCGTAAGACACAGGAGTAGGATACCGGAAGCATATCGCCAATACAACCGACCATTTGCAATGACATAATTTTGCGACCTCAACCTTAGTGATCTGTACTTAGTTTTGTCACAACTGGGCAGACAACTGAGGGTTAGAAGATATTCTGCCACCTCTTTGTACCATGGACTAATGAGGTACTTCATATGTATCTTCTGGGAGGCTATTTCTATTCTCTGTGCTTCCTCCTTTCCCCCAGAGTCTTCATTTTCTATCATAGACAAATTGATGCTCTGGGCCTGACAGTTTGATTCAGATAGGATCTTGGCTAAACCTTGCCCCTTGATTAATTTGGTAGGACGGATATCTAATTCGTATTCCTGTATTTTGGCTATCCATTTTCCTCTTTTTCCTTCACTGTCCCCCTGGATAAGAATGTCTTTAACAGCTATTGTAGGAACAAATGCAGTGACATGGGACTGCAAAACATACATACGGAAAGCTTTGAGGGAATTCACCAGAGCGTATGCTTGCTTCTCCAATATTTTATATTTCAGTTCAGCGTCCCGAAGCACCTGACTGAAGAAGGAAATAGGTTGTTCATACCCCTCTTCGTTCTTCTGCAACAAAACTCCAGCTACTATATGAGGGGATGCAAAGGAGAAGATCATAAACGGTTTGGCATAATCTGGCCTGGCTTACACAGGGGCTTCAGCAAATGCATTTTTAATTCTGGCAAAGGCTTCTCTTGACTCTGGTGACCATTTCACCTCATTATTCATTTTTAGCATATCAGTTATGTGCCTAACTATCTCAACATAGTTAGGGATGAATCTCCTTAGGAATTTTATACGACCTAGGAACACCTGAACTTCCTTTTTGTTTCTGGGCAGGGAAATACTGTTTATAATTTCTACTCTCTTGGGGTCAATATTCACTCCATCTCTGGTAACTATATGCCCCAAGAGCTTGCCCTCTTCCAGTGCAAATAAAGACTTCTGTGGGTTAAGGGAGAGGCCATACTTTCTACACTTCTCAAAGGTTCTGCGCAGGTGTTCTATGTGCTCTGCATCATCCTTTGAAAACACAGTAATTTCGTCCAGGTATACCACCACGAACTGGTCATGTTCTCCAATAAAGCAATATCCATGGCCCTCTGAAAAATGGCCCCTGCGTTAATCAGCCCAAAAGGCATCCTGGCATACATAAACGTCCCCCATGGAGTGGTGAAGGCCGTCTTCTTTTGATCTTCTGGCAGTACAACCACTTGATTATACCCAGAGAACCCATCCATCATCGACATCTGAGAAGCCCCTACCACTTTCTGCAATATGTGATCCATCTTGGGCAGTGGGTAATTATCTTTTAATGATGCCCTGTTCAGGTTCCTAAAATCAACACATAGTCTTATTTCTCCATTCTTCTTTCATACAGGGACTAAATTTGCTACCCACTCAGAGTACCTCAATGGTACAATGATTTTGGCCTTCAGCAGTTTCTTAATTTCTTTCTCAATGGAGGGTAGCAACAATGGGTTTATCTACCTAAGCTTCTTCTTATGAGGCTTGGCATCTCCCTTCAGTGGAATTTTATGCTGCATAATGCTGACATCAAAGGTTTTTAAGTCTTGGTAAGAACAGGCAAAAACATCTTTATAGGACTGAAATAACTTCTGATACAGCTGTTTATATTCCTCCGAGACCTTCTTAGACAGCTTCACAATTTTAGGGTCATCCTCAGTGCCTAGATTCAGGTCCTCCACCTGATTCTCCTCTACAACTTTGTTTGGCTGTAATGGAACATCATTCTTGTTAAAAAGCCTTTCTAAAGGCACTAGTCCTCGGGGAATGACATTCCCTTTCAGCTGTAGAAATTTGTGGCCAGCTATCTTCTCTTCCCACTTATCTCCAGAAGCATCATCGGCCTCTTCCTCTTCACCACTATCAATCTCCATGTTGGAAAATGCCCCAACTGTTTCCAAAAATCTCTTCACCTGCTCTTCATCTTCGAATACTTGCCAGTGTTTGATATTGTCTGGGATTGATGGCCGATATCATACTTCGATCTCATATCTCAACAGAGGATTCTGAGGTGGATGAAAGGTACTGGCGGCCACTGCAAGAGAGTCTTCCATTCTGTTCTGTTCCTAGGGCATGAACTGGATATTAAATGCCAAGAAAAAGTTCTCCACCAGATCCCAAACTTCATTCCTATAAGCCCTCGGCCTAGGATGTTTGGCTTGGCACTGATTTCTCACCTGCCTGACTATCAATTTAGAATCTCCCAAAACCTTTAGGCTTCTTATGTTCATACTCCTGGCTGTCTGTAGCCCCAGTAGAAGTGCTTCATACTCGGCCACATTATTTGTGGCTTCATACTCTAGCTTGAAAGATAAAGGGACCCACTGGCCCGTAGGGGAAATCAATAACACTCCTGCACCATTGCCTTCTCTGGAGTTAGCCCCATCAAAATGAAGTGTCCATATCTCTGATTCAGGGCTTTCTATGGACTGTTCTATCTTGATCTGGAAAAATGATGGTTCATGTGCGTAATACTGATCTTCCTCCAGCATTAAACATGAGAAATCCCCCTCCCTGCTATAAACCGGAGAATTAACCGAGTCATCTTCCTTGGTAACTGTCTTGACGAATCTGGTTTCCCGGTACAGCCTCCTCTCTTGACCACCAAATACAGGGATAGTGGCATAAGTCAAATCCAGCTTTATTGATCCACCAATTTTGGTCCCCCAGGATCTTGACAGTAGCATGCCAAATTGAGCTAGAATGTCAGCCACCACTATATCCATCACTACACTTTTTGCTGGGATCTGAGTCAGGTTCACCACCAAATCTTTTATCATGCCCAGGCACTTAACTCTTTTGGAGTCAAATGAATAAAGGTCTTTGTATGGGCGGGTGATCTGTAGTCCTAGTTGCTCCATGACCGAGAGGGGTAAAAGATTATGAGAGGTTCCTGAGTCTAACATGCAGTTATGCAGCAGCAAGTCATGTATTACCAAAGAAACATAAAAAGGGGGAGTTGCAGCATCCAACTCTTCGACATGTGGGCCAAAAACAACCATAGGTCTTTCCTCCTGAAGGTTAAGACTGTCTGGAATGTTTATTACTTCTGGAGGGAGCATAAATGAAGTGACCTGGGACTGATATGCAGGCTGTTTTAACAACTCGGTCAAGGGGACTGGGATTTTCACTTTCTCAATCTCCTTCTGCAAACTGAAAGCAGAGGAGGACTTATCTATTGACACCTCTTTTGGTTCTTTATATTTGGAGTCTTTATTCAGAGGGGGAGGTTTAACTTCTTTTAAGATTGGCTTGACACTAGGAGGTGTAGACACTTGTGAAGATGAAGGTAATTGATCAGCAGATTGTAAATATTGGTTAAGGGGCCTCTTAACTTTGTCTAGGATCTTTTGAGGAGTTGCCTCCTTCTGTGCAGGTGCCTCTTCCTGTGGTGTTTCCTCCTCCTGATCCTGAGTTCGGGTTCTCTTTCTGGAAGACCTGAGATCATATATTCTATTGAACTGCGCTTGCATGAAATCAACGAACTGCTTGCAATAGTCATCAATCTTGGGATCTTCGGTGTCTTCATTAGCTTTCACTTCTGTGTGTGCCACCTTCACTTCGTCACTTCCATGTACCGGACATTCAACATCATCATTTTTTGAGAAAGCAAGGTATGCCTCCTCTTGCTTGTAAGCAGTGTCTTCAGTAGAATCCTCTACTTTCCCTTCCAAGTATAGAGGGTGTGGTACCTGATCTTGCTGCTCCTTCTGTCCTCTTTACAGTATTTGTCAGGGTGGATTTCTGTATTGAGGTTTGAAGCCTCTGTTAGGAGCATTTTGGAAATTCTTGGAGGACGAATTCTTTGCCTCCATTTCAAGCTTCACCAGTTTGCTTGAGAGGTTCTTGACCATCTTGTTCATCTCCTCAATCCTGTCATTAGCTGAATCTCTATCTTGGCTCGAGGTGAATACCTCCTCCTTTCCCCTCCTTCTCGCATCTTTCTAAGCTTTTCCCTTGGATTTACCAGTGGAGGAAAAGTTTTCCTCAAGCTCCAGTGCGTCTGTCTGAGCATCGTCCAGAGTGGCTGGCTTTCCTTCTCTCAGAGAGAAACCAAATTCAGAGTCAAAGGCTGCCACAAACACCACCTTGGCAATGGTCTGGTGTGGTTTCATTTCGGTGGGGAGGCTCAGGTACAACTTGTTAAATCTCTTAATAAACTCGGCCACCCCTTCATTGTGTCTCTTCTTGAGTGTATTAAACTCAGTCAGACAATGCCCGTGGTCTTTCTTTTCTCCCCATTTCTTGAGAAAAGTGTCCTCCATTGCTTCCCATGTGTTTATGGAACGGCCTCCCAACGTCTTGAACCACTTTCTAGCCTCACCGTCAAGGGATTGCACAAGTAGTCTTAAGACTACGTCAAGATGTTCTACATTGAAATTTTCTGCGAAGGAGCATAAAACCTCTAGATGCTTCTGAGCTTCAATCTCATTTTCTCCATTGAAACGAGGCAGGATCTTTAGATAATCCTGTGGCAGGTTTTTCAGTACTTGGGGTAATACCAGGGGGGCATATTTATTCAGTAGGAAGCCCGGAACATTTTCCATTGGAGGAGAAGGTGGGGGTAACAAGAGGACTTGATGTGTAAGTGGAGGAGGAGGAGGAAGTGAGGTGTGGATGATGATGGGAATATAGTGAACAGCAGCTTGGGATGATGGAGATAATGGCAGAGTATTAACAGCAGATACCTCAGTGACTTCTTTTACTTCTTCAGGCTCTGGAGTGGGGTGGAGTATGTAACGAGTGGTGTCGACTGACTTGGCTTCGTCCTTAACTTGGATGTTTCCAGGAGGTAAGCTGTCTGAGTAGTAACCAGTTCTTCCCACAACGGAGTCAGAATCTTGTACTTGGGCCACTTGAGAAGAGGAGGAAGGGAAGTCTTCTAGAGAGAATTGTGGGATCTCAGTATGAGTAAATTGTCTCTCCCTCCAATTTTTTCTATGTAGTATCCTTTCTAGGTCAGACACAGAGGGAGTATTTGGCTGAGACGTATCTGACCTAAGGTGTGGCTTCCGAGGAGCCAGGACTGCAATTATATTTATCTGAGGAATGAATGTGGAGTCGCCAAGGTGAGGGATGTACAACTCTCAACTCTTCATGCTCACCTAACTGAAGAGTGAATAGGGTTTTGTCGAGGCCCAGGGATTTCAATTTATTTTTCAACTTCGTTCCCCGGCAACGGCGCCAAAAAGATGTTGTCAATCCTAGAGACAACCTTGAGTTGTGAAAGACTAGTGCCTAGGACATCTTAAGCAGCAGAGAGAAAAAGTAATATGATATAACGGGGATAACTAGCAGGACAGAGCTCTCATGCCATTCATTTATAAACAGAAAGTTCAGCTTGAATGGGATCAAAACTTTCAGAAGTTTGATGCATGAAAAAGGTATACTGCAGAAACAAGATGTAAAACTCTCTGACAAAGGCATCAGACAATGCAAAGGCAGTTCACGGTAAAGAGGGCCAGTTCAACGATACTTCATAGAGAATAGTAATCTGCAGATGTACACAGTGTAAGCAGGGATGAGAGAATATCAGTTGTCGTATAGATAATATCTGGACACACATATCACCATGTAATGGGCTTATCTATTTAAGAATCCATTCACAATAATAGCGTATTCCAAAATAACATCACACTGAAACCAATATAGAAGAAGTATGGATGCTGTGATAATGGAACAATATATCATGCATGAGCTATATTTAAAGCACTAGATTGATTCTAACATGAGTATCAACTAGGATAAATTCACATTTAAACCAATGAGCTTATCGCATTCCAAAACATGATACAAGAAAAGCGGATGAAACAAGATGAACAATTAATCGTCACATAAAGGAGAAGTTACGTTCTATTAGATATCAATGACTAGAATCCTCCTTACAAATAAAACTCCTTTTCATTGAAACCCAATGGGATCTGAACCTTCATGCAAGAGTTAGACAAACATGCATACAAAATCCTCTTACAGCATATTTTTTTGATAAAATCTGGAACCCGGTGTTCTCTTCTGTTCTTGTTTAAATAGGAATTTCTCTACTTGGGCGAGAAGATATTTTGGGAAAATATCTGTCTCGCATGCTAGGAATTTGTTACAAGTCCTTATCAAAATAACAAAATCATGATGAGGAATAACAAACCTCTCATCCTTTGCTGTTAGTCACTCGGCCATTTTAAAACCAAAATTGTATAACAGTCTAAGTAAAAGTAAATTGCTGTGGTGAAATATGAGTTTCACCTGAAACTTGAAAATGAATAACTAAAGTAAAAAGTAAAAATGCCGCGAGGGCCGAATCATGAAATAACAATGCATCATTTGTGAGAAGGGGTCGAGGCTGTTGCTGATACTGGTGGCGGCGCATTTGTGGACGAACTGGAAATTTGGCTGACAAACTGAGTGCACCTCTGCTGACTGTCCGCGGCAGGCTCAGACATTGCTACAAATCCTTCTACCCTGATGAAGGCCTCAGTGAGATCACTCGGATTTGTCTCGGTAGGAATTTTATGTTTTAACAAGTGAAGGAGGACAATTTCTGGACAATTGTTGCTCGACCTCCGTGGAAATTCCCACTCGTAGTATTCCCTTGGGTGTATATTCATAAAGCGGAAATTCTTTTAATATCTCTGTTCTGCGCTCTTCGTACCACGTCTTTGCACTTTTTATATTTCCGTTATCCTTTTTACTTTATTCCTCAGCCTTTTCGTATCACTTCCGCCTCTAGCTTTTATGCACGTGACTTTTCTTACCTTGTTTCACCTCAACCAACTCTTCAAATATATCACCATTTGATATAATGTTTGTTACCTGACTAATCAATGTTTAATTAATCAATGACTCATGTTAAATGGTGATCAACAATCCCTTTACCATGTTTTTTCTATGCAACAAGTTCAAACCTCCAAAATTGAGATGTCCAAATCTCAAATTCCATAACCAGTTCTCATCTTTCACTTCTTCTTGAAAGATTTATGGTGTGACAACTTCTACAACACCTCCTTCCCTCAAGTTTGTTTTAATCTTGAGAGGAAACATTCTATTGCTTGTCATAGGTACTTTTGCAATGAGCTGTCTACTTGGAGGTCTATCCATGATTATGCACACATCATTTTTAAAAAATACATTGTAGCCCTTTTGCACGAGTTGTCCAATGCTTAGAAGGTTACATTTCAAGCTAGGTACATAATAGACATCTGGCATGAGCTTCTTCTGTCCCTTATTTGTCAAAATTTTTACTCTTCCTTTCCTCATGACATATGCCTTGCTATCAGTCCCCGTTGTCACCTCATATTTTACACTTTCATCTAGATAGGAAAACATTGCTATGTTTCTAGTCATATGGTTACTACACCCTGAATCTAAGAACCATGCATCTTCTTATTTTTCTTGTGCTACATTACAAGCTAAAAGCATGCTACCATGGTTCTGATTTTCTTTTGGGAAATTCACACTAGGTTTACTACCCATATCATTTTGCTTCTTTCTACATTCAATTGCATAATGACCATACTTTTTGCAATAATGACATTGGACTTTAGGTTTATCATGCCTCTGTCCTTGTGCTCGATTCCGGCTTGAGCCTTGGCTTCGATTCTGATTCTTGCCCCTTCCACTTGTGCCTGCAGGGCTGCTTCTTCCACCTCTGTGTGGGCTTCTTCCGCTTCCACAGTAGTTTGACTTTCCTTGACCTCTACCTTGACCAAAAGACATTTGTGTCTTAAATGCATGCTCCAATGAGGAGTTTGTTGCTCTGTTCAGTCTATGCTCATGAGACATCAGTGATGCATGAAGCTCATCCACTGAAAAATGTGAGAGATCCTTTGTCTCTTGTATGGCCACAACTATGGCATCAAACCTTGATGGTAGACTTATTAAGAATTTCTCAACTATTCTCTTTTCATAAAGCGTCTCTCCATGAGACCTGATTTGGGTAACCAATCCAATCACATGTGTAAATAATGAGTCTATATTATCAGACTTTTTCATACAAAGAGTTTCAAAATCTCTTCTTAGCATTTTGAAGTTTTGTTGTCTTCACCTTTGTCATGCCTTGATAGGCTGTCTAGAGGGTATCCCAAGCCTCCTTGGACTTCGTTGCTACTGCATCCATTGAGAAAATACTCTCATGTACTGCTTGGAAAATATAGAAGAGGGCTTTGGAGTCCTTCTTATTGTCTCTCAACAAATCTCTTTCTGCCTGTGTCAAAGCATTATATGTTGCTGCATCTGCTGGTTCTTGGAATCCATTTTCCACCAACTCCCAAATATCTTGTGAAGCAAACAAGGCGTTCATTGTAATGACCCAATAATCATAATTCTTCCCATTGAACTGTGGTATTTGGGGATTAGTCAGGCTTGTGCCTGTTGCTGCCATCTTGATTGTGTAAACAAACCTTCTCACTACTGGAGAATCCGCTTCTCAAACAACCTTACAGTGTCTTGAGTAAAGAGCTTGTTCTTTCTTTCACTAAGAGCCTAGACCTGTGTTGATATCATGATGGAAATTGGAAATAAACACAGAGGGATGTGTTCCCCTCGACAACACAAAGAATGCAAGAATGTGGAAATAACAATCACACAGACAGAGCGAAAAAAACAAGAGTGGAATTTTTAATTTATTCAACTCTTCTCTATTCATTCATCTCATCCCTTCACGATATACAAAATGAAATTACATTCGTTTTATACAAAATTGGCAGAAGCCTGGAGATTAAATTCATTTCAATTCTGAAATGGAGATAGAACCAACAAATCATCATTCCGCTCGATTCTTCTATTTCTACACAAAACATGGTACGAAACACAAAATAGAATACAGAACGCAAAAGGCCAGACTTGAAATATTATGGGTTCTGCCTGCGAAACCACATCGCATCCATGCCTCCATCGCAAATCGCAAATCGGCTATCATAACTTATAACTTTTAGTTATTGTAATTGGGTGGTTTCCTTGCCTTGGATTCAGTAGTAAGTATAGGGAGGTGTCGAGAAGGTTCAAAGAAAGAGTCACTTGACGATGCTTATGAGGCTTGATCTATAACAGAGTAAATTGATTAAAACACTACCTCTCAATCTCAAATTGGTTTTATAATCATTGCCAATAACTTTCATTACCAAACATAGCGAAATGACATTGCCAGTTATCAACATTGGTGCGACTCACCATCAACTGAAACTTAAATGGCCAAACAGATCATTCTTTGTCTTCAAGATCATGTTCTGCATACATTATTAGTAACAGACAACCATTATAAGTGGTGATATGTACATTTCAAAACAAAATTATTATGTCGTCCTTGTTTAATAATGGAAATGGATTCAGTTGCATCAAATACTTCTAAACATCCAAAATAAATTTTTTTAAACTACACTGTATTTATACCCGTATTTTTTTTAAACTACACTGTATTTATATGTATAGCAAAACCCGTATTGCTTGTATAGCTGAAGCAATGTATGGACAGGGACTGTGCCAGCGATGTTTAATATGTAACGCGAGAATACGTTGACTTTACAAGATTTTTCCAATGATAGGTTGTGTTAGGGAAAATAAGCATCATTAGTCAATGATGCTTTATTGTGGAAAATAGTAAGCACTATTCCGTTAGTGAATGATTCAATAAATACGATGGGAAGTAGAAAAATAATCAATGACTTTTTTTTTTCAGAAAGAAAGAAAAAAACGCTGTATTAATTAACTGTTCACGAGTAACATTACATCCTCATCTGAATAGATGAGAAAATCTCAATCGAATCGCCATAGTGATTCCAAGACAGCTTTTAAGAAAGAATGAAGTCAAAAAAAATCTCATGACGAGATCACAAATTACTGAGAGAAATTAGCCACACCATTCAAAATTTCAAGTCTATATATGCTATCATATACCAACATTGAACATTACATTCCTGTAGAACCTGATCCTCATATTATGTGAGTCAGATGAGTCTCAGAGAACTTATCTTAATCTAAACGATTCAGAGTTATATACCTTCCTATCCAAACCCAGCAGATGAGTAGATTGTACTAATTCAGTCTCGCTTGATGTATCAGCCATGCAGTAGTATGAAAAATGGTGACTGTTGCTTGAGAAAAAAATATAAGCTGGCTCGCTTGATGTATCAGCTACGAAGCAGTAGGGAAAATAGAAACAGTATGCGTGTGAACACAATATAAGCAGGCTCCCTTACAAGGAGTATATATGTAGAGTAATGCAGGCTCGCTTGAGATGATAAAATTAAAAACCGGCTCGCTCGTTAATCAAATAAAACTTATATTCAACTCATGCAGATTTTTTTTATATTCTTTGCTTTTATGCAGAGATTAGCCCGGCACTATAACTCATTAATCAAAGTCACCCTTGTTTGTTCATAGACCATATTCATGAAGATTATACAATATTATTTCTCTGAGTCAGTAGATGGGAATTTCTGAAACCCACTGTCACAAGCCCACTCCGTTTCTAAAGCCAGAGACCATCGTGATGGCGATGGCGGTTTCTCCCTCCTCTTATTCTTTTTATTCATATTCTGAAGAGAGGACAAAGGCAAAGGGATTTCGTTCAACGCATATTTGGCGGCAGTAACTTGAATTTGCTGATGAGAAAGAGAAGACGCAGATGGAATGGCAGGCACGGAATCCGGGAAATTGAATTTGCCGTTGGGGCCTCTCAGGCAATACAGTGCGGCGTCGTAAGCACGGGCGGCTTGCTCGGCAGTTTTATAGGATCCCAGCCAGATCCTCTCTGTCGATCTCGGCATCCGAATTTCCGACACCCACTTCCCCCATTTTCGCATTCGGATTCCCTTAAATTGGCGGCAATTTTTCCCTCTATCTTCCTCTGGTGGAGGCTGGGAATGGTTCTGTCCGGACACTGGAGGGTTTCTCCACATTTGGCGACGCAATGCCAACGCTGTGTATTGGGAGGGAAACATCGAATCACAATTTGGAGGCATAGAGCAGCTTGGCAATTGCTGATCTGAAAATCTTAACTCAAATGAAAACGCATTGTGTTGCAGAATTAAGATGCGGAGTCGCATATATCTATGTATATATTCATGGAAATCCGAAATACACGCGGTCGAAGCGCGCATTGATTTAAAACGTGGGAGAAAATGTTGACTTTTGGGGAGTTTTAACGGCGACCAATAACCACTCCGTACGCAGACTTGTACGTCATGCCATTTAAAGTAATTTTAAATGAGGAGTTGTCTACCGAGGCCGCGTTTTGGTCCGGACGGCAGAAATCCGCCGGAATTCGGTCAACTAAATTTGCAAAAATCAGGTAGTTGCAGTGCTTGGAATCCATTTTTGATAGTGGAAATGGATTCAGCGCTATCAAAAATCCCTAGGGCACTCAAAACACTAATGTTTAACAACTATAAACAAGTTTCTGGGCAAATCTTTGCCAAATTTTCTGAAAATGGTTCCCGGATTTTGGGTCAAAACGCGGCCTCTACGCAAATGAATTCGATGCCGTATAGCCGTGCATATAGAATATTTGTGATATTTTATGAGTATTTCTTGTTTATCTACTCACAAAACGACAATTTAGTCAACAACGCAGGACGGCTAGAAATAGACGACGTGAAATATGACGGTGCACGTTATTAATTTTGGTTATGGGAAAATATGTGTCCGCGTGTGATCTTATCTTCGATGACCCCGCGTGCCGCGTCATCGAGCCTCCACTTTTGGTTTGGGGATGTGGATTTTGGTGGAGCACACGGACATTTCTTCTTTTTCAGTGAAAATATAATGAGTTTTTGAACAAAGTAATAACTTTTTTCCGCCCTTTTAAATTAATTAATAATATTACGTTTGAAAACCATCGTTACAAAGATGCGCATTTTTGTTTGGAAATGGAATTTTGGGTTAGTAATTAAATTATGAGATTCAATGAAGTCGGTAGGTGTGTTGTAGAATATGGCTTTTAAAATTTTACATTTTAAAATAAAATAAAAGTCGATAGGTGTGTTCTAGAATATGGCTTTTAAAATTTTACATTTTAAAATAAAATAAAAGTCGATAGGTGTGTTCTAGAATATGGCTTTTAAAATTTTACATTTAAAATAAAATAAAAGTCTAAAAGTATAGATATTTTAGATTAAAAATAAAATAAAAGTAAATTGTTTTTTTAATTATGTTGAAAGGCGTTCTTTCTGTGAGTTTGGGGTGAGTAAACACTGTTCACCCTATCCAATCGCAGCAGTCTAAATTCATTCTCCTTCAACTAATTAATAACTTCTATATGTGCTATGCCATTATCCACTTTTCCATTGCGACCTATGCTATGTGACTAAACCACTTGTGCTATGCGATTGGACTGAACAAAGTGTTATGTGAACACACTGTTATGCGACTGGATTGAACTGGTTGCTATTCAACATCGATTGGATTCTTGATTCGATTCTTTTTCAATGGGTTGTTTCTCACCTCGTTGCCCTACTTCTCCCACCATAGATCCAAAAATTTCAGCTCCTACTTAGTCTCGTACTCAATCTCTTAATGACAGATTAGCTCGTTTACATATTTAGTGTATTTTCATTCAATACTCCTCCTGTTGGTTGTTCCTACATTGAATAAGCATGGCCATTCAATACCTAGAAATGACAAAGATAGAATCTAAGTCCCGAGTTAGGTCACCCTTCTTCAATTTCTTCTGTGCCACTATGCCTTTCATATTTCTGTGTCCCTTGCATCAACTGTTCAATTGGATTGGCATGGTCTGCATTAAATTTTCCCATTTATTTATGCTGTGTTGGGTGGAGTTTAAGGCAGTTGAGGTGGTTGGCCTGACTTCTAACACTAATATATGGTATAGAGGGGTTCGTTTTGTCACTGAACATAGATATTCCATAACAGAAGCCAACAAGAAGTGTGTTTTCTCAACTAGCAGGGAGATTTTCAACCCGCAGGGACATTTTTCAACTAGCAGGCAAGATGCTTCCACCGTTTTGGTTCTGAGCTCTGGATACAACAGGTAAGATCACCATTAGTCTGAAGACATTATTTTCAAAATAAATTTTCGTCTATATAGTCTATATCAACAACTATATCAATAATTGGGAGGTAACTAACCTGATTCCTTACTGTATCCTAAACTTTGATGACATCGTGATTAATATGCAAGCAGTGAAGGACAAAAGTGTGTTATGATTTGAAAGCAACATGTAAATAACTGAAAAACTTAGTTTGTGAAGGAAATTGAAATATTCACTTGAAGCCAAGAATTTGATCCAAATCAACATGTGTATCAGTTCAGTTAACGAATTAATCCGCTGAAAAAATATGAGCCAAATATTCCTATATATCTATTCTCTTAACGAATTAATCCACTTTCAGATTTGTTGACTTATCGAAATTTACCTTCTTCTGTCGTTTTCCCTGGAGAGTGTTCTAGAAGAAATAAAAAAAACCTTCAACATGTGTCCTGAAACTTTCGCCATGAACAATTTCAACAAATTGGCCTCGTAACTCACTACTTGTGTGTGTATACTTGATCGCTCTCTAGTCTCGGCATCCATGTGCTTGGTTGCACTTGGCACCTCTACGAGACACCATCTTTGTCAATTTATATGCTACATGTTATGAAATGTATGGGTATTTCTTTTCTTTTCGCCTCTCAATATGCAAACAGTTTCCCACCTTTTCTAATGCCAGTTGCTATGGCGAGCCAGATGTTTTTTTTCTAGCAGAAAAATAAAAAAAATGCCAGATAAGGAAATTATGGTCTTCTTGTAAAGATGATAGTTCTTACCATCACATTCAAATGCTTTTCACTAGATGCAACTGGAATGATCAATGGTAGATACATCTCTGTATGGAAAGAAGATGACAACTCCACCTTCGATTTCTCTGCAGCCTCACGAAACCTTTGGAATGCAAATCCTTTAGACAATCACACTCATGCTCACAGTATTAGTGCACAGATTCAACTTCAGGTTTTATCTTTTCCTTTCTAGAAGGTACGTGAAAAATTCGAATTCAGGTTCACCCTCCTCAATGGAGTGCATAGTTTCTTTAAAGGAGGTGAAACTCATAGTCATAGTCCATAGGTTAAAATTAAGGTTCACTCTTTCTCTAGGCCATAGTCACAATGCCTTTCTTTTTGCACAGACAGACTCTCAAGTTTTAGTCTCGTGGATTGCTCTTCCATGTTTTTAAGTCTAATGGACTCCTCTGCCATGGTTTCTTCTAATGAACCCTTAGCTAAACTGAGAGGGGGTGGTGAATCGGTTTAGTACATTCATGGTCATTAATACTCTTTTCATTCAACTCATTAACTAATCGATTTTATAAGAAAATTAATACATGATGAATCAGAAAACTGAATGTCTAGAAAACAAGTAATTAAGCAGAATAATACATCACATCAACACATAATCATCAAGCACATATAAAACAGATATAAGTGGAAACCCATAAGGGAGAAAACCACATCTTATTATTTTTATGATGCCAAGGCACACTCCAACTCCCTCTCACCACTGATTTTTTGTAGGCTCCAACCTAAAGGAGGCTACTACCTCAAATCCTGCAAGCTACAACTTGCAAGGAAGCTCCAACCCCCATCTATTTTCTGTAGGCTACAACCCACAGGAAGCTCCTATCTCAACCAACTCCAACTGGACATCTATCAAGCTACAACTTGAAACGGAAGCACCAACTCCCATGTATTTTTTGCAGGCTACAACCCACAGGAGGCTCCTACCTCAACTTCTGCAAGAAACAACTTGCAAGGAAGCTCAAACTCCCAAATATTTTCTGCAGGCTACAACTTACAAGAGGCTTCTACCTCACTCAGCTCCAATTGGAAATTTATCAAGCTACAACTTGAAAGGAGACTACAATCCCCTCACTCATCATGAAACTAAAATGTTGATTTACCTAGATATCAGCTCTATTATACTCATTCTCCACTGCTGCCTCTTCAGCCTTCATATCTGCATCATATCATCTCCTGATGTGCACAACATCTCTTTCTGCAACTCTCTTACATTCTTCCACTCTCTTCCATTCTACAACTTTCTAACCTCTTTATCCACACTGATATTACATCTATTAGACAGATAACTCCCTAATTGTTTGCATTCTACAAGGAATACGAAGTGAATAGGACTGACCTTATGCCTTCCACCCATTCGATTCTTCATTCTTTAGTTCAGGTTATTACATCAAAAATAATCATTACAACGCTCATGGAGTTTTTCCTGTGCCTATGGAGACTTGCCTTTGCATAACAAACAATAGAAAATAATCAATGAATTTACATTTACAATTACAATAATATTTCACTCATCCCTTTCAGTTCTTAGCTCACTGAGTATTTGTATTTTCTGCTGCTGTCATAGTCTTTTCTGTTTCTGCTGTTACATTCAAGACAGTTTTGCATAACTGTCTTTTTGGCGCGACTTGACCCAGTTGTTTCATTTCCAATAGTGCCACCATATGCTTCTTTTTCCCGAATCTACCTCTTCTTCTTGTGCCCGCAACATTCAGCCTTCACCTACTCCTTTACTCTGTGTTGGATCACTTACCCGAGTCTTTTATTGCATTCAGGATTTCCTTTTTGTACACCTGAGTCAACACTCCGTTCAACTTTACTTCTTGGTAAACAAGCATAACCACATTAAACCTGGACCTGAAATATATTAATATTTACCTCTGTACGATATCGCATCCTGTCACTTATCACATTTTGGCGTTTCCTTTGTTTTACGTTATAATCCTCCTTTTCTCTCTGATACGATCTAACAAAGGGAAAATCCATACTCCTGGACTTGAAATCCTTTAGGGTTCAGCATTGACCTGCATCGCATATGCTTCATTATCACACTTTGCACTTCGACATTCTCATGTGTTTCTTGTTATGCATAGCTCTTCCAAACCTCGATGTGATTTCTCTAAGGGAAACCTTATACATCCAAATTTGAAATTCTTTAGACTTTTGGTTTGAAACTATATTGCATCCGGTACTCTTATCACATTTTGCAAGATTTAGCTCATAGAAATAACAAGGATCCTCTTATGATATGCGATATGCGATCACATTGCATCGCAAACCCCACTTCTTATTGCATCGCAACTTAAAACAATCAACTTTCGATAACTTAACATGTAAATATAAAATCACTGATAGTGATGTGGGCTAACATTCTTATGGCTAAATGTGATATAATCTAGATCGTCTATTTTCCTACTTTATGTTCGCGATATGATCTCGACCGTTAATCTCCGCTTCACTCTACGGCACAATCTTGTTCGTCCATCCTCCACTTCAATATTGTGATTTGATCTTAACCATCCATCTCTCAACCTTTGTTTCTGCGATAAGATTCTCACCGTCCATCTCAACCTGTACATGATTATTAATATTTATTTGCGATTTGTGGGGTCAATTCCACGTCATCTACCACGTCAGATGCCACATCACTTTCCACGTCATTGCCATGTCATTGCCACGTCATCCCCATGTCACTGCCACGTCATCTCCTGCACTTCACATTTCAAAATTTTTGTGTCTCTTTTGTTTTGTGATACTCATTCCCTTGGGATTTGCGATATGCGATCATGCCTTTTTTTGTGATTTTGATTTGTGATATCTCCACCAAACACTATTCTGAACATGTTTTTCTAGAAATTTACCCGACTCTGCCTACAGAAGTACATGTTCTGCACGTGCCCTCGTGCACTCTTCTAGACACAAACTAGCTAGACTCTTCTCGGGCATTCACGACTTTATCCACTAGTTGAATGTGTTCATTAATTGTCTTAGAACGTTCACAACTCTGCCCACTCGTGCATGACTTGAACCAAACTTGTTGCATTTGCTGCCTTTGCTCGATAAAGCTTCTAATGATGCTCCTTGCCTTTTTACTGCTCCTCTATACTCCTTTGCCTTAATTATAATTCTGGTATTGATCCATGACTCTTTGTTGCTCCTCTGCCTTACTCCTTTGCCTCTAATGCTACTCCTTTGGCACTTTTCTGCTCCTCTTCCTCTGTTCTTCTCCTCCACTGTACTTTTTCCTTCTTTGCCTTATAGCTCCTTTATACTCCTGTTGATCTTGATCTGCTCTTTTGTCCTTAATGATAATTATGGAGCTTCTCCTTTCTGCTCCTTTGCCATCAATGACAATATTTCCAACAGTCTCCCCCTTTGGCATTTATGGCAACACTTCCTCGAACATGCCCTCCCCCTTTCATTCTGAGAAGTGTATATCTTCCTCTGCTTGCTTTTCCTCCCCCTTTGACATCAAAGGCAAAGGGTTACACCTTTTTCCAACGTATTTTCCATCATTGCCTTATTAGAGTTCTGCATAAGCATTCTTCATTCTGTCCACATACCTGGCCGAGACTCCTGCTCTATTTGGTGTATAAGCATTGTTGGGAGAACACTTTGGGAATCATTGAACTTGTATGTATATACACAGTAAGTTGATACCATCCCAAAGTACAGACTCCTTGTACTTGTATAATGTTGAAAGTGATGATAAGGACACTCCATAGAACAAACTATACTAGACTTATATAATCATAAATGCACCATTGGAACAATACTAAAATACTGAGAATGCTCTATACGATAAATACATTCTGCTCCAAAATATAATTCACTCTATATTATGATCTTCATCTGAGATACATATCTGTTGAGGAATATCGTAGATGGAATATGTCTTCTTATGCAATACACATTTGTAGTAAACATATATTCAAAGACGATGATGCCAATATATCTTTTGCAGCAATGGTTCACCTTTACTACCAGATTAAACAATGATTTTTTTGTAGATTCAAGGATTTCTTTGCACAGAATTTGGTTCATAGGCCATCCGCCCATACTTTCTTATAAGGGATTCTCAAATTCACCCACATACCATTGTTACATAGATTTTAGGTGTAACACATGCTTAAGGAAGACTAATGATTACAGCTTGATATATCTATTCTCTGCAGTATACACTTACGGAAAAAGTGTCTATGCATACAAGGACACGAGATAATATGATACTCATTGATAATCCATGCGGTCATTTCACTTTGGCTCGCACAGACAGCCATAGTTATGATACCTTCATACTCTCAGTTATTTGCATTTAGCTCTTCATTGTTCTAAAAAACAATCAATAATATACATAATCTAATTCTGGAATCATTAACCTTAATCCAGGTGGATATTGGTGGCCACCCACCTATTCCATTTGGACCTGCACCATTCGTTCTTTCAGTTTTTCACTTTCAACACAACTTATTATTTTTAGTAGGTTGTCGATTCCTAAACTTTCGGAGCCGTTTGGAGGCCCTAATGAGCCACGTGGAT
The DNA here is from genome assembly GCA_034641835.2 of Pinus albicaulis. Lineage (NCBI taxonomy): Eukaryota > Viridiplantae > Streptophyta > Pinopsida > Pinales > Pinaceae > Pinus > Pinus albicaulis. Next base: position 729,566,331 of record CM076573.1, on the reverse strand, counting down.
ATTGGTGGCCACCCACCTATTCCATTTGAACTCCCACCATCGATTCTTTCATTTTTTCAGTTTCGGAACAACTTACTGTTTTTAGTAGTTTTTCGGGTCATCAACTTCTGGAGCCATTTTGAGGCCCTAAACGATAGTTTTTGGGAAAATCGAGAGTAACATGGGTCCATGGACTGATGTGGCTCACACCAAAAGTTGTACTCCTCAGATAGATCTTTCTAACGAGGTATTATGTGCGTCAAACAAAGATCGTATGCCAAAGTTACGTCCCTGGGAAGTTGAAACACCAATTTACCCAAACGGGACCCATATTTTTGGCGCTTCATCTCCTACAGTTAGGTTTTTGGATGGTTAGGGTTTTGCATTGTTTCTCAAAAATAAATAGGCATTCGAGCCTCATTGTAACATAGTTCAGAGGCATGTAGCCACCACATATTTTCTCAGAGATAAGCTACCATCGCCCTAGCTAGTTTATTTCCATTCTGTATGTAAACATATCTCAGTTATTTGATATTAATGAAATGAAGCATTATTTCCGTTGCAGTTCTGTGTATATGTCTATTTTTTTTATTTTATTGCGTTCCTGCATAAATCTGAATTAGTGGTATTAGAGTGGTATTCTCTTTCTTTGTTTTTCTTTGTATATCCCCAAAGCGGTCAAGGTATAAGGATTTAGGGCTCGATCTGGTTGAACCTTTGCAAGATCAGCCTCGCAAACCCCGACAACGTCCCATGGTAGAAGAAAAGAAAGACGAGGGAGCAGGAGATCCTATCAAAATATTGCTCGAGGAGGCCCGCGAGAAACAAATGAATGTGATGATGGATAAATTCGCTAACATCCTTCAACGACTACCCACCTATGGTGCATCGACATCCAACAACCACTCTGGAGGCGCCACTCCCTTCAAGGTACAGGTAAACTTTGACATTCTTGTATTTGAAGGCCAGATAGATGCAGATGCCGTATATAGATGGTTGAATTTTCTAGAAGGGTATTTCTCGGTCCATGATTTCTCTGACCGAGAAAGGATTATTTTCGCACTTCTCAAATCTGCCCCCATTGCCAAAGATTGGTGGGAAACCTATTGTGAGAAAAAGGACGAGGGGGAACCCTCTCTATTCTCGGTCGCACCCACTTGGAATTTGTTCCGAGATGGCATCAAGGAACAATATTACCCCATGGGGAGATATGAGGACAAGTACATATAATGGACCACGTTGCGGCAGCAAAGGGATCAAGATTTGCACAAACTTATGAATTTTTTCCAAGCCCTGCACACAAAGTTGGGTATTACAGATTCAGAGAGACATTTGGTGCTCAAGTATTCAAGCTGTATACGTAAAGACATTCAAGAGGAAATGGAGTTCCTCTATATTACATCGCTTGGCACGGCATATCGCTGTCCCGCCAAGATTGAGCAGAAATTTAAGCAAAAGAAGGGATATTTTGGATCCGCAAATCCGAAGCCAGGGAAAGGTGCCCTCAAATCATAGAACAAGGGGCAGAGCCAAAGGGGGGCGACTCAAAACACTGCCACAAATACAAACAAGGACATAAGGAAGTGGTGTGAATTCCATAACAACCCCACTCACAGCACAACATAGTGTCGGGCCAAATAGTCGCTGGTGGCCGAACTGAAGGCACTCGAATCATATGCATGTTCTGATCCTGAGCCAGAACCAAACCAGGGAGATGAAAAAAGGAAGAAGATCATTGATGCAGACCCTAGTTCCATTGTTACCACCACCAAGATCCAGAGGGAGGATCCTGAGGATCTAGAGGAGGGGGGAGTGCCTCTTCCATTCATAGATGTGGGTCAAGGGTTCCCCATTGCAATTTATTGTCAATAATGAAAGCCAAAAGAACCTCATTTTAGCAGAGGTCATGAAGTAGCTTAGCCTACTGATCATAGCACACCTGCAGCTGTATACCATCGGGTGGCTTCACCCAAGGAGAGATTTATGCGTTCGTCAAGAGTGCTACCTTCCGTACAACATCAAGCCGTTCACAGATGAGGTATTTTGTGATGTTTCTCCTATTGATTTAGTTGATGTATTATTGGGCCAACCATACTTGTGGAGGTGACATGCTGTGTATGAATCTAGGCATTGTGCTGTCATTATTACTTTGGGAAATAAATTGTACAGGATACCAGAGGTAATACCGCCTCTTGTCATCTCTTTGAACACTGCAAAAAAACGTAGTAAGATTGCTTCCCAAACAAGAAAATTTATTTTCATTACCATTCGCCCACAAGGAAAGAATAAGATTGTGGCCACAACCTCAAAACAGGGCTCCCCTACATAGCAGCAGCGGATGGAAAAAGGCGTGGAGGAATACGAAGACATTTTCTCCTCACCCACAAAGGTTCCTCTACTCTGTTCGGATAAGCACTCCATTAATCTGACCCTCGGTTCATGACTGCTTGATATTTCCATAACTCGTGATTACACAAAAATAATCCACACACATACTGTTTGAGGAAACCAAATTTATTTAATGCATCCAACACGCCTGCCAGCACGTCTGCTAGCAGGTCAACGACATCTTGCACAAATCCAATACCAAGTTCAGCAAAATTTTCCTCTCATGGAGGAACTTAATGCAATGGGGACCATTGCTTCCTAAGGAGGGAGGAATGATCCAGGTGGATATTGGTGGCCACCCACCTATTCCATTTGGATCCGCACCATCAATGCTTTCAGTTTTTCACTTTCAGCATGGATTACTATTTTTAGCAAGTTGTCGATTCCTGAACTTTCGGAGCCGTTTGGAGGCCCTAATGAGCCATGTGGATATTGGTGGCCACCCATCTATTCCATTTGAACCCCCACCAATGGTTCTTTCAATTTTTCAATTTCGGCACAACTTACTATTTTTAGCAGTTTTTCGGGTCCTGAACTTTCAGAGCCATTTTGAGGCCCTAAACGAAGTTTTTTTGGGAAACCAGGAGTAACATGGGTTCATGGAATGACGTTGCTCACACCAAAATTTGTACTCCTTGGATAGATATTTCTAACGAGGTATGATGTGCATCAAACAAATATCGTATGCCAAAGTTACGTCTCCGGGAAGTTGAAACACCAATTTACCGAAACGAGGCCCATATTTTTGGTGCTTCATCTCCTACGATTATGTTTTTGGATTTTTGGGTTTTGCATTGTTTCTCAACAATAAATAGGCCTTCGAGCCTCATTGTAACAGAGTTCAGAGGCATGCAACCGCCACATCTCTTCGTAGAGGTAAGCTACCATCGCCTTAACTATTTTATTTCCATTTTGTTTGTAAACATATCTCAGTTATTTGATATTAATGAAATTAAGTATTATTTCCACTGCATCTCTGTGTGTATGTATATTCTTGTATTTTATTTTGTTCCTGCATAAATCTAAATCAAACCTTGTTCATTCTGTCATTCTGTTATTAAATGAATGTCACTGCATATGTCTTCCTAGGGCTGCTCCAAAATGACTGTTGCTCCATATACACTTCAGTTGTTCTAACATAATGAGCTTTAGGAAGACATCTCTAATTTATTTAATTGGAATCTCAAAAGATAGATCACACACAACTTTATGGATGACCTTATGAAAGAAGCCTTGAAAGTCTATCAACACTAACTTGAAGAGGAGTGTAATTATATCCAAGAATAAGTACTACTTCAATGCTCAATATAATACATTAATGCAAACAATATAATGATCCTTTGGCATATTAAACCTTTCTATGCTTTGATAGTACAACTTGAAATTCTCCTACATTTGCAACCAGAAGATACCTTCCAATAATCAGAGCAACCAGAGCTATTGTACCCGAAGACTTGGTTCAACAACAATATCATCCAGTGCACAAACCAATTGTTAGTGCTGTAATGGTCTCATTCGACTATCTGTTCTCCTTGCAAAATATGCCCAAATTCAATGCAAGCTCAGCATACCATAACATTGCTTCAATAATAACTCTTAGTATTCTACTGATAGGAGGACTGTTGCAAATCCCAATCGATGAATATTTGTACAGATATAATGATAATGGATATTTTTCTTGTTCATCCTTCTTAATTTTGTTTCATTATTAACACTTGCAGTGTGATGCATAGTGTGATCATTCTCTATGGATATTTCCAGTTCTATAGCTTGAAACGCAATTTTATTTATTTATTTTAACCATTCATCACTTAGTGTGTTGTTGTCTTCTTATATTACATGTTCGTAGATGATGTTCCCTCTACCACCATGGCTGCTTGTTTCCTTTTCTTCTTCCATCAACATGTTGGTTATTGAATGCTCAAGGTGCCTTTGTTCCTCTATAGTTCTTTGCAAGAGGAATTTTCCTTTCCCATCTTGAAATGTTAATTTTTCATATTCCAAGGAGCTCTTATTTGACAACTTTTATGGGCTGCTCTCCCCCTGAGATGTTGCTTCTTGTATAGTATTTGTTGAATGACTACGTTGCTTTGTGGAGCAGCTCCCCCTGACTCTATGATGAGTTCATTATGTCATTGAAGCCGTTGGTTCCCCCTTTTTCTTCTTCTTCCATACTTTATTTGGATTATTCATAATGTTTTTATCTCCTTTTGATTCATAGTTTGGTCTGATTTGATTTGGTTCCATCATCTATCTAGAGTCCTTTAATGTATATGGCAGTCTACAATCATTTGCTTTGTGTCCAAGCTTGTGGCATACATAACATCTTATTTTACCTAGGTATGTTTGAGCTGATGTATAGAATTTTGTGCTCCTTTTTTAACATAGTTTTCGTTCAACCGATTTATGTCCAAATTCATTGCATGAATAAAAGTAGCCTTGGAAATTATTTATGTACTTGGTGAAAGGTTTCCATTTCCATTTGTTTGCTTGAGGTAATATTCCCATTTGGTGCATATTTTTCTGGTTAAATTTGATTTTCTTTGTCTTAGATTGAGATGCTACATGTCCAAAGTCATTGCATGAATAACAGTAGCCATGGAAATGATTTGTGTACCTGGTGAAATATTGTCTTTTCCATCTTCTTGCTTTAGGGGGTCTTCTCATTTGCTGCATCTTTTGATGGTTAAATTTGATATGCATTGTCTTACAATGTGTTGCAATATGTCTTGGTTTATGACAAGAGAAACATGTGATATTTTTCATAGGAGGAAAGAAACTCCTTTGAGATCTTCAAAACTTGTTCACTTCATCTTCATGAACAATTGATATTTTTGCAATTTCTTTCTTCTTCATCTCATTCTTTGTCTCTTGATGTTGTTGCTTGTTTATGTTTTTTTCTTTACACATCAAGTTCTTGTTGGCTTCTGCTTCTGTGGATCCTTTTTGAGCTACATCATCATGCCTTCCAGTGTCTTCCTTCTCTAAGTTTTCCATGGAGGCAATCTCATCTACGGGCTTCTTACACAACCTGCTCATTTCTTCCATCAGTCTTCTAGCTGAAATAATCTCAGATTGATGAGAGTTATCCTTTTCCTTTATTATAGCTTTCACCAAAGTGATATCCTTGTTGTCCTCTACCTTGGACTTACTAGTTTGTCCTTCATAGCCTATCCCAACCTTTATAAGAGGAGATATTTGAGCATTTAGTATCTTGTAAAACTATCTAGAGATTTTCATTTGAGGAATATTCATAGTTAACTCAATTTGGGCTTTCTCTGATTTATTCCTCAGGTTTACACCTTCTTCTTCCAGATTTTCACGCTCTTGGTTTTTTTCCTTTATTTCCCTTTTCACAATATCCTCTATTTTCCTTGATTCATCTAGTTCAAATTTCAATTTAATAAGGTCTTCTGAATCTAGTTCTGTTTTTTCATATTTCAGAAGAATCTCTTTCTGTTTCTTACTCTTAAGTTTAAGCCTTTCAATTTCCTTTAAGGCACTTACCAACTCCCCCTCAAGGTCTACCTTACCTTCTTCTTCAGATTCCAGAGGATCATCTTCAAGATCATCCATACACATTAATGTGAATTCTGAGATTCCATATTCATCTGGGGATTCATATGAGCTTTCAGATGCACTGATATCTTACTTGGCAAAAAAGGCTTTTCTCTTAAATTTCTTTTCTTTCTGCATATTATAGGAGCTGCTTTTCTCTTTCCCTTTAGACAAATTCTCTATTATCTTATTGGGAAATTTTGAGGCACAGTGGCCCACTCTTCCATAGTTAAATCACTTGAATGGAAGCTTACCTTTTTTCTTACCTGTGCCTCCGTCCAGGATTCTAACTAATTTAACTTCTTCCTCATCTAGATGTCTTCCAGCTAAAATGATTTCAAACTCTAGTCTTTCATATTGTATATCTCTCTCCTCGAGCTGGTTATTAATCATTCTTCCTAAACTCGCTTGTTCAAGTTGTGCCTTCAGGCCAAAAATTTCTTCCTTATCTTCATATTCTCTCTCATCACATATTTGCACCAGTGTCTTACGGTCTTTGTTTTCATTCTTCAATTTTTCTATTTCAGTCAAGATTGTGTCAAGTTTGGATTTTTCTTCAACTGTAATTTCTTCATGGCAATCACATCCATTCACCCTAGCATGTATCTCATTTGATTGACCTTTTCCTTTTGAAAGGAATTTTTCTTCTTCTTCTTGTTTATCTTCTCCTTCTTGATATTGCAACCACTAGTGTCTCCTTCATGCATGAGATGCAATCTATTCCAAATTCCTTTTGCAGAAGTTAAATCCATTATTGAATCAAGATCCTTTTTATGAAGACTATTATATATCAGAAATTTTGCCTTGGAATTCCATTGTTGTTCTTTCAAAGAGGGAGATTTTTTGTAGTAACCATCACATACAAGCTTCCATACCTCATGCTCATAAGCCATTAAATCTGTTTTAACTTTATCTCTCCATTTAGGAAAGCTCATTGTAATCAACATGGGTACATTTTGGTAGTCCATGACTCAACCAAATCTCCTTCAAGCTATTAGGTTTACACCAAAGGAACCAACTCTGATACCATTTGATGAACCCTTAGCGAAACAGAGAGGGGGGGTGAATCGATTTAGTACATTCCTAGTCATTAATACTCTTTTCATTCAACTCATTAATTACTTCATTTTATAAGAAACTTAATACATAATGAAACAAAAAACTGAATGTGTGGACAACAAGTAATTAAGAAGAATAATACATCACATCAATAAATAATCATCAAGCACATAGACATCAGATATAAGTGGAAAACTATAAGGGAGAAAAACACATCTTATTATTGTTTTGATGCAAATGCAAGCTCCAACTCCCTCTCATCACTGATTTTCTATAGGCTCCAACCTACAAGAGGCTACTACCTTAAATTATTCAAGGTAAAACTTGCAAGGAATATCCAAACCCCATATATTTTCTATAGGCTACAACCCACAGGAGGCTCCTACCTCAACTAGCTCCAACTGGATATCTATCAAGTTACAACTTGAAACAAAAGCACTAAATCCCATGTATTTTCTGAAGGATACAACCCACAGGAGGCTCCTACCTCAACTTCTACAAGCAACAACTTGCAAGGAAGCTCCAAATCCCAAATATTTTCTGCATGCTACAGCCTACAGGAGGCTTCTACTTCACCCTGCTCCAACTGGAAATTTATCAAGCTACAACTTGAAAGGAGACTACAATCCCCTCACTCAGCATGAAACTAAAATGTCGATTTACCTAGATATCAACTCTGTTATACTCCTTCTCCACTGCTGTCTCTTTAGCTTTCTTATCTACTTCATATAAGCTCCTGATGTGCACAACATCTCTACCAACTCTCCCTGATTCTTCCGCTCACTCCTTCTGCAACTCTCTTACACTCTTCCACTCTCTTCCATTCTGCAACTTTCTAACCTCTTTATCCACACTGATATTACATATCTTATAAAGATAACTCCCTGACTGTTTGCATTCTAGAGGGAATACAAAGTGAACAAACCTAACCTTATGCCTTCCACCCATTCGATTCCTCATTCTTCAGTTCAGGTTATTACATTAGAAATGTTGAGATTGCAACAAGATGATGACCTTAGTGGAAAGAAGTCACCTTCACTAAGTGGGCCTGCAGGCTATTTTTGGCGCAAAGTCTATTTTTAGACTATGTCTATTTTTAGACATGTCGATCATATTCTATGAGTTGCAGGATGCTATTTGTGGATGGTTGGTAAAGTTGGAAAAATAGATGGACTTATATTTTTAGAAACATTGGGTGGAATCTATTTTTAGATTGCCAGTCTAAAAATAGATATGTCGAATATTATTAGCTCTTAATAATATTTGGACTACAAACATTATCTTATTCTCTTGGAGCACTTCAGTTAAGTGCACAGATGTGGCACACGAGTTGACAGAAGGAATTACACTATTCCTGAGGGTTAAGTGGAGCTATTTCATGGATACTTTAGTTAGAACTCATGTGAGAGAGTTTGGTGGAGTTGATTGAGGAAGTTTAAGGAGTTGTGTTCAGTTTAACTAATCTAAACATAGTTGAGCTAGTTGTATCTAGTCTAATTGATTGATAAACTAGTGAGAGTGGTGTGAATTAATTATTAATTAATTCACTAATTATAAAATGATTAATTAACTAAAGAATACATCAGTTAACTTCAGTGCAAGGACAGTTTCAGTGGAGACTAGTGAAGAGATAGGTGAAAGAGCAGTGTGACTATCAGTTGTGACTATACTGTTGCATGATTTGCAACAACAAGTGATTGGAGATGCCAATGAGGATTGTGCAGTACAAGCCAGGTGGTTTGAAGTTATTTATGAGCCATTCTTCAGCTTTGATTATGCAGTAGAGGCAAGCTATCAGGTGGCAGAGATTGGAGCATGTGTTTTGCTAGATATAGTTTGATTAGTGTGTAGAAATTGGAGATTGTACTGAGAGCTTGTGAGGAGCTTTGTATAATGATTGTTACATGATCTCTATGACATATAATATACAGATAGTTGGGGTTTTTAGCTTTAAGCTTTCCCATGAAATACTGTGTTCATATGTTGGATTGTTTATGGTTTCAATGTGCGCATGCGATTGTTTTTATTTCCGCAATTAATGATCAATGGTAGAAGAGATTCAGTATTGTGCATGAAGATAAAATAGTGTGTGATCAGGAGAATCTCGGTGGATAAAATATCAGCTATTCAAACTTCTACAAGAAATAATCATTACAACAATCATGGAGTTTTTCTTTTGTGTCACAAAAAATATAAAATAATCAATGAGTTTACATTTACAGTTACAATAATATTTCACTCAAGCCTTTCAGTTCTTGGCTCACTGAGTATTTGTGTTTTCTGCTGCTGTCAGAGTCTTTTATGTTTTTTCTGTTACATTTAACACAATTCTGCATAACTTTCTTTTTGGCCCGACTCGACCTAGCTGTTGCATTTCCAATAGTGCCACCATATGATCCTTTTTCCCGACTCTGCCTCTTCTGCTCGTGCCCGCGGCATTAAACCTTCACCTGCTCCTTTGCTCTATGTCGGGTCACTTACCCGAGTCTTTTCTTGCATTCATGCTTTCCTTTTTGTACTCCCGAGTCAACTCTCCATTCAAATATACTTCTTCTTAAAAAAGCGTAACCATATTAAACCTGCACCTAAAATATATTATTATTTACCTCTGTACGATATCTTGTCTGGTCACTTATCAAATTACGACATTTCCTTTGTTTTACGTTATAATCCTCCTTTTATCTCTGATGTGATTTAACAAAGGGAAAACCCATACTCTCTGACTTAAAATCCTTTAGGCTTCAGCGTTGACCTTTATCGCATCCGCTTCATTATCACACTTCACACTTTAGTGTTCTCATGTGTTTCTTGTTATGCATAGCTCTTCCAAACACCGATGTGATTTCTCAAATGGAAATCTTATATCTTCGGATTTGAAATCCTTTAGACTTTTGCTTTCAAATGTCATTGAATCTGGTACTCTTATCGCATTTCGCAAGATTTACTTCATAGCAATAACAAGGTTCATCTTATCATATGTGATATGTGATTGCATCACATCACAAACCCCACTTCTTATCGCATCGCAACTTAAAAAAAATAGTGATAACATAACATATAAATATAAAAATCACCAATAGCGATGTGCTTTAACAATCTTATGGCCGAATGTGATATAATCTGGATTGTCCGTTTTTCTACTTTATGTTCGCGATATGATCTCGACTATCAATCTCTGCTTCAATCTGCGGCACGATCTTGTCTGCCCATCCTCCACTTCAATATTGCGATTTGATCTTAACCATCTATCTCTCAACCTTTATTTCTGTGATAAGATTTTTCCCGTCCATCTCAACCTGTACATACATATTAAGATTGATTTGCGATTTGTGGGGTCAGGTCCATATCATCTGCCATGTCACTTGCCATGTCATCTTCGACGTAATCACCACATCACTGCCACGTCACTACCACATCATCACCATGTTATTGCCACGCCATCTTGCCACGTCATCTCCCACACTTTGAATTTTGCAATTTATGTGTCTCTATTGTTTTGCGATACTCCTTCCGCTGTGATTTGTGATATACGATCAGGCCTTCTGTTGTGATTGCGATTTTCGATATCTTCGCAAAACACTGTTCTGAACATGTTTTTCTGGAAATTTACCCAACTCTGCCTGCATAACTACACATGCTACACGTGCCTTTGTGCACTGTTCTGTACAAAAAATATTCTGACTCTTCCCACGCGTTCGTGAATTTCTCCACTAGTTGAACACGTTCATTACCTCTCTTAGCACGTTCACGACTCTGCCCAATCGTACATGACTCAACCCAAACTTTTTGCCTTTGCTTCCTTTTCTCCTTGATAAAGATTCTAATGCTGCTCTTTGCTTTTTTACTACTCCTCTCTACTCCTTTTCCTTAATGATAATTCTGGTGTTGATCCATGCCTCTTTGTTGCTCCTCTTCCTGACTCCTTTGCCTCTAATGTTGCTCCTCTAGCACTTTGTTGCTCCTTTTCCTCTTTTCTTCTACTCCACTGTACGTTTTCCTTCTTTGCCTTATAGCTCCTTTATACTCTAGCTGATCCTTATCTTCTCCTTTGCCCTTAATGATATTTCTGGTGTTGTTCCTTTCTTCTCCTTTGCCATCAATGACAATGGTTTCTTCCTCATGAGATAATTTATTAAATTATTTCATTTTGAGCTATGAATTTGTCAAAAGATATTTTCAAACTGTGCTTTCATTATGAGCTCTAAAAAACTCATAAAAATTTCAAAAGGCTTGTCAAAAGGATTTTTCTTACACCTCTACGAAACATAAATTCAAAAATCACAAAGGAAATTATTTCATTATGAGCTATGAATTTATGAAATCAGGTTGGTCTGAGCTAATAGAAGTCTAAGTCTGAATCCAAGTTGACCCTCCATTGATATCGAGTTCGAGCCTGAGTTTTTAAACATTGATTTTTCTACCTCTTCTTTACAAGGATTCCTGATGCATAGCCACTGGGGTTTGCATGTGTAGGTGAAACATTTTAGAAAATTGTGTTTTCCAATTTTTGCACGAGACAACATATCCATATGAAGAAACAAATCCATGGCTAATAAAAAGAAAAATACTTATTTCTTAAAACATTGAAAAATATGTTTTATGATTCAAATAATTTACAAATTTACGAGTTAATTTGATATGTATGGCTACCTATGCGAATGTAAAATATCAGGAGCCAACGAAAAAACTTGAAACCTATATTCCTGAACACCTCTTGCCAATATTGAATATCATAAACCAAAACTAGAAATGGTGTATTATATGTCTACTGACGTGTTGTTAGGTCCCTATAGTACTAGTGTAGCTCATTATTATTGTTAGTGTAGCCCCTTATTGTTATTGTTGTGCCCATGTATGTCTCATATTGTTTTTCTTGTGCCCCATAAAAGCCCACTATTGTTATTGTTGTGGCCTTACATTATTATTATTATGTAGGCTTTGATTATATTTTGACCCTTTAGACTCATATATATATAAATTAGGTTTTGTCATTTGTATCATCCAATAATTGTTCATTTAGGTAATTTAAAATAGGTTTACCCATCGAAGAGGCTGATTTATAATTCATTGATCTATCTTTCTTTTTTTTTTGTGAGTTTGTTGCATTATTAAAGCTTTGGATTCTAGGACTTCGCCTCTTCAAATGATAAATATTAGATTTTTTATTATAAAGTTTTTTCTATGAAGCTTTAGAATATGAAATTGAAACCATGTGGAGTCAAAATACGGGTGAACCCTGTGTACAAATTTTAGAGCTTGGTTCTCTATATTTTTGGAGATATGATTTGAGGAAGTTAGGGTATTTGCAGGCTCCATAATTTCATCTCAAATAGGTGATCGAGGGAAAATTGTCATAACTTTCATTGCAGGAATCAGATTTAAATTCTATAAGAAGTGGTCGAAATTAGACAGAATTTAGTTTCTTTTGTATCAATTTCAGGGCTGAAGGTCAAAACAGTGACATGTGGCACCCCGTACAAGTTCACTGTACTAAACCAATCCATAATCAGGTCATTGTGGGAGATCGAGCATAGCTTTACCATGAAGAATCCAAATTATCTTTGACATGCGGCATTGGAAAGAAGACTTAGGGGGATACTACAGGACCAAAGTTCAAATATTGGGGATCTAAAACCACAAAGATACATTAGGCTCAATATTGAGCTCCTCAAAAGCAAGAAAAACGTGTGCATTTTTTTTAAATTTCATAAATTTTGTTTGAAAAATTAGTTTAAAGTGATTCAAAGGGCATATTGAAGCATTGATATCGATATTGGGTTCTAAAATGACTCCCAAAAATACTTCCACACTCATTAAGGGCTTATAAATCTCTACTATGATGCATGAAGAGGAAGAATTGCAACATGATATATCAAAATTAAGATACCAAGTGCAACAAATTTCACTCTCGCAAAGAGTAACCAAAAATGAAATAGGAGCTAAGATGGATGGTTTGAAGAATGGCGTGGAAGCTAGGATTGAGGGTATTGAAGAAAAAATAAAAGGAAATGTGGAAGACATGAAGAATTGTCTAAAATAAGACATGGAAGGTTTGAAGGAAAGTTTGAAGAAGTTGCTACAAGAAATGATTCCTAATGGTGAAAATGTAGTAGATCTCCTAAAAGTCTTGGACAATAATTCCAAGGTATTTGAGACTCCAAAATTCCTCCCACCTATTTGTGATCATGATCATGCCATTCATTTGATTCCAGGAAGTGTTCCTCCAAAAATCAGGTCTTACAGATATCCCTATGCCAAAAAGAGTGAATTTGAATGTATGATTGCAAAAATGTTAGAGGCCACTATAATTCAACCTAGTAAAATTTATTTCTCTACTACAGTATTATTGGTGCACAAGAAGGATGGATCATGGCACATGTGTCCAGATTATAGGGAGCTCAAAAAGTTCACTATTAAAGATAAATTTCTCATTATTGTAATTCATGAATTATTGGATGAAATACATAGATCAGTATACTTCACCAAGTTGGATCTCCATTCAAGATATCATCAAATTAGAATGAAGATTGAAGCATTCTAAAAAAAAAATTTAGAACTCATGAGGTTCATTATGAATTTTTGATCATGCCTTTTGGCCTTACCAATGCACCTTCTACATTTCAAGGGTTGATGAATTCCATTTTCAAGCCATTCCTTACAAAAATTTTGTTATTATTTTTTGATGATATACTAATCTATAGAAAGCCTTGGAAGGATCATGTTCAACATGTTGATAGGGTGCTCAAACTATTGGAGGAGAAAAAATTATATGAAAAAACCTCTAAATGTTTCTTTGGAGTACAATATATGGAATATCTGGTTCATGTTTTATCTCATGAGGGTGTTAAGGTAGACCCTAAAAAAAATAATTCATTAAGGAATGGAAAATACCCACAACCATAAAGCATTTGTGAGGATTTCTCGGGTTAACAAGGTATTATCGCAAGTTTGTAAAGATTTATGGGAGAATACTAGCACCTCTAACAACATTACTAAAGAAAGATGCATTTTCTTGGACTCCAGAAGCAACTAAGGCATTTGAAAAACTTAAAGAGGAAATTTTCCAAGCACCAGTCTTAGCTATGGAAAAATTCAGAATTTTTTTTTATTGTGGAATGTGATGCCTTAAGAAATGGAATTGGTGTTTTTTTAATGCAAGAAGGAAAACCCGTTGCTTTTGAAATCCATCCAATCAAAGGAAAGTATTTACATAATCCTATTTATTAGAAGGAAATGTTGGAAATACTACATGTACTAACGAAATGGCGACCTTACATAATGGGACGACACTTCAAGGTAAAAAAAATGATAGTCTTAAATATTTTTTGGAACAAAGACTATCTTCATAAGAGAAGAAAAAATGGGTCACAAAGATGTTGGGTGATGACCTTGAAATCATATACAAAAAAGGGAAGCTAAATGTTGTTGCATATGAACTCTCAAGAAAGGATGAGGATGTGGAAGCATTTCTTTGTGCCATTTGTATTATCCAACTAGATTGGATAATCGAAGAAAGGGAGGAATAAAAGAATGACGAAGAAGAGTAGACACTCATTCAAAAGTTGTAGCAAGATCACAGTATATCTTAAAAATTTAGCTAGAAAAATTATTCATTATGGTACAAGGATTGCTTATATATTTGTAATAATTCCCAACTAAAGCAAAAGATTATTTTGGAATTTCACACCTCTCCCTTAGGAGGACACTCAATATTTTTAAAAACTTACCATAGGGTCAAGAAATATTTTTTTTGGGATGGCCTTAAATCTGATATTCAAAATTTTGTGGCAGAATGTGTGGGCTGCCAACAAAATAAAGTTGAGACAATTAACACCCCCGGTCTGCTACAACCTTTATCCATTCCAAGTCAATGTTGGGAGGAGGCTTCAATGGATTTTATCACAGTTTTACCCAAGTTTGAAGGAAATAGCATCATCATGGTTGTAGTTGATAGACTTACCAATTATGCACAATTTTGTGCATTATCTCATCCATTTAAATTTAGTACAATTTCTACGACATTTATGGAAACAATTCAAAAGCTACATGGAAACCCAAATTTTATTGTAAGCGATCGAGATCCCATTTTCACTAAATTTTTTTGGATGGAATTATACTTTTATGGGTGCTCAACTAGCTCATAACTCATCTTATCATCCTCAATTTGATGGGAAAACTGAGATAGCGAACAAATGTTTGGAAGGATATCTTTGTTGCTTTGTATCTGATAAAAAAACACAATGGGTCAAGTAGTTACCTCTAGCTGAATGGTGGTATAACACTTCCTTCCACACTGTAGCAAAAATGACCACATTTATGGCACTTTATAGATATCATCCACCATCCATCACACCATCTTTAAGAGAAAATTCTAATGTTAAATTAGTGGAAGATCACATCAAGCATCAACAACATGTTCTCCAAATCTTGAAGGATAACCTAGATTTAGTGCATAATCGAATGAAACAACAGGCATATCAACATCGTAGTGAAAGAAGTTTTGATGTAGGCGACTGGGTATTTTTACGGATACAACCATAAAAACGAATTTCCCTCAAGCAAGCTAAGAATAATAATAAATTATCACCAAATTAATATGGTGCTTGTGTTGCAAAATATTGGTAATATGAAATAAAAATTGGAGTTTCTCGCATCTTCCTACATGCACTCAGTTTTACATGTTTCATGCTTAAAGAAAGCTATAGGTGACAAACTCTCATTTCAAAAAATAATTCGAGAACTTGACGAGGAAGGAAAAATCATATTGGAACTTGAAGCAGTCGAGGATACAAGAACTTGACAACTATGAAATTGATCATTTTCAGAGTATATCATCAAGTGGAGGAACTTACCCGCTGAAGATTCCACATTGGAGGATGATAATTCTATACAGAAGCATCTAGAACTACTCAAGCATTGAGGACAACATTTTTTTGAAGGAGAGGGGCATGTTAGGTCCCTATAATACTAGTGTAGCCCCTTATTTTTATTGTTAGTGTAGCCCCCTTATTTTTATTGTTATGCCCATGAAGTCCCCATATTGATATTATTGTGGCCCATAGAAGCTTACTATTGTAATTTTTGTGCCCTTGCATTATTATTGTTATGTAGGCTCTGATTATATTGTGAGCCCTTAGGCTCCTATGTATAGAAAGTAGGTTTTGTCATTTGTATCATCCAAGAATTTTTCATTTATGTAATGTAAAGGAGGTTGCCGCCTCGAAGAGGTTGATTTCTATGTCGTTGATCTATCTTTTCTTCTATTTTGTGAGATGGTTCAATAACACATGTGGTAGTATTTAAGTCAAAAGAAAAACTGAAGTTGTATGAAATACATTTTATTTTCTCTGCCTCCTGATGCTCACTATTTCGTGGCTAAGTGCTATGGATACGTGCCAACTAAAAACATAAATTATATAGCTTATTTAATATATTCCTGAACATATTTTTCCAAGATTCACGCCTTAATAAAAAACTATAAATAGGAATGGTTTTTCCTTTGAAGACATGCTTGAGTATGTTATGACTGGGTAGGTTAAGGGTAAAGTTTTTCTTTTTCCGTTGCACATTGAAATAATCTTACCTAGTAAACCATCATGAAAAAGCCATATTGCAACCAATTATCTATCCCTCAATAAGGGAATCAAAAATACAGATAGGAAATCATATTTGTATTTACAAAATTCTTACCTTTCTAACATTACATGTGTGTAGGTAACCTATAGAGACTACAGGGTAGAATTGCAATTACATACACATTATACCAAAACAAAAAACGAATATTTTGAAAAAAATTGTTTCTACAGAAATAGTTGCATGCATGCATATACTAATTTCCTCTGCTTCCATGGCCCTTTGAGCTATGCCAGTCCTTTATCTATAGTGGCCAAGTAGACCCCACAAGCTATGGTGATAATGGGGGCACCTCAGAAGCAGGGTAGTTAAATTTGAACCCTTATATTTTCCAACTCAAAATCAAAATATTGTGTCATGAAAGATGATTAGGTGATAATCTTAAAATAGAATGATAAATGTTTATGCCCACCAGATACCAATTATAGGCATGAAGGATAACTCTCAAAGTGTTAAAATTTAAAAATAATAATGTTTTTAGTTTTACTTATTCTTGTTAAAAATGTTGAAAATGTTAATATTATATTCTTGAAAACTTCAAACTTGCCAGCTTATTTAATCTACATGTGTCATTTGCAGTAGTTCAACCCTTGGTATTGATGTTGGATATATACTGACCTGTGGTAGTATTTAAGTCAAAAACCCAAATTGAAGTTGTATGGAATATATTTTATTTTCTCTGCCAACTTCTGCCCACTATTTTGTGGATAAGTTCTATGGATACATGCCAAGAACTAAAAACACAAATGATATAGCTTATTTAATATATTCATGAACATGTTTTGCCAAGTTTCATGGATTAAGCCAAAACTATAAATAAAATTGGTTTTGTCTTTGAAGACATGCTTGATTATGTTTGTGCTAGGTAGGTTTAGGGTAAAGTTTTTTTCTATTTCTGTTGTACAGTGAAATAAGTTTAACTAGTAAACCGCCATGAACAGGCCATATTGCAACAAATTATATAACCCTCAATAGGGGAATCACAAATAAATATAAGAAATCATATTTTTATTTACAACAATATTCAATTCTAACTTTACATTTGTGCAAGTAGCCTATAGTGTCTACAGGGCAGAACTGTAATTCCATACACATTATACCAAAACCAAAAATGAATATTTTGAAAAATTTGTTTCTAACATAAATAATTGCATGCATGCATATACTATTTTCCTCTGCTTCCCGAGCCCTTTCATCTCTTCCAATCCTTTATCTATAGTGGCTAGGGTGGATCCCAAAAGCTATGCTGATAATGGGGGTGCCTCAGAAGTAGGGTAGTTACGTTTGAACCCTGAGATTTTCCAGCTCAAAATAAAAATCTTGTGGCATGAAATATGGTTAGGTGATATGCCCATATTTCTTTCTTTTGTGGCATAACTTGTTTATATTGCTTCATCTTCAAGGCTATACATTTTTATAGAGGGTTCAACCATTATGGATCCACCCCCATTTTGTGACAATGTTTTTCTCTTTAGCTTTATATTTCTTCTTTAGGAAGGATGTGCCCTAAGCACTTCTTATTTTTCTATTTTGTTTTTGTAACACTTTCAACCTCCTTTGACCTATTTTGATTATCAGTGGATATTATTTTTTTCTTTCATCTTTAGGTCCTAAACCTAAACCTCTTAAATTACACAATGCTAGCTTTGTTTGGAATGTTTTGGTATTTTGATAATATTGTTGTTATAATATTGATGCTTAAAATAGAATGATAAATTTTCATACCATCCAGATACCAATTAAAGGCATGGAGGATAACTCCCAAAGTGTCAAAATTTAAAAATAATGATGTTGTTATTTTTTCTTATTCATGTTACAAATTTTGAAAATGTTAATATTATATACCTGAAAAATGCAAACTTGCTAGCTTATTTAACTTATATGTGTCGCTTGCAGTAGTTCAACCCTTGTTATTCATGCTGCAAGTATATAAAAATTCTTAATTTTGTTCTAATATGTCTTTGTTCTTTCCTCATATATCTTTGCATCACCATCTTTCCTTGAGCTTTTTAACTTCTATAGAAAATTTGCTTAGCTTTTCTATGGGTTTCTTGATACATCCTTTGAGATATTTCCCATTGTTACAACATGAAGATAACTCTTATAGGTCATAATATTTCAATGTTTCAATAACCACATCCAATAGTCTCTTCATATAGTATTATGTGGTTAAACTCCTATCAACAATGCTTGATTCCACAAGGGACTCACTCATATGTTGATCAAGAAGATGATCACATAAAATCTCTTTCTTGGATGCATCTTGAAATTCTTACTCATTTAGAGTTTTGACTTTAAAATTAAGATCCTAAATGCTTCTCACATATTCCCATTTTTCATTGTTTACTTCCAAGATATTTTCCTGTATTCTTTATATTCTCCTCTTCGAGTCTTCCTTTCAAAGGTAGATAAATTAGCAATTCTTTGAATATTCTTAATTTCCTGCTTCAAACAAGTTGCATCCTATTGGGGCTGACTTATTGCTACACTGAGCTTTTCAATATGAAATTATGGGCCAACTGATCACATATATGTTTCCATATCGACATGCACAAGGATTTCTTCCCATATTTGAATAAGATGGTTCCTTTCCAACAAATACTTCTCTAGTGTATCTTACTACTCAAATACACTACGTTATTTGTTTTATACTTCCTCATACCCTTCTTTTATATCTTTTAAATGACTCTTCCGAGTTTTTTCACCATGCACACTTGTTTCAAGCAACTTTTTGATAGTAACATTAGTATCATTCCATTCAGTTATCTTCAAATCTCCCCTGCTTGAGAGCATAATGTTATTTACTCCAAGAGATGATTTTGCAATCCACTCAACTTTGTCAATTATTTATTTGGAGTGGATTTCCTCTGGAAACTTCATCTCCCCAAAGACATCTTCAACTTTATGAAGAAGTGAGTCCTTGTTTGAAAATTATTCTAAAAAAGAAGTTGTAGGCCTTTGAATATCTTATAGCTCTAGTTCCAATACTTTAACATGCTTAAAAACTTCCATTTTAGTTTCATTCCATGTATCGGTTCTCTTCTACAATTCCTGAAAAAATATCTCTAACTCATTGGACTTTTCCACTAACCATTATATTAATGTATTTCATTCCTAAACCAATCCTTTCCCTTTGGCGCTCATCAAGCTAGAATTTTCTCTAACTAGCGACAATTTCCTTTTTGTCTGCTCAATATTAGTTCTTATTTTCCTCTTATCCATGCTCATTTCTTTAAGTTTCTCATCAAATTTACGTACAATGTCATTCAAATCCCTTATTTCTTCTTCGTTTTTTTTTTTTTTTGAATTCATCACATTTACTTTTTCAATTATCTGGACTACTCCCTTTTCTTTGTAACTGAATATTTCTCTGAGGAACATATCCAGAGAAAGTGTAGTTTATTTTTCCAATGAGTTTCCATAATCCTAAACAAGCTTAAAAAAACAACTATGAACCAGGTTCACTTATGAGAAAGCTACATTGTATTTTTCAATAAGAAAAAGGAGGCTTGTATCAAGATAACACATTCTATCCACACAAGAAATGATTTCCAAATTATAATCTTGAATGGATTCCTCAATGGTAGATATTAACTTCTATATATTAGTTTAAAACTGGTGTTTCAAGTTAGAATGATATTAGGAAGAGGATTTCATTGATATTTCCTTTTCTTGAAGATATTTTCTAAAGGAATCTACCTCAAAATGTAAGGAATCTCTTTAATTTGTATTTTGAGCTGCTTAAAAATCCATTTCATGTGGCCCAAACATATCCTTCCACCTGGAAGCCATAATTTTTTATCTAGCACTCAACATCTAGATCCCAAAGTTGCCTATATCCACTTAGCACCCACATTTCAACTTTCATGCACTCCGCTTAACATGGCTTCTAATGTGATAGTTAAATTTAAATTTGATATGGCATATAAATATTTGGGATCTCAAATATGCATGCTATGTTTTCTTTAGTATCATAGCGATATCCAAAATCTACACCTTTCTTTAAAATCTAGATATCCGAATATCTAGATTTTAAATAAAGACCCAAATTTGAATACCTAGGTTCTAAGTTTTCCTTGCTATAACGTTTGGCCTTGATTATTGGGATATATAAAACATTCTACTCATTTCAAACTCACCCACTTTTCGACTCACATCTACCATCACATGTGGCCTATGGCATTTCAATCATATCACTTGGGTTATCATAAGTTTTTGCTTGTTAGGTTATGTGGCATCACAATTGTTAAACTATCTTGTTATATGTATCATCATTAGTCCTGTATTGTCTCTATCATGAGTCATCCTATATGGCACCTAAATGTGAGTTGTCTAGACTCATTGTTCCTCTACTCATATTATAGAATATGGATATTTGGATACTATCTCTAAACCATCCAACTATCCAAAAGTTCTCTCGCCTGACTACGCTTTACTTACATGGTATATGCCTTAGCAACCACCATGTCACTCTTTATGGCATGTGATGTGTAATTCATATGTATGTATCTATATCTTCAATTTAATATTTGTGATATCCCTTCCTTCTAGATTACACAATGTCCAACCATCCAAATTTCACTCCAGGAATCATTTTTACCATTCAACTCCTATTTTCCTCGATTACAAACCGCCAAAACTTCCAACTTTTCCTCTAAGAATTATTTTTTCCATTCAAATATCTATACATGTGGGTATTTGGATTCCTTAGAAATTTTGTGGTTTCAGTTGTTGGTGTTATATGTTCTACCCATTCTGTTGTTGGGAATTGGTTTCAAATATTGGTTTTGTTTTGGAGATATGGGTCAATGGTTTCAATTGTTTTGGAATTGGGATTTTTTGCCTCCTATATCGCCAAATATATTCCTCTCAATCCATCTACTCGTACAAAAGTCTGTCAAGTAAACTATTGTAGACTACATTGGATCTTGCAACATTTTTCTTATGTGTATCATTATCGAACCACAAAAATTCTCTCGCAATTTGAATGGTCATGAAGAGCTTCAAGTACCAATTGTAGAAAAAATTATGTCCTAAAAACCGCTCAATAATGTGAAAGCACATCACTGCACAAAAAATGTAAAAAAATTATTCGCCAACAACAACAATAACCTCAAACTTCCATTTGAAAAACAAAGTCCTTGAAAATTAACCCCATTGTATCTCTCATAACGCTCATGGACATGGAAAGACTTCAACTATAAATCAAGATTCATTTTCTATTATAACATTCTCTCACATCCTTGTAATTTAATATTTACATCATGCCTCTTTTTCAATCCTCTACATTTGCTTCAGAATCTAATACTACCCTGAGAGATAACACACATCATCTTGGTAAACTAACCATGTTCAACTTCATTATGATAAGACTTTTTTTTCAATTTGTTTGTTTTCCTATGGAATTATGTTGAATTTTTTTGGTACAATAAATAAATAAATAAAAAATCCATAAACATAAACTAAGACTGAAAATAGAGCAACAAATATGTTGAGACATTGAATATTTCTATATAGCACACTAAATATTTATTTCAAAGATGCCTCATATGTGTAGCTTATTTATTTGTGAAGGAAAAATGTTTAGTGTTTTATATATTCAAATTCCATGACAGTGACAAGAGTTTCCTTGCAAATTGACATCTGCATATGAAAATTGTTTAATAGTGAAATTCCTTTCTTATTTTGTGGTTTCTTTGTTGTTAGTTTTTCTTATTTTTGTTAAAAATTTTACATATTTTAATATTATATTCCTGAAGAATTCAAACTTTCTATCTTATTTAACTTACATGTGTTGAATGCAACACTTCAACCCTTGGTTTTCATGCTGCAAGTATACAAAAAAAATCTCACTTTCGTTCTAGTATGTATTCGTACTTCCCTCATCCATTACTTTCACTTCTTATACATTTTCTTAAAATACAGTCTCATATTATGTATAGCCTGATTTTCCCTCCAATTTAATAAACACACACTAACCTTTCTTTGTCCCAATTTTTATATTCTCCATTTTCTTAACTTACTCGTTGTTACTATCCAATGTTAGAAAGTTAAAAATTTTGTGCTATTTTCTTAAGCTAAATTATATTTTCCTTGCTTATTTTTAGCCAACTTTATCTTTCCCTAGCACTTGCAATTCTGCCAAATTCTCTCTGTGAAAAAAGTATGTATTCCATTGGCTCCATATCTAGAACACTGCATGGGTATGTGCTCACTATTTTCCTTCAAATTCTGCCAATATGAAAGAAATTTAATTTTTTTACATGGCCATCCTAAGTGATATGAAAAACACATATCTAGTGGACAGTGTGCATTTTTTTTTATCCCATTCCAACCCTACCCAATTGCATGTTTAATATATGGAACAAATTATCACATATCTAAAACAATCTATCTCAATCATACGTATAATGGAATGGATTAGTTGTGTTTTCCTTCTAAATTTGAAATATTACCATAGTTTAAATTACAAATCTATTTTACAATATAATTTTCATGCATATCTCTTCCATCACTTTTCAAACCAAATATTATCTCCAAAATATGTTTCCCTGTGCTTTTATATATTCCATGCTTCTTGCTTCAAAATATTTGTTCCTTCATGTATTTTAAATTTCATATTGTAGCATTCTCCCACACCTTTCTGAAAAATCTACTTATGTTCTTGAACACTTACATTTCAAACCTTCTTGCAATTATTCTTTCCCAGAAAAATTTAATAGAAAAATGGATCCAACTTTTAATAGCAATGAATTTCATTGTTGACGGGCAGTTCAACGAAGTTACAACCAATACTCCAAGTGGTTTCCATTGAGTAGATTTTTCGAGGCAAGGTTGCAGCCCCCCAGTACCGCCTTTCACTTTCTGATGGAACTCATGAACATGCGGTCTTTCTCTCCCTTCAGTGCATAATGCCCTTGCAACATATGGGGAGCTTAAAGTTGTCTCCATTGTGCTCCTAAAAAAAAGTTGTTGCACATCCTTCCATCAAGCTTTGTATGTTTCGACTTCCTCTCCTACCTTCCTCGCCTTCCTCTCCATTTATTTACTCTTTTTTCTATCTATTGTATTTACTTTTTCCTTTCCTATTCCCCTCCTCTCTCACACTTCTTCTTTGTTGCAGGTCGCTTCGTGTCATCGAACTTGAAACTCTCCATCGTACAACACCTATGATTGGTGAGACTACCCATCTTGTTCTTCCCGCTGAGCAAGTACTCCATACCACCTCATCCTCAATAAATCCCTCCACATTTCTGTCAAATTCCCCAATAGGGGGCCATATTGAAACCTATGGTATGGATAATGCTCCTGGTCCAACAAATCTCCCTTTCAAGGCACTCATCCAATCGCAAAAATATTGATCCATAGAAGGTAGGGTCCTTGCAAAAACGCCACTACGTCAATACAATAACGCACGTGGCACTGGGAAATATCTTAGGTTTGGCCTTCTAGACCTGGCAGACTCTTTTGATGCTCTCATACAAGTTGTTTGTCTATACATAGTATCAAATGGAACCATATATTGAAATGGCACCAACAAATGGCATCCCAAAGGGGGCTTCTGATTTAATTTTCCTTTAATTAAATTGGACGAGAAATTGTAATTTCATCTCATGAAAACTTGTATTATTTAACTAATTCAGAATGACTGAGTTAGCTTAGGAAATTCGAGTTGAGGGTCAGAGAGTAGGAATGTAGAGTTCTCCCATGATTTAAGGGGGTCCAGTTACAATTATTTGTAAGTTTTAATTAGTTAATTCAAGAAATTAAGTTAAAATCAGTTTAACTAGTTCTAACTAAGAGATGAGCTAGTGATAGGTAAATTGAATTAAATATAATTTCATTCAAAATTAGTGATCAATAAGCTAACTGATAATTCACTATAAATAGATTTTGCATGTCATCTCTAAGGAAGTTCCAGTTGATAAATATCTGTTGTATAATTAGAAAATTGTACATGTCAGTTATAGAGTCACATGGAGGCCAAGGAAGTAGTGTGCAATCAATTAGAAGTATTTTCCTATTAATAGTGATTTAATTCCTCCAGGAATACATCAGCAAGGTAGGCTAAGCAGAGGCTTAGAATTTGTTAAGTAATTGGTTGATTTTTCCTAGATGAGAGTGAGGCAGTTGGCAGAGTGTAGGAATTTCTCTGAGAGAGAAAGAATTGTATTGTTTCATGATATTTACTTTATAAAATATAGAAATAGTGGGGTTTTAGGTAGTATGATTTCCCTAGATACATCTTGTGTTGTGTGATTGATTGTCTCTTTCTCTTACTTGTTATGTTATTGTGCGATTGTGTTTTGTTTCCGCAAATTGTAGAAGGATTCAATATCTTGTTTTAGTGAATTACAAGATTAGAGTGAATCACATTGTTAGATTTTATACATGGTATCAAATCACCAGGAATCATAATAAGAGGACAAGAACATATTTTGTTTTGA
Organism: Pinus albicaulis; assembly: GCA_034641835.2. Lineage (NCBI taxonomy): Eukaryota > Viridiplantae > Streptophyta > Pinopsida > Pinales > Pinaceae > Pinus > Pinus albicaulis. The sequence continues at coordinate 729,541,267 of CM076573.1, read as the reverse complement.
TTAGGTTCGAATTTTCACATTTATTCTTTAGGATCCAGCAGCAGATCAATATCTCTTTCAATGGCTTGCGACTTGAATATGAACTCAAGGGAAATTTGAATTATATTACATGGAAGGAAGGGATGGAGGTAGTGCTCGAGGATAATAGACTAAAGGATTTCATAGACATTGATGTCCGACAGCCCGCAACATCATATGCTAAAATTATTAATGCATGGAAGAAGAATGTAGTAAAGGAGAGAATGATCTTATTAGAGGGAGTTCGAGATCATATTGTCTCGAGTCTCCACGGAAAGGCGACTCCATATGCGATGTGGAAAGCCTTGATAGATCTGTATCTGAATATCAACGACCACAGGAAGTTGGTGTTGAAAGACAACCACAGGAAGATCAAAATGGAGAAGGGTGACATGATCCAAAAATACTTGACAAAGTGCACTCAGTGTGGAGATGATTTTATTATCCTAGATTTTCTCAGCATTCCCAAGAGATGGAATAACTACCAAGACTCTGTTAATGGGAGGGATAAGCTTCCGGATTGGGAGAAACTATGGTATGATTTGGCATAAGAAGAAATTGGCTGAGCACCAGAGATGGATCCTCGTCAAAGACTGATAATGAGGAGAATTGTGCCTTGGATGGCAAGGCAAAGAAATGAAAATGGAAGGTGTCCTAGTCCAAATACGATACTGACAAGGCAGGAAAGAAGTGAGATTTTTCAAAGGTAAAATTTTTCAACTATCATGAGCATGGACACTATGCCACAAATTGTCCACAAAAGAAGAACAACAAGAAGGCCTCATGAGGAGAAGTAGGTGAATCATTGGCTTCATAGTTCAAGTTGGAATTGACCCTCATCGCATGCATGGTGTCATCGGTGACGGGATGTGTGTGGTACTTGGATATTGGAGCTTCATTCCATATGATCAGCAACAAATAATTCTTTAATAGCTTGGAGGAGAAGGATCTCTAGATGCACATCAAGATAGGTGACGGTGGGAAGTATAATGCTGCCGGTGTAGGTACAGTTACCTTTTAGAGAGTTAGGAAATCCACTCAAATTAAAAGATGTCATGTATGTTCCTATTTTAAAAATAATTTTGTTTCTATTGCTACGTTGGAAGATCGTGGCTATGATGTGATCTTTAGTGAAGGAATGTCATTCATTCATCGGAAAGCGAGGGGACAGGTGAAAAATATTGGGGTTTGAGTTAAGAATATTTATAATATATATGAAGGGGAATGCACACTAGTAAGTAGTAAAGAAGATAAGGTGGAAATTTGAGACAACAGTGAGTTATGGCACATGAGGTTGGGCCATCTACACCACAACAATTTGAGGATCATGAAACATATTTATACATGACTTCCAAAGGGTGCACTTGCGCAGAGATACACATGAAAAGGGTGTACATTGGGGAAGTATACCAAATCCACCTTTCATGATAAGGAATCTGAGCTAATTCAATCCTTGAGAGAGTTCAGTTAGACGTGTGTGGAACGTTCTTGACATCTTCCATAACAAAGCACATGTATTATGTGTTTTTTGTTGATGATGTTTCAAGAAAGTTTTGGATTTTCTTCACACAGAAGAAAGATTAAACGTCCTCCTAGTTTTGTGAGTTCAAGGAACTTGTTGATAAAGATACAGGGAAGAAGGAGAAGGTTCTAAGGAGCGACAATGGTGGAGAATATATCTCTAACGAATTCAAGAACTTATGTTCCTTATAAGGAATTCGCAGAGAATTGATTTCACCTCATCACCCACAACAGAATGGGGTTGTAGAAAGAAATACTAGAATGATTATGGGGGCATAATGAGCTATGTTTCATGATCAGGGCCTACCATTGCATCTGTGGGAAGAGGCATGCAATAAAACAGTATTTGTGCAAAACAGAAGTCCTCATCGGATACTTGGGATGTGTACACCAGAGGATTATTTTTCAAGTAAGAGACAAGATGTGTCGTATTTTAAAATTTTTGGGTCATTTGTTTATTTCCAAATGACCAAAGTTGCCAAGAATAAGCTAGAGCCAATAATAGAGTTGGGAATATTTTTTGGGTATACTGATACACCTCAAAACTATCGGGTGTACTTGCAAGGACAAATGATTACAGTGGTAATAAGAGATGTCAAATTTGATGAATACAAAGTCATGCGATTGTCCCTTGAGAGGGAGCCTGAGTTGCATGTAGTTGAGGAGATTTTTGTTAGAAAATTATATATTACAGAGCAATGAAACACATAAAATATACAAAAACAACAAACACAGAAAACACATAAAACCAGAGAGACACAGTTATACATGGGTCACCTAATTTGGGCTACGTCCACCCCGAACATCTAGTCCTTCCTTTATATTATCCAACAAAATTAAGAGACACAACCTACAATAGATCTGCTGTAATATCCTTTGCTCTCTCTCATAGTCTCCCTATCTATTGCTCTCTCTGAGAATACACATACAATACACAGCCGCAATTACAATACCCTCATACAAAAAGAGGGGTTGCATTCTAGGGTGAAAAACCCTAAATTAAACATAACTTCTACCGTTAGATCATCCGCCTAATGAATGGCCTAGATTGACTAGAAATTACAATACTTTTACAAGGAAATTTTACATCTATTTTTAGCTTCGAGGGCGCTACCTCCGAAACCCCCCACCAGGGGGGAGGCTCCATAAATTCGCATCCATCCCCCCTATACCCCCCTAGGCAGCGTTTAATTGTGGGTGAGGTTGCCTCCCCATTAAGAACAGGGGTCCATTGTTGTGCTAAAAAATAAAGAAGATAATCAGGCTCCACACCCAACAATCTCCCACTTGGAGACAGATTGTAGTAACTCCACTGCTGCTTCATTTGCTGGAAAATGGCTCCACTTTGGACCTGGTTGTTTCTCATATTCATCATCATACTTGAAGACCAATTGAAACTGAGCATAATCTGAGTTTCTTCCTGGTTACAACTTTCATTAGCATATCTGCAGGATTCTGGCTAGTGTGTATCTTTTCCAGCTTCAACTTTCCATCTTCCAACACTAATCGTACGAAATGGTAGTAGAGCTGTATGTGTTTAGTCCTGGAATGAAATGATGATTTCTTTTCAAGAATAATGGCACTTTGTATATCATTGTATAACGTTCCCATATCATGCTTCTTACCCAATTCATCCATAAAACTTTGTAACCAAATCATTTCTTTACTAGCCTCTGTAGCAGCAACATACTCTGCTTCTGTTGTTGAAAGTGAAACAACACTTTGGATTTTTGAAAGCCATCTGACAGTTGTTCCACCTATAGTAAATAAATACCCTGTGTTGCTCCTCCTGCTATCTCTGTCACCTGCCATATCTGCATCAACGTATCCCTGTAGAGCAATGTTTGAACCACCAAAGCATAATGCTTGATTTGTGGTACCTCTCAAATATCTAAGAATCCATTTCACTGCCATCCAATGTTCTTTTCCTGGATTGTTCATGTACCTGCTTACAACTCCCACTGCATGTGAAATATCAGGGTTTGTACAAACCATTGCATACATTAAGCTTCCAACTCCTCATGCATATGGAACTTTAGGCATATAATCCATCTCTTCTTGGGTCTTGGGGCACATCTCCTTACTAAGTTTGAAATGGCTAGCAAAAGGTGTACTAACTAGTTTTGCATTCTTCATATTAAATATTTTCAACACCTTTTGTATGTACTCATTTTGAGACCATGTTAATTTGCGATTTTTCACTCCCTAGTTATTCTCATACCAAGAATTTGTTTTTCAGCTCCCAAATTCTTCGTTGCAAATAAATTTCCCAATTTTCTTTTGAGAAAATTTATTTCCTGCATGTTATCCCTTGCAACAAGCATGTCATCTACATACAATAACAATATAATATAGCTGCCATCATTTTTATTTTTTAGATAAACACAATGATCAAAGTGACATCTAGTATAACCTTGTTCAGACATAAACCTGTCAAATTTTACATACCACTTCCTTGGAGCCTGTTTTAAGCCATACAAGCTCTTCTTTAACCCGCACACTAATTTTTCTTTCCCTTTGACCTCATATCCTTCTGGTTGCTGCATATAGATCTCTTCCTCCAAATCTCCATGGAGAAATTTTGTCTTTACATCTAACTACTCAAGATGAAATTCTTTCACTACTACAAGACTTAAAATAGTTTTGATTGAAGTCATCTTAACAACAAGAGAAGATATTTCATCAAAATCAATACCTTTCTTCTATACAAACCCCTTCACCACAAGTCTAGCTTTGTACCTCTATTTTCCTCCATCTTCTTCCTTCAACCTATAAACCATTTATTCTGCAATGTTTTTTTACCTACAGGAAACCTGACTAAGTCCCAAGTCTGGTTATGTATTAAGGATTCCATATCTTCTTTCATGGCTAGCTCCCACATCTTCCTGGTTTCTACCTGCATTTCTTCTTCATAACATTCGAGTTCACCAGAATCAATCAACAATAAATAATATAATGAAGGAGAGTATCGTTCAGGGGGTCTACTTATCCTGGTAGATCTTCTGACAACACTTTCAGGTGTTATAGATGCATGTTGCTATTGTGGTGGTTGTTGTTGTTGTGGTTGTTGATTATTATTATTTTCAGGCATCTTTACTTTTTTAGTGATCTCATCAAGAACTGTGTATTCTTTGTTTTCTTTTTCTTGTTTCTTTTCCTAAACTGATTCTTATACAAAAAATTTCACTGAATATTACATCTCTTCTCCTAATGATTTTGTGATTTTCATAATCATATAAGTGATAACCAAAATCATTAACACCATGTCGAATAAAGGTACATTTCTGTGATTTTGCCTCAAGCTTTGTTCTATTTTCTTTATTAATATGGACGGAAGCCTTACAACCAAAGGGCTTTAAAAAATAGTAGTTTACCTTTTTACCTGTCCATGCCTCCTCTGGAATACAACCATACAAGGAGCTTGAAGGCCCTCTGTTTATTAGATAAACAACAGTATCTACAACATCTACCAAAAATTTTAAAGGCAATCCTGTATGCAATCTAATGCACCTTGCACGCTCCATGTTTGTTATGTCCATCCTTTCTGACACACCATTTTCTTGTGGTGTTCTTGGAACTGTCTTCTCTCTACAAATTCCATGCTCTAAACAGTACCTATCAAATTCTTTGCTACAATATTCACCTCCATTGTCTGATCTCAGACACTTCAAATTCTTTCCTGTTTCAATGTCAACCAAAACTTTCCATTTCTTGAAAGCATCAAATAGATCAGATTTATTCTGAATACAATAAATCCAAGTTTTTCTAGTTGCATCATCAATAAAAGTAACATAATAACAAGAGCCACCGAGAGATGATACTTGAGCAGGTCCCCATACATCTGTATGCACAAGCTCTAATTTTTCGCTCTTCTTTTCTTTCTCAACTTTAATAAATCTGACTCTGCTCTGTTTTCTATAAATATAATTCTCACAGAAATCCAAATCAATATTCTTCAAACTGGTAACAAATTTCTCGAGTGAAGAATTTTCATCCCCTTCTCACTCATGTGTCCGAGCCTATGATGCCATAATGTTGGATCTACTCCTTTGGAAGTTAAAGCATTAATAGAGTTACAAATACCATTGCATAAATACAATGTACCAACCTTTTCATCTTTTGCTATTACCAAGGCTCCTTTGGGAGCTTCCAAGTTTTATCTATGAAATGTTTTCACACAACCTTCACCACCTAACTGCCCTGTTGAAATTATATTTTTCTTCAGATCTGGAACATGCCTTACCTCCTTTAATAACTATTGGTTTCCGTTTTGTTGTTTTACAAGAAATTTACCCATTCCATTTATTTTACGGGGTTTATCATCACCCAAACAAACTTGTCCAAAATCTCCTTGAACATAGTCATGAAAATATTTCTTATCAGGTGTGGTATGGAATGAGACCCCTGAATCTACCACCCAAGAATCAGTAAAATTTTCTAAAGAAAGAATCAAATGATATTGTAACACATCATGTGTTACATTTTCTTCATGATTTTTTTCCTGTTGCGCATCTCATTCTTTTAACTTCCGAGATCTACAATCTTTCTTTAGGTGCCTTTCTTTCTGCATTTCTAGCACACTATCCCTGATCTAGACTTGGATCTTCCTTTCCTTGATTTAATGCGATATGCTGAGCTCTTTCCTCTTTCTATTTTTCCTCCCCTATTATCTGCACTCAAATCATTACCCGATGTCTCACCGGAGCTTTTCCGTCACATTTCCTCACTAAGGATAGCACCGCAAACATAATAAAACTTTAAGGGACTAGATCCAGAGACAAATTTACTAATGGCCATAACTAAACCATTCCAACTCTATGGAAATGAGCACAAAAATAACAAAGCCCTAACTTCATCATCAAAGTTTACCCCTACAGAACTTAACTAACTGGTAACTTTATTAAAATCATTTAAATGGTCTACAACAGATCCACCTTCCGACATCTTCATATTAAATAAATGTTTCAAAAGAAATACCTTATTTGAGGCCGAGGGTTTTTCATATAGTTTCACCAATGCCTTAATCAAATCCTCTGTTTTTGTTTCCTTTGAAATATTGAAGGCTACCGACACTACAAGGCACAATCGTATTGTTCCAAGTGCCTTTCTATCGAGAATCTCCCATTCCATGTCTGTCATAGTCGCCGACTTCTTTGTTTTTCTGCTCAATGGTAGGTACAGATCTTTTTGATACAGGTAATCTTCCATCTGCATCTTCCACAGTGGGAAGTTTTGGCCATTAAATTTCTTGACCCTAAAATTACCATCTTCTGCCATTGCTCCCACTCTAACGAGGAACCCTTCTTTCCTGCGAGTTTATTAGCCAAATAGACCTTCGGATTTGATACCAGTTGTTATAAAATTATATATTACAAAGCAGTGCAACACATAAAATATGCGGAAAACACAAACACATAAAACCAAAGAGACACAGATATACGTGGTTCACCCAGTTTGGGCTACGTCCACCCCGAACAACCAATCCTTCCTTTATATTATACAGAAAAATGAAGAGACACAACCTATAGCAGATCCACTGTAATATCCTCTGTTCTCTCTCACAGTCTCCCTATCTGTTTCTTGCTCTATGACTACACATACAATACACAACCGCAATTACAATACCCTCATTCAAAACAAGGGGTTTCCTTCTAGGGAAAAAAAACTTAAATTAAACATAACTTCTACTATAAGATCATCCACCTAATGAACGACCTAGATTGACTAGAAATTACAATACTTTTACAAGGCAATTTTACATTTGTTTTTAGCTTCAGGGGTGCTACCCCCGAAACCCCCCGCCAAGGGGGGCTCCATAAATTTGCAGTCACCCCCCCTGGACCCCCCAAGCACCATTTAATTATGGGTGGCATTACCACCCCATTAAGAACATGGGTCCAATGCTGTGATATAAAATAAAGAAGATAATCAGGCTCCACACCCAACACTCTTCGATCTAAAGGATGAAACTCGGGATGTGGAGCAACCACAAAAAAAGGAGCAAAGAATGGTAGAAACCACTCATACAGAGCATGACCAGAGATGGAATGAAGCACAATGAAGAGGCTGACATAATGTTGTTGGATGTGAGAGATAATGTGGGAGAAGCCACATAAGAATACAGACAGAGAAGGTCTCGAGAGCAGTACACTGGATACATGGCTCTTATGAGAAAAGGTATTGAGATAGAACCATCCTATTTTAATAAAGAAATGCATCAGCCAATGTGGGTTGATGCCTTGGTTGAGGAGTATGACTCCATTATCATAAATAGTGCATGTGAAGTTGTCCCAAGACCTGTGGGGAAGTTAGTTGTAGGATCCAGATGGGTATGAAGCAGGTAGAAGATGAGAGTGTGGAGAAGCACAAGGCTATATTTTTGAATAGAGGGTTCTCTCAAGTGGAGGGGATTGACTATGATGAGATATTTGCACCAGTCACAACGTACTCATCTATTAGATCCATCCTTACACTCTTAACGTAGATGGGATGGAAGATATATCAGATGGATGTAAAGACAACCTTTCTCAATCGAGTTATTGAGGAAGAAGTGTACATTGAGCATCCAGAATGTTTTGAGACCTTAGACAAGGAGTCACATGTGTGCAGACTCAAGACAACACTGTATGGGTTGAAGTAAGTACTGTAGTGCCTGGTGTTGGGTGATAGTTTTGTACATTTTTCCTACACGTATCTTCCCTATGTTGCCTCATAACCATAACCAATGGGAGTATCTTTACCCCCCTTTTCCTACCTTTCTACCCTAACTTGTGATGTTTCACCTTGCTTTCGTTACTTTTCCAATTCACCAATTATTATGATATATTATACCTTTTTATGACTAATTGATAGTGAATGTTTGGAGAAGATCGATGGTCTTTGTGTTGTATTTTCAGATGTCATTTGTAGCACCAAAGATCCCAAACACGAAGTTCACAAGAGCAGTTCAGATGGTGCTATTACAAAAAAGCGATCTTGTTACACCTTTTTGTTATAGACCCGCCGAAAAACTTTGGTTACACTCTGCTGTTATAGAATCATTGGCGGACTGCTAATGCAGTTCTATCATTGAATGATCTTGTCAATATTTGTTGCTGATCTGTCCTCTGGCCGTTACACTACAGCTGTGATTCCATTACGATAGTTGTAGAAGTTGTTTAGCATTATATTTTTGGGATAACAACCTAAGGGCGATTTCGATTGTAATCTTTTATTTTCTAGTCAGAACTTTATCAGGAAGTGGTTATAACTATATGTGTTCTATTTTAATCAGCATGAGAATTGTAATATTCTCATGAATGATCAATCCCTAGATTTTATGATGTAACCACTATATAGTTCTCGGCCCTAGAGGTCGAGAGGTTAATAGAGAACAACATTATTTTGGCTCTGTAATTGTGTTCAGATTAATACAGATTATCTTGTTATTGTTGTTACATGTGTGATTCTATTTATTTTACGTTAAAGCTCCTTCTCTACCTGTGCCCTGCTAGGGAGGAAGGGCCCTCCTTCTTAGCAAGGATTGCAGTGATTAAAGTAGTTGTGGGTATGTAATTGTATTTCATTTTATGCATCAATAACGTGTTGTTGTTGCTGTTCAGCTGAGAATATATCTGCTTCGATTTCAATACTTTATATGATGTTACACATATGATAATAGAGACACCAGCTGGGTAATTTTTGTGTGGTGAGCTAGAAAGATCAATTGAAGTGTGATTTCAATATTTTATATCCTTTTATTTCTACATGAGTGATTTATTTCCAGCATTTACTTCAACACCAAATTCTTTTCTTTGGAATTACTTCTGGTTGGTGTATCGACACAGACAGTGAAATTTTCATTGGAATAATAGATGTCCCAAGATTGATAATTAAATGTGTTTTGTTCAGTCATTTAATAAGTGATTTATATAGTCCAACATTTTGGCATCGTTGCTGGGGATGGCAGTGACGATCCAATTAAACATATTTGTTTCTTAGAAGTGTAGTTTTCGTGTGATTTCATAGACTGTCTCCAGTGACACAATTATCGGGCAATAAGATGAGAGGTAAGAATCTGCACAACGCTCTAACAGGCTTGAGTGGGCTCACCAATGTCTTACTGGGACACTTAGGATGTTGAATTTCTGAGCATTTTTTTTTAGAGTGTCTCCAGTAACACAATTGCCAGGCGGTAAGACAAGAGGTAAGAACCTACGCATCGCTCTAACAGACTTGAGCGGGCTCACCAATGTATTGTTGGGACACGTAGGAATTGAATTTTGGGTGTTTTTTTAGGGTGCCTTCAGCTATATAGTCGTCGGGCAGTAAGACGAGAGGTAAGAACTTTCACATCACTCTAAAAAAATTGGGTGGGCTCACTGCTGTAGAAACTGAAGAACTTATAGGATGAATTGAGACACATAGGGCCCATGTGTGCCGGTAGGACATCATCAACATATACAAACACCACCCACTCTACTGACTACAGGAAATATGAGTCATAAGAACAACAAGAAGAGCGTAGATTTGGGAAGGAAAATATTCTTTGGTGATCTGATTTCAAGGGTAGGAAAGGAACAGTCCACGTCATACAGAGATAATAGGAAGACAGGACCACAGAAAGCAGCTACCATATCAAGGCCTGGACCATCGGTGTCTTCCGTGTTTATACCTCACCATCCTTCAAACAACATATCCACTCTTGATATCAAAACTCTAGATTCAAAACAACAATGGAGAATTATTGATCAGGATCTGATAATTGAAGGACACATAGAGACCAGTGGGGATCATCAGGGACCTGAGGAAAAATGGTCAGTTGATCATTAATTGGATGTTGGTAGTGTTGTTAAACATTTGATCTTGGAGAAGCCTGATCCTTCTATTTGTCAATCTCCAGTGCACTCTAAGGCCAGTTCATCCCATTGGGAAGAATCATCCATGGGGGACGAGAATGTCAAGACAAATAGCTCTATTACTTTTGAATTCCCAATAGTAGTAACATGGGATGAGGCTCCTATGAAGAATATCCCTTTAACATGGGATGAGGCTCCTATGAAGAATATCCCTTTCAGAGGATGGTGGTTGAAGATCCTAATACCTTTCTGTTCGAATTCGATGTGTTGTGTAGAGGTTACGACTACACTTCAGATGCACAGAAGCTAAAATTATTCCCTGCTACTCTCAAAGGAGCAGAATTAATATGGTTCATGAGATTGGGTGCCGGCACAATTCTAACTTGGAATGACATGAGTGAGGCTTTCCTCTTTAGGTATCAATACTACTGCCAAACTAGGGATTTGAAGGACGAAATTTTCATAATTGCATAGAAGGAGGAGGAAAGCCTGAAAGATTATCTTGAGTGATTCCACTACAATTTACAGAGGTCTAAGTTCAGTAACTTAGATCCAGAAATTATAAAGCCAATATTATTAAGAGGTTTAAGAGATGATTGTCTGGAACATATGAACATAATACGAAAAGGAGACATATCGCAAGAAACGTTTGATGAGATAATAAAGCTTTTCCTGCGTAGCTCAAGAGGATCATCCAAGGGGAGAGTTTTAGTTCGAGACACTTCACTTTGGATACAGAAGTCCACAAGTGGAGGAGTAACCAGAGCAAAGATCAAGAACTTATTCTAGGATTTTAAAACCGATATCCTTAGCACTCTCTCTGCCCATATCGCTACAGTACAAGTAAAGAAGGCACAAGCAGAAGATGGAGTAGCCTTAGAATTATTCTGTCCCCGATGCAAAAAGAAACATTTGGAAAGAGAATGTGGACTAAATAGTGTTAGCCTATGCAACATCTGTGAGTTGGCACACTCTACGAATCAGTGTCATGAGTTACCCATACTGAAGGCGGTACTTCAAGAATCAAGCGAGGATGTTCAATATTCATATTTTATCGGATCAAAGAGACCATGGCAGTCGCGAACTACAGGTATGTCTTCATATTCTTATTCTTTCTATCCTTGGAATAATATTTATAATAGTTAGCAATACCCATGGAAATATCCTACTCCTTCCTCAACACAATTTCCTTCACCCTAGAACCAATGGCCATCTCCTCCACCAATGCAATATCCTCCATCGTAACCCAATCCTTGGGGTCAAAATTGGAGAGGAAATGGCCAAGGTCCAGTACCCCCTCCAATACCAATGCAACATCAGCAGTTACAACTACCTTATATTTAAAATCCTACACCTTCTGTCCGACCCCAATTACCTGTGCAACCTAACCCCAATCCAAATAATAAGGCAGGTGAGAGCATGGATGCTCTGGTTACCCTCCACACTTATCTTATTAATCCTATTGGACTTAATGAGGTTCAGATTTGATTAGGGAAAGTAATCAGATCTGAACATACTCCCATTATTACCGAAGAGAGTGAATCACCCAGGAAGGATATGGACGATTTTGAGGAAGCTGTTACACATGTAACAGCGGATACAACACCCGCTGTAACATCTGTAACAACCAGCTCAGGAAGGTTTGCTATTACTACAACAACCAATCTGAGTAAGGATGGTACATATGCGGTAGCTGACTCACCTGTTAGCATTCAGAATCCCCCATACCCTCAACGATTAACTAAAATTGGGTTGGTATTACCACCTGAATCAGAATTCCTCAAGGAGCTACAAAATTTGTATGTACGGATTCCGCTGTTACAAGCTCTTAAAGAAGTGCCTATCTATGCTAAAACAGTGAGGCATATATGCGTCAAAATACCTGGGAGGAAACCTAAAGACCCTGCTACTATATAATATCCATGTCATGGGAAAATTTTCCGATCTTATGATTGATCAGCCTTTGTTGACTAAATATAATGTCCCAGGGAGCCCCACAGTGATTGTCCATATTGAAAATCATCCCATAACCAATACCTTGATTGATCTATGGGCAGCTATTAATTTCATGACTAAAGACCCTTCATCTCCCTAGGACTTCATGGACTTAGACCTACACCTACAGTGCTTGAACTAGTAGATCAGTCCCATGTTAAGCCCGAAGGAATGATTGAAGATGTGGTTATCACTGTGGCCTCCTGGATCTATTAGGCTGACTTTCTCATTTTACAAACCAAATCTAATACGGGGTGTCATACTTTAATCTTGGGAAGATCATGGCTAGCCACTGCAGATGCATATATCGGATGTAGGTCCGCATCTATGGTGATCTCATATGGACAGGCCACTTAGAACCCAAACCTCTATCCCCCAGTAAAACCTCATATGGATTTGAGTAGTCCCTGGTGGGATGAATTTGCACTTGAATCTGATCTTTCCCTACCTCTTCTAACACTTGGAAAAACACAATACTTTAAGGATGAAACAAAGGATGATATCATTAATGGTTTTATTAGTATTTCACTCCATTTTTCCTCCATTAGATATTTGGGAGAAGACGATGAGGAAGATGATGTAATTATTGAACATTTGAAAACAACTCCACTTACTATCAACAGTCCCATTGAAATCAAACCTAGAAAATGTTTAAACATCAATCCTAGCCTGACTGCTGAACAAAACAGATTGTTGATACATCTGTTACAGAAATACAAAAAGGCATTTGCATGGGACTATACCGATATGAAAGGAATCCATCCTGCCCTATGCACTCACCACATTTACCTTAAAGAAGATTGCAAACCTGTTAGACAACCTCAGTGCCGAATGAACCCTGCACTTAAGGAGATAGTAAAAGAAGAATTGCAGAAACTCCTTAATGCTAATTTCATCTACCCCATTTCTGATAGTCAGTGGGTATCTCCGCTTGTCATAGTTCCGAAGAAAAATGGCAAATGGAGGGTCTGTGTCGACTATAGAGAACTTAATAAGGCCACTCAAAAAGACCATTTTCCCTTACCATTTATTGATCAGGTCTTGGACACTCTTTTTGGAAAAAAATTCTTTTCATTTCTAGATGGGTTTAATGGCTATAATCAAATACAAATTTCTCTAGAAGATCAAGACAAGACAACATTTACTCGTCCATGGGGTACTTTTGCATACAGAGTCCTTCCCTTTGGTCTCTGCAATGTACCAGAAACCTTTCAAAGGGAAATACTAGTTATTTTTTTCTGATATTTTGAATGATTGCCTTGAAATATTTATGGATTATTTTACACCCTATGGGGATGCCTTTGAGAAAACATTATTTAACTTGGAAAAAATGTTGGAATGTTTTGAATAAACTAATGTTGCTCTGAGCATGGAAAAATGCCACATGATGATGATCGAGGGAATTGTGCTGGGACATTTCATTTTAGCAGATGGAATCAAGGTAGATCCTGAAAAAATTGATGTAATATCTAAAATCCCGACCCCTAAGGCCCTGAAAGAGGTACATATTATTTTGGGTCATGCAAGATACTATAGGAGGCTTATAGATAATTTTTCAAAGATTGCATCTCCTCTATTTTCATTACTTATGAAAGATGTGGAATTTGTGTGGATAGGAAAGGGTGATCAGGCCTTTTTAAATTTGAAGAACTGTGTAACAACAACACCTGTTTTATGAGGACCAAACTGGGAATTACCGTTTCATATTGCTACAGACGCATCTGACATGGTTGTGGGTGTTGTTTTGGGGCAGCTGGAGGATAAGAAACATTATGCCATTTATTACATCAGCAAGAACTTAACTCCAGCAGAACTCAACTACACTGTTACTTAGAAGAAATTCCTAGAAGTAGTGCATGCTATCAACAAAATTTGGCACTACATCACCAGGTACCAAGTATTTGTACACACTAACCATGCTACAATTCAAATTTTAATGAACAATATTGTTACTAATGGTAGAGTTACATTATGGTTATTGCTGTTACAATAATTTGATATTACTATTTTAGATAAACCCATAAAAGATAATGTAGCTGATTTTCTTTCTGGATTAACTATAAGTGATGACTACACTACTACTGGGGATTATTTTCCAGATGATTATCTTTTTGCCATCTCTACTCACTCACCACGGTATGAAAATATAGCCAATTACCTTGCCGCAGGGAAATTTCCACACCAATTGTCTTCCAAGGAAAGAAGGAGGATTATACAATAGAGTGCTACCTACTCGTGGATAGAAGGCAATCTCTATCACACCAGGCCATATTTTTAGATTAGGCGATGTGTTAGAGAAGATGAGGTATTTGAGATCCTAAAGGCTTGTCATGAGGAACCTTGTGGAGGACACTTCGCTGACAAGAGGATAGGACATAAAGTACTCTCACCATGGTACTACTGGCCAGCTATATTCCAGGATGCCAAGAAGTTTGTGAAAGGATGTGATAGTTTCCAAAGGATGGGCCAGCCTCTGAAATCAAATGAGATGTCATTGCAGCCTTAGATAGTAATAGAACAATTCGAGAAATGGGCCCTAGACATTGTGGGGCTAATTAATCATTCATCATAGAAAAAAGCATACTTATTGGTCTACACCGATTATGTCACAAAATGGGTCGAAGCAAGGGCACTAACTAGAGCAACGGAGCACGTTGTTTCAGATTTCAGGTTTCAAGATATTTTTGTTCACTTCAGAATACCTAGAGAGATAGTGACAAATGGGGGTCCTCAGTTCACATCTCTTTTGATCAAGAAGTTGGTTTAAAAGTCTGGAATCCATCACAGAATCACCACACCATATCATCCACAAGAAAATGGTCAAGTAGAAAGCACCAATAAAGTCATTGAGGGAATATTAACAAAGACAGTAGCCAGCCACCCAAGAAACTGGGCCGAGAAAATTCTAGAGGTACTGTGGGCTTATAGGACAACATGGAGGAATACTACAAGTTTCTCACCATATGAATTGGTGTATGGTAAGAATCCCTTATTCCCCATAGAATTTGAAATAAATACATTAATAACAACATTGCAGGTCGATCTGGATTTGAGTACAACATAGACTCGAATATTGAACCAGCTCAATGAGTTGGAAGATAAATGGCTGGTTTCCATTCAACAGATAGAAATCATTCAACAGAAAAGAGATAGATGGCATGATGGGTTTATTAAGAAGAAAAATTTCTAGAAAGGAGATTGGGCTCTTTTGTACGATTCAAGGTTCAAAGATTTCAAAGGCAAGCTCTGCACTAGGTGGCTAGGTCCTTACAAAGTGGATATGGTCTTTGACAATGGGACTGTACAATTGGTCACCATTGATAGTACTAATACATCGTTACTAGTTAATGGGCACCGTCTAAGGTTATATCATGAACCCTCTTTGAAGGGATCATTTGTCAACATTGTCTCAGACTCTGATCTTCATGTTACGACGGCACGGGAACATTCTACTATGAAGCCTTAAGAACTGAAATTAAAATAAGTGCAGTAGTTGAAAACCACCTTTTGTGGAAGCTGTTACACCTGTTTAAAAAAAAATTTAAAAAATAAAATGAATAAAATAACAAAATAAAAGAAAAACAAAATTAAATTTAACTGTGAAAACCCCTTTCTAGGGCACAGTCAGACAACCAGTAACAACTGAAAACCACTCTTGTGGCAGTTGTTACACCCATGTTTTTCTTCCTATTATATCATCTTCCCTTTCTGATCTATTTCATAGGATGATGGTATTCATGTAATTTCCTTTTCTGTACCAATTTCTTCTTATTATTCTGTTTTTTTAGAATAATTTAAAAAGTTGTCTTGGCTGTTACACATGTAACATCCGATAGCCATGAATACTGTTCTTTATGATTCATTCCATAAACAACAGTAACTGTGCCGGCCAAACAAAACAACACAAGCACTGCAAGCAAGACACCATCAATTCAGAGTTTTCCTCCACATCACCTCAGGTATATCATTAAAAAGGTAAATGATTATCATTGATGATTCAGTGATTAATTGGAAAATTAATGATGCTCTTGCGACGGTCGTGAGCGGTCGTCACCATTAAAGTGGGGGGGGGATATGACTTGAAATCATTGCAAAAATACCATAATCATAAATATCTATTAAATCCGCATGCACCTAATCAATAACAGAATTGCTAATGATGACTGAATCTGGTTGGAAAATAGCGTGTGTATGAAATCCCATTGATTTCGATAATGAGCCATTTATGAATATTAGTGTAGTGTACGATTCGGTAAATACGTGAAAGCTGTCACCTTCCATCAACCTCATCAACTAAAACCTTGCTTTCTCATTATAAACTCGTCAATTAGGATAAGCAGAGGCGCTGAGAAGCAGCTAGTTCAGAGACACAGTGATGTTACAGTAGGACTGAACAAAAAAGAAGTGAATTCAGAAACTCAGTCATATTACAGTGTGGCTGAACATTAAGAAACAAATTTAGAGACAAACAACAGAGATGGGTGGAGTAGTGGTTAGGTACGAGCCGGATTCCATGTATGCCCTACAGAATTTTCCAAAAGCTTACCATATATTCAGAGATGCTGGATGGGTTGAGTTTTTCCAAAAAGATTGAAGGTTCAGACGAGGCAGTGGCAATTGAATTTGCTCAAAACTTGAACAATAAGCAAACCTGAGTAAGGGGCATGCAAGTTGAGGTGACTGAAGAGGTAATTCCCTGGGTAAACTCATTACTAGTAGAGGGGCGAAGGTGGTTTAACAGAAAAATCAATGACCCCTCCTTGAAAGAAAACTTCGTAGTAGGGGAGGAAAAAATGGAGAAGAAAGGAAGAGGAATTGACAAATTGTCATTTCCTCATCCTTGGGAAGACATTTCCCTAGGCTTGATCAAATATATCACTTGTGAGGGAATATCCACGATAGTTTTCAACTATCACTTTCCTCTACTTAATCACCTTCGTCACCAGCAAAGAATCAATCTTCCATTCTATTTGCTAGGGAAAATCAAGCATATGGCGGCAACAATGAAAAAAACAACACACTCGGAGGCATGTGTAAATAATTGCGGACTCATTAAGCTAATCATGTTGGATGCCCTAGGCCAAAAAGGAAAAACTTGGGAAGAATTCAAGATAAAAAGGCCAAGGACAAGCCGGGGGACTTCAAGAGGAAGTCAGGCAAAGGTGGAGACCCAGACTCAGCCTGTTGGAGTTAGGATTGGGAAGAAGCCTATTGTTGAACCAATTGGGGATAGAAGACCGAAATAAAGATTGAAGGTCAAAATACCTATATAACCTTTGGCTATGGCTGAGAAGAAGACGAAAGCAGAAGTTTTAGAAGAAGAACAGAAACCCTCCTCATCAGGTAAAGACAAAATGAATGCATTTTTTTTAGAAATTGAGAATTTAAGAAAGGAAAATGAGGAATTGAAGCGGAAATTATCTGAGGGGAAGGAAATACTGGTGTCTGTATGCATGAAATGTTTTCAAGACTTAAAAATAGCGGGATATAAGGCCCATAGAGAAAATATCAGCCCAATGGAAACAAAAACAGAATAGCAAGAGGCTATTACACAAGAACCTGCAGATGATACTGTTGTTACACAAGAACCAGAAGTTAAAGCAGAGCCTCCTATAATAATTGATCTATAATCCGACCCACAAGAACCTATGGAGGCCACTCCTATTGTAGAAGAAACAACAATGGACACATAGGCTACTCTAGGTAAAAACAAAGGGGTTGACACACGATAACCCACCAAAGAGGCTGTTGTTACACAGGAACTAGCAGCAGAGGTGGAACAACCCCATGTAGTGGAGGCTGATACACCCATTTTTAATGAAGGTATTGAATGTAGAAGAACACCAAGTCCCATCTCGGGATGGAGTTCTCAGAAACTCTTGTTAATTTATGAGTTACAAAAATGGAAACAAGAAGTAATCTCCCTTCGGGACAGGATGATTTCGCTAAAGGATAATCAAAGAGAAATAGACACTTTACATGAAAGATGGATGGAAGCAGAGTTGAAGAAAGGGTGGGAGAATTACAAGAATAAGGAAGCTCTAAAGAAACAAGAAGAACAGTTACTTCTGTTACAGCAGCATGTTCATGATCTCACCATAGACAAGAAAAAACTTCATGACCTCGCCGTCAACTTGCTGGTTTGTAGGCGACCTTCTCCATCCTATCCTATTTTTCTATGGGAACGTTACTTCTTGTTTCAATTGAAAGCCATTATGAAGGATATACCTTATTTATGTTCTTCCACTCGTACGTTTCTGGATGTTTTTCGTGCCTCCAATTTTTATGATCAAAGTTTGTTGTGTGAGTTATTATTACACAATATTATTTGTGAACATGTGAGTATGCACATGGTTGTGACAATATTCTCTTATATGGGAGATCTTCAATTAAGAGATTTTGTGTCCTTCATGAAAAATCAGATGGAATGGAATCTAGCCATTAAATCTATGGAGACTAATTAGGAGAAGACAACATTGTGGGTTCGGGCAGAAACAGGATGGGCTACCGAGTTGAGATGATAATTCAGGAGAATGCTAAGTAGCCCTGGGATTAAAGAACCAACTGCCCTTATAGAAGAAGAATTGTGAAATTATGCCTCAATCAGGTCTCAATGATGAAGATCCAAGATTTGATAAGTTTATTAAAACGCACAGAAGTCAGCAGTGTTGAGCTATTGAAGGGGGGCCCATTCCCATTCCAGAATTTTGTGGTGGCTATTACACATGTACCAGCCTATGCACAGATTGTACAATCCCTTGGTGCTTCGTGGTTGGGATTGAAGTTCAGGTTTCCTTTGATCTGGTTGCCCATTGAGGATTACTAGATCAATTATGAATTGAGTAAGTATGAGTCAAAATCCTGGGTACGACAGTTGATGGCCAATCAGGGATACAGTTCTGCAGACAAAGACACAAGTGGTGCTTATGATCTCACTGACCTGCACCGATCATATGCCCATGAGAGATGAGATTGCATGAGGACATGCAAGTATTTCAGTTGGGGGGAGATGTTGGGTGCCATTTTTGTACATTTCCCCTACACTTATCTTTCTTATTTTGCCTCATAACCATAACCAATGGAAGTATCTTTACCCCCTTTTTCCTACCTTTTTACCCTATCTTGTGTTGTTTCACCTTGCTTTCGTTACTTTTCCAATCCACCAATTATTATGATATATTATACCTTTTTTATGACTAATTGATAGTGAATGTTTGGAGAAGATTGATGGTCTTTGTGTTGTCTTTTGAGATGTCATTTGTAACACCAAAGATCCCAAACATGAAGCTCACAGAAGCATTTCAAATGGTGTTGTTACAACTTGTTGTTACAAACCCGCCGACAAACTACTGTTACACTCTGATGTTATAGAATCACTGGAAAACTGTTGACATAGTTGTACCATTGTTTTATCTCATCAATATTTGTTGTTGATCTATCCTCTGGACGTTACACTACAGCTGTGATTCCATTACGATAGTTGTAGAAGTTGTTTAGCATTGTATTTTTGGGATAACAGCCTAAGGGTGGTTTCGATTGTAAAATTTTATTTTCTAGTCAGAACTTTATTAGGAAGTGGTTATAACTATATGTGTTCTATTTCAATTAGCATGAGAATCGTAATATTCTCATGACTAATCTATCCCTGGATTTTCTTATGTAACCACTATATAGTTCTCGGCCCTAGAGGTTGAGAGGTTGGCGGAGAACAACATTATTTTGGCTCTGTAATTGTGTCCATATTAATATAGATTATCCGGTTATTGATGTTACATGTGTGATTCTATTTATTTTCCATTAAAGCTCCTTCTCTACCTACACCCTGCTAGGGAGGAAGGGCCCTCCTTCTTAGCAGGGATTGCAGTGATTAAAGTAGTTGTGTGTATGTAATTGTATTTCAGTTTATCTATCAATAGAGTGTTGTTGCTTCTGTTCAGCTGAGAATATATCTGCTTCGATTTCAATACTTTATTTGCTATTGCACATATGATAATAGAGACACCAGCTGGGTACTTGTTGTGTGGCAAGCTAGACAGATCAATTGAAGTGCAATTTAAATCTTGTAGATCCTTTTATTTCTACATGAGTGATTTATTTCCAGCATTTACTTCAATAACGATTTCTTTTCTTTGGAATTACTTCTGGTTGGTGTATCAGCACAGACAGTGCAACTGTCATTAGAATAATAGATGTCCCTAGATTGATAATTAAATGTGTGATAATTAGTCATTTAATAAGTGATTTATATAGTCCAACACTTAGTACACCAAGGTTGATATTTATTTCACCGGGGCGGGCTTCAACAAGAGTGAATAAGATGCAAACCTATATCATATTGTGGTTGATGGTAAGCTTTTGATTATTGTAATTTATGTCGATGATCTGACACTGATAGGAGATGATCATCTCATAAATTCTTGCAAATATGATCTTGAAAGAGAATTTGAGATGAAGGAAATGGGTTTATTACACTATTTCCTTGGATTGGAAATATGTCAAAGAGATGGGGAGACATTTGTATCTAAGGGAAAGTATGCTAAGGAGATTATGAGTAAGCTCCACATGGAGGGCAACAAACCCATGGAGACTCCTCTTGAAGGAAACTAGAGGAAGGAGGATGCTACTTCTAGTGAAGTAGTGGATGCTACTGTTTACAAGTAGCTGGTTAGTTCACTCATTTATTTGGTGAACACACGACCTACCATATGATACACAGTTAACTATCTGAGCGAAGATATGGTTAAGTCGACCAATCTCTTTTGGAAGGCAAGGAAGCATGTGTTGCAATATATCAGGGGCACTACAAAGTATGCATTATGGTACAGACAGACAGAGGGAGTGAAGCTTCAAGGTTTCACCGATGCATATTGGATAGGGAGTCCATTTGACTAGAAGAGCACATTAGGAGGCATCTTCAAAATGCGATCTGTTATCACCAAATTGATATTTATTGGCTGGTCATCAAATAACTTGGTGTAACTATTTCAAACCATTTTTAACTGGAGATTAGCCTCTTCAGTTTGAGAGGGCTCTCTGAATGGGGGTTTATGATTTTGAATAAGGATAATACTGGATGAGAAACTCTATAGAAATTGTAGCTTGTTTTGTATGATTGCAAGTTGTAAAATGTAGGCTTACTACCATTGGGCTTATGGAGTCAACAATCAGTAGTTTCAGTGACAATGGTTCTTCACATGGAAGCTGAGGTAGATAGAGGCAACTCACACACTAAAGGAAGTCAGAGCACAATATTATGAATTCTGAGTAATTAGAGATGAAATATATTGCAAGTGATAAAAAATAAAGATATAGATCAATAAGATATCAAAAACATCATGAGAATCTCAGGTCTCGAAAGAATAATATCACTTTGTATTACTAATAATGGTAAAAAACACACAAGCAACAATTTGGTGCAAATGTTCTCCAATCCTTTGCTTCTTCGATGTTTTTTTCTATAAATAGACATTCTTTATAATAAGGATGATCTGCCTAGTGGCTAGATCCTCGAATTCTCATATGACACCTTTCATAACTGAAATCAATAACTTGAAACAGAAAACTGACAGCCACCTTTTAAAGAAACCAACTTCTAATACGACTCTATCTCCTATTTATTACATTAATCTATCCTATCTGTGAAATAGTTACATGATGGTTACACAATGAATATAACATGCTCGAAGGATGCATGACCAAATTCACCACCACTTTACATATTTAAAGCATCCCTAGATCTGTGGAACATAACCCTGACTTTTAGGAATGGATGACCTTCATCTTCAACATTGTTTTGACTGAGGACCTGGATGCATGGAACTCCCTTTGAGTCATAAATATTTGCTAATAAGGTCCTCTGACATGCTGGAGGTCTCCACCTAGAGAAAACTTCTTTCAAGATGTTCAAAATCCTTCAACAATTGCTCGCTACGAAAACATGATAGTTTCGTAGCAAGTTTTAGTAGCGTGGGAAAAGTGGATTTTCCATCCATCCTCTTCACTTCTTTGTTGTTTCATCATCTTCATCATGTCATGAAAACTTACAATCATGGATCCCTCTCCTTAAAACATGCAAAAACTGAAATTAAATGCAAAAAGGCACCTACAGGTTTTTTCGAAGCATATTTATGGCTTCAAGCCTGAGGTATGCTACGACACTATTGAAAAATCCAGAAATTTCTCCTTCCAAAATTGTCTTCAAAAACTGGCCTCCATCTGCAAAATTTTGATTCTTTGCATGTTATGAACCTCCTAAGGCATATTCCATCTAAAATTATTACTCCTTTGGTGTTTCTTCCTCATTTACAATTAGTTGGATAATGGGCTCTTCTATATCTACATGAATTAGATCCAACTGCTCTTCTAGATCTTTCACTTTGTCCTTTAATGCCCCGTTCTTGGATTGCAAGTGCAAGTTGACACTTTTGATGTGCTTTACCTCTCCTCTTAGTGGTTGAGTCCACTTTATCAGCTTTTATGTATTGTCCAAGGTCTTTGAGACACTTGTGACTTGATCTTCCTATATTTTCCTAATTTGTTCAAACTGAACCTTCTCATCCCTATGCTTCTTTGCCTCTTCCTTCAAAACTGATATATCTTCACCTGCCACCTTCAACTGCTCTTTAAGGGTTTCAATTTCCGAATTTTCACTAATTTTCTCTTTACCCTTATTTTCTTTGATAACTAGCTCTTATTTTGCAGGTGAAGAGAGATATATGATGCTTGATGGCTGAGCATTTTCACTGACCTTCTAAGTCTCTTTGCTGCTTTCCTTCCATGACCTTTATTGTATGTCTGGTCATTATATTTCTAGGTTGAAACATGAAACCAGCATCATCACCTACAAACTCTAATTTTTTAGTTGTCTTACCTTTTTTCAGCTTTCTTCCTCCATCTTGAATATCTTCATCTTGCACAATGGGTGATTCTTCAATGTCAATTTCATAAAATATGTCTTCTAAGCTTCCTTTAGCCACTGTTTGGCTCCTAGTAACTCTCTTGCTGCCTTGTTTGCTAACTGTTTGCTTCTATTTTGCAGGTGATGTTTTAGGTGTGTCAATCTTCTGCAAAGGCTCTGCCTCCATGCTCACTGGTTCTGGTGGGGATGATCTATTCCATTCTTCAACTTCCTCTGCCCCTATTGGTTATGAAATGTTTTTAGGTTTGGGGGCTCTCTTAGGAGTGACAACATCAATTTCAAAACCACTCATGAAGAGAAAGGAAGTTCAGTATCTATCTAGTCTCTTCAACTCCTCTAACTAACAACTTAATGAAACCATGGTGAAAGAGAGAAGTTTCATTGCCTTTTTTTTTAACTTGAACCTTATCTGAAATTTTACCTAGACTTCTGTATAAATAAAAGGGCAAGTCAAGTGACCTCTTACCCACAAAATGCAGAAGAAGCCTAAGGTGGTAGGAGTAGACCATGTGAGACCTTCCTTCATAGGCAAAATACTTCTGAATTATCATCAAAAACTTTGAATATTTGTCCTTCATTAAACTTCTAGGGATAGAATTTGTGAGATCAATTTCTCTATGCTCTGGTTTGATGAAATCTTTGCAATACTGCATTGTGAACTTAATGCCTTTAAACCACTGTTCCCCTCCTCTAGGGATTCTTGTTGCTATTGAAATGGTGTCTCGTGTCATTGTTAGGTTCAACATTCCCACTTTTGAAGCTGTTCCAATGAAACTGTTAGAAAAATCCTTGGAAACCTATAGATGACAACCCTGCAACGTTTGATAGAATTGCAAGCAACTCGTTCTTCTGAAAATCTCCATGGCAGTTGGGTCTTCATTGAGAAAATTCATGTCCATGGGCTCATACCTGTGGCAGTGACCACCTTTGTTTTTTTTCTTCCTTGCAGCCATGGGTGGCTTTATATCTTTTCAGCCTTGCTTGCTTGATGACACCTACAAAATTTAAATCTGCCAGCAACATGCTTGGCTCGATGAAGCAACTCTCCATAAATCCAATTACATGCAAACATAGAGAGGAGTATGACAAAAGACTAATTGGGTAATGTTTTATGGTTTAAATGACAAATCATGCATTAATCATGACACATGCATGCTAAAAAGGGTAATGATGACCTCAGGCATGGCTTTGTACCTTTGAATTAACCCTGACAGACTCGAATGATCTCCACCCTAACTCCTCCAATCATGAATTGACACTTAACATTGAGTTTGACAAGACAAACAAGAATTTTTTTTTTCATAGCATGATTAGTTTAACTTCTGACAGTTTCGCTACGAAACTATTAGGCAGTTTAATAGCGAAAACTGCTATTTTGCTAGATAAAATGCTACGAAAAGTTGTAAAATTGGCTTAAGCGCCCTTTTTTAATTTAAATTCTTGGGGAATGAAAACTGACTGCATATGGTGACTAATGGGACATGACACGAACTAAATGGAGGTGGCCTTGAATCTTAGGATAGGTTAAATATGTATAAAAAAATGAAATTTTCCTATACCAACTTGAAAGGCTTAAGGAGACCTTATCCTTTTGATAAATGAATTGTATGGCCATGTCAAGTAATGTTTCACAATCTTATAAGTGATAATAGGATCAACAATAATTTATTGGTAAAAAATGAAACAAATATTAGTTGCACTCAGTTTGGTATAGGAAGAGTACATTGCGGCCATCCAGGAAGCATGTGAGGCCACTTGGATGAGGAAGATACTTGCTGGTTTGTTTGGTCAACAAATGGATCCGATGGTGATACATTGTGATAACCACAGTTGCATCAAACTCTTGATTAATCCAGTATTCCATGACAGGTTCAAGCATATCGATATCTGGTATCAC
This sequence comes from Pinus albicaulis, assembly GCA_034641835.2. Classification (NCBI taxonomy): domain Eukaryota; kingdom Viridiplantae; phylum Streptophyta; class Pinopsida; order Pinales; family Pinaceae; genus Pinus; species Pinus albicaulis. The sequence continues at coordinate 729,516,081 of CM076573.1, read as the reverse complement.
CATCTCAGAGATTTTGTTCAAATGACGATTATGTCATTAGAGTACATTTCCACGAAGGAGAGGGATGCATACATATTGACGAAGGTGCCGACAAGAAGAAAATTTAAATTCCACAGAGACGAGATCGAGGTAGCAGATAATCCCTTTCTTGTTGAGAGAGAGTGTTGAAATGGCTCCCTAAAGGGGGCTTCTGATTTAATTTTCCCTTATTAAATTGGAAGAGAAACTTTAATTTCATCTCATGACAACTTGTATTAGTTAACTAAGTCAGAATTACTAAGTTAGTTTAGGAAATTCTAGTTGAGGGCTTGAGAGTAGGCATGTAGAGCTATCCCATGATTTAAGGGGTCCTAGTTACCTTTATTTGTGAGTTGTAATTATCTAACTCAAGAAAGTGAGTCAAAATCAGTTTAAATAGTTCTAACTGAGAGATGAGCTAATGAGAGGTCAAGTGAATCAAATCTTATATAATTCAAAAGTGGTGATCAGTCAGTTAACTGATAATTTTCTTTAAATAACTGTTGCATGTTATTTCTAAGGAAGGCCCAGTTGAGAATGAGGTTAAGGGATGATAATTATCAGTTGTATAATTAGAAAATTGTACAGGTCAGTTATAGATTCATGTGGATGCCAAGGACGAATTGCGTAATAAATTAGAAGTATTTTCCTATTTAATAGGGATTTAATTCCTTCAGAAATGTGTGAGAAAGCTAGGATGAGCAGAGGCTTAGAATTGGATGATTTTTCCTAGATCAGAGTGAGATAATTGGTAGAGTGCATGAATTTATCTGAGAGAGAAAGAATTGTATTGGTTTAGAAAGTGTTCTTTCCCCATATACATCTTGTGTTGTGCGATTGATTGTCTCTTTCTCATACTTTTTATGTGATTGCGTGATCATGTTTTGTTTCTGAAAATTGTAAAAGGATTTAGTACCTTGTTTTAGTACATTACAAGATTAGATTGAATCCTGTAGTTAGATTTTATACACCATAAAGGTTCTTGATCCTTGCTATAATCATCTGAAATTCCCATTCGAAACCCTCCTTTTCTCTACATTGACCATGACTGAGTCCAATCATGAAGATCATTTAATACCTCCCAATAACTTCCATTTCATCCTGATCAATTCACTTAATATCCTAGTTATAAACTCAATTTTTGATGTTATTCATCTTGTTAGCGCAAATTCTCTTGCATCGATCGTATGCTATTGAGATGGCACAAATATTCCTAGGAAAACAATTTCCTTGCGCGGCATGTCAGGATGTAGCTTTGATATCACCTTGTGGGGCGCACAGTGCCATGTTGAAGGCCACAAACATTCTAACCTTTGTGCCTTGGGGACCACTCCAGCCCTTACAATCAATGGGGTCGTGTCGTCGAGTTCAATGGAAAGACCATTGGAGCTATTCCCACCACTTCCCTTCTAATAGACTCATATATTTATGAAATATGAAAAATCTAACAATGGTTCCAAATATCAGGCATCAATGCATCCTCACCTTCCCTCAGATGAAAATACACAGACACCCCTAGCAAGCCCCTCAAAACCAAGACAATTTATGAAATTATTGAGTTTCCTTACTCCGAGAAAAGTCTATGGGTTGTCGTTTGTGCTACTGCTACAACAATTGATAAGGAATACTTTTAATTTCTTGCATGCCCACTTAACATTGATGGCACACAATGCATGAAGAAAGTTATCCAACAATATAACAACATGTGGCATTGCACAAAATGCAATGGTACCTTCCTTGAATGTGACTACCGTTATGTACTTCAACTTGAATTGCATGATCAGACTGATGATTTGGAAAATGTCATTGTGTTCGATGATGCTGCAACTGGGCTCTTGGGCATATCAGTAAAGGACCTTCAGCTCCCTTTAAGCGAGTTCGAAACAGTCCGTAGCATCGACATCAAGATAAAATGCCACCACTTCCTATTCACAATTTTTATTAGAGCGTACACTTTCAATGAAATTGAATGCCTTCATCCAACCATCATGCACTCTGAAGAGATCACTTATGCCTTTTCATCTACCCTTCTACCACATGACATAAAATTCATATCTACCCCTTCCAAAAAAGTAGTTTGGCAGCTATAAGCACCTTTGTTTCCCCTCCCTTTTTATTGAAATGTTTCCTTCCTTTTTCACACCCTTTTCATGGAACACCTATGGAATTTTGTTTTTTCCCATTCTCTACTCTCAAAGCCATATTTTGGTTCTCAAACCATTTCGCTACATCACTACTCCAGTTACCTTTGCCTAACTTATTTCTCCATCTACACTAGTCTATGCAAACAATAGCGTTGTAAAAATTTGCATGCCTTCTTTCAAAATTATCTTCCTACACCTCTATCTCTAATAATTTTTGTAAAATTAGGCTACGTAAATACTTGGTACTCTTATACATTTTCTTGATAAATAAATCGGTGTTATCTCACATGCATTTCTCTAGCCTTCTCTACTTTTTGTAAACTTCAATTATGACAATAATTGTTACTCTTGTACATTTTATTAATAAATACATGGTTGTTACCTCACATACATTGCTGTAAATTTCTCGATTATTTCATGTTATTTGTAACACATTCACATATTTCAAATACAAATATACATATGGATATGTTCTAATAAGGAAATCATACATAGTTGTTTCTTTTCATATTTGTGTAATACAAAAGTACCCTTTCCTAGATCTAAAACAAATTTATATGATATTATAATTTCTAATACAACTAATATTCAATTCAACATTCCACTAGCCAATTTTATAATTTAAGATGCAATTTTAAAATTCAAGACACAATATTTTAAGACATATTCTTATTCCCCTACATTTCATTTCTCATTGGTTCCTTTATTACTCAAAATCAGCTTCAACAAAAGAAAATACAAATTGCATGCTTCTATACTTTGCAATAAAATTCCATTTGATTTATTCCATAAAGAAAAGAAAAAAACAAAAAAACCATAATCCTCCAACACATCCTTCCCTTGCTTCCCGCCTTCATACAACACTTGCACCAAATGTTTAATTTCATCCTCCTTGTAGAAAATAGAAAACCAAACAACTTAATACCTAGGACAAACAAGGGTAAAAAAACATCATTCTCTCTCAATTTAGAAAATGTTTTGTTTATATGCTCACTTTCCCCATCCTACATATTAAATTTTTTATTACAAATTACATGCTTGCTAGTTCATTTATATATATTTTTTTATTAACTTTTATTTATGTTGCAAATTGGAATATATTTACTTGTCTTTTTACTTCCTCACACGAACACTTTGTTTTATAAATACACTATTCTCTCCCTTCACATGCCTTTTTTTACTTGTCTTTGTCCACAATTCACTTATGCATCACCTTATACACCTTGTTTGGATATCTATGCAAAATAATCTCGAGAATGATGCAAAGAAGGCACGTCAACAAAGGTGTTACACACTTAACAAGGATAGAATAAACACATATTGTCTTCTACTCTACAACAATGATCACAACGTTCCTTCTCAAATATCCCCTACTAGAACTCCGTTACCTTACCAAATCCAACTTCCTCCCCTTCCATCCGAACAACTCCTTCCGTTATCTCCTCCATTTCCACCTTTCACCCACACTTCTCCCAGCCATTTGCTTTCCTCACTTTCCAGATTCTGTTAATAGCCATCCCCCCAAGTTTATTCCACTTCAACTCCTCAATATTGCATGAAAAATCCTCTCCAACACACACACCATCGTTTCTGTGAAATAATAAATGTACTTAGTGCCCTTCAAACCTACTCCATTTGTAATGAATCTTATAGATCCATGAAAACAAAAATTCACTGAGGTGCCAACACTTGTTTCCGTTGTGCTTCCAAACGTTCTACCCATTGTTTTTCCTTATTGAACAAAACGGACCCAAGAGAACAACCACATGTCCTCTCTTGCTTGAATCAAGTTGAAGAGATGCTTATTGCACTTGTCAACTCCAATTCTTTAAGAGACCCATGCACGTGGAGTGAAATACAAATACTTTTTCCATACCATTTTCTTCACTTAAGATATAACTACTATTTCCAACTCTCTTCCATTCATGCTCTTAGATACAGATATCCTTGTAATTAATAAATGCAGTCCTAACCACACCAGTTATGAATTTTTCATCAGTAGATCATGAGTTCTATCAACTCTACAATTCAAAATAGTAAATGATCCCTACTACAAGGATGTCCATGTAAACCCATGTGCAATCTCTTATTTTCTTGAACTCCTAACCGATGTCTCCCATTAGTTATGTCATGTCACCATCACTTCCTTTGAACTGCAAGAAAACCTTCCAGAGCTTCTTGCCCCTAACCTTGTCCAGCCCTGCCCATCTGACATTCACAAATCCTCTTTTTTCTCAACACTACCAAAAACCCAAAGTGAGATTGATGAAATATTTTCCTATGTAGAGTTTTCTAACTCCACTCCCACACATTCGATTCAATGGAACATTGTTGGCCTTTCCCGATTCAATGAATACAACACTGAGGGTGTCCTCTCCATCGCATTCCCCACCTTGTTCCCCATAGGATATACCATGTTAACCCAACCAAGAATCACAAAAGTTGTTATGAAATAATATGCTTTGAACCTAATGTACTACCATGAAAATATATTTTTACATCATCTTATATTTCGCTACTACCTATACAACCTTTTCATGTACGATCGTAGTCAAGAAAAAACTTATGTATTCATTAAAAGGGACCTTGCAGATACCTTTCTAGAAATTGTTGCTAACCTTTACGGCCACCTTCGCCAACTTCATCCTTCAACAATTACTGACCAAATTATGTGATTCAATACTTCACTCCAAGGGGGGCATTCTTTCTGGAGCAAGACTCGAGGGGAACTCAGTGACATGATCTTTCAGGTGGGTAGCCCTACCTTCTTCTTAACACAAAGTGCAGCTGATACCAAATGGCATGACTTTCACATGGCCATGCCTTCTATTCCTCCTTTCTATGCACATGATCATCCTCATTGGAAAATCCAAATTTTTTTTGCAAACTCACATCATGAATCTCAATATATCCACTACAGATTCACAATATTATTAGAAGAAGTCCTACCAAAAGGATTCCATGTAAAGGACTACGGATACATGTGTTACTCAACCATTAATTTCCCTTTAACCTTTATGTACATGTTCTCATGCAAAAATCTTACTTTCTCTATTCTCTTTTTCTCAGGTATGAAGGGAAAAATAGAGGATCTACACATATACATAGTTTCCTATGGTTCGAAAATGCACCTAATATGGACAATCTTGACTGGACCAATGAATACAGTGTTTCTACTACCAAATATTTCTTAAATTGATATGTGACTTCTTGGAACCCTCGATCCATCCAACTCAAAAGTTTAGTAATACATAAATCGATGCTTCATGATCCTTTCCTTCTTGCAACAAATTATATCCTCATCTCCAACGAGCTATCATACTATGAGGAGCTTGTCAACTATGTCCAATAACACACAAAATGTCATTCCTATACATGTCCTCAAAAAAACAATACTGCTACATCTTATAGCTATGGAGTCCCTTGAGAGCTACATGAATCCTCTTCCATGCACATCGATACATATGTCCAAAAAAAATACAACCTTGATAGGAACAATGACAGGTTTAACATTGACAACCTTAATATGCTTACTATTTGGAGGACCAACATTGACTTCGAGAATGTCCTATCGCTCATGGTACCTTAAACTACATCTCCAAATATGAAACAAAAGTAGAATGAAAGTCTGAAAGTACCAGCAAACGCTAGCACACCTTGCAAAAAGTTTTCTTCTTGATGCCCCCAAAATTTTCGTCATCTGCAAAATCTTAACTGAAGAAATTTCTGATAGGGATATTGGTGCAGAAGAAACATGCCACATGCTCCAAAAAATCTCCCTCACAAAATGTAGTCGTTCTTTTGTCTCCCGTAATGTCAAGAAAATAGTTTTAAAATTTGTTGCAAATAACTTGGATGGCCAACAACCATCAACACCATTCATTACTTCATACATGCAAATATCCCATTCACTTGAGTCAGCATCTCTTATTGAAGTCGCACATTGTTGGTCATTCTACCATCGTCGCAAAACATCACCATGGAAATGTATCTTCCCTCCCATGGTCATTTGCATCTTACCTCGATACACTTCCATCCCATCTCAAGATGCAGACTGTTATGTAGATTGTTGTTGGAGTTAACTAATCTTGTATTTCCTTTTTCACAACCTACCTTATGAAATTGGTAGAATTGACGAGAAAATTAATGCACATTGGCAACAAATTAAACACACATATTGTAATATCCCAAATGGGAAAATGCAGTAATATAAAACATAATTATGTAAAACAAAACAAATACGAACATGACATAAGAGGGATCAATGTATATCCATCATTTTATTAAGATATTAGCAGGAATATACAAAAATATCATGAGGGACAAGCCACTCAAGCAATAGGAACAAGCCTCCAATGATCAAAACAATAAACACATGAGTTGCTACTACTGTATAGAATGTCAGAAAGTAGTGACAGCGTTGTCTATATAGTGTAGTTGCTGCTGTAATCATACATAATTTAATATGGCTGATAGATACAAAATAAATGCCCAAAAAAGAAGAAAATATAGTGCTCCAAAAGGAATGCACTCAAGCCACAAGATGGCTGAAATACACCAAAGAACTAAGCATTGGAAATGTGTACTATTACTGCGGCTACTACTGGAAACTGTTACTTCTGAGCCAAGAAACATGTGCGGAAGGCTTCTAGCATGCTCAGAATGATCCAGGATTTTAACCACGGATTCTAATCAAAAAACCTAGAAAAACCCATAAATGGTTTGGCTAGATCTTAACTTTGGATTTTCGTCCATTTTTGGGTTACCCACTGCAAAAACTCACTAAAATAATGTAATCATGGACCTAAACTTCACTTTGAGGGATGTTAGATGGTTGGCTTCATGCCAAAATTATAGAAATATGCCTAGAATCCCTCCTTTTTGATCCTCCAATGGATAGGCTACCACTCCACTGAAAAACAAGCCCATAATTGGCTCTATGTGATCCTCCTTTGCTGCACCCTGCAACACAACCTAGCTCTAAACAGAAACTGTGTTGTAGCTAAAGGAGGTAGCTTGGAAAAAATTCTGGAATGAGGAAATGCAGCCTAAAGACCCTCTCCTTCCATGAGGATGAGGTGGGGATTCACGATCAGGAACACCCTTGTGCTAAACAACACATCAACCCTGTAAACAGCAAAAGGATGCAAAGTCTAAACATACCAACATCAAAATGATAATCTAAAACATGAATAACAATGGTTTCCATCCTCTCCATATATAGCAAGTGAACCACCTCACATTGGGTCACATCCATACTTTCCACCAAGCTCATGCAAGTTGTCATCCACTAAAACTGCGTTGTCTCATCATAAAGGCCACTCCTCCATGACAATGTTGTTGACTTGGTCAAAGTTGACTGAATCAACATGATCCAGTCCCTGTTCACACCAAAAGGTGCTTAATCCAGCTGCTTATTCTTCCTCCTTTCATATTAGGAGTGTTATTATTCCTTATAAAGGGGTTTATGGGCCTCCCTACCCACTTATTCACCTACCTAGTGATAAAAAAAACTATAATATTCCATTTTAGATGAAGGCTAAATTTTTGGAATACTACAGTCCTCCCCTCCAAGATGTTGCTTGTCCTCAAGCAACTGTAAAGGTGGAGCAAAATTCCTCCCTTCCTCTTCTTGTGGCCTCCTCATCAATAGTTCCCACCACCGCTCAATAAATCTGCCCTCCTATGGTTCCTCCCAAGCATGCAAAACCAAATGGTGTACATCATGAGAAAGTGGAAGGTATAAGTGGAAACCTTCTTGTTGTCCAATGGCCTCCTCAATGTAGGAGTGATGATAAACATATGGAATCTCATCCCCAATGAGATTCTCCCAAATCGATGCTATCATCCAAATGAAATGAGCCATTCTAGGTTTCCCATCAAAAAATTCCTCAACCCCCAGTTTATGCAATGTGTTGGGGCAGCATGTAGAGATTAGATATTCCCATCTAAGTTGTTTCTCTCTCCATTTATGGAAAGTATGGGCTTGTTGCTAATCTTCGGCTAAAATTTCATGGCCTCCAAGAATGGCCCAAGTTACCCCACAAAACAAATCAGCCATGAAGTGCATCCTCCAAGAACTCAAGTTCTCCAAATGGTTCCTCCCACACGAAGGAAAGAGATGTAGTATGGAAATCATGGTTTTCCCATTGTTTCTCCTGAAACATACAACATGTAAATTAGGGAGAACCATACTCCCAATGGGCACCTCAAACTCTTGTGCCACTCTGCAAAAAAAACTTCCCATAAAGATAAGAGCATCTCCAACATATGGAAGCAAAAACCCATGAAAACAAGTTGCCATATGACAACCGGAAATTGGATCATAGTTCCACACATGGAACCAGCGCAGTGCATCCCTTGCCTACCTCAAAACAAATAATAACAAGTGCCCTTCCAGCCACTTGTTTGCTGCCACAATCATCCCATAAGATGGAATCATGAATGTAGAATGTGGTGTCAATGGTGCACACCAAGAATCATGTGGCTTCCCCCACAACCCACCAACAGGATAGCCAATATAAATGCTACATTTGGCCTCAAGTACATCATAATATGATGTATAAGAAGGAATGACCCTCCTTAATACAACATGCTGCTCATATAAAGTAAAGAAGTGCAAATCATAATGCAAAAATATACCTCCTCTACTATGTACTTTGGTCCTTGAGCTGAAATGGCTCAACTGAAAATTCTCCCTCACTCTCCATGAGTAGGGAAGTGGCTATGAAAACCTTTCCATCACCATCCAGGCTATGCATCTCTCCATATGCTGATATATATCATGCTGGATGCCCTCCCAAATGAACTCCTCTGCCAAAGAATGATATGCATCAAAGTGCATAGAAAGGAAGTCCTCATGTGCAGCATGCAGTAGATTCTCCTTGAGCTTAGAAGATTTAGTCAAGAAGAATCTTCCATGAGAATAGATGACCACATCATCCATCATATATCTATCATCTCCATCCGGGTCATCAAGAATCATGCAAGCACCAAGATCCTTGGAGTACTCTACCAAGAGTTGAGACCTCCAATATGGATCAATCCTCCTAAGAGACAGCGCTGAAAATCTGAAATGTGAAGTTCCCCACATGTTTATGTCTACTCCTTTGACATCCCCCATGTCAAATTCATCCTCCAAAGTGCTGCCATGCTCAAGTAGAAATGGTGACTTTTGGAAGATGGCCTCCCATGAGAAGCTACTATCCAAAAAGAACCTCTTGATTTTGGTCAATGTATGCATGAGTGGATTCCATCTACTCCAATGTATGAATGATTCCTTCCTTAAAGGAAGTGCCCTCTATTTCTCCAAATCCATGGAGTAGCTCCCTTGCACCATGGCGGTGCCATCCTCCATCACTGTAGCAACTTTTGTCAGCACAGAATATTTAGTGAGAGTGGGTGATGCTGAAAATGGGAAGATGTCTCCCTCCTCCTTGAGTCTACCCCAGACTCTCTATGTTGTAATAGAACCTTCCAAAGTATTCACCTCCTCAAGATCTAAGAGTGGTGAACCCAATGACAAGATGTCTCTCACCAACTCTAAATCTGGTGGCCTCCCAAGTGGAATGCCCCCATGTAGTGAAACATCAAAATCTGAAGTGGACTGTATATATGAGTGGAATGATTTGTCCCTCTCTTCACTGTGCAATATAGTCTCCTTCTTTTGTGCAGAAACCTCTCAAAATAGATAAGGGTGAATGCTCGATACTTCCTTCCTTCTCCTTCCATCTGCCAAGATTCACAACCCAAAATAACTGATGCATGCTGCTCCAGAATTATGCTTTGGTTCCCACATGTTGGATCATTTGGAACTCCTTATAAAGACACAAGGGCTCCTCTAGTGGAAGAAATGTCTCCCTTTCCATCTCCATGTAGTGACGGATCTCCTTATGATGGTACAACACTGTCATCTCTTCTCTGCTCATAATCTTCATCAATATGTGAGAATGCCTCATCATCAATGAGAGACCCTTGATCTTGGTCTTCCCTTGAAGGAGGAACCTCCATGTCTTCATCTATAGAAGAGGGATCTTCAAGAAGTGGGGATATTTCCCTTGGCAAGGAATCATGCATGTTTTCATCCCCTTCAAGAGAAATATGGAGTGGAGTTGGAAAAATAAATGTCTCCAACTCATGCAAAGGTTTTGAGTTTTTGGGTTGAACAAGAGATGTTTTACAATATTTAATGTCAAATCTTCTCACTAATTTCTTAGTGAACCCAACATAAGTGTTTAAATTTTCATTATAAAATGAAGCAGAACTATTAAACCACCAATCATGGGCCATACCTTTGAGGTGCAACAATACTACTCTAATGGCCTCCTTCTCTAAAACTTGGTGTAGCTCGAAATAGGAATCTAGCTCCTCCACCCAAGCCTTAACTGTGCACTTTGCTGATCCATCAAAGTTAGATAGAAATATTCTACCTCTCTTGCTTCTGCTATGGTTTCTGGATCTTCTATCTTCCTTGAATTGGAAAAACTCTTGGAAGTCCAAGTGCTCTTTGAATCTCCATGATTGAGACTCATACTCCTAAAGATAGTCACTCAAGGTCTCCTCCCTTGGTGCATCTTTTTCCTCCATCCTTCTTGCAGTGAATGTGGACAATAGACTGCATTGTGGATCTGCATGTGTGGCTGAATTCTCATGCCCATCATGTGAATAACTAAGGATTGCTTCATTTTCAAACCCTCTTGGAAATTTCCTACACTTATACCCTTTCATCTCCTTGAGATCTTCCTTGATTTTCTTCGCAGTTTGGAAAAGAAGTTGGGAGATCCTCTCTTCCTTCATTTCTCCAAATAATGGAGTCATGCCTTTGTTTCTTCTATACAACTTCTCTTTTCTATGAGAAGAAGCTTCTCCTTCTAATAGCATAATGTCTTGAATGCGCAGGCCAAGCCAAGATTATGCTCCAATACCACTGTAATATCCCAAATGGGAAAATGCAGTAATATAAAACATAATTATGTAAAACAAATCAAATTTGAACATGACATAAGAGGGATGAATGTACAACCATCATTTTATTAAGATATTAGTAGGAATATACAAAAATATCAGGAGGGACAAGCCACTCAAGCAATAGGAACAAACCTCCAATGATAAAAACAATAAACACATGAGTTGTTGCTACTGTATAGAATGCCAAAAATCAATGACAACGCTATCTATATCAGTGTAGTTGCTACTGTAATCATACATAAATGTAATATGACTAATAGATACAAAATTAATGCTCAGAAAAGAAGAAAATACAGTGCTCCAAAAGGAATGCACTCAAGCCACAAGATGGCTAAAATACACCAAAGAACCAAGCACTGGAAATGTGTATTGCTACTGCTACTGCTACTGGAAACTGTTACTTATGAGGAAAAGAACCATGTGAAGAAGGTTGTTAGCGTGCTCAAAATGATCCAGGAGTTTAACCACAGATTTTACTCAAAAAACATAGAAAAACCCAGAAATGGTTTGGCCAGATCTTAACTTTGGATTTTCGGCCATTTTTGGGTTACCCACTGCAACAACTCACTAAAATAATGCATTCATGGACTGGAACTGCACTGTGAGAGATGGTAGATGGTTGGAATGATGCCAAAATTATAGAAATATGCCCAGGATCCCTCCTTGCTGATCCTCCAATGGATAGGCTACCTCTCCACTGAAAAACAAGCCCAGAATTGGCTCTATGTGATCCTCCTTTGCTGCACCTTGCAACACAACCCAACTCTAAACAGAAAAAGCATTGTAGCTAAAGGAGGTAGCTTGGCCAAAATTCCGGAATAAGGAAACATAGCCCAAAGACCCTCTCCTTCCCTGAGGATGAGGTAGGGATTCTCGTTAAGGAACACCCTTGTGCTAAACATCACAACAACCCTGCTAAATAGCAAAAGGATGTAAAGTCTAAATAGACCAATATCAAAATGATAATCTAAAACATGAATAACAATTGTTTCCATCCTCTCCATATATAGCAAGTGAGACACCTCACCTTGGGTCCCATCCATACTTTCCACCAAGCTCATGCAAGTTTTCCTCCACTAAAACTGTGTTGCCTCATCATAAAGGCCACTCTTCCATGACAACACTGTTGACTTGGTCAAATTTGACTGAATCAACCTGATCCAATCCCTGTTCACACCCAAAAGTGCTTAATCTAGTTGCTTATTCTTCCTCATTTCACATGTGGAGTGTTATTATTCCTTCTAAAGAGGTTTATGGGCCTCCCTACCCACTTATTCACCTACCTAGTGATAAAAAAAACTATAATATTCCATTTAGATGAAGGCTAAATTTTTGGAATATTACACATATCATGCATGGCATGTCCAATCTGCACCTGAATAACCACCTACTTTTGAATTTGATGATGTTGATAATCCTATAATGTATTATCACCCCTCCATGGACATGGATGAATGGAAACTACTTTTTCAACTCCACCTAGGTAACAACATCCTCTTTGACGACCTTGACATGCTTCGCCATCATGACTTTGATGAAAATCATAATTGGGGCCATTTTATTATCCCTTCAAGCCATCAGTTAGCTTGGGGCCATTCGCTTCATATAATTTAACCACTTCTCTCCAAATCCACACTCCATTACCTCCTTATCCCCAAGCTAACTGATGGCTTTCAATATCATACTTCCATTTTTCAAACAATGCATCCACTTCATAGAATTTAACTTGTCCTCCATCCAACTATACCATCTCCCCTCTCCTAATACACACTCCATTGTCTCCTTATCCCCAAGCTAACGGATGGATTTTAATATCATACTTGCCCACTTTTCAAACAATGCGTCCATCATCCAAGGTACTTCAGGGACTGGAAAATATTTCCTGATTATATGCCTCAAAGATATGTTCCTAGCTAAATCTATAAATATAGATATCCCTCTACCCTTGCTTGCTCCAACCAGTGTTGGCGCTTTCCAAATAAATGCACTAACGATATACTCTTCCCTTCACATCCATGTCTCCTCCATGAAACCTTTGGAAGGCTAGTATCTCTAGAAACTCCAAGAACAACTTCAACATTTCAACGCATTTTCATTGATGAAATGAGCTTCGTTGGCCCTAAATTTATTGCTCAAATTGATGAACTCTTGTGTGAGGCTTCCCCATCCAATAGAAACACCCCATTTGGTGGACGCTCTATAATCCTTGTCGGTGATCTTGGATCACTTCCACCCATGAAAGATACACCAATGTATGTGGGGACATCTTGTGGAAATTATCTTTGGAGGAGATTTGTTACAATTGTCACACTCTCAAATATCTTTCTCCAACAAGGCAAAATCCCTAAACATGTTTCATTTCGCGAACTCCTCTCCAACCTTCAAAATGAAACCCTAGAATGGATGATTGGAAACTGCTCATGACACATACAAAATATTTTCTTCCACAAGTCGAGGAACAAGAAACTCACAATTCTATGCACCTTTATGCAACAAATGAATATGTCACACTACGCAATAAATACATGCTCAAAAATTTTAACATCCCAATTACATGTTGCTATGTCGATCAAAGGAAATCCCAGTCCTCCACTGCTCAAGGAGATGAGAAACTTGATGCAAAAGTGCTCCTATTCATTTGAAAACAAATCATTTTAACAAGAAATCTATGGGTTCAAGCAGGCCTTGTTAATGGAGAACTTGGGAAAGTTGTTGTTATTTTTTACACAACTACTTCTAAACCCCCCGACCTACCATCATTTGTTGTTGTCGATTTCATTCACTACAAAGGTCCACCATGGGATGCTTCAAATCCAAATTATGTTCCAATTCCACCCATAACAAAGGGTTCTCGCACACAAATACCACTTCAGATGGCATGGGGCTTAAAAATCCATAAATCATAGCGCAAGACTCTTCAAAATCCAACAATCGACATTAGAAATATCGATCGCCAAGGCCTAAACTTCACATATGTATCTAGATTTAGATCGTTGGGTGATCATTGTATCTCTCCAGCATTTAGCTTCACTCGCTTCTCAGGTATGCAAGACAATCCTTATGTCGTTCATCATAAAAAAGAAGAGGCATACCTTGCCTCAAGATTTTTTCAGCAACATCCATAAAGGCTTCCCTTACTAGTGATTCACCTAACTCTACACTACACTTGCATATTCCATTTTCTCTCTTATTAGAAAAAAAAATGTGTACTTATTAACATGATTTTCCTCTACATTTATTTCATTTTCAATACTTGCTATTACTCTTTTATATATCCTAGCCACTTCATCTACTTTTCAATCTTCATTAATTTCATCTTTAATACTTGTTATTACTCCTTTATATATCACATTCACTTCATACCCTTTTCAATATTCACTTATAAACTGTTTTTTCTTTTAAATAAAAAACACATGGACTTGGATTATGTCTCCCAACTCTATAAATTCTGCCATGAAATACATCAAAAAGAGGTTTTTATCCAAGAAATACATGAAATATTCTTACAGCCTCGCAATTTCCCTCTATATCATTTGGAACCATCTCTTCAACTACTCTATAATATTAAGACTTTCATGAATATCCTCATCCATACACATGAAAGGGATGAAGTGAGATATTTTCGAACAACTTGGAAAGCAGGCAATCTCGGCCATATCCCACACCTAGATCTGAAATGGTGTTGTATATTCCAATCATCACCTTGCATTTACGACTGAATTTATGTGCTTTGTCAAATTTTTGTGCAACAAAAAAAGACAACATAACCTACATGGCCTTTTCTGTTTGTTGGAGATAAAGCTATATTCATGCCCTTGCTCCACGAATATGCATTCCCTGACATACTTATACTTTTAGAGAATTCAAAATGTTTTCCTTATACATTTTATTTTGGTTAAGTACGTCTTCTAAATAAAACGACCATATTTATATGTTCACTACATTTCACTATGTTCTTCTATGTTTCTTTACTTTTATGTTTAATGTCTTCGTATCCCTTCACATTTTATTAAATGTTTACAATATATCTTGTTATTCAAATAATCCATAAAATCTTATCACACACCAAACACTTAAACACACACACCACAAATAATGTTTAAAGAATAATTCAAATTTTCCTCAACATAATATACATAAAAAGTAATACAATATTACTTTTCATTCTACTTCAACAAAACATTTCACATAATTTTCAAAATCTCTGTAACTGCACGAGTTCATCACAAATTCTAAAGTTTTCAGAAAAACATTTGTTAATATCCCACGTGGTAAGAACATCATTCATAATAATTCCATGGTTCATTACTCCGACAACACCGTTAATTACCCCCAAGTAATGTCGTGGAAAACCACGCAAAACATTTCTATGGCAACCCAATACAAAACAACAACACTCGTAAAGGCTTGAAAAAAAAAAAAATTTACTCTGTTGCAGCAACAGAAACACATTCTCTATTGAGTAACACCAAAATCTATTGTAACACAGAGGATGGTCAATTCCCTCTTCACGATAACTCCAATATCCTATTTGATTGATGTGCTTGTTGCAAGCATTGAATTTCCTTTCACCTATCTTCTTCTATCTGGTCTTGCAACTTCTTATGTATATTAGATATCAAATATAATTTCTAACAACGAAGTGTTAAATAGCATAAATCAGCTTAGAAAACAAATCTTGATGAAAAAATGCTTTGACTAGTCATTCTAAAACAACTTTCAACAACACAATATATGTTGTCTTCTTTCATAGTTTTTCAAAATACTAGTAAATTACACACAAAATCTCCTACACTTGAAATTTTCTTCCACTATTTCTTATTTGTTTTGAACTTCGCTATTGAAATCATGGCAGAAAAATTGTTGAAATGAATCCAAAATACGTTGAACATAGCAGAAACAATGTAACCATGGGTTCCTGCAAAAGTTACTATATAATCCGTTCCTCCATAAGTTTGAAAAAATTTCGCAATCCCTAAATCATCGATATTTGCTTCATAGAATTTATCTAGCAAAACATTGGAAGATGTTACATCTCTATGAATATTGTAGGAAAGCAATCATGATGAAGATATTCTAATCCATGACCTACTCCAAATGCAATCTTGTAGTGTGTTGGCCAATCCAAATCCATGCCACTCCTCTTTAATGTGATTTCATTATTATTTTTTTCCCACCACTTCCTATGACATTTTCTTCATTTATTATAGCTTTCCAAATTCCTTCCTCAGAGAATATTAAATTCTGAAAATATTTAAAGAGTGAAGAAGAATTATCCCTTTTATCCAACAAGGCAAGTTGATCTTTCCTATATCATCGCCAAAAATGTATCAATCCAAACATAAATAATACCATTGTTGTACCAACAATGAACCCAGAGATAATTCCCATTTGTTTGGATTCTTTCCCATTATGATAATCAAAGGAAGCCTCAAGTATATTGTCATTATTATCATTAGTATTTCCAGATATCTTAGCACAGAGCCTTACACTTCCCAAAAAAACATGTATGTTTACCTCTTTAATGATTGAGTCTTGAATATCCCCACTTGAGTTATTATTGAAAAGATAAAAAAAACTGACCTTTAGTGCACCAAGGTCCAAGACTACTTGGAATTGAACCCGATAGTTTTTTTCTTGCAACATTTAAAAAGTTCAAAACAACATTAGATCCCAGCGTCTGGATTGATCCTCCCAAATAATTTTCTACAATATTAACAACAACCAAATAAGTACAAGAACAAAATTCCTATTGCATGGATACCTCAAACATGTTTTTCTCCAAATAATGATTATTCAATTGCCTCAAATGACCAATTTCGTTGGGTATTAGACCTATAAACCGATTTTTATTTGCTTCAATTTTAACCAATAATTTTTCCATGCCGATTTCGCATACCAGAAATATGGAGAATGGCTTACCTTAAATATACAACTATGATAATTCCTTCACAGTCGCAATCTCAAAACCAATTCCACCAACAAAAATATTGAAGCTTAAATCAATAATTTTAACATTTTTCAGTCCCAAAATTTAGTTGGACACTGGAACATTCATATTTTTATTTTTTACTATCAAGCGAACCATATATTTGCAATATCCATAAAGTTCTGGTATCTATCATATATATAAAAAAAATAGAACGATAAAATTTTGTAGATTTTGTGATCTGCACATATATTTTGGTATCGTGCCACTGAATTGATTCTGAGAAACATAGAGAATGTTAAATTTGCATTGAATACCAAGCTTTGTGGTAGTTGACCTGTTAAATTGTTCTCATATAGAGGCAAACTTACAGGATCTAGGAATTCCCCAAAGCTATCAGGAATTTGACCTGATAGTTGCTTCATGTAGAGTTGAGAGGAAATGAGGTTTCTTAAATTTCCAGCCTCCTTTGGAATATCTCTGCTAAGCATGTTATTTGATCCATCAAAACATTATAAAAATGTAAGAATACCTAGATATTGAGGTATATTTCCACTAAAGTTGTCGCTATAGATCACGAGTTCGTAGAGTTTATTGAGTTTGGAAATTCCCCTTGGAATAGATCCATGGAGGTTATTGGTAGTGAGATCCGGCATGCCTGAATCTATAAAATTTAAAATAAAACTAAAAATTTATCCTTCCTATTGCAGGAAGCCAGGTAGAGAAGATTGAATTTTTCCAAATTCATGAATTGTTCAGGTATATTTCTTGCAGTGAATGGATTTTTTTATAGGTTTAGAGAGGTTAAATCTGGTAAATTTCCAACAGGAATAGGTCAAATCTAGAATTTCTAGAGATTTCACTGGTGAGAAATCTGATAAAGTACTGTACAATTTTCTTTTGGTAAGATTCAAATATTAAATCTGGCCACAATGTTGGAATATTAAAAATTCCAGAACAATTAAAATGGAGAGAGAAAACTCCTCTCCTCAACAACACAGAGAAATTAAAATTCTTTGACAGGAGACAGAGTTTCACACTGAAAAACAAACTTCCATTACTTTCAAAAACTGTTACAAGATCTTCCTCAACACAGAGGGATATCAGAAATAGTGACTGCTTCAGGCGCAGTGCCCAAAAACATTCTCTGTTCTCTCAAAACAATACTCTGTCTCTGTAAACCAACACTAATGTGTATTTCATTTCCGTGCTAATGTGCAGAACCAAAAACAATACACTCTACAGGCTCGCGGGCCTTTTCTTTTATATGCTGCGCATATATTAAAACGTTACATAAAAAATATATAAAACTTTAAACAAATTTTATTTAAAACAAACATTAACGAGACCCACAATACACTTACGCGTTTGAACACGCGATCAACCATTTAAATACATTATATAACCTCCATCGGGTCTGTGCTTTAAACAAAACAAGCGCACCAAACAAAAGTTCCGATCGCCGATTGGCAAACGGATGCGATGGACCAAAGTTTTAAGTCTATTGTATAAATCCCATCGGGTCCGTGTCATAATAAAAACACGTGACCAACTAAAAAACTCTGATTGTGATTGGAAAGCAGATGCGATCCAACAATTAAGTCCGCCCTAACAAATGGCATCGGGTCCAGACTTCTAATATGTGCGATCAGGCCTCGTGTTTAAGAAGTTCCGATTGCGATTCAAAAGTGGACGCGATGGAACAAACAAACTCCGTCGCATAACACCATCGGGTCCGGCCCATGGTAAAGTGATTGGGGCATACAACAAAGAACCGCCGATTGAAACTTTGCGATTCAAGACTTGCGATCGTATTATATAATGCTGCGTGGTCTTGTGGACCCACGGGCCTCGGCTGTGGTGGAGGGCGATTGTAAATAATACATGCGATGTTGCGATTGCGATTGGATCGCATCGCAATCTTCCATATCAACAAGACACTTATTAATACTGCTACTGCAATTTGCGATTGTGATTGTGATCGCATCGCATCACAAATATTCACATCAACAAGACACTGCAAAAGAAACTTGCGATTCCGATTGGCATTTAAGTGGTGGGGACCACTTGTCCCGCCATTTCAGAAATTGAAGGACTTCGGCTGTTTTAAGCTATTTTTCTCCATTTTGGTTGTTGAGGGCTTTAAACGACCAAAATGACTATTTTAATTAACTTTGTTTCTCCGTAGACAAGAACTACGAAAAAATCTTAGTCCTCCCGCAGAAATGGCTACGCCCATCACCAATTTACTTCTCCTCTGAATTTCGTGGCTGTGGCCCATCAACTATTAATTTCTTACTTACAATTCTCCCATTATTCTTTGACTGCGTGTTGTTGTACACGCAAACTCTGCTGTGCTGCCTCTGTACTCTTTTTCTTCCTGCTCAAAGGCTAGCAGGGACTTTAATATTTCAACACTCCCCCTTAAAGTCAGCTACTGGGTTATCTGTCATACCCAATAATTTTCTTAAAAATTCAAATGTCTTCTGCCCCAATGGCTTTGTTAAGATATCTACATATTTCTCCTCTGTTTTACAATGCTGTAAAACAATTTCTCCATTGTTCACCAATTCTTTGATATAGTGAAACTTTGTATCTATGTGTTTTGTTCTCTTATGAAACATTGAATTCTTTGACAATGAAATAGCTGAGCTATTGTCACAAAAAATCATCGTCCCTTTTACTTGTTCTTGGCATAAACTTCTCAACATCCTTCTCATCCAAATTGCTTGACACGTTGCTGCTGTAGCTACCACATATTCTGCCTCTGTTGTAGATAATGCTACAATAGGCTGTTTCTTAGAAGCCCATGAAATGGCTCTTGAACCCATATGAAAAACATAAATGGAAGTGCTCTTCCGATCATCTACACTTCCAACACAATCACTGTCAGTGTATCCAACTAACTCTGAATTTTCTGAAGCAGTATATAAAATGCCAAATCTTTTAGTTCCTTTAACATACCTCAGAATTCTCTTTGCTGCCTGCCAATGTGTCTCTTTTGGCTTCTCCATGAATCTGGAAATCAAACTAACAGCATACATAATATCCGGCCTAGTTGCAGTCAAATACATGAGGCTGCCAACTATGCTTTTATACAAACTTGGATCAAAATCCTTGTTGTTGTCATCTTTACTCAACTTCAATCACATTACTGTGGGAGTAATTGCAGCATTTCACTCCTGTATATTAAATCTTTCCAAAACTTGATTCACATACTTTGCTTGAGAGATAAAAATCCCTTTTTCACTTTGCTCTACTTCTATTCCTAAGAAGTATCTCAACAAGCCCATGTCATTCATTTCAAATTCATCTTTCATGACTGTTTTAAAATTTTCAACAAGGTAATCATCATTACCTGTAAATATTAGATCATCAACATATAAAACAACAATCAACATTTTACCATCCTTTGCTTTGATGTAGAGGGTGGGTTCTCCCTCACATTTTTCAAATCCATTTTCTAGTAGATAGGAGTCTATTCTATTGTACCATGCTCTTGGCGCTTGCTTCAGCCCATAAAGAGTTTTCTTCAACTTGCACACTTTGTGCTCTTGGCCTTTCTTCTCATAGCCGAGAGGTTGTTCAACATATACCTCTTCCATTAACACACCATTTAAAAATGTGGATTTTACATCCATCTGGTATACTTTCCATTTGTTTTGTGCTGCTATGGACAGCACTGCTCTTACTGTCTCCATTCTTGCAATAGGTGAAAAATTTTCTTCATAATCTATCCCATGCTTTTGCTTATATCCCTTGACAACAAGTCTGGCCTTGTGTCTTTCTATTTTTCCTTCAACATTGCTTTTGGTCTTATAGACCCATTTAACTCCAATGACTTCTTTACCTTCTGGGAGATCAACCAACTCCCATGTTTTGTTCTTTTCTATGGCATTAATTTCATCATCCATAGCTTCTATCCATTTTCTATATTTAATAGCATCTTCAAAATGAATAGGATCATCAACTTGACAATACAAAGCAAATAGGGAATTCATACCTTCATTTGCTGCTCCTTGCTCATAGATTTCTCTAATACTTCTGAATTTTGTTCCACTTTCGCTTGGTGTAGTCGTGCTTGATGAAGCACTCAATTCTGCTCCATGTGGTGTGCTTGGAGATGCACTCCCACTTCTTCTCAAGGGTGTTCTCGCTACTGCTTGAGGTGTCCCTTGGTTTCCTTGTGTTGGTGGAGGTTGTGCTACGGATGAGTTGTTGATTTCAACCACATCTCCCTCATCTTCATCATGAGATAAACAGCTTTTAACATTGACTGTTTTCTCAATGCTTCCATCCCATGCTTCCTCTTCAATAAATTGCACATCTCTGCTTATTACAAACTTCTTTGTGGATGGGTTATACAGTCTGTATCCTTTGGAATTTTCACAATATCCAAGGAAAATGCACTTCTCCCCCTTACTATCCAACTTCTTCCTCAACTTGTCAGGAATGTGTGCATATGCCACACATCCAAAATCTCTCATGTGGGTGACTCCCTATTTTCTGCCACTCCACGCTTCTTCTGGAACTTTGTTCATCACAGCTTTTGTAGGGCATCTATTCAAAATATACACAACACATTTTGTTGCTTCTGCCCAATACTCATTCGGCAAATGTTTTTCCTTCAACATACTTCTCACCATTTCCATTATGGTTCGATTCTTCCTTTCAGCAACTCCATTCTGTTGCGGTGTGTACCTTGTGATAAATTGTTTGTGTATGCTGTTCTCTCTGCAAAAATGCAGAAATTCCTTTGATATATATTCTCCTCCTCTATCAGTTCTGAGAACTTTAATGTGCAGCCCGCTCTGTTTTTCTACAAGAGCTTTAAAATAGCAAAATTTCTGAAAGACTTCACTCTTATATTTCAGAAAATAAACCCACACTTTTATTGTGAAATAATCTATGAAGGTCAGCATGTAGTTGCTGCCAGAAACTGATGCTGTTTGCATCGGCCCACATAAATATGAGTGAATGATTTATAAGGGTGCTTTCGCCCTTATGCTTTTCCCTGATGGAAAATTTTCTCTGTGTTGCTTTCCCAAGATGCAGCCTTCACATAGGCTGTCAGGCTTCTCAATCAATGGAAAACCTCTTACCATTCCTTTTCTATGCAGCAAATTTAATCCTCCGAAATTGAGATGTCCAAATCTCAGGTGCCATAACCAATTTTCATCTTTTGCTTCCTTCTGAAAGGCTTCTTGTGTTACAGCTGCTATACTTTTTCCTTTTCCTTTTAAGTCAGTGTTGAGCTTGAGCGGAAACATTCTATTGCTGGTCATTTGTATTTCAGCAATGATTTTCTTGCTTGGAGGTATATCTTTTATTGTGCACACATCATCCTTGAAAATTACATTGTAACCTTTGTTTATGATTTTCCCAATGCTCAAAATATTACACTTCAAACCTGGAACATAATACACATCTGGAACAAATTTTTGCTCACCATTTCTTGCTCGAATACTAACTCTGCCTTTTACTTTTACATATATCTTAGTATCAGTCCCTGTGGTTACTTCTGATTTTACTTCTTCATCTAGAATTTCAAACATTGCTCTGTTTCGAGTCATGTGATTACTACATCCTGAATCTAAGAACCAAGAATCATCTTCTCTATACTGTGCTACATTACATGCTAACAACACATTACTTGGGTTCTTTTCTTCTTTTGCTACATTAGCATTCTGCTTGTTTTTCATGTCATTTTGCTTCTTTCTACATTCATTGGCATAGTGCCCATATTTCTTGCAATAATGACATTGGACATTGGATTTGTCATACCTTTTTCCATGAGCATGTTGATGTTGGTGTCCACCTTGTTGGCTGTTGCTTTGGCCATGGCTTTGATTCTGACTGTTGCTCCTTCCATGTGAATGTGAAGGGTTGTTCCTTCCACCTTTGTTCTGACTTCTGCCTCTTCCTCTTCCTTTGCCTTGACCTCTTCCTCTTCCTGAAGGCATATGGGTCTTGAAGGCGTGCTCTAGAGATGAGTTTTCATCTCTGTTCAATCTTTGTTCATGAGTTATTAGTGAGGCATGAAGTTCATCCACTATGAACTTTGAGAGATCTTTGGTCTCTTCTATGGTGGTAACAATAACATCAAACTTTGAGGGTAAGCTCTTCAAAAGTTTCTCCACAATCCTTCTTTCTTCAAGAGTTTCGCCATGGGACCTTATCTGATTTACAATCCCAATCACGTGTAAAAAATGTGTCTACATTATCTGACTCTTTCATGCAAAGAGTTTCAAAATCTCTTCTCAGCAACTGAAGTTTTGTTGTCTTCACTTTTTCCATACCTTGATCGACTACTTTCAGAGTTTCCCATGCTTCATTGGATCTCTGGGCTACTTCTATCCTTGGAAACACACTCTCATTTACAGCTTGACACAATAAGAAGAGAGCTTTAACATATTTCTTCTTATTGCTCTTCAATAGGTCCTTCTATGCTTGAGTTAAGGCATTAAAAGCCTGCTCATCAACTGGTTCAACAAAACCATCTTCTACAAATTCCCATAAGTCTTGTGAGACAAACAAGGCTCTCATGGTAATGGCCCAATAATCATAATTCTTTCCATTAAACTGTGGAAGCTGAACATTTCCAATATTCATTCCTGTACTTGGTCTAGCCATTGATGAACTTAAACAAACTGTCTTTCCTTCTTTGAAAGAACAAACTCTCTTAAACAAAAAAAAACAACAACTCTGTTTTCCCTTTTTTTGAGAAATACCTGAACTTTGACTTCTGTTGAGCTTTCACACTGCTGGAGAAAACACTACAAAAAGTCTTCTTCTTCTTCAGCTTCTTTGAAAGCTTCAAAGAGCCTAAACTAGCTCTGATACCATGTTGGAATATTAAAAATTCCAGAACAATAAAAATGGAGAGAGTAAACTCCTCTCCTCAAAAACACAGAGAAATTAAAATTCTTTGACAGGAGACAGAGTTTCACACTGAAAAAAAAACTTCTATTACTTTCAAAAACTGTTACAAGATCTTCCTCAACACAGAGGGATATCAGAAATAGTGACTGCTTCAGGCGCAGTGCCCAAAAACATTCTCTGTTCTCTCAAAACAATACTTTGTCTCTGTAAACCAACACTGCTATGTATTTCATTTCCGCGCTGCAGTGCAGAACCAAAAACAATACACTCTACAGGCTCGCGGGCCTTTTCTTTTATATGTCGCGCATTTAAAACGTTACATAAAAACTATATAAAACTTTAAACAAAGTTTATTTAAAACAAACATTAACGAGACCCACAATACACTTACGCGTTTGAACGCGTGATCAACCATTTAAATACATTGTATAACCTCCATCGGGTCCGCACTTTAAACAAAACAAGTGCACCAAACAAAAGTTCTAATCGCTGATTGGAAAACGGATGCGATGGACCAAAGTTTTAAGTTCGTGTATAAATCCCATCGGGTTCGTGTCATAACAAAAACACACGACCAACTAAAAAACTTCGATCGCGATTGGAAAGCGGATGTGATCCAATAATTAAGTCTGCCCTAACAAATGGCATCGGGTCCGGACTTCTAATATGTGCGATCGAGCCTCGTGTTTAAGAAGTTCCGATTGCGATTCAAAAGCGGACGCGATGGAACAAACAAACTCCGTTGCATAACACCATCGGGTCCAGCCCATGGTAAAGTGATCGGGGCATACAGCAAATAACCGCTGATTGAAACTTTGTGATTCAAGACTTGCGATCGTATTATATAATGTCGCGTGGTATTGTGGACCCACGGGCCTCGGCTGTGGTGGAGGGCAATTGTAAATAATACATGCGATGTTGCAATTGTGATTGGATTGCATCGCAATCTTCCATATAAACAAGACACTTATTAATACTGCTGCTGCGATTTGCGATTGTGATTGTGATCACATCGCATCGCAAATCTTCACATCAACAAGACACTGCAAAAGAAACTTGCGATTCCGATTGGCATTTAAGTGGTGGGGACCACTTGTCCCGCCATTTCAAAAATTGAAGGACTTCGGCTGTTTTAAGCTATTTGATCCGGATTTATGCAGGAATGCAACAGAATAAACATATAACCATAAATATAGAGATGAAGCTGAAATAACACTTCATTTCATTAATATCAAAGAACTGAAATTTGCTTACAGACAGAATGGAAATAAAACTAGCTAGGGCGCTGGTAACTATCTCTGAGAAGAGATGTGGCGGCTACAGGCCTATGAACTGAGTTACAATGAGGCTCGAGGGCCTATTTATTATTGAGAAACAATGGAGAACCCTAAACATCCAAAAATCTAACCCTAGGAGATGAAGCGCCAAAACTATGGGCCCCGTTTGGGTAAATTGGTGTTTCAACTTCCCAGGGACGTAACTTTGGCATACTATCTCCGTTTGACGCTCATGATACATCATTAGAAAGCTCTATCCGAGGACTACAACTTTCGCCACAAATATCATTCCGGAACGGAATGATATTTGCTGGATGGCACGATGCCCAAAAAACGTCGTTTAGGGCCTCAAAACGGCTCCGAAAGTTTAGGACCCGAAAAACTGCTAAAAATAGTAAGTTATGCCGAAACTGAAAAACTGAAAGAGACAATGGTGGGGGCCCAAGTGGAATAGGCGGGTGGCCACCAATATCCACCTGGATCATTCCTCCCCCCTTAGGAAGCAATGGTCCCCATTTCGTTAAGTTCCTCCATGAGATGAGGAAATTTCTGCTGAACTTGGTCCCTGGTGAACCACTTTCCTTGGTGCAGGAGTTGGCCAGCTTTGACAACCCGATACAGTTGGATCTGCTGTTGACGAGTGTTCTTGATTTGCATGTCCATGATACAATCAGTGGTGGCCTGTTCCATGCAGTCTGGGTTTAACTCTGTTGGTGTGAGTTGTTCTGCAATGTCCGAGGTGTCCAGTAGAGGTGGAAAGTAAGGACGAAGGCGATCCACATTGAAGACTGGGTGCAGACCAAGGAATGGTAGAATACTAAGCTCGAAGGCATTGTTACCTACAGCCTTGGTGATGGTGTACGGCCCGTATCGGAGCGGGCGAAGCTTGCGGTGAGGTCCAGTGAGGCGCTCCTTCTGCAAATGTAGCCATACTTTGTCGCCCACCTGGAAGTGGTGTGGCACCCGGTGTTGATCATGGCGCCGTTTGTACTTCGCATTGGCTCTGTCCAATATCTCATGAACCTGTTGGCGGATGTGTTGAATGCGCTCGATGAAGCTACTTGCTTTGTCAACTTCAGACTGGACATGAGCTGAATCGGCCTGAGCAGCTGCAAACGGCATGGCTATGTCAATGGGACATAGTGGCTGGAATCCCAAGCCCACCTGAAAGGGGCCATGGCCAATTGAACTGTGGAGAGCCCGGTTATAACTGTGTTGTACATAGGGGAGGCTCTCGTCCCATGTGCGTGGATGCTTTGAGTTGTACATGCGCAGAATGTGTACAATCATTCTGTTGACTACCTCTGTCTGGCCATCTGTTTGGGGATGGAAAGCTATGGACTTGGTGAGCTTTGTGTCCAACATTGACCATAGGCTGGACCAAAATGTGCTGAGGAACCTGCTATCTCGATCTGATATGATAGACTGTGGGATCCCAAAGTGCACCCACACTCGTTCAAAGAAGAGTTTAGCAGTGGCTTCTGTTGTGATATTCTTCTTACAGGCCGCCATGATGGCCATCTTCGAGAATCTGTCAACGACCACGAAAACACAGTCATTTCCATTCTTAGTAGAAGGCAAGCCCGACATGTAATCCATGGAGATGGATTCCCACGGTCGACTAGGGGTAGGTAGTGGAGTATATAGGCCTTGCTTCTTGATGGTCGGTTTGGCAATGACACAAGCAATGCAGGATCTGATGTGCTTCTCGACATCCTTTCGAAGGTTCGGCCAATAGAAATACTTCTGTAGTATTGCTACTGTTTTCTCGACCCCGAAATGCCCAGCGACTCGACTGTAGTGTGCTTCCCATATCATCTTGGCACGATCGCTTGAAGGAACACAAAGGTGTCCCAGGTGACATAAAAGTGCATCTTGGAGGTGAAAATTTGGAACTTGCGTACCCCCCAAGAGTGCCTTGTAAGTGTGGCCGAATTCTGGGTCACTCTCATAGAGAAGTACCCAATCAGAAGTCTCGTGCCCACAAGAGTTGAGCATGGTGGTGAGCGCCACGACCGGTGGTCGACTGAGGCAGTCTGCAACATTATTGGTGCTACCCTTCTTGTACTTGATGTTCAAATGAAACTGTTGTAGATATGTGGACCACTTCTGATGGTGATCATTCTGCAACTTCCCTTGTGTCTGTATGAACTGCAGGGGCTGGTGGTCTATGTGGATGATTGTTTCCTTCCCCAAAATGTAATGCTTCCATGGTCGACAGGCTTGCACAATGGAATACATTTCTTTGTCATAGGTGGGATACTTGCGAACTGTCTCAGACAATGTCTCACCATGATATGCCACTGGATGTCCCTGTTGAGTAAGAACTGCCCCAATAGCATAGTCAGAGGCATCTGTCTTGATCTCAAATGGTTGTTGCAAGTCTAGTAATGTGAGCAAGGGGCAGAACAGAGGCGATTTTTCAATTCTGTGAACGCCTTCTGTTGAGGTTCCGACAAAAAGAATTTTTCTCTCGCTCCTCCCTTGGTGACTTGACTCAAGGGCCAAGTGATATGAGAGAATCCCAACACGAATCTACGGTAGAAATTAGCAAGACCCAGAAAGCTGCAAAGCTCTATTATAGTGGTTGGGGCTAGCCAATCCCGAATGACTTGGATCTTGGCTGGATCCACATGCACCCCCCTTTCATCAATAATGTATCCCATATATTGAACTTGGGTCATGCCAAACATGCACTTCTCCAAATTGGCACACAACTTGTGTTACCGCAGTGTTTGGAGGACTTGACGGATGTGGTGAAGGTGCTCTTACCAAGTCTTGCTAAATATCAGAATGTTTTCCAAGTACACCACTACAAATAAGTTGGTGAATGGCCGCAAGATGTCTTCCATCATCCTCATAAAGGTTGCAGGAGCATTCGTCAACCCGAAAGGCATGACTAGCCATTCAAAAAGGCCTTCCTTGGCTTTGAAGGCAGTCTTCCACACATCAGAGGGTTCAATTGGTACCTGGTGATACCCAGACTTCAGGTCAATCTTGCTGAAATGTTTTTTACCTTTGAGTTGGTCAAGAAGGTCATCAATCCGTGGGATTGGGTACCTATTCCGGACAGTGATCTTGTTCAGCGCCCGATAGTCAATACAGAGTCTCCACGTCCCATCCTTCTTCTGTACCAACACGATCGGGCTCCCACAGGGCGATGAACTTGGTCTGATGTGACCTTTCTGCAACAGCTCCTGAATCTGCCTCTTGATTTCATCATTTTTCAGAACAGAGCGTCGATAGATCGGTCCATTGGGTAGTGGCGCACCTGGGGTCAGATCAATCGGGTGCTTGACCTGGCAGTGCAGAGGAACCCCTGTGGGTGAGGTGAAGATGTCCCCGTACTCCCCCACGACCTTATCCATTTGTTGTTGTCGTGCAGAGGGGCCCTGTCTGGAGGTCGTGGCCACAGTCTTCTTCTTGCCCTGGGGGCGGATCATCAGGAAAACGAATTTCCTAGTTTGGGAAATGAGCTTACTGCATTGTTTTGCAGTAACCAAAGAGATAGCCGTAGGAGGTGGTACCTCTGGTATCCTGTACAACTTATTTCCCAAAGTAACAATAACAACACGAGGTCGAGACTCATACACAGCATGACGCTTCCACAAGTATGGTTGTCCTAATAATACATCAGAAACATCAATAGGAGCAACGTCACATAATACCTCATCCGTGAAGGGCTTGATGCTATAGGGAAGGCGACACTGCCGGCTGACGCGGAGATCTCGTCCTTGGTGAAGCCACCCGATGGTGTATGGATGTGGGTGAGCCGTGGTCGGCAAGCCCAACCGCTTCACGGCGTCTGCTGAAATGAGGTTCTTTTGGCTCCCATTGTCGACAATGAACTGTACCGGGGAGCCCTTTACCCACATCTGGGAGTGGAAGAGACGTTCCTCCTCCTCTGGATCTTCCGGTTCCTCCTTTTGGATCTTTGTAGTGGAAACAATGGCGTTGG
This sequence comes from Pinus albicaulis, assembly GCA_034641835.2. Lineage (NCBI taxonomy): Eukaryota > Viridiplantae > Streptophyta > Pinopsida > Pinales > Pinaceae > Pinus > Pinus albicaulis. The sequence goes on along the minus strand of CM076573.1, from coordinate 729,486,906 downwards.
GCTCCGCATCAATAATCTATTTCCTTTTTTCATTCGCCTTTTCAGGTTCTGATTCGGAGTCAGAGCATGCATCTGACTCAGAAGCCCTCATCTCGACGACTAGCGACTACTTGGCCCGACACTCACTTGTGTTGTGAGTGGAGCTCTTATGGAACTCACACCACTTTCCCGTGTCCTTCTTTGGCTTTGTGGTGTTGTTCTTTTCTTGTGGCTTTGACGGGTTGTCTTTAGCCACCATGCCTTGGCTCTGTCCTTTGTTATACGGTTTGGAAGCACATTTCCCTTGCTTTTTATTCGCCGATCCAAAGTCTCACTTCTTCTGTTTGAATTTCTGCTCAATCTTGGCATCATATGGGTATGCCGTACCAGGCGAGGAGATGTCGAGGAACTCCATTTCCTCCTGAATTTATCTATGCAGACAGCTACGACACTTTAGCACCAAATATTTCTCTGAATCTTTGATACCCAACTTTGTGCGCAGGGTATGGAACAGATTTGTCAGCTCATGTACATCTTGATCCCTTTGTTGTCGCAGCGTGGTCCATTGTATGTACTTGTCCTCATAGCTCCCCACGGGATAGTACTGTTCCTTGATGGCGTCTCGGAAATAATTCCAAGTTGTTATGGCCGAGAACAGAGACGGTTCTGTCTGGTCCTTATTCTCACAGTAGGTTTCCCACCAGTCCTTAACATGGGGGGTAGCTTTGAGGAGTGCAAAAATAATCTTCTACCGGTTTGAAAAGTCATGAACAGAGAAATATCCTTCTAATAGATTCAACCATCTATCTATGGAATTTGCGTCTATTTGACCCTCAAATATGGGAATGTCAAAATTTATTTGTACCTTAAAAGGAGTCACACCTCCAGAGTGGCTGCTGGATGCAGATGCGCCGCAGGTGGGCAACCGTTGAAGGATTTGAGCAAAGTTATCCATCATCGCGTTCTTTTGTTTTTCGAGGGCCTTCTCAAGCAATATTTTGATAGGATCTCCTGCTCCCTCATCTTTCTTTTCGTCCCCCATGGGCATCCGTCGAGGTTTGCGAGGCTGATCTTGCAAAGGTTCCACCAGATCAAGCCCTAGCTCCTTATACCTGGACCTCGTTGGGGACATGCAAAGAAGGATCGAGAAAAAGCAGACTGCTCTGATACCACTGATCTAGATTTATGCAGGAACACAATAGAATAAACATATAACCATAAATACATAGATGCAGCGGAAATAACACTTCATTTCATTAATATCAAAGAAATGAAATTTGCTTACAGACAGAATGGAAATAAAACTAGCTAGGGCACTGGTAGCTATCTCTGAGGAGAGATGTGTGGCTACAGCTCGAATCGAGTTACAATGAGGCTCAAGGGCCTATTTATTATTGAGAAACAATGGAGAACCCTAAACATCCAAAAACCTAACCCTAGGAGATGAAGCGCCAAAAATATGGGCCCCGTTTGGGTAAATTGGTGTTTCAACTTCCCAGGGACGTAACTTTGGCATACTATCCCCGTTTGACGTTCATGATACATCATTAGAAAGCTCTATCCGAGGACTACAAATTTCGCCACGAATATCATTCCAAAACATAATGATACTCATTGCAGGCACGATGCCCAAAAAATGTCGTTTAGGGCCTCAAAACGGCTCCGGAAGTTCAGGACCCGAAAAACCGCTAAAAATAGTAAGTTATGCCAAAACTAAAAAACTAAAAGAGACAATGGTGGGGGCCCAAGTGGAATAGGCGGGTGGCCACCAATATCCACCTGGATCACTATTTTTCTCCATTTTGGCTGTTGAGGGCTTTAAACGCCCGAAATGACTGTTTTAATTAACTCTGTTTCTCCGTAGACAAGAACTACGAAAAAATCTTAGTCCTCCTGCAGAAACGGCTACGCCCATCACGAATTTACTTCTTCCCTGCAATTCGTGGCTGCGGCCCATCAACTATTAATTTCTTACTTACGATTCTCCCATTATTCTTTGACTGTGTGTTGTTGTACACGCAAACTCTGCTGCGCTGCCTCTATACTCTTTTTCTTCCTACTCAAAGGCTAGCAGGGACTTTAATATTTCAACACACAATTCATAAGGGTTGAGAGAAGATTCCCTTCGAATTAATTACCACCCAATTGAATTTTCTTCAAGTTTCTCCATCCACATATTTTAGATGGAAAACTACCATTGAGAAATTTCTTTCAAATATGATTTGAGTGACCATACATGTAGAATTGTCGCATATAATTCCATCCCAATTGAAAAGTGCAACAGTGGAGTCTTCCAAGTTTTTCATGGAATTCTGAGGATCTTTCAAGCTATTATTCATCAACTCTAAAATTTGAGCCTCTTTAGTAACACATTAGGCTCTTTTCATTTGTTGCAAGCTGCATGAAAACACAAAGCTTACACTGCAAAATGAACCCTGAAATTTTCCAGCTCAAAATCAAAATCTTGTGGCATGAAAGATGGTTAGGTGGTCTGCTTAAAATAGAATGATAAATTTGCATGCCTGCCTGCATATACCAATTATAGGCATGGAGGATAACTCCCAAAGTGTCAAAATTTAAAAATAATGATGTTTTTCTTATTCTTGTTACAAATGTTGAAAATGTTAATATTATATTCCTGAAAAATAGAAACTTTCCAACTTATTTAAATTACATGTGTCGCTTGCAGCAGTTCAACCGTTGGTATTCACGTTGGATATATACTGACCTGTAGTAGTCTCTAAGTCAAGAAAAAAAAAATCAAGTTGTATGAAATATATTTTATTTTCTCTTCCTCCTACTACCCACTATTTTGTGGCTAAGTGTTATGGATACATGCCAAGAAATGAAAACATAGATGAGATAGCTTATTTAATATATTCCTGAACACCTTTTTCCAAGTTTCACGGCTCAAGTATTTGAAGGCAGACTTGAGTATGTTGTGGCTGGGTACGTTTAGGGTAAAGTTTTTCTATTTCTATTGCACAGTAAAATAAGCTTAACTAGTAAACCACCATGAACAGGAAATATTGCAAAAAATTATGTATCCCTCTACAGGGAATCACAAATACAGATAGGAAATCATATTTTTATTCACAAACATATTAAATTTCTAACATTACATGTGTGGAGGTAACCTCTAGAGTCTACAGGGTAGAACTGTAATTCCATACACATTATACCAAAACCGAAAACGAATATTTTGAAAAGAAATGTTTCAACAGAAGTATTTGCATGCATGCATATACTAATTTCTTCTGCTTCCCTGGCCCTTTAAGCTCTATTGGTCCTTTATCTGTAATGGACAGGGTGAACCCAAAATAAATTATGATAATGGGGGTGCCTCAGAAGTAGGGTATTTACATTTTAACCCTGAGGTTTGCCAGCGCAAAATAGAAATCCTGTGGCATGAAATGTGGTTAGGTGATCTGCCCATCTTTCTTTATTTTTTGGCATGGCTTGTTTATATTGATTCATCTTCAAGGCTATGCATTTTGGCAGAGGGTTCGGCCATTATGGATCCACCCCCATTTTGTGACAATGTTTTTCTCTTTGGTTTTATATTTCTTCCTAAGGAAGGATGTGCCCTAAGAGCTTCTTATTTTTCTATTTTTATTTGTAATACTTCCAAACTCCTTTGACCTATTTTTATTATTAGTGGATATTATTTTTTTCTTTCATATTTAGGTCCTAAACATGAACCTATTACATTACACAATATTGGCTTTTCTTGGAATGTTTTGATAATATTGTTTTTATAATCTTGATGCTTAAAATAGAATGATAAATTTGCATACTCGCTAGATACCAATAATAGGCATGGAGGATAACTCGCAAAGTGTAAAAAATAAAAAATGATAATGTTGTTAGTTTTTCTTATTCATGTTACAAATGTTGAAAATGTTAATATTTATATTCATGAAAAATTGAAACTTTCCAGCTTATCTAACTTACATGTGTCGCTTGCAGCAGTTCAACCCTTGGTATTCATGCTGCAAGTATATAAAAATTCTTACTTTTGTTCCGACATGTCTTTGTTCTTTCGGCATCTATCTTTGCATCACCATATTTCCTTTAGCTTTTCAACTTATTTAGAAAATTCACTTAGATTTTCTATGAGTTTCTTGATACATCCTTTGAGATATTTACCATTGTTTCAACATGAAGATACCTTCATGATCTTTCAATGTTTCAATAACCATATCTAATAGTATCTTCATACAGTCTTTTATGATTGAACTCCTTTAAAAAAAATGATTGATTCCACATGGGACTCATTCATATGTTGATAAAAAATATGATTGCATAAAATCTCTTTCTTGGATGCATCTTGAACTGCTTACTCACTTAGAGTTTCAAATTTAAAATTAAGATCCTAAAGGCTTCTCACATATTCTCGTTTTTCATTGTTTTCTTCCCAGATATTTTCCTCTAGGCTTTCTATTCTCCTCTTCCTCTTCGTGTCTTCCTTTCAAAGGGAGATAAATTACCAATTATATGAACATTCTTAATTTTTTTCTTCAAACGAGTTGCATCCTGTTGGGGCTGACTTATTTATGGGGTTGACTTATTTCTATATTGATCTATTCAATCTGAAATTATGGACCAACTAATCACATAGATGTTGTCATATTTACATTCTCGAGTATTTCTTCCCATATTTGAATAAGATGGTTGCTTTCCAACAAATACTTCTCTAGTGTATTTCACTGCTCAACTACACTACATTATTTGTTTTATGCTTCCACATACTCTTCTTTTAGATATTTAAAATGAATCTTCCCAGTTTTTTCACCATGCTCACTTGTTTCAAACAAATTTCTAATAGTAACATTAGCATCATTTCATTCAATCATCTTGCCTGAGAGCAGAGTGTTATTTACTCCAAGACATGATTTTGTAAGCCACTCAACTTTGTGAATTATTTCTTTGGAATTCATCTCCCCAAAGGAATATTCAACTTTATGAATTATTTCTTTGGAGCGTTTTTCCTCTGGAAAATTCATCTCCCCAAAGGAATATTAAACTTTATGAAGAAGTGAGTCTTTTTTTTAAATTGATTCTCAAAAAGAAGTTGGAGGATTTTGAATTTCTTCTAGCTCTAGTTCCAGTGCTTAACATGTTTAGAAACTTCCATTTTAGTTTCATGCCATGTATCATTTCTCTTCTACAATTCCTACAAACATTTCTCTAACTCATTGGACTTGTCCAATAATTATTATCTTAATGTATTTCATTCCTAAACCAATCCTTTCCCTTTGGCACTGGTGAGACTAGCGTTTTCTCTAACTGACGAAATTTCTCTTTCTTTCTACTCAATATCAGTTCTTATTTTCCTCTTATCCATGCTCATTTCTTTAAGCTTCTAATAAAATTTATATTCAAGGTCGTTCAAGTCCCTTATTTCTTCTTCATTTTGATTTTGTTTTGAATTCATCATATTTACTTTTTCATTTATCTTCTTTGGAATTTAATATTTCTTTGAGGAACATATCCAAAAAAGTGTAGCTTCTTTTTCGAATGAGTTTCCATAATAAGAAACATGCTTAAAAAAACATCTATGAACTAGGTTCACTTATGAGAAAGCTACATTGTATCAAGATAACACATTCTATCCATGCAAAGAACATTTTCCAAAGTCTAATCTTTAATGAATTCCTCAATGGCAACTACTAACTTCTCTATAGTAGTGTCAAAATGGTGTTTCAAGTCAGAATGATATTAGAAGAGGCTTTCATGGATATTTCCTTTTCTGAAAGATATCTTCTAAAGGCATCTACGTATAAATTTAAGGAATCTCTTTCATTTGCATTTTAAGATGCTTAAAAATCCATTTCATGTGTCCCAAAGATATCCTGGCACCTGGAATCCATAATGTTTTACTACTACTCAACATCTAGATCCCAAAATTTCCTTTATCCAATTAGCACCAACATTTCAACTTTCACACACTCCTCCTAAAATGGCATCTAATGTGATAGTTAAATTAAAATTGAGTAGAATCTAAAATATGCATATTGTGTTATTTTCACTATCAAAACGATATCCAAAATCTGCACCTTTCCTTAAAATCAATATATTCGAATATCTATTTTAAAGAAAGAACCATATTCAAATACGTAGGTTCTTATTTTTCCTTGCAATAATGTTTGGCCTTCATTATTGGTATATATGAAAGGTTTACTCATTGAAAGCTCACCCAATTGTCCACTCTCATCTGGCATCACATGTGGCCTATGGCATTTCAATCATATTACCTGGGTTATAATAAATTTTTGCATGTTAAGTTATGTGGCGTCACAATTGTTAAATTATGTTGTGTTATATGTATCATAATTAGTCTTGTATGGTATTTACCATGAGTCATCATATATAGCACCCAAATGTGGGTTTTTTAGATTCATTGTTCCTATACTCATATTATAGAATATGGATATTAGGATCCTATCGTTAAACCATCCAACTATCCAAAATTTCTCTCGGCTGACTACTCCTTACTCACATGGTATATGCCTTGGAATTCACCATGTCGCTCTTTATGGCATGTGATGTGTCATTCTGATCTACGTGTCTAGTTCTTCACTTTAATATTTATGATATTCCTTCCTTCTCGATTACACAATGTACGATCATCCAACTTTCACTCTAGTAATCATTTCTACCATTCAACTCCTTTTTTCCTGGATTACAAACTGTCCAACCTTCCAACTTTTCCTATCAGATTTATTTTTACTATTCAAATATCTAAACATGTGGGTATTTGGCTTCCTTAGAAATTCGGTGGTTTTAGTTGTTGGTGTTCTATTTTCTACCCATTATGTTGTTAGAAATTGGTTTCAACTATTTGTTTTTTTTTGGGAGATTTGGGTCGGTTGTTTCAGTTGTTTTGGAAGTTGGATTTTGTGTCTCCTATATCACCAAATATATTGCTCCTGCTCCATCTACTCGTACCAAATCCTGTCCAGTAAACTATTGCAGACTACGTTGGATTTTGCAACATTTTTCTTATGTGTATCGTTATCGAACCACAAAAATTATTTTGAAATTCGAATGGTCATGAACACCTTCAACTATGAGTTGTATAAAAAAAACATGTCTTGAAAACGCCTCAATAATGTGAAAGCCCATCACTGTACAAAAAAAGTAACAAATTTATTTCCCAATGACAACAACAACCTCAAACTTCCCTTTGAAAACTAAAGTCCTTGAAAATTAAGTCCATTGTATCTCTCATAATGCTCATGGACATGGACAGACTTCTGCTATAAAGCAAGATTCATTTTCTATTATAACATTCTCTCACACCCTTGTAATTTAATATTTCCTTCATGCCTCTATTTCAGTCCTCTACATTTACTTCAGAATATAACACTTTCCTGAGACATAACACACGTCATCTTGGTAAATTAACCATGTTAAAACTGAAAAGAGAACAACAAATGTGTTGACATGGCATATTTCTGTTTAGCACACTAAATATTTCTTTCATATATCCCCCATATGGGTAGCTTATTTATTTGTGCAGGAAAAATGTTTAGTGTTTGATATATTCAAATGCCATGATGGTGACAAGATTTTCCTTGCAAATTGACATATGCATATGCAAAATTGTTTAATACTGAAATTCCTTTATTCTTTTTTGGTTTCTCTATGGTTAGTTTTCTTATTGTTGTTACAAATGTTACATATGTTAATATTCTTTTCCTGAATAATTCAAAAACTTTCCATCTTATTTAACTTACATGTGTTGATTGCAGCAGTTCAACCCTTGGTTTTCATGCTGCAAGTATAGAAAAAAAATATCACTTTCGTTCTGGTATGTCTTCGTATTTCCCCATGCATTATTTTTGCTTCTTATACATTTTCTTAAAATAGAGTCTCATCTTATGTATAGTCTTTTTTTCCTTCCAATTTAATAAACACCCACTAACCTTTTTTTGTCACAATTTTTTTATTCTATATGTGCTTAACTTACTTGTTGTAACTATCCATTAGAAAGTTAAAAATTTTATGCTATTTTCTTAAGGTAAATTATATTTTCCTTGCTTATTTTTAACCAACTTTAGATTTTCCTAGCACTTGCAATTTTACGAAATGCTCTATGTGACGAAATTCTGTGTTCCACTGGCTCCATGTCTAGAACACTACGTGGGTATGTGTTGCACTATTTTCCTTCAAATTCTGCCAATGGGAAAGGGATTTAATTTTTTGCATGGCCATCCTAATTGACATGAAAATCACATATCTAGTGGATTGTGTGCATTTTTCGTATCCCATTCCAATCCTACCCAATTTCATGTTTAATATATGGAACAACTTATCACATATCTAAAACAATCTATTTTAATCATACATAAAAAGGCATGGATTAGTAGTGTTGTCCTTGTAAATTTGAAATATTGCCATAGTTTAAATTTCAACTCTAATTAAAAATCTACTTGTCATGCATATATCTTCCATAACTTTTAAAACCAAATATTATCTCCAAAATATGTTTCCCCATGCTTCTATATATTACACACTTCTTTCTTCAAAATCTTTGTTCCTTCATGTCTTTTAAATTTTATATTGTAGCCTTCTCCTACACCTTTCTGCAAAATATACTTATGTATTTGAACACTTATATTTCAAATCTTTTTGTAGTTCCTCTTTCCCAGTGGAAATTCATAGCAAAATGGATCCAAATTTCACTAGCAATGCACTTTCATTGTTGATGGTTGGTTCTACCGAGTTACAACCAATCCTCCAAGTGCTTTCCATCGAGAAAATTTGCCCAGGTAGGGCTGCAGCCCCCCAGTACCATCTCTCACTTTTTGGTGGAACACATAAACAAGTGGTTTTTCTCCCTTCAATGCATAATTCCCTTGCAACATCTGGGGAGATTCAATTTGGCTCCATTGTGCTCCTAAAAAAAAATCGTTGCACATCCTTCCATAAAACTTTGTATGTTGCGACTTCCTCTCCTACCTTCCTTGCATTCCTATCCATTTATGTATTTTTTTTAATATCTATTTATTTTATTTTTATTTTCCTATTCCCCTCCTCTCTCAAGATTCTTCTTTCTTGCAAGTTGCTTTGTGTAACCGAGCTTGAAATTACCCAGTGTACAACACTTCTGATTGGCGAGCCAATCCAGCTTGTTATTCCGGCTGAACAAGTACTCCATGACACCTCATCCTCGACAAGCGCCTCTACATTGCCGCCAAATTCCCCAATATGGGGCCATCTTGCAGCCTTTGGTATGTATAGTGCTCCTGGTCCAACAACTCTCCCTTTCAAGGCACTCAGCTAATCGTGGAAATATTGATCTATAGAAGGCAGGGTCCTTGCCAAAACACCAATACGTCAATACAAAAACAGACATGGCACTGGTAAATCTCTTGGGTTTGACATTCTACACTGTACTGGTGACTAAATACACCTGTCTACTTCCAATGACATGGAAGACTCTTTGGATTCTCTCATACAAGTGGTTAGACTATACACAATATAAAATGACACCATAAAGGTTCCTATTCCTTGCTACAACCATCTTAACCAACCATTCTAAATACTCATTTTCTCTACATCGATCGTCACTGAGTCCATACATGAAGATCAATCAATACCTCCCAATAAATTCCATTTAATCCTTATCAATTCACTAAATATTGCAGCTATCAACTCAAGTATTGATTTTATTCGTCTTGTTAGTGCAGCCCCTCCTGCATCGATCGTCCTTTGGCGTAATGACATAGATAATCCTATGAAAAAAATCACCTTGCGTGACATGTCAAGCTGCAGCATTGATGCCACATTATGGGGTGTATAGTGGCATGTAAAAGGCCAAAATATTTCGGATCTTCATGGCTCAAGGGCCACTCTGGTCCTTGCAATAAAAGGGGGTCGTGTCATCGAGTTCAATGTAAAGACTATTGGAGATATTCCCACCACTTCCCTTATAATAGACCTAGATCTTGTTGAAAAACACCAACTCCAATAATGGTTCCATATATTGGGCATTAATGCATCCACACCTTCGCTCAACCAAAAATACATAGGGACCCCTAGCAGGCCCTTCAAAACAAATACAATTTCTGGAATTCTTAAGTTGCCTTTCTCTGAGAAAACTCTGTGGGTTTTCATCTGTGCTACTACTACAAAATTGACATGGAAGCTTTTTACTTCCTTGCATGCCCAATTAACATTGATGGCACAAAATGCATGAAGAAATCTATGCAACAATCTCACAACATGTGGCATTACACAAAATGAAATGGTACCTTCCTCGAATGTGACTACCATTATGTACTTTGACTTGAATTGCAATATCACAATGACCATTTGGAAAATTTCATTGCATTCAGTGATGCTACAATTGAGCTCTTGGGCATATCGAGAAAGGACCTTCTCCTCCTTTCAAAAGAACCCGAAACAATCTGCGACATCACCATCAAGATAAAACACTGTCACTTCCTATTCACACTTTCTACTAGAACATACACTTTCAATGGCATTGAGCACTTTCTCCCAACCCTCATGCACTCTGAAGAGCTCCCTTATCCCTTTGCATATTCCCTTCTCCTGCATGACATAAAATGCATCTCTACACCTTCCAAAAACGTCGTTTTCCAACCAAAAGTACCTTTGTTTCCCCTCCTTTTTTGTTGAGACTTTGCCTTCCTTTTGCACACCCTTTTCGTGGAACACCTATGACCTTTTATTTTTTACCCTTCACTACTCTCAAAGTCATATTTTTGTTTTCGAATCCTTTCGCTACATTACCACTTCGTTTCCCTTTTCCCGACTTGTTTCTCCATCTAAACTATTCTATGCATGCAATAAAAATGTAAAATTTTGCATGCCTTGTTTAAGTTATCTTCCTACACCTCTATCTCTACTAATTTTTTAAAAATTATGATACAGAAATACTTGGTACTCTTGTACATTTTCATGATAAATACATGGGTATTATCTCACATGCATTACTATGGCCTTATCTACTTTCTGTAAACTTCAACTATGGAAATACTTGTTTTTTTTTACAAAGTCGGTTGTTGATTATATTCCAAAAAAAAGGGGAGCCAAAGCTCCATTACATCTGAGTTACAAAGAGTGCAGCAGAGGAGGGGTATCACACAAAAAACCCAACCTTATGAGAAGTGACTTCTATTAGTATATTTAACACCTGAATTTTTATAAATCCTAACAAACTAAAAAAAATTGACTGTGAATTTAAAAGACATTGGACAAAATAGAAAAGTTGTCCCTATCCTTGAAGAAGGAATGGAGCGAGTTTAGCCCCTTTGGTTTTTCTGCTCGCTCGTGTTATCCAAGTTAGTGTTGGTTGCATTTTTGGTGCTTGTGCTTGGCGTAGTTTTTTTCTCCATCATGTAGTGGAGGCTTTCCAGAGCTTCTTCAATATGAACACAGTGGTTGTTGACTTCTCTCAGTTGTTCTGTGAGTGAGTGAGCTCTGTAGTTGAGAATGTTCATGTCTGAGACATGATTCTCCTGAGTGATCCTGATCCATGCCTTTATCTACTTCATTTATGCTTGCATGGCGAAGCAATGGAAACAAATCTCACTTTTCATATTGATTGTAGGAGGAAAATATTGCTGAGAATATTGAGGAGGAGGAGCAAGGGGAGAGGAGGATATGGGATCCAGCAAAGGCAGGAAAGGTCCATGAAAAAATATGCAGGATGATAGCAACCTAGAAGGATGATAACAACCTAACACAGATGGGAGACACATGAGTGCCGAGGCTAGGGGGAGAGATCGCCAAAAAGGAGCGGGAAAGTAGGAGAGATGGGTCACACAATTGAAGAGATAATAGGGGAGAGAGAATGGAGCAAAGGGATAGGGAGAGGTATAAATAGGGGAGAGGAAGGATGGGATCGGGAGGAGGGAAGAGGGGATAAGAAGAGTGGGGGGGATAGAGTCACGGGATATGAGAGGGGGAGGGGGTGGCCGTCACAAAGGATAGAGTATGAAATCGAGAAGGAACAAATATTGAAGTAGACCATCATGACAAGAGAGGACATGGGGAATTCAAGGGATTGGGGTGATTTCAGAGGTACCTTGAGAAGAGACAAGACCAAGGGAATTGGAGAAGGCTGAGATGGTTGAGTCATATTTTTTTTTCTTGCCTCTTAGAATGTGGTAGAAATCTAAATCTCCAATACTTTGGGCCAGGATTTGTTTTCTGACTATGATTCTGCTGAGAGCAATGTTGTGGGACATTAAGGAGTTAAACATCATTCAGATGAAAATGGAGGAATCTCTGAAGACCAGTAAATTTTTTATTTTGAGCTTCTTAATTAATTGTATACCTTGCATCAAGGAATATGATTCTGCCTTTTTGTTCAACATAATTCCCAAGCCCCATTCAAAGGAAACAGTATGATTACCATATTCATCCATGATGAGGCCCCCCATGCCAGATGTTCTGAGATTTGATTTTAATGCACAATCAAAGAAGAGCTTAGGTCGATGGATACCATTAAGCCATTCTAAGAATTCTTTTTCTTTTCGTATTACCTTCCACTTATCATTATTATTTGGTTGCTTTGTTGAAGGCCTTTGGTAATTAGGGAGGTGGTTGAGCACGCATCTGAAGGATTGTCTTTCCTCTACTTGCACATCATTAATACTGAAATAGTTGTTTTTCTTTGAAAGGATGGTTTCAACAGTTAGGCTCCAGGTCTTGCTCTGAACCTTTCTCACACAAGTTTTTTTCTCTTGGAAGATGACTTTGTTTCTCATAATCCATGTATTCCAAAGGAGAACATAAGGTACAATGCCCCAGATTCTTTTGATTATGATTTTTTTATTTTTGGTGTAGGGATGTTTCTTTTTATACATATCTATGGAGTCTGTAACACAGGTATTTGCTTCAACCTCAATGATAAGGGGAGGGGTGAGAAAGAGGGGTAGGTAAGAAAGAGGTGTTGTATAGATTCCTCTACAAAATTGCAGAGGGGACATCTGGAGCCCCCCTGGCTGCCCTTCTTTCGCTGGTTGTCTGCAGTCAAGTTCTTCCTCTTACTAAGGTGAAAATGAATTTTTTTTATTTTGGGAAGTGCTTGTGATTTCTATACATGCTTCCAGACAGTCCACGGTGGAGAGGATGGGAGATCGCCAAGAAGGATCTCATATCCAACTTTTATGGAGTAGGAGGACCTGGTGGGGTCCCATCTAAAACCATATTCTTCTCCCATTTCCAGGGGAGCAGCATCATTGAGCATAATCACTAGCTTTGATATGTTGTTGTGGAGATGTGGAGGAAGGTTTGGGAGCATCCAACCATCCCAAAGACGATTGGCTTCATTCTAGCTATAGATTTGATTTAGAGTGTTGATGCCAAGCCCTTGGAGGTGATGTTTAATGTGAAGGAGTCCCAAATCATTGGCAAGAGGTGGATTCCCCGTGATCTTATCGTTCTCTATGTCGATGTTGAGGCCCTCATGTAGAACTTTGGAAATGTGGTCACGCAAGAAGGCTACAAATTTCTTGCAGAGAGACAAAATGTGGGAAAATGGTATGCTAGGAATGGATTGGTCCAATAAGCATTGTCTTGGGGCGGAAAGGTATTTTCACTCCTGAAAAGTTTTCCACCAGGACGATTGCCCTGTTAAAAGCCTCCAAACAATTTTTCCTTCAAAGGCCAGATTCAGTAATTGTGGAATGTGAATTGAAAGGCCTCCATTTCATACATATTAGTGACATGTCTCCATTTATTCTTTTTTTTTTTGCTTTCCTCCTCGCCACAAAAAGTCCCTAAGGATGATCTCTATTTTGTTATGTATACTGATTGGGGCTTACAACAAGGAGAAATGGTATAGATAAAGTGTTGAAAGGACATATTTTATTAGGAATAAGTGCCCAACCATGTTGAGCCAAGAGGCTCCCCACTAAAGAATTTTAATATTCATCTTATCAAGAGTGATGTTCCACACCTCATTTCCCAGCGGTCCGTTGCTTACTATCATCCCGATATAGTTGAAGTATTTCCAGTTCCATTTGTATGGGATTCCAAAGATTTGAGCTATGCTATGAATAATGTTCTGAGTAGCATTCCATCCAAATTAGGGAAATTTTGAGGTCTAAAATTGACCTCCTAAGGAAAATGTACAATCAAAATTCATTTTATGAGAACCAATCACATTTTAGGGGATGACATCATCCCTAATGGTTGAGGTGGCATTGCTTGAGTTAAAAGTACTTACTTGTCACATTCTCAATGGTGGATAAACACTCATGGTTAACCATGGTAGTGTTCTAAGTATTTTTAAAGTCATAAAGTAAAGTACTTATAATAAATGTCATTTCACATTTTTTGAATAAAATATTATTATTGTCATTTCATATTTTTTGAAAGAAACAATGCATATCCCTACACAATCTTCATATCTTTACACACTTTTCAATAAATATTATATTTGTATATTTTCATATATTTATTTTTAAATTATATATTCATCCCAAATTATTTAATATTACAATTTTAAATTAATTATAAGTTAATATCTATACATATATATTATACATATGAAATCAAAATAAATAAAATGTAACCTTGTAATTTTAGGATAAATCAAATCTATAAATATTATTATTATAATATTAATAGCAATACAAACATATTAAAATTAAATAAAAAAGGCATTTTAGTTTTGTATGATGAAAAAATGTATATTAGTTCTGTATGTTGAAAAAAGGTATATTAGGTTCAACATAATTTGGGGCAAAAAAATTTAAATTTCAACGTATATAAATCTTATACTATACTTATAAAAATAAATTGAATCCATTTCAATATTTGTTTTTCTTTAATTTTATCTACAACTCAATTCATTTGATTATGATTATATTAATATTATATATTATTGTATATAATATTATGAAAATGTTATAAATTATATATTATATGTTTTTTTATATTATGTATTATTTCTTCTTATGTTATAAATCAATTTAATTTAATATGTAATATAAAATTCATACTCAAAATAATATATTACATTTATTATATCATATCATATTATTTTTATATATAATATTGATTTCATGTTATTATAATTTAAATAATATAATTATTTATTAATATTATATTATATAACTAAGAATTTATGAAATTATATTTATATTTTATTTTAAGTTATTTAAGAACAAAGGACAAATGCATTAGTTGTTCAATGATAATGACTTATTCTTGGAAAGCTCATTCTTATTTATAGTCACATCAATACGATTATTTTATTAATTTTATTTTGGTACAACTTTTGAATTGAATTTAACCATGGTTACATGGAATGTGGTGCAAAAAGTGAATTGCAAATTCATAAATGTTATTTTATTGGTTTAGCTATTATTTTATGATTTCCTTAGGAGGCTTGTTTTAGACCTCAAAACTCCCCTAATATGATATGCATATTTTAAAGGAATTGATTTCTCCTCCAGAGTATTGCATGAATCTGTTAAGTAGGCTTTGGAATATTCTGGAAACTATGCTTGAGGCCCCTCCCATAAATAAGGTATCATTAGAAAATTGCGAGTGATTCATGTTTTTTGTTCCATTGCATAATTTTATGCTAGTAAATAATCTCGTTCTGTGATTGAAGTCCAAAGCTCTGCTGAAGGATTCAACCATGAGGATGAAGAGAAACAAGGAAAGAGGGCATCCTTGTCTAAGTCCTCTAGAAGATTGGAAAAAAGGACCTGGTCTCCCATTAACTAGAGGAGAGATCCAAGCCTGTATACGAGAAATGATTTCTTCATTGAAGCCCATTTTTCTTAAGACCGAGTAGAGGAAGGAGCGTCTGACTCTATCAAAGGCATTGGCAAGATCTAGTTTTAGCACAAACCCCTTTTCCAATTTGCTCATACTGGAATGTATGCCGTTTTGGACCAGAAATATAGAATCGGAGATTTTCCAATTGGCTAAGAAGCCTCCCCAATTTTCTGAGATTAGACCGAGGAGAAATGATTTGATGTGGGTAGAAAGGATTTTTGTGATTATTTTGTAAGAGGAGTTTCATAAGGATATGGGGTAGGACCTGAAGAAGGAAGAAGGAAGGGGTAGGACCTGGTCCTGGAGTTTTTTCTGGTTGAAGAGTCCATATCGCCTTAATAATCTCATGTTCACCAATATCTTTGGTTAAGGAGGCATTGATTTCTTCAGTGATCATGGTCAAGGTGTGCCTCAATATATCTTCATAATACTCTATCCCCTTTTTTTCTCTTAAAAGGCTCTTATGATGCTAGTGCGATGCCAATTTGATCTCAACTTGATCATTTAAGGTGTTGCCCTCATCGTATTTTATAGATGTGATAGTGTTTTTGGAGGTTCTAATTTTTTATTGGTTTTGGAAGAATGTGGTATTCTTGTCCCTTTCTTGAAGCCAGAGACTTCTGGACTTAATCCTCCATTTTTCTTCCTCTCTACTCGAATTGTACATTTTCTAATACAATTCCCTCTCTTGAATTTTCTTTTCCTTGGTGATGCCTTTATCCTCTATTTCGTTCTGTGTATCCTCTAACCTCCGTTTAATATCATTCTTTTTCAACTCCGGTTCTTCATAATGCTCTTTTGCCCATTTTCGAAGAGCTGTGCAAACAAGCTTTAATTTTGTCTCCCATATGAACAAAGGAGACCCTACTCCCTGCACATGCCATGTGCTTTCAAAAATTTCTCTAGCCTCCTAGAAGTCACACCATAGCGGATTAAACCAGAAAGGTGAGGGCCCAGAATTTTATTGCGCGCCTAAGAATAGAGAGATGGGATAATTATTCGAAGCCGAGCATGACATAATAGAGGAAGTGGAAACATTTCGAAGGGTGATGAGGGAGGCTGCCACAAGAAAGAAATCCAATCGCTCCATTATGTTACCTAGGCCAATCTTGCAGTTATTCCAGGTGTGATTTCGATTCCTTGGTATTATATCTACGAGATCGTGATCTCTCATAATGTGTTCCAGCTGATCTCTTGAGGGGTCAGGAGTAAAATTTCTCCCTCTTTTCTCCTTTGGGTCCATAACCAAGTTTAGTCGCCTCCAATGATAAAGTTACTACTGCCTACACATTCCATATCTGCCTGGAGAACGCCAACACATTTCTTTGTCACGATAGTGATTTGGCCCATATATGTTGTAAACTGTGATTACAATGTCTTCTTGCAAATGTTGTATCTTGGATTTTATCTAGTGTTGGGTATTTGAGATTATTTGATGCTTCCATATGCTCTTATTCCATGTTAAAGCTATTCCTCCTGGTGCACCTCTAGATCCTACAACTGTGCCTGAGTAGTGCTTGAGTCTGCTTATGATTTATTCCATGTCATTTTATTCCTGTTTGGTTTCTTGTATGAGAATTATGTCTGGTTGTTCTTGCTTGATGAGGTCTTTTAGGACATTGGTTTTAGAGGGATGCCCTAATCCCCTACAATTCCATGTGAGAGCTTTCATTGCTTAAG
Source organism: Pinus albicaulis (assembly GCA_034641835.2). Lineage (NCBI taxonomy): Eukaryota > Viridiplantae > Streptophyta > Pinopsida > Pinales > Pinaceae > Pinus > Pinus albicaulis. The sequence goes on along the minus strand of CM076573.1, from coordinate 729,469,473 downwards.
GGTTGAGGGTGTAGACCCAAGATTCCCTCCTGGAATGCCCTAATCCCCTACAATTCCAAGATAGATCATATATCCTTAGTTACATTTCTTGTGATGATCCGGGTGAAGGAAGGTTCAGAAGATGAGGGGGGAGATGATTTAGAGGGAGATGGGGGCGGGGGGGAGGAATGGGATGGGGGATATTCTTCCAGAGATTCCAGAGCAGAAAAGGGGTTTGTCAATATGGGTTCAGATGAGGTTTGGGAGGAGACCAATGAGGGCTCGGGAGGAGTAGGGTTTCTAGGGCCGACCAACAAAGGGAGTGGATGAGAGGTCTGAGGCACCATGTTTTTAGAATTGGAGGAGGGTTTTTTCATTTTGATAACTTCCCACTAGGGTTCAGAGTTGCTTTAGTTTTCTATCTCAATCAATTTTGAGCATCTATTTACAAAATGACCATATTCATGACATACCTTGCATTTTAAAGGCAGTTTTTCATAATCCAATTGTTGTATGTTCATTCAATTATCCACCTTTAACTTGATTTCTTCCGGAAGTCCTTTGCCAAGATCTACCTCAACAAAAATTCTTGTGCGGGCATGTATGTTTTCATTCAGTTCACTTTTGTCTATGAACTTTCCAACTGCATTCCCTATTTCTCTTACAGAGTCGTCCCCCCAGCAATGAAGAGGAAGGTGGGGAAGCCGAACCCAAACTGGGACAACGTTTGGGACATCTAACTCTAGATCAAAATCTAGCGTCCATTTTTTCAGATAGAGCCCCCTGGTATCCATGAAGTAGGGGCCATTTCGAAGGATCATGTCTTTATATTCCTTAGTTTCAAAATTAAAGGTGAAAAATCCCCTGCCACAGAATTTGATGGATATTTTTCCTTGCGTTTTGTCCAGCCAGTTACACTTAAACGATTTCTGAACAGTCTTTGGTGAAGGCCATAGGCCCATAAATTGTCCCACAAGCCCTTTCTCAGCCAGGGAGAGAGCTTCCATTCGATGGATTTCTGGGGGAAGAGAGACTTCTTGTATTATATCCAGTTTCTACACAAACTTCAATGTTGCAAGCCGTGGGCGTGGGGGATCTAGGGAGGCGACAAGGGCTGAGAAGGCCGAGGCATGGTCAAGGGGAGCTGCCTCCTCTGGGATGGACTCCGGAGGGGCCATGGGAGACTGAGATGTGAGTAGTGATGGGGGAGCTAGGGCGTGGAGGCTACAGCGCAGGCCATAGAGAAAAAAGTTCTCTATTTAGTAAAATAACTATGGTAATGCTTGTTACTCTTGTACATTTTCTTAATAAATACATGGGTGTTACCTCAAATTCATTGCTATGACCTTCTTGGTTCTCTCATGTGATTTTTTTCCACATTGACATATTTAAAATACACATATGCATATGGATATGTTCTAATAAGGAAATCATGCATAGTTACTTCTTTTCATACTTGTGTAATACATAAGTATTGTTTTCTAGATCCAAAACAAACTTAGATGACCTTATAATTTCTAATACAACTAATATTAAATTCAACATTCCACTAGCCAATGATATAATTAAAGACATATTATTATTTACCTACATTATGTTTCCCACCGGTTCCTTTATTACTCCAAATCCACTTCAACAAAATAAAATACAAATTTAATGCTTCTACACTTTGTGATAAAATCCATTCGACTTACTCCATAAAGGAAAAACAAAAAAAGAAAAACCCTCATCCTCCAACACATCCTTCCCTTGCTTCCCACCTTCATATAGCACTTGCACCAAATGTTTCATTGCTTCCTTCTTGCAGAAAACAGAAAACCAAACAACTTAATACCTAGGACAAACAAAGGAGAAAACAACATCCTTCTCTATCAGCTTTGAAAATAATTTGCTTCTATGCTCATTTTTTCCATCCTACATATTGACTTTTTAATCGCAAAAATACATGCTTGCTAGTTCATTTGTATTTTTGTTTTTTTGTTAACTTTGTTTATCTTGCAAATTGGAATACATTTAATTTTCTTTTTCCTTCCTCACACGAACACTTTTTTTTCTACATACACTATTTTCTCCCTTCACATGCCTTGTTTACTTGCCTTTGTCCACAATTCACTTATGCATCACATTTAACAATACTTTCCTTTCTTGGATAGCTATGCAAACTACTCCCGAGAATGATGCAAAGAAGGCACGTTAACAAAGGCGTTACACAATTAACAAGGATAGAATAATCACACGACGTCGTCTACTCTACAAAAATGAGCACAATGTTCCTTCTCAACTTTCCCCTACTAGAAATCCTCCAACTTCCTCCCCATCCATCTAAAAAACTCCTTCTATTCTCACCTTCATTTCCACCTGTCACCCACATTTCGCCCAACCATTCTCTTTCCTCACCTTCTAGCTTTTGTATAGAACCATCCCTGGAAGTTTCTTCCACTTTAACTCCTCAATATTGCACAAACAATCCTCTCCAACAAGCACACCATCATTTCCATGAAATAATAGATGCACTTAGCACCCTTCGAACTTGCTCCATTTGTTATAAATCTTACCCATACATGAAAACAATTTTTTTTTGTGGTGTCAGCACTTGTTGCCTCTTTTCTTCTGAACGATGTACACATCATTTTTCCTTGTCGAACCACATGGCCCCAAGAGAAAAACCATATGTCCTCTCTTGCTTGACTCAAGTTGAAGAGATGGTTATTGCACGTGTCAAATCCAATTATTCAAGTGACCCATGCACGTGGAGGGAAATACAAGTACTTTTTCCATAATATTTTCTTCCCTCAAGATATAACTACTATTTACAACTCTCTTCCATGCATGCTCGCAGATATATATATCCTTGTCATTACTAAATGCAGTCCTGACCACACAAGTTATGAATTTTTAGTTAGTATATCACGAGTTCTATCTACTTTGCAATATAATATAGAAAATTATCCCTAATACAAGGATTTCCATGTAAACCCATGTGCACTCTCTTATTTTCATGAACTCCCAATCGATGTCTCCCCTTACATACATAATGTCATCACCACTTTATATGAACCGCAAGAAATCCTTCAAGAGCTTCCTACCCCTGATCCTCTTTTGCCTCAACACTACCAAACACTGATGTAGGAGCATCTTGCTCGAAAAATCATTGTATTTTTGGTTGACTTAGGGGCTCTAATGTTTGATAAGTAATTTAATTTATTAATAGGAAATTCATATATTTTTAATAATTTGAATGAGAAATAGGTGTGTGGGGTTTTTAATGTAAATATTCTCACATAATTGAGAGTACGAGAGATATTATACTTGTGAAGATCTCATAAAGATCTTAGGGATTAGGAATTCCTAGAATAGGGATTTAGTTTAGTCAAAAGTGGATTTAGAGGATTTTTAGGATATGTTTGAGTAGATTGTGGATCTGAACCAAAACTGGTTGCATAATCATTTTGTATATATTTGTAAGACTCAAAGGAATTAGGAGAGGCCACTTCAACTAAATAAAATCAGGCCATGTATAGAAATATGAATTAAACGAAGATTGTGAGTATATGTACAATTCGATTAATGAAAGGAAGTTTTCATTATTTTTCATTATCTATGTGAATATTAATTGATGAATTCTAGTTTTTTTGTCTATCTGGAGTTGATGATGGATTAAAATAAATCTATCATATCAATGAAGTCATCCTTGAAGACTAAGTTATCTCTGTATAACTGGAAATTATCTCTGCTCGAGAAATTGATTTTATTTTTATTTTTATTTTTTTTCTGTGTGATACACATGTAAGTTTATGGGCTGTGTATGATTATGTTAATCCTGGCTTGAACAATTTTATTATTGAATTGATGATGCAACAAATACTTCTTGTTATTTCTGAAATCTTGAAATCAATGCATGGAAAATATAGAGTATAGGAATACGCAACTCCTGTGAGGAGGATTAGAGCCTCATCAGAAGAACCCGGAGATATGGTGGCACATTATGAGTGGATTCAAAATTTAAGAAGAAAGGATCAATTTGTTCACATTCCCATGAAGCTAATCGAAGAGAAATCCAATTGAACCGTGTGCAAGGGGGATTGAAAACATAGTATTGTTTGCATGATTACAGGAATATGGTTTGAGTAATGGAGTTTGAATGGTGAATTCGATGTCAAAGGGAAGTGATGATGGAGAACCAAGAATTTCCGGAAGTGTATTTCGGTGATGTGATTGAGAATTCAAATAGGAGTGTTGTTGGAATTGCAGGTTGATGTGTATGCTTGCGAATTTAACATACCACAGTGAAGGATCCCTACGTAAATATTTTTTTTTGTCTCTATTAAGGTGTTGGAATTTTCAACACGGAAGGATTGCAACATTGTTTGTATAGGTCGTAGAATCAGATTAGTCTCAGAGTTAAATCAATTTCTTTATGAAGATAGAAATTTTATACATTGCTTTAATTTCTAATATTTATTGGTGTCTGAGTGTATTAGTTAAGCTAAAAAGTGAGTGTAGTCATGATTGACACTGTAAGCCAAGGATTGGAAGAATTCTAGTGGATTGAATCTTTCCATAGAGTGTGTGAATGAGACAATGTTTCCCAGATCAAAATTTAACCTCGGGAGTGAACTCGATGTGAAGAATCGAGTTACTCATATTATTGATTTGGCTAAAATTATTCTGCGGTCAAGAAAGTGAGTGTTGTGTGGGATTTTTATTATGACCGAGTAGACAGAGTAGGATATAAAGGATGATATGTTCTTGAAACAACAGTTCTATTCATGTTCACAAAGTTTTGTTCATGTTCCAGAATTATGTTCTTGTTCTAGCAGTTCAGTTTCTGAACAAGAACTTGGGTTCCTATTCGCACATCCAATGCTCTTGCACATCCAGCAAGACTGAAGGTAAACGAACACATGGGTTTTAAGAATCAGAGGGTTGATATGCTCATGTGTTCCACTAATCTCTCTTAGTTCTTCCATATAGCACAAAAATCTGAAATTAATCCTTACATAATTATGCATAAATGATATGAGCACACTGATTAATGAATATAATAGAGATGGAAGGGTTAAGGTATGTTTCTTGAGACTTGTAGTGTAGCCTAGTGTTTTAGAGTTACCTATTTTGGAGTCATAGACTTGGTAGATAATCCGTTTTGGTATCGGAGCGAGTAAAAGTTCTTTTGGGAAAAACACTAGTTGTATATGTAGAATAAAATTCTGATTGCAGGAATAAAGGATCATATTTTAAATCTGATAGGTAGTAGGCACACAAAGATAAAGTGTGGAAAAATATGGGGAGTAATTGATACTCTTAAGGAGAATTTCCAGAGGCAAATGAACAGGGAATAGTCCATTCAAAGTACAGATGAATGGTGGAAAAATATCATGAAGAGATATTGAAGGTGATATGGTATATTTTTATTTTTAACTCTAGGTTTTAGGATTGTGTTTGCGGACTTAAGGTCGTAAACAAAGAGGGAATATCTCAGAAAAATAAGAACAAGAGGAATGGTAAGAAGAATAACCAGTTGCATTCTTGAAGACAGAGTAAGTGTATACTCTCAAGGAAGGTGGTGAAGTACCTAAACGTTCCATATGAAGGTTGGATAGAGAGGACAAGATTTTTCTCAAGGAAAGTGGATTTAAGTTGCAGAAGCAAAGAGGAGCAAGACAGTTTCTCAGAATATGGTTCCAAGACAGAGAACCAAAAGATACCAAGAGGTGAAGCGTAGAGAGAGAGCTTACATTGTTGGATGGAAGGTATGAAGGCTTGCTAAAAATGGGATTGAATAGAGTCCAAAAGTGAAAAAATGAAGTTCAAAAAGGAGGAAAATATTTTAGTTGATAGTAATTTCGAAGGTTCGGGGAGAAGCCACAGAAAGGAGAAGGAAGATTCCAAGGAAAATGGCATGGGAAAGAGTTAAGAAGATATTGACAGAGAGAAAACTGAGATAAAGTTCCATATTGAGTTATTAATGAAGATGTTACAGAGGAATAAGGAAGACCAGAGGTATGGTTGGATTATTAGAAGAAAATTCAAATGGCATAGATTTCAAGTGAAGTGGAAGCATAGATTGAATGCTCAACTGGAAGAAGAGTTACTCAGAGTAAATGAGTATGAGGAGGAATTTTTGGTATGGGAACTAGAACATGGCCCATTATTTTTTGAAATAAATTAAGATACAGAGGAGAAAGCTACACAAGATCTTTTGAATCATATGAAGGATTTACAACAGCAAGAAGACCTGATGGTGGAAGCATCAAGTGAGACCACAAAGTCTTGTGTTTTTAAAACTGATAATTTGTGTGTGATTGCAGGTATTTCAGGAGATATGCAACCTTTTGAATATGTCTTCAGGATGGATGAAGATCTTGAAGTAAAATATGATGAATAAAACCTCTCATATGAGGAAGGATTTGAATGGTTGCAGTAGAAGGAGTTTATTGATGAGTTACTTAATGGGAGAAGACAATCATCTGAAGTTGTCATGGAGATGGAGGATAGAAATATTATTTTGATAAATAATGAAGGAATGTTGTCTCAGAGAGGGAAGCCAATCAATTTGACTAATTTTATTGATGACTAAAAATTGTAGGAGCATGCTAATGCAGTAGGCAGGGCAAGGGTAGCTCTTGAAGAGGGCTTACAGAAAGAGAGTAATGCAGAGTGTGTTGAAGAAGGAGGAGAGGTAGATTTGTCTCGGGATAAAGAGAATACAATCATAAGATTGAATGAAGAGGGTGGACGGCTACAGAAATATGCTAAGAAAGAAGAAGAACACATTTAAGACTATAAAAAACATGACGATGAAGTACTTGTGAGGTGATAAAGAGAAATTGAGTTTCCAGAGTATTTTCTGAAAGAACCGGAGTATGACCTTGTGATTGCAGTCAGAAATGAAGGAGTGTCTCAAGCTCTGATTGGGACAAAGATATGTAATAGTTTCCAATATTTTAATGTATTGGCTAGCAGAGAAGAAAATTTGGATGAGTATGCAGTCAGAAATATGACAGACACTTTAATTCCTGTAATAAAATTTGAAGATAAGAAGAAGCAAATGCAAATTGGAGAAGAAGATGTTAATGAAAGCAATCAGGGAACAAAATAAATTGATTTTGTGATTGAAGAAATGTGGAAGTTAACAATGGGACAATTCAAATGGAAGAATATCACAACAGAAAGGATGATCAATCAGAATTTGAAGATGATTGAAGAAAGGAAAATGAACCAGAAGATACCAGAAAAACAACAACAACAAAGGTGCAGAGAATTTGGACAATTACAAACTAAGGTTTGGGACCCTATAGGTTTTCATCGGCATATGAAATCACATGATCATGAGATCATGAATGTTTTCAACTCTGGGAGTCTGATGCAGGAGCATCATGCTCGAAAAATCATTGTATTTTTGGTTGACTTAGGGGGTGTAATGTTTGATATGGAATTTAATTTATTAATAGGAAATTTTTATATTTTTAATAATTTGAGTGAGAAATAGGTGTGTGAGGTTTTTAATGTAAATATTCTCACATAATTGAGAATACGAGAGATATTAGACTTGTGAATATCTCGTACATATCTTAGGGATTACGAAGTCATAGAATAGGGTTTAGTTGATCCAAAAGTGGATTTAGAGGATTTTTAGGATATGGTTGAGTAGATTGTGGATCTAAACCATAATTAGTTACATAATCATTTTGTATATTTTTGTAAGCCTTAAAGGCATTAAGAGAGGCCACTTCAACTGAAGAAAATCAGGCCATGGATAGAAATATGAATTAAAAAAAGATTGTGAGTATATGTACAGTTTGATTAATGAGGAAGTTTTCATTATTTTTCATTATCTCTGTGAATATTAATTGATGAATTGCATTTTGTATTTCTATATGGATTTTATGATGGATTAAAATAAATCTATCATATGAATGAAGTCAATCCTTGAAGAATGAGTTATGTCTGTATAACTGGAAATTGTCTCTGCTCGAGAAATTGAATTTGTTTCTGTGTGATACATATGCAAGGCTATGGGATATGTATGATTATGTTAATCCTCGCTTGAAAAATTTTAATATTGAATTAACGATGCAACAAAGACTTCTTGTTATTTCTGAAATCTTGAAATCAATGCATGGAAAAGACAGAGTCCAAGAATACGCAACTCCTGTGTGGAGGATTAGAACCTCATGAGAAGAACTGAGAGATATGGTGGCACAATATGAGTGGATTCAAAGTTTAGGAATAAAGGATCGATCTATTCATATTCCCGTGAAGCTAGTCGAAGAGAAATCCAATTGAATTGTGTGCAAGAGGGATTTAAAATAGAGTATGGTTTGCATGAGTACGTGAATATGGTTTGATTAATGGAGTTTGAATGGTGAATTCGATGTCAAAGGGAAGTGTTGATGGAGGACCAAGAACTTTTGGAACTGTATTTCTGCAACGTGATTGAGAAGTCATATAGGAGTGTTGTTGGCATTGTAGGTTGATGTGTATGCCTATGAATTTAAGATGCCGCATTGAAGAATCCGTACGTAAATATAAAATTTTGTCTCTGTTAAGGTGCTAGAATTTTCAACGCAGAAGGATTAAAAGATTTTTTACAGAGATCGTAGAATCAGATTAGTCTCCGAGGTAAATCAATTTCTTTATGAAGATAGAAATTTTATAGATTGTTGTAATTTCTAATAGTTATATATGTCATAGTGTATGTGTTAATATAAAAAGTGAGTGTAGTCATGATTGACGTTTTAAGTCAAGGATTGGAAGCAGTCCTATGGATTGAACCTATCCACAGAGTGCGTGAATGAGGCAGTTTCTCCCAGATCAAAATTTAACCTCGGGAGTGGACTCGATGTGAAGAATCGAGTTACTCATATTATAGATTTGGATAAACTTGTTCTACGAGAAAGCAAGTGAGCGTTGTATGGGATTTGTATTATCACCGAGTATACAGAGTAGGAGATGAAGGATGATACGTTCCTGAAACAACAGTTTTGTTCCTATTCACAAAGTTCTATTCTTGTTCCATAATTCTATTCCTATTCTAGCAGTTCAGTTCCTGAACAAGCATTCGGGTTATTGTTCGCACCTCCAACGTTCTCACACATTCAGCAAGACTGAAGGTAAATTAACACATGGGTTTTAAGCATCAGAGGGTTGATATGCTCATGTGTTCCCTTACTCATGCTTAGTTATTCGATATAGCGCAAAACCCTGAAATTAATCCTTCCATATTTATGCATAAGTGATATGAGCGCAAGGATTAATGAATATAATAGAGATGGAAGGGTTAAGGTCTCTTTATTTAGACTTGTAGTGTATCCTAGTGTTTTAGAGCTACCTATTGTGGATTCATAGACCTGGTAGGTCATCAAACACCCAAACTGAGATCAATGAAATATTTTCCTATGTAGAGTATTCTAACTCCACTCCCACCCATTTTCTTCAATGGCCCATTGTTGGCCTTTCCATAGTCAATGCATACTAACACTGAGGGCCTCCTCTCCATCTCTTTCCCCACCCTCTTCCCCACATGATCTACCATGTTAACCCAACAAAGAATCACAAAATTGTATATGAAAGAATACGCTTTGCACCTAATGTGCTACCATGACAATAGGTTTGGAAAACATCCTAGATTTTGCTACTACCTATACAACCTTATCATGTGCCATTGTAGTCAAGAAACAACTTCTGTATTCATTAAAAGGGACCTTGCAGATACCTTGCCAGAAATTTTTTTTGACCTTCACGACCACCTCCGCCAACTTCCTCCTTCAACAATTCCCAAAAAAATTATGCGATTGAACACTTCACTCCATAGAAGTTGTTCTTTCTAAACCAAGGCTCAAGGGGAACTCAGTGACATGATAGTTCAACTCAACAACCCTACCTTCTTCTTCACTCTAAGTGCAGTAGATACCAAATGGCATGACTTGCACATGGTCATGCCTTCTAATACTCCATTCCATGCACACGATCATCCTCGTTGGAGAATCCAAAACATTGTTGAAAAAAGACATCATGCATCTGAATAAATCCACTGCATATTCACAATATTTTTAGAAGAAGCCCTACTAAAATTATTTCATGTAAAGGAATACTAGTGCAGGTATTACTCAACCATTAATTACCTTTGAAATTTTATGTACCTGTTTTCATGCAAAAATATTACTTTCTCTATTTTATTTTTCTCAGGTATGAATGACTGCATAGAGGATATACACATATACATGGTTTCCTACGATTAAAAAATGCACCTAATATGGACAAACTTGACTAAACCAATGAATACAGCGTTGCTACTATAAAATATTTCTTTGATTGATATGTGATTGCTTGGAACCCTCGATCCATCCAACAGAGAAATATAGGAATACATCAATCTATGCTTCATGATCCTTTCCTTCTTGCAACAAATTATATCCTCACCTCCAACGAGCTAAAAAAATATGAGGAGCTTGTCAACTATGTCCAACGAGACACAAAATGGAATTCCTCTACATATCAAAACAAAAAAAACACAACTACATCTTGTCTCTATGGAGTTCGTTGGGAGCTACCCAAATCCTCTTCCATGCACATTGATGCATTATGCTAGAAAAAATATAGCCCTATTAGGAATGATGACATCCTTAAAGTCAACAACCTTCACAAGCTTACTATTTGGAGGGCCAACATTGATTTCCAACCTGATCTATCATGTCATGATGTCTTGTTTATGCCTTGCAAAAATTTTTCCTCTTGATGCAAATTCCTGACTGAAGAACTGGATGATAGGGACATTGGATCACAAGAAACATGCTACATGCTCCAAAAAATCCCCCTTACAAAATGTAGTTGTTATTTTGTCTCCCTTAATGTCAAGAAAATAGTTTTAAAATGTGTTGTATATAACTTGGATGGCCAACAACCAACAACACGCTTCATCACTTCACACATGCAAAGACACCCTTCACTTGAGTAGTTGTCTTTGATTGAAGTCGCACATTGTTGGTCATTCTCCTCTCGTCGCAAAACATCACCATGGAAATGTATCTTCCCTCCCATGGTCGTTCGCATCTCACCTCAGTACACTTCCACCCCCTCTGAAGATGCAGAATAGTATGTATAATTTTTTTGGAGTGAACTACTCTTTTATTTCCCTTGTTGCAAGCTACCTTACGAAATTGGTAGAAGTGATGAGAAAATTATTGCATATTGGAAACAAATTAAACACACATATCATGCATGGCATGTCCAACATGCATCTGAAGAACCACCTCCTGTTGACTCTCACGATGCAGATAATCCTGGAACGAATTATCACCCTCCATGGACATGAAAGAATGAAAATTCCTTTCTAAACTCCACCCAGGTAACAACATCCTTTTTTACGACCTTGACATGCTTTGCCACCATGACTTTGATGCAAATCATAATTGGGCCCATTCTCTTATCCTTTCAAACTTGCAAGACCACCATTTGATTCATAGAATTTGACCTCTCCTCCATACAACTATGCCATCTCCCCTCTCCAAATACACACTCCATTTCCTCCTTATCCCAAAACCAATTCATTCCTTTCAGTATCATACTTACCCACTTTTCAAACAACACCTCCATCACACTAAAATTGATCATCCAAGGTACTCCTAGGACTGGAAAATATTTCCTCATTAACTGCCTCGAAGATATGTTCCTAGTTAACTCTACCAATAGATAAAACTCTCTATTATTGCTTGCTCCAGTCGGCGTTTCCACATTCCAAATAAATGCACTAACAATAAACTCTTCCCTTCACATCCCCCTCTCATCCATGCAACCTTTGGAAGGTAAATCTCTCATGAATATTCAAGAACAAATTCAACATGTCAAATACATTCTCATTGAGTAAATAGTATTCTTTGGCCCTAAAATGCTTGCTCAAATTCATGAACGCTTTCACGAGGCTTTCTAATCCAATAGAAACAACATGTTTTATGGAAGATCTATAATCCTTGTTAGTGACCTTAGACAACTTCCACCAGTAAAATATACACCAATGTTTGTGGGCACATCTCGTGGAAATTCTATCTAAATGATCTTTGATACAATTGTCGCACTTTCAACTATCTTTCACTAGCAAGGAAGAAGCCCTGAACAAGTTGCATTTCACCAACTCCTCTCCAAACTTCAAAATTAAACCCCTACAACGGATGATTGGAAACTGCTCATGACATTTCCAAAATTTGTCCTTCAACATGTCGAGCAACAAAAATTTCACAATTCTATGCACCTTTATGCAACAAATGAATCTGTCACACTACACAATAAATACATGCTAAAAATTTTGAACATCTCAATTGCACATTGCCATGTTGAGGAAAGGAAACATCATTCCTCCGTTAATCAATAATATGATCAACTTGATGCAAAATTGCTCCTATTCATTAGACAACAAATCATTTTAACAAGGAATATATGGGTTCAAGCAGGCCTTGTTAATGGAGGACTTGGGAAATTTGTTCTATTTTTTACACAACTACTTCTAAACCCCACAACCTACCATCATTTGTTGTTGTCGATTTCATTCGCTACAAAGGTCCACCATGGGATGCTTCAAATCCAAATTATGTGCCAATTCCCCCTATAACAAGGGGTTATCACACAAAATACCACTTCGCATGGCATGGGGCTTAAAAATCCATAAATCACAAGGCATGAACCTCCAAAAAGCAACATTCAACATTGGAAATATCAATCACCAAGGCCTAATCTTCACAATTGTATCTAGAGTTAGATCATTGAGTTATATTTGTATCTCTCCAGCTTTTACCTTCGCTCGCTACTCACAAATGCAAGACAATCCTTATGTCATTTGTCAAAAAATAATAAAAGGCATACCTTGCCTCAAGATCTTTTCAACAACATCCATAAAGGATTCCTTTACTAGCGATTCACCTAACTCTACACTTGCACATATTCAATTTTCTCTCTTATTAAAAAAAATTCCTAGTTATTGACATGCTTTTACTCTACATTTATTTCAGTTTCAATACTTTCTATTACTCTTTTATATATCCCATTCACTTCATCTACTTTTCATTATTCATTAATCTCGGTTTCAATACTTGTTATTACTCTTTTATATATCACATTCACTTCGTCTATTTTTCAATATTCACTTATAAAATTCTTGTTCTTTTGAATATAAAAATATGGACATGGATTATGTCTCCCAACTCTACAACTTCTGCCATGAAATATATCACAAAGAGGTTTCTCTTCAATAAATACAACACAGATTCCCACAACCTCACAATTTTCCTCTATATCGCTTGCAATCAACTCTTCAACTACTCCGTAGGATAAATAATTTCATGTGTATCCTCATCCATACACACAAAAGGGATGCAACGAGATATTTTCCAACAACTTGGCACTCACACAACCTCGGGCGTATCCCACACCTAGATCTCAAATGGTGTTGTATATGCCACTCATCACCTTGCATTTAGGATTGAATTTGTCTTCCTTGTTTAATTTTTGTGAAAAAAAAAAACAAAATAACCTACATGGCATTTCCTTTTTTCTTGACATAAATTTATATTCATGCCATTGCTCCATGAATATGAATTTCCCCAATTTACTTATACTTTTAGAGCATTCAAAATGTTTTCCTTGTACATTTTTTGTTGGTTAACTATGTCTTGTAAATAAAACTTCCATATTTACATGTTCACTACATTTCACTATCTTCTACTATGTTTCTTTACTTTTATGTCTTCGTATCCCTTCACATTTTCTTAAATATTTACAATATATGTTGTTATTCGGATAATCCACACAATCTTATCACGTTCAAAAAAATTAAACACACACACACACACATACCACAAATAATTTTTAAAGAATAATTCAAATTTTACTCAACATAGTATACATAAACAGTAATACATTATCACTTTGCATTCTACTTCAGCAAAACATTTCACATAATTATCAAAATCTCTATAATTGCACAAGTTCATCAAAAATTATAAAATTTTCAGACAAAAATTTGTTAATATCCCATGTGGTAAGAACTTCATTCATAATAATTCCATGGTTCATTACTCGAACAACACCGTTAATTACCCCAAGTAATGTCGTGGCAGCAACCACGCAAAAATTCCTATGGAAACCCAATAAAAAACAACAACACTTGTCAAGGCTTGGAAACAAAAATGGTCTCTTGCATAAATAGAAACACAATCTCTATTGAGCAACATGAAAATCTATTATAACACATAGGATGGTCAATTCCCTCTTCACGTTAACTCCACTATCTTGTTTGATTGATGTGTTTTCCGCAAACATTGAATTTCCTTTCACCTATCTTCTTCTGTCTCGCCTTGCCAATTTCTTATGTATATTAGGTATCAAATATACTTTCTAACAGTGAAGTGTTAAATAACATAAATCAGCTTAGAAAAAAAATCTTGATAAAAAAATGCTTTCACTAGTCATTCTAAAATAACTTTCAACAACATAATATATGCAATCTTCTTTCACAATTTTTGAAAATGCTAGTAAATTACACACAAAATCTCCTATGCTTCAAATTTTCTTCCACTATTTCTGAATTGTTTTGAACTTCACTATTTCAATTGTGAGAGAAAAATTGTTGAAATGAATCCGAAATAAGTTGAACACACCTGAAGCAATGTAACCATGGGTGCGTGCAAAAGCCACTATAGAATCCTTTCCTCCACAAGTTTGAAAAAAATTCACAATCCTTAAATCAATGATCTTTACCTCATATATTTTATTGAACAAAATATTGGAAGACTTTACATCAACTACCTGATCTCCTTCATAAGAGGTTGCTCTTATGGTGTTTATAAATTTATCAAATCTTAAGAAGTACTTTGCAATATCTTCATCATCATGCATCTTTAAAGACTTAAATTTGATTTTAAAACCTTGAAGTGTCGGTGTTTTTACCTTGTTATCTCCTTCATAGAAGCCTCTCATCTTATCTCAAATAGCTTTGGTAGTTGTGTAATCCATTTCTTTGACTAGTAATAATTTAGGTAGGGTAAGAAGCAAGGCATTCGTGGATTTAGAGTTGCATGTGAACTCCATATACTTATCTTTAGTAATAACTTCTAGAGGCTTTTGATATTCTTCTTCCAAAACATCCCACACATCAACTCCAAGTGATTAAATGTAGGTATTCATCCCTACTTTCCAAAACACATAAATTTTTCCATTTAACATGGGTTCCCTATTGGTAAATCCTCCTTCTTGGTTTATTATGGTCCTTGATCTTTCTTCCCACTATTAAAGTGGAACTGAAGGAACTTGGTTGCTTTGATACCAATAGTTAGAAACCATGACAATACTAACGGGGGGTGAATTTGTATTGTATGAATTTTAACAATTTATTTTACTTACAATGATACTAGGACACCAAGAAATACTTCAGAAATTAATTCATATCAACATGGAAAGAATTAACATAACTAGCAAAAATAGTACAGAGTGATTCTTAAAAAATTTCTTGAATTCCTTCACAAGGCAAGCTACTGCTTATTGTTAAAAAAAATTCTGGCTACAACCAGAAGGAAACTACTACTCCCTCATTTATTAGCTACAACCGAAAGGAGCTTCAACCCCAGAGTTTATCCGGTCCTATTGGAATGAGCTTCAACCACTAAAAATTTACCAACAAATACTGGAAGGAGAAATGACCCCTAATCTGCAAGCTACAACTTGCATGACCTCAATGATTCATCTTTCATATATTTTCAAACTCAAATGATAAATCCATTCCTTTAAAAAAAATCAATTTTTCACTCAAACACTCACCAAAACCACCATTACCAACACCTTCAACAATATTTCATTACTAAACAAAACAACAACATCACCAACATGCTCACACAATTTATTAGTTGCACGCCCTTTCCTTGCTCATTTGTTCTTCTTATAAAGGTTTCAGACTAATATTTTTAGCTAATGAACTTTTGTTTTCTTGAACTTGAATGATTGCATGAATATTTTCTTTTTTCTTTTTTATTGCTTCTGTCAAGTCATTTAAATGTGCCTTTTAATTCTTCAAGCACTATTTTGTTTTCTCTCTAAGAGAAGCTGAGTTAAACTATTGTTTTCATCAATTTTGGTGAGTTGCACGATTTAACAAGGATTTTTCTAAATCTGGCGAGCTCCAAATTTAGCTAATATGCCAATTTTGCCACCAAAATATGTCCATGACACTGTACACTTTCAATAGCCTATTCATGCTAGATTTTATCAATTTTAGTGTTGTTCTTTATTTGGCATAAGCACCAAAATAAAGACGTAGGTCCATTTTTTTTGCACTTCATAAAATATGGCATAAATGTCAAAGTTCCCAACTCATTCATGAAGAGTCCTTAAATATTTTTTTCAATGCTAAAATCAATTTATAACTTCTTCTGCCACAATTCCATAGATAACATTTCTTGGCCTCAATGATTTTACATAAAGACATTTCCAAACACACCTCTGTGGGCCTCTTTTTGTTTTAAACACTAAGGGATTATTTTCTTTTACAGTTCACCCATTACCATGGTCTCTATGCTACATAGTAGCAAGTCCTAGTCCTTAAGGCTTAGCCCCTAGCTTCTTTTCCCCAACATTATTTCATAAACACCTCAAGGGTCTAGGGATCGGAATGAGTTTTCCTAGTTGGTCGCATCCTGCATGAAAAAACCAATAAATGAAAAGTTGGGCTCAAGGTCTACTGAAAACTACCACGTGCACCTAACGTCGAATTATCCCACAACCTCAGCTTGTGCACTGCTCAAAACCATCTAGGATAAAACCTATGGGATAACATCATGATTATGTCATCTAGACCACATGGTACCTCTAGAGTGTGAAACGTGTCACTTGGATCTCTCCCACTAGGTTACCTAAAACGCCAAAATTTGCATGCCACATGTCCCTTTGCCTGACATCATGCTTACATCATCATTGTCCACTAAAATGCTACCACATTCTTGTGAGAGAGGAGAGAGAAAAGGGTCTCAAGCCTTGTGTTTTTGCATTAAATTCCTTTATAAAATATTAAGGGTACCAAAATATTTATTAACACTATGTTGCACCTTTTCCTTGCACCATGTTTCCCGACTGTATGTCATCTTTTTCTTAACTTTCTGCGAGCATTTCAAACCTTTTGGGGTACTCCTGCGAGGATGGTGTCATCTTGATTCTTTAAAGTGGCTCCACCTTTGGTCAATATAAAATTATTTCCGCATGTTGCTATCAAAGCCACATCTTCCTGATCTTCCTTTAGCTCCTCTACTAACCATGTATCCTATGTTTGGTTGTGTGCCAAACTTAAGCATATGCCAAATTTTCTCCAGCCAACATTACCTCTACTCATTTGACTTTGGGGTCCTCAGCTTTGACTGGAAATAACTTAAAATTGAGGAGGCCATTTTTTATCTTCCACATACCATGGGAAATATCTATTCGATATCTAACTATTTAAGTGGGTCCCAATTGTTTTTTAAGTGGTATTATGAGCTAAAAATGGCTTTAAAGAACCTTCACATTCACCAACTATGCTTTGAGCGTACTTTGTGCTCATCTTAGATTTTTCCTTCATCTTCCTTACCTTTTCCATCAATCACAACACATTTCTAACAAATCTCACCTCATCAAACCTATGAATAATACAATACATCACACTTTAATAATTTACTTGATCATTATTATGTATAGGATCACCACAACGTAGCATGAAATTATTTCTTTATAAATGATAAAAAAAATATCAACACGATTAGGCCAATTAGTACATTCACTCCTTTGGATAAGAGTGTATCAATCACTACTACAACTACAACACTTCAATGTGTTCAGACCAAATCAGAATCGAATGAAACCAACCAAGTTAAACCACTAAGGATTCATTACTTTCACAATTTCTCAACCAAATGTGCACACATTAACACCATTGAAATTTCTCAATGGTTAACTGATGAGAAATTAAATAAATCAACCAAGTCCACCATTACCAAATAATCAATCTGTTGATACATTTTTTATGACCAAATCAAAGGCTTTTTTATCACCATATCTACGCATAAATTTGTTCCACCATTAAGACAAGATAACATGCTCGTGCTTCAGAACCATGGGAAAATTTCATTGTAGAACATCGTGGTTTTTCTCTTTTCTCACCTACAGGAAGTGTCGTTGGCATACGCTGGGAAGCATGCAACAAGTGTTGCTAGCATGATGTGACAAGGGTACGAAAATTTGAGAGTGCCACTTTATGAGAGTGCTAAGACCGCGATAATATTTATACATATGGAGAAATTTAATTCTCACTACACATATCTATTCATTTCTTCACCAAAAACTCATTACACACATCTAAAACCTCCTTACACAATTCTCGAACAATTTAAGCACCAACAATTCATTAGGACCATGATCCACCACCTTGTTGACATCATTTCCAACATGGAAACTTTCCATAATTACATCAATCTCCCCCTTTGGCATTGATGGAAACCTATTGCAAACACCAATCCATCTAATATTTCTCTCTCCCCCTTTTAAATTAATGGAAAAGGTAACTCTCTGTGATCCATACCAAATATGCAAACTTTATCCTGCAAAATCACTTATTAACAACCAACATCCCAGCAAGATACCCTTGTAGCAATGATACTCAATACTTAGTCCACATAAGCATGATTATGACCCTAATTATCTCAATAATATAACCTCCCCTTAGCTTTACACGGCTTGGTAGCAATACATGACATCAATAAGAAAGAATATGTGCTCTTCACAATAGTAGCAATATAATGACAATACATATCACATGATAACACATGAAAGATATACATAATCTCTTTCAACACATTGACCATAATATATGATCTAAACAACAACATAATATACAAATATGATTCAATAATCCTCCTCATAAATACAAAACTATATCATCAGTGATGCTAAAAAACATACAACGATACTCATACAACACAAAGTCTAGCTCTCGACAACAAGTCAGCAAGCAAGAAAAGCATAACATCACTAACAACAAATGATTCAATACAAAAACACTCTCTCAATGAAATAGCTACAATTGATTCATATCCAATCATCCTATCACAATATCCTCTCCAATAAAAACATCAACATTGAAACCCTGAGTTGACCTCAACAATCAATAGCATTAGTGAGTGGTGAAGAAATTCATCAAATAACCAACATACTATCTATCACGTGATACATGAGCAACTAGAAAATCATTATTGCAATGGAGTACAAATATTTCTACAAGAATACAGAACCATCAAAACAACAATATAGCTTTTTCCATGCAGATCCTAGTTGTACAAATCCAAACTCACGTGATCTCTTTCCTCAGCCATATAGAGCATCATCATAAATATCCATCACTTTCTCTATTAGAATACACTCGTCCTCATGGAGCATTGATAACCCCTATGATAAAATAATATCATATATAACATGAGGAAGATGATGAGCACCTCCATGAGTATCATAATGTTGTTATCAACTGGTCCATTGGAGCATTTAAAATGCTCCCTTAAATGCTCCCCTTGAACATGTGGCATCTCTTCACTTTTTCTAGAAAATTATCTTCAAGCCTTGAAAACTCTCTCCTAATATAATTTATGCTCATGCTCATATCATCATTCACAACCATTTTATCAAAACTCTTATCACAATAATATCATCAAATACAACTTTAGTAGCATAAAATTCCTTGCAACAATTTACTAACATCAAAAGGATAGTCATTAGAAAGCTGAGTTGACATCAAATTTAGCAATGCAACATTTTTCCACAATATTCTCACAAAATATAGCTGCATATATCATTCAAAAATGGAAATAAAAAATGATCCTACAACACATACTTGTGCATATCCCCTTGAGCTCATGCACCTCCTTCTTAACATGTAGAAATTTCCACACAGAATGCTTTGGCTATGGATACACCTGCAATATTCAGTCCTGCAATCTGAATATTCTTCCATATGCTCCCCTAGAGATTGTGCAAGCCTCGTTTTCTCGTTGCAGTCTCTTTCTTCTCCTTCTTCTTCCAAATTTTTATGGGTTGACTTTGGCATGCACGTCTCTTTCTAGCTTCTTGTTTATTCGAATTTGAATGACATTCTCCTTTTGACTGGATGGGTTAAATAGTCTAGGAATCTTGCAATCTTTAGCCATAATTCCAAGATTGTGACACACAGAACACCTTATGTGACCAAGGAATGGAGGAAAATACTTATATTTTTTGTTGTTCATATGCCTTATATTCCTACTCATTTTTGCATAAAACTTGAAATTAAAAACCTTATGGCCAAATTCATTACATGAGTAACAATAACCATTAAAATGATTGTCATAAGTGATTGTATATGATCTCCATGATGAGAACAATATTCCTTGATTGTTTTCTTGAGGGTGCTTCCTTTTCAACTACATCTAGTGTTGGATATTCTGGAGGAATGATCTGATAATTCTCCTTCTACAATCTGTTGCAACATGTCCAAATTTATGAAAGCTAAAACACTCAACATCTATGAATAAAGGTATAAAGGATTTTCTTAATGTGGAGCGATTCCTTTCTTAGTTGTTGGTTATTCTCGTTTTTATTTCTTGCTTGCTTCCTAACCATGTTGTTACCATATTTTTATTTAGACTTTATAAATGTTTCTTCCTTATCTCTTATAGCTTTCTCTGAGCTAGATCTTATTTATCCTAACTCTTTCTTGTTGAAACTACCTCAGCTTATAGCTTTTCACAATGAATGCCTGATTCTTTAATTCGCCCGCCAATTACATTTTTATTATCCTTCACTCTTCCAACTAATTTTTTAATATGATAATTTCTTCTTTGAAAGAACATTACTTCTTATCACTTCTTAAGGATACCACTTCATCTTCCAAACTTCCATATTGATTTTATTTTTCTTTATACTTCTTCCTCATTCCTTCTTCAATTGTCCTTGCCTCCCACAACTAGGTTTCCAAGTTAACAAATTATTCTTTAAAATAATTCTCTCTTCCTTCCAATATAAAAAGTATTTCCCTCAAATCTTTATTTTCAATTGAGGACCTTTATATTTTAGACAAGGCTTGGTTTAGATTTTCTTGGGCTTCATCTTCCACATTTTTTTTTCTTGATTTCTCCATTTGACGATAAGCTTCCTTTGCACTTGGAGAACAAAATTCAATTGACTAGTATTCATCTTCCAACTCAATATTATCAAGACTTTCGTCATCACTATTTGTAAAATGAAATGGGAAACTAGATGTATAATGACCATCACTTCCATGATTAAAGAAATATGCGAAACTTGATTCTCCTTGATGGTTATCGTTAGCATCCTTGATTAAAAAAAAAGAGAGGTTCTTTTGGATCTGAAGTATTTATGGCTTGTTTGTAACCCTTCCTTTGTTGAGATATATTCCTCTTACTCTTGTCCATAGGTCCTTGATCTACCCTCAAAAAATCAACTTGCACTTGAGGGAACTAGCTCTAATACCAATTGTTGGAAACATATCACTACTTGGGGGGTGTGAATCAATAGTGAAAATAATTACACACTTTAAAAACTTTTCCAATTCATTAAAAAATAAAGTAGTTACAGCATGTAATCACATATGAACACTAATGGAGACAAACACATAGAACAGACGTATCTATGGCGGAAACACTAAAGGCTAAAAAAACACCTTACTATTATGTTTCTTTCTTGTTTATTATTCTTAAAACTATTTTACATTGTTTAGCTGGCCCCTACCAGCTAGGAAGCCCCAAATCCATCTGCATCTATTTCTTGGCCAATACCAGTTAGGAATCCCTAACTCCCTGTACATATGTTTTCTTCCCGTTACTAGCGAGGAAGCCCCAACCCCCTAACCTGGAAACCCACCACTTGTTGGAGCCATAAAACTCCTCAATCACGATGGGTGACCCTTTCATCCATTTTCAAATTGGACATCAATACATCAAACACAAAAATCTCTCTCTCTTCAAAAAAAATACTCTCTCCAGCACATCAAAAAATAAACTCTCACTTACATATCTCTATTCATCAAATTTAGTAAAAACTATGTCATGAACCTCACACAAACTTCCACACTCAACCATATCACACATATACAAAAAAAAATTGTTAACATCACACCTAGCCATCAATATGTGCCCCTATTTTGTAAATTATCTCTACATACAATTCTTCATCAGTTACAGGTATGCATAGCCTCTTTCTCTTATCTAATCATAGGTTATTTTATTGTTATATTAATTTTATAGATGAAAAAATTTTAGCCCAACTAAGCCATGCACAAATCAATTCATAATCTCTGGTACAAGTATACAATCAAACCTTCTCTAAAATTTCACTTCATTCCTCATACTCTTCTCATATGCAATTTTGATACATACGACATACTTTGATCCTTTCACTCTTTCTTTGTGCACTCAACACACAAAAATCCACACTAGATTACCATCCATAAATTATACAGAGATTCCGTCACTCATCCTTCAATAAAATATGCTCTGCACACAATTTATTTGTGTCCAAAACTCAACCAATTCACATAAGCTCTAAGATTATTTTTCCAATCACACTAGCTTCCTCTCTTTCAAATTACCATCACTCTAGTTGGTGTGCACACTCGACCAAATTTTCTCTGCCACAGAAACATTAGACTCTCAATATCACCTCATCAAACCCATGAAAAAAACAATGCATCAAATTTTAATAATTTACTTGATCATCAATACATAGAGGATCACTACAATGTAACACACAATTCTCTCTTTATACTTGATCAAACAATATCAACACTATTAGATGAATTAGTAAATTCACACCTTTGGAGAAGACGAGATCAATCAATAATACAAATATAACACTTCAAGGCATTCAGACCATATTAGGATGAAACACTACAAAATACATTGAACCACTAATCATTCATTACTTTCACAGTGTCTCAGCTAAATGTGCACATGTTTACACCATTTTAATTTATCAACGGTTAATTGATGACCAATTCAATAAATCGACCAGGTCCTCCATTACCAAGTAATCAATTATTCAACACAAGTTTTGTGACTAAATCAATTTTTTCTTGATGACCAGATATATGCATAACTATGTTCCACCATTAAGACCATATCAACCTACTCTTTCTTCAAAATCATGGGAAAATTCCACTGTAGAAGATTATGTTTTTTTATTTTTTTTCAATTATAGGAAGTGTCAGAAGCATTGGATTGGAATATTGTAACAAATGTTGTTGGAATTATGTGACAAGGCCGCATCAATATGATAGTGTTGCTTGGTGAGAGTTTTAAGACTGTGACAGTCTCTATACACTTAGAGAATGTTGGGTATGTGTTATATTCTTTCCACGACTAGCCCCACGTGCTGTACGTTGCACCAGGTGCAGAAGGGGGGTCACAAGGGGGGAGGCAGCCCCCACTGTTGGGGTCTGGGGCAGCGCCCCGGCGAAAATTGTTTTGGCGTGCGGACCCACTCATTGGTGGACCCACCCATGTTTTGTGCATGAGTTTGCACATGGTTTTGGGGTACGATGGTTTTCGGCCCCTGGTATTTTGTAGATCCGGTCAAGGGAACTACGGTTATGTTCTAATCCAGGGTTAATGGATTGGGGTTTATGTATGCTTCAGCATATATATATATATATATATGTTGTAACACTAAAAGGAATATAATGAAAAATCAAGCTGGTCATCCCAATTTGGGATCCAGGGGAAAATCTCTATGTTTATCTATTTTATGTTTTATGTTCTCGCTATTGTTTATTTTCTGTTATAAGATTCATGTGTAGATAATTTTTGTTCAGGGCTAAAACCTGCATTTGGTATCAGAGCTATTTCAAATTCAAGGGGATGCCTTTGCTGCTGAGGGTTTTTTGCTCAGGCCTGAGGTAGACCCTGTTCAGTGGGAGATCTGCGGGATCGATTATTGTGGTGAAAGAAGAGGGCGAGCGGCGGAAAGATAGAGATCGAGAAATTTAATGGTCAGAGTTTTGAGTTGTGGAAGCTTAAGATGGAGGATCTGCTGGTGGGTAAAGATCAATGGATTGCGGTAGATCCAGATACTAAACCAACAACAATGTTAGATGAAGACTAGAAGAAACTGGATCAAAAGGCTAAGAGCACAATACGGCTGTGTGTCTCAGATTCAGTATTGTTGAATGTATCTAGGGAAGCTACGACGAAGAATTTTTGGGAAAAACTTGGGAATTTGTACCAATCTAAGTCTCCGGTGAATAAGTTGTTCCTGCGGAAAAAGCTGTATAACCTGAGGATGAAGGATGGAGACTCAGTGACAGAGCATCTGAACACCTTCAATACGGTGGTAATTCATCTGTCATCTGTTGATATTAAAATCTCAAATGAAGATAAGTGCATCAGTTTGTTGTGTTCTCTACCAGACTCGTGGGATAGTTTGGTTATTGCAATAGGTAGCAATACAACTACCTTGAATTTTTATGACATTGTCTCAGCCTTGTTGTCGGAGGAAATGAGACAGATAAATATGGAGGGACAGAATGGAGATTCCTTATCTGTACGAGGAAGGTCCCAAAACAGAAACAAGAATAAGGTTTCGAGTGGGAGATCCAAATCTAGAGGGAGATATAAATCTCCTGGATAGTTTGTAAAGGTATGCTGGAAATGCAGAAAGGAAGGGCACTACAAAAAGGAGTGCAGATCTAAAGCTCCTGAGAAAGGAAAGGGATCTGATGATGCTCTTTCTGCAAAGGCAAAAACCACCTCAAATGAAGGTGGGGATGTGTATTTGGCTTCTTCTTCAAATACACATGTAGATCATGAATGCTTGATTGACTCGGGGCATCCTTTCACTACCTTACCTGGAGTGATTCTGCGATTATGAACATGATGGTGGTGATGTCTTCCTAGGGGGATGATAGAAGCGCGGTAATCATCGACGTGGAAAGGTCAAGTCGAAGCCGCAAGGAAGGATTAGGAATACTTCGGTGTTCGGTGATATTCTTACTGGGCCGCAATCTAATTTGCCAACATGGATGATGCAGTAAAAAAACAATGTTCCGAGAAAGAGCCAGAAGATGGTTCAGAATCAGTATTAATGCAGTGAGTTCGGACCGGGACCTCCGTACAAGCTACAAGGTAGCACTATTATTGATGGGTGTAATAGTTATGTGGTTCCCGAAAGTGGAGCGGAAAGCCTAGCTATCTCTGGAGAAAAGACCATGCTATGGCATCAAAGGCTTGGACATATTGGAGAGAAGGGCCTTCGGATACTACATAGAAATGGTATGGTAGAAGGTATGTCTAATTGCTCTCTAGATTTCGATTTCTGTGAACATTGTGTATATGGGAAGCAGAATCGGGTGAGTTTTCCTTCTGGTGCTAAGAGGACGAACAAGATATTAGAACTTGTGCACAGTGATGTGTTTGGACCTGTGTCAGTTCCATCACTGGGAAAGTCTATGTACTATGTTTCATTCATAGATGACTTCTCAAGGAATACATGGATATATTTCTTGAGGAATAAATGTGAAGTCTTTGATAGATTTAAAGAATTTAAGGTTCTGGTGGAAAACCAGACAGAGAAGAAGATAAAGGTGCAAAGGACAGATAATGGTGGGGAGTTCTGCAAGAAGGAATTTGAAGACTTTTGTAAGAAGTGTGGTATAGCAGGGCATAAGACTACTCCATACACACCTCAGCAAAATGGAGTTGCAGAAAGTATGAACAGAACGTTGATCGAAAAGGCAAGAATCATGCTCAGTGGTATCGGGTT
Source organism: Pinus albicaulis (assembly GCA_034641835.2). Lineage (NCBI taxonomy): Eukaryota > Viridiplantae > Streptophyta > Pinopsida > Pinales > Pinaceae > Pinus > Pinus albicaulis. The sequence continues at coordinate 729,443,685 of CM076573.1, read as the reverse complement.
AGGACAAGAATTCTGGGCAGAGGCAGTGGAGACTGCATGTTACTTAGTTAATAGATCACCTTCATCAGCGTTAGGGGATAAGAATCCACATGAGGTATGGACTGGTAAGAAAACCTATATTTCACATCTAAGGGTATTTGGATGTGATGCATATGTACATGTTCCAAAGGCGAAAAGGACCAAGTTGAATAATAAATCTGAAAGGTGCATCTTATTTGGGTATAAGGATGGTTTAAAAGATTACAAGCTTTGGAACCCAGAAACAAGGAAGGTTGTGTACAACCGAGATGTGGTGTTTAGAGAGGTGAAAGATGTTGTTACACATGAAGTCCTACCAAAGGAACCTGAGAAGATATAATTTGAGCTAAAAGAGGATGAATCATACTCTACAACAGAAGAAGATTCGGAAGAGGAAGAGCCACAAACTCCAGCTTTGAGAAGATCGGTTCGGGAAAGAAGGCAACCAGAAAGGTATAGTCTATCTACTTTCTGTTTAGGTTTTACCTTAACTATAACTGATGATGATCCCAGAACTGTCAGGGAGGCAGTAGATTCCAAGGATGGAAAAATCTGGAAGGAGGCCATGGTTGATGAAATGGCATCCTTGCACAAAAATGAGGCATGGGATCTGGTGGAGTTGTCGGCTGGAAGGAAGCCCATTGGGAGAAAATGGGTGTTTAAGAAGAAGATGAATGTAGAAGGCAAGGTGGAGAAATACAAATCTCGGTTGGTAGCAAAAGGTTATTCCCAGGTGCCGGGAATTGATTTTGGTGATATTTTTTCTCCTGTTGCCAAAGTTACTTCTATTAGATTACTTTTATCTGTTGCTGCTGCATTTGATTTTGAGATAGAACAGATGGATGTGAAGACAACATTTCTTCATGGGGATCTAGAAGAGAAGATCTACATGAAGCAACCTGAAGGCTTTATGGTGAAGGGTAAGAAAGAACTAGTATGCAGGTTGAAGAAGTCTCTGTATGGGTTAAAACAGTCACCAAGGATGTGGTATCGGAAATTTGATACCTATATACGGGGACTTGGCTTCACCAGAAGCAAGGAGGATCACTATGTTTATTTTAAATTAATTGGTGACCGTGTTATTTATTTGGTCTTGTATGTGGATGATATGTTGTTGATTGGAAATGACAAAGAAATTATCCAAGATTTGAAGACCCAACCGTTCTCCAAATTCGACATGAAGGATCTTGGTGCCGCAAACTATATTTTGGGCATGGAAATTAAGAGAGATCGAGAAAAAAGGAAGCTCTGGTTAAACCAAAGGAATTATGTCGAGACTATATTGCAGAGGTTCAATATGCAGGATAGTAAACCGGTGAGTGTTCCTATTCCTGTAGGTGCAAAGCTATCTGCTGAACAGTGTCCCAAGACACAAGAAGAAGAGGAGGATATGTCTTATGTTCCATATGCAAGTGCAGTGGGTAGCCTGATGTATGCAATGGTCTGTACTAGACCAGACATTGCACATGCAGTGGGAGTATTGAGCAGGTTTATGTCAAACCCAGGGAAGGAGCATTGGACAACAGTGAAGCGAGTTTTCAGATATTTACGTGGCACTAGTGATTATGGCTTGTGCTACCAGGGAAGACCAAGATTGGAAAGAATGTTGGACATTCATGGTTTTGTTGATGCAGACTGGGCTGGAGATCTGGACCAAAGAAGATCTACAAGTGGGTATGTGTTTAGCCTATTTGGAGGCGCAGTCAGTTGGATAAGTAAAAGACAGTCTGTAGTGGCTCTTTCAACTACAGAGGCAGAATACATAGCAGCCACTCATGCAAGCAAGGAAGCAGTTTGGTTGCAGAGATTGTGTTCAAGTATGGGGTTGGTGCAACAAGCTATAAGGATATATTGTGATAGCCAAAGTGCAATTTTCTTGGCTAAGAACCCTGCTTATCATTCAAAGACAAAGCACATTGATGTTCAATATCACTTTGTTAGAGATATGGTTGAGGCTAAAAGGGTGTTGCTGGTAAAGGTGGACACTTTGAAGAATGTTGCAGATGCATTGACGAAGTCTGTGAGCACTCAGAAGTTCTCTTGGTGTAGAGAAACAATGGGTGTTGAAGAATTCGCCCAATGAATAAACGCTCCTGTGGCCCCCTTTGGAAAGAAAACAACAAGTGGGAGAATGTTGGGTATGTGTTATATTATTTCCAAGACTAGCCCCACACGCTGTACGTTGCGCCGAGCGCAGCAGGGGGGCCACAAGGGGGGAGGTAGTGCCCCGGCGAAATTTTTTTTGGTGTGCAGACCCACTCATTGGCGAACCCACCCATGTTTTGTGCATGATTTTGCACATGGTTTTGGGGTACGATGGTTTTCAGCCCCTGGTATTTTGTAGATCCAGTCAAGGGAGCTATGGTTATGTTCTAATCCAGGGTTAATGGATTGAGGTTTATGTATGCTTCGGCGTGTATATATATGTGTTGTAACACTAAAAGGAATATAATGAAAAATCAAGCTGGGTAAATTAATTTTGGATCTAGGGGAAAATATCTGTGTTTATCTGTTTTATGTTTTATGCTCTCGCTATTGTTTATTTTCTATTATAAGATTCGTGTGTAGATAATTTCTGTTAAGGGTTAAAACCTACAGAGAACTTAGATTCTCGCTACCCAAATCTGCTAATGTCATCACCACAACATCATTACACACCTATAAAATCTCCTTACATACTTCTACAATAGGTTAAGCACCAAAAATTCATCAATACCATGATCTACCACTTGGTTGACATCAATGCCGACATGCACACCTACCATAATTCCAACATGTTGAATTAGATTTCTTGTTGCAATTGATCCAACATAGCATCAATATTGGGTAGTGGGTACCTATTCTTGAGTGTGATTTTTTTCAATGGCCTATAATGAATACATATCCTCCAATTATAACCCTCCTTTGGTACAATGATGATTGATGACCCACATGGTGACCTACTAAGTCGAATGACACCTTGTTCTAATAATTGTTGTAGTTGTTTCTTCACCTCCCTTGCCCCTATAACAAACTTCCTATATAATCCATTGTTTTTTAATGTGGAGTCTGACAATTCTTGGGTATCGTGATCCACTTCCCTCTTAGGAGGTAGCCATTTACGCTCTTGGAACACATATGTGTATGCTTATATAAAGTCTTCTAGTTGTTTTTTCTATTTCTTAGTACACCCCTCCAGGGATTCCTTTCCTATTACTAGCTTTTCTACACATAGATTTTCTCTTTAAAAAAAAAAATGTACTTCTTGCTAGAAATAATCAGTTTCTTAGCTTGGTTAGAACTTAACAATGAAATCTATGACTTTCATTTGTGTCTGTTAGTGGTGAACAATTTTGCATCCTTAACAATTCAATACAGGTTGACTCTTCACATGAAGATTATATCTTGCATATATGTGTAGGGACTTCCAAAAACCACCCCATATACATCAAGGGGAGCTACATCTACATACTTCTTGCTAGAAATGATCAATTTATTGTCTTGGTTGGCACTTACCAATGAAATTATTTTATTTCATTTGTGCACGTTGATGGTGAACAATACTACATCCTAGATAAATTAATATTGATTGGATCTTCGCATGAAGATTGAATCCCACATATACATGTAGGGACTTCCAAACACCACCCCACATGCATAAGGGGAACTACATCGAGTTCTACTTCATCAATAAAATATACATTGCTAACAAATTTAAGTTTGCACTATTTTGTTACCTTTAACTCTACATACTTATTGACCCATCCTAATGGATACGAGACCACATGATCGTGAACTTTTGATCCCATTTTTTTAAACAAATCTACTGTAATTAGATTTTCTTGTGACCTTGATTCAAATATGACATCAGTATTTGTCTTCTTGACCTATATCTTTATGTGAAGTAGTTTTGCCAATGCTTTCTCTTCTAGTTTATAAAGGTGACTCACATTCACCTTCTTCTACACTAACATAAAAGCAACCTTCTCATCCATATCTAAGTTGATATCAATTTGGTTGGTTGAATAGGTGGTCATGAGATTTTTCTTCTTATTATATTTCCTTTTGTTTACCATGTCAAGCTCTAGATGCAACTTCCAATACTTCTCCTCTTCATGAATGATGAGCCCTAGTATTGCAACAAGAATGCTGCAACTCCCAAGGCTACCTAAATAAATTATCAACCTGGGGTTTGTACAAACTTAGAGGTGTCAACACTATATGTGCAACAAACAATGTGTTTTTCATTCGTTAACCTGATGAAATGAAGTCAATATCATGAAATAAAACCTAAAATAATTGTACAAATGTAAAGTTTACCCTATCTGCAAGAAATAGAAATGTTTCTTGTTCAAATGAAAATTCTAATTTCAGAAATGTAAAGGATATACTACATGCAAAAATGTAAACATTAAGCTAGTAAAATGTAAATGTTTCATTGAATGGAAACCTAGTATATGGAATGGAAATAACAATGCTTGAAATAGAATTCATAGCTTAAGAATAAAGAAATCAAATGAATATAAATTTCATGAAGGAAATAGCATGTAATCAATCACTTCATTCCAAAGAGTTTAGATCCATTGAGAGAGTTCATTAGATGTGGCAATCAAGAAAATCATTGTTGTGCTATCCAATTCATAAATATGTCCACTAACGAAAATTGCAGAGATGGATTGTAATAGAGAAGAGGAAAGGATTAGGAGGTATTTGGTATTAATAATTCATTGATTTAGAGGATATGGGTCATGATTCAGCCTAATAGAAAAAATCTAATATTTTGGGTTCAAATATGGTCAAGTTTACATGTGCTAAAGTATTGCTACATGCATGATACAACACTGCTACTCCTTGGGATAACTTGTTGAATTATCAAGAAAATCAAATGAAAATGAGATGGGACAATTATTTTTATAAATCATTATGTCCTAGGACTCCATTCCAAGTGGAATCACTCAAAAATACCTCTGTTGACATGTTCTAAAAGTAGCAGAAAATTACTACTCTAAAAATCGGACATTCAAGAATTAGTGAGCTAGTTAACCTACCAAATGAACAACCTGATCAAGTGAAAATTATATGGAGTAAAAGTTTTTATTAACTTGATTTTTTTTTATGGCTCAATACAATTGGAATAAAATATGATGAATCTCATTAACAATTCCTAAAAAATAGTGGAAATTACTACTATTTTGCTACAAGGGACTTCCAGAAATTATAGATTTGTGAACTAGTAAACCAATCAAAGTAGCTCAATGATGAATATGAATTTTCAAAGTTTTTTTAAGGATGCATCATTCTTGTGACTCTTTTAATAACCTACACAATATATCACTTCAATCATTTAACCAATGTAACCTACAACAGAAGAAGCATGACTAGTAAATACATAAATAAGAGATACATGTGAAAAGACATTCAAAGGAAATAAATAAATTATAGAAGAGGGCTCTGAGGCTCCTGGGATGGCCAAGTTTAAGGCTAAACATATTCCTATGAAGGAAACCAAGCTTTAGAAGCTAAAAATGGCATCAAACTTAATTATTTGAATCAATCCAAGTACATCCCTACTAGAAATGAAAGTGGAGCTGCTAAATAACACATTTTATCCACAAGAAGAATAAGAAATACATGCCCCTAGAGGAAAATTTCAATTGGAAGTTATATAAAGTGATGATGAAGCATTCTCATTGAAAGTAGGAAACCTTCCCCTCCAAAATCCCTCAAAAAGTGGATTTGGTTCCCAACACTAGAAATCTTCTTTAAATGACAAAGAACACATTCCTAGATTTTCTCAATCAGTGGAGCTCCAAAGTTTGTCAATAATTTCATGATATTTTATTCATTTATTATCAATAATTGGATGATCTCGTAGTAGGGAGCAAGTCCATATATTATCTCATTCATACTTTACTCAATATTCTCTCATTATTCTGCAAAAAATAAATAATATTAGTCACATAATATGCAATTATCTCTAAACCTTCCTAAGAACATATTAAATCTAAAAAACAGTATTAAGTGTTGAAGGAGAGATTCAATCTGGGATTTATGTGCCTAAGTAAGGTTATATGGGACTTAATTTGTGTCTAATTTAAAGGTCCATCATACCCCTTACTGAAAATGTTGCTCATCCTGTGAGCAACCTATCTATCTTCTTTCCCTATTGTTCTTCTTTCATGCTTGAGATGACTTTTATGATGCCCCATATTGATGGGGATGTAGCTACCCCTACTGGATAATATTTGTGTTTATCTAAATTTCCCATCATTCTTTTGATTCTCCCTCTTGGTTTGAGTATTTCAGAAGTATCTATTGCTTCTCCTCCTATCATGACTTCAATAAAATTTTATCAATGTGGAACAAGGAGTTTCTCTTTTGTACTACAGGAGAGAGTGTTTATGGAAACAAAGGTAGAATAAATTTTGTTTCTATGATGCCAAGGAGAAGGGAGAATTCAACATGCAACCCAAGACACTTTATACTTAATGACACAAATTCAGTGATATTTCTTACAAATATTTAAATATGTGGCTTCTACAGAGTATGCTTTTGAGAATTAAGAGAGTTTTAAGGGTTTTAATGCCAAGTAATGGTGGGTTTTCTCATGATTCTTTCCTCCTCCTTAGGGTTTGAGGGAAATTTTGTCCACTACCAAGCTTCTTGTAGCAACATGTGACTTTCTTGCAAGGGAAATGTTAGGTGCTAATATTGGCAAGTAGGCTAGTTTTCCATGTTTTTTCAAAAAAAAACATTCGTCAATTCCCAATTTTCTAAAAATAATTCACTCTAAGTTTATAGCATAAAAGTATTTTAACTTGAAAATCGCCAACATTTTACATAGACTAATATAAAGTAATTAAATATATATATATATATATATATATATATACACATTAGATGTTTTACAATTTTCATATTAGGGACTAGTATTATTCACAAGCGTTTCTACACTATAAAAAAAACTTCCATTGTTAAAATTTTCCCTTCTATCCTGTAGTAGTTTTTGCAGACCATGTAGGTTCCTATGTAAAGGATGTTGTAGCTGAAGAATTTTTTGACAGTCTTATTTCAAGATTGAGGAAATAAAACTTACAACATGCACCCTTGCCCTATTCAACACATCATATTCTTAAGCAAACTTTTAGCTAATCCAACTCTTTTCTCTCACTAGAATCCAAATTGTAAATTTGCAGAGTAATTTTTCTTGATGATCGAGGTAATTTTGGAACCCTTATACCAAATGCTGAAGAGAAGGAATTTTTACTTACATTTCTGTTGAATATTTTTTTGCTTCCCAAGGCTCTAGTGATTGTTAAGGGATAAATTTGCCTTCTTCTAGCACTTTGATAGCTTCTTGTAACACTATTGGTACTCCTGTAGCATTGTTGGTACTCCTGTATCACTTCTGGTACTCCTGTACAAGCCAAACCAATTATTTTAGCATATATTTTTTTCATTCTAGGAGGTGGTGCGTCCACCTTTCTTTTCTTTTGTTTTTATTTATTATTATTATTTTATTATTTATTTTTTATTTTTTCAATTTTTTTCTTTTCTCCATTGCATGAAAAACAAACTCAAAGTGCTTTGAGTTAACTGAGTTGGTCCTGACTTATCCCTTCACACTCCTTGTCCTATATCACAAATAAATAATTAAAACCCACTTTCTCAATTCCTATTCAATTTTTTCTTGTTCCTCTCCCACTTGTGAGACTGTCTTGGTGGGGAAAATAAGCTAATTGCTAGATAAGGCTGATGATTCTTTGCTACTAATTTTGGCTATAAAATGACTTTTTCCTTCACACACTTGCAACGATTTTCAAGCTAAAATATGTTCATAGGAATTTTTTTTAGAGGATTTGGTGCCTTGAATGTGGTCCTGTAGGGTATGTGCAGGTTGCTACAGGATTGTGTGTATTCCTGTAGCAGTCACACAAACCCTTCTAGATCCTAAATTTTTCCAAGTGTTGCTTGATAATATATTGATAATTCATAAGGAATTTTTTGATGAGTGTGAAAGAGTTATGTGGTGATGAAAAGAGGTGGAAAAAGGGACAAATGACAATGATTTTGATGTATATAGATGGGAATGAAGGTGGAAAAGTTTCAAATGGTATGATGGATGGGTGATAGGGTTATTGAGGCCACCCTCCCCTTTTCTTGAGTGAAAGATATCCAATCTTCTCCTTTTTATGCTAATCAGAATCCTATACAAATACATGACAATCCTATAGAAATACATGACAATCTTGTAGTAAATGTGTTTTATCCATATCTCTAAAATGGTAGATTTGATTCACCTGGAATTTTTTGAGCATTTTTCCACCATCATTATTCATCTCCCCATAAAACATATTGGCCTATCGATTTACTAATCTCGAGAAAAATTAAAAATGGTTGTAGGTGATGGTGGCCAATTTCTTGAAAATTCTGCATGGGAATTTGCTGAAATTTCTTAATCATGTTACCATAATCCTTATGAATCTACCCATGAAACAACTCGGACAATGGATGCATGATTTTCCAGATATGGTAAAAACAATTTCTATCCTGTGTATTTTCACAGTCATGTAGCAAAACAAAACTTGCTTTTAACACTTCAGGTCAACGAGGAAAATGAGTGGGAAAGGATTGGGAATGATGGGAAACTTCATGGAAATGGATGTGGGAGATGGATTGGCATGGCCTTAGTCCCATTGGAGTAATTTGGAAAAGGAGAGAAAGCCCAAGTTTTACTTCCTAATTTGACTAGTTTTTTTTATTGACTTTTCTTATTTTGGTGCCAAATTGTTCTTGTTGCTTGCAAAGGTTGGAGAGCACCCACATTCATAAAACACTGATACACGGAGATAATATTTTTTTTCCTTTTCATTTTTTTCACTTTTTTCATTTTTCTTAGGCCTACTAGCTTCCTCTTTGCAATTTTCAACTAGTAGATTTGCCTAGGTGCCACAAAGAAGGTTTTCACCTAAGACCTTTTCCTTTTTATTTATTTTTTTCTTTCCAACCCACTGACTACCTCAAGGAGGTTTTAAATCAATGATACAATCTCAAACACCTCAAAAGATGTTTTCACCTGAGATCTTATTCTTTTCCTTTTTTTTTCCATTTTTTATTTCTTTTTTCTATCTTACTCTACTTCGAAAAAAAAATTCTTTCAAGTATAGGAATACTTCCAATCAAGCTATATGCACATAAATATGACATATAAACTCATGTGCAAGATCGAAATATATGCTTTGACATGTACTTGAATGTGAGAGACCAACTAATTTGAATGAGATGAGATAAGGAATTGTTAAAGAAGAGTGTGTTGCTACAACTTAATGATTATCAGGAACCATATTTCAATATAGTTGTGATGCCCTTGGTTCACTTGAACATTTGGACAACTTCCGATGTCCTCTTCTACCATGGAATTCAAATCTTCTTCTTTTTGTTGATTATTCTCTTAAACACATAGACGATCTGATGGAAAACATGATGGATCTTTCTCAATATATGATTTTGATGGTTTCTCTTCATCAAGTGCAGCCTACGATTCTTTAGTCTCCTCATTTGAATATTATTTTTCTAAATGTTGTCCTTCAATGGAATCAAGATAATCTCTTTTTTTGCAATACTTTTCCTGAGATGCATACCATTTACATGTGTATAACCTTGAAATTGTGAATTAGGTTCTTGCATCATACGAGGTTGACTAGGTTGCCATGGTCCTCTTGGAGCTATATAACAAATTTTATTTGATGATTGACTTGCTCCATTGTATTCTTAGTAAAATTCCTTCAACCTTGGTAATCATGGGAAATATTTAGCAGCATGTTATTCTGCATGGATAACACAAATATCAATATCTTTTTTTTTCTCATTTGAATTCTTAACATTTATACTTGTTCACTTAGATTTCTAACGATTTTCATTTTAAATTTATCAACCAATTTTCTAATTTCAACTTGAATTAACAATCTTGATTCTGATTTACTTACTTTTTCCCTTCCTCTTGTTATGCTCTTTCATATTTGACAAATTTCTTCAAATGGTAATTAATATACATCACCTCTAATGATGAGATCAAGGAGATCAATAAAATCATCCCTAATTGTTCTAAGCAAGAGGGTTCTTAGCGTGTCAAATCCTAAATGGCGTAATGTGTCCCTCTTAACATTATACATGAATCTCTCTATTAGATCCTCAAGGCTCCCGTCTTATTTTTGAGTCATTCTTAAGATTTATTCTTTAAGATCATGATCTTTATATTTTTCTAGAAATATATTTTTCATACCATTCCATGATCTTATTGAATTAGTCCCTTAACTCATGAACCATTTAAGAGCTCTAACCTTCAATGTTGCTGGAAAATATCTCAATTTTTTGAGAGTTTAATAAGTAACATAAGATCTACAAAGGATTTCAAATTGAAATAGAAAGGTTTCCAGATCCTCTAACCTCATACCATGGAAGTTTGGAAGGAAATATGGAGGGATGATCTTCATATGAACACTAATATCACTATATTGAATGGGAAATCCAAGAGGATCTTCCTAATTATTATTATCTCCATATATTTCTTCTACCTTCTTTGCCACATCTTCTTCTACCTGCAAAAGTGGATTGTGATGTGGCTCTTACTGCACAACATGATCAAGTGGAGGGGTGTGATATTGTATCTATATATATATATATATATATATATATACATATATATGTGTATTTTTTTTTTTTCAAATGAAAATTCTAATGAAATTCAATTTTCTATTTTTGAAATGAAAGATGCATAATGCATTTTTTGTGTTTGTTTTTTCAAAAAGTAAAAGAAATGAATTAACTAGGGAAGAAAACAATGCACACACTGACACCTCCCCGACAATGACGCCAAAAAGTGATGAGCCCCAATATTGCAACAAGAATGCTACAACTCCTAATGTTATCAACTTAAATCATCAACATGAGGTTTGTACACACTTAGAGGTTTCGACAATATATGTGCAACATAAAATATTTCCTTCTTTCATTGATCTGATGCAATGAAGTGAATATCATGAGATAAAACCTAAACTAATTGCAAAAATGGAAATTTTACGCTATTTGAAAGAAATAGAAATGTTTCTCGCTCAAGTTCTAATCCTAATTGGAGAAATAATGGTTATACTACTTGTAAAAATGTAAACATTAATCTAGCAAAATGTAAATGTTGCATTAAAGGAAACCTAGTATATGGAATGGAAATAACAATGCTTGAAATAGAAGCAATAGCTTAAGAATAAAGAAAGAAAAGGAATCTAAATTGCATGAAGGAAATATAAAGTAATCAATCACTGCATTCCAAAGAGTTTAGATCCATTGAGAGAGTTTATTAGATGTGTAAATCAAGAAAATCATTATTGTGCTATGCAATTCATAATGTGTCCACTAACACAGATTGTAGAGGTGAATTGTAATGGAGAAGAGACAAGGCTTAAGGGGTATTTGGTATTAGTCAATCATGGACTCAGAGCCTAGGGGTCATGATTCAACCCCAAGAGACCAAAAAAAATATTGTGGAGAAAATTGGTCAAGTTTACATGTGCTACATGACTACTATAGGCATGCTACAAGACTACCACTCCTCGAGATAACTTGTCAAATGCCCAAGAAAATCTAATGAAAATTAGATGAGAATTTTTTCTTTTATAAATCAGGATTTCCTAGGACTCCATTCCAAGTGGAATCACTTAAAAATACCCCTCTTAACATGTGCTAAAAAATAACATAAAATTACTACACTAAAAACCATAAATTCAAGAATTAGTGAGTTAGTTAACCTACCAAATGCCTAACCTGATCAAATGAAAATGATATGGGGTGAATTTTTTTATTAACTTGAAGTTTTTTATGACTTAATACAACTGAAATCAACTCAAATGAATCTCACTGAAACTTTCTAAAAAATAGCATAAAATTACAACTATTTTGTTATAGGCGACTTCCAAAAATTCCAAATTTGTGAACTAGTAAACCAATGCAAGTAGCTCAATGATGAATATGAATTTTAAAATTTTTTCTAAGGATGCATCATGCTTGATATTTTTTAAATAACCTACAAAAAAACCCACTTCAATCATTTAACCAATGTAACATACAACAAAATAAGCATGAATAATAAATGAAAAAATAAGAGATGCAATGAAAAAGACATTCAAATGAAATAAATAAATTGTACAAGAGGGATTAGAGGCTCCTAGGATGGCCAAGCCCAAGGATAATCAAATTCATATGAAGGAAACCAAGCTTTAGAAGCTAAAAATTGCACGAAACTGTAAAATTCAATAATAAAATGCACCACATACTAGTATGGGATTCCAAGTCAGACATGAGTGAGGAATTTAGTGACACGTTAGTGCTAATGTGGATGTCCAATTTTTAAATAAATTGTAATATTATCTCATAAAAACTTGTAATAGTTCACTAAGTGTGATAGAATTAGTTAGCTCAATAATTTTGAGTTCAGGGTCAAAGAATAGGCATGTAGAATGATTCTATTATTTACAGGGTTTAGTTGCAGTTGTAGCACTCGTTTGGTGTGAGTGGAATTAGTTAACTCGAATTATTGAGTTAAAATCAGTTTAACTAGTTCTAACTAATTGATGAGCTAGTGGAAGATAAAGTGAATTAAAATAGGTTTAATTCACAAGTAGTGATCTACCAAGTAAATAATGATTCACTATTAATAGCTGCACGCATGTCAAATCTGATGACGACCCAGTTGAGACAAAGGTTAAACGAAATTAAACTATCAATTGTATTATTAGCGAACTACCGAGGTGCAGTTATAAAGACACAATAAGCCCATGATGAATTGCATAGTCAAGGAAGGTTGTAATTCATATTTAATAGGAATTAATTTTCCTAGGGATTCCATGAGCAAGGCAGGCTGAAGGTGGGTAGGAAATTGGCAATGTATTGGTCCAATTTTTCCTAGATTAGTGTGAGACAATTGGTAGAGTGTATGAGGTTGTGGTGAGCACACATGTATTATATTGTTTCATGATTCCTTGGTTGATTATAAAATAAATACGGATGGGTTTTCAATAGTTTATTTCCTCGGGAAAATCTTGTGTTGTGCGATTGATTTACTTCTTTCTCTTACTTGTATGTGATTGAGAAATCGTGATTTATATTCCACAAATATTGTAGAAGGATTCAATATCTTGTTTTAGTACATTACATGATATGATTTAATCCATTGATGTAATTTCTACATGGTATCAGAGCGCCGGGAATCACAATAGTGGAGAAGAAATTGAGTTTGTGTTGAACAACATTCATTATTTGAATCAATCCAAGTACATCCCTGCGAGAAATGAAAGTGGAGCTACTAAATAACACATTTTATGCATAATAAGACTAAGAAATACATTCCCCTTGAGTAAAATTCTATTTGGTACTTATACAAAGTGATCAGGAAGCATTCTCCTTGAAAGGAGACAAATTTCCGCTCCAAAATCCCTCAAAAAGTGGATCTAGTTCCCAACCTTAGGAATCTTCATTAAATGGCAGGGAACACATTCCAAGACTTTCTCAATCAATGGAGCTCTAATTTTTTATATTATTTCATGAGATTTCGTTCATTTATTATCCAATCTTGGCCCATCCTTGTAGTAGGGAGAAAGTCCCTATATTATCTCATTCAAAATTTACTAAATAATCTCTCAATATTCTGCAAAAAATAAATAATATTAGGCACATAATATGCAATTATCTCTAAACCTTCCTAAGAACATATTAAATCTAAACAAAATTATAAAGTGTAGAAGGAGAGTTTTAATGTAACCTTTATGTGCCTAAGAAAGGTTAGATGGGCCTTAATTTTTGTCTTATTTAGAGGAAAATCAATGACTATTAATATTTCAATGGTTTTAGCAGTTGCTAGGATCCTTGCACTAGTGTGTTGTGACTTTCATAATTTTTTCTATTCCCATTTCCACTTCTTCTTCCCATACATAGAAGTTTCTTGTTTCTCCTTCTGCATCGATGCACTTGATTGATCGCCCTTTTTTCTGGCCTATATTCTCTAGGTATTTTTCGCGTACACATGCATCGTTAATTTATCTGGGCTTAAACAACATCACTTACTTCTGTAGATAATTGTGTAGACCCCTTAGATACTTAAGGAGTTCATATAGGTTATTTGGGTTGATACCCAACATTATGGTCATATTTTTAAATTATGTGGTGTATTCTTGTGTAGAAATTATATAACTGATATGTTATACATCTGAGATTCTCCTGATCACACACTATTTGACTTCATACACAATACAAAATCTCTTCTACCATTGATCATTAATTGCGGAAGTAGAAATTATATACAATATGCATGTATATATCCGTATTCTCCCGATCTCACAATATTTATCTTCTTGCAAAATACAGAATCCTTCCACTATAATTCTTGTGGAAATTTAATCAACAATTGTAAAAGACATGAAGCAATAAAAACACACATAACACAATTGTTTAACGGGAAAGCCTGAAGCTAAAAACCCCAACTATCATATTATGTATATCATGAAGATCATGTAAAAATCCTCATACAAAGCTTAGTAACTCAAGCTCTCAGTACAATACAATCGTCACACACTAATCAGGAACAATCTTGCAAATCCATGCACCGATCTTTGCCCTCCTACTAGCCTGCCTCCCTGCGCAATCCAAGCTGATTACAAAGACCAATTCAATGTAATCCCACTCTCCTTGACTTCGTTATTATCATTGGCAACTCCAATGTATATGTAGATGCAATTCATGCATCACTAATAGTCACAACAGATAGTCTATCTCGCCCTTTCACCTATCTCTCCACTAGGTCTCCACTGAAACTGCCATGCACTGTAGTTAACTGATGTATTCTTCAATTGATTAATGAGTTATTATTTAGTTAATTAATTATTAATTAATTCACACCACTCTCACTAGTGCATCAATCAGTTAGACTAGATACAACTATTTCAATTGTGTCTAACTGAGTTAAACTGAACACAACTCCACCAACTACTTCTACAACTCCATCAAACTCTGTCACATGAGTTCTAACTGAAGTCCTCCATGCAATAACTCCACTAAACCCTTAGGAATAGCGTAATTCCTTCTGTCAGCTCCTGTGCCACATCTATGCACTTAACTGAAGTGCTCCAAGAGAATAAGATAATGTTTAGAGTTCAAATATTATTAAGAGCTGATAATATTCGACATATCTATTTTTAGAATCTAAAAATAGATTCCGCCCAATATATCTAAAAATAGAAGTCCATCTATTTTTCCAACTTGACCAACCATCCACAAATAGCATCCCGCAACTTATAGAACATGATCCATATGTCTAAAAATAGACTTTGCGACAAAAAATCACCTGTGTGGCCCCCACCTAGTTTTGGTGATCACTTTTCCAACTAGGATCAGGAATGATGTTTCAGGATGCCTCCTTCATTGTTTCTTGTTGCAATATTCAACATCTTGTACACTTTGCCCCTCCTTCTCTGTGAAGTAATGCCACTAGATCAAATGGTCATCTACATACTCGATAAGGTAAAATTCCAAGTTTATGATGGTTTTAAATTCCTCTCACTTAGTCATTGGAGGATTTCCCTCCAACCTCAAGGTATCCATGTCGATTTCCCACCAGATCAAGGCATGTCCCTCTAATTTTAGCGACACAAATGGAATATAACGTTGTTCCTCTGTATGATGAACACTAAAATAAAATTCTAATTCTTGCAACTAGTGATTTAGCTTCAGGGTGTCGATCTTGCCTTACTATTACTTGATATCAACCTTTATTTCCGCTTTGAATATGGAATGTGAGGGTTCACAACACTAGAATTGGGTTGATAATCTTTGGGTGTTTTCTTTGGCTCATTCATTGTTTCTTCTCGATCTCCTCTCTAATTGATCCTTTACGTTAGAACCCCCATTTTCTCTGAATAACCCAATATTATTACTCAGGGCTGACATGAGGAGATTCACATTACATATTATATCTATAACTTGCTTTCCCATCCATGAAAATATCTCCTCTACATGATCATGAGGATTATTCATAGATTTGTCGGTCATGGCTAAGGTTTTCTGATTTTTGGCATAACCGATCTAGATTCCCTACAAATATCCACAATATACCCAATGAAAAATTCTCTAATACCAATATGATCCATAAGCTACCATGAATATTCCTTTGGTAAATTTTTCACAATAGATTTGGTAAATTATAATTAAAAATAAGAAATCCAAACTATGGGGGTTTATTTCTATTAAGATTTATGGATCTGTAAATCACTGTTTAATACATGTGCATGCAAATGATAATTATGCAGAAAATAGAGAATAAAAAAATAAAACTCACAAACCAAAATTTAACACAATATATAACCTAGGAAACCCTTTTGTGAGAAAATTCGACTGAAAGATGAGGTCACTCTACTCCCTTTCTCTGAATATAAAATGGTTGTGAGTACAATGAAGTAAGTATTATGACTCATGGGCTACAATAGTGCACAAATACTCTCTATATTATCTCTCCCTACTGCTCTTGGCTACTCTACTCATCTATGGAACAAGATACACTAAAAAAGAATGGAACCCCTTTTCCTTCTAGTGGCCCAATTATAACACAACCTCATAGTCTACTAGTGGTTAAGTTTGAAACTCTTAACTCTTATCCAAAGTTACAAATGGAATCTTTTAGAGTCTTCTTCATAATAATCAAGTGGCTATCTCCTTTTCCATGAGTTATGGGGGGCGATGTGACATCCACTCAAATTATGGTGGTGAAAACAAGAAGTTCAACTTTTGAGCGTCATAAATTTTTCATACAAGCTTTGATTGAGGAAATTCTTGCATTGTTGGAACGGTTTATGTGTGTTAGATAGGAAAAAAAAGGTGATATGCTAGAGCGGAAAAATTTTACCCTAAAAAAATATCAATTGATGCCTAAAAATGCTTCGAGAAAGTTTCAGACCCAAATTTGCCAAACTCGGTCCCATGGGTAAAATTGGTCATGTGAGATGATTCCTCCACCTATTCCACTCTAAAAGCATAGAGATGAATGATAAAAACTATAAGGATAGAGTCCAAATCAAGGAAGAAAAGAGAGATACATTCGTTTCCCTTCCTAAGTATTGCATTTGATCAACATGTTTCCCAATAAATGGTTAGAAAATATTTTCCACGCACAAAAATATATTCACTAAAAAAGCATCCTAAACCTAAGGATTTTTTTAAACACACTAAGCCAAAGTAATCCTTATTTAACAAAATCTCTTTGCCACATTGCTTTGTGTGTCAAATGACCGTTATCCGATAGTATAAGCAGATATATGAGGTGGAATCGATGACCCGCACGTCAGTGACTCTATCCACAACGTTCCTAAGAATTATCCACAACAATTTCATGGAGGGTGGCCACTCAAACTTCAAAGCAATTGTGAGAGAAACTACTTCTGCTTTAAAAAGACTCACCAGCAAGAAACGCCCACCTCCACACCCATTCTGATATCATGTATTCCTTTTATGATATCATCAAAATAATATGAAAATTTTAAAGCTATGATGAATATGTTAATTAATTTTATAAACATGTTAGAAATAATTACCCATGGTAGAAGAGAATATTGATTACAATTTTAAATTATTAAATTATGGCTAAACACAATGTGATCCACGCAAGGAATTTCACGTACAAATTCCTTTGCGTACTTAGTATTTCATTAAATCTTAATTTAATGCCAACCCGTGAGAATATATCTACCCACTGAATAAATCTTTATTAAATAGTAACTTTTGCTGTCTTTTATTATTATTAAATAAATCATTAAATTTTACTAAACCTATAAATACCAAACAAATCTTGAACATGAATTAATCTTTCGTGGAAGTTCATATGTTCTGTTTCACATTTGAGATGCATAATTTACTTTGGCAATGCATTGACGTTGGCGGAAGTTCTGTTTCACGTATGAAAGGCATAATATAACGGAAGATCACAATGATGTTAGTCTAAAGCCACATGCTGAATAATTTTATGACCAATTCAAAGGAAGAAAATAGACTGCCCCATTTTTATGTATAAAAACTGATTGATTGGTTTATTATATATTAATAATTTAATTGTTTTGCTTTATTAGTTAATTTATGGTTTGTTATGTTAATATAAAATAAAAATTATATTTGAATATAAAACTAATTATAGTATGATTGATTTACTACATATTAATAATTTAATAGTTTGGATATATTAATTAATTTAAGGTTTGTTAGGTTAATACAAAATCAAAAACATATTTGAATATCAAATAATATATTATATTATAATATTAAGATATTAATAGTATTTTTAAATTATATAATTAAAATTTGTAGAAATTATGATGTAGATTTGCAATTGTTTATGAAATTTTAATCAAAATCACAAGACTCAAACTTACTCTATTGCTTTAAGGAATTCAATTCACAATTTAGAACATCAATCACAAACATGCAATGAGAAATAACATACATGCACATATTATTTTTTTCCGGGGAAAGTAATATGCTAAAAACCTCAATGTCTGCTTGCATTAATCTGATGAATAGAGATGTATTATAATTGTTTTTCTCAACTGACCACAACCTACAAGTTAATAAAATATCTATCTGCTCACTAAGAAGCTCTAATCTAGACTTAGTCAAATTCTTCTTCTCCTTGAGCCCTTATTCCCTTGCCTAATTCATTGAGAAATTAGGCCCCTATTATTTAGGAATTTCTCCAAAATGGATTGCGCAATTCCCAAGGTTGATCATTCGACTGCATGCAACACCTATACACTCAAGACTAGTCAACAAATGATGTTAAATTGCTTTGGAATTTCCACCAAAACTAGGGAACTCGAATTCTCTCCATGCGCTAGCTATTTTGGGCTGATTGATCGGTTAACTGGATGATCACTGAGTTTGGCTGAATTCCACCTACACAACTGACCTTCCACTAGTACCCCTAATGGTTAGAACTATTTTAACTGAAAACAACTTGAAATAACTGACCTTGATTTCTATAAATTAGCAATCACAAATCCTCAACTGAAATCTAACTCCTTTAACTTGAATTTACTGAGTAAACTGGGTAACACTAGTCATGTCACACAAGTTAACTACATCCAAGTTGTATGCTGATGTGGAAGTTCAAATTTTCTCAATTTAATCAAGGAAAAATCAAATTGAGAATTTCTTGTTGCATTTTTCAACACTCCCTCGGTAAGAAAGGGATTATCAACCACCCCTATCCCACATCTATGGAACTTGAACTTCCCCTTGATAAGAACTTTATCAAAACGTCAGCATCTTGTTCCTCTGTCGGAATGTATTAAAGAAACATTATCTGCCCCTGCACACAGTCTCATAAATGGTGATACTAGATATCTATATAAGATCGATCATGAAAAACATGATTCTTAGGTAGCTTGATGCCACTCTGACTATCACAGTATATCACAGTTGGATCCATCATCTAACCAAACGGTCCCACAGGTATCTTTCGCATCCATATCACCTCACATGCTACTTGACTCGCATTCATGTTTTATCCTTCTACCGAGCTAAGTGCCACAATTATTTGCTTCCCCCTGTACCAGGAAACTGTTGTGGACTTAACACTAAAAATTCCACTTAATGTACTCTTTCGGTCCGATGGACTCCTTTCCCAATCTGCACCTATGAAGCCACACAACTTCAATACCTTAGTTCGTTTGTACCATAGTCCAAACTAGGTAGTGCCTCTAAGGTATTGTAAAACATTCTTAGCTACCTTCCAAAATAATTTGGTTGGCCTAACCACAATGTTTCTCATGTGATTGACTTCATAGCACATATCTGGTCATGTGTTAAGAAGGTACATCAGTGAACCATCTAGCTAGCAATAAATAGTAGCATCCACTTCTTCACTTGAAGTGGTGTCCTCCTTCCTCTGGTTGGTTTTTAGAGGTGTCTCCATGGGTTTAAATCTCTCCATGCAGAATCTCTATAGTATCTCATTTGCACTTTCTTTGAGAGACAAACATTTCCCCATCGCCTTGTAATACTTCCAACCCAAGGAAGTAGTGCATGAGACACATGTCCTTCATTTCAAATTCTCTTTCAAGATCTTATCAATTTATCATCACTATTTAAAATCAAATCATCAACATATAAGACAATAATAAGAAATTTACCTTCTACCAAGATACGATAGAGGTTTACATTCGCTTCACTTTTGTTGAAGCCCAAACTAGTGAGATAGTTGTTCATCCTAGTGTACCACACTCGTTTGAGTCTGCACGCATGAGAATCTCGATCAAATATATCAAAACATTATGGTTGCTCGATGTATACCTCCTCCTCAATAAATCCATAGATAAATTTTGTTTTTACATCCATCTGGTGGATCTTCCACCCCATATGTATTGTTAGAGAAAGGATTGATATGATGGATAAGTACCTTTCTATAAGAGAAAAGGTCTCTTCATAGTCAATTACCTCAAATTGATAGTATCCCTTGGCTAAAAATCTAGCCTTATACTTCTCTATGCTTTTTTCTATTGCATGATTTGCCTTGAAGATCTATCTCGAACCCATAACTAATTTGTTTGTTGGTCTTGGGATCACTTCCCAAACATTGTTCTTTACAATGGATTCATATTCCTCCACCATTGCATCAACACATCTAGGTTTCCCTATTTCTTCCTCGCAAGAGGATGGCTCATTTTATACAAGCTAAGTTATTAGATCCATATAGACAGTGTACCGAATAGGCGACCTTCTGTGTCTGTGCAAATTTAAAGGAGTTCCCACATTCTCCCTCGCATCCTACACAAGTATTTGAGCTTCCCTGGATATTTTTTTTCCTTCTCTAGATGGTTATGTTTGAGTGGATGTCTCCACTCTCTGCTCCTCAATTTTTGGCCACTCCACAACATCCTAAGGCTCAAATTTTTGGAACTAAAAGCTTGTCTTCTAGTGGGATATAAATTTCCCTCTCAAGAGAGCACCATATCACATTCTCCTCATCACAATTTACATACCTTCGCATAATTGTAATTTTGAGGGATGGCAAGTACACACGGTAGTTGTGAGGAGTTTTTTTGTAACCCATAAATACCCCCAATTTTTTCATCATCTCAAGCTTCTTCCTTGATTCTTTGGAGACATGGTAGTAAACAAAGGATCCAAAAATCATAAAGTGTGACATATCTGGCTTCCTCTACGATAAAGCCTCCTTCGGTGTAATCACGCCCAAAATACGATGATGACTCCAATTCTACAAATAGAATGTTGTGTTGCATGCCTCTCCCACAAATATAGTTTGACACCTTGGTCATGCAACATTGCCACTCGCAGCTCCCACAATGCTACAGTTCTCTCTCACAAGATTTTTTTTGTTGGTTATGGGGTATTTTAAACTCGTCGAATGCCTTTTTCTGAATATAAATTTTTGAATTCATTTGTCACATACTCACCTCCATTATCGCACCTGATAGCCTTCACCTTCTTGTCGGTTTATTTCTCAACCCATGCCTTGAATTCTACGAAATTGGGAATGTCTCATATTTCTTTCGCATGAAGAAGATCCAACACTTATATGAGAAGTCATCAATAAAAATGATAAAATATTTATGTCTGCCAGTGGAGGCTATCGAGAAAGGTCCACATAAATCATAGTGGATCATTTCCAATACTGCATGTGTTTTGTTGTTCAGATCATGGCATGTGGATTGCGTGTACTTCCCTAAGGTAAATCCTTTGCATACATCTTACTTCTCATGTGCTCCTTTAGGGAGGCATGTGGTTATTTGTTGCATAAAATTTAAGGTTCCATGAAGCAAATGACTAAGTCTTATGTTACAAAGTTCACGGACATCACAACCCTACACTTTCTTCACCTTAGTTCTTAACACAACACAACCTTCCACATCTATATTATACATGTTCTTCACCTGAACCCCAATCTCCTTCACCTCTCCCATGGCTATGTGTCTCATGAATGTTTTTCCTATGTTGGAAATCACATCATAACCATGGTCCTCAAAAACTGCAACATAGATGATATTTTTCTTTGAATGAACATGACATCCTTGAGTCTGAAAGGGGATCCTGACTCCCTTTGAAAGGTGATTTTACCAACATTACTCGTGTTTTACTTTTCTTCATCCCCCAAATCATTGTGAATATAGAGATATTTCTCCTCCACTTCACTGAAAAACTTTCTACACCCTATCATGTGGTACGATGCACCTGAGTCCAAGTACCACACTCTCCCCATCACTGTGCTAGCCATGCATGCGATAAGGGTAAAGTAAAGCTTGAACTATGAAGCCAAGGCTTCACCTGTTTCTCCTCTTGAGGTCTTCTTGCTCACATTTCTATGTGGACAATTCATAGCACAATTTCTGAATTGATGAAAATTGAAGCATTTAATTTTGGAAAAATATTTCTTCTTGCCCCCGTATCTAGATTCCGATTTGGATTGATATTTCTTCCTCTTTCCCTTCTTTCCCTTTCCAACTAATGAAATTTTTTCTTCATCCTCTCCCTTTTATGAAGTATCAACTCTGGTATTCCACCTTATTTCTTCTTATACCAAATCAAACCATAAGCATTCCCAATTCGATAGTTTCTCCCTCCCATTCATTGAATCTTGGTAACTATTCCAACACTTGGGAAGGTCTAGAAGGGCTAGGCTTACCAAGTCATCTTCTGCAACATTTACACAAACCCCACCAAGTTCATCATGTTCTTGTGTGAACCTACTCAGATACTGCGGAATAGAGTCATTCTTTTTCTTCTTGATATTTCAAATTTTATTCTTGAGCGGCAGCTTCCTGTGGTCACTACTATTCTCAAACAATATTGTCACTTATTTCCACATTTCCAATGAAGTTTATTTTCCATGGATATTTGAGACAATGTGATCCTGTACTCCCTCCAAAATTATTCTCCTCACCTTAGATACATCTTTCTTCAACTTAGCAAGCTTTTCAGCGTCAAATGTATGTGGCTTTGCAACATTTTTCTTGATGTATTATAGCATTTGATTGTCATCCAATACTACCTCCATGTGATTAAATTAGAGCTTCCTTCCAAGGCATACTCTAGCCTCATCTTGTTAAAGGTCATCTTCTCTCCTCGAAGAGATCCTGCTACACTAAACTGAAAATTCGATTCTCTTGAGAAACAACTTTGAAATTCCTGCTCTAATGTGAATCTTTCTATGATACCATGTACAAAATTATGATGTAGATTTGCAATTTCTCATGAAATTTTAATAAAAATCACAAGACACAAACCTAGTCTATTGCTCTGTGGAATTCAATTCACAATTTTGAACATCAATCAAAAACATGCAATGAGAAATAACACACATGAACGCAATATTTTTTCCAAGGAAGGAAATTTTCTAAAAAAACCAATGCTTGCTTACATTAATCTAATGAATAGAGATGTATTACAATTGGTTTTATCAACTAAGCATAACCTACAAGACAATAACCTAACTCTCTTCTCACTGAGAATCTCTCACTGAGACTTATTCAATTTTTGCCTCTTCTTGAGCTCCTATTTCCTTGTGCAATTCATTGAGAAATTAGGCCCTATTATTTAATAGTTTCTCCAATATGGATTATGTAATTCCCAAGGTTGATCATATGATTGCATGCAACACGTGTACACTCAAGGCTAGTCTACAACTAATGATGCACTGCCTTGGAATTTCCACCACAACTGGGGAAATCGAATTCTCTACATGTATTAGCTATTTTTGGTTGATTGATTAGTTAATTGGATAATCAGTGAGTTTGACTAAATTCCCACTTCACAATTGACCTTCCACTAGTTCCCCCAATAATTAGAGCTAGTTTAACTGAAAAAAACTTGAAATAGCTGACCTTGATTGCTATAAACTAGCCATCACACATGCTTAACTGAAATCTAACCCCTCTAACTCAAATTTAGTGAGTAAATTGGGTGACGCAAGCCATGTCACACAAGTGAACTACATCCAAGTTGTCTGTTGATGTGGAAATTCCAAACTTCTCAATTTAATTGAGGCAAAATCAAATTGAAAATTTCTTGCTACATTTTTCAACATATTTGTATGTTAGTATTTAAGTGAACTTATCTACCACTCTAAAAGGTATATATAGTAATGAAGTATATATCTTAGTTCCTTTATTTGTTATAATGGGATATTCAAACTACAATCATTTGGATTTTACATTATTGCTAATATACATTGCATTCTTAAGCTATAGTAGGACTCAAATATTTCATATTAGGTCCACTTTGAGGTAGCTTTATTTGACTAGGTATGGTATAATTTACGATGTAAATAGTCTAACTAACTTTATAAATTGGGAATTTCTAGGTTCATTCAACACAAGTTTCAATATGCCTCTATTACTAGGTCTATTTTAAGTATATGCCACTTCATTCCACCACTAGGCTCTAGATGTTTACATTGGTACAACAACATAGTAATAACATGGTTGACACTAATACCTAGAATATTTTTTATGGTTGTAATCTTTTGTCTAATCATCAAATTTAGTTCCTAACATATTTGTTATGGTTGTAATCTTAAGTCTAATATAAACTGACATATCAAAGTAATTAATTTTTTGAAAAGAATTATTATCACTTATTTAAGTACAATGGTTGGATTAACTCAATACTAAATAAAATCACTATCAAAATAAAATACAATTAATCACATAGGATTTCCGTTATAAGAATTATATGTAGGCTTGGAGGAATCTACATAATATTTCCTATTCTACCCAACTCAATACTTGGTAACTATCCTTAATGCAAGAGATATAGAAACCACTCACATTAGTGACCAGAAGTCACTATAGGAACCATTACATTAGCGTTTCTGTCGTTGATCTTCTCCCACGAAAATAAACATAGCCATTGATAAGGGAGTATACTAGGAAACTATCAAGTTGATTACAATTTATTATTTCTTGGGTGAACATGTTTTTCTAAATGAGTCCAAAAACCGCCAAATATTTTCCATTTTGATCTCCCAAGTCAAAAGACTTGTAAAAAAACCAAAATTTATAATGTACTATCATGCATCCCATGGTTCTCCCAATCACTTGACTCCCAAACATAGATTTTTGGGATGATAGTCAGGTGTCTAGTCTTGACATCATGCATGAGATCTCCAAGAGTTCAGACTATTGAAATTATCACTCCACAAGAAACTAAGCCTAACAATATACTTCCACTGTCCTTCTGTGTGATGTGTGATGAAGAGTGAAAAAATTATTAAATATTAATGCCATTGATTTATAATTAACTAAATTTACTATCATTTATAATTAACTAAAATTACCTCAACACATAAATACCATTTGGATGTGTTCCAATAATTCTAGTTTTGGGTACTAGTATAAGTTGGGGGTTGGCATAAACTTAGTGATAATATGATTAAAATGATAAATTTAACGTTCTATGTGAACTCATAAGCTCTTCCTTTCCTCTTGAAACTACTAATTAACAAACAAATACCTTACACATTTTTCCTTTTCCTTTTCATTAGGCTTCTTCATTGTTGATGTTGTTCTTAGTTTCCTAGATGTGGGGTCACCAGGAGAAATGGATTTAATTCAAACAAGGGAAGTTGTTAAGCAACAATTCCCCGCATAAGAATTCTATGCAGGAGAAGGGGAAGGGAAATATAGTAAAAATATAAATTCAGGCTATTGAAGAGACTTATTGCACTGATATTTTATCTCTCTAGTAGGAATAGTCCAGAATTATCCATTTATTTTTACAATTCTAAAACAAAAATAGTCAGGTAACTTAGGTAACCCTTGGATCTAGACTGTACGAAATCATGAAATAGAATTTGGACCAAAACTGAGAAAATTGTGGATCAAAACTTGGAAATTGTTCCATTTGAGCCTTATTTCCATAGATATCAAGTTCCTTACAAAGCATCTAGTATCACCTCATCTTTTTGGTACTCAATCAAACGTACATCGGCACACATCATTATGTTATTAATATATTCATCATTTGAGAAATATACTCCTTATTGAATATGGATAGGTGAGTTACAATTTGTTGATAGAGATAAAACTCCTTCACCTATTGTAACTTGAAAACAAATAAGGAATTCCCCGGATAATATGGGCGTAAGTTTAAGATACTTGAGCCTACAATATTGCAAAAAAAATAGAGAAGCTTCTAGAGAGTTTTGGCCAACTTAGGTATTTGTAGGAATTGCTTCTTATGGAATGCTAAAACCTTAGAGAGTTATGCAATGAATTCCATTTCCTCTCATCATTTCAAATTCTAGATTTGACTGAATGTATGAAATTAGAGAAACTCACTTAAGATTTACATTCCCTAGACTCACTGCAAGATCTATATTTATGCAATTGCCTCAAGATAGAAAGGAATGGGATGGACCATGTGATAAAAATGAAGAGATTGGATGTTGTGCATATTGAAAACAAAAAATAGTTGGAGATGGGAAGAAATTCGGTCCAAGAATGGGATTGGAAAAAACACCAAAATGATGCCATCATATAATGATGGTTTGCTGCATTATTTTGTTTGTGAAATATATTTCCTTGAATGAACTGTATAATATATGTCTTGAAATGAAATGTAGGCCATAAATTCTACCTGCATTCTACAGTGATCAAATAAATAATATAAAATGGGCCAGTTTTTGCAAAATTTCCATGCATAATTGTCCAATGTTCATAAATTCTACTTGCATGTTATTGTAATAAAAAGATAGAATATAAATTAGCTAGTTCTCCAAATTTTCTATCCCTAATTATCCAATGTTAGTAGGAAAATTAAAATTATCCAATTTCCATATCTCAAAGGAGAATTATGGGTTGGATGTGCTCAATATACGATATATAGGATTTTCCACCATCATTATCTCAGATCCATGAGATATGCAAATCTGTAAGGCTGGAAGATCATTAGGAGTTATAGTTTTGCATGTGATTGAGTATTTTAACTTCTATACATTGGCACAAATAGTTCATCTATACACTATGGAAAATATATTCAGTGCTATTTATTATTATAACCCTTGCACATTGACACTAAGAGTCCATTTGTACAACATGAAGGAGATATTGAGCATCATGAAGATGAGCACTTATATCTTCGTTCATTGTGTCAATTGTGGAAAGTAACGGTATCTCCTCTTGCCATTTATCAATTTTCTCTTGATGTATTTTTCATTCTCTCGGTTAAGAATAACATTAAAGGAAAATAGAAAAAGACGTAAAAATATGACAGGAGAAAGGTCGTATGGAGACCACTTAGAATTTTATTTTTCATGTTTGTTTGGTCACATATTCTTGGAATATTGTTGGATAATTTTTTATACAAGCACGAGTGAGAGACAGGTCAATATTGAAATCCATACTTTTAGTTCAGAACAAAAAATCACGCCTTAACACTACAATCACTTGGTAAGTTACCATGTTATAGTTGATATACCATGTTACTTTGTAATAGTTGATACACATAATGTCCTAACAAATAAAGAAATATTATCATACATTTCCAACTTTAGTTGATGATCTAGTAAACACACATGAACCATAGATAATAGAAAGTTTTGAATGCACATACATCTTAAAAGCGGCCAGAAACAGGATTTGGACTTGTGCCAACTCAGACTTTTTTAAACGGGAAACGAAGCTACATAAATGTTGGAAATTAAGAGGTTGTGTGGAAAAAGGTGTGCAATTATGACCTCACTTCACCAAATATGTTGTTCCCTGCATTAATTTAACATTTATGATAAATATATACGATAACATTTGTTCTTTCACCGACATTTCTCTCAAGGTTTTTTAATGTCCGAGAGTTAATTGGAGAATACATAATAGATTGAAAGTTGGGGAGACAATTTATTTTAAGAAATTTTAGTCTACTCTGAGTCTCTTAGGATGGTAGCCTAACAGTCCAGACTTTGGCCTAATAAAGAACATTAGTTCCTACTTCAACAGAAGCACATAGTGCTATAGACTTAATTATAATAGCCTCTGTCAGAGACAGAGAGGAAAAAATATTCTTGTCACTAACACAACCTAGATCTTCACATAATTACATATATAATTAGCTATCTCTATTTGTATACGAGATATAGGGTAGAGATATGAGATCAATTTATCTATAGGTTTACACCATGACATCCAAGAATAAGAAATGAAAGTGGAATGCTTCAGTGCTAAAACAGAACCATCTGTACCTGAGAAAAATATGAACGAGATGCATGTGAGATAAAGTGGAGTCACATCACTTGTCGTAAAAAATGAAATTACATACGAATGGACCTCCATCCACTGATTTTTACTATAATTTCCTTCCAATCTATTTAAATTGTTGTGAGTTTCCAAAGAAGTTTAAACAGAAACACACATTTTGAAAAGAAAGCTATCTTATAGAAGAGATAATTAGATAATAAAGTATAGTATTGTTCCAGAGCAGAAACATTATACTATAAATGTAAGAAAAATGAAAACATATTGAAATAAGGAGAGTACATTGTGTCTACTATTTTCTATGTCATGCTTTGCAATGAAAGACACGATGAACTCTGTATTCAACAAACATAATGGAAAGCTTTATTTTGATGTTACACATTACATAAGATTTCTCTTTAATCGAGTAGCAACTTACTAAAAAATAATAACAAATTTGAATCCCATTCAAATATTGATGGGAAGAACACATAACCTAATTCAACCATTCCATGTGGAAAATGCTAATCACCAAACCAACTTCAAAATAAATCTAAAAGTAATGTTTCTAGTAAAAATACTTAAAATCCTTGGTAAAAATCATCAAGTTTCATTTAATTAAATTAAATCAAAAAATTTATACATGCCTAAAGTTGGGGGATCTTACAATCAAAATAATTGTAAGTAAAATTACAAAATAAAACCTGCATCTCTAGCATAAATTTGGTAGAACAGACACCCATCAAGCCTGGCACCTGAGTAGAAGGATGTATTTATTTTGTGGTTAAACCTCAGCCTTGCAGAATGATTCCCAAAAATTCTAAAAAAATAAAAAACGATAAGCACCTCCATGTGGATGCTATATCAATGTGTTATGTCAGTGTAGACAAGTGGTCCATAGATGGACCCATGTCGTGATTTATTTTTAACCACTTGTCCCACTTTTAACAAATATTTTTAAACTATCATACCATTTATTTGAAAATAGTGATAAATAATTATTCCTAGGTGATGACCCCATTTGAGAACTTGCAACGTAAATGAATAGTTTTGGGCTACTTTCATGCCTGTCTAAGAATCTACTCTACTTCGCTATCATAGCCTATACCATATCCATGATAATTTTACCCTATAGAAACAGAGAGGTGACTTCGATATCATACTTTTTACCATATCCATGATAAGTATACCTTGTAGCAGAAATGGAGGTGGAAGAAAGAGAAGTCGAATAAGCATATTAACGATTGATTCAATGAAAGAGCACAGTCCCAAGCATGGATCCAGGGATAGATATAATTTTTAAAACATCAGAAATAGATCCAATTCCACCATCTGTAGATCCAAATCTCCTACCAAAATCCTCTACCGAAAATAGGGGCAGGTCAGGGAAGCAGAAATAGATGCGGCACACCTCAAACCTCACTCAACATCCCTCCCAAAGAAATAAACTCCAATCGCAAGTCCTTTTTGAGAGTTTGCATCATCCCTTCCAAATCCAACCCTAATGGTTAATTTACTAGTAGAAGCAAGGAAAAAGGTCACATTACATGAAGAATCAAAACCCATTGTACCTGCTAGGAAAACCCCTAGACGATCATTTAAGGGGCGTGTCAACAGAACAATATCTGATGTTTTGGAACATAAATAAGTCGAAGCTCTACGAATGTTATAGTTTATTTAGGTTTTTTTTGTTTCATTTCATGCTAGTCCCACATAGTGAATGATCTCAATATGCGCAAACTAGTTTTGTTGTGCTAGCTCCCTCATTGGTATTAAATAAATGTATCTAGGATCGTCTCAAATTATCCAGTTATGTGAGGGTTTATGTGTCAATTTTAGTGTCTTTTATGAGAAATTTATTAAGTAAAATATTTGTTAAAAACATATGTACAACAAATAAATTGCATAGAAGTAACACAAAACAAACACATTACACAATATATGATAACGGAGTTCACCCCTATTGGGCTACATCTCCATGGACCTGCTTCCACTTCCCAGGTGCTCTTTGGGTTAATGGTAAATTCTCTGATTAGATGCACCAACAGTGATCCAATGGCTTTGAAACCTGCTCCATTGGATTCAAAAGACCTAAAAACCTCAAAATAGACACTTCAATCTCTACAAATGGTCTTCAACAGATCTAGGCATGACCTCTTCTCTTGGCCGACCTAGGCTTCTTTAATCCTCCAAGTCCCAAAATCACTTATAGAAGCACTCCAATGCCTCTGCAACTTGTGTTTTCATGCACATCCAAATCATTTAGGAATGACTATTGTTGAGCCAAAATTGGTCGAAATATGTCAAAGTTATGTCTTCCTCAATATTTCCTAGAAACACTCCACTAAAATTGGAACATCTCCAGTTAGCACCGCAAAAATTGGAGTTGGTGCCGAAATTGGCAGATTGGCCAAACTCATGGCTAAATTAATCTTAGGTTTAATTAGTGTTAATTGGATTTAACTTAGTGGTTAGTGCGCTAAGCATGTTTTAAACAAAACCCAGATTAACTATTTGTTTAACGCAAAGTAATGAGGGTTATGGGATAATTAATCCCATTTAATGTTAATCTGCTCCATTAAGCTTACGCCCTACACCATAGTTGCGTGAAATGGTCATATGGTGAAGGGGTTTTCCCCCTCCTTACCTTGTCGATTAAACCCTATGAATTTAAATATATGTCGTGGGCATAATATGTTAAGTCTCAAAGCATTGGTATATTGGTATTGTGATGCACTCACTTGGGGGAGGTCGTGGGGTCGAGTCGTGACCTCTGCCCTTCCATTGGTAATATATTTTTCCACCAAAAAAATTACCATATGACATATATTTAAAATATTTCAATACCGGAACATATATAATCCAACCTTAGAAATAACCCAACATTCGGCCTTTGGGGGGGCACATGGCATCCTTCGGGCTAGCCATGTGTCAAATCCCCATTGGTTCATCAAAAACTAATTAAATTTCAACAAGTCACAACCAACCACAATTAGACACTTTTCAGCTTCTCATTGGGTTATGGAGCAAGTTGCAAAGCCATTTGAGCACTGTAGGTGCATGTAATCAAATAATTGACCATTAATCCAAAGAGGGCCTAGCAAGTGGATGTAGGTCCATGGAGATGTAACCCAAGAGGGCTGAACTTCATTATCATATATTGTGTAATATGTTTGTTGTGTGTTATTTCTCTACAATTTTTTTGTTCTACATGTGTTTTTAATAGCTATTTTACTTAAGAAATTTCTCATAAAATACATTAAAATTGACACATAAACCCTCACATAACTGGCTAATTTGAGACGATCCTAAACACATTTATTTAATACTAATGAGGGAGCTAGCACAAAAAAATTGGTTTTCCCATATTTAGATCAAGTTGGTATTAGAGCATGGTTTAGCTCATTTTAGCCAAGGTTAGCTAGAAGAATTAGCTATTGGTTTTGCATTTGTGCAAGGAGAATTTAACTATGCACAGTTTCATGTGTGAAGAGAAGGTCAAGATTGAGAGCTCAGTTCTAAAATCATAGCAAAGAAGTTTTTTATGCATTACAAGTGTGATGGGAGCTTCATCAAGCATGGTTTCTAGTCAATCTTCCTTATCAAAACTCTTTTATAAAGAGATGTTGCAGAAGCTCTACATCATGAATGATATGGTGCAAGAGATGTATGAAGATAAGAGGGAGATCATTATACTTGAAGAGCAGTTGATTTCCATGAAGGAGGAGAAGCAAGAGATCCTTGAAAATATGCATGAGATGGAGACTCGGCTCCATAATTCAAATGAAAACCTAGCAAAGAACCATGAGATGGAGACTCGGCTCCATACTGCAAATGAAAACCTAGCAAATATGCATGAGATAGAGACTCCACACCATGATGCTAAAGAAGCCTTAGCCATGTATGTGCCTGAAAAAGAGGTATGCAAATCAAGTCTCTCTTCTATTTATTCTCAAAATGAATATATAGGTGCACTTGAAAGACGCACTAGAGGAATAGGGTCCAAATTATTGATGAAAATGGGATATGAAGGTAAAGGGTTAGGAAAACATGTGCAAGGCATAGTTGAGAAAATTATTGTTGAGGAAAGGTCTAAG
Source organism: Pinus albicaulis (assembly GCA_034641835.2). Lineage (NCBI taxonomy): Eukaryota > Viridiplantae > Streptophyta > Pinopsida > Pinales > Pinaceae > Pinus > Pinus albicaulis. The sequence goes on along the minus strand of CM076573.1, from coordinate 729,411,323 downwards.
TATTTGGGCCTTTGTTATGGACAACATCATGGAGAATGCTCCAAAGCCAACGAGGCACGTGAAGATGTTCCAAGAAGGACTTTCATTACATTTTCATTACCTCAAGCTTGTGAAGATTGTGTTCATGAGGAATCGAAACGTTTTACACCCACTTTGCGAGAAGGTGTTCATAAGCTTGCAGCTATTGAGAATGGAAAACAAGAGAATGTTGAAAGCTCTAAAGTCATTGAAGCCATTGTTGGTATTCCAAAGAGAGCCACTACCTCATCAAATTCATCTCCTCAATAAGGCAACAAAGGTGAATGTGCAAGGTATAAACTTGCCTTTGATCAAGTTGCTTTTAATTATGATAAACATGGTAAATATTCAAATAAGATTTGGAGAAAGTTTACATGTTCCTTTTGTGGTTTGAATAACCATAATGTTTCGAGTTGTTGGAAGAAGATAACCATGCACAGGAAAATTTCTAAACAAAGGAGACAAAAACCAAAGGTCCATTTTACAAGGAAAACCATGTTGGAAATAAGATGCAATTGTTTTGCACTCATTGCCATAAGCAAGGTCATTTTGTAGAAACGTGTTGGACTTTGTATCCAACAAGTCATCCATGATATTTGAAGAATATGGAGAGATATCTCGACAATAATGGAAAAGAAGATTCCATAATTGATGTGGGTCAAGATGATTCACATGATGAAGTGCAGCTCAAAGAAGCGTTATAGAAATGGTTTGGTAAGAGATGGTTAGATTTCTTATCCAATTAAGGCCTTGCATGTCTTTTGGTGATTGATGCAAATCTCTCCTATTTGATGCATTTCTTTTCCAATTGAATGAATTTATTTTCTCTTGAAATTATGCTACATGTTAAATGTTTACGCCAAGAAGGTGTTTGAAAGTGGAGTATGTTGACTCACTTTGTTTATCATGTATGTATGTCAACTTGAGAGTGTTGAACATTTGCACATGTATGTTTTTCGACTTGTTTTTGGTCGATGATTTTTTACACCTAGATGTAAGAGTACATGGCGATGTTCACATGATGTGACATATGTTTCTTTGAAAGAGAAAAAGGATATGTCATCAAGTTATGTTTCTTGCATGATGTGTTTTTCAGATTGATGGTTGTATTTGTGACAAGCTGTCGCAAGATTTTGGGAAGGTCCACTCTTGAGCAAGAGGCTCATGATTAGACTTCATTCTCAAATCATGGCATGAGAAGCATGTCAATACTAGAGGATGATAGACTCAAGAATCAGAAAGTGGACAAGATGCTAAAAAAATTGCAGCCTTGAAAACAACATCCATTGTAGACCATTTCGTGTGTTGACGCCAAGAAGTGAAGTAGATGTCGAATGCATTCTTCCAGATGTGGAATTTGGAACCGTGGAGGTAAAAAGAATGGTCATTTATTTTCTTGTTATTACTGATGTTGGAACTCATTTTTTTAGTTCACTCAGATGGGCTTAACTTGGAAAATTGGTTTCCAAGGATAATCTTGCATCGAATGCATGTGTGTGCAAAGGAGGAACATGATTCTCGGTGGGAAGGCCATAAATTGGTTTTCCAAGCACCGAGGGATCGCTTTGGTACAAAAAAGTGTTTTATTAGTCAACAAGTGGCCGACAAGTGTTGGATTGATTCAGCAGCAACGCAATTTGCAAGGCAAGGCATATGAGTGAAACCAAGTGGTTTTCATGGAGATTTTTCCAAGTATAATCAAGTTGATAGAACTTAGGAAATAGAAGAATATTCAACTCTCATCAGATAACCAGCTTTTGTGGGTCTAAAAGCCTGTCAAACGGAAGGAGTGATTGAAAAATGGATTGGGGGAAAAGTTTCAAAAAATTTAAGGTGTTAAGAATTGAAACAAACTATAACGACTCGATATGACTCGTCTCCAGGAATTTGCCACACTTTGTATCACTCAAAACAGAGTTCGTATGAGGAAGTTAAAGCATATTGTTCACTTTGTCAAACATGCGAATTTAAAAACAATAAGGGTCAAAACAGGGTCAAAGGCCAAAATTTTGGGTTTTCCTCCAGCCCAATGAGAAGATAACAAGTGTCAAATTGTGGTTGGTTGTGATTTGTTGCAATTTAATTGATTTCTTATGAACCAATGGTGAGCTGACACATGGCTAGCTCAAAGGCCGCAACGTGCCCCCCCAAAGGCAAAATTTTGGGTTATGTCTAAGGTTGAATTAATACTTTTTGGTATCGAAATATTTTAAATATACGTCATATGGTAAGTTTTTTGGTGGAAAAATATATTACCAACGGAAGGGTGAAGGTCGGGGCTCAACCCCATGACCCCCCCCAAGCGAGCGCACCACGATACCGATATACCAAAACTTTGAGAGTTAACATATTATGCCCATGGAATATAATTAAATTCATAAGGTTTAACTGGAGGGCTTAAGATTAATGGCATGGATTAACATTAAATGGGATCAATTATCCCATCACCCTCATTACTTTGTTCTAAACAAATAGTTAATTTGAGTTTTGTTTAAAATGCGCTTAACGCAATAACCACCAGGTTAACTCCACTCAACACTAATTAAACTTGAGATTAATTCGGCAGGTCCGCCAATTTCAGTGCCAAATACATTTTTGGTGGTGCTAACTGGAGATGTTCCAGTTTTAGTGGGGTTTTTCTAGGAAATATTGAGGAAGTCATAACTTTGACATATTTCAACCAATTTTGGCTCAAGAAGAGTTATTCCTATATGATTTGGATGCTCTGAGCATGATGGTATAGGTTGAAGAGTTGTTGAAGAACTTCTATAAGTAATTTTTCCACTTTTAAGATTTATGAAGCTAAGGGCCACCACGAGAAGAGGTCATGCCTAGATCAAGTGAAGACCATTTGCAGAGCTTGAAGAGTCTATTTTAAGCTTTTTGGGTCTTTTTAATGCAATGGAGAAGTTTTCAAAACCATTGAAGCATTGTAGGTGCATATAATCAGCGAATTGACCATTAATCCAAAGAGGGCCTAGCAAGTGGAAGCAGGTCCATGGAGATGTAACCCAAGAGTAGTGAACTTCGTTATCAGCTATTGTGTAATGTGTTTTCTGTGTGTTATTTCTCTACAATTGATTTAATGTACATGTGTTTTTAACAACTATTTTACTTAATAAATTTCTCATAAAAGGCACAAAACTTGACACATAAACCCTCACATAACTCGCTAATTTGAGATGATCCTAAACACATTTATTTAATTGATCTAAAAGGAGTGGATTAGTTTTGTTATGCTAAGTGTCCTTTCAGTAATAAAACATGTACAAATTGTCTCCATTTGTTTGGTTAAGGAATGAGTATTTTAACCATGAAACATAAATGAATTTGTGAACTTTAAGCATAAAAATAAGCCTGAAAACACTTAACAATAGTGTACAACAGAGAAATAAAATCACACATAAGTTTTACACAATAGACATGATGAAGCAGTTCACCCCTCCTGGGCTACATCTACTGGTCCAGCTCCCAATGGCATTTCCCTCTTTGTCATTATGCTCAAAATTGAAAATTACATGTATTTACAGGCCTCTAATGGATGTTTTCTCTGCACCAATGGTTCCAGAATGCTCAAATTAGTGTAGGTAGACTCTTGTTTCACCCAAATTGGTCAAAAATTGACCTCCCAATGTATTTTCCCCAATGTCAGCTAGAAAAAATCCACTAAAAGTGGAGACTGGCACTTAACTGTCACTAAAAATAGTGAAAAATGCTAAATTTAAGGGCGCATTAATTAACCCGCTAGTCTAAACCACGAACTTTAAATGTGATGGTTAAGGGACAGGGGGTGGCCACATGCCAACCCAGCAACCCCCATGGTTAGTCTAACTGCTGAGTGGAACTACCGCTATAACGTGGTCGGAACTGGAGTTACATCTGGAGTTGATAACTATGACCTTCGGTTAACATTAAAGGCATGTTTCCATCTGAGATAGTTTACTGCTGCCGAAGTTACAGTTTTAATACCATTGAAACCTTACAACATATGTTGCGCTGAAGTGAACCATGGCATGTGATCAATCTTTTGGACCACAGGCAGTCCCCCCATGACTGCAAAACATATATACCATAAAATAAAGCCGCAAACATATATGGTAAGCACCAATGGATAGTGGAATTGGTTGGAGCTTTACGTGGGCAGGCTGGAGGTCGTGGGGTCGACCCTGCCCCCTCCCCCACCTGGCTCCCCCAAAAATTTTAATAAAGCCTCCTGAGGACATGTGGCATCCTCCTGGCTTGCCACATGTCTCTCATCCAATGGCTCGTTCAAAAACATACAAACCCTATCAACAGTTAGAAACCAATTACGTACCACAAAATCAATGGCCCAGATTAAGCCACGTCTCAAATTCTGATTGGCTGTGAGAAAAGGGAATATTCCCCAGAATATGCCACCTGTTGACTATACCTGCATGCTGACTGGGCATCCCAGTCACAAAATTTTAGCTGTTTGGGAAAACAAATAGAATGCAATATCTTCCTCATATGACATCTGTTTTTCAAATAGTTTGTTGCGCCGGAATCGAAACGACGAGACCTTTCCGTTCGCTCAGGTTTCGTACAGTTTCGAGCACTTTCATTTTTGAGCATAACACATGAACTCTTGATCACACCTCCCAACTGGGAAGATTTTGGACCCAAAAAGCTCTTTGGATTATTGAACATGAAGATGAGGAGACTATGTCCCCACCCTTCCAATCTTTATCCACTGAGATTTCCCTAATTTCATTAACTAGAGATTTTCATGAAAGGACAAATTTTTCCTTGATTCCGTCGACCATCCATTGTTGTCTTTGATACTGTAATGCTTCAAATTTTCTAAACTTGCAGAACAACAACCTAAATTTGCAGTAACATCTTGTTCCTACATTGGTCTATAATCAAAGGAAACTTGGAATTTTTCTCACCTTGCATTCTGTCCTTATGGTGATTTTTTGTTGCTTTTTCCTTGAACTTGTGTCGAATTTTGACCAAGTTTCTTTTCCATTGTACCATGCCTTTTAGAAACGAACAATGAACATTTCTAAATCTTGTGCCTTCTTTGCCAAGTTTATTTTTCCTCTCTTTGATCTTTACAACTTCTTTCACTGACAACTTGTTTTCAGCACCATTCAACACCAATGTCGACTGTTGCAACTGCTTGTCATATTCTTTCAAAGACAACCTGATTTCAAACTAAAAAAACTCATTACATATATCAGAATTTGTTTGAAAATGATGATGTAAAACATCTCTTTGTTTATTCATCATCAAGGTCAATTTTTGGCTTACATTGACTAGCCTCTACAGTTGCCCTACATTAACTAAAGAAGTGTCTAGTTCCTTGCAATGAGCTCTCACAATATACCCCTTGCCAGCTTTGAATAAATGGTATGTGTTCTCATGGCGATGGAATATTTCTTTCGTGTCATACAAGTAAGGAATACCCAACACTATACCCGTTATATCAAGCGGAAAAACATCTAATTCAACTGTGTCAATGAAATGTGCAGTTATTGCAAAGCGCAACATGCACTTCTTTGAAACCTGTAAATTTGCATCCTTACAAATCCAACCAAGTGGATATGGTTTTGCATGTGGAATGGTCTCAAGATTAAGTTTCTTGACCAAGTATTCAGAGATTAAATTTTCTTGTGACACACTGTCAAACAATGTGTCAACCTTGGTATGTTTGGAAATGACCGTCACATGAAACAATTCAATTCTCTCTTCTTCATTTGGAGCTTGTATGTGACAGTTAGATATACTAGAACTGGTTTTAGTTTCAATCTCTTTCCCCTTCATATTATTTAGTCCCATAGATATGTTTTTTGTTTCATCTCCTAAATCTGACCCTAAGTCTTGTTCAGCTATTGCAATAGTTTTTCCTTTCTCCTTGGCTTTCTCTTTGGCCTTCAAACTTTCTGGTTTCAACTCTGGATGAAGTTTCCAACAATGGTCTTCATCATGGCTAGTTTTAGAACACTTTTTGCAAGATAATTTTCCCTTCTCTTTTCTAATATTTTCATTTCTCTTTTTCTTCCATTTTCCTTTGAACTCATTTTCCTCATTCTCATCTATGTTTTGTTTTCCCCTTTCCTCTAAGTGTGTGGCTTGTACACAAACTTCATCTAGGCTTGTAGGGTTAAACATGAGAATAGAATGTCTTTGGTAGGTATGTAAGCCTCCTATATACTTGAGCAAAGTGCCTTGGCTCTGCAAATCTACTCCTAATAAGAGAGATCTTCTCCTAAATTCTTGAGTATAAACTTGTATATTTTGTCCTTTCAATTGTTTAAAAATTTTCCAGTCCATTATGGCTTTCTGCGTGTGAGCTAATGGATAAAACTGTTGTTTTATTGCAGAAATTAAATCAGTCCATGATAGAATAATCTTACCATGCTTCTTTATCTCCTCCTTTGTCTTGGCTTCCCACCAAACAAGAGTTGCACCTTCCATCCTCAATGAAGCTAGTTAGATTTTGGTATCATCATCATGAAAATTTTGGATTCTCAAATAGACCTCCAATTGCCTAATCCAATTATCTAGCTTTTCTACATTAACTTCACCATTAAACATTGGCAATTAAAACTTAACATCAATTTTTAGAAAAGGAATTTTACCAGTATTCTTTGACTTGTATGGCTGATGTACTGAAGATGAAGTAGAGGATGATGAGGATGAAGATGAGGGCGATGATGGTGACTTTCCATTGTCTCCATCTCCTCCATTTCCCTTCTTTGATTTATCTTCATCATTGTGGCCTCATGATGATCCCTGTCCTTCCTTGTGAAGTTTGGACCTTTATTCTTCTAGCTTCTCATTACTTTATTGATAAATGACTCTAACCATCTCAGTCAAGTCAAGAAATGCTTTTCTGTACACTCTTTCTTCCTCTTTGAGATCCATCTCTTCATGGATTTCTCCTTCTCCTGGAGGCATGCTTAATGTTGATTCTGCTTCTTTTGGAGGTGAGCTAGGTGGCAGTGGAGAATGTGGAAATATTGCCCTCCTTTGTTGTGGCTCACTTTGAGAACCTCTTGCTTCAACCAATTTTCCTTCTCCTCTCTTAAGCTTGAGCCTAGTAAGCATGAAAACCCTTGCAAACAGTTAAACAAATATTTTCACACAAAAACACTAGATAAAAAACTCTAGCTCTGATACCACCTTGATCTAAAAGGAGTGTATTATTTTTGTTGTGCTAAGTTTCCTTTCAGTAATAAAAACATGTACAATTTGTCTCTATTTGTTTTCTTAAGGAATGAGTGTTTTAACCATGAAACATAGATGAATTTGTGAACTTTAAGCATGAAAATAAACCTAAAAAACACTGAACAATAGTGTAAAACAGAGAAATACAATAATACATAAGTTTTACACATTAGACATGATGAAGTAGTTCACCCCTCCCGGGCTACTGGTCCAGCGCCAAATGACATGTCCCTCTTTTTCATTATGCTCAAAATTTAAAATTACATGTGTTTACAGGCCTCTAATGGTTGTTTTCACTGCACCAATGGATCCAGAATGCTCAAATTAGTCTAGGTAGACTCTTGTTTCACCCAAATTGGTCGAAAATTGACCTCCCGATGCATGTTTCCCAATGTCAGCTAGAAAATCTCCACTAAAAGTGGAGACTCACACTTAACTGTCACTAAAAATAGTGAAAACCCCTAAATTTAAGGGCGCATTAATTAACCCACCAGTCTAAACCACGAATTTTAAATGTGATGGTTAAGGGGGAGGGGGTGGCCACATGCCAACCCCGCAACCCCCGCGGTTAGTCTAACCGTCGAGCGGAATTACCGCTATATCGTGGTCGGAACTGGAGTTATATTCGGAGTTGATAACTGTGACCGTCAGGTAACATTAAAGGCATGTTTGCATGTGATATAGCTTATCGCCGCCAGAGTTACGGTTTTAATATTGTTGAAACCTTACAACATATGTTGCCTTGACGTGAACCATGGCATGTGATCAATATTTTGGATCGTCGGTGGGTTAGGACTGTTGGTGGCCCCCCCCCATGACTGCAAAACATATATACCATAAAATGAAGCCACAAACATATATGGTAAGCACCAATGGATAGCGGAGATGGTTGGAGGTTTACGCGAGCAGGTCGGAGGTCGCGAGGTCGACCCCCCCCCCCCGACTCCACCAAAATTTTTAATAAAGCCTTATGAGGACACGTGGTAGCATCCGAGCTTGCCACGTGTCTCTCATCCAACGACCTGTTAAAAAATGCACAAACCCCATCAACGGTCAGAAACCAATTTCATACCACAAAATCAATGGGCGAGATTAAGCCACATGTTGAATTCTGATTGGCTGCGAGAAAAGAGAATATTCCCTAGAATATGCCACCTATTGACTGTACTTGAATGCTGACTGGGCATCACAGTCACAAAATTTTAGTTGTTTGGAAAAACGAACAGAACGCGATATCTTCCTCATACGACATCGAGCACTTTCATTTTTTAGCATAACACATGATCTCCTTATCATTAATACTGATGAGGTTGGTAGCATAAAAAGTCTAGTTTTCCCATATTTGGATAAGTGAATGATTGGTAAATTCTACTCTGGCAACCTTGATAAATTCTCATGTAGCTTACTCTATTTATTTTTTTTGTTATAAGAAAAATCAAATATATATATATATATATATATATTTGTTAGAAGAAAAATAGAAAATAGAAACACTTTATACTATTAGAGACAGTGGGACAAAGAGATTGGTTCGAGCACTAACAACAATGGTATTTCCCCCCGGTTAGTTAGTTCCTCCCATGCCCAGTAAATCCAATCCATAAGAATCTAGGATAGCCTAATTAGTTGCTACTCTCATGCATTCAGAAAGCTAATGCAATGGCTTAATGAGTAAATAATTTTCATCATTTGTTCATTGTGTTACCATGAAGACCAAGGGAAGACAACCCCATAGACTAGAAAAACAAGGATGTTGGCTCTATTACTAAATTAAGTGATTCTTAGCTAGGTTCTACCATATTTCACCTCAAACCTTTAGATATTCAACCTAGCTGTGTTCTGACCATCTACCCTAGGTTGCTGGTTGACAATGGTTGGTTTCTTGGGTTGTTTGGCTAATGAGAAATGTCGGGTTGGCTAGCTGAAAAATATTATCTGCATGAAAAATATTATCTGGCTGAAAATGTCCCTAGATGTTCATTGTTTTATTGCCTCTAAAAATCCTTCCTATTCAAACTATCTAAAGCCTCTTCCATATCTAATTTTTTCAAATCATTGAGCCATTTAAAGATTCCTCGAACATGAATTAAACGGGTATGAAGACGTCCAATTACTTCATGAACAAATTATACTATAAATTTGAATGGGGTCATGAAAAAGGGAAAGGTGGAGCTTCATGCTCATAGCTGGGCTAACAGTGCTAAGCAGAACTGGCCTTCTCAAGCAAAATTGGCCTTATTAAAAATGCTTTCTCAAGAAGAACTAGCCTTCTCAAGTAAAATTGGCCTTCTGACCTCCTGATGATGTTGAGAGCACTAATGATGTTCAAAGAAAAACTAGACAGAAGCAACTGCTAATTTAAGGTTTGATAAGACCTACTCGAGTAAATTAAATTTGAATTGTGCCATGACAAAGGGAAATGTGAATCTTCATGCTCACAGCTAGGCTAACCTTGTTAATAAGAACTAGCCTTCTTAAGGATAACTGACCTTCTTATATTTCACTATTACATATTCTTTCTCAAGTAGAACTGGCTTTCTCAAGCAGAAGTGGAATTCTTACATTATGATGATGTTGAGAGAACTAACGGCGTTGAGAAAAAAACTAGACAGATGCAACGGCTAAGCTAACGTTTGATAAGCCCTACTCCAGTGATTTTTTTTTATTCCAGCTATCTAAACGGAATTTTGGAAATTGTATAACACCTGTTATGCATGCAGACAAACTCAGAAGATCATGGAAAGCATACAAGCTTACAAGATCATGGAAATACTTTAGGAGATTGTGGCAAGACTTCAGATATCAGAACATAGAAATTTTGAATAAAAAATCAAACAGTTTATTTTTATGGAATAATGTTAGCATTACTTCAAGTACTTCAGAAAAATAAGAACGAAAAACCCTTTTAAGTTAAGAATATGCCTCGGGAAGAGGCTAAAGCCATATAATTCTACATTGACTAAAAAATAGTAATAGCTACATGATTTTCAAAATATTAAATAAAATGTTCTCATGAATTAATGTTAACATCAATAAATTGATTACTAAGTGAACCTTTAGAAATCAAACCTATTTGTATTCCGACCATCTACCCTAGGATACTGGTTGAAAATGGTTGGTTTCTTAGGCTATCTAGCTGATGAGAAATGTTCGGTTGGATGGCTGGCTCAAAACAACTTTCTGCATGAAAATGTCCTTGGTTGTGCATTGTTTTGTTGCCTCTAAAAAACCTGCCTATTAAAACTATTTGAAGCCTCTATTGTATCTAATTGTGTGAGATCATTGAGGCATTGAAAGAGTTCCTCAAACATTAATCAAATGGGTATGAAGATTTCCAATTACATCACGAACAACGTATACAAAAAATTTGAATTGTGCCATGACAAAGGGAAAGGTAGAGCTTCACACTTATAGTTGGGCTAACCGCGCTAAGTAGAACTTGCTTCTCAAGCAAAACTAGCCTTTTGAGCTTTCATTATTACAGATGCTTTCTCATGCAAAACTAGCCTTCTCAAGCAGAATTGGCCTTTTGACCTTTTGATGATGTTGAGAGAACTAATGATGTCGAGAGAAAAAATAGACAGAAGAAACTGTTAAGCTAAGGTTTGATAAGACCTACTCCAGTAAATTAAATTTGAATTGTACCATGACAAAGGGAAAGGTGGAGCTTCACGCTTACAACTGGGCTAATCGCATTAAGAAAAACAGGCCTTCTCAAGCACAAGAGGTCTTCTCAAGCATAACTGGCCTTCTGAGCTTTCATTATTACAAATTATTTCTCAAGAAGAACTTGCCTTCTCAAGTGGAAATGGCCTTCTGACCTTTTGATGATGTTGAGAGCACTGACGTTGTTGAGAGAAAAATTGGATAGAAGAAATTGCTAAGCTAAGGTTTGATAATCCCTACTCAAGTGAATTGTGTTTTATTCCTTCTAACTAAACGAAATCTTGACATGTGTATAACACCTGTTATCCATGCAGATAATCTCAGAGGATTGTGGCAAGCAGACAAGCTCAAAAAATCGTGGAAAGACTTTAGGAGATCGTGGCAAGACTTCAAATATAGGAACATAGAAATGTTGAATAAAAGATCAAACATTTTATGTTTATGGAGTAATGTTAGCATTACTTCAAGTACTTCATAAAAATAAGAACGAAAAACCCTTTTAAAGTTAAGAAGATGCCTCCAGAGGAGGCTAAAACCATAAAATTTTGCATTGGCTAAAAATAGTCATAACTATATGATTTTAAAAATATTAAATAAAATTTTCTCATGAATTAATGTTAACATCAATAAACCGATTACTAAGAGTCCCTATCATGATGAAAAGGACTAATAACTACCTCTCAATAGCATCAGAGAAATAGATTTAATTGAAATAACCATGTCTCAATATAAATTTAATAAACCTGGCTCACTCCATCACTTTGATATAGTGCATTTTGTAATTTTGTAACAACTTTAAGAGAAAAGTGTGTCTTTGAGCACATTCTCAAGCCAATTCTTATTCTGTAAATCCTTTACAAAGATACTAGTTGTCACTTTCATCTCTTCAAAATTTATAAAACATTAATCATGTAATCTTTGAATTTTTTTAATGCATTAATTTAAATAAAATTATTAATATAATTTAATTAATTTTACATTATAAATAATTAATATATTTATTAATTTTTAATAAAAAAATTATTATTTATTTTTTCCTTCTTATTATACAACTTAAACATTTGATACACAACCCTATAAGTTTAGATATAATTATCTACATTCATGTTACTTTGATTATGTCGTAAGGCGTCCTTATTTGAAAACAACTTTCCTAAATGACACTCTACACCATTTGTGACCATTCGATTTTGTGTTAGACGTTTGAAACTTTACCAGCCTTCCGATGGGAATTTTTGTTAGTTAGGGTAAGTTTTCATGAGTTAAGAGAATTTTTGTTAGTTAGGGTAAGTTTTCGTGAGTTAAGATTTCGGCCACCATATCGCTCTCTCGACCCTGCCATCGCTCTCTCGACCCCTGGTAGCAATGAAGAAACCAACCCCTGGTAGTGATGAAGAGCAACGATGAAGAAACCAACCCCTCGTAGAGATGAAGAAACTGACCCTACTCTCTCGACCTCTAGCAGCGATGAAGAAACTGACCCTACTCTCTCGACCCCTGGCAGTGATGAATATGCAGCGATGAAGATACAGCTAGAGGTAATGTTGGTTTTACTATAACCATCAGTATTATTCGTTTCTTCCTCTAGGTTTATTTTTTCTCTCATGGTTTCCTCTACTTGTAGGTTGGAATAAGATGAGGTGAGCACTATTTGACTTCTTTGACTCTCTCGGGGTTAATGCCGCATCTAGGTTCCTTATTTAACTTTATATTTCCAGTTTTACATGTTCGACCTTAGATATATGACTTGTATTTTCCACAAGATGATTGTTTCCTTGGGTTTTTGGGCTCTATTCTTCCATGTAATTCACTTCCTCTAGGTTTATTTGTTCTCTGATGGTTTCCTCTACTTGCAGGTTGGAATAAGATGAGGTGAGCACTACCTGAGTTCTTCGAATCTCTCGGGGTTAATGCTGCATCTAGGTTCCTTATTTAACTTCCTATTTCTAGTTTTACACGTTCGACCTTAGATATATGACTTCTATTTTCCACAAGACGTTTGTTTCCCTAGGTTTTTAGGCTTTGTTCTGCCATGGAATTCATTAGTGGTTTACTCTGCAATTTTTGGCTAAGCTAATGGTCAAAAATTACTGTAAACATACTAAATTTCTCATGTAAAATCAGTACTATATTAAACCATGTAATACAAGAAATATACAATCAGGCCTTTTTTGAGCATTTTTTAAATTTGACAACTTTGATTTTGAACTGCATATGCAGAAATACAATATGTCCGTTTCTCATATTTTTTGTGCAGCACCTGGAGTGATTTCATTAGCTGTTTCTGGCCCAGGTTGGGGTAATTTTTTGTGAGTTAAGAGAATTTTTGTTAGTTAGGCTAAGTTTTCGTGAATTAAGATTTCGGCCACCATATCGCTCTCTCGACCCTGCCATCGCTCTCTCGACCCCTGGCAGCGATGAAGAAACCGACCCCTGGTAGCGATGAAGAGCAGCGATGAAGAAACCAACTCCTGGTAGCGATGAATAAACCAACCCTACTCTCTCTACCCCTAGGAGCGATGAAGAAACCAACCTTGCTCTCTCGACCCATGGGAACGATGAAGATACAGGTAGAGGTAATGTTGTTTTTACTGTAACCCTTAGTATTATTCATTTCTTCCTCTAGGTTTATTTGTTCTCTCATGGTTTCCTCTACTTGCAGGTTGGAATAATATGAGGTGAGCACTACTTGACTTCTTCGACTCTCTCGGGGTTAATGCCGCATCTAGGTTCCTTATTTAACTTTCTATTTCCGGTTTTACATGTTCGACCTTAGATATATGACTTGTATTTTCCACAAGATGATTGTTTCCCTGGGTTTTTAGGCTCTGTTCTACCATGTAATTCACTTCCTCTAGGTTTATTTTTTCTCTGATGGTTTCCTCTACTTGCAGGTTGGAGTAAGATGAGGTGAGCACTACTTGAGTTCTTCGACTCTCTCGGGGTTAATGCCGCATCTAGGTTCCTTATTTAACTTTCTATTTCCGGTTTTACATGTTCGACCTTAGATATATGACTTGTATTTTGCAGAAGACGATTGTTTCCCTTGGTTTTTAGGCTCTGTTTTGTCATAGAATTCATCAATGGTTTAATTTGTAATTTTTGGTTGAGCTAATGGTCTAAAATTACTATAAACATACTGAATTGCTCATGTAAATTCAGTACTATATTAAACCATCTAATACAAGAAATAGACAATCAGGCCTTTTTTTGAGCATTTTTTAAATTTGACAACTTTGATTTTGAACTGCATATGCAGAAATACAATATGTTCGTTTCTCATATTTTTTGTGCAGCACTTGGAGTGATTGCATTAGTTCTTCTTGGCCCAGGTTGGGTTTCCCGTAGTGTTTCCCTAGCTGCATCTGTGGCATTCATGATATATTCCTGTTCTTTCCATCCTCCTGGTGTGTTCCCATTCATTTATCTCATTCTTGGAAATTATATCTATACGATATCATATTACTTGGAATCAATTTCACTTAAACCTGTTGTTGCATTTTCAATCAAATTCACTTCAATTTGTTGCCGTAATTTCAATTTGATGTTGGTTTCGTGACACAAAGTTGATTTGATATCCTTATAAAATATCTAAATTTTGGGGCATTGTTTGCAGCTACTGGACTACCTATACTTTTCATTGATGGACCAAAGTTTCAACACCTGCAATGGTGGTACTCCATATTTCCTAGAACAGCAGGCTGCATTCTATTATGTTTCATGGTAAGAATTGCCCTATCTTGAATGATTTCCTTGACTCTATATCAATAGTGATGCTCATGTTGTTTCTACACCAGTGTAGATTCATCTTAACTCAGGATTTATTAAGCATTAAGAGCAATAAAAAAATGAAGGTTCAAACTTCTCCATGCTTAAAGAACCAGAGTTGTTAAGATATACTTGTAACAATCTATAACTTGGGAGTCTCCAAATAATCCCTGCATTGTTTGAAAGTTTTTTTCAAAAAAACGACGTCCATACATAGATTTCTAATGTTTCAAACTAATGTATTATTGTCAAACTGATGTATTATTTATTTCTACAGATTAATGTTTCAAAAGAGAAGCATGGAACTATTATCTTCTTGATTTGTTGCAGGTTGTAGACATTTTTTGGTAAGTGTTGTGGACTTATAAATCACACTAATCGGATAGTGTCTTCAGCCTTAGAATCTTCTGGTTAAGAGCTCTTAAATATCTTAATTTGAAATGTTTCTCTTGAGTTCCTTCAGAAGTCTATTGCAGCAAGACAAAGCAACTCTTCAGCTCTTCTCATTAAATCTGTAGCAGAAGGTGAAATTGCTTTATAAACTTTTTTGTTGCAATTTTAATGCAAGCAATTGTTACATGCACATTTTCATTTGTTTGTAAATTCTTAGAATTGGCTGTTGAGGTTGTTCTATGAACCAATGTATATGTGCTTGTAAGAGAAAGTCTGGAACTAAAATTGTAAAATAAGTACTTTGCACAGTTGCCAAGTTCAAATTGTTCAAATATTGTCCTTGAAGATGCTTGTAAGTATAAATCCTGGTTTGTAATTCTACGTCAATCTCTAAAGTTAATGGCTAAATGTTCACATTAAAATATGCTGACATGTTGTTGTTGTTGTAATATTGCATGCATCTATAATTTCTAGAGTGGTTGATTCTCTGTGAAACCATGATGGGATACCTTTTTACTACATTGGTATTTGTCAAACATAAGGAATTTGGAAAATGATCAAATTTGAAGAACATAGCATTTGATTTTGAACTGCATATGTAGAAATACAATATGTTCATTTCTCATATTTGCTGTGCAACACTTGGAGTTATTGCATTAGATATTTTTGGCCCAGGTTGGTTTGCCTGCAGTGTTGCCCTAGCTACATCTGTGGCATTCATGATATATTCTGGTTCTTTCCATCCTCCTGGTGTGTTCCCATTCATTTATCTCATTCTTGGAAATTGTATCTATACGATATCATATTACATGGAATCAATTTCACTTAAACCTGTTGCTACATTTTCAATCAAATTCACTTCAATTTGTTTTCGTAATTTCAATTTGATGTTGGTCCCGTGACACAAAGTTGATTTGATATCCTTATAAAATATCTAAATTTTGGGGCATTGTTTGCAGATGTTGGACTGCCTATACTTTTCATTGATGGACCAAAGTTTCAACACCTACAATGGTGGTACTCCATATTTCCTGGAACAGCAGCTGCATTCTATTATGTTTGATGGTAAACCTTGCCCATCTTGAATGATTTCCTTGACTCTATATCAATATTGATGCTCATGTTGTTTCTACACCAGTGTAGATTCATCTTAACTCAGGATTTATTAAGCATTAAGAGCAATAAAAAAAGAAATAAAGGTTCAAACTTCTCCATGCTTAAAGAACCAGAGTTGTTAAGATATACTTGTAACAATCTATAACTTGGGAGTCTCCAAATAATCCCTGCTATGCTTGAATTTTTTTTTCACAAAAACGATGTCCACACATAGATTTCAAATGTTTCAAACTAATGTATTAGTGTCAAACTGATGTATTATTTATTTCTGCAGATTAATGTTTCAAAAGAAAAGCATGGAACTATTATCTTCTTGACTTGTTGCACGTTGTAGAGCTTTTTTGGTAAGTGTTGTGGGCTTCTAAAAATTATGAAAGTATAACTTACTGCATTGAATGAATTCTTTCAATCTACAACAGGATGTTTCACTACCAAACTGCATGCAAATCATTAGATTTATCTTTTCCCAACTGTATTAAGGACTCAAAAATCACACTACTTCCATAGTGTCTTGAGCCTTAGAATCTTCTAGTTAAGAGCTCTTAAATATCTTAATTTGAAATGTTTCTCTTGAGTGCCTTTAGAAGTCTATTGCCGCAAGACAAAGCAACTCTTCAGCTCTTCTCATTAAATCTGTAGCAGAAGGTGAAATTGCTTTATGAACTTTTTTGTTGCAATTTTAATGCAAGCAATTGTTACATGCACATTTTCATTTGTTTGTAAATTCTTAGAATTTACTGTTGAGGTTGTTCTAGGAACCAATGTATATGTGTGTGTAAGAGAAAGTTTGGAACTAAAATTGTAAAATAAGTACTTTGCACAGTTGCCAAGTGCAAATTGTTCAAATATTGTCCTTGAAGATGCTTGTAAGTATAAATCCTGGTTTGTAATTCTATGTCGATCCCAGAAGTTAATGGCTAAATGTTCACATCAAAATATGTTGACATGTTGCTGTTGTAACATTGCACGCATCTATAATTTCTAGAGAGGTTGATTCTCTATGAAACCATGATGGAATACCTTTTTACTACATTGGTATTTGTCAAAAGTAAGGAATTTGGAAAATGATCAAATTTGAAGAACATTGCAATATGGTTAATAGATAATATACAATTATTTAATTACTATAGCATCTGCCTATTATGGCCATGATCGGTCTTATATAAGAATTTGGAAATATCTATTTTAAATTAATAATTTATATTTCTCTGCAAAAATAATAAGAAAGCGGAGAAAATTAAATAACTTACTAATTGGATCTCTTTAAGAATCTTACGAAATTTCCTTTGCAACATTTGATAATGATACAATTGCTAATTTAAATTAAAATAAATATATTTGAAAACTCGAAAGTTTCTCATAAACATTTCACCATCTTCAAAAAAGAAGCTTTAACAAAACTTCTTAATTTCTCATCATCATCCATTTACATAATTTACTTTATTACACCATATTATACGAGTCCCTTTTATTTATTTAGGTGGGTAACGGAACATTCCAAAATGAGCAATAATATTTTTATGCGTATAATTATCAGCTATCTATTCCCAAAATTCATGGAAAACTATGTCTAACCTAACTATGCGTGAATAACTCAACTTGTGCGTTCTTTAAAGAGAAATATGAATTGCTTCAAAATGCATAGCGCTTTTTCAAGTACGGAATGAAGTTAATATTATGTATTTATTTTAAATCATAAAATAAAACATTATTTTCATATAAATATATATATTTTTAAATCTATAAATTAATTAAAAAATATATAATATTTATAATATAAAAATAAGAATTATAATTAATAGTTATTTTTGAAGTAAGAAATTATTTAGTTTGTTTTATCATTTTATTTATGAGTTAAAAAAAATGTAACAAAGTGTTTTTAAATCATTGTAATTTCGATAAGATAGAAAATTAAAATTACTTATATTATAATAAACAGCTTGAAATCATAATTTAATATAGTGATGAGTTGTGCAAATCATTTTATAGGGGGTTTGGGTCGATGAGCATAGAGCTAAGAAGTGGAGGGGGGTGGGTTTCTTCGGTAGCCATAAGGGGAATTGGTTGTTGAAGTTGGCGTTTGGCAGATTGTGATCTGGTGCGGTGGGAGAGTTGCAAGTCTAGCAACTTAGTAACATGCTTGGAGCATAATTTGTAGTGGAATCTAGGTAAATTGAGGAGGTGAAGAATTTTAGTTGGTGAGAGGACAATCAAATGGTCATTCCAAATCTTGGTCATGGAGGTTGGAATTTGCCTCAAACTATGCTTACAATCACTGGAATGTGGGTATTGACCCCTCTAAATTTCTTTGAAACTCTTAGTATTTTGCATGGATGTGTTAGCTCAATCCTTGTTTGTCCAATTATTTACGTGTTGTACATGTTCATGTTGGGTCTTGGGTTTGGTCGAAGTTGGGGAAAGATATTTGTGGCAAGTTTTATTTTCGATGATGGAGCTCTCATGTTGAGTTTGTTGCCAACGGTCTATATTTTTGTACCCTCTTGGTTTTTTTTAAGCTGGTGCAATTGTTGAATGCTTGGCACTGGGGTTTGGGTTTTTTTTTTTTTTTTTTTTTCTGTCAATTAGCTCAGGTTGGAGTAGGATCCTTAAAGAAGGGAGCTAGTTTTGGGGTCTTTGTGTACAGGGCTCCTCCATGAAGTATAATTTTGTCAATGTCCTACTTTGACAGTGTTGGTATCTTGTTGGGTCCATCTCATAGTTTTGTTCGGTCTGGGTTCTTATCTTCCCATTTCTCTAGTCACGGTCATTTTATTTTTTGTTATAAGTGTGATCCCCTCTTGTCTGCAATTCTTCCCAAACAACACATGCAGTGGAAAGGGGGTGGACATAGAAGTATTCCACTAGGTTGATAGAGGCCTTCGCTCTTCACTCAAGACTCAACTACTACATATTTTAATGTAGAACCCTTGGAGACAAGGAAAGAAATTAAGAAGATGGAAACTCAAGCAGGAATAGAGAGAGAGTCCTACTCCGATTTCGAGATTCTGGATGAGTTTTTTTGTTGGGTTTTGTACCCTAGTCTTTCCAAGGGATGAAGAAAACAATATCTCAATTATGTTTCTCTTCACTGGCAGATGAAGACTCTGCTTGGTCTAGTATTGAAAAAAAAACAAGTAGAATGACAAAATGTATTTGATTTTGTATAAGACATCAATAGGATGATGCATAACCAACATTTTACTATGGACATGCTTGACTCAAGACTCGCTCATGTGCAAGGATGCCTACATTGTGTTTCAAACACTTCTACTCCTCCTAGTTTGAGAGCCATTGACCCTTCTCCCATATTTTCCTCTATTTCTTAATGGTGAATATTCTTGTTAGCTATGACTAGTATTATGGTATGTTATGTAATAGTTCACGAGTACATTTGGCTTTTAGTATTTTGTGATTAGTGAGATAAAATTTTCATTTTTTTTAATCTTGGATTAATAGAGAAGTATGAATTAAGTATGAATTATCTAGCATCTATAAGAGTTAACAAAGATCTCCTTTGTGTTTTGGTCAAAATAGTTATGTAATTTCCATGCCTTTTTGTTAATACAAAGCATTTTAAATTTAGTATTGAAAAAACTATAATTTAATATGCTTATATACTAGATATTTACCACAAAAAATATGTTTGATTAATCATATTCCTAATTTTTTTAATTTGATAAATTAAAATGTTGAAAAAGTTAGTATTATAATACAAATTTTGAAATTATATTTAATATAAAAATATATAAAACATTATAATGTAATGAAAAAATACCGTAATATTATCACAACATATAATAATAATGTATTAGAAATAACTACAATCTAGATGCATCTTAACCATGGATCTCACAAACTTCAGAGAGATCAAACTTTTTGAGGTGAAAACTTCTTTTAGACCCTAAAGCTTGAGAAAAGATGCACACTTCTAGAAATTTGGCCTTCCCCCTTGGAGCTGGATATTTTCATCATTAAAATAAATTAATAAATACATACATACATATATCATTTTTCATTGTTAAATTGATCTTTTGAAACAATAAATGGATTCAATATCTTGAAATCTCGTTGACCACATGGTTTGGATAAAATACATAGCTTAAACTTGTCATTCCAACAATTTTACGTTGGATTTTATACAAAATCAACAAAAAAATATACATGAAAATGGGCCAAAATTTAGCAGAGTGAGACTATTTGAAATGTTTAGACCATTACAATTTTTTTTTCATTTTTTTGATCATATATACATAATTTTCTTTTATTTAATGATATACATAGAGAGAATCGACATCAAATTATTTTATCTATGACAGATATTGAATTTTTTTATCATTAATTATATATTTGTTAGATGTTATATAATAATTTTATATTAAAAGTTAAATGATATATGTATAATTCATTTTAGGGAGTAATTGAATTTTCTTTCCCATTACTCAGAGAGAGAAAGAGTGTGTATAGATATTAAAATAGTTTATTTAAGTGTTGTATTAAAATATTTTGTAAAATTTATATTAATTGTACATCTTACTCATAGTGAAAAGTGAACACATATTTTTTTTTTACTAATTTTATCTCTAAAATTAATATAAAATATGGTACTAAATATTTTATTTATGGTTAAGAAAGTGAGAGTAAAATATTTTTACCACGCCATCTTCGTTCCATGTATATTCATTTTTCTTTTTATTTATTTATTATGAAAGACAATGTTTATTTCTTTTATATAAAGGACAAGTACAAACTAACATTAAATAAAAAGTGAATCACACATCACCCTCATAGTTTGATATATCAACATAAATATATTAATATCTTAATATATAACAATAATACTTACATATATAAACTATCCTATTAATATATTTTAATATTTTAATATACTTTATATAACAGAAATTTAAAAAATTACAATAAAAAATATAAATTTTAATATTTTTTAAATTAAAATAAATTTATATTAATTATAATTTAAATTGAAGAAAATTGTTAGAAAATTATATGTTGCGTGGGTCTTTATTTCAAAGATGTTTTAAGACACTTGTATATAGATTCTTAATCTAAGTGGAAAAAGTTTTGTAACTAGTAATGATTTTTTGTTTGGTTATAACTATGTATTATTATAAAGTAGGTAGGTATGAGATATTTAAAATGGGGGAAGAGATATTAAAGAAAATATATTATATTTTTTCATATTTCATAAGTAGATATATGTATTTCAATTAATTATTTTTCAGATTTATTTTCATTTTCATATTCATATAAAAACAATAAAAATAAAAAATGATTTTAATATTTTTTTTAAAACATTTCTTAACTTCTACTTTCATAAAAAA
The DNA here is from genome assembly GCA_034641835.2 of Pinus albicaulis. Taxonomy (NCBI): domain Eukaryota; kingdom Viridiplantae; phylum Streptophyta; class Pinopsida; order Pinales; family Pinaceae; genus Pinus; species Pinus albicaulis. The sequence continues at coordinate 729,389,829 of CM076573.1, read as the reverse complement.
ATTGCTTATTAACTCTTCACACGACTACTTTTTAAAATATCTCCACCCATTTCTACGTGCTTGAAGATATATATAATTTCTTTAACATCTCAACTCTACCTCACTCCCATATATGATTATTCCCATATGTTCATCCCACTCAAGCATTGATATGTTTCATTCAATATCTTCTTTCACCATTAGCTTCATTTTTATTACTTTATTCTCATTTTTATTAAGAGAAACACAGGCTCGCATAAAAGACAAATTAATTATAAAGTATATTTAATTAAAAATAATTGAAAAAATAATTTGTAAAGTGATAAAATTATAATTTATATTATTCATAATAAATTTTCATATAAAATTAAAATTTAAAATTAATTTAAATTTTATAATTATTAAAATAATAATAATTTTATATTAAACTTAAAAAACTAATCATTATTAAAATCATAATTTTACATTAAAATGGAAAATCCTAAGATCGAAAAAAACAATATAATAACCCCTTATCCTATTCCATTATAGGGAACTTATTCCATATTTATCTCACAATGAATTTTAAAAACCTAGTTGACTTGGATCTCGAGTGTGTAATTCACTATGCTGACCGTATCATTCGGCCTATAAAAATTTGTTGCTGAATAGTTCTTTTATCAACGGAGCTACGACCTGTTTTCATGGTTAAAATCTCATGCCTTTGACGAAATAGATTGTAGGCGTAGTTTGTACGTGTACATGTGAGGACAGGGGCATGATGAAGGTGTAGTATAATTGATAAGTTTTTTTTTTTTTTAATTTAATGATATAATTTTTGGGAGTAGTTTTTTTTGAAGTTGTAGTATTATTAATATGTTGTTTATAATTTAATAATATAATTTTATTTGGAGTAGTTTTTAAGTGTGTTTTTTAAATTATTTTTATGGGTTTTTGACTATAATTTGGTAAAAAAATGTGGTTTTATTTTGATTTGTGTTGTTTAAACTGATTTTTTTATTGCATATATAGATTCAACAGCTTAAAACTTTAAAGTATTTTGATTGCTAAAAATTCAACTAAATCTTGTAATTTAAGTGAATCTTCAGATTCTACACAATCACTAAATCATTGAGAAATTTTATAGAAATTAAATAAAAAAATAAACCAAAAAAATTTCAAAAAATTTACTAACTTAATTTATAAAAAATTAAACATCGAATAAACATCTCATTTTCAATTATTTAAAATTAAATTTATATCCATCAATAAATTCAAAACTTTCATAAAATTTGAAAACGTTTAAATTTTACCCATTACATAAACTTACTATTATAAAACATCTCAACCACATATATATATATATATATATATATATATATATATGGAAAACTAACGAAATATTTTGACAATTGGGTCGAACCCCATTGCCAGCCGGACAACGTGACAAAGTAAAAATTCATTACGCAGTCTTCCTTTCCTCCATTTCCCTGTAAATGATTCAAATGTCTAAAAGTTCCACAAATTTGTGTGTTCGGAGAAGATGTATTCGTCTTCTTGCTCCTCCTCGCAACTCGGAATGAACTCCCTCAATGACGCCTCCTCAGTCGACGGGATTTTCTCCAAATTCAGGCCGCCATTCTCCTCGAACGTAGTCTCCCACAACCCCAAGTCCTGCGCCTGGGAAATCTCCCAATTGCCACATGCCTGCTCCGTTTCTGAAACTGAAAACGGTCGTGAAGGCGACGCCGGCTTCTTCGTCGCGTCGTTCTTAATAATTGTGATATTATGCAGAGAGGGCAAACTTGAAGGGATTACGTCGAGGGCATATTTGGCCGCAGCAACCTGAATTTGCCCACGGGTAAGTGAAGACGCGGACGGAATGGCGGGCACCGAATCGGGGAAGTTGAATTTGGCGCTGGGGCCTCTCACGCAATACATTCCGGCGTCGTAAGCACGGGCGGCATGCTCGGCGGTTTTCTATGACCCCAGCCATATCTTCTGTCTGGTTTTGGGCATCCGGATTTCAGACACCCAACTCCCCCATTTTCGCATTTGGATTCCCCTAAATTGGGAGCACTTGCACTTTTGTCCGCGATCTTCGTCTGATGATGGAGACGGTGAAAGGTGCCCTCGGGAGGCTTTATCCATAACTAGCGACGCAATTCGAACGCTGTGCCGTGGCAGCGGAAAAAGATTAATCACACTGTAGTAGATATGTTGCAGTTTGTTTACGCTACCCTAGAGATTGGTAATTCCTGAACACAAAATCTCAAACCAACTGAAGTTGCAATGTGTTGCGGAGTTAAGATGTGGACGCGAATATTTATATGTATGATGTAAGCGCGTATTGATTGTGATTTCTGGAAGAAATGTGAGGGGGGGGGAACTGTGCCAGCGTTATTTAAAACGTGAGTGAAAATGTGAAGGGTTCTGGAGAAATTTCCCCTTGTACACGCCCGGCCAGGAGTCCACGAGTCACGAAAAGAAAAAGTTATTTCATAAACGTATGACATCTAGGTAAAAATGAAGTCATATAGCAATTTTTGTAGGCCCCACATGATTGAGTTGGCCCAGAAACAAACTTTGTTCAACGCACAAAGACGCTGATTTTCAGTTCACACTTCATCTTATCTCATAAGACATCAAACATCCACTTTCCATCGCGATCAAGCACTGCAACTGCAAGCACTGCCTGCTTTGCTGAAATCATCCGTTTTAATGGAGTATTACCAAGCCGTAATTGAAAAGTTATTTTTAGGTTGATTGTTCGCTCTAAAATATTTTGAAAAATAGATAAATATGAATAAAATAGCTCAAAATAACTCATTATCTACTAAATTTTCAAAATATCTTAGCATATACCATCCACTTATCCTCTAGTTAATCTAAACAATAACTCATCCTGAAATCTTCTATCAAATGGTAACCTTGAATATGGTTAAATAATGTATCGGAATTAAAAGAACGGTGTATCCTGAAAAATCATTCCTATTATCTTCAACTATCCGTGCTAGCTTTAAATTTCAATTAAATAGAAGTTTGTGGTTTAGAGTAGCTTCCATGCTTCCTAAATGAAATTTACATTTATAGACTATTTCTAATAAACGATGAAGTTGTCCACAATGCAGTTGTCTCGAGGGCATAAATCTGTTTAGAGAAATAAAATTGGTTGAAGTTATTTTTTTCCTCTAATATTTGATAATAAGAGTGATTAAATATTATTTTTTATAGTGTTCGCAAGGGCATGTTCTAGTCGCTAGGGGATACACGTTCATGCTTTTAAGCAGGTCACAAGTTCAAACCTAGTCTCATCGGAGTATGTTGTCAATTTCTCTAACTTACAAAAATATATATATATATATATATAGTTTTTTATAATAAAAATAAATTCAACATCATCAAAAAAAAATCTCAAAAACATCTAAAATTTTAACTATACTTATATTTAAACAAATTTTACCAAAATTTTAACAAAATTTCTATTATTTTCTAAACAAATAACTACAATAACCTATATGATAAAGAATCTCAACGAACCACCGGACCGTAATCGTTTTGAAATTGAGGGCATCCTAAAAGAGATTCTAAGTCAACATTTTCAAAACAATGGGACGTGGGTCTGACTCCATTGTCGACAACTTCTAGCAACTTAACATTGACAATTTACCTCTTAAACAAAGAGTAGTTACACATGGATGACATCAGCAACATGCAATTTCCCTTTTGCTGTAAAGAAAATGACTCGTCCTCGGTGCCCATCAAAACTATCATATGGCACGTTGATTCCACTCATGAGGAACGTTTGCAACAGGGAACTCTCTCTGCGTATTCCACCGAGCAATGATGTGTTCTATTTGATGTAATCACTACAATACTTCCTGCATAATGTCATACTAGCATGCTACCGTTTAATCGTAAACTTATTTTAAAAATCATGGAAATTTTGTGAAGATTTTGATAAAGTTTATTAAAATTTTTTGTAAATTCAAATTAGAACTGTCAAATTTCAATATTTTGAATGTTTTAAATGATTTTATGGTGCTGAATTTATTTTCACTATTAAAAACTAGACTCAAACATTATTATTGCAATTTTTATTTTTGTTTTTTTTCCCATCCAAACATTTTTCATAATCAAAACAATTCTAAAGTCTTTATAAATAACCATTTTATTTATCCATCTCCCCTACCATACCAAATATGGCAATTCTTAATGGCCAAATTGATAAGACTTTTGACTTTGTATAAATATAAAATAATTATGTTTTGAAATATTTTTAACATATTTGTTCACTGTATTTAATATTAAAATAAAACACATTTTTAAATATTTAATAATTAATAACTTTATTTTAAAATTAATTATGACTCATTAATAATATATAATTTTGAATGCTAAATTTATTTAATGTATAGTTAAACTTCCATATCATTTTGATATACAAATTTCATTAATAATATTAAATGTATTATTCACAAATCTAAAACTTTATTTCATTACACATTACTCCATATTTAAAAAAAATATTTTATTAATATAATTACATACCTTTATCATGTACATTTATTTATAGAAATACATCATAAAACTATAGTCATCTTAATTGATGATTATGGTTGACCATGTACAAACATGCTAACCATGCTTGGCCATAAAGAATAGGTAAAGCATGGAATGTTCTAGATTAATAATATTAAATATATTATTCACAAACCTAAAACTTTGTTTCATTACACATTACTCCATATTTAAAAAATATTTTATTAATATAATTACATACATTTTTCATGTATATTTATTTATATAAATACACCATAAAACAATAGTCATCTTGATTGATGATTTTAACATTACAATTAAATTAGCATTAACATTAACTATAGTTGAATATGGGATCAACCCTCTTCACCCATGGTGAATCCCATCAACCATCTCAATAATTAATCTAACCATTTTCATAACATTATGACAAAATTAGCATTAACATTAACTATAGTTGAATATGAGATCAACCCTCTTCACCCATCGTGAATCCCATCAACCATCTCAACCATTTTCATAACATTAGGACAAAATTAGCATTAACATTAACTATAGTTGAATATGAGATCAATCCTCTTCACCCATGGTGAATCCCATCAACCATCTCAACCATTAATGTAACCATTTTCATAACATTACAAAAAAATTAGCATTAACATTAATGTAATCTTGACCATGGTAAACCTCGCCAATCTCGATCAATCCCATCAACCCTGGTAAACCATAATTGGTGAACCTCATATGTACTTCTCATAGCTCCTGAGGACATCGCATGTACTAGATTTAAGGGTTTAGTCTACCATGCACAATGAATCCACCACAAATACATTAACTATAACTAACACTATATTTACTATTGGTTAAGTGCATGAGTTTCCTAATGGTTAAGAGCATGTGTTTCCTCATAAGAGGTCACATGTTCAAAATAGTAGAGGGATAGAGTTTGTATGTCTTAGTAGACTTTAGCAGTCAAATCACTACAAAGAGGTGAGTCCTTTTCTTATATAGGAGGTCTCATTCACCAATTTAGTGTCTAACTTGGTCATAACCTTAGAATTATATTATTATTATTACTAATATGATTGATATAAGTTAATGTGAAAATTTTTCCATTTTCTATCTATAAATTAATAGACATATAAAAATGATATAAACCATTGTATATCAAACAATTGTACTAATATCTCTTATTATCAAACCTTTCCTTAGTCATTGATTCCTCGATTCTCCACTAGTCATGTATACATGTGGTTGGCGATGTTCCAATTATTGGGTTTTTTTCCTTTAAACCTATAATAAACCATTGTCCTTGAATCTTTATTGGTCATGCATGTAGGTTCAACAAAACTTTTTCTATCAAGATATTCATACTGCTCTAAATCATTATCCTATGAAATCTCACTTCTCATCCCTTTCTTGGTTAACAATGTGTATGGATAATGGCATTTTAGTTGTCAATATATGTTAGCAATGACAACACCTTCCATCTTTGATATCCCAATCCCAACTCCCATTTTATTGAAGAGTTTTTTCAACACATGGTGCATTTTAATTCACTCTAACCTTGGTCCTCTTTATGTCATTTTTCATTGGTGAACAAAAATATTTGCCCCCATTATGTTATCGAGCATCCACATGTAGGGTTAATGTAACTCACTGGCAAACTTTGCTAGCATACTAAATACTAGCACTAACACTATAATTCCCATGTTCCAACTTGTACTCCATGTGTATGACGAACACTTCCCCTATTACTAGGACACCATTTTCCTAATGACAATTCCTATTTTTCCTACATTTCTCCAATTCCGTGATATGTCCTCCTCCCTCCTTCCCCAATGCATATCCATAAAACGGGGTAGTGTGACATCTTCCATCATTTCCTGTAACTTATTTAATCATGTGACAACTACGTTCTCAAGAAATATAGTCACTACCTCCATTTCATATTTTCAAGAAATATAGTCATCTCATCTATCCTTGGCTCAATATTTCCTTGCATTCCTTTGCACGAATAAAAATTAAGAATTTCCTTGATTAAGTAACCACAAGACTACAAATTAGACCAACAATAAGCCTTGACCCAATCGCCATTCCTTCAAGGTTCCCATGCATGAGATACTCCTTTAAAACATTAATGAATCAAAAGAGGCTCAAAGGGATGTGATACCCATACTAATAAAATTTATGGAAATGAAAAATCATGCAATTATATCCTCTACCAGACCCGACGTAATATTTAAATGAGTTAAGAGCAGTAGGGAATAAATCTCTCCCGAAATAAAGGAAGCGTGGTGAAATATCCTAGGATTAAGAGCTTCAAATTGTGATGCACTCTTAAAGCAATATGTCATTCCTTTCCTGCACATTTCTCAAGTATCTAGAAGGTTACCCATCAATATGACCACCTTCACTAAATCCACGATGTTTAACCCCAGCAGATTTTGATAAGCATCGCAATAACGTTTGCCATTTGAGGTGACATTATTATTTCCTCTGAGGCAGCCATGGCGAAGTGGTCAGTTAGCTTTGCTTTAGCTGTAATGTTACTACTCCTGGTGGTGGTGGGCGCGCAGAATCCAAAGTCTGCCTCAAAAGTGCATAACAACGAGCAAATCCCAATCGGAAGTCCTTTCTTTGATACTCTCTCAACGCTCATGAAAGATCTGGAAGAAAACACGCCCTATGCACCAGGCTCTCCCACTGCCTACGGCGAAGCATACTGCACTTACACAACCTCTGTCCATCATTGCTCCGATTGCCTGTATATCCTCGGCGACAAGATCTTGGAGTATTGCAACAACACTATCGGTGCTCAAATTCTGCACAATACCCTCCCATTTAATAAACCAAAGGATTATCTGATCAGCTAGAGTCTCATCTCTGTATTTACAAATAAGATAGCCATGCCAGATTTCAAAAATATTCTAAATTCAAATTGTCAAAAGAGAAGTGACTAATTTAACCTCTCTTGTTCACTATAGATATTTAGATAAAATAAAAATACTATATATAGTATTTACCTCCTACTCATAAATAAATAAACTATTGTGCAGTTATCTATTTCACTTGCATGAGTTATTACTTTTACTTTTGCATATCAGCATAAGGAGTTGTTTAACGAGACGGAGGAATTGGTCGGACAGTTAAAATTGGTGAGAATTTGGGCCAATATTTTTTAAAAAATCTTACACTAACAATGTTTGAATCATGATTTTAATAGTGGAAATAGATTCAGCACCATCAAAAACCTCTAGAGCACCCAAAATATTAAAGTTTGATAGTTATAAGGTGGATTTACAAAAAACCATCCAAATTTTCTTAAAATCTTACCAGAATTTCCATAATTTTTAAAGCAAAAAAATAGTCTATTTAAACTAGGACTCAAGTGAACATGGACTCAAGTGAACATATCTTTCTCGAAAGATAAAATGAAATTTAATCATTTTCATAAATTTATTTTAATCCATATACTAATTCAAAGTCGTCTCAATTATGGTTACTATTAGTTTTTTTTTTCTCCTAGCCTGACTTATTTACTCTTTTTTATATATATGTTATTTTGAGTATGATATTCATAACCATTGATGATATTTTGTTTATTTAAATGCATAAGGGATATAATTTTGTTATAACATTATAGTCAATTTTAGTTTTAATTTGGTTAAGTTTAAATTTGCTTATACATAATAATTACATGCCAAAAATTAAATATTCTAAAGATGTTAGTTTTTCTTTTAAAATTAAGTTGATGTTATCTTGTCATGATCATAATATATTGTCTTAAATGATTTAATTAAATAAATTTATTTTCAATTACTAATCTATGAGATGATATCAATATAATGATGTCAATATTTTATGCAAATTAATAATGTGTATAAGTAAGAATTATGTTTTTATAGAGTGATATAAATTTTAGTAAATTCTCTCTTATAATTATTTTTCTTAATTGAAGTGAGATCATTTTTTTTAATTGGTTAGAATTAATATAATCTAGTAGCTTATTAAATAGAAATTGCCCCATCACCCAATGTTGCAAAGGAAATTCCCTAAGATTTTTAGTTGCTAAGAAAGATATTTGTAGTGATTTTAGTCAATTTTAGTAAAGGTAGGAGAAGCCATCACGTTCAGTAATAATTTTGTCTTTCATTGTAAATTTGACGTACTTTAGGTGTTGTCAATTGAAAATTCTAAAATAATTTATTTGAAGATTATGAAAAAGAATTCCCCAGGGTCATGGCCTGCACAATCAACTACATCACTTTTTCATTGTTAAATCTGCATCTATTACTTTTTCAGAGAATTTTGAATGTTAGACTTTATTCATGTCTTTAATTCATACAAAGCACTTAGACAATTTGATTCTCTACTCACAAGATAACTCATGTTCCACTGGATTCATAAAGGAAGAATGTTTGAGGGATGGATTAATGCCTAATTCCAAATGAGATGACTTGCAGGTGTAGTAAAACACACAACTCATCATAACCTCCATCACACCCACCATTGAATACATAAATATAAGAGGAGCCTCCCACACTGCTCATGAACTTATTCTACTACTATTCTCATAATAGAAGTTGCTGCCATGACTCATGCCCATCACAATGTACTGGAACAGGCTGTCAACCAAGGCAAGGCTCATATTTGTAATGAGCACCATTAGAAGAGCAATCTGAGTTCTCCCTCTCATGAGAAACATGGCCCTGAAAACAACATCTAGCCCATAAGAGGAATTAGGTTCCATCACACATACAATTGTGGCCAAATTGCAGACAATCATGGCATGTGTAAACACATTTTAATAAAAAATTCCCCCACACAAAGCAACCCCAATCCCCCGCACTCAAAAAATTTGATTTTCTGCTCACAAGATAACTCATGTTTCACTAGATTCAGAAATGCAGAATGTTTGAGGGATGGATTAATGCCTAATTCCAAATGAGATGACTTGCAGGTGTAGTAAAACAAACATCTCATCACAACCTCCATCACACACACCATTGAATACATAAATATAAGCAGAGGATCCTCCCACACTATTGATGAACTTATTCTACTACTATTCTCATAATAGAAGTTGTTGCCATGACTCATGCCCATCACTCTGTACTGGAACAGGCTTTCAACCAAGGCCAGGCTCATATTTGTAAAGAGCACCATTAGAAGAGCAATCTGAATTCTCCATCTCATGAGAAACATGGCCCTAAAAACAACATCTAGCCCCTAATAAGAATCAGGTTCCAAAGAAACAAGAATTTGAATTTGGAGTGTTTTCTCCCCAAAACTTGAAATGTTGAATGTCTATCTTTGTGTGCATTTTTGTCCCATGGAATGTTTCCAAAAAACTAATACATTGGAAAGGAGAAAGAAACCTATTGTCATTTTTGTTTGCAAACTTCATTATTTAATCTAGGTGATAGAAAATTAAAACCGTATAGAGATATACCATTAATATATTTTACAACGTATTGAACCTCATTGTTGTGTAGAAGATATAAAATAATCAACATATAATTCCCCATTTGGAAGAATTAGTCAAAATATAGAGCAACTTTTCCCTGCTCTAGCAATTAGTACACACATGAGTCGCAACAAAGGGTTATCATACAATGCCCAAATTTTTTAATCTAATGAAATTGTCTTCATTTTTAGCTAACGTAACAAGTCATGAATCTGCCAGTTGGTCCAAATCTTGTCATCACATTACCAAACTAGTGTTAGATTACTTGTGTTGGAAACAGTAAGAGGGGTGATGAATCAATATTTATTTCAATTGTAATATTAAGCTACTTAAAATATTTCATATTAGGAAGCACAAGATATACCAAATAAATAATTTTATTGTTGAAAATATTAGTGAGGACTCGGAACCTATTTTACAAAAAATTTCCTCCAAATAATTAATTCTACAAGGCACCAATCTTTTATAAGGACACCAATCCTCTCAATCTAACCTAGGCACTAACACCACATCCATGATTTTATCCTTCAATAATCACTTCAACGTCTGGTCAAAGTTTTGTACCAAACCCTTTAAAGAATTCTTCCAAAGTCTACATAATAAATATTTCTTCAAATATACTGATAAAGGTTTGCTCCAAGATTTCTTAGAAATGCTCCAAATATGGTCTCAACACAACTCTAAATATGGTCCTATATGCCACTACAAAATTTCTTCAAAACTATCTCAAAAACCAATTCCAAAGTCTGCTCCAAAAGATGCAAAGTTATTGCTTCAAGAAATTCCTCAAAGATCTACTTAATAGTGTCTTCAATTTTTCACAAAAATTATGCTCCGATGATCTTTAAATCTGCTTCAAAACGTGTCTCTGAGTTTTATCCAAGAATTATGCTCCAAAATTCCAAAAACTTATTCAAGTTCGTACCAAAAAAAAAAATCTCCAAGTCTGCTTCAAAATGGCTAATGGATTGCTCAAAATACTGCCTCAAAACAAGCTTCAAGTCTGCAACTAGGTGTCTCCAATATTTTCTTCAAGTTTCTCAACAAATTAGGATACAAGTATTTTTCAATGAATACTTCAAAAGTTTCTCCAAGTCTGCCTCAAGCCTTTTTCAAGTCTGGTTTAAGATTACTTCAACACTGATCAAATTAAACCTTGAAAAGAAATTACCCATAAGCCTGATATCCTCTGAAAAGATAGGCTTGAATTTTGTCACACCACAAAGTCAAGTCTGAGGTAAGCTAGGTCGAGTCACAGGGACCGAGAGAAGTAGAGCGGGGAAATAATGATTATCATCATTCCTCTTACCAACCCTATATTTCCAAAGGCACCTTGAAAAATGCAATGAATTGATCCCAAAAGTAGACATGATATGGTATGACCACCACTTAGCCATCATGGCCTAAATTGCACCATTACGCAAACCCGTTTAATATAAATAAGGGTGTTATATGGTAATCAAACCCCAATGGCCTTATATTCACCCTTTTACTTGATACCTAAATGAGACTTTCACCTCATATCCCATTTCATAATGTGACACTTGGGCCCTTAAGGGATGGATGTATTGCATGCACCAGTGGGCTAGACAGACAATAGAATGATGAATCTAATAGTAAATCCCAGGGAGAGATTTAGAGTCGTTGAAATACTTGTGTAATGAAAAAAATGAATGAAGTACAATGATTGTATGAGGATACCTCCACACATACAACTGTGGAAAAATTGCAAACAATCATGGCATGTGCAAACAAAATTGAATAAAAAATTCCCCCACACAAAGCAGCCCCAATCCCCCATACTGTAGGAAATCCCAACATAGAAACCCCATTAATGACTGCACCCTAGGATTAAAAGGGACACCCATATATAAGTCCCCGTCACTCTATACTGGAAGAGGCTGTCAACCATGGCCAAGCTCATATTTGTTATGAGCACCATTAGAAGAGCAATTTGAGTTCTCCTTCTCATGAGAAACATGGCCCTGAAAGCAACATCCAGCCCATAACAGGAATCATGTTCCAAAGAAATAAAATTTTGAATTTGGAGTTCTTTCTCCCCAAAGCTTGAAGTGTTGAATGTCTATCTTTGTATTCCTTTCTTTCCCATAGAATGTTTCCCAAAAGCTAATACACTGGAAGGGAGAAAGAAAATTATTGAAAATTTTTCTTGCAAACTTCATTATTTAATCTAGGTGATAGAAAATTAAAACCATTTAGAGATATACCATTAATAGATTTTACAACTTATTGAACCTCATTGTTGTGTATAAGATATAAAATAATCAACATATAATTCCCCATTTGGAAGAATTATTCAAAATCTAGAGCCACCTTCCCCTGCTCTAGCAATTGGTACACACATGAGCCACAACAAAGGGTTATCATACAATGCCCAACTTTTTTAATCTAATGAAATGGTCTTCATTTTCAGCTAATGTAACAAGTCATGAATTTGCTAGTTGGTCCAAATCTTGTCATCACAGAACCAAACTAGTGTTAGATTGCTTGTGATGGAAACACTAAGAGGGGGGATGAATCAATATTTCTTTCAATTGTAATATTAAGCTAGTTAAAGTATTTCAAATTAGGAAGCATAAGATATAAAAAATAAATAATTTTATTATTGAAAATAATAGTGAGGAATTTGAACCTATTTTACAAAAAAATTCCTCCAACCTTTTCAAATAACTAATTCTACAAGGCACCAATATTTTATAAGGACACCAATCCGCTAAATCTAACATAGACACCAACATCACATCCATGATTTTATCCTTCAAGAATCACTTCAACATCTGGTCAAATATTTGTACCAAACCCTTTAAAGAATTCTTCCAAAGTCTACTACATAAATATTTCTTCAAGTATACTGATAAAGGGTTGCTCCAAGAGTCCTCAGAAATGCTCTAAATATTGTCTCAACACAACTCCAAATATGGTCCTATATGAAACTCCAAAATTTCTTCAAACTTATCTCAAAAACCAATTCCAAAGTTTGCTCCAAAAGATGCAAAAGTATTGCTTCAAGAAATTCCTCAAAGATCTACTTAAAAGTGTCTTCAAGTTTTCACAAAAATTATGCTCTGATATCCTTCAAGTCTGCTTCAAAAGGCATTTCTGAGTTTTATGCAAGATTTATGCTCCAAAATTCCAGAAACTTATTCAAGTTTGTACCAAAAAAAAAATCTCCAATTCTGCTTCAAAATGGTTGATGGATTGCTCAAAATATTGCCTCAAAACAAGCTTCAAGTCTGCAACTAGGTGTCTCCAATATTTTCTTCATGTTTCTGAACAAATCAAGATACAAGTATTTTTCAATGAATACTTCAAAAGTTGCTCCAAGTCTGCCTCAAGCCTTTTTCAAGTTTGGTTCAAGATTACTTCAACACTGATCAAATTAAACCTTGAAAAAAAATGACCCATAAGCCTGAGATCCTCTGAAAAGATAAGCCTGAATTTTGTCACACCACAAGGTCAAGTCTAAGGTAAGCTAGGTTGAGTCACAGGGACTGAGAGTTGTAGAGAAGGGAAATAATCATTATCATCATTCCTCTCACCAACACTATATTTCCAAAGGCACCTTGAAAAATGCAATGAATTGATCCCAAATGTATACATGATATGGTATGACCACCACTTAGCCATCATGGCCTGAATTGCACCATTCCACAAACCCATTGAATATAAAGAAGGGTAATATATAGTAATCAAACCCCAATGGCCTTATATTCACCCTTGTACTTGATACCTAAATGAGACTTGCACCTCGTATCCCATTTCGTAATGTGACACTTGGGCCCTTAAGGGATGGATGTGTTGCGTGCACCAGTGGGATAGACAGACAAGAGAAAGATGAATCTAACAGTGAATCCCAAGGAGATATTTAGAGCGCTGAAATCCTCGTGTAATGAAAAAAATGAATGAAGTACCATGATTATATGTGGGTACCTGCACACATACAATTGTGGCAAAATTGTAGACAATCATGGCATGTGCAAACACAATTGAATAAAAAATCCCCCCACACAAAGTAGCCCCAATCCCCTATACTGCAGGAAATCCCAACACAAATACCCCATTAATGACTGCAGAAATTAACACAAACATCAGACCACTGAACCCCGGGATTAAAAGTGACACCTAGATATAAGTCCCAAGAGGTGTTTCCAGAGCTTGGGCTATTTTTGAATCAGCCTTAGCCATGAATGCCTATTGCCTGCATAAGCAGAAGCAACTATATGGGCCACTGCTACTTTGGCCCACAATGAAAAGGTTGCCAGGAAAGGAAGGCATAACACATAATTGTTAGCCTCTCTCATAAAACAATTATAAATCCAAAATAAATTAAATATTAAAAGTTTGTAAGTTATGCCTAACTCTCTAGATTGGGTTGTTCCTCTAAGTTAGGAGTTAGTTTAGGTAGCTCCTAGATTGGCGTGTGTATGGTTGAGAAATTGTCTCAACCAAAGTGTCCAAGATAGAACACACTATCTTGATACACAGTCTCCTCATCGATTTAATTGTAATATTACATTCTTTTAATAATGAGAAAATATGTGAGGAAGTCGTGAGGTTGAAGCCTTTTCCACCATGACTGTGTTTTAGTATAAATCTGTGTGTTTTTATGTGTGTTAATGGTGTGTGATTATTTAACAATAAGAAAGTATTGTATGAGATAGATTGTGATAAAATAGTTGGGTGTAGTACTGGTTATGTCTAGGAATATTCAATCCTCCACCATAATCAAAGACATCTTGGATTTGTATTGCCAATTTGGCAACAAGGAGGCTATCAAGGAAAGAGTGGGAGAGAATTATAACAACAGAAGCAAGTGATAGTAGGAAAAATGCAATGCAAGAAAAGGGAGAGGAGTGTTGATCATGGGTTCTTGTGTTGAGAGCTTTCAATGAATTTTCATTTGAAAAGGCAACTGATCTGAAATGGAAGTATTTTAAAATGTTGTGCAAAGTATCCATTTCCATTTAATTAAGTGTGCAAAGTATTCTCCATGTCTTGCAAGTTAAACAAAGTGTTTTTGATAAGTTTTTTGAGTCTTATGTGTGAGAGAATGTTAATTAAATTTATTGTTTAACATCTTAAATCAGAAATACACAACAGATAAACTTCACCATAACATAACACAACAACATGATGAGGCAGTTCACCCCTCCTAGGCTACATTTTCCGGGTCCAAGGCTCCCAATGGGCATGTCCTTGTTCTATTAAGTTGCTCAAATGGATAATATAGTGAGAAATATGCCTAAACAAGAAAAAACAGCTGTCAAATTGAATTTAGAAGATAGAAATAAGCTAAAAATGGCTTTTGTTTCACCTCAAACACTGAAGTATAGCCCAATACAACTCCATTTCCCTGATGGCCCTAGTGGCTCTCCAATATTACCTGAAGCAAAAATGGTTGTAGAACACCTTTGTTCACTCTGCAACCTGTCCGAAATACTCCATAATGCTTAGAATACCCAAAATTGACCAAAATTTCATCCAGATTGGTCAAATATTGAAGAAGTTATGATGAAAACAAATTTCTTCCTAATGTCAATTGAAAACCCCACTAAATGCGGGCTAACTGCAGTTAAGGGCGCTAATTTGGAAATCTGGCTGAAAATGTCGGAGTGGTGCTAAAATAGGTGGAACTGCTACTGGTCATAATAAATGTCAGGAATTTGTGGTCACATGGACCATTTCTTCTTGCCGAAACTGTCGGCGGAATTCGTTTAACAAACCACGTTTTATTAATTGTGGCATTTGACAACATTTATGTGCGGCCACATAGGACCGGATAAGCTGCCATCCAAATCATAGCCGCCAGGTTAGAGCTTTGGTTTCGGGCTGTAAGTTCTATGGTTTATGGGGGCTGGACCCCTTTGCCACCCAACCAGATTTCATTGAAACTTAAAATAACAATTCTTCGCCACCATAGTCAAGTAACACCATTGTGACCTAACAGTAAAGCATTTCAACTATAACCCAGAGGTCTCGGGTTCAAAACTTGTAACTGCCAAAATTTTAACATGGCATGCCTCCTCCTTGGCCTGGGGCCACGTGGCGGCCTCCGAGCTTGCCACGTGGCAACCCGTGATAGGCCCAAAAATTTCCAAGTCAACCAAAATTCGTATCAAATCTTGACACTTGTCAGAATTCCATTTGCCAGTGTGGAATATTCTATGGAATATTCTCGAGAATATTCCAAGGAATTTTCCCGAAATATACTTTGGAATATTCTTTTTTTTAATATTTCCAAAGTCAAAAGAGAACTTTGGTCAATTGATTTTTTGAAGGATACTAAAAAATTCAAACCTGCATAACTTTCACATATGACGTCGGATTTGAGTGTCGTTCATAGTGCCAGAATCCTAGTGACGAGGCCTATCCGGTCATTTAGGTTTCAACCAATTCTGAGCAATTACATTTTTGAGCTTTTTTTTCCACTTGGACATTATCACCTTATCACACCTCCCAAATGGGAAGCTTTTGGACCCCAAAAGCTCTCTGAATTATAGAAATTGAAGATGAGGAAACTGATTCTCCACTCTTCCAACCCTTAACCACTAAAATCTTCCTGAATTCATCAAATTGAGCTTCTCATAAAAAGATAAATTATTCCTTGAATCCGCTGACCGACTGTTGCTAACCTTGACTGAGTCATGATGAAAAATTATGAAATTTGCAGAACAACAACTATAATTTGTAGAACACATATTGTTTCTGCAATGGTCTAACTTCAAAGGAAACTAAAATTGAGATTCACCTTGCCAACTGTCCTTATGGCGAATTTTTGCCGAATGAGCCATGTACTTGCGTCGATTCCCGACCAAGTTTTCTCACCATACCAATCTGCCATTCTAAAACCAGAAATGACCCATGCTGAACTTTGTGCCCTATTTTCTTGCATGCTTTACCCTCTCTTTTATTTTTGCACCACCTTGCACCGAAACTTTGTTCTCTGCACCGATCGACACCAAAGGCACTTTCTGCAACATCTTGTCATCTTCTTCCAAAGACGACCTGCTTTCAGACTGAAACATATCATCATTTACATCAAAAATAACACGAAAAGGATTATGTACAAAATCTTTTTGCTTAATCATCAACAAAGTCATATTTTGACTTGCATTGACAAGCCTTTTCAATTGCCCTGCATTCACTAAAGAAGATTCTAGTTTCTTCCAATGTGCTCTAACAATAAACTCCTTACCATCCTTGAAAAAATGGTACTTATTCTCATGACGCTGGAAGATCGATTTTATGTCATATAAATAAGGACTACCCAATACCACACATGTAATGTCAAGTGGTACCACATCTAGTTCAACCAAATCAACATAATGAGCTGTTATGGAGAAGCGCAACATGCACTTTCTTGAGACTTGTAAATTAGCATCCTTGCAAATCCATCCAAGTGGATATGGCTTTGGATGAGGTATGCTCTCAATTTTCAGCTTCTTGACTAAGTCTTCTGAGATGAGATTTGCTTGAGACCCACTATAAAATAGTGTGTCTATCTTTGTGTGTTTTGAGATTATCCTTATATGAAATAGCTCTATCCCCCTCTTTTCATTTTGAGCTTCTATGTGACAGTTTAAAGTGCTAGAACTTGGATTTGTTTCCTTTACAACTTATTTTCCCTTTATGTTCCTTAGTACCATGGCTATTCTTTTAGTTTCATCACCTGATTCAGACCCTAGTTATTTTTCAACAGTTGCAACCATTTTTCCCTTTTCTTTGGCCTTATCTTTGTTTTTAAATTTCTATGGTTTCAACTCCAGATGAAGTTTCCAGCAATGGTCTTCATCATGGCTTGTCTTGGAACATTTTTTACAAAATGACTTTCCTTTTTCTTTCCTAGAGTTTTCATTTCTTTTCCTCCCTTTGCCTTTAAATTCATTATCTGTATTCCCATCAAAAGATTGTTTCCCTCTAGCCTCTAAATGTGTAGCTTGTACACAAACTTCGTCTAGACTAGTAGGATTGAACATAAGGATAGTATGTATAAGATCGCTGTGTAAACCACCTATATATTCAACAAGGTATCTTGACTATGCAAATAAATTCCCAACAACAGAGCCCTTCTTCTAAACTCTTGAGTGTAATCTAGAACACTTTGTCCTTTAAGTTGTCTAAAACTTTGCGAATTCACGATAGCCTTTTGTAAATGAGCTAATGGAGAAAATTGTTGCTTAATTGCGGAAATAAATTCAGCCCATGATAAAGTGATATTACCATGTTTTTTTATTTCATCATTGGTCTTGGCCTCCCACCATACCAATGCTGCTCCTTCCATTCTTAAAGAGGCTAACTGAATCTTGGTGTCGTCTTCATGAAGGTCTTGTATCCTCAAGTAAACTTCCAACTGTCTTATCCAATTTTCAAGTTTCTCTTCATTGACTTCATCGTTAAACATAGGCAACTCAAATTTGACATCGAGCTTTAAAAATGGACTTTTACTAGTGGTTTTATACTTGTGAGATTGATTCATCAAAGTAGAGGATGACGATGTAGAGGAAGAGGATGAATATGGGGATGGTGGATCACCATTTCCTCCATGTACTTTCTTTAACTTGTCATCACTTTTCTTTCCTCCTGAAGAACCCTCTCCTTCTTTCTGATGTGTAGACCCTTCTCCAACAAGCCTATCATTCCTTTCTTGGTAGAGTATCCTTACCATCTCTGTCATGTCTAGGATAGCTTTTCGGAATACCCGTTCTTCTTCTTTGGGACCAATGTCAGAAGACATGCTTGAGGATTCTTCAGTAACTCTTGGGGGTGTAATAGATGGTGGAGGAAATGACTCTCTGGCCCTCCTTGGTTGAGAATTATCTTGTGCTCTAACTAATTTTCCTTCCCCTATTTTGAGTTTAAGCCTATTAAGCATCAAAACTTGCAAACTATCAACTATATCTTTGCACAAAACGAATGCAAAGTAAAACTATAGCTCTTAATACTCAAATACTGAGCTGTGATACCAACTGATCTGAAAATGGAAGTATTTGAAAATGTTGTGCAAAGTATCCATTTCCATTTAATTAAGTGTGCAAAGTATTCTCCATGTCTTGCAAGTTAAACAAAGTGTTTTTGATAAGTTTTATGAGCCTTATGTGTGAGGGAATGTTAATTAAATTTACTTTTTAACATCTTAAATCAGAAATACACATCAGATAAACTTCACCATAACATAACACAACAACATGATGAGGAAGTTCACCCCTCCTGGGCTACATCTGCTGGGTCCAAGGCTCTCAATGGGCATGTCCTTGCTCTATTAAGTTGCTCAAATGGATTATACAGTGAGAAATATTCCTAAACAGGAAAAACCAACAGTGACATAGAATTCAAAAGACAAAAATAAGCTAAAAATGGCTTTTGTTTCACCTCAAATAGTGAAGTGTAGCCCAATACAACTCCATTTCCCTGATGGCCCTGGTGGCTCTCCAAGCTTCCCTGAAGAAAAAATGGCTATAGAAAACCTTTTTCCACTTTGAAACCTATCCCAAACACTCCAGAATGCTCAGAATACCCAAAATTGACCAAAATTTCATCCAAATTGGTCCAATATTGAAGAAGTTATGATGAAAGAAATTTTCTGCCCAATGTCAATTGAAAACCCCACTAAATGTGGGCTAAATGCAGTTAAGGGTGCTAATTTGGAAATCTGGCCAAAAATGTCGGAGTGGCGCTAAAATAGGCGGAACTGCTGGTGGTCGTAACAAATATCAGGCATTTGTGGTCACATAGACCATTTTTTCTTGCCGGAACCATCGGCGGAATTCGTTTAACAAACCACATTTTATTAACCGTGGCATTTGATAACATTTATGTGTGGCCACATAAGACCCAATAATCCGCCATCCAAACCGTAGCCGCTAGGTTAGAGCTTTGATTTCGGGCAGTGGGTTCTATGGTTTATGGGGGTTGGCCCTTAGGGGCTGGCCCCCTTTGCCGCCCAACCAAATTTCATTAAAACTTCAAATAACAATTCTCGGCCACCATAGTCAAGTAACACCATTGTGACCTAATGGTAAAGCATTTTTGTTATAACCAAGAGGTCTCGGGTTCAAACCTTGTAACTTCCAAAATTTTAACATGGCATGCCTCCTCCTCGGCCTGGGGCCACATGGCAGCCCAAGATAGGCCCAAAAATTTCCAACTCAACCAAAATTCGAATCATATATGGACACTTGTCAGAATTCCATTTGCCCGTATGGAATATTCTATGGAATATTCTGGGGAATATTCCCAGAATATTATTTTTTAATATTTCCAAAGTCAAAAGTCAACTTTGGTCAACTATTTTTTTGAAGGATACTGAAAACTTCAAACATGCATAACTTTCACATACGACGTCGGATTTGAGTGCCATTCATGGCGCGAGAATCACAGCGATGAGGCCTATCCAGCCGTTCAGGTTTCAACCAATTCTGAGCAATTCCATTTTTGAGCATTTTTTCCACTTGGACATGAAAACCTCATCAGCAACATCTTTTATGAAAATGGCAGCTGAAGGGGTTTTCTATAATAATTATAATTTTAAAGAAAATCCAATTATATTTTAAACAAAATTAAGAAGAAGAAATACCAAAAAAGAAGCCTAAACTTATGATTAATTCACAAATATTTTGGAATGTTTTGGGAGGAAATCATTGAGATCACTTATTGTATATGTGAAAACCCTCAATTATATCCACTAAGAATCAATAAGAGTTAAGATATGAAAATATATTTCATTTATAAACGTAGCAATCACAGTTAGATTCTCTGCATTCCACAAATTGTCAAAATGGCATAAATGATGTGCTACGGAGGACACATTCATTTTTATTATGCACTGAAAGAGCTTCTTCTTTGATTTTTCAGATAATTTTGAATGTCAGACTTTATTCATGTCTTTAATTCATACAAATCACTCAGACAATTTGATTTTTTGCTCATAAGATAACTCATGTTTCACTGGATTCAAAAAGGAAGAATGTTTGAGGCACAGATTAATGCCTAATTCCAAATGAGATGACTTGCAGGTGTAGTAAAACACACAGTTGATAATAAGGAATTTGAATCTAGTTTTTAAAAATATTCTTCCACAATATTAAATTTTCAACCTGCAAATTTCTCTGTTATTTTGGCAACAAACTTGCTAACTCACATCAACAGCTTTCAGCAGCAACAATACAGGGGATGGCTGTCAAATACAAGGTTGGCTAACATAAATAAGCTTTTTTCAACTCAACGAATGTACTCTCGGATAGAAGGTTAATGACAAGTCATGTTATGCTCCAAAAACTTCCCTCCATAATCAATTTCAGCACAAAAACATGTGCAACATCTCTGTAACGCAATTCTGCGACAAACCCTACAAGCATATATTATGACCATAGACAAGAATTTGTCTCAACCTTAAGTAGTAGATATGCAATATACACTCAACCTTCTGCAACAATTGGAAACACCATACAAAATTAGTGGACACACCAGAACAACATTAAGGCAATACAATACTAATATTGTGACAAATACATGCTCACTGAAAATGTATCATGATAATCACAACAATACACAAGTATACAAGTTCATGACAAGCAAGAGTCAACTTTATACATTTCAAGTACAAAGACCCATTCCAAATTCCAATTACTTACATGAAAATGTATTAAATTAAACTTATTTAATCTTCAATGCAACACATTTCAATCAAACGTATCCAATTCAGCCAAATATTAAATTTGCAACCTCCAAAATCCTCTACTATTCTAGAAACAAACTTGCTAACTCACATCAACAGCTTAAAACAACAATAATACAGGGGATGGTTGTCAAATACAAGGTTGGCTAACATAAAGAAGTGTTTCTCAACTCAACAAATGTACTCTCGGATAGCAGGTTAATGACAGCACATGTTATGCTCCAACAACTTCCCTCTGTAATAAATTTCAGCCCAAAAACATGTGCAACATCTCTATAACGCAACCTTCTGCAACAATTGGACATACCATACAAAATTATTTGACACACCACAACAACATTAAGACAATACAATATTAATATTATGATAAATACATGCTCACCAGAAATGTATCATGACAAGAACAACAATACACATGTATACAAGTTCATGAAAAGAAAGAGTCATCTTTATACATATCAAGTACAAAGACCCATTCAAAATTCCAATTACTTACAAGAAAATGTATTCACCATTGACCAGGAATTCAAAATGTAGCAGGCCCGACAAAAGAGAAACCCACCATTAGAGAGGGCATATTCCTCTGAAATCTTCTCCCGAAATACATGAGGGAAACAGATATCACCGAGATAAACCTCTTCTCATTTGATTTATGCTCTTCCTTGGGAGTTCTGGAGACTACATTCACTTTTTCTCCTCATCCTTCTTTAATCTGAGTGCTTCAAAAATTATCCTCATCAAATTTCTTCTGACGAGAGGTTTAGCACAATGGGCTACGAACTGCCTCAATGATTCATCCATGGGCTAATAAATTTGCAACCTGCAAATTCCTCTATTATTCTCTTGCTAACTCACATCAGCAGCTTATAACAGCAACAATACAGGGGATGGTTGTCAAATACAAGGCTAGCTAACATGAAGAAGTGTTTTTCAACTTAACAAATGTACTCTGGAATAGCAGGTTAATGACAGGACATGTTATGCTCCAACAAATTCCCTCTGTAATCAATTTAAGCCCAAAAACACGTGCAACATCTCTGCAACACAATTCTGTGAAAAACCCTACAAGAAGATATTTTGACCATAGAAAAGACTCTATCTCAACCTTAATTAGTAGATATATAATGGACACTCAACCTTCTGCAACAAATGGACACACCATACATAATTAGTGGACACGCCACAACAACATTAAGACAATAAAATACTAATATTGTGACAAATACATGCTCACTGGAAATGTATCATGACAATCACAATAATACACAGGTAAATTGGAATCCATGTTAATGTATGTGCCCTCAACCTTATTCTCACCCTTTGCCCTGTTCATCCACAGACATGACATTCCTATGTTGGAGAACCCTGGAAGCTTGAATTTCTGTGCAAAAATATATGGATAAGGAAGCCTCTTCTCCACCCAAGACTATGGGGTTTTTATCAACGGATACAGTAGAAACCAGGAAATCTAGATTGATAACTAAGGGGATTCAAACCCAAGAGGAGGGTGCCCCTTGCCACCATAGGAGAGAACATTGAAGGTACAATATCCAACTTATAAAGGCATGTGTCATCATAATTAGAAGAAATGGGTCTCTGAAATAAATGAACCCAAAAAGAAAACCAGAAATTGTCTTAGCTCCTTCGATACACCAGAGATGGTGGCTCGAACCTACGACATCATTGAGGTCTATTTGAAGGGTAAGAAACAGGATTTTCTTAACTTCCCAGAGCTAATTTATCACATTCTGCACCCAATTGCTTTGAAATCAGGCCACATTCAAGAACCGTTACAAAAGGAGTTGATGCAATCCATTTGAATGGAAAAGCGACTCTAAGAATACCTAGAAAACTAAATATTTTCAACTACCTTTGCCTTCTCATCCAACGACTGAATATGTTTTAATCGTTTAACATATAATCTAACGGTTTCAGGTTATCACACGATGCATGCAGGAAATTCGTTTTCAAATAGTGACTCCTTACAGCGTAATTACCATAGTTCTATTGACTAAACATTAATAAAATTATCTTATTTTTCTTCTTTTAATGAATGACAAAATATATTATCTTTATATGTTCTTACTATCAATTAAAAAATAAAGTATTATAATTTCATTTAAATAATCATTAAAAAATATTTGTATCATATATTAATTATATAAACACTAAAAAACTTACTAAATAGAAACAAATTTCCTACTAGATATCTGATAAGTGTTGTGTGGGAGAAGCATGTCTCTAGGGAAGTGTGTGAGGAGATGTCCATAAGATGTCTACAGTATAATGTAAATATTAGATCTTTTAAAAATGGGAGGATTGGATTTTGGATAGATATAAGCTAAGAATTACATATTTGTTTTTAGATATAATATTTAAATCTAAATAAATAGTATTAATATACTATCATAAATAACTTAATCAAATAGATTTATTTTACTACTAATATAAGAGATTATATTATTTTTTATGAAAAATTACATAGTGTGTAGAAGTGAGAAATTTCCATTTTTTTATCAATTTAACTTACATTTTTTTAATAATTTAAAAAACAATATGAAACATAATCCAAAGTTTAAATTCCATATTACAAACAAACTTAAATTAAAACCAAAATGAACCATGGATTTAGTTGTAATAGTGTTTCCCAATATTTAAGCCAATTAATATTTTCTAATAAAGATGTTGTCAGTAGAATGGTAACATAGTTTTTTGTAATCTTGGTGAGGAATTTGGAGTTTTTATTTTCTAAATATTTCTTAGGAATAAGGAAATTTAATTCTTGTAATCTTGTTTTGGAATTTGTAATTTTGAATTTTGATTATGATATTTGATCATATACTAATTGTATAAATTCTTAAAATATTAATCAAGAGAAAAAAGTATCCTACCAAACCCAAAAGAAGTGTGCAGAAGAGAAAGTGTTATGGGAGAGATGTTATGGGGGAGAAGCATGTGAAGAGGGAAGTGTGTGCTAAGACGTTAATAAGTGTGTGATTTTCAGTGGATAGAAGGTAATATTTACAAATTTATTTTTCGATACAATATTGGATCATATAAATTTTAACTCTTTATTTAAACCTAAATAGATTGTAGTAATATAATTCATTTTAAGCGCATCTCTTGCATTCACCATGGTCTCACTATGGGTCTCTAGAGATAATAATTCCATTAGTTTTAGTGATTGCATGTTAATACATATAGATAATTATGATTTATCTCATTCTTGATTATTACTGTGACTATGTTTTAAAATGTTTAGTTTCTATAAAAATAAAAAAATGAGTTTACAATCAAAATATGTTTCAAATAAAATCCTATTGCAAGTTGGGCATAAAGATTAAATCCCTAATTACATAATTACACTGAAATATTTTTATATTGAAAAGTATTCATAAAAAAACTAACCTAAATGAAAAACTTTCTTTTTCAAACAACAAGCTAATTCATCAAAAATGAAGTTAATGTAATGCTCCATGTAACGTAGTAAATAATTATTTACCACACCACAAGAAAAATGACATTGGTGAGGGTCGAAAAATGTCACCATAAGCTCGTTGGTAACAGTCAAAAGAGTCTTTGTCACCAAAAATTGAACGTCACCAAAGGTGGCATTGCCAAAAGTATAGGTGTTATGGTGACATTCAAGGTTTGTCACCAATAATGATTTATAATGACGGATAGTGACCATCACCATTACATATGAGCAATGGTGATGGTCAAAGGAGCCTTCTTCACCAAAAAATTGTATGTCACCAAAGATGGCGTCGTGAAAGTATAGGTGTTGTGGTGACATTCAAGGTCCATGACGAATGATAATTATAGTAAAGAATAGTGCATGCCACCATTTCATATGAAAATGAAAAATTTATTGTGACATACCTTTCATGACCATCACTATTGATGCAGATATATAGTAGCGTTCATTGACCGTTACCATTTCATATTTTGGTGAGGGTCGAAAATTTTCATCATAAGCTCATTGGTGAAGGTCAAAAAATGTCATCATAAGTTCATTGATGATGTTCAAAAAAACCTCTATCACCAAAAATTGATCATCGTCATTCCATATGAATATCAAGACATGATGGAATCGAACCACCAAAATCCTACTTCTAAAGTAGGTGCTCTTCCATTGCGCTAGCATCCTTTAAAGAAATAGACTTTAAAAAATTAGAGACCTTGAAACTTTATGAATTGTAAACTCTACAACTTTTAATAAACTATAAAACTTTGTAAAGTCTTGAAAAATATTTTACTAAACAAGCAAAATAGCATCAAAGTTGCAAGTTTGTACTTAATGGTTATGGAAGTTATGAAAAGTGAGTGGAGGGAAAAATATTTGCGTATAAGATACTCCATATCTTCAGTTGAATAATCAATTAGAAGTGAAACTTTGAAAACATTTATAGTATATAAATGATCTATAATTATCAAACTTAAAATCTACAGTTACACCAAAATTTTATTTCTCAACTTGTGAATTATGTAAATTTGTTGTGACAACGTAAAAATCTACCTCTAAAACATTGATTTTCATGCTGAAAAGTAAACAAACAGTGAATATATATGATAAATTATGAATAATGTACTACATGCTTGAATCCTACAAGTTATGGGGTCTAGAAAACTAATTGGAAGTTTTTCTCGTCATAAGTTAATTCCAGGTGTAAAAATACAATAATCGATAACAAAGATCCTGAAATGTAACCACTAAATAGATGTTAAAATTGTAAGCACAATGTTTCGCTAATATTCATTACACCAACAAAATATCCAAAGGGAATTCAAACACTTCCAAACCCACACCAATCACAAATATCCAAAGATGCAATTTCATGGATACAAAGAAAACACTTTCAACCTCTCAATGATAACTATGTCCTCCCACACGTACTTCAACTAGCAAATGGGTGTGAAGACAAAAACATCAAACCAAAAAGAACTACACAATAAAAAAAATACACTTCATCCCCCTTTTAACTTTATAGATACATCTATAGGAATAACAAAAAGATCCATAGAGAATAGGATTAGAGTGGGAAAAATAAATATGATAAGCAAAAAAATAATCAGCAATAAATTCTATGTTAGAGAATTATATATTATAGAGCAATGCAACACATAAAATATGTGGAAAACACAAGCACATAAAAAAAATAAAACCAGAGAGACACAAATATACGTGGTTCACCTAGTTTGGGCTGCGTCCACCCCGAACAGCTAGTCCTTCCTTTCTATTATCCACCAAAATGAAGGGAGACAACCTACAACAGATCCATTGTAATATCCTTTGTTCTCTTTCACAGTCTCCCTATATGTTTCTTGCTCTGAGAATACACATACAATACAATGCCCTCATGCAAGTAAGGGGTTGCCTTCTAGGGAAAAAAAACCTAAAATAAACATAACTTCTACCATCAGATCATCTGCCTAATGAACGGCCCAGATTGACTAGAAATTACTATACTTTTACAAGGCAATTTTACATATGTTTTTAGCTTCGGGGGCGCTTCCCCTGAACCCCCTGCCAAGGGGGGATCCATAAAGTCGCAGCTGCCCCCCCTGGACCCCCTAGGCAACATTGAATTATGGGCGATGTTGCCGCCCCATTAAGGCATAGGAGTCCAACCCTTTGATACAAAATAAACAAGATAATCAGGCTCTACACCCAAAAATCTACTAATTTGAACATGCTTAAAGTACATTAGCATCCATAGTACATTAAAATGATATTGGTCAATTACCGACTATCCATGATGCCACCAATCTAATGAGTTGCGATCGTTGTCTCTAACTGACATCTATTCATAGTTCTAGCACATCACTGCAAAAACATGGACACAAAAATGAGCATAAATACCAAAATCCCAAACTCCCTTAATGGATAAAAATGATAGATAAAACTTACATACAATTTACCAACCATTGAAAGGATAGAAACATGAAAATAAGCATCTTGATAATTCTTATCGAGGACAAACAAAAGCATTCACGTGCAATGATGAATTTAGAAACCTTCTAAGTTCAGAAAATGGTGTTAATACACTAAATTAAGTTGGTTGGAAGAAAATAAGTCAAGGAGGAATTTTAAAATCAACCATAATTGTTTATTCATGGCATAAAACAAGTTCAATATTAAAGCATTGAAGATAATCAGACTAGTAAATCAAATACAATATTTGACTAGAAGAATTAAAAAGGAAAAGAAAATGAAGAGGGACACAACTTACTTCAGTTGATAGTTAGATACACATGAGCAACTTAAAATTGGATCCTCCAAACCCTTCAAATCAAGGAACTCCCAACCTATTCACGTAGCGTATGGTCACTGAGAATGAAATATTTGACTAGCAATACTTGTTGCTTGCTCCTATCAGCATGAGAAACATTTCTTGCATACAATGAAAAATAAATATTTAAAATACCTTGTTGATTTTGGAGGGAACAGGTAGAGAGGGTCCACATGGAATTCCCACAACAACTAGCATGTGAGGAGCATTGGGCCCCCTATTTATCAAAGTTTTTCGCCTTGCCTTTCTACAAAATTACTTGAAACCCAAATTCATCTCATTTTTGGTTTCATTCTTTGGAGAGTAGATTTGGACAACATAAATGACAAATACTCAGGGTGGACAAGTTTGGTAGAACAACATTGAAAAACAACCTTGGCGAGCATATTTGAAGGGAGGAACTTAGAACAGAGTTTCCAGCAAAACAAAACTTTAAAATCTCATTTTTTTTTCTTACTATATTATATTCATTTGATAGAATCTTATTCATCATATTGGCGAGGGTATGATCATATAAATCATGGTGGAATAAGTGGTGAAGGGAGAAGAGATATCAACTTAATGATTTAATTTCTAAATAATTTCAATTTATTTTTAATTTATTTATATTTAGTTGAGTTTTAATTATTTTATTTTATAAATATTATGTTCTTTGTTACGATGTTTTTGAGTGTTAATGTTAATAATGTTTAATGTTTTCTATCATTAATTATTTATCCCTTTCATAAAGTCCTAAGTTTTTATTTAATTTAGGTTAATTATTTTATTTTGTTTATAATTATTTTTAGTTGTTATAAAGTATTGTTTTAATGATATCAAATTGTAGTATTTTCTTTTTTATCCTAATTTTATGTAATAAGGTCCTATGTAGATTATTTTAATATATTTAATGATTTGATTTTATTAATTTTGTAAGACCCTATGCAGGTTATAATGTCTACTATTTTATTATTAATTATTTATTCTTTAAAAAGTCCTAAGTTTTTAATCCTATTTTAGTTAATGATTTAGATTAATTGTTTTTGTTTAATGTTGTAAAGCTCTATTTTAATGATATTTAGAGTTTAGAATTTCCCTTATACTAAATTTATGTTTATACGGCCCTATGTAAATTATATTACATTACTGAAGATGGTATAGTTATTTAAATATAAAATTTTTGGAATAGGTCAATTGATTATAACCCCTATATAAGGCTTGTAATCAATCAATCCTATAAACTAAGGTTTGTGGAAGGTTAGGATTTAATTAAGTTCTAAGTTATTGTTAGGATATTTATAAGGGTGTTTTTTAAATAATTACTTTTAACTTTTTTAAGGTTAAAGAAGGGCAGCACGGTAAGGGCAAGGAGTAGGGTAAGGGTTTGAAATGAACAAGCGGATAGAGGGAGGTGAAAGGGTACGAGGTAGAGTAAGCAAATGTCATTTTAAAGATCCTAAAGGGACGAAGGAAGAGAAGGGGTACAAGGAGACCAATGAATCAAGGGTGTAAGTTATTGAACGAGAAATAATGTGGACCCAATTTCTGCTAACTTCTAAGCCTCCATCTCTGTTTATGTTGTGAGGGTGTTTTATGATTTCCAAAGCTTCACGTATTTTTTATTTAAAATGATGTTTTTCTTTGGCAATGACCACTGCTTCTTCAAGGCATATGTGGTGACATGTTTTGTTGGAGTGTTCTGCCAAAGCTGAGGTTTTAATTCTTCCAAGCCTAATGTTTTCCCCATGTTCTTTCAACCTTATTTTGAAGGTTCTACCTGTTTCCTCAATATAGAAATCTCCGCATGAACAATTGATAAATGTAAACAACTTTTTGTTGTAGGTGGTCGGGGTCATCCTTAACTGATTTCATTCTTTGTCTGATGGTCACTAGAGGTTTGAAGGATGCTTTAATGTCCTTTTTGGCTAGAACTTTGGCTATCTTGTCTATGACCCCTTGAATATAAGGGAGGTATGCTTTTGTAGTAGAGGAATTGTCAGTAATATTCTTTTGTTTCCAGATCTGGCTCTTTGAATAGCTGTGTTAATGTCCCTATTGCTATATCCGAAGTTTATGAAGGATTTTATTAGATATTCAATTTCTTTTTCCACATGAGTTTTGTCTGATATTATAAAAGCTCGTGTAAAGAGAGTCAGCAGCACCCCTGTCTTCTGGGCTGGGTAGTGGTGTGAGTCGGCATGTAGATAATTATCCGTGTGTGATTTCTTTTTGAACACTTTGTGTCCAAGGGATCCGTCTTCATTTCTTGAGAGGAGTATGTCAAGGAAAGGGATGCAGTTGTTTTCTTCGCCGTCCATTGTAAATTGGATATCTTTGGATATGCATTTGAGGTGGTCTAGGAAGTTCTTTAATTCCTCCTCTCCATGAGGCCAATTTACATTGGTGTCGTCTACGAACCTTATCCAAAACTTGGGTTTTAATGGATAAGAGTCCAAAGCCTTATTTTCAAATTTCTCCATGAAGAGGTTTGCCACTATAGGGGATAACGGGGATCCCAAAGCAACTCCGGATGTTTGTTCAAATATTTCTTCTTGGAAGGTGAAAAAGGTAGAGCGAAGACATATTTCAGCGAGCTTTGAAGTTTGCAGGTCTGCTACTTCTTTTACTACTTGCATGGCTTCATCAAGAGGTTTTTTGGTGAAAATTTCGACAACATCAAAGCTAACAATTTTTTCACCTGGATCCAATTTAGATTTTTTAATGAAATCAATGTATTAATTGGAGTCTTTGATGAATGAGCTAGTATTACCTACCATAGGGGCGAGGGTACGAGCCACATATTTGGCTAATTCATATGTTGGTGCACCTATAATGTTGACGATAGGTCTTAAAGGAACACCGGATTTGTGGATTTTAGGGGCACCATATATGCGGGGTATGATTTCTCCTTCTAGGTATAAGCGCTTCTTCAAATTATCATCAAGATTGGACTCCTTGATAGATTTTTTAACATTTTTATGATTTTGGATATGGGGTTTTCATTCAGCTTTTTATAAATACCTCTATTGTGTAGGTGGTCCCTCATCTTATTTTTGTACTCCTCTTTGTCCATTACCACTGTGGCCCCTCCTTTGTCTGCCTTTAGAATGACAATTTTGTCATTGCCTCTTAGGTTTTTTAGGGCTTTTAATTGCTGACTATTTAAGTTTTTCTTTGGAAGCTTAGCCTTATCCAAGCTAATGGCACATTCTTGTCTCACCTTGTCCTTGTCCTCATCATTGAGAGACTTTATGCCATCTTCAATATCACAAATTATTTCTTCATTTGGTATATGATTAGGGGCTACAGTGAAATTTAGTCCTTTTCTTAATACTTCTATTTCATCTTTAATTAATTCATGATTGGATATATTAATAACTTTCTTATTGTTGTTATTTGAGTTATTCTCTAAAACCCTTTCATTACCTATGTTTCGTGTTGATATGTTACTGTTTTTGTTTTTATTATTAGTGCCATGATTCATCGAAAAGTTGGAAGCTGCGCTGGAATGTCCTTTTGAAAACTTTGTTGCTGGTTTTTCCATCACGTCCATGTCGCTGTAAGACTTGTTTTGACCATTACTATTGGAAAAAGAAACAACAATTTCTTTC
Organism: Pinus albicaulis; assembly: GCA_034641835.2. Classification (NCBI taxonomy): domain Eukaryota; kingdom Viridiplantae; phylum Streptophyta; class Pinopsida; order Pinales; family Pinaceae; genus Pinus; species Pinus albicaulis. Next base: position 729,358,281 of record CM076573.1, on the reverse strand, counting down.
ATACCCATAGAATTGGTACTATAGTCTGCGTGGTTTTGCACTGCGTGGTTTTGTACTGGGTCTGAATCCATCGTTATTTTTTCAGCGTTATGGTTTATATGTGCCTCAGAGTCTAGCAATTCAGTCAAACCCTGTGACTTGGTTCTGTGGTCTGTGTATGGGTCTTTATTGTTTCATCCACGTGATGATCGGTCTGTGCTAAGTTGTCTCGTTCAGAGTTAAGATCCAACGCGTTTTTCTTGAGTAGCTCATGTTTGGTGTGCGTTGAAGTTTGTTTCTGCATGGTCCACAGACTGCGTTTATTAACTGAACCTTGGCACCCTTGTTCAGAGGTCTCTTCGATGGCTGTGGAGAGTGTAACCAGACTCGTCTCCCCTCCTCTGTGCGGATCAAGGTTAAGGTTCGACCGTATCCATGGACCGGAGTGATCAGCTGTTTGGATCTGTGGGTGCCATCATCCAAATTTGTTTTTCAATTTATCCAGCTTCCTGTTTTGTTTTTCCCATGCTTGATTGTTTTCTTTTTGTGCTTTGAGTGTTGTTGCGGCATCAATGATGGACCAAAGATCTTGACGGATGACTTGTGCCAGTTTGAGATGCAAGCTGAAAGCTTTTGTAGATAGATGATCCAGCCAGAATCTAGTTTTATGGATTTCATGGCGTATTAGTGATCTGTTGAGCCTATCGAAAGCTCTATGGTGGTGTTGGTTGTTGAGTTTGTGTTTGATGAGAGTGAAGGATGGAGTAAGATTTGATTCACTTCAGTGTTTCAGGAATGTCAAATCTGTTTCTCTTTTTTGAATTTTCATCGTTGTTTTTTCGAGATTGTGTATCTCGATCCATGTATCCCTTCTATACAGGGTAACAATGATGGATTGTAGATTTCTATGGTGTATATTTTTAGGTTCAAAGCTCGGAATCTCCACAGTTCTCATTTTTCAGTCTACGTTTCGGGTCTAAAATAAGACCCATCTTCAGGACAAATCTGCAGTTAAGAGAGACAATTTGTGTTAAATAAATAGTGGAAAAAATGACAGGAAAGAGAGCTGACCAGTTATCAACTTAATGATTTAATTTCTAAATAATTTCAATTTATTTTTAATTTATTTATATTTAGTTGAGTTTTAATTATTTTGTTTTATAAATATCATATTCTTTGTTACGATGTTTTTGAGTTTTAATGTTAATAATGTTTAATGTTTTCTATTATTAATTATTTATCCCTTTTATAAAGTCCTAAGTTTTTATTTAATTTTAGGTTAATTATTTAATTTTGTTTATAATTATTTTTAATTGTTATAAAGTATTGTTTTAATGATATCAAAGTGTAGTATTTTCTTTTTTATCCTAATTTTATGTAATAAGGTCCTATGTATATTATTTTAATAGATTTAGTAATTTGATTTTATTAATTTTGTAAGACCCTATGTAGGTTATAATGTCTACTATTTTATTATTAATTATTTATTCTTTAAAAAGTCCTAAGTTTTTTATCCTATTTTAGCTAATGATTTAGATTAATTGTTTTTGTTTAATGTTGTAAAGCTCTATTTTAATGATATTTAGAGTTTAGAATTTCCCTTATACTAAATTTATGTATATATGACCCTATGTAAATTATATTACATTACTGAAGATGGTATAGTTATTTAAATATAAAAGGTTTGGAATAGGTCAATTGATTATAACCCCTATATAAGGCTTGTAATCAATCAATCCTATAAACTAAGGTTTGTGGAAGGTTAGGGATTTAATTAAGGTCTAAGTTATTGTTAGGAGATTTATAAGGGTGTCTTTTAAATAATTACTTTTAACTTTTTTAAGGTTAAATAAGGGCAGCACGATGAGGGCAAGGAGTAGGGTAAGGGTTTGAAATGAACAGGCGAATAGAGGGAGGTGAAAGGGTACGAGGTAGAGTAAGCGAATGTCATTTTAAAGATCCTAAAGGGACGAAGGAAGAGAAGGGGTACAAGGAGACCAATGACTCAAGGGTGCATGTTATTTAATGAGAAAGAACGTGGACCCAATTTCTGCTAAGTTCTAAGCCTCCATCTATGTTTAGTTTGTGAGGGTGTTTTATGATTTCCAAAGCTTCACATATTTTGCGTTTAAAATGATTTTTCTCTTTGGAAATGACCACTGCTTCTTCAAGGCATATGTGGTGACATGTTTTGCTGGAGTGTTCTACCAAAGCTGAGGTTTTAATTCTTCCAAGCCTAATGTTTTCCCCATGTTCTTCAAACCTTATTTTGAAGGTTCTACCTGTTTCCTCAATATAGCAATCTCCGCATGAACAATTGATTTTGTAAACACCTTTTTGTTGTAGGTGGTCGGGGTCATCCTTAACTGATTTCATTCTTTTCCTGATGGTCACTAGAGGTTTGAAGGATGCTTTAATGTCCTTTTTGGCTAGAACTTTGGCTATCTTGTCTGTGACCCCTTGAATATAAGGGAGGTATTCTTTTGTAGTAGAGGAATTGTCAGTAATCATTCTTGTGTTTCCAGATTTGGCTCTTTGAATAGCTTTGTTAATGTCCCTATTGCTATATCCCAAGTTTATGAAGGATTTTCTTAGATATTCAATTTTTTCTTCCACATGAGTTTTGTCTAATATTATAAAAGCTTGTGTAAAGAGAGTCAGCAGCACCCATTTCTTCTGGGTTGAGTAGTGGTGTGAGTCGGCGTGTAGATAATTATCCATGTGTGATTTCTTTCTGAACACTTTGTGTCCAAGGGATCCGTCTTCATTTCTTGAGAGGAGTATGTCAAGGAAAGGGATGCAGTTGTTTTCTTCGCCTTCCATTGTAAGTTGGATATATTTGGATATGTTGTTGAGGTGGTCTAGGAAGTTCTTTAATTCCTCCTCTCCATGAGGCCAATTGACATTGGTGTCGTCTACGAACCTTATCCAAAACTTGGGTTTTAATGGGTAAGATTCCAAAGCCTTCTTTTCAAATTTCTCCATGAAGAGGTTTGCCACTATAGGGGATAACGGGTATCCCATAGCAACTCCAGATGTTTTTTCAAATATTTCCCCTTGGAAGGTGAAAAAGGTAGAGAGAAGACATATTTCAATGAGCTTTGCATTGTGCGGATCTGCTACTTCTTTTAATACTTGCACGGCTTCATCAAGAGGGATTTTGGTGAAAATTTCGACAACATCAAAGCTAACAATTTTGTCACCGAGATCCAATTTAGCTTTTTTAATAAAATCAACGTATTGATTGGAGTCTTTGATGAATGAGCTAGTATTACCTACCATAGGGGCGAGGGTGCGAGACACATATTTGGCTAATTCATATGTTGGTGCACCTATAGTGTTGACGATAGGTCTCAAAGGAACACTGGATTTATGGATTTTAGGGGCACCATATATACGGGGTATGATTTCGCCTTCTGGGTATAAGCGCTTCTTCAAATTATCATCAAGATTGGACTCCTTAATGGGTTTTTTAACGTTTTTTATGACTTTGGATATGGGGTTTTCATTCAGCTTTTTATAACTACCACTATTGTGTAGGTGGTCCCTCATCTTATTGTTGTACTCCTCTTTGTCCATTACCACTGTGGCCCCTCCTTTGTCGGCCTTTAGAATGACAATTTTGTCATTACCTCTTAGGTTTTTTAGGGCTTTTAATTGCTCACTACTTAAGTTTTTCTATGGAAGCTTAGCCTTATCCAAGATAATGGCGCATTCTTGTCTCACCTTGTCCTTTTCCTCATCATTGAGAGACTTTTATTCCATCTTCAATATCACAAATGATTTCTTCATTTGGTATATGATTAGGGGCTACAACGAAATTTAGTCCTTTTCTTAATACTTCTATTTCATCTTTAATTAATTCATGAGTGGATATATTAATAACTTTCTTATTGTTGTTATTTGAGTTATTCTCTAAAACCATTTCATTACCTCTGTTTCGTGTTGATATGTTACTGTTTTTGTTTTTATTATTGGTGCCATGATTCATCGAATAGTTGGAAGTTGCGCTGGAACGTCCTTTTGAAAACTTTGTTGCTGGTTTGTCCATCACGTCCACGTCCCTGTAAGACTTGTTTTGACCGTTACTGTTGGTAAAAGAAAAAACAGTTGCTTTCATACCCATAGAATTAGTACTGTAGTCTGCGTGGTTTTGCGCTGCGTGGTTTTGTGTTGGGTCTGAATCCATCGTTGTTTTTTCAGCATTATGGTTTATATGTGCCTCGGAGTCTAGCAATTCAGTCAAACCCTATGACTCGGTTCTGCGGTCTGTGTATGGGTCTGTATTCACCGATGTTTCATCCACGTGATGATTGGTCTGTGCTAAGTTGTCTCGTTTAGAGTTAAGATCCAACGCTTTTTTCTTGAGTAGCTCATGTTTGGTGTGTGTTGAAGTTTGTTTCCCTCCCATGGTCCATGCGTAATGCGTTTATTAACCGAACTCGGCACCCTCGTTCACAGTCTTTCTATGGTCAGTGGAGAGTGTAACCGTACTTTCTCCCCATCCTCCGTGCATACGTTGAGTGTTGGTTAGTTCGACCGTATCCATGAGCGCAGTGATCATTGCTTGGACATGTGGGTGCCATTGTCCAGATTTGCTTTTTCAATTTATCCTTGTAATTTTCCGTTTTGTTTTGGTGAAGGTAGTTTTCGATTGTTTTCTTTTTTGTGCTTTGAGGCCGTCGCGTATCGATGAATGACCAAAGATCTTGACGGATGACTTGCAAGTTTGAGATGCAATCTCAAAGCTTTTGTAGACAGATGATCCCTGCACCATAATCTAGTTTTTTTATGGATTTCTACGGCGTATTAATGATCTCGTTGAGTCATAAAGCTCTATGTTTGTGTTGGTTGTTGAGTTTGGGGTTATTTTTATAGCTTAAGGATGGAGTAAGATTTAAGTCGCGACAATGTTTCGTGAATGTCAAATTTGTTTCTCTCTCTTTTTTGAATTTTCATCCTTGTTTTAAGTAGAATGCGTATCTCGATCCATGTATCCCTTCCGCATGGTAACAATGATGGATTGTAGATTTCATCGGGTAGATTTTTAGGTTCAAAGCTCAAAATCTCCACAAATTCTCATTTTTCAATCTTACGTTTTGGGTCTAAAACAAGACCCATCTTCGTGACAACCGCAAATAAGAGAGACAATTTGTGTTAAATAAATAGGAAATGATGTGAAGAGAGTCACCAGTTTATCAACTTAATGATTTAATTTCTAAATAATTACAATTTATTTTTAATTTATTTATATTTAGTTGAGTTTTAATTATTTTGTTTTATAAATATCATATTCTTTGTTACGATGTTTTTGAGTTTTTTAGTGTTAATAATGTTTAATGTTTTCTATTATTAATTATTTATCCCTTTTTATAAAGTCCTAAGTTTCTACTTAAATTTAGGTTAATTATTTTATTTTGTTTATAATTATTTGTAATTGTTATAAATATTGTTTTAATGATATCAAAGTGTAGTGTTTTATTTTTTTATCCTAATTTTATGTAATAAGGTCCTCTATAGATTATTTTTTTAATAGATTTAATGATTTGATTTTATTAATTTTGTAAGACCCTATGTGGGTTATAATGTCTACTATTTTATTATGAATTATTTATTCTTTAAAAAGTCCTAATCTTTTAATCCTATTTTTAGCTAATGATTTAGATTTATTGTTTTTGTTTAATGTTGTAAAGCTCTATTTTTAATGATATTTAGAGTTTATAATTTCTATACTAAATTTATGTTTATGCGGCCCTATGTAAATTATATTAAATTACCTAAGATGGTATAGTTATTTAAATATAAAAGGTTTGGGAATAGGTAATTGATTATAACCCCCATATAAGGCTTTGCATTCATTCCCTCCGTGTGGAAGTGTGTCATAGAAATATAGAGAAAAAAATATTAAACAAGGTGGAAAACTACTTATCAAATTGCATAATTGCAAGGAAAATTTTGGATTCACACTCAAGGGTAAAGCTTTAGCGTGCTGATTCCAACAATAGGGTTGAATTTTGTACTTAATGTCTCAAATATTAATGCACAATCTCAAAATAAATTACAACACACAGTTAGTCGTAACAAAGGAGAGAAGTGAGCACGTTCTCTCATAGTTTAAAATAATGGGCAACGATTTCCTCACGCTGAGGAACCGTAGAAGAGATTGAACACCAAAATCTTGGAAAAAATGTTTAATTTTGGTAGGAGGAAGAACATATGGTGGAGTTGATCCTTGTACATGCATGTGATATTTCCTTTATAGATTATTTTTTTCTCTATATTGGCAAGTCATGTTTAGAGTGGTGAATGAAGAACCCATGCATTACAAGAGAAAATTTGGAAAATGTAGGCAAATAATCGTTCTACACAAGGATAAGCGTCAGACTAATACAACAAACCAACCATCAATAACGGATGATGTCTCCTTTCGGTCCATACTTCTTCTTGTGGGAACAATGTTTTTAAAATGAGGAGAAAGAATTGAATGCATGACCCAGACTTACAAAAATAATCGAGATTTCAAATCATAGCTTCAATATATTAATATGGATATTTATGTTATACAACAAAAAAGTGTACCCAAGCAATCCTGATAATAAATCCGTATGTAGGTGTCTACATCTCACAAAATGAAAAACATGTGAATTTTCTGTAAATGTTAAGAAAATTTAAAAAATCACTTAATAAAACTAAAGATTTGCTATAAACTTATACAAAGTTTATGCCATAAAGACCTATTAAATCAAGATCTTTTTAGGGCCTTTTTTTTGAAATTTTTTAACGATGATTTTAGGGGAGATTTTTCCCCCGAATTTGTACAGGTATATTTTTGTTGTACCTCACAACGCAGACACAGACAATACAATCAATCATATGTTGAAAATATTCTACATTTATAATAAGGTAGAATGTGCAAAAATACATACCCCAAGCTCAAACAAAGTTTTATGATGACTAGGATTCAAACTGGGTATAAGTTATCACCGACAATGCAAGGTCATGCAAAGAAATTGATGCAATCATTAAATAGGTATGACCATATGTTTGTGACACCATGTGCAGCCTACAATTTGAATCTCATTTTCAAAGTCGTTATTTTTGTTGCACGAATGAAAAACATTGTAATGAACCAAAATAAATATATTTTTTTTATTACAAAGGACTAACATGCATAAACAATATGTAGAAAATTTCCCTAAGCTCCAACTTCTTAAGATTGAGCAGTGCTAGATTTACATCACACCATGTATTGATTCACTTATGGGGCAATGGGCCGTTTTGTATTTGCGGCGTATTGTCCCAAGTGGAAAACATGAGATTTCCCAACACTAAAAAATAATGCACATCAGAACTATAATTCTCAATAAGGCTTGTTGGGGTTAGATTGAGTTGTTTATTTCCATATTGAAGCCATAGTCGATTTGTTACAAAGTTTTTTATATGATACCTATGTTCGGAGACATTTATGAGCATATTGATCGTATGTTGGAAATAATTCGAAGAGATTGACTATCAATAGATGGGACATATAAAATACCCATTTTCATTATTTATCCTATTCATTGAATCCAAAGTATACAACAAGGCTTACTTGGCTAAATTTGGGAATGTAGCAGAGTTCAAAACAAAGACAAAGGGGAATTGACGATCGATCTAAAGCAACAATTTCTACATTTTTCGTAAAACAAAGGGAACTCTTAAAGAACTAATTTATTACATTTATCACAAGTAGTAATGCATTTGAAAATGGAAATGTACTCATTGATATGAGTACTATGAATCTTATTGCATACCGATTATATTTTGGTTCCGAAATCTGAAATTGTAGACACTTGCACTGTGTTTTTTCACATGTTCCTAACTTCTCAAGAGAAAAATATAGTGGAGCACTAATAGGTTCATCACTTGGAAGAGAAACAAACTTTCATCAACCAAGGGCAGTAGGATATTGTTTGCAATCAATCAAATCTTCACCGATATATCAATATAGAGACAGTGGCTTCAAAGTTGTGGGATGTGATTCCCAAAAAAAGTACTCATTGATATAATTACTATGAAACTCCTCGAAATCGTTGCACACTGCATCTCAAGTTTTTTTCACAAGTTACCAATATCTCAGAACAAAAATACCATGAGCAACAGGGTTCATCCATTCGATGAAGACAAAAAACTTACATCAACAAAGGTAGGGCATTTTGTTTAAAACTAGTCAAATATTCACTCCGTTATCTCATTTAGTGTCGTAGAACCGTTCCTCCGTGTTTAGAGGCTAAAAACCATGCATTGCATGGATTTGTGCACAAAATCGTCACGAACCGCATCCCTAATTTCAAAACTACAGCTTTTGCTCAATTTTTTCACACTCTATGCTTTGCTCTCAAATTTCACCCAAATTGGAAAGTTTCTAACTGGAAAATACCCCAAAAATGCAGAAATGATGAACTCCACCTTCAACATATAATATTTATTAATTTATTATATTATATGGGAAGCTTTAAAATTAATAATAATTACATAATAATTATATAAATTTAAATTAAATTATTTTGAAAGTAATTTCAAAAAGTTATAAAAATTAATCAAGTTATAATGCTAAATTATATATATATATTAGGAACACCATAGATATAATAAGAAATATTGTTGGAAGTATGTGACACAGACATGAATAAATGAATTCCTATAATGCAAAAGAACGCACAGGGTTACCTTCACTCAAGGTCTCCTCCAAAACTTGCAGAGTCTCCCAATCGCAAAAGGTAAACAGGATTATAGAAGCATAACCCCCATGATATTTGTCTCTATCATCAAGAATCTAAATATTAAGCATAATTCAAATACACACAAGACTCAAGCTCAGATTCAGCTTTAATCTCTCAAGTGGTTGAGCATAAACAGATGAAGAGGCTCCTAAGAGGATGAACGTGGATGGTCAAGATGAAAAGATGTTATGGAAAATTCTACATGATAAGACTTGTCCAACTCGAACAAGTGATGAATTGAACCTATCTCTTACAAACCATGAAACTTTAGAGTCCTTAGTCACAGTACCCTAGACAGAGGGGAAAAGGCCTAATCGCTCCCATAAGGTGGCTGGGTGCGAGCACGAAGAGGTATAGTCTCTCTCACAAGGTCATCATCTATGTGACCGGGTGTCACGTGACCGTAAAAAATGGTCTAAGTCCCAGTAAAAGGTAAATCAACATTATGTCAAGAGAGGCAAGTAACCTTAGGGAGAAAATTATGCTCATAACAAATGCCCCCCCCAATGTATGAGGTCAAGAGAATATGATGGCCGAAATACATTACGACAAAGTTTAGAGGTAATACTAGGAGAGAGGAGCAGTTAGGAACTCGATCATACGACACTAGACAAAGTCTCATCCGTGCTGATAACATCCCAAGGTGGGTATACCTATGCTTCCGTCATAATAGGTATCACCGAACATGGACGCCAAAAAATACATTGTGTATCCATGATATGAAATGCTAGAACACATAGCTGATCCATGTGACTCAATAAATAGATCATAGACACCAACAAATACCAATGTGGATCTAATATACAAGATACAACAAGAGGGACTATGGAAACATGATATACAAAGAATTGTTTCAAATAACTCAAGGTACGTAATGAGCACCGTATGATATCAAGTGACGATGAAGGAGACATCGAGGCACATGCTACATATGGCAAGAAGAGTAACCATTTGAATGAATAGACATAATCATATGTATAGTATGGCTCCTAGGAAAGCTAAAAATGAACTATGAGAGAATGAAACACAGTGCCAAGTGATTAAGGGTGACACAAAAAATGTTGCCATTTGACAACTAATGGAAATAAATGTTCCCTCCTCTTTTTTATAAGTTCCTTTTTTGTAAAGTTGTCCTATGCCTCGAAAAGAGATAAACGTATATATGAGAACCTCTCAGCTATGTGTGTAAAATTAGGCTATTAATTTTTAATAACCAGTCTATCCCGCCCAGAAAAGGGTTAAAATTGTACTAGGTAAACGACCTCTGTGTAATTTTACAAGCGTGAAGACTAGTATCACCCATATTTAACTTAGGAGTCCTAAAATAGCTTAAAGGAAACCTCCTAGAGGAGTGAGGTAAAGAGGATAGCAACTAGTTTCCGTGATGGCAAGAATCGTCGCACATATGAGGACAACAATAGGTTGGATAATAAGACCACTCATCGGCAGCTGTTCCTCTAAGAAAGGATAGAACACCAAGTCAAAGCAACGTATGGTAGGCCAAGAAGAATGACATCATGATACCTTTTGGTGTTCCATATCCGTTAGTCTACACGATATGTTTTGAAATGAAAGACTTCGTGTGGATAAAATATCCACTTACCACACGATATGTTTGGAAATGAAAGTGTTTATGTGGAGTAAGAAAATATTCGTGCGATTGGTAAGAGTGAGTAATATTAAGAGTTCACGTGGAGTAATAAAATATTTGTGCAATTGCAAGAGCGTAGTGATATTATAGTGACTATTTGTTTTCTTTTATTTTATCAAATTGTTCACAAGATTTGCGACATTTGCAAGTCAATAAATACATAGACAGAAATTTTAAAGCACACCAACAAACAACAACCAAATTTTTTCCTAGTGTGGAACACATCATGACAAAACCGGCCTTCAACGACCTCAAAGAAGAATGTTGATCATTCCATTATGAAGGTCTTTGTTTTGTGCCACCATGAGGATTTTAAGTCCGTATATAGGCTAATGAAACACCCACGCACACCGCCCCAATTATTGAGTTTCGGAGTTCCCTACCTGTGCATAGGGTAAATGAACATTCTTCCTGAAGACATTAGTATGAAATTCACACCTCATACAAAAGCCCCTCCACATTAACATCATACCCGTAGATTCAAAAGTGTAATCCCCGCATTTAACAATAGTAAACTCGCATCATGCCCATATATAACCTGCTTGCTCATTTTTAGAGTCACATGTACCTAAACGAAAGTTTTCATAATCGACTCATACCGATCAAAGGATTTCATAACTAAAATTATTGAATCAATCTAATGGCCCAAGTTATTTATCGTCTAACATCCAAATCAATGACACACGAAGATATAAGTGACATGGGAGGGTAGTTGTTCTCGTAGAAAACACCTAAGGCTTAAAAATAGTAAGAATAAAAAATGACTTTTAATATTTTTCTTTAAAATATCTCTTAACTTTTACTTTCATTTTTATTGGAAAGAATTTGCATATTAACTCTTCACACAACTATTTTTTAAAATACCTCCACAATTTCTACTTACTTAAAAATAAATATAGTATCCTTAACATCTCAAACTCTACCCCTCACTCCCATATGTTTGTTTCAATATGTTCATCTCACTCAAACTTTCATCCTCATCTAAAAGTTGTGAGAGGATACAGTGGTTGCAATAGTAATATGTTTCATTCAATATCTTCTTTTCACCCTATCCTCATTTTTTATCACTCAATTTTATTTTTAATTTATAAAAAACACCTCAAGAGACTTGTATAAAGCTTTTTAAACAAATGATATACTTTCTAATTATCATATATTTTTAATAAAATAAAAATAATAAATTATATTTAGTTAAAAAATAGTTGAAAGAATAATTTGTTAACGTGTTAGAAATTATAAGTTTCCAAACAAATCTAAAATTTAAAATTTACAATATTAAAATAATACCTTATATTAAACTTAAAAAACTAATCAATATTAAAATCATAATTTCACAATAAAAATGAAAAATTCCTAAGAGCGAAAAAAAACAGTATAATAACCCTTTATCCTATTCCATTATAGTACTCATTCCATATTTATCTCACAATGAATTCCAAAACCTAGTTGACTTGGATATCGAGTGTGTCTTTCACTATGTTGACCGTATCATTCGCCCCATAAACAATTTGTTCAATAAGTTTACAACTTGAGCTAGGACCCGTTTTCATGGTTAAACTTTCATGCCTTCGACGAAATAGTTTTTAGGTGTATTTTCAAAGATATGAATATAGCTACCTTTTTTTATATAATATAAAAATTATAACTGTAGTGTGTACATGTACATTCGAGGACAAGGGCATGATGAAGGTAAGATAATTAATATATATATCTTTTCAATTTAATAATATAATTTTGTTTTATTTTTACTAGTTTTTGAGTTTATTTTTTTGGTAGATTTTTATGGGAATTTGGTAAAAAAATATTGTGGTTAAATTTGGATTTGTGTAGTTTTAAATTGATTTTTTAGTTGTATATTTAGATTTAAAATCTAAAAATATTTAGAGTATTTGGATTGTGAAGAAATCACCTCCATAACTTGATTTATGTAAATAAACTTTTAAATTTACATATTACTTTTAAATAAACCTCATTTTCAATTATTTTTTATATACATTCATAAATTCAAAACATTCATAAAATTTGAAAACATTTAAATTTACAAAACATGTCAACCATATATATTGTGAAACCGAGGAAATATTTTGACAAAATGGCCTAACCCCATTGCTCGGTGACAGTCATGACAAAATAAAAACACATCACGCAAGCCTTTCTTCGTCCTTTTCCCCGTAAATGATTCAAATGTCTCAAAAGTTCCAAAAATTTGTGGGATCAAGAAGATATATCTGTTTTCTTGCACCTCCTCCCAACTTGGAATGAACTCCCACGCCGACGCTTCTTCAATTCCATTTCAGGATTTTTCTCCAAATTAAAGCCGCCATTCTTCCTTAAACCAGTTTCCACAACCCCAAGTCCTCGTTACCGGGAAAAACTCCCAACCGCCGCATGCCCACTCCGTCGAACCGAAGGCATTCGGGTGAAGGGCGACACAGTTTCTTCGTCGCGTCGTTTTTTTAATAATTGTGACATTTTACAAGAGAGGCTGTGCTGAAGGCATTTCTTTCGACGCATATTTTCCGTCGCAACAACTCGACCTGCGTACTGGAAAGTGAAGACGTACGTAATTTAAGGTGCACGGAATTGGGGAAGTTGAATTTGCGTTGGGTCCTTTCTGTGCAATACACTCTCGCGTCATAAGCACGCATGCCCGCTTCTCAATGGTTTTGTATGACCCCAAACACATTCTCTTCCGCTTTGGGCATCCGGATTTCGTACACCCAACTCCCCCATTTTTTCATTCGGATTCCCCTAAATTGGGACCACTTTGTCCGGCGCGATTCGTCTCGATGGAGACCATGAAAGTCGCCTGGGTGGCTTTATTCATAACTAGCGTCATAATTCCAACGTTGTGCTGCTATGTGAAAAAATGAATCACAAAGTGGTAGATATGTTGCAGTTTGTTTACGTTACCGTAGAGATTTGTAATTACCGATGTAACCACTATCTCACTGCTGGACAAATGGTTAGGCTTTTGTTAATTATGGATTAATTATGACCGATGTTTTATTTTAATTAGAATATTTGAACAAAATTACCTTGGTATTGAATAAAGATTTGACTGTGAAATCGGGCCATGAGTAAAAATTGATGGTAAAAAAGTAAATCAAGATCTAGAGTTAGTTGAATAAAAACAAGCCCACAAGAACTTCCAAGGAAAAAATCTGGAATAAATAAGGAATTCCCAAGGGGAGAGTTTGGGGTTTCAGGGAGAAAAGGAAAGATGTCATTCTCGAAAAGAGAAATTGAGTTAGGATCGTCCTTCCGGAGTTGGAGAATTAGACCGGATTGTTCCCGAGTTCTCTCAGATCATCGTCTCCACCGGGAGTTGGAGAATTGGAACGGATTGTCCCGAGTTTCTCCTCCAGAATTCGTGTTCATTAAAGGCTCAAATTAAGGACGAGGGAGAATTGTAAAGTAATTGTCTCAATTACGACAGGGAGGCACCAAATACCACTTATCGGATTTGAGTTCGTATGGGAGTGCATAGTAGATGTGAAATATAGTGTAAGAAGAATTATTTATATATTTAAGTTTCTGTTCATAATAAGTAGATTTTTCCTTTTTCCTTTCGTAATAAACCGTAAAGGTGGTAGCTTTATATTGCTTCTTACTTTGATATGGTAACCTATAGAGGAAGCAATTAGGTAATTTCGTTCGTATAAATCATCTCTAGCTATCGGGAAACCAAATTTTTGCAAGAAAACCATAGAGGTAGTCTATGCGTAAAGCTTAATATAAAGTAAAGGTGGAACGTATTTTTTGAGTTAAACCGTAAGAGTAAATTTTATAAAATATAGTGTGAATGTAAATGTCAGAGGACCGTTAACCCATAATGCCCGTAATCGTAGCTTCGGTTGGTCGCCTTTTCTATGATAAACACGTATTTTAACAGGCGGGTCCGGCACTCCTTTAGTATTCCTAATATATATATATATATATATATATATATATATATATATATATATATATATGTAGGAACAAAATAAGCACTCTCCAGATTATTACAAGAAATGAAAACCAAGTTAGATTCCGTACCCTTTAACGAACATAAATCAAGAAGGTCCTAATATACAAATTACTATCGGGGCAAACTATCAATGTTCCTGCAATGGGCGAAAAACCCTCATACATAAAACTTCATAAAAAACCGATAAACAAAATATCGTAACAGCCCCGAAAGGTCGCCATCAAAGAAAGTCCGTGTACATACATAATACGTGTACCGTAAAAATTTTCAATAGAACTTCCATAAATACGCCCTATCAACTTTATCAAGACAGAAAATAGAAAAATAGAATGGTGTCGTTGAGAATCCATATGAAAATATACTTTCGTATCCCAACCGCACAACAAAATTATATAAATGAAAGACAAGAGGTACTGGCCGAAAAATCCTGAATCGGCTTAAGGTTAATATAACAAAACAAAATGAGAAAAGAGCACGGTGAGCGAAACCCCGATTGTCACAATCGAAAATTATACGTAATTTCGCAATTGAAACCCTTAGAATGAAACCTATTCCAGAATTACAAAGCCATAAACCTCGGCTAGACTTTTAACTTTAAGAATAGACAACATCGATCGCAATAGGCTAATGATTAGTAACCGAGAACTACAATGCCTCCATTAATTCAAGGGAAACTCTTCAAGGAAAACCTAGGGGTTCAAACTCGTCATCATTTAAAGGGTACCGTAAATAGATGTAGAGATTAGACCTCTTCGTAGACTTTAACGGTACAGCTCAAGAACCCCCGAAATGGTGTCGAGTGAAGTGAATGGTACCCACAACGGGTCGGAAAATACGTTAGAAACAATAGGTCACCATCATAATGAAAAAAACAAAATGACAATAAGCCAAAGTGGGGATTTACCTGTAGAATATCAAGAAAATGATAGTAGTTAAGTGAGCTTAAACCAACGCTCGTCAAAGCTGTCACCAAGGAACAAAAATAAAACAATAAAGTGAGTGCTCAACCTATTAGAGGAACTTCCGGCGGATAAAACAAAGAAAAATAACTCGAACTAATTAACAGAACCTTGAATGAAATTAACGCTGTTTCAATGCGTTAAAGTCTCGAACTTTGAGTTAGCGCTGCAGACCGTAAGGCAGTGTTCAAAAGGAAGGGTCACTGCTGCCGAGGAGAAAACACTGGAGATCGCCATTTTCAACGGCGCCGGGACAAAATGGTTGATGCCGGTTACAAACCAAGGCCGGCCGAGTCGCCCGGCACTCCTTCGATGAAAACGCAACACCGAACTAAGCACCCGCCACGACCCCAAAGTCATTATCCAACCCTAGTACACATCCACCAGGGATCATGCCCCGATCAACGGTAGAATGCCGAAAAAAGGCGATGTACGTAGTGCTGATTGCCGCCAGTATAACTACAATTAAAACCTTTTGTGTACTAAAAATCCTTATAGATTCGAACTACAAGTACGTTGTGCTTTTTTCATTAAAATCATGCCGTGCTGAAAACAATAAACGATGGGTACTTAGTTTTTAAATCTCAACGTAAAACGACAGATCGTACTCAAAACCCGGAAAGTACAGCGTCGGTTAAAATCTCACCACAAAAAAATAATAACTTAAATATCTACGAACCCAAGGGTCGTGAGTGAGGGCATATTTCTACTACAGATATTGATGATCATTAAATAAATAGTAAGGTATTATAATTCAACCATAGGTATTAACAGAATAATAAATAAATGCTGGCATTGTCATAGTTGAAGGGTGGTAATCATCTATAGTAAAACGAATTTTGTATAAGGTAAGTTTTTATAACTATGTGATTGTTACAAGTGGTATCAAAGCGGCGTTACAATGTTGGGACTCCACGGGTCAACCGACATAAAAATTGTATGTTATTCACGCACAATGGATATTTAGATGGAAAGACAAACGAGACGAGTGCACCTTCACAAATCGCCACCGAGAAATGTCAGAGAGACCTAAACTCTCCACCATAGGGGAAACCGAAATGTGGGTTCGCTGGGGGATAGAACAACATCAATAGAACAATGGTGTCGATTGAAGAACAACAGAAAGACGTACCGCATTTTATTGTAATCATGTTGCAATAGTCACAGAAGAAATGAGAGCGAAGGGAAAAATGCAACGATGCAAGAGCAAAGAGAGGATCTTTAAAAGCCTCTCAAATAAGCAAAATCAAAGGATTGAAAAGCTCAGCGTCGACAGTAGAATTCTGTGAAGGGGAACGAACAACAAACAAGAGATGAACAAGATGCAAAGCCGAAAAGAAAGAAGTGCGTCTTCAAAGAAAGTAATCCAAATAGAAATTTTAATGAGGCCGAATTAAAATGAAACCGAACAAGGCAAACAAAAGCAAGAGGGTGGAATTGCAAGTAGAATTAGAAATATAAAGCCACCTACGTTCGATGGAGAAAAAGAGAAAGTAGTAGGCATGGCCGATTAATATGAACAAGTACTTTCAGTGTATGATTATGACAACCTGCCTCAAGGCATGGCTAGCCATCTACCAGCTAAAGGATACACCTTATGGGAAGAAGTGAAGAACGGTGGGGAATAGAGGATCAGGATGTGACATGGGATAAGTTTCAACAAAGACTTCAAAGACAGTACTCGACCGAGCGCCTTTTATGATGAAAAGGCTCGAGAATTCCATGATTTAAGACTAGGACAATTGACTATGGACGAATTTATCACTAAGTTCATCGTTATCGCGCTTACGTACCGTACTTAAGAGACGATAAAGTTGAAGTCCAAAGATTTCTAAGTGTACTACCCACCCATATGAAGGGAGGTATTTAGTTGTAAATCCTAAAATACTTGATGAGGCCATTAGAAAGGCGAGGATGTGTTATCGCTAGCGAAACCAAAGTAGACCAAGGAAAAGGGTAAGGTCAAGGAGAAAGAAAATAGAAGTAGTGTCATTTAAAGAGGCAAAACCGTACTTACAAGGTCACTTCCCATGAACTTAGTTAATAGGAAGCCTGCAGGGAACCATCGAGGATAAGATGGCCTAGGAAGACAAACCGTTGAGGTTTCTAGTAACCCGAGCAACCTCGAAACCGAGGCCACCTCACAAAGCAGAGCCTGGCCGGTGGAGCAACAAGACTACCATCGAGATTGCCCACAATGGGGTAAAACCGAAGCAAAGAGCCAATTTACAAGAGGCCTCTATCGTGGGAGATGTTGTTCGAAATGTACCCAATCAATGCAAAGATTGAAGATCGACAAGCTGATTTCTTTTCAACCTGGGCCATGATAAGAGCTAGAAGTAAGTCACATATCAAATTGTTTCGTTTTGGTAGATCCGGGAGCAAGTCTAAGTTATTAAGTCCCAATTAGTAGAAATCGTAAATTGCCAAGTCAAAAATTTAAAAAAGACTTGGTTGGTTCGGGCTTAATCACCGGAGCTAAGAAAAGTTATGCCAAAATACCAGATTGTGCACTACAAATCAATGGACAACAATTAATGGTAGATCTGAACATGCTCTTGGGATCCTATGATGTGTTGCCGGGAATGGATTGCTGGAAAAGAACGGGACTTCATAGATTGCAAAGAAAAGATTATCTACTACAGACTTAATGGCTATCGCTAAGAGATTTAAGGAATAAAAGCTCCGCATAGCTACGCTCAATTACGCTCTCCCAAATGGGAAAATGTATAAGGAAGGATGTCAACCGTACGCTTACACAAGCGGGATTATCCGAGTTCAAGGAAAAAGGTCGCCATGTTGGAAAATATACCGTAGGCATGAGTTCGAAGGGCATATTTTTAAGAACACTAGGATTACCGCCTAGGAAGAGATATTGATTTTACAATAGAATTGTCGCTATGAGCATCACCAATTTCACTTGCCCCTATCGTATGAGTGTTGCACCGACCGAGCTAAATGCAACAGAATTATTAGATAAGGCAAGAGAGACGACGCGTGTGTCACCCCCTGGGAGCACCGTACTATTCGGGCAAAAAGAAGGATGGAACCATGCGCATGCATGGATTACCTAATAGCTAAATGTCGATCGTTAAGAACCCAGATCCTCACCCCGTATCGATGACTCGTTTGACTGTGTAAGAGGAGCTACTATATTCTCAAAGATTGATTTGAGATCCGGTTATCACCGCATCTCGAATTAAAGATGAAGATATACACAAAACTACCTTTCGCACAAGGTATGGCCACTATGAATTCGTGTATTACCTTGGCTAATCTGTCTAATGCACCCGCCACTTTCATGATACCGATGTACAGTATCTTCGAGTCTTTATTTGGATAACTTTATTAATCTTCATCGATGACATACTAGTATACTCTATGAGTGTGGAAGAACACAAGGAACATTTGCAAATGGTACCGGAGATATACACCATCTATATGAGAAATTTAGTAAATGTGATTTCTTCAAGGAATAAATACAAAGACTGGACATGGGATATCCGAAAAAGGCATAGCAAAGAGACCCGAGAAAAAATCAAAACTATTATGGAATGGAAGGTGCCACAAAATGTATACACACTTTTTTATACCGCTCGCTATTAACGTGGGGCGATTTATAAAAGGATTCTTTAAAAATAGACTTAATACCTCTTTTTGCAAAGGAAGGGAAAAAATTTTAAATGGACAAAAAGAATGTCGTGATAGTTTTTGAAAATTGAAGTAAAGGTATCGACATCAAGACTGTTGGTGTCCGCATCCGAATATGAATTCGAGGTTTGTACGGATGCATGCAAGGAGTGGTGTTGGGGCAACATCACAAGAAGGAAGGTGATTGCATGGGCGCAACTTCGTAAGCTAAAGGACCATGAGCTTATATTCACTATGATTTAGAACTCGACCGTCACAGTAATGCCTCTCCGGGTATGGAGACATTATTTACTTGGGAAGAAATTTGTATTGAAGACTAATCATAGTAGTCTAACCAAATACTAGAACAAGTTGATTTAAACTCGAATAAGCAAGGTGGAATGCCTTCTTGAGTGAGTTTGATATCGATTCATAAACATGTAAAAAGGAAAAGAGAACAAGGCTATGATGCATTGAGCGTAAAGTCGATACATTTATGATTTACACAATCAAGTTGAAACCGTATTTAGATCAAATCGTAAAAGAAGCAGATAAAGATCCCGAGTATAATTTTTGGGGTAAACAAACCCAAGAATCTCGAAGAGCAAGGTGGCAAGGGGATTATGAGATTAATCCGACGTGGTTATCGATTTAAGAAGAGGATAGTCATCTCAAACAAGTAGTGGAATTAAAAACTATGGTACTAGATGAATATCATAGAAGAAGAGGCCGGACACCCAGATATCAAAAGATGTCGTACAACCATAAGAAAGGATTATCACGTCGTGCATGAGGAAGGATACAACAAACTATCTAAAAAATGTTTAGAGTGCCAACAAAAATTAGAGCATTTCCAAGATCGACCGGATTAATGTAAAATTTTCTATACCCATTCCGTATCGGAATGGGAGGTGATCTCAATAGATTTTATCACTAGATTACCAAAATCAAACGAGGCAATGATTCCATAATGGTAGTTGTGGATCGATTAAGTAAGTTTCCAAGACATTTCCTCATACCGTCCAATCCACCTATAAGACAAGATGAGTAAAGTGCATTTATTCATGCGCCGTATCTTCGTATTGCATGGTATTCCTAAGACCGTTATCTCGATAGAGATGTAAAATTTACATCATCTTTTTGGAAGGCACCGTTTACGGGATTAGAACCTGGCAATATTTTTAGTACCGCATATCACTCCACAAACGTACTTCGACAACCGAAGGAGTAACCGTTAATCGGAATATTACGTCGAGAATGTATGTTATGCAACAACCAATTAAATGGGAGGAATATCTACACTTGATAGAATTTTTTTCAACAACGGTTACCAAGAATCGTTAAAAATGAGCCCATTTGCTTACCATACGGTGGACAGCAAGGTAACTCCCATTACTGGTTACCCCAGGACTAAACTCATGTTGGGACCCGACATGCTAGCGGAATGGAAGCGCAGGTGAAGAAAATTAGACAGACCTATGCGCACAGTGACAAAAGTGTACGCAGATAAAAAGTATCACGACCGTGAATATGAAGTTGGAGATCACGTGTATGTAAGAATTAAGCCAAAGAAGAGTACATTAAGATGGGCATCTTCATGAAAAGTTAGCACCCGGTTTGTGGTCCTTTCAAATACCGGAAGAGTAGGACCGGTAGCATATCGCTAGCCCTTCCCAGCCATATTCTAGTGCATAATGTCTTTCATGTATCACATTAAAACGATATATTCATGATCCAAGACACACAATCCATTGCTTAATATTCGTGTAGTGGGTGAGCATAATGGTTAAAAATAATATAATGTTAAAGACTTGTATAATTAACATAACTCTATTGTGTGCAAGTAGAACCGCATTTGAGAATTTCCTCAAGTTGAGCCTCACGAAAGATAATCGACCTAGGGAAATCATGCTCCTAAATCCAGCCATCGCTCGGTGTTAAAGTGCAATGGAGGCACTTTGGACCTGGAGAGGAGGCCACTCGGGAAGACGAGAGTTTGTCCGAGAAGCTTATCCCGAGCTTTTGTCGAATCAAGATAAGAACACCTAGGACGGTGTTCCTTCTTCCAGAGGGAGAAAACTGTAACCACTATCTCAAATTGCTGAAAAAATGGTTAGGTTTTTGGTTAATTATGGATTAATTATGACCGATGTTTTATTTTAATTAGAATATTTGAACAAAATTAATTTTGGTATTGAATAAAAGATTTACCGTGAAATCCTACTTTCATGAGTAAAAATTGATGGTAAAAAGTAAATCAAGATCTCAAGTTAGTTGAACAGTAGTCAGCTCCACAATAACCAAGGAAAACTCGGGAATAAATACTGAATTCTAAGGAGAGTTTGGGGGTTCGTGGTGAGAAAAGGAAAACTGCTTACTCGAAAAAGAGAAATTTCTTATGCGGCATCGTCCCTCTAGAGTTGGAGAATTGGACCAGATTGTCTCGAGTTCTCCTCAGGAATTATTGTTCCACCGGAGTTGGAGAATTGGACCTAGATGTCGTGAGTTTCTCCTCTAGAATTCATGTGTTCAATAAAGGCCTGGGCCTAGGTTAGACGAGGGGAGAATCAGAAGTAATTGCCCCAATTCATGCAGGTGGAGGCACCAAATACCATCAATGGATTTGAGTTCAAGATGAGTAAAGTATAGTAGATGTGAAAAGATAGCGAAGAATTATTTCTTGCTATATTTAAGGTTGTCTCAGAAGGATTTTTCCTTTCTTTCCTTTCTATAATAAAAATATAAAGGTGTTAGTTTATATTGCTTCTTACTTTGATATGGTAACCTACAGAGGAAGCAAGTTAGGTAATTGCTCGTATAAATCATCCGTAAAGTATCGGGAAAACTAAATTTTGCAAGAAAACGAGGGAGATAGTCTAGACAGTAAAAGTTTAATACAGTGTGCTATGGAAATGTATTTCAGTTAAAACCCGTAAGAGCAAATCTTTATAAAATATAGTGAACGGAAATGTCAGAGGACCGTTAACCCATAATGCCTCGTAAACAAGAAGCCGGTTGGTCGCTCCTTTCTATGATAAACATGGACTAACAGGGTGTCCCAACTTTAGTATTCTCAATATATATATATATATATATATATATATATATATATATATATATATATATATATATATATATATATATATATGTGTGTGAATAAATGGCACTCCAGATTATTACAAGAAATGACAACCAAGTTAGATTCCAGCTTTAACCTAACATAAATCAAGAAGGTCTCAAGAAAAAATTACAAATTTAATAACAAGTAAACTATCAATGTTCTGCCCAAGCAAATCCCTCATAAGTATAGAACTTCATATCGATAAATGTAAAATATCGTGAATAAGCCCCCGAAAGGGTCGCTATCAAAGAAAGTCTCGCAGTAACATACACACATACCGTAACATTTGCAACAAAAGAACTTACAAATACGCCCTATCAACTTTATCAAGACAGAAATAGAAAAATAGAACAAAGCTCTTGAGAATCTACAGGAAAATATACTTTTGCATCCTAACTCAACAACAAACTTATATAAATGAAAGAGAGTACCACGAAAAATCCCAATCGTCGAAGGTTAATATAACAAAACAAATGAGAAAAGAGCACGGGTGAGCGAAACCCGTCAAATCGAAAAATTATACACAGACTCTCTGAAATTGAAACTCCCAGAATGAAACCCATTCTGCACTACAAAGTCGTAAACCTCGCTAGACTTTTAACTTTAAGAATAGTAGACAAATGTGCCTACTACAATAGTTGTGGCCACAGACAAAAATTACTATAGAAATCCGACAATGTGCCCATTAACTAAGGAAACCTTCGAAGGAAACCTAGGTTCAAAACCCCCGTCGCATTTAAAGGGCAATTCGTAAATAGATGTAGAGATTAGACCTCCTTCGTAAACGTAATGGTGTAATAGCCCGAGAACCCCGAAATGGGTTTTAGTGAAGTGAATGGTACTTGTCAATCTGTCGGCAAATACGTTAGAAACAATAGGTCACCACCTGTAATGAAAACAAATGACAACGTTCAAAGTGGGATTTCCACTCGTAGAATATCAGAAAACGATAGTAGCTAAGTGGAGCTTAAACCAACGCCGTCAAAGTTGTCACCGGTCAAGGAACAAAAATAAAACAATAACAAAATGAGTGCTCAACCTATTGTAGGAACTCCCACAGAGCAAACAAAGAAAAATAACTTCGAACTAATTAACAACCTTTTGAATGAAATTAATAGTTACTCAACGCGTTAAAGTCTGAACTTCGAGTTACAAACAAGGACCGTAAGGCGTTCAAAAAGGGAAGGCTGAATACCTCGTCGTTGAGGGAGAAAACACCGAGATCGCCATTTCTCAACGATGTCGGGAAAATGGCCGATGTCGGTTACAAACCCCAAGGTCGTCGAGTCGCCCGTACCCTTCGACGAAAACGCAACACCGAACTAAGAATTCGCTTACTACCCCGAAGTCATTATCCAACCCTAGTACACATCCACCATAGATCAAAGTCTCGATCAACGTGTAGAGAATGCTGTGTAGCACGATGTACGTAGTTGATCACAAGCAGAGCATCCACACCAAAAACCTTTAGTAATTAAAAATCCTTAGAGATCCGAATCATATACTACAGTGTTTTGTCATTAAAATCCTGGATGCTGCATGAAAAATAAACTACTGGTATTAGTTTTTAAATCCCAAATAAACGATGTGATCATAAGTAATAAAAACCTTGAGTATACAACAAGTTAAAATCTCTCCACAAAAATAATTAACGTAAATATCCACAGAACCCGCGGGTCGTGAGCGAGGGCATATTTCAACCATAGATATTGATGACTAAATAAACGATGGCGTATGTCATAATTCAACCATAGGTATTAACAATAAATAAATGCTAGCATTGTCATAGTCAAGGTGGTAATCATCTATAGTAAAAAAAATTTGTATGTTGCAAGTTTATAACTATGTGATTGAAATACACCGAACTCAAATCTCAAACCAACCGAAAATGCGCAGTGTTGCGGACTTAAGATATGGAGTCGTATATTTATATGTATGGTGGAAGCGCGTATTCATTGTGATTTCTAGAAGAAATGTGAGGCGGGACCGTGCCAGCCATATTTAAAACGTAAGCGAAAATGTGAAGGGTTCGTAGCCTTTTCTCCTTCACGCCCTCGCGGGAGTCCACGAGCCACGAAATAAGACCTTATTTCATAAACTTATGACGTCAAGGTAAAAATGAAGTCACATAGGAATATTTGTAGTCCCAACATGATTGAGCTCTGTTGCACCGAGAGGTGCATTCTACGTACCCAAGATATTCAATGTGTATAGCATGTTCTGAAGTCAAAAAAAATGCTCATTGAACAATAACTTTCACATAAATATATAAATGAACAATTAAAAATTTATTAAAAATAAATTTAAACGATATAAACTTAAAATATGAAGAGGTTTACCAACACTCAAAAAAGAGATATGGTAAATAAATAAAATATGGTAAATAAGTAAAAATATAAATAAACCATAGGTGTGGTAAATAAATAAAACCTTTTTTTATATTATTGAGGAGTGTATGGAACAGATAAAAATATAAATAAACTAGAGGTATGGTAAATAAATAAAATCGATTTTTATATTTACCAATACTCTCTTATATTTACAGAAACTCAAAAAGCAGGTTTTATTTAGGTGAAGCCATGGGACAAATTATTAATACCATGGGTCAAATACCATGGAACAAATTATTAATAATACCATAGGCAACAATATGGGCCAAATAATATATTTATAAAAGAGGTATGGTAAATACAACATAAAAGAGGTATAAAGAGTAAGGTAAATAAATAAAAATATATCAAATATGATTAGAAATAAAGATATAATTATATATAAAATATAAGGGTCAAATATCATGGACCCCAAATTATTATTAATAATAATACCAAAAAAAATTTATTAACCCTAACATTAATATTAAAATATTAATATTATTAAATTTAATATGTTTAGATTAATAATAATATTAAATTTATTATATTGTAATATATATTAATATATCATGATATATGATAGAGGTGGAGAAATAGGGGGAGTGACAAGGAGATACATGGAGATAAATTGACGGAGAAGGATAAAGAGGAATGAAGAGAGAGAGAGAGAGGGAGAAGAGTGAGATAGTTAGAGAAGGGTAAGAGAGGGAGAGGGAGACATAAAGATGGAGGTGGAAGAGAGATAAGGAGAGAGGATTGGAGGGTAGAGAGTGAGAGAGAGAAATAAGGAGAGGATGAGGAGAGAAAGGGAGAGAGAGAGAAAGGATGAGAGGAGGAGGAGAGAAGGAGGGAGGAGAGATGGAGCCGGAGGTGGAGCGAGGAAAGGAAGAAGAAATACATAGAGAGGGAGAGATATGGAGAGAGAGTGTGCATGCTTATGGGTGGGGATAAAGATACATAGGAGTGATGGAGACACAAGAGAGAAGGAAAGGGGGGAGGATGGAGACATGGGGGGAGAGAAGGATAAAGGGAGAGAAAAAGTGAGATAGTTGGAGAGTGAGACAGAGTGATGGGGGAAGAGAGAGTGATTGAGGACAAAGAGAGAGAGAAAGAGAGTTGGGGGTCAAATAGAAGGAGGCGAGGAGAGGAATGATGATAGAGAGGAAGAGAGTGATGGGAAGAGAGGACGAGAGAGAGAGAGAGAGAGAGAGAGAGAGAGAGAGATGGGGGGAAGAGAAAGGGGGAGGTAGGAGATAAAGGGAGAGAGAGGAAGGAAAAGAGAGGGGGACTTGAAAGAAAGGAGGGAGAGAGGGGAGAGAGAGAGGGGATAGAACATGGATTTGGAGGGGGAGAGAGGGAGGGATTGAGAGATGGAGAGAGAGAGAGATGGGGGAAGAGAAAGGGAGAGAGAGAGGAAGGAAAGGAGAGGGGACTTGAAAGAGAGGATGAGAGAGGGGAGGGAGAGAGGAGGGATAGAAATATGATTTGGAGGGGGAGAGAGGGGAGGGATTGAGAGATGGAGTTGGATGAGGAGAGAGGGAGGGAAGAACACATAGAGAGCGAAAGGAGAGAGAGGAGGAGTGATAAGGAGAGATGAAGAGGGAGTGTGTGTATGTTTTGGGGTGAGATAAAGAGACAAACAAGGAGATATGGAGAGAAGAAGGAGAGAGAGAGGTACAAGGAAAACAAAGTTGGAAGGTGAATTTAGAGAGAGAGAGTGGGGGAGAGAAAGGAAGAGAGAGAGTGAAGAGAGGTAGGGAAAGAGATATGCAGATGGAGAGGGAGAGAGGGGGATGTAAGAATAAAGACATAGAGGGTGAAAGGTGGAGAGAGAGAGAGAGACAGAGGGAGTGATAAAGAAGATGGGGAGAGAGGGAGAAAGAGTAGCAGGAAGGAAGAGAGATAGAAGTGAAGAGAGAGAGAGAGAGAGAGGGAGAGAGAGAGGAGGGGGAAGAGGGAGTGATAGATAGATATATAGATTGGATAAAGAGAGTTTATGTTTTGGAGTTGATATAGAGAGATAGAGTGAGATATAGATATAGATGTAAGGTGAAGAGAAAAAAATATAGACATAGAGAAGGAGGGAGGGACAAGAAAAAATTGATAATAAATGTGGAGTGAGAGAGAAAGTGTGTGTATTGTGGGGTGAGATATAAAGAAAAAGAAGGAGAGATGGAGGGATATATAGATATATATGGGGGAGAGAGGGAAGAAGATTTTTGGTAAAGAGATGGCATTGATTTCAAAGGTAGATGGTGATTTCTAATCCTATTTGATTTCTTGCACTAGATGAATTGATTTTGGTGTAGATGTTGATTTATAATGATATTTGATTACTTACACTAGATGGATTGATTTTAATGTAGATTATTTCTAATCCTATTTGATTGCTCTGTGACTAAATGCATTAATTTCACAGGTATTAGATGATTTATAATCCTATTTGATTAATTTCACTAGATGCATTAATTTTAATGTAGATTTGGGTTTTTGTTATGCATTTGGCTTTATTTCACCAGATGAATTGATTTCAATGTAGATTATTTTTAATCCCATTTGATTGCTTGTAATCAATGGATTGATTTCAATGTAGATGGTGATTTCTAATTCATTTGATTGCTTTTTTACTAAATGCCTTGATTTCAAATAGATCGTGATTTAATCTTATTTGATTGCTTGAACTAGATGCATTAATTTCAATGTAGATGTTGATTTATAATTATATTTGATTGTTTGCACTAAATGTATTGATTTAAATGTAGATGATTTAATCAAATGCATCGATTAAATGTAGATGATTTATAATCCTATTTGCTTCTGCACTAAAATGCATTTATTTCAGCAGATGGTGATTTCTAACTTATTTGATTGCATGCCACCAGATGCATTGATTTCAGCAGAGATGTTGGTTTTAAATCCTATTTTCCTACTTGCACTAGACTCATTTATTTGAGTGTAGATGTTGATTTCTAATCATATTTCATTACTTGCATTGGGGACATTGATTTTAGTGTAGATGTTGTTTTCTATTATTATTTGATTTCTTGCATTAGTTACATTGATTTCACTCATATATGTTGATTTCAATTTGATGTAATTGGATGTATGATGGTACATTAACTTGAAAGTCATTGGATTAATAGTGTGTGTAATGATTTCAATGTAAGAACAAAAAAATTATTGACAATGTACATCGATTTTTGTGTTATAGTAAATCAACCTATTAATATTGGAGAGAAAGAGAGACAAGGTATGATGTTTACTAGAACAACTCGAGATAAATATTTAAATGGTTTACTATTCTTAACCGTCCTTTTCAAATAATCAACATGAAAATATGACAAAACTAACATGGGTGAAAAATAAGAATAATAGGAAAAGGCTTGAAATCGATCACAATGAAGACTATTCGTAATTGACTATACTATTATTATTCACGCTTCTATCATTCAATATTATTACATTGTCACTTTGCATTCAAAATTTTATTGCATCATTAAAGTTATTTTACAATATTTATCATCTCAACAAATTGAGGTAACTAATCAAGTTTAAAATTAAAATGACCTTAATAAATCTTACATATTTAACATATTTAAAATGGTTATGTTAATATTAGATGTATTTACATATTATTGATAAAATTAAGCATATGTTTCTCATATTATCGACAGATTTTCCTTGGTTGCACATGATCGAAATCTGCCTAGATCCATCTTACCCAACCATCTCAGCTTCCGTAGGACCAAACTCGAGGTGAAAACATTTCCTCAAGTTTTAGCACTAAAAAGGTTTTCAATTTCGAGAGATTTGATCCTCTTGCCGCTTGATAGATCCGGAGTTAAGATGGATCTAGGTCAGTTCAGAAATGTAACTTTGTTCAACGCACAAAGACGTCATTTTCGCTCACACGCATGTTATCTCATAACTCATCCGCTTTTGATCGAGATTCAGCACTGCAAGTCGAATGACGTATCATCCATTTTAATAACGTATTACCAAGTCCTAATTGAAACGTTGTTTTTATGTTGATTGTGGGCTCTAAAATATTTGAAAATTGGAAAATATGAATAAAATAACTCAAACTAACTTTTTATCTACTAGATTTTCAAAATATCTTAGCACATACCATCCAATTATTCTCGTGTTAATCTAAACAGCAACTCATCCTCAAATCAGCTATCAAATGGTAACCTTGAATCTGGTTAAATACCGTATCCGAATTAAAAGAATAAAATTTTAAATCATTCATATTATCTTCAACTATTCGTGCTACCTTTAAATTTCACTAAATAGAGGTTTTTGGTTTAGAGTGGCTTCCATGATTCCTGAATGACGTTTACATTTATCTACTAATTTTAATAAACGGGAAAAAATAAAATTGTTGAAATTATTTTTTTCTTCTAAATTTTTGATAATAAGTGTATTGAATATTATATTTAATAGTGGTTAAAATTATTTTTTTCTTCTAAATTTTTGATAACAAGTGTATTGAATATTATATTTAATAGTGGAAACATATTCAATATCATCAAAAACATCTTAAACACCAAAATTTTGAAACTTTAATAATTATACTTAACTAATTTTACTAAAATCTTACTAAATTTTTTATTATTTAAACAAATTTACATCAATCTCAACAAACCACAAGACCATAATCGTTTTAAATAGAGGGCATCATAAAAGAGATTCTAAGCCAACATTTTCAAAACAATTACGAGACGTGGGGTCTGACTCCACTGCTGACAACTTCCAGCGCCTTAACATTGACAATTTACCTCTCTTAAAATAAAGAGTAGTTACACATGGATGACATCAGCAACATGCAATTTCCATTTTGCTGTAAAGAACCAAAAGTTTCATATGGCACGTTGATTCCACTCACGAGGAATGCTTGCAACGCTGAACTCTGGTGTATTCCACTGAGCAATCATGTAATCATGTGTTGTATTTGATGCAATCACTACAACTATCTCCTGCATAATCTCTTCATCTATTTAACCGTATTCTAATTAATCTATAAATTTATCAAAAATTATGGAAATTAAGTAAAATTTTAATGAAATTCAATAGAGATTTTTGATGATGTTAAATTTATTTCCACTATCAAAAACTAAATGTAAATACTACTTATGCAAAAAAAATTGTGCAATACTACTTATGCAAAAAAATTGATAAATTAATTCAATCACTTTTAACAATCTAAACAATTCTACAACCTCTTTAGATGACACCCTTTATTTATCCTATCTTCCTCACCCATTCCAAATATGGGGTTCTTAATGGCAAGATTGATTAGACTTTTGACTTTATGTTTTGAAACCTTTTAACATATTTATTCACTAACTTCACACAAAATAAAACATATTTTTAAATATTTAATAATTAATAATTTTATTTTTAAAATTAATTACGATCAATTAATAATATATAATTTTTAAAATGATAGATTACTCAAATTATTTAGTTATAATTAAACCCATACCATTTGATATACTAATTTCATTAATAATATTAAATGTATTTCAATAAATCTAAAACTTTATTTAGTTATATTATTCAAATATTTAAAAATATTTTTTTAATATTATTAAATACATTTTTTCATATATATTTGTTTATAAAAATATGCCATAAAACTCCGCCATTTCTCATGATATGTTATACTTAGGCTTCATGCATTAGTTTTTTTAAGATAAATTTAATCTATGACATGAGTAGAAAGTTTATTTGTGTATGAAGATATTTAAAAAAATTAATTATTTATTATGATGTTATAATTATTTTATTTTTTATTTGTTGGGGATTATGTGAATTTTGAGACCATTGATATGTTTAATATATGGCTTGAAGAAGTGCGATCGGCTCAATCATGGAAATGCATATCAGATGGTACTTTATAGGTCAAAGAAGCTTAGCATGCCCAAATTTTTATGAGGCTAACCTTACCCAAGTCTATATTTTTGCTACAAAATTTTGAATCGGATGACCTTTACACCACAAGTACTTTAATGTAACACCCTATCACATCTACATTACCTCTAATAAACACTATAATCATCTTAATTATTACTAACAATTATTATAAACATAATTATTGTAAAAAAATATTTATTTAATATTAAAATTTAAAATTTTATTAATTACTAAAATATTAAATAACCATTATAATAATAAATTAAACAAATAATTTTAACTTAATTATAACACCATTGACATATCCAACTATATATTTTCAAAAGATAAATAAATAAGATCAAATCTAACTAAAACATTGAATTTGCCTATGTCAAATTTCTTAGTATCTATTATTATCATGAATTTTATAAAAAATATATATTATAGTTTAATATTTTTAAAAAATATCTATTAAAAATTATTATTTCAATTATGGTCAATCATGATCAAGCATATTATGTTTTGGTCAACCATACTAACCTAGAACATTCCATGTTCTATCCATTCTGATGGCCAATAATGGTTAACATGTTTGAACATGGTCAATCGTGAGGTCTCTATGTTTATATATGGTCAACCATAATCGTCAATTAAGATAACTAGCGAATATGAGCTCAACCCTTTCACCATGGTGAATCCCATCAACCATCTCAACCATTAATGTAAACATTTTCATAACATTTCAAAAAGATTAGCATTAACATTAATGTACATTGATCATGGTCAACCTCACCAATCTTGATAAATCCCATTAGCCCCCGTCAATTACACTAGGTGAACCTAAGGAGATGTACTTCTCCTAGCTCCCCGAGGACATCACATGTGCATCGGATTTAAGGGATTCATCAACCATGGACAATGAATTCACCACAAAGACTTTGATTATAACTAGCACAACTACATCTACTAATGGTTAAGAGTATGAGTTTCAATGGTTAAGCATGCTCTTTCCTCCTAAGAGGTCACAGTTCAAGTCTTAGGTAGAATATGCATGTCTGTGCAGACTATAGCGCTAAAATCACTACAAGAGGTGAGTCATTTTCTCCATATAAAAGCGGGACTTTTCCTATATAAAAAAGGGTTTCATACACCAATTTAGTGTCTATCTTGCTTGTAACCTTAGAATTATATTATTACTATGATTACTAATATTTTTTCTATAATGCTAATGAGTGAAATTTTCCATTTTCCATCTATAAGCTAATAGACATATGAAAATGATATAGATCATTATGTATCAAACACATTAAAATAAATTATACCAATATCTAGCATTGTCACAAATTCTATAAAATCTAAATGATATTTTTAATATTTTAGACATACTAGTCAAAAAAAATGCTGATGGGGAGTTGCTGATTTTTTACACCTTAATTTGGAGGCATTGATTAGTGGTTCGCTACCTTTCCTTCATAGCCATGGTAAAGTGTATTTTATTTTATAGGTTTTTTTATGTTCAAAATTGATTAATATTATAGAAATTATCTTTGTCTATAATTAATTAATATGAATTGAAAAGTTAGTTATCTAAAAATAAATGAATGATAAATGTTAATAAGGTTTAAATCACATTATAAAATAGAACTAAAATTAGTGATTTATTTTTTAAATTATTATTATTATTAATTATAAAAATTATTATATAACTTAATCACATATAAATTTAAAATATATATGCAATAAAGTTCAATCATAGAGATTTGTCCCCACTTTAACATAAAATTTTTAACTCTTACACAAGTTTTGTTATTTGAAAATATCATGGCTTGTGTATGTCACATGCCTAAAAATCCATAAATCATGTTCATAGGATACATGTTTATGTGACATTTTTTGTTTAATTAGTGAATTTAATCAAAATGGAGAAAAATGACATAAATACTTTTGAGATAAATATCAACTCTTGATTCAGGACGACTACTAAAAATATTCTAGAATATTCCATTAAAGTTAACTTCCCTATCATCCACCTAATGGTTATTTATAATTAAATTAAAATTTTGGAATCCCTATTCTAAAATAAATACATACACATATCAATGTAATTATATAGTTTAAATCTTAAATAAACATTTTTGTTACATTGATAAATGTATCTATTTTCCTCCTCCCACTTTTCATTACTTCCTTAACCATTAGGCACAAACTTTGATCCTATTTCATTTTGTTTAGTAAAATATTTTTCAAGATTTTACGAAGTTTTGTAATTTAGTGAAAGTTGTAGAATTTACAATTTATAAAGTTTCAAGTTCTATTCTTTAAGCCTAACTTTAAAGGGTGTTAGCTCAATTGAACAACACCTTCTTTACAAAGGTAAGTTTGGTGGTTTGATTCCATTGTGCCCCGATATTTATATGAGGATACGACTAATTTTTTTAGTGATAGAGATCGTTGACCATCCTCAATGAGTCGATGGTGACATTTTCTCGACGCTTCACCAAAATATGAAATGGTGATCAGAAATGAACGCCACCATATATATGCATCAATAGTGATGGACATGAAAGGTCCATCGCCATAAATCATTGTTGTCCATATGAAATGGTGGCAGTAACTATCCGTCATTATAATCATTATTCGTGCGTAATTTTGAATTTCACCATAAATAATTATACTTTTGGTGATGCCACATTTTGTTACGTTCACGTTGCAATAAGAAAGAAAGTTCCATCACCTACTTTGTATGAAATGATGATGGCTACTATCCGTTATTATAAACCATTATTGGTGACAAGCCATGAATGTTTCCACAACACCTATACTTTTGGTGATGCGAATTCCTTGGTTACGTTCAATTTTTTGTGACAGAGGTTTTTTCGACCGTCACCAATGAGCTTTATGAGACATTTTTCGACCTCACTAAATGCCATTTTTCTTGTAGTGTAATTGAGGATCAAACATTGGTGGTATTACAATATGTTAAATTATTGGTTGAATAAAGTATTTGTTTTAAAAGATCAATTGATGTGTTATATCTTGGAAATTACAAGTGCTGGTAAATATGGGAAAATTATTGGTGATTTTCATGTAAATATACAAAAAATATCAAAACTAATCTTACACTAGTAAAAAATGATGAAATTAATGACTAGGTGACTAAATATGTTAGTCACTACAATAACCTTATGAATTACTATTAAATTTGAGAAATTTTATGTTACCGAACTAAAAATGACCAACTTAAATGACTAATTCTAGTCTTGGAACAAATATACGACTAGATAATAAGTGACTATACTGTGTTTTACCAATCTCAAATGACTAATTTAGTCTAGGGATGTAAAACATATGACTAGATAATAAGTGACTGAAAGTGTGCTTATCAACTTAAATGACTAATTTAGTCTAGGATTAAAATATATGACTAGGTAACAAGTGAAAAATTACTAATGATTAATGTAAATGATTATTATAGTTCAAGAATAAAAATATGGCAAAATAACAAGTACAAAAAGTATATGAATTAGTCATTTATGTCGCAATTTTTAATTGTGTCACTCCATATATAACATAAAAAAATTGTTCCTAAGAGTGTAGTGTAACGGCATGGGGGACAATATAGGCATGGGTGAGAGGTACCCAAGGGAATAATATGATGTATTAATATAAGAATGAGAGTTCCCCTAACCTATATATAGGTTTTATACATGTAATACCATGAGTAGTTACCATGGGTCTTCAATACCATACATCCAATACAATGTGGGCTTATCACTTTATTCCCTCTCTACATGTGGTCCCTTATACAATGTATAACCACTATTTATTAACCATGGCCCATTTATTTATCATTCTTATATTAATACATCATATTATTCCCTTGTACCTCTCTCCCTGCACTTATATTATCCCCCCCCATAGGTACACTACACAGAGCATTTCATGAAAGACTCGTAAGAATGTTACGGTGATGAGACATCTCAGTTGTTAGTGTTTTGGGAAATAATAAGCTTAAGAAGTTCTCAAACAACTCTTGGAGTCATGTTCAATGAGTGACCATAAACTTAGGGGTGTCCGAGACACAATCATAGTTTATGGATGATAGTCACCATAAATAACATTTCTCATTTAGGTCATTTGTTTGGTGGCCAATGTTGGTGAATCACTATATCATATCATGGTACCACATATTGATTTTTTAAAGGAAAATATATTGAACAGAATTAAGTTGCATGTCGTGTAAATGTTTAATGTCGTGATGTTGTGAATGGTTTGCACATTATATGTATCATATATTTGTAATCACTTCTTTCAAGTTTACTTTAAGAAATAAAGGAAGAGGTACAGGCCTTTCCACAAGAAGGAATTACGCTAACTCTCTTCTCATATCATGATTTAAACATTAGACCATAAATCAAACATGTGCCCTAATTTCTCTAATACAGTTTCTGATGAAGATGACATGAACTCCTCCCACCCACTAGTTCTAACCCAACCATTAACGTCTTTGTCATATGTGTAAATGCCTTTAATTGATCCATGGATATGTATGAAACCTAATTTTGCATTGAAATGATACAAACACTCAAATTAACACGATGTCTAGAAATTTCATCCTTACAACTTTCCTATCCAATATTAAATACTTCACTAATTATTCAAGGGGTAATTCACTTAACTATATATA
Source organism: Pinus albicaulis (assembly GCA_034641835.2). Classification (NCBI taxonomy): domain Eukaryota; kingdom Viridiplantae; phylum Streptophyta; class Pinopsida; order Pinales; family Pinaceae; genus Pinus; species Pinus albicaulis. The sequence continues at coordinate 729,323,249 of CM076573.1, read as the reverse complement.
TTTAAATATTAAAAACATTCATATTAACACAAGAAACTAATAATAGTATTTAATATAAATATAATATATTTAGATGTTGTCTGCATGTGAGACCCCCTTGTTCATGGGACAATGGCTGCCCTTCATGCAATGGTTTAACTATTTAATCCATGGAGGTATACATGTCTTAATTTCCCTTTTTATTCAATAATCGTGGAAATTTCAGGAAGGGAAAGACTTTATAACACGATTCTAATAAGTAAATACAAACTTAACTTGTATATATTGTATCAAATTTAGTCTAAGAGTTTCATGACATACTTAATTTTGCACGAAAGCAAGGGAACTCTGAAGGGTTGATCACAATATGCATGTATGTATCGATTACGATTATCGCAGGTATGTTAGTTTAATTTTCCCACCACACAACTTGCACACATTGTTGTTATTAAGAAGGTATGTTAGGTTGGTTTACTTGTTCAACCTTCATGCACATTTGGTTGTGTTAATTAAAGGTATGTTAGTTCAATGACAAAACCAATAGTTTGTCAAGTTGGTCAACTTAGCGAGTCATGGTGTGTCATTTCAACTATCTTAATGAACAAATATGTCATGTCGATTAGTTTATTTGATCGACATGCACACATTCCATTGTCATTGTCTAGGTAAGACTAAATTCTATTAATGCAACAAAATGTGTATAGGTGGAGTCGGGCTTTTGAATTATTGTTTAGCCCCGTAGACATTATACATCAAAAATGTAAATATTGACTACCTCAGCTTGAAACCGCCTAAGTGTAAAACGTCTCGTAGGGGAAACCAACTTCTATCAAAAAATAACGGTTATGAAAATATTGCGTAAAATATCGTATTAACACAAAAAGTAAACATAGCACAAAAAAAGACTTCTTCATACTAGTGTCATGGCATTGAAAAGGTTCTTCCACAATGAGGCATATGCACTACCGTAGGAGTCACAGTGAATGCGTAGTTTGGTGAGTCGTAGGTTCGGAGTAGTGGTGGTATGACTGCCCTAGAACTGCCCTCAGCGTCTCCTCGCTCGACCGCTGAGTCAAGTTGATTCCCCATCGGGCCGGGAGGGAGTTGGTCTCTGCTGATAGGGATGGTTTCTCTATTTAAGTGCGAGAGAGTTGAAGAGGCTTAGAGGCTATGGCGACTTTCTTTGTTTGGCTTCCCAGTGCTGTATCTTAGTCTCCGCAGAAGCTTCTTCCTCAAGTCGATGGTGATGGTTGTCATGGAGGCTAGGTGGTCCAACGGGAACGTGTAATGAACACATATTTTTCTCGTAGGAGAGGTCATGGTTCCAGATGAGCAGTCATGGTGTCGGCATTACTCCCCGGCTCGTCGCGACCAGATGCTTGACGTCGAGCAATTTCTTTATAATGGATCGAGAGTGGATTCGGTGAGCATGCTCCTCTTCCTCTTCCTTCATCTTTTTCCACGGCAAGGGAGGGAGAATGGGGAGGAATTTTCTTCATGGGGCGGCGAATGAGAAGCGAGAGCGGACAAAAGGGGGGCGTGTGCTTTTCCCACGCCCATCGCCTCGCCGAAATCGCATTCTGCGCGGTCGGGCATGATGGAACCGTCAGTCGACCCAAGGCAACAATCAACCACAAGTGTGACACAGAAAGTGAGTCGAAGGCCGAGAATGTCGAACCCGGTGTCGAATTGAGGCTGGCAGAGAAGGTCGTGAGAGTGAAATGAAGACCAGGACAGTGAGGCAAATCTAGACAGTCATGATCGCTCCCCGTGGGCATTCAAGAGCTTGCCTCCTAGGGACCGTCGCAGGGGGAAATGTAGAGAGGGAAATGGAGGAATGAGGCAGCGCGATGTCATTATGAGGAGGGGAGAAACTAAATTGAATGTCATGCCAAAAGTAACGGCGAACCTAATTGAACATCGAGCAAGTAGTTGCGTACATAAATGTTTTCTTCAGATCGAGCTTCATGTGTGACCATGGGTATGGCTATGTGTCACACGTCGGCTCATTTTTCCTTTTCCTCTGCATGTTATACACCCGTATCCGGTAATTGTCATTGTTAGTGATGTTAGGTTGGTTATTAACATATATTTTTTATTAACACTATCTTTAGAGATTAAACTTATCAACATGCATGTTTAACTACACTGCGAGAGGGTATGTTAGGTTAGTCAACGCCATCAAATATTTATGTTCAATTACTAATGTGTTGAGGCATACCACATTGGTCACCCGATTACCAACATGTACCCTTTTGGTTATCATAGTAGAAGCGTGTTAGTTTGGTCAACTTGATCAACTAGATGTGAAGGGTTGGTTACACATATTAAAGCCTCATTTGATTGTTCGATGCAATATATAGTGTAAGTCTTTGTTACCATTATTGAAGGCATGTTTTTTTTGGTTAACTTAGTTAACATCACATACATTCGATATGATTGTTAGAGTACCTCAAAGGATACTCAACCTATTTAAATTAATGCATAACATTGATGGGGACTTCTTTATTGCTTCGTAAGTAAAATATTTTGTTATTATTCCCCCACATTGCCACATGTGACATTTTCTTCACCCCTCATGGGTCAAATTTCCTTCTTAAGGTTGTTTATTAAAGATAGGGTTATTTCAAAGTTCAGAGGACTTGCAGAATAAATACCACTTAGTTGTAAATCAAGCGAGTTAAAGTGGTGCTTTCATAAATTTGAAGATGCTTCACCACATTGCAATGTCTAAAATCACTTAATTGCCACTGCTTGTGCTCATCACTGTACCCCCAATAAAAAAATGTATGTCAAAAAGCAAGTTAAATAGCTCAATGCTTCATTGACCCACACCAATTAACGTCACTTCCCAGATTGATTTCCTTGCTTGCATTTGTTGGGGTTCAAACCTGGCCTCTCCTACCATAAGTCATTTACTCCACCATTATGCACACATGCATACTCTTCAAAAATCATGGGTGCAAACTTGACCATTCTCATGCCTAAAAAAACAATTTCAAAACATTGTTACATTTGCACCACAACATATACATATGTGCGTGCTATGTATCAATATTTCCCAAATTGTTATCCTGTTCTCTTAATGCAATATTATATCACCTGACACTCCCTTAACCCTATGAAGATCCTTGTATTAATTTCATGACCCTTCTCCATTTGGGTTGGGGTTTCCCTAAATTGATCTTGTAACACCCTCCATTAAAATCATTAACTACACTTACATATATTCAACTTAACAAAAATTACAATATTATAATTATAATATTGTATACATGAAATATCTCAACATCTAAAAATAATGATATATCTTTAAACCTACTTAACAAACAATACATCTGCGTATATCTAAACTAATAATACATCAACAATATATCTACACATATAAACTAATTATATATATTTAAACCTACAATGCTACAAATACACCCACAGTCATTGCTTCATTGAGAACCTTCTCCGTATATTTGCATTGCTATTCCTGTCAAGTAATTGGCAGTTCAAATTTCTTTGGTAAATTTATTTTACCCCCTGGTGGTTCTGAAATAATAATTCGTTGAAATCATTATTGGCAAATTTCTTTGTGTGGTTCTGGGTGTTGCTCGTTAAAACAACTAAATCAAGGTGTGTGGTTGATGCTGGTGCGTGCGCAATTACTTGCATTCTTAAATTTATATCATTTTACTCCAATCTATTTCATAAATTTGTAAACACACTCCAATCTATTCTATAAACATCAGCTTAGCTTATAGCCCGAATGCAGTGCATGCCATTGATGGATTGACTGTTGTTGACTCAAACAAATTACAACGCCGATTTTTCAAATTTAAAATGAGAAGTTTTCCTACCAAATTGCATGAGAGAGACACTAAACGCTCCAACTTAACTAGTCTCTCACCTCCCGGGTTCAAGTCTCGGTAATGGAATTTATTTTCCGGAACGTTTTTCGAGTGACCCAAAGAGTTTCACGGCAGTGCAATCCTTCCTGTGCTCCTTAATAATTGTACATTTGCCATTATTTGTTTTATAAATAGAAATTTGAACTCCTTAATAATTGTACATTTGCCATTATTTTTTAAATGGAAATTTGAATATACATTGCAATGCGTGTTGACAAAAAGTAAGTTGTGTCTCAATAATATCAAAAGAGTGGACCAACAAGGAACCCTCTCCCTACGGGAGTGGACCAACAAGGATTTCTCTAGTGACCCTCATTTCAAGGAAATCCAATCAACAAATGGCGGGAACTTCCAAACCTTGGTGGGAACCCTTCCCTCAAATTTCAAATTTCCCGAGAAGGTGAAAACAAATGCATTAGGAAGGATAGTTTTATTTATTCACCAAATTTTAAAACCCTCGTTGGTTCAAGGGTTTTGAATTTGAGCTCAGGCTTTCCATACAGATTCCAGGATCTATACTGGGCAGCTGAGCCGAGCCTAGCCATGGGCAAGCGTGGTAGGAGTTAGATCCTCGGCAGTTGAGCCGAGCCGAGCCATGGGCAAGCGTGGTAGGAGTTCATCAGACGACCTGGCCATAGAATGAAGAATCAAGTCCCAAAGAAGTAGAGGAAGACCAGGAAGAGATCGAAGCCGTAACTCATCAGACTACAACGCGAAGACGAAGAAGACAATCAGCTGGCCGTTGCGTCCAGCCCAGAGGACGCTCAAGATGCTTTCGGCAGTGACGAGGCATAAACCGATGATGACATAATTCTGTCAAACTCTGTTTCTTTTGCAGTCCATTTATTTGATGAAATTGACATCTTTCTTATTCTATTTCACATTTTCGCAAGATCTTGGTGCATAATAGGTTTTAATCTTCAGACTTTTGTGATTATAGCTGGATTCAGTTAATTTATAGCATTCCAATTTATAGCTTTCCCGAGTTTGATAGGTTTTAGATGATAGGTTTTATTTTTAAATTTTTGTTAGTTTTCTGTGTGTACCCAGTGTGTTATATCAAGAAACCTTTGAAATTAATCTTTGTCTGAAGACTTTGTATTCATTGTTTTTTTTCATAGTGGTTCACGTTCCTATGTGCCCGCACACATGTACTAGCTACATCCACGGTCTGAATGAATCGCAGTAAATCCTCCCGAAGGGATCTAGGTTTTAGATGATAGGTTTTATTTTTAAATTTTTGTTAGTTTTCTGTGTGTACCCAGAGTGTTATAGCAAGAAACCATTGAAATTAATCTCTGCCCGAAGACTTTGTATTCATTTTTTTTTTTTCATAGTGGTTCACATTCCTATGTGCCTGCACATGTGTACTAGCTACATCCACGGTCTGAATGAATCACAGTAAATCCTCCCGAAGGGATCTACTGTCGGCCTAATCCCACGGGTGTCTAGGAGATTTGATCCTGTGACCTCTCAATCTGGGAGTACTTCCAAGCGGGGACTCAACCAATTGAGCTAACCCTTGGGGCTAAAGACTTTGTATTCATGCTACTGTGAATCCCTCCATTCGCCTCCATTGAGAGAGAGAAGCAAAGCCAATAAAAAACTCCTACTAGTTAACATATAATCTCCCGCTCGTTAACATCTATCTCAAAGGCATCTCCCCGCCCCTTGCGGCATGGCATACCATGGATTGATCAGATTAGTTTATGCTAGCGTTGCCTTTCATAACGCCTGCATGCTTGTATGCTGTCCATAGGTGTGAGAATAGCATTTCCCTTTCAACCTTCATTAGATACCCTGCTCGAGCTAAGCTACTGGCATACACTACTAGTTTGAGAAAACATCTCAAGTGACTTATTGGGTGGGTGGCCCCTATCAAATAAGTAAAACAAATATTCTTTCAAGTTCGATTGAGCACATAGCGCAATTATTCCATTATTTCTTGCCCTAGTTCAGATCTTCTCTCTTTGCTGGTTCAAAGCCGCTATACCTATATATATATATATATATATATATATATATATATATATATATATATATATACCCTTGTTACTCTTATACGGTGTCAGTAGTCGTACTTTGAAAGAAGAACTTTTTTTATGTTCGAAACAAAAAAATTTTTTCTTCGCTGATTTTTGTGTAATGAGATCCATGTCGCTGTTTGTTTGAAGATATTTTGTTTAGCTGTCTTGGAATTACCTTAATTGAAATGATATTTTTCTGGTAAAAGCTTTGAAATGTGTATAAACAAGGTATTTTACCTTACTTGTGTGATATTTGCATTATTTTGATATACTGCTTTATTTGGAAAATTTCGTCTTCATTTATAAAATTTTATTTGTTGAAATCATTTTTTATTTAAAACTTTGGAGACAACAATATTTCACATGTAAATCTATTTGTAACTGCTGCAAAGTTTTCCAAGATTTAAAGGAGAAAGTAATTTTATTGTCAATGGTTTTTTCTAACACGTTCTTTGTGGTAGGATAGTGTGAATTCAAAAATTTTAGTCTTTTTTATTGTTCTCTTCTAACTAGATATGTAACATGGCATTGAATATCGGGAATACCTGAAAGAAAGTGAAGTTATTTGAAGGAATTATTTTACTTTGCTGAAAAGGATAAAATATCTTATTTTATTATTTAGGCATTGAAATGCACCTAAACACGAGAATTTACTTGAAGTATGTTTTCATTTTTTATTAAAAAATAAAAAGTGGGAAACTTTGTATCATAAAAGTTCTAGCAAAAGTACAAATTCAAACAAAATAATATGCTGCAAAGGAAAACTTTTATAGATTCAAATTTGTACATACCTTAATTCCTTGGGTATACAACTTAAAACTTCCTAATATTCTAAGTATTTTACTAAACATAGATATTAGTGAAAGGCATTATGATTGTTGACATCTTCTTGCCCATTATTGGAAGGAAAGGATTTTGGCTTTGCAAAATCAATGTCTTCCATCATTTGGTGGATTGTTCCTTCCTCCTTAGAATCTCTTTGAACTGAATTTGTTGAAATCATGTGGTGAGAAGGTGCAAAGTGAGAGCCTTTACTAAGATTGATAACCATATTCTTCAAGAATCAAGATATGATATTCTTCCTCAAAGACATTGATTTTCTATGTCTGTTGGTCCACATAGTTCATAATTATAATATTTTGTGTAGCCCATTGGTGTTCATTTTCATTTATTTTAGAAGTCACTGGAAAAATAGAAGATATGTTTCATTATATAGACTTTTCATGTCTTTGAAGAACCCTTTTAAACTCTCGGGCTTCAGCATAATCCATTAGTGTCACACTCAATAAAGAAACTTTAATGCTAGCTACTGGCAGTGGTTTTTGCAGTTCAAGTTGTTGCACACAAATTGTCCAGATGTAACCTTGATTCAAACACATGAAATAGAGCTCCTGATTTGCAAATCACACAACATAACACTTGAGGTGTCACGAGAACAGAGCTTATAAAGCCAAAAATTGAGAATATAAGTGTGAGAAGTGCCCAATAAGAATTGGAGAGCCATACCCCCAGTGGAGAGAGTAAAGGACACCAAGAGTTAACAACTAGTTGGAAGTAAAACCTAGAGAACCGAAAGGGTACGTGTGAAATAAGAATCCACGAGTGGAAAGGTATTGAAAATAAATGAACAACCAAAATAGTGGAAACACACACTATGCACTCTTGGATTTTGTGGGGAAAAACTAAGGAATGCACATTGAATATGCCTTGTTAGTAAGCCCAACAAATGCAAATTGTAGGCTACTAGCTAGACACTAAGAGGAGCTCTTACTCGGATAATTATTGAGAGGAGTTTAAGAGACAGACTAGGGATAATTTTAAGCATGTGAGAGAGGTGTGGGCTAGTCCTATCAAGTCTGAGCTCCTTGCTTGACAATGGCTATGTGATAAATGGTGATTATTTTTCTTTATGTTACTACATGTTTTTATACCCATAACCTAAGAGGATTAAGGTATTGCATGAAATTGGAATTCCCTATTTTCTCAAATGGCACTTATTTTAAGTGTGATGGCCTCACTGGCCAAAGAATCGGCCTAATAATTGTGTTCTTTTTAGACTTGGTGCAGGCAGCAGACCTCCTTTGGGATTTTGGCTACAAAAAAAGTTTACTTTTGATTGGGGTTTATTTCATGACCATCAATTTGATAATTATGCTTGAGTATCGTATGATCATGGACTATGAAATACTATGTTTTGATATTCTTTTCCAAGATAATAGTTTGATAAAGAGCATAAGCCTTAGTTTGTTTTTTTGTGAATTTTTTATACCACAAGGAAATTATAGTTGAAGCTCTCCATTTAGATCTAGTATGACCCCCCCACACCCACCACCCCTAATTTACTTGAAGTACATTATTATTACATGATTTTCACTTTGAAATGCAAACTGACCTAGAATTTTAGTTTCAATTGAAACTTGAGCCTGATTATCTAGATTGATACACTTTACATCAAATATATTATAAATAACAAATTATTACGCCCTGACCATTTCTATCACATTAGTCATTTTATCTAATATTTTCCTTGCCTTGTGTGTTCTTTTTAAACAATTTTGATAAAGAAGGTTTTGTTGTTATGTGAATTTGATATTACTTATTGTGAAATGGTAAACCTGGGTTAGTTATTAAATTCATAAATATATTTCCAAACATACAGTTTCTTATTTGAAAAGAAGGACCACTATTTAAAAATAAATATTTCCTTCTATATCTTATTTATACTCCTAGTCAAACTTGGTTCAGGTGTTGCGGGACCCCAAACCTTTTTGAGCAGCCAAACGAGTCATAATGAACCTCTAAAATTTTATGGGAAACTGCAAAGGAGAATTTTTTAGAATAAACATAAAAGTAAAAAAATGTTTATCTCAAAGCTTTGCAGGTATTCCATACCATTCCTCATTTTATAATCATGTTTTGATGTTGTTGTTATTAAATTCTCATTTTTGCTTTGATATTGGTATCTATACAATGGGTAATGTTGTTATGTATTAGGTTTTTTTTGTGTAATTTATTTATTTTAGTTATATTTTGTTAAATTGCTATAATTTTATCCTTTTGTTTTATCTTCTTCTATTTTTTATTCATTTCTCCTCATTTTATAAACTTGTTTGATTTTTATGTTGTTAAATTCTCATTTTTTCTTTGATATTGGTATCTATACAATGGATAATGTTGTTATGTATAAGGGGTTTTTTTGTGTAATTTATTTATTTTTTGTTAAATTGCTATAAGTTTATCCTTTTTTTTTTATCTTCTATTTTTTTTTTTTTTAGCGCTTTATTCCCATATATATATATAAATGAGATTTTTGTCTCTTTATCGATGGAAAATGTGGAAATAAGCTTGATCCACCCTGACATAGTTAAGTGGAGAATAAACTTTATTGGCACCTTGCCTAGGACCATACAATAATCCACAAGAAAACTACCTCAAGAAAATCAATATAATCAATAGCCACATTGGTCAAACTCCATGTACGGGAGTAGGATTTATTTCCAGGATTTGAATTTAGGTCATTCTCACATCCGCTTTCTATAGTGATTTGAGAGAGAGAGAGAGAGAGCCATAAACATATTCTCTCTCTATCTATATACACACACAGGTTGGGCTCTTTTTGTCTCTCCCTTTAGATAATTTTATTAATGTCCAATAAGTGACCACAAAAATAAGTCAATGAGATCAAAGAATACAATAGTAAGAGTACAATGTGGGAGTGCTAATGTATTTCTAGAAAATGTGAAAAATAAAATAAAGAAGGAAACCTACATTAGTGTGTGTGTGTGTGTTCCTTGTTGAAATATCTTTATATTCTTTTGGTGGAATATATATTGTTTGGACTAATCAAGCAAGGCTTGAAACCATTACAACAATATACTCGACAAGAGCTCAACATGTCATTTATGAGAACTGAACCTTGATGGAGAGGATACCAAACATGTTTGGATCTCTCTCTCTCTCTCTCTCTCTCTCTCTACACCTCACCCTCCAAATTGTAGGCAAAGGTAAGATTTCCTCAAGACAAAAGGTATTAATTTTAGCTAACCATGGTATATTCTATGGTTAGAGAAATTTACTTCAATATTTCTTATTAGCCCAATTCAATTTTGAATTATGCAACCACATTAACATTGACAGTAAATGTTGATAAAACATAAATAAATTGACAGAAGACAAACCAAGACAAGTGACACAATAATTTGGTGGATGCCAAGGAAAAACCCCAATGCAGGGAAAACCATTTGATCAAATATTCTTATTATTATTCAAATTTAGTAGAGAGAAAAAGTATAATTTACAGCACTCAACAGGATTCCCTAGCCACAAAATTCAACGTTGGTCAAACCGAAAAAATTCCTCCCAATGGAACTTGGTCAAATCCAGTCAAACTTAGCCTCTTCTCATAGTTAAAGTCAACCTATAACAATCTGAAATAATCTAGTCAAACTTAGTCAACACAACAGTCAAACTTCAGCAATCTATGGAAGCACCCCATTTTTCCAAATGACACACATTTGGAGTAGAAACATCATACATGTTCTGCCACTGGAGTGAGTTAGTAATCTTCCATTATATATAAATGAATATACATAACCAAATAATCCTTAGGCATTGATGTAGGTACTCAATTTTTGTTGTATGATATCACACTCATTAGAGACAAGCTTGTTTAATGCTTGCATTGTACCACTCTTAACCTATGGATCTATTTGCAATTTTCTCTTCACCCTACAAATAGGTGCTAATGTTTTCAACCATGATGTAGAACAGTATTTTGGTGTAACAATGTATGTTAAAGTTGTGAAAATTCACAAACCAAGAATCCTACTGCAACAACTCATGGAAAATATTCTATTTGTTATTTAACTTAAAAAAATTATTACCATGTTCTTTATTCAAATATTGAAATCCATTCACTACAACCTAGAAAAATAATACCGTGAAATAAATACAAGTGGAGAAAAAAATTTGAACATACACAGATTACACAACCATTCGACACAATCATTTTTGGATAAATTTCGTTAGAAAACCCCAATTTGGGAAAATCAGTGCAACAAATCTGAGGGTTTATGTTATTATGCAGTAAATTTAGAGTACACGTCCATAGTTGACAAAATTTTCAATACATTCATCAAAACTGATGAAAGAGATCTCGTGAGACAAACCTCACTCTTCCATGGGAAACTCACACTGATTTGCACTAAGACTAGATTGCACTGCATTGCCTTTGTGCAATGATTTCATCACTCTGTGTGGTGACTGCATCACAACTCAGTTGCCCCTCTGCCCCTACATTTTCCTGCCTACTAGATGGAGACTGATCCTCCGGAATATCTCTCTGGGATCTAATCTCGATCTACATTGTCTCTCTAGAAGAAAAATGAATTTCCCTCTGCAGATTTGTGCAGTGACTACATAGGCTCTGTGTCGCTAGCTTTTCATGGTGTTGTGGCTCTTGCTGTCTCTATTGCTATGTACTCTTTGGCTCAAGAAAACTTCCAACCAGTAATATTTCCCCTTATTGCAATGAAGAATCACTTAGATCTGATTTCCATCTTAGCACTGCTCTGTCAAAAGAATTCGATCTCTAGATTCTCTGTGTCTCTCAAATGTAATTTCTAAATGACCCTTCAAGTCCTTTTAATATTCTCATTGAAGATTCAACAACCCAAATTAAGTCATAATCAATGGCTAAGATTAAATTTTGACTTGATCTCTTTCTTCTAGATCATTCACACTCATATTCTATTAATACCCTTTAATTGTTTTATTTTCCTAAGTTTTAACTTAGGGTCCTTTAAAAATAATTAATTATTTCTATATAATACAATCCAATTATAATTTCACCAAACGCTTTCTGGGTTATTTAGAATACATGTGTCTAAGCCTCTCCATGAAATTTGAGACTTAGATCACATTTAATGCTACACCAAATCAACACTCCCTCTTAGTGAGGATTGTGCTCTTACAATACGCCCTGCTACATAATGTTTTGGCTCTGAAGCATCTCCATCTGTGTTGTTGATGTCTCACTCTACTATCCATCAACTCTACACAAACGTTTCATTTATACTGTTGCTGACACTGCCACTGCAACACTGCCTATGTACTACAGTTCCCTTTGAATCTTTCATCTATGTTGTTGTTGACTCTGCCAGTGTCAACTACTTCTAGACTAAATCACAATTGCTTAATGCAACTAAAAAACATCTGAAAATAGACAATTATACTGCATCTCAGTGATGAATATCTTATTGCTGCTATTGTTGGCTTGAGTGGTCCTGACCGAGGTTTGGTTTTAAGGTTTGCCAACAAACCCCTATACTACTGGCCCTCTCAGAAATTGCCTGCTTGCGTAGGTCAAGGTCTCACCTGAAGTAGTATGGGAGGGTGCTGGAACCATGTTTCTACACCCTGAGAGAGAGGATCTTGAGTGAGTGGGTCCTTGCAGATCTAACTGACCTACGCCAACGAAGCCCTAACATAGAAATTCTTATAGTATAATTATAGAATGACTTAATTGAAGCTCATAAACCATAAGATAATCATGTGAATAGAAGTAAGGTAACTAGTCCTAACCAATTCAATCTCTAGATTCATAATGTCTCTCAAATATAATTTCTAAATAACCCTTCAAGTCCTTATAGTCATCTGGTTGAAGATTCAACAGCCTAGATTAAATATTAATCAATGGTAATATTAAATTTTGACTTGATCCATTTCTTCTAGATCATTCACACTCATATTCTATTCTATTAATACCCTTTAACTATTTTATTTTCATAAGTTTTAACTTAGGGTCCTTTAAAAATAATTAATTACATCTATAGAATACAACCCAAGTGGAATTTTGCCAAATGCTTTCTGTTTTATTTAAAATACATATGTTTAAGCCTCTCCACAAAATTTAAGACTCAGAGCACATCCGATGCTACCCCAAATCAACAAAAGAATGGACTAGAATATTTCTCTTTGTTGATTGCTTTTCAACTTCTGCTCAAATATAGTTATAGAAGTTCACATATCTAGGCTCAACAATGTCCTTAATTTTTCGTAGTATGGTTTCCTTTTTCTCATGCAATTCCCCAGTCACTGATTGATCTCAGTGTACAAATCGGGTTATGCTAGATTTGATGAATTGCAAAATATATTAATCTGTGACAAAAAACTAGGATAAAAAATGATATCTCACACTACATAAGCACTATCTCTATTTTTAGTATTATGTATCCTCAAGTTCTCCCATAAATCACTCACCATCATATTATCTAATGATCCATATTATCTTCAATAAGCACTTAAAGCTGAGCTATTGGCTACCAAATCTAGTCCTTACGAGCTTAATTAATTGTAACTTAGACTGAATCTAGTAAATGTAGTGGACAACAATATGCCTTGTGATGAATTTGATGATGGACTTCCACTCCTTCTACAAGGACTTGATCTGGTCATGTTCTATGTGCTTAACAATATTATGTATTAAAAAATTCAACATGTGCAAAAAACAATAAGAGTGAAAATGTAAGGATGTACATGCTCAATGGTCTTCCTAATACTTTTCAAATAGCTACAGTATCTTTAATGATTTGTGTCATATTGAATGACCCTATATTATTATTAATTTTCGGTAAGAGGTATGCAATACTACCAGAAGATGGTAAAAATAATGAGGGTCTTAGGCTACAAGGAAGATTTCATCACTAGCCAACACACCAAGAACATTTATCAAATTTTATTTTTAACATTTATTGAACTGGAAACCCCAATATTTGGCCATTGATTCGTAAAATGTCCTAGAGAGCTCTAGACATCAAATTTTTTCATGTCTAGCAATATAGTTCTCGCTTTGCCATATCCAAGGTTTTCGTATCCATTAGGGATAATTACTGATTGACTGAACCATAACATACGAGTAGGGGGAGTGAAAAACATTGAATGATATATGCACAAAGAAGTGTTCTTCTATAATTCCTAGGTATAATGTATTTTCACATTTTATTGTATTTAGACAAAATGACCCGAATATGCTATCATATGTGGTTTTATCAAACTTTACTAGGGTGTAATCAGTTATACGAGTACACTGGTTTCACAAAAACAACTTTTATTTCAAAATTGGTTCTACTTTCCTTCATATACTATCTTTCTTACTATTTCTTGAATAACTTGCAGAGCATTATGAATTGGTTAACAATCTAATAATCAAATGAGTAGATTGGAACCAAGATTTGGTTCCTATCTTTTCACCTCTTTGTTTGTTTCCATTTTGACATTAATTTATTTTAAAATGTCACACATGATGTAAGCTTTTCTTTGTCCCATATGGCCACGAAGTCACACGGAATGTTAAATAAAATATATCTATTTAATGACTTGCCTCTTAAATTCTTCTAAGAGCTTAAACGTGAAAATGGTGCTTCTTACCATTTTAATGCATCTATTACTCTAATTAGAATGATTTTACTTTTCAATGAATTTTGTTTGGATTCTAAAATTTCATATTGAGATGGAATTGAGATAGCTAAGAATGTAAAATTAACTCATCATATCAAACTTTAACACCTTAGAAAAATAATTAATATAGAAATGTCAATGGAAAATACTGTCATTTGGAATATTTGTTAAGTTAATGTGCTTTACACTGCAAATTTTACATTCATAATATCACATTACTTTACACAGTTACTATTGGAATGTCAAGAGGTTTCTAAAGAAATATCCAATTGACAATTTGTTTGTGCATGTCACATCAAGCAGGGTAAAGGAGATGCTTTAATTCAGAACTTTGGCATGCATGTGTCAGACTTCTTGTGTCTTTACCCATTGTTGAGAGCAAGGTTGTGTATTTCCCATAGGGTCACAGTGAGTAGGTGAGGTGTTTTCTCACTAATTTTAACTTAAAATATTCTTTTGGATACAAATGAAAGAAAATAGTGAATGCTTATTTTCCTTTCATCATAAAATGTGACCCCAGTATTTTGAAATTTTAATGTTATGTAATGAAACTCATCATAGTCAATGTGATTCTAGGTAACTGCTTCAACAAACAAGGATGTTGATGCTCATATATCCAATTATTTGAATCTTCCAACTCAATTAATATTCTAACTTCATACTATTACAATGCATGTGGGTTCTCTGCATTTCATCCTTTCTTTTGTTCTGAACACTTTTATTCATATCATTATATATACAAGATTTAAAATTTAATGAAAACCTTATTGAATGCCAAGAAGATGTGGAAACATATGAAGTATATGCTCAAATGACATTGCAACCGCTTAATGTTGTAAGACATTTTCAATTTCATTATTTGTGCTTTGTCATAATTGCTAATTTTGGTGAGAAATTATTTGGTACTAGTTCCATTTGCGCAAGGAACTAAAAATCCATGATATTGTGCAACAAGAGAAAAAATATTGTTATCTTGGTTCTGACCTCAAGACACCAAGAAAGAAACTATATAATTGCTTTTGTAAAATGTTCACTACAAGTAACACTAGCACCAATGATAGGTTTTATGTGCCACGTCACGGTGCAGAAAAATTTTGTCCTCCACTTGTGTAGTTCTTATTTTCCCATAGTTGTTGTTCTACTTGTGATTTAATAGATAAGTGCTTAGAATTTTAGACCTATTTTAAGAGAAGACTACATTACTTAAAGGAGTAAAAGTTAAGGGTATTTGTCATATTTGTCTCCTATTAAGTTTTTTCTATTTTGGGCAAGATTTCACTTAACAACCACCTTCCCAAAAACTAACAGTGACAGATATTCATGAAAATGAATGGAAATTTCAACATATTTTTCGGGGTAAGTTATAACATTTATTTAAATTTTGTATTGGAATCAAAGTGGATAGTGAATATATAATTATGTGCAGTTTCTTTTCATACTCTTATATCATTGCAATGCATTTTGACATCTATATAGGTAGTGCATATATCAAACTTGTTGTCACATTTGAGGTCATGCGTGGTAGATATATTTTAAAATTATTGTTAATGGTGTTAGTAGCTACCTGTACACTCTAAAAAGTATCTCATATAGCTAGTCCCCATCTACTTTACCTTTGAATGTGGAGCCAATCTGTTTAGATTTTCTTTGGATATAATTTGTTGGATTTTTGGAATTGGATTCATTTTCCCCTAGAATAGTACGCTAACAATTGAAGATTTTATATTGAAGCTATATTCCTGGTTAGTATCGCAATTTACGAAGTCTTGTCTTATTCTTTTTAAGTTTCTCGTTGTAATATTGTGTCATCAATACTTTGCTCCACCCATTAGATTTATACTGACAATTTTTATTGTTGAAGTGGCATGCTTCCTAAATATAACTAGGGGAAATGATACAACTATAAAATTAGAGCACGAGGCATTCTTAGTAGAAATTTCTAGATTTTATATATTTGATTATGTTGGATAAAATCAAAATTGGAATGTACCATAAGCATGGGATTTCAAAATATTAGGATAGAAATGTGTGCTTCTATTTGCATTTATTACTTGAGTTGAAGATAACATTTCATCAACAAATGTTGTACACAGAGAACACGGTAGGTACAAAATTTATTCTATGGTGACATTCTATTTGCTTTGTTTATACATGTCATTTAGTTAGATAGTGGCCATTATTGCCCAATTGAAGAAAATTTGTTCGATTTTCTTGTTTTTAAGGGGAAAAATGACATTAAAAATATTCTTTACATTGAGGTATATATCATATAAACCTTTTATAGTATACTTTAGTTTATATTCTAGTGTTTGTAAACTTTCATGTCTTATACTCTACATTGTAATTTATTTTTATTTTTTTTGCAGTAAAGGAACTCAGAATTGATGGTAAGAAGCAGGAATTAAAAAAAGAGGAGAAAAATAACACTAGAGCGAGAAAATGCAATTTAAAGAGAGAGAGAGAGAGAGAGAGAGAGAGAGAGAAGAGAATTGGTCTAGTGGTACCTCTAGATCCAATATATCGCATGAGACACACACATAGAGACTGATGATTAAGTCTTTAGAGTTGTTGAATTCACGTGCAATGTATTGGCAACACATTGATAATGTTTTGAAGTGATGAAACAATATTTCATGCATAATTTTACTCCAACCAATATTAAGTTGGAAACTCATATTGTAATACTTGAAATTTTATACAATATAATTTGTGGTTGGAATTATTTATAATTGCACTTGATATTATTTAGTATTTTAATTAACATATGTAACTTTGAGCTTTCATATTAGATGATCATGTATATTGTATGACATTTTTTTAAATTTAGTTGCAAAATCATACAAATTAATTTATGTTGATTAATAATAAACACATAAAATCAATCTAAAACTACTAAATAGGTAGTTTATGTTTATTAATGATGAACAGAAATAAAATTAATATACGACTAAATTAGTTGCTTATAATGATTGTTAATGAAAGTGAATGAAATGAATATAAACTACTAAAGTAGTCATCTATATAATGAATATGAAAGGACCAAAAAAAGATAAATGACTACTACAAATGATAAATTTGTGATTAGAAATGACCACTAAATTTTGCATATATATGACTATTAGTAGCTAATTTACAGGATCTTTTAACAGAACTAAAATTTAGTCATATTTCTTTGGTCATTAATTGGTTTCAAATGTTGACTAAAATTTGCATATATATGACTATTAGTAGATAATTTACAGTATCTTATAACATGAACAATATTTTGGTCATATTTCTTTAGTCATTAATTGGTTTTCTCAAGTGATCATTTAGTAATATATTTTTTTGATATTTGGTCATTAATTATTACAATGACCAAATCAATGATTAATCAATGACTAAATTAATGACCAAATCAATGACTAAATTAACGACCAAATTAATGACCAAATATACTATGAATAACAAAATTGAGACAACCAATTAATGACTAAGCTAAAAACGACTAAAAGTTGGTCGCGTTATAAGATACTGTAAATTAGCTACTATTGGTCACTGACCAAAAAATAGTCATTTATATGTAAATTTTAGTCATTTTTTTAGTAACTAATTAGCCATTTTGTACTAGTGAAAGAACAATCAAGTGGATCAAAGCAGAAGGAGCAATGTGATGATTCCAAGGAGGGGAAGAAGCAACAAAAATGGGGAAAAGATAAAAATACAACAACCATGACACGCAATGCAAAGATCCCAACAACCACTACAACATCGACAACCATACAGAGGAGAAGTGATGGAAGTTGCATCAAGAGCTTAACCCGAAGAAAAAAACGAAAGGCAATAAAAATAAGGATCTCATGGCCACTAATTCGATCAACCAAGTTGAAAGAAAATCAGACATGGATGAGAAGATCGTATGTACGTCAGTGTAGAAGGAGGTGAACCTAAGTAGCCTTCAACAAAAGGAAGAGAAAGAAATGACTAAACTCTTCCATATAAAGATACATGTCAAGAAGACTAAGATTGATGCTTTGTTTGACTTAATATCACAGGAAAATATCATTGCAGTAGATATGGTCAAGAAATTGGGATTGAAAGTTCGTGATCATCCAAGCCCATATCCATTGAGATGGGTAAATAAGGATGTAGAGTTGAAGGTAACGAAATATTGCAAAATTAGATTGGTCATCTATGTCAATTTTATTGATGAAGTAGAACTAGATGTGGTTCCCCTTGATGTATGTGGAGTTGTGTTTGGGAGTCCCTACATGTACATGAAAGATGCAATATTCATGTGGAGATCCACTCAATATCAGCTCGTCAAGGATAGAATATCATTCACCATCAATGCGCACAAAGAAAAGTCAAATATATTGTTTTTTTTTTTTTTGAATCGGTCTACTTCTATATTGATACAAAAATATTACATAGAGGCTGAGGCCTCAGAATAGCTAGCCCAGAGATGTGGCATTCTGACATTACATTGCTGATCATTGACATAAAAAAACAACAACTGTTCACTGGCTGAGAGTACATTGGTGACCAGGACCTTGTCTGCCTTTCTAAACAGCTGATACTTGTGTCTGAAATGATGTCTGGAGTAGAGGACTCTACTCGACATACAGGACCAAAACAAACACTTCCCATAGCAAAAATTACAAACAGTCGTATTGAAGCGCTGGAGCGCTGTCCTGGGGACAGTAACTTGGATAGCATTACTTGGAAAACAGTAACTTGGAAACCGTTGATATGGCGAAGGAGAATGACAACATAATTCCTGCAAAAAACTGTAAAAAAGAAGGAGAGTGAGCACCTTCTTGATACCTGTGTTCCAAAACTGGCGAGAAAATACCATTAAGCATCATTGGTGGGCGAGGGCGCTTCTTCCACCACTGGGCATGCATACGGGCTAAAATCATTATCAGCTGGAGGAGGAGGAGCTTTGCCCGAGAAATCACTGCTTGAAGGAGCGCTGGGCCCAGCTTGCTGAAGCTCGTGCTGTGAGGCCATTGCACCCTGAACACTCTGCAGACTAACCCCTGGGGGGCAAAACAGAATTTCGTCCTCGGGTGCCGGAGCAATTCCAGATGGGGCCGAGGGCTGAGCCTGAGCAGTCGGGTTGGTTCTGAGCTTAATGGAAATAGAGGCGATGAACTCATGATGGTTGAGAGAGTAGGGGTAATTGAAACGGGCGGAATGAAAGTGAGCGTTGGAGGAGAGGCGGACATGCGCCGCAGAGGTGGAGGGACTGCTTCCTCGACCACAACTCCGACCTCTTATGGAAGCAGCAACACGGCCGCCACCGGAGTCAGAGGAATCCGACGAAGAGGCAGAGGAGGGAAACACAGGCGGCCTGATGACTTGCCCACGAGAGGAGCCGCGCCTGCAAGTCATTCTAGGTCTCAATCGAGGCATGATGAGCTTGGCAAGGAGGGCAGGCCGAAAAAACGAGAGAGGGATGGTAAACGAATGCAGAGGCTGCCTGTAATCAACGGAAGAGCTACGATAGTTGCAAAATGGACCTGAGGAAACGTGAATGCCGGTCGAAAGCTTGAGGCAGCAGCTCAGTCAACACCGTTTCCTTGTGCTGGTGCGCACCCAGGGCTCATTGTCAACCTGAGAACAACAAGAACGCAAAGGAGAGACACAATGGATCGACGGAATGGGCGCCATAGCAATGTGGGGGTCAAGATAACGAGGCGATGAAGTCTGCATTAGTGCAGCAATAACTGTGATAGCCGGCAGTATTAACTTATGATCAGAGTTCAGAGGGATGGCGGTGGTGGTAGACCACGTGCCCAGCCACCTCCCCGTCAGCAAATTAAGCACGATCACGTACACCCGCATCCGGGAAAGTCAAATATATTGTTGGTAAGTGCCAACCAAGCCAATAAATTGATAAGTCCCAGTAAGAAATATGTTTTATTGTTTTTAAGAGAAAATTATTCTATAGAATAGTTAGTAAGAGGAAAGGCATCCCTAAAGGGGTGTACTAAGAAACATAAACGACAACTAAAATAGTTGCTAGAGGCATACATATGTGTTCAAAGAGCCTAAAGGGTTACCACCTAAGAGGGAAGTGGAGCACAAGATCTAGCTTTTGTTAGACTCCCCATTTCCAAACATTGGGTTGTACAAGCAGTCTGTTATAGAAGCAAGTGAGGTAAAGAAACAATTGCACCAGCTACTAGAACAAGGTATCATTCGACTGAGTACATCACCATGTGGGTCACCCATCATTATTGTGCCATCAATAGAGAAATTTTGAGGTAAAAAATGAGCCTCAAAACAAAAATGTACAACCAAACTCAACTTTATAAAAACCAATAGGATTCAATATGATGATGTCAACCATGCGGGACGATTCGCCATTTTTGGAGTAAAAAGGTAAAATTACTAAAAAATAAAAAATAAAAAATATTTTTCAACTTGTATTTTCAACTTATCTCCTTATGAATTTACTCAAATTTCAAATGAGAACACTCATTATATGCAGAATTTAATTCCTCATCCAAGGAGTACCCATGTTGCATACTTTCGATGGACCCTCCTACACCAAAAGTGAAAAATACATGAAAAACATGATTGCAATCATGTTTTTTCATGTATTTCTCATTTTTCGTGTAGTAGGGACCATCAAAAGTATGCAACATGGGTACTCCTTGGATGATTAATTAAATTCTGCATCCAACGAGTGCTCCCACTCAAAATTTGAGTAAAATCGTAGAGAGAAAAGTTGAAAATACTAGTTGAAAAAGTATTTTTTTATTTTTTCTCTCTAAAATTTGATGATGTAATGTAATATTTTTTTATTATTTCCACTATGATTTTATAATGTTCCTTAGGAGGCCCATTTTAGACTTCAACATTTCTCTAATGAGAAGGATGAGACTTGAAGGATGTGTATAGATTACAGGGCGTTGAACAAAGTCACGCTTAAGAATAAGTACCCCCTGCCCAAGATAGATGATCTACTGCGTCAGTTGCAGCAAGAAAAATACTTCACCAAGATGGAATTAAAGTATGGATATCACTAGGTTTGATTCAAAGAAGAAGATACCTAGAAGACAACCTTCAAAACTAGGAAAGGTT
Organism: Pinus albicaulis; assembly: GCA_034641835.2. Taxonomy (NCBI): domain Eukaryota; kingdom Viridiplantae; phylum Streptophyta; class Pinopsida; order Pinales; family Pinaceae; genus Pinus; species Pinus albicaulis. Next base: position 729,301,813 of record CM076573.1, on the reverse strand, counting down.
CGTATGAGGGGTTAGTCATGCCATTTGGCCTATGTAATGTGCCAACTACGTTTATGAGATTATTGAATGATGTATTGTGCCATTTTATAGATTCATTTGTTATTTTATATTTGGATTATATGTTGGTATACAATGCTACCTGGGAGGAGCACATCTCACATTTGATGCAGGTGATGGAGACATTAAAGAAGCACCAACTGCTAGCAAATCTCAAGAAGTGTGAGTTTGCACAACAATCTTTGGTATGTCTAGGGTATGTGATAAGTGGAGGAGAGATGAAGATATATTCTACAAATATGGAGGCCATTTTGAAATGGTCGATGCAATATACTAATGTTTCTAATGTTAGGAATTTTATTGGGGCAACACAATACCTAAGGAAATTCATAGCCTCATTTTCAGTAGTAGCAGCACCACTCCATGCCAAAACAACAAGTGGAAAGAGTTTCCAGTTTGGAAAGGGCCAACAAAGGGCTTTGGAGGAGCTAAAGAAGGAAATAAGTCAAACACTGGTTTTGGAATTACCAAACTTGAAACAACCTTTTGAAGTGGAGACATATGCAAGTGGGTATGTTATGGGAGTGGTCTTGATGTAGGGAGGAAGGCTTGTATGCTACCATTCTAAAGTATTTCATGGGGTAGTTCTTAACTACCATACCTATGACAATGAGCTTTATGCCCTGATGCAAATTGTGAAGAATTGCAAGCACTACCTAATGGGAAAGGATATATTAATCCATATAGATCACCAACCACTATTGTACATGTAGGCCCAGAGTAAGCTATAACAGACCATGAATTACAAGTGGATGGGGTTCCTATAACAGTTTCATTTCATGATTAAGTACAAGAAGGGAAACACAAACAAGTTGGTCGACATGCTCTCAAGGCCACCCACATTAAATATCACAATTTTTGGGTAATTTAATTGGTTGTTAAATTAATTCATTAATTGTTAACCAAGGTTCGTGTACTTGTGAAGTGCATGTGCACAATATATGATAGGAGTTAATTTTTTTATTAAAATATGACACTGAAAAGTAATTTGAGTTTTATTGAAGCAAAGTGTAACTATATTAACGCATATAATTTATATGCACATGTTCTTTCCATCAAATTTCTTCTTTTAGAAGCAAACTAGTTTTAAAGGTGAAATCAATTGAAAGTTCTATGCTACTGAGTTGAATTGAAAATTATTCTACTTGACAATAATTAAAATTTACTCTACTGATCTGAATTAAAAATATTATTCTAATGAAAAAAATTGAAACCATATCCTACTACAACAAATTGAAAAGCTATTCTAATTGCTTGAATTTAAAGTCTTTAATCTATTCAACATAATGAAACCTTTAATTTAAGTGCATGAAGATTTTACCAAATTCAGAATTGTATTAAGAAATAGAACTTGAAAGTGATAATTTGAAATACAACTTTGAGGAACTACTAGTGTGTGCAATTGTGGCTAAAATCAATCTGGTCATTAACTTGTAAATCTAAAGCTAAATAAAACAATTGAAATTGGAAAATCAAGAAATGAAATGTTTTTATTTTTTTATCATATATGAGCGCTCGACCTGTGCAAACCAATCAATTTCATATCACGAAAAGCATAGTAATAGACATCATCTAATTATTTGTAATGGAAAAGAGACAACTCATGAAACAAATCAATAACTAAAATAACTTACAACTCTTCAAGAGGCCCTCAGGTTGAGTGTAAGCATGAAAGGACTTCAATTAACGAGCTATTCACCCACACATTTAATCACCAAAGGAACAGAGTAATTGCATTAAAAAAAAAATTCTTTGATATAAAATGATTATCGAACTTAAAGATGTCCATTGGTTCTCTCCAAGGCTATTTATAATTCTCCTTTGAATAATAGTTTGAAGAGTTATAAGTCGAGAAGCTAGTTTATATTTGACAACTAAGTAGTTAAATCAAAATAGGAATCATGCTTCTCATGATTTGCTATGAGAAGAGAAAATGATGAGAATATTTCAATTTGACATATAATAATATTTGATTCCAATATTTTCTCATTCAATCTCATGCTCGCTTGATGATGCCACGATCTTCCTTCATATTCTACACAAGGCTGAAGCATTATAATTAGAGTTGACTTCTGGTTTGACCATAAGATTTCTCAAACCCTGTGCATTTCTAGATGAGTTTAATAGGTGCATGTCCATATGTAAAACATTTTTCATCTACCTATATCCTTTATTCCTCTTAAAATGGGCTGAAACATGTATAACCATGGATATAGTTGCATAATATTTGGTTAGCCGCAAAATGAGTGCATTTCAGTAGTTATAGAAATGTTATGATTAAATTTCATTATGAAATAATAGACTATAAACCATGAATGGATGATACCTTTTATTATTTCTGAGCATATGTGAAGTGACCTTTCAACTTGAAAATGTAACAAAACTATTGCGAAAAGGATGGAAATGAAGGTAAGAGGATATAAAAAAGAAGACAATTCAGGACTTCAACAACATCTTTTGGGACTCTAATGCACATGGAGCCATTCACCCATGATGCATACAAAGAGGCATATTCAGAGGAATAGGACTTCAAGGAGGTGTTTTAGCAATTGCAGAGTTAGATTCATGTGCACGATGACGACAACACTATTGAATACCACCTCCAGAATGGGCTAATCTACAGGATGGTAAGCTCTGTGTTCCTAAAGGTGAGAAATTGCAACTTATTAGAGAGGATCACACCTCTAAGGTTGCAGGGAACTTTGGTGTAGGTAAGACTATGGCCAGCTTGTAGAGGTATGTGTATTGGCCCAATATGCAAGAGTAGGTAGCTAGGTTCATAAGAGGATTCATACTTTGTTGTATAAAAAAAAACCTAGAAACAAGAAACATGGTCTATATCATCTCTTTCCTGTACCCACTCTTTCTTGGGAAATAATTTCCATGGAATTTGTTGGAGGTTTACCAACAACTAGGAAGGGACATGACTACCTATTTGTGGTAGTTGACAGGTTCAACAAGATGTGTGTTTTGATGCCCAGTAAAAAGACCATTAGTGTGCAATAAGTAATAAACTTGTTCTTTGGACAAATCTGGGTGCACTTTGGGATACCAAGGAGCATCATTTCAAACAAGGACACAATATTTCGTAGTGCATTTTGGACTACATTGTGGGAGAAGATGGACAAAAACTTGAAGAGATCTACAACATTATTTCCATAGACAGATGGGCAGACAAAAGTAGTTAATAGGTCTTTGGTGCATCTTATGAAGGGATACAACCAGAAGCATCCAAAGACCTCGGATGAAAATTGGGTATATATACAACATTATGACAATAGAGTAGTCCACACTTCTACAGGAAAGTCCCCATTAGAATTTTTTTTGGATTTTTGTTGCCTTCGCCTTTGGACATTGCATATGGGTAAGAAGGAGGAGTGAGGGAAGATCTTACAGGAGATGCCTCGAGGGATGAAAAATTTATATAGAGTATTAGGCAGATCCATATACATGTACCAAATACACTGCTAAAGTCACAAGCGAAATATAAGGCTAGGCATGATCAACATGTAGAAATTATGGTGTATATTTGTTGTTGAGAAATTAGGGCTTTTATTGAAATTTCTCTTTCATTATAATTACTTGTGATTTTGTTATGCTTATTTCACTTAGATCTTATGTTCGTCATATTATTGCGTTCTTCATCAAGTCAATTATCAAATGCATAAGAGACACAAATATTTAGGCTTTCAAGCCAGGGCCAAAACCTCTCCCTCTTGGAGAGGAAAAGCCGATAATAATTCTTCTTATATATCTTCAATTGATGAGTACCATGATAATGACAAAGACCCTTGATACCAATATTCCTCCAAGATCCTTGTCACTTGCTCTTATAGGCTCCTTATTTGATCTTCCCTTTCTGCATTATGCTGCACCAACACTAGGTAGACTCGGTCCCTAACCTAGCATCCTTGAATGATATGCTTCCTTTCATTCCTACTTTGATGTGACCTAGGCTTCCGAGAATCTCCTCCTTTTGGCCTCCTTCTAGTACCTTTCTTTCTTATGACAACTCTAAGACCAAACTGTGTGAACATTGAAATAATCTTCGGTCTTTGCTGCGATGATAGGAGTATATGTGCAGACTTAGACCGAAACAAAGAGAGATCATTTAAACACTTTTGTACATCTTGTAGCCCTTTCTTCTTGCTGTAATACCCTTACCTTTCTTTGCAATGTAATCTGCACTTCAGTTGCAGGTTGATCCCTTGTTGTGATGACTCTCGGCCTACCTGAAATATGTGAGGTATGATAGCCAAATACTTAAGGGTAATTATACCCTTCTTTCCTTCATAGACCAACCTACAAACTTCGCTTCAATCAAAGTCCTTTTCTCACACTAATTTTTACGGAACTTGTCTGAACTTCTATTATAGAAATTGATCCAAATTTCTTGTCCAAATGAGGCTGCAATCCCTCTATATATAGGGATTGTTTCCCACCTTTAGGCCGACATGTCTATCTGAGTGTGAGTCGACTTCACTAAGGAGTATCTTCAACATATATTTAGTCGACTTCTTGGAGCATAGTGACAAGGGTTTGGAGCATACTTTTACATCAATAATTTGTCTCTTTACAATTGTAACATCACTTCATATATATGACTCTAAATTATATTTATGACAAGATGACAAACCCTAAAGACATCAAGAAGAAGAATTTGACCTATAATAAAAACTCCTTGCTCATTAAACCCATGAGGCAAGCATTACAAAATACATTTTATTATCTTTGTCTCTTAATTACATAAATTCATAATTACAAGTCATTATGAAGACTGAACCTAGTTACACTTTTCAACATTTGCAACCACTCATGAAGTTTTAATCAAAATCATAAGACACAAAACTACTCTACTGCTATGCGTAATTAAATTCACAATTTAGAACATCAATCATAAACATGTAACGAGAAATGACACACATGCACATAATATTTTTTCTAGGAAATCAATCTGCTAAAAACCCCAATGCCCGCTTGCATTAATCTGATGAATAGAGATGTATTACAATTTCTTTGCTCAACTAAGAACAACCTGCAAGTGAAAAAACTGTCTCTTTGCTCACTGAGAAGCTCTAACCCATACTTAGTCAATTTTTGCCTCTGCTTGAGCCCCTATTTCCTTGCACAATTCCTTGAGAAATTAGGCCCCTATTATTTATGAATTTCTCCAAAATGGATTGCACAATTCCCAAGGTTGATCATCTAACTCCATGCAACACTTGTACACTCAATAATAGCCTACAACTAGTGTTACACTGCCTTGGAATATCCACCACAGTCGCGGATCTCAAATTCTCTGCACGTGCTAGCTATTTTGGGTTGATTTATCAGTTAACTAGATGATCACTAGGTTTGATTGAAGTCCCACTGCACAACTGACCTTCCATTAGTCCCTCCAACAGTTAGAACTAGTTTAACTGTAAACAACTTGAAATAACTAACCTTGATTTCTACAAATTAGCAATCACACATGCTTAACTGAACTCTAACTCCTCCAACTTGAATTTACTGAGCTAACTAAGTGACACGATCCATGTCACCTCAGTTAACTGCATCCAAGTTGTCTGTTGATGTGGAAATTTTATTTTTCTCAATTTAATCAAGTTGAAATCAAATTGAGAGTTTCTTATTGCATTTTTTCAACACTCCCTCTCAGCTAGAAAGGGATTATCAATCACCCCTATCCAACACCTGTGGAATTTGAAATTCCCTCTTGATAAGGCCTTTGTCAAAATATCAGCATCTTGTTCATCTGTCAGAATGTACAAAAGAAAAATTATCTTCCTCTGCACATAGTCTCGCAAATGGTGATACCATATATCTATATTCTTGGATCAATCGTGAAAAAAAAGATTCTAAGAGAGCTTGATGCAACTTTGATTATCACAATAGATCACAATTGGATCCATCATATGGAAAAACAATCCCACAAGTATCCTTCTCATCCAGATTGCCTCACATGTTTCTTGACTTGTAACCATGTATTATGCTTCTACCGAGCTAGGTACCACAAATCCTTGCTTATTGTTATACCAGGCAATAGTCGCAGACCCGACACTACAAATTCCACCTAATGTACTCTTTCAGCCTAATGGACTCCTTGCCCAATTTGCATATGTGAAGCCATAGGTAGTGCCTTTGAGGTACCATAAAACATGCTTATTCGCCTTCCAAAATAATTTGGTTTTCCTAACCATAGCTTGGCTCAACTAGTTGATTGCATAACACATATCTGGTTGTGTGTTCGCAAGATACATCAGTGAAACCACTAGTTGTCGATAAATGGTAGCATCCACTTCTCACCTGAAATGTCATCCTCCTTCCTCCAGTTGATTGCTAGAGGTGTCTCCATGGGTTTTCAAATATCCATGTGAAATCTCTGCAGTATCTCATTTGCATACTTTCCTTGAGGCTTTCCATACTTCCAAGCCAAGGAAGTAGTGCGTGAGACCCATGTCCTTCATTTCAAATTTTCTTGTAAGATTCTCCTTGCAAGATCTGATCAATTGTTCACCACCAGTTAAAATTTAATCATCAACATATAAGACAATAATGAACAATTAACCTTCTACCAAGATATGGTAGAGATTTTCATCCGCATCACTTTTGGTTAAGCCCAAACAGGTGAGATAGCTATCGATCCTAGTGTACCAAGCACAAAGTGCTTGTTTGAGATCGTGAAACATTCACTTGAGTTTGCACACTTGAGACTCTCGATCAAATGTCTCTAAACCTTCTAGTTTCTTGATGTACACCTCCTCCTGAATAACCCCATTGAGAAATGTTGTTTTTACATCCATCTGGTGCCTCTTCAACCCCATCTGTGCAACCATAGAAAGAATTGATCTAATGGATGAATACCTTTCTACAGGAGAAAAGGTCTCCTCAGAGTCAATTCCCTCAACTTGATAGTACCCCTTGGAAAAAAAATTGGCCTTATACTTTTCTGTGCTTCCGTCTGCTATATTCTTAACCTTGAAGACCCATATGAAACCCATAACTGATTTATCTATTGGTCTTGGGACCACTTCCCAAACAATTTTATTTATAATGGATTCATATTCCTCCACCATTGCATCAACCCATACAGGTTGCTCTACTTCTTCCTTGAAATAGGATGGCTCAGTCCGTAGATCCATTTAGCCAGTGTATCGATCAGGTAACCTTCTTTTCTTGTGTAAATTTGAAGGAGTACCCACATTCTCCCTGTCATCTTGCACAAGTCTCTCAGATTCCCTAGTTATTTTTAAGCCTTCTCTAGATGGTTCTACTTGAGTTGCTATCCCCACTCTCTGCTCCTCAATTTGTGGTTTCTCCACAACTTCCCAAGGCTCCTCCTTTGGACCTAAAAGATCCTCTTCTGGTGGAATCTAAATCTCCGTCTCAAGAGAGTACCACATCTCTTTCTCCTCATCAAAATTTACATCCCTTCGCACAAATGTCATTCTGAGGGATGGCAAGTATGCACAGTAGTTGTGAGGATTTTTTGTGTAACCCACAAATACCCCCAATTTTTTCATCGGCTCAAGATTCTTCCTTTATTCTTTGGAGATGTTAGTCCAGGTATGTCATTGATCAAATGACTCTTTCAATTGTTTTCCATTAAGTCATAGGTCAAAATTTTTACTTTTTTGAACTAGCTCTCAGAAATAATTTTGGTCATTGAAGAAGGTTTAAACCATGTATGTTTCTCCTTCATTTCATTTATCATCACCATTGTCAAGGTCATCGCCATCATTAGTTTCAAGGTCACCATCTCCATCCTCATCATTCTAGAGGTCTAGGGTTATGCCATTTCATTTCATTTAGGTCAAGTCTAGGTTCAACCCTGCCTTTGGAAAATATTCAAATTTTCTCTGAAAATAAGGCAGTAATCCTCCCTTTCATCCATAAAACCCTAATTAAGGAGCAATCAAGTTTATGAAGTTCAAATAAAGCCATCTCTCTTGTTTCATATGGCTCAAATTTCAAGAAAAAGTTTCAAACATCTCATCTTTGTCTCACTGTTTCATGAAAATTGAAGAAATCTGTCTCACTGTTTTATAAAAGGATCCAAAAAGTCATTCTGACTGTTAGAGCTCCAAGGGAGGTCATTTTGACCTACCATCCTAGTCAAATACAAAGAGTGTCATTTCAAGCTTCAAATACATCTTATCTATTTTGAAGAGTCACTATCCAATGTGAAAGACCAAAGGTGAAAGATTTCAAAGTTTTTAATAACAATCTTGTTGTCTCATGAAAATGAGAGAATTTGTCTCAATGTCTCATTTTAAATGCCAAAGAAGGTCACCTCAAGTGTCAAGGAATGCAAAAGAGGTTAACTCTGTTCTCTCATCTCACTTAAAGAGCCAAAAAGTCACCTTTCATGTCAAAGGGTTCAAAAAGTGTCATTATGTTTTCTTACCTCATTTGAAAAAGCAAACATGTCATCTTCCAAGCAACACAAAGGGTTTAAAAAAAGGTCATTTCAAAAGTCAAGGAGAGTGAAGGAAATCAAATTTGTTTTTTTTTCATCCCATGTGAAGGAGTAAAAAGTCACTTTCAAAAGCATAAAAGGGTCAAAAAAGGTTTTTTTAAGTAGCAAAGGGAAAAGTTAAGGGTCATTAAAGCTTATAAAGGGTGAGTAAACTTCATTTCTATTCATTGTTACCCTTTCCACATATAAGAGAGAAACTCTCCACTCTCTTAAACTCCAAGCCAACCTTCAAAATCCCATGAAAACAATTTACAAATCGCCAGACACTCCTTTGTTATGTTTCTGTGGCTTTGAAATTCATTGGAGAGACTCTTTGTTACGTTTTTGAGAGTGAAGAAACCCGTTGTTATGCTTCTGGGTGGTGTATCTGGCAGTGTTACGTTTCTGTGGAGGAAGAATGTTAGGTCCCTGTATTACTAGTTTAGTCCCTTGTTGTTATTAGTGTAGTCCCCTTATTGTTATTGTTGTACCCTTGTAACCCCAATATTGTTATTATTGTGCCCATACATTATTATTGTTAGGTCGGCTAGGATTATATTGTGTCCCCATGGACTCCTATATATAGAAGGAGGTTTTGGTCATTTGTATCATCCAAGAATTATTCATTTATGTAATGTATTGGAGGTTTCCCCCTCTAAGTGGCTAATTTATAAGGCATTGATCTCTCTTTTCTTCTATTTTTGGAGCTGGTTTCATAACATTTGGTTTCAGAGCTTTGGATTCTAGGGTTTCGCTGCTCCAAATAGGTCATCGTGGAATTTTCGCTATAACCTTTTTTCTACGAAGGTTCAGAAGTTGAAATTTTTATAGAGCGAAGATGAAATCCTGAGGAACTTCGTGGACAAATTTCAAATCTTAGTTTGTAATATTTTCGGAGATATGATCTGTGCAAGTTAGGGATTTTTGCAGGCTCCTAAATTTAACATAAACAGATCATCGTGGAATTTTTGCTATAATTTTTTTCTATGAGGGTTCAGAAACTGAAATTTTCACAGAGCGAAGCTGCAAACCTGAGGAACATCATGGAAAAATTTCAGGGTTTGATTCACAATATTTTCAGAGATATGATTTGTGGAAGTTCAGGATTTTTCAGCCTCCCGAATTTCATCTCAAAGAGGTGACCATGGGAAAATCGTCATAACTCTCTCTCTGAGCATTGGATTGGAATTATGTAAAAAGTGGCTGTAAGTACACGGAATTTGGTTTCCTCTCTATCAATTTTAGAGCTAAAGGAGGAAACAGTGACACGTGGCATGTCGTACAAGGTCGCTCTACGGAACTAGTCCATAATTAGGTCATTGTGGGAGATTTGGCATAACTTTGTCTTGAAGAATCCAAATCAGTTTAGACCTATACAATTTGAAAGAATATTCAGGGGGATATTACAGGGCCCAATTTCATATATTTAAGATCCGAAATCACAGAGAGAATTCAGTTTCAATACCGAGCTCCTCAAAAGCAAGAAAAAGGTGTGTATTTTTTTCGAATTACATAAGTCTCGTTTGAAAAAATTAGTTTGAATTTATTCCAAGGGCATATTGAATAATAGATATCAGTATTGGGTTCTAAAATTCCTCCTAAAAATAATTCAACACCCATTAAGCCTTCAGAAGGCTCTACTATGGCTCATGAAGACGAAGAAATGCAACATGAGATATCAAAATTACAAGAGCAAGTGCACCAAATTTCGCTATCGCAAAGAGCAACAAAAAATGAAATGGAAGTTTTGAAGAAAGGCGTGGAAACTAAGATGGATGACGTGGAAGCTAAGATCGATGAAAAAATGAAAGACAACATGGAAAACATGAAGAATGATTTAAAAGTAGACATCGAAGGTTTGGCAAAGTTGATACAAGAAATGTTTCATAATGGCGAAAAGATAGTAGAGGAAACTCATGATGAGAATAGAATAAATGTTAATCGTGATTTCATAAACTCTAATGTTGGATGGAAGAACCACCATATTCCAAATATGGATATGAGGAAGTTTGATGACAAGGATCCCGTGACATGGATAATACAGATGGAGCAATATTTTGATCTCAATAATGTGCAAAACATACAAAAGGTACGGATTGCAACTTTACATTTAGAACAAAATACATTTGTATGGTATCGATGGCTTTGCTCCCGTAAAAAAATTGTCACTTGGTTAGTTTTTATAGAGGAAATGATAGCACATTATGAGGATACAAAAAGCAACACCTTCTTTAGCTAATTGATAAATCTCAAACAAAAGGGTTCAGTGTTGGAGCACATTGAGGACTTCCAAAAATTGAATATTAGGGTAATTAATATTCTAGAGGAACACATGATTGATGTATTCATAGGGACTTTAAAGGATAACATCCAACATGAAGTTCGCGGTTGGGAACCTGATTCATTGGAAAAGGCATTCAGGTTGGCAAGAAAAATTGTGTTAAGTCCCTATATTAATAGTGTAGTCCCTTATTATGTTAGTGTAGCCCCCCCTTATTGTTATTATTGTACCCTTGTAACCCCCATTTTGTTATTATTGTGCCCTTAAATTATTATTGTTAGGTCGGCTAGGATTACATTGTGGCCCACTAGGATTACATTATGGCCCCATGGACTCCTATATATAGCAAGGAGGTTTTGTAAATTGTATCATCCAAGAATTGTTCATTTATGTAATGTATTGGAGGTTTCCCCCTCGAAGTGGCTCATTTCTAAGGCGTTGATATCTCTTTTCTTCTATTTTTGGAGCTGGTTACACAACATTTGGTATCAGAGCTTGGGATTCTAGGGTTTCGCTGCTCCAAACAGGTCATCGTGGCATTTTCGCTATAAATTTTTTTCTACGAAGTTTTAGAAGCTAAAATTTTTAGGGTGCGAAGCTGAAATCCTGAGGAATATTTTCTAAAAGTTTCAGAGCTTGGTTCGCAATATTTTCGGAGATATCATTTGTGGAAGTTAGGTCTTGTTTCAAGCTCCTAAACAGGTCATCGTGGCATTTTCGCTATAAATTGTTTTCTACGAAGGTTCAGAATCTGAAATTCCTATGGTGCGAAGCAGAAATCCTGAGGAAATTCTTCAAAAAATTTTAGATCTTGGTTCACAATATTTTTGGAGATATGATCTGTGGAAGGTGGTGCTTTTTCAGGCTCCTGAATTGCATCTCAAAGAGGTGATTGTGGGAAAAGTTCAATAACTCTCTCTCTGGGCAGTGGATTTGAGTGCTGTAAAAAGTGGTCGCAAGTAAACAGACTGTAGTTTCTTGGCTATCAATTTCAGAGACAAAGGACGAAACAATGACACGTGGCAAGTCATACAAGTTTGCTCCACTGAACCAGTCCAAAATTAGGTCATTGTGGGAGATTGGACACAAATTTGTCTTGGGGAATCCAAATTAGATCAGACCTATGGCATTTGAAAGAAGCTTTGGAGGGCTACTACAGGGCTGAATTTCAGATATTGAAAATTTTTAATTACAGAGATAATTCAATTTCAATATCGAGCTCCTCAAAAGCAAGTAAAAGGTGTTTATTTGTTTTTTCGAATTGCATAAATCTTGTTTGAAAAATCAGTTTGAAGTGATTCCAAGGGCCTATTGAGCATATATTTCAGTATTGGGTTCTGAGATGCCTCCTAAAAATAATTCAACATCCATTATGCCCTCAGAAATCTATACTATGACACAGGAAGAGGAAGAATTGCAGTATGAGATATCAAAATTACGGTACCAAGTGCAACAAATTTCAATCTTACGAAGAGCAACCGAAGATGACATAGATGGTTTAAAAGAAGAAATGGAGGCTAATTTGGATGGTTTGAAGGATAAAATAATAGCTAATGTGGATGATAAATTAGTGGAAGATGACATCGAGCATCAACAACAAGTTCTCCAACTCTCAAAGGATAACCTAACTTTGGTGCAGAATCTAATGAAACAACAAGAATATCAACATCACATCGAAAGAAGTTCTGAAGTAGTCACAGAAACAATAACTCGACAAGTACGATCAATTTCAAAGTATCTCAGCAAGTGGAAGAACTTCCCTGTAGAAGATTCCACATGGGAGGATGAGAATTTTATACAGAAGCATCAAGAAATAATCAAGCGTTGAGGACAACACTTGTTTGAAGGAGAGGGGCATGTTAAGTCCCTATATTAATAGTATAGCCCCTTATTATGTTAGTGTAGCCCCCCTCATTGTTATTATTGTACCCTTGTAACCCCCATATTGTTATTATTATGCCCTTAAATTATTATTGTTAGGTCGGCTAGGAGTACATTGTGGCCCACTAGGATTACATTATGGCCCCATGGACTCCTATATATAGAAAGGAGGTTTTGTAAATTGTATCATCCAAGAATTGTTCATTTATGTAATGTATTGGAGGTTGCCCCCCGAAGTGGCTTATTTTCTATAGCCTTACATTCCTTTTTCTTCTATTTTTGGAGTCAGTTACACAACAAATTGAATGTAAAATTATGGCGACAAGGAAGCCTACCACTCACTTCTATAAAGAGGGAAGTGTTGCTACTCCTAGATTTCCACAACCTACAAGGTTGACACCACAAAAATTGGAAGAAAAAAGAGCAAAAGGCTTTGCTACAGTTGTGATAGAAAATACACTAAAGGTCATAAGTGTGCTGAGAAGAAATTATTTTACATAGATTGTGAAGAGGAAGAAGAAAATGAACAAGAAGAGGATATACACCAGGAACCAGCCCTAGAAGAGGAAGAAATGAGTTCGACCATATCGTGTAATGCATTGGCAGGAATTTCCACTCCTCAAACTCTCAAGATAGAAGGACATATCAAGAAGAAAAAGGTAATAGTGTTGATTGATTCGGGTAGTACCCATAATTTTATTCATTGTAAGGTAGCCAAGGAATTGAATTGTTTCCTATACCCAACCAAAAAATGTCAAGTGATGGTTGCAAATGGAGGAACTATAAATTGCTCTGGAAAATGCCATAATATCAAGCAAACCATGGGGGAATATATATTGTATACTCCAATGCTTTCCATTCCAATGGGAGGTGTCGATGTTGTACTAGGAGTACAATAGTTACAATCATTGGGGATGGTAGCTTTTAATTTTCAAGAACTTTTCTTGAATTTTGTTTTTCAGAAGGAAGGAAGTCGAATTACAGGGTATCGCAGGGAAGACGGGAAATATAATAGGCTCTAATGTCATGAAAAAGCTTCTGAAGAAAGAACAACGAGGCGTAATTGCACAATTATGCTCACTAGAAGTTCCAACATCAAAATCATCTATTTCTGCAGATCTCCAAAAATCCTTGGACAATCATTCCAAGGTGTTTGAAACTCCCAAAGGACTCCCACCTATTCGTGATCATGATCATGCTATTCATTTGATTCCAGGAAGTGTTCCTCCAAACATAAGGCCTTATAGATATCCTTACTTCCAAAAGAGCGAAATTGAACGTATGATTGCAGAAATGTTAGAGGCAGGTATAATTCAACCTAGTCAAAGTTCTTTCTCTGCTCCTGTAGTATTGGTACACAAGAAGGATGGATCATGGCGAATGTGTCCGGATTATAGGGAGCTCAATAAGCTCACCATTAAAGATAATTTCCCATTCCTGTGATTGATGAATTATTGGATGAATTACATGGAGCAATTTATTTTACCAAGTTGGATCTTCGTTCAGGATATCATCAAATTAGAATGAAGACTGAAGATATTCCAAAAACATCATTTAAAACTCATGAGGGTCATTATGAATTTTTGGTCATGCCTTTTGGCCTTACCAATGCACCTTCTACATTTCAAGGGTTGATGAATTCCATTTTCAAACCCTTCCTTAGAGAATTTTTGTTAGTATTTTTTGATGATATACTAATCTACAGCAGGTCTTGGAAGGATCATGTTGAACATGTTGACAGGGTGCTCAAACTATTGCAGGAGAAACAATTATATGCAAAAACATCCAAATGTTTTTTTGGAGTACAAGAGGTGGAATATCTGGGTCATATTGTATCTCATGAGGGTGTTAAGGTAGACCCTAACAAAATTAAAGCCATTAAGGAATGGAAAGTCCCCACAACCATAAAGCAGTTGCGAGGATTTCTTGGGTTAACAAGGTATTATCGCAAGTTTGTTAAGAATTATGGGAGAATATAAGCACCTCTAACAACATTATTAAAGAGAGATGCATTTTCATGGACTCCTGAAGCAACTAAGGCCTTTGAACATCTTAAAGAGGCAATGTGCCTAGCAACGATCTTAGCTATGCCAGACTTCACAAAAACCTTTATTGTGGAATGTGATGCCTCAGGAAATGGAATTGTTGTTTTTTTAATGCAAGAAGGAAGACTCGTTGCTTTTGAAAGTCGTCCAATCAAAGGAAAATATTTACAGAAAGCTATTTATGAGAAGGAAATGTTAGCAATACTACATGCACTAAAGAAATGGCGACCTTACCTAATGGGAAGACACTTCAAGGTAAAAAATGATCATGATAGTCTTAAACACTTTTTGGAACAAATGCTATCTTTAGAAGAGCAACAAAAACGGGTCACAAAGATGTTGGGTTATGACTTTGAAATAATCTACAAAAAGGGAAGATAAATGTTATTGCAGATGCACTCTCAAGAAATAATGAAGAGGTGGAAGCATTTCTTTGTGCCATTTCTATTATCCAACCAGATTGGATAACCGAAGCAAGGGATGAATGGAAGAAGGATGAAGAAGTGTGGGCACTCATTCAAAAGTTGCAGCAAGATCCTAGTACATATGATACATTTAGTTGGAAAAATGATTCCTTATGGTACAAAGATCACTTACATCTTTGTAAGAATTCCCAACTAAAACAAAATATTCTTTTAGAATTGCACATTTATCCTTTAGGAGGACACTCAGGATTTCTAAAAAATTACCACAGGGCGAAGAAAGAAATTTTTTGGGATGGCCTTAAATCTGATATTGAAATTTTTTTGGCGGAATGTTTGGTTTTCTAGCTAAATAAAGTTGAGACAATTAAGACCCCGGGTATTCTACAACCTTTATCCACTCCAAGTCAACGTTGGGAGGAGATTTCAATGGATTTTATGACAGGTTTACTTAAGTTCGAAGGAAAGAGTGTCATCATGGTGGTAGTTGATAGACTTACCAAGTATGCACACTTTTGTGCATTATCTCATCCATTTAAAGCAAGTACAATTGCTACTACATTTATGGATGAAATTCAAAAGCTACATGGAAACCCAAAGATTATTGTCGGCGACATAGATCCCATTTTTACTGGATATTTTTGGACAAAGTTATTTTCTTGTCTAGGTACTCAATTAGGTCTTATCTCATCTTATCATCCGCAATCCGATGGTCAAACTGAGATAGTGAATAAATGTTTGGAAGGATATCTTCGATGTTTTGTATCTGATAAACAAACACAATGGGTCAAGTGGTTACCTCTCGCTGAATGGTGGTATAACACTTCCTTCCATACTGCAGCTAAAATGACCCCATTTATGGCACTCTATGGATATCATCCACCGTCCATCATGCCATCTTTAAGAGAAAATTCTAAAGTTCAAGCAATGGAAGATCACATCGAGCATCAACAAGAAGTTCTCCAATTCTTAAAGGATAACCTAAATTTGGCACAAAATCGAATGAAACAACAAGCAGATCAACATCGCAGCGAGAGAAGGTTTGATGTAGGAGATTGGGTATTTTTATGGCTACAACCATACAAAAAAATGTCCCTCAAGCAATCTAAGAAGGATAATAAATTATTGCCAAAGTACTATGGTGCTTATAAGGTGTTGCAAAAGATTGGTACTATGGCATACAAATTGGAGCTTCCTGCTTCTTCGCGAGTGCATCCAGTTTTCCATGTTTCATGTTTAAATAAGGTTATAGGTGAAAATATTCTAGTTCAAACAATATTTCCAGAACTTGATGAGGAAGGAAAAAACATATTGGAACCTGAAGCGGTCATGGAAACAAGAACTCGATAGCTATGAAATCTATCAATTTCAGAGTATCTTATCAAGCGGAAGAACTTACCCACTGAAGATTGTACATGGGTGGATGAGAATTTTATACAGAAGCACCCAAAGCTACTTAAGCGTTGAGGACAACACTTTTTTGAAGGAGAGGGGCATGTTAGGTCCCTATATTACTAGTTTAGTCCCTTACTGTTATTAGTGTAGCCCCCTTATTATTATTGTTGTACCCCTGTAAACCCAATATTGTTATTATTGTGCCCTTAAATTATTATTGTTAGGTAGGCTAGGATTATATTGTGGCCCCATGGACTCCTATATATAGAAGGAGGTTTTGGTTATTTGTATCATCCAAGAATTGTTCATTTATGTAATGTATTGGAGGTTATCCCCTCGAAGTGGCTGATTTCTAGGGCGTTGATCTCTCTTTTCTTCTATTTTTGGAGCTGGTTTTATAACAAATAAATCCTTTTGTTACGCTCATGTGTGGTGAGAAAACATAGCAGTTACATTCCTGTCAGTTGAGAAACTCAAGTGTTACACTCATTTTGTGTTGAGAAACACAGTTGTTACATTTATGAGAGTGAAGAAGGCCAAGTGTTACACTCCTGTGTGAAGAAAAGCTCAGTTGTTATGCTTCTGTGGTTACACTTTCCGGTGTTATTTAAAACCTACAAACCCTCCAGCCTTCAAGCTCATTTCTTGGTGTGGTTTCTCCACAAGGTAAGAAAATACCTTATGCTTGTCTTGGTCACAATTTGAATATTTTTTTTAGTCATTTCATGTCATTGAAAGTATTCTCCATGTCTCCATTGTTTTCATTAAAAAAAAAATTGTTTTGATTAAAACCTAGCCTATCCTATTTAAACATAAACCCTAACCTATCACACAAACTAAATTCATAAACTCCCATGCCCATCTACATTCCTATCAAATTACCCTCCATAACATGTCAAAAACATTAAAATCCTAATCTAATGCTATTTTACACAGTGAGAGCAGTGAAAACAATGAAAACATAAGTGACTGTGTTTTAGGTTTTTAAGGACTTAGACTTATCCATTTTCACTCATTCCACTTGAATTTTGGAGATAAGGTGTCAGCATACCCTCCAAAATTTTATCAAAAATTTGTACAACTCCATAACCCTAAAAAATAAAAAACACTTCTTCACTAGTTTTTTCCCACAACCAAAATTGGGAAATGACTGTGTTTTGAGGATTTGAATGACCTAAAATCCTCCATTTTCTTTCATTCCATTTTCATTGTGGATAAAAGACACCATCCTATTCACTAAATTTTTATCAGAATTTTTTCTCAACGCTATCACCCCTATTTCACCTCACAAACTTACCGTACTATTGCATAGGCTATTTTCACAGTCAAAATTGGGAATTTCATGTGTTTTAGACATTTTGGCACCTTCCACTCATCCATTTTCTCTCATTCCACCTTTAAATTTATGTTGACACACAACACTACCTAATCAAATTTTCCTAGAATTTTTCTTAGCTTCAAGGCCCTCCATTTCATCCACCAAACTCACACCTTCATACACTATGTTTTCCAGATTTCCATTCTCATTCACTCATTTCATTGACACCCTAGATTTTTCATCATTCCAGTGACCAACACCATGGAAAGTGACAATAAGAGCTTCAAAGGAGGGTTCCATCTCAAACTTGAGACATTCATCATGCATGAGATTAATTCTTCACTATTGGCCATAAGATGCTTTCAAAGAACTCAATATTTAACATTTTGTGAAAGGCTTATGGAAGGAGGGTATCATCTTCAGTTGTCTAGCCTTTTTGAAACTAGCTACAATATGGGAAAGGTCACTCTTGTAGGTATGGAGATAAGCTTATCATCTGACCTAATTTCTTCAGGTACAGGTATCCCCTCTCATGGAGAGCAGTGGTTCAAGGGTATGGATAATGACATTGAAAACTACAAGCAGTTTCTAAAGCCTCATGCTAGAGATGATCCAGAATTTCTTTTTCCTTTTAGAAACCTCAGAAACAAGTATTCTCCTTTCATGATTTTTATAATGAAGTACTTTACATGTGAAGGAAGATTCTCCAAGCCATATAGGTATCACATCAGGCTTTTGATGCATTTTACCAGAGTCAAAACACTTTATTTGCCTCATTATTTGTACATGAGCTTGATTAAGATGGCTGAGAAGGTTCAGAGAAGAAGGGAAGATCATTATACTAGTCTCTTTCATCATGGCCTTATCAAGCTCATTGTGCTACATCACTTGTCCTCCATAAACATGACATGGTAAGAATTCTTGGAGAGATTGTCAGCAACGCTTTCTGTCTTGCCTATTACATCATCACCACAACCAATGGATATTGGCTCTTCTAGCATGCATATTCAGCTTTCAGATGTCCCTAGGATTGTGGGATTTTCTCACACATATGAGAGAGGGAGGAGACAAGTTTTTGGGCCTAAGTCTACTAGGATATTTCTTACACTTGGCACCCATGATGAGAAATGTCAGATAGAGGAGAAACCTCTTTTTCATCAGCATGATGAGACAATGCCAATGGAGCATAAGGTATCAGAACATGAGGAGGTCAGATCAGTTGAATACATCATCAAAGGGAAGGATAAAGAGATTGTAGAGTTGAAAGAGGCCTTCTCCATTTCCCAATCCCGAATTACTTTCCTTGAGTGGGAAAATTTTTAATTGCAAGTGAATCAACTCCTCCAAAGTAAATAAAAATCATACATGGAGGAAAATAAAGGTAAATTCAAGAATATTGTCGTTGTTGACCAAGTGCAGGAGATGGAGGCTGAAGCACTTGCAAAAATACCAAGAACAAGAGGCCTCAAAAAAGCACTGGAGCAAGAGAGACAACAAATTCATCAATCTGAAGGGTTGACATTTGATGAGCTCATTTCCATGTAGATAAATGAGGATAGAGAGCTATGGCTATCAAGAGTTAATGAGCATCTGGAGAAGCTATTGAAGAAGGCTAAAAAGGATAACAAGCTGCAAAGGCACATGACAAATCATTATCGTACCAGGGATATCATTTCCATACCAAAATCATGATATACGATCCCAATGATAGTACATTGAAATGTGTTGTTGTAGGCATACCATTTAACTCAAATGCACAATATCTTACCCAATGGTGAACTCTCTTCTTAGTACTTGAAGCTAACTACACCAACCAAGATTCTGCATGCACTTTCTCAAGCCACACTTGTCCACCAGATCAGGATTAACATAACTATAATTAGATGTGGGATCAATCAAAATAGAAATAACTTGATCACAAAGCTTACCTTCCATCTCAATGATAGATGCTTAGTGATCTGCCTGCACGTTTTCAACAACTGCATAAATCCAAGGAATGATACATGACCAACATCCCCAACTGTCTGCACCTATTGAGAACTATAGATATGAGGTCTACCACCCTAGTACAATGGACAATCCTTCTTGTGATGATTTTTGCCACATATTTAACATTACAACGGTGCTCTACCATCACCTCTAGTTTGTTGCTCAACAAGTTGTGATCCATGTCCCTTCTAAAATGTATTAAACTTCTTGTAAGGAACCACATTTTCTTTCTCACCTACATCCCGATGTATTCCTCGTTTTGGTGTCCATATTCCTTTAGCTTTATCATTTCCTTTCAAGTCACACTTAGGCTCAACTTTGCGCTTTGAATGCTCATAAAAATGCTCCAACTTCTGAATTACTTCTTCTAGTGATCTAGGTCAATCGAACTCAATTCGGTATCTATATGCTACTGGCATCCCATTGATAAATCTTTGAACCTTTTGCTTCTTCTCCTTGAGGTAATTCACATATCTCAACAACTCCAGGAACTTGCTAGTATACTCATCATCTTTCATGGAACCCATCTACGACTTATAAAAATCCTTAGCATTGGCATCATAGTACCTCTTCGACAAGTACTTCTTCTTGAAGAGGCTCTCAAACTCATCCCAAGTCAATTCATCCTCTCGAATACCTTTAACATTCTTCACATCCTCCCACCAGATATATGCTTTCACTTTAAGACTGAAAATGGATATCTTGGCTTTCATGTTCTATATATAGCTATGAAATCTGAATAATTTCTTCATCCCAAGAAACCATGCCTCAACATCTTCTGACTTCTTCATATCTCCATCGAATGTAGGAGGCTATAATTTCTTGAAATCATTTGGAAAATACTCACCCCTCCGATAAGGATGATGACGGTGATGACTATGATGATGTCTCCTAGAAGAGAAACTAGAATGATGCCCATACATATCAGTCCTCTTGTCAGGTGTGTCCAATGATCTGCCACTTCTAACTGTGTCCCAACTATCCAACCTGTATCCGTACCAAGATTTGCTAACATATACTCCATTAGTCCTTTTCCATCTGCTCTTGACTCATCCTCATCTATCTGTGTTTCTGCAACTCTGACAAGCTCTAAAGAATCGTTGGATTAACCTCTATATGATTTTCCTAAGCCCTTGTAAGTATTTCCTGATCCTCAACCAACCTGTCATTGTCTACCTTACAACTTCTGATATCTTCTCTCAAGCTCCTCAACGTATCTGCTACACCAGGAGAATGCTCATCTCCTTGTGTTAGGAATCTGTAATTTTAGCAGATTGGTAAGAATAAAACTGCAGAAGCAACATCGTTTCAACCAACTTTGGGATTCTAGGATCTAGCCCTCCTGAATTCGGAGAGGGATCTCTCCAATATGTACAAAGATGGATTTGTCTTTGAAGTTTTGGGTTATGATATTAGGCTAGTTATGAAGGCCAAGGATTTGTTTGGTTTTTGGATGGTTGAGCATGAATATTACTTGAGGGGAAAGTTCTAAGTGCAAAAAGTTTCAAAGGTGAGAAGTTGCAAGAAAATAGAACAGATTTGGCTAAAAGATAGATATAACGCTGGTTTTTAGTCCATTGGGCTATGGAGTCATATCTGGGCTTTAATTGAGCAACAACATCAAGAGTGATCCAAGGGGCAAGTCATCTATACCACAAGATTATTGAGATTAAAATGATGGAATGGAAACAATAAAGTGTTGTAGGGGTGGAAACTGATAATAATTTCTCAGAGGATTTATAGTCAGTCCAAACAAGAAAATCCTCTTAAGTAACTGTTTAAAACCAACCAAATGCAGGGCTAACCATTGACTTCTTGGGAAAGTTTGTATTAAAGCAGCTTAATTGACAAAAAATCCAGTAATCCACATAATTACCTTCAGAAAATATGAAAAAATATAAGAGAAACAAAGTGTAACTTAAGATCAGATAAAGTACTTTTAAACCTAGTCTGCTTTCAGTCAACACCAAGGGAAACTTTTAGAATCTTCTTTTGGAAAAAAAAACTAGGACCAAGGCACACCATATCTTCCATAGTCATCTTTAATAAGCACAATAAGGAAAATAACTTTCAATAACAATGTTTTTAAGGCAAACAGTAGGACGAGGGAACTCCAACATTCCTAATTGCTTAACTGTATTAAATCATTCTTAAATAAACAAATTTGAGGAAAACATTAAGACAAAGATTTTAATGCGAAGGTGCGATATACGATGGCGTCCTAACTTTCGATGCGTCTTGTTATTTATCGGGAAAAGGTGAACAATATGACATACATAGAAGGAAAACAATAACAATGAGAGGGGCACTTCACCGATGATATAGACTAGGATCCCAAGAAATAGCTTTATATTTATGTCAAACCAGTTACAGTCTTCAAATTCGATGTTTCAGTTCAGTAATCATCTTCACTACTTAGCCTAACTAATCTATCACAAGCAGAGCTCCAAGGGCCATTGAACACTATTTACAATCAGAAGTTTGAGCTCAAATGTATTTCAAAGTTTTGCAACCAACTCAACCCACAATTTCTCATCTTCTCATTTAGAAGGATGAGGAGGTGAGACCTAAAAAAGATCCCTAGGGACAATTATCTAAATAAGAGACTTCGGCCTTTTGAGGGCAGATGGAGAAATTCAGGATCTTGTGATAGCGTTTTACACAAAAATATCAAAGCTCGTGAGAAAAATTATTGACTTTCAGGCTCTGTGTAAGTTTTGGAGTAACTCTGAGATATTTGCGTGATTTCCTTACGAAGTAACTCCTTACGCCATGTTTGAGGCAAAGTCAGTCTTCTTGATAACTTTGGCCTCTGTTTGAATGGTTTGAGGCAACAGGTGGCTTTTATGGTAGCTGAGGAATCAATTCGCCTCATTTGAAGTGGTGGAAGCCTTTTCTGTCTATGAAACACTTATTTCTATTATTAGGCTTTTGATAATCATTCTTAGCCGTAATTCCCCAGATCTATCTTTAATCTCCATCTGCTGTGCTTTGTCTTCAAACTTATACTCTTTAACTGTTCTTTTGAATAAAACGGTGTCTTGTTGATGTGCAGGGACGCGCAGGGCTCTTTATGTTATCAATGCTCATGAAACATTGATAAATCATTGAACAAAGCCCGTGAATGGTTCTCTTTTAAGGACTAAAGGCACGGGAATCGTCACCCCGGCCCCCGGCATTCTTTATGGAAAAAAAACCATTCTAACCTGTAAAAAAAAAACAAAACATTAGGAAATCTTGCGTTTTTAGGTTTAAACTGCTTCAGATGGTGGGGAGGGAGCGTAGCCATTGGATGAAAGCATCAAACGGTGGAGATCGGCGAAAAAAGGCAAAAGGAGAGCGGGGAGAAGAAATAAGGCAGGGTGGTTTTGGACCGTCCGATCCGGACACGTGGACGGTCCAGATTGAATCAGGAGGTCGCAATTGGGGGGTCTCGCGATGTGATTAATCGCATCGCAGATATTTGCGATGAGCACTTTAAATAAGATCGCAATTTGGAACGATCGCGATTTGCGATGGATCGCATCGCAGATATTTGCGATGAGCACTTTGAATAAGATCGCAATTTGGAACAATCGCGATTTGTGATGGATCGCATCGCAAATATTTGCGACGAGCACTTTGAATAAGATCGCAATTTGGAACGATCGCGATTTGCGATGGATCACATTGCAGATATTTGCGATGAGCACTTCAAATAAAACTGCAGTTTGGAAGGGTTGCGATTGCGATTCAGCGCCGTGAGGGGCTTAGCACATGGTTCCGGGGTGAAGGCATGTAGAGGGAAGTGGTTAGGACTTAGGCCAAAGGGGCTTAAGTCCATAGTAAAGACTTGTATTTTTTATGCATTTTTCATGGTTTTCAATGGATTTTGGAGGCTTCGGAAAAGCTAAAGAATGGGTCTTTAACCTTATAAAAGTGTTTTTCATGAAGGGAAGAAAAGAAATCATGAAAACAAAGGGGATTTTATGGAGAAAAAGGGGAGTAGATGAAGGTTAGTTTTGAGTGAGAGAAAGGGGGAAAAATGATGGTTTCTCAGCAGTCTTTTCTATGAAATCAGCAGAATTCTCTGAGTATAAAAATGGGAATAGTAAAATGAAGATTTCGGACAGAGGCATGAGGCCTTCAAAGAGTCTTCAAGAGCCAACAGTTTTTAGTAATAAAATTTGTTCCTTGGAGGCTCAAAGAGTCTTAGCCACCTTTTGGTATAACAAATATTATAGGTGGCTAACACCTTGCTTCCCAACTGATCTGTAGGGAGAGCCACATGAACTATAGTCTACCATTTTTCTCATCGTCCTTGATTCTCTTCTTCCTGCAAGTATATCATGTCAGATAAACCAAATAGATACCAAAATCAAATACATAATGCATTGACGTTTAGGGAAGGCTTATCTCATATGCAATATCAATCCATATTAGCATGTACACGTATAATCATAAACATATCCATATAACAACATATCAATATACACCCTCATGCATGACCATACCAACGATATACCCTGACCCCATGCATGACAACCATGACCTTGACAACATCAAACTTTTCCCAAAGAGAGTGCAACCCAGTCTGATACCACCTATAACATACCTCTCCCATCACATATACCCACTATCACCAACTTACCTGGGGTAAAAATGAGATGAGGGTTTTTTATGACAAGACTCAACCTCCTAGCAGACCTTACCGAAATGGAGTCGACAAAACAAACCTTGCTGATTTCCCTCAGGTGCCTCAGGACCCTCCAGGAGTAACCAAACCCCTCGAGGTGTCCATCCCATGATCCAACTTATTTTTACCTAAGATAGAGCCCCAATTTCTCCCTTGCTAAGCCCTCCATGTGACTGGAAACCCCCAGTCGCTCCAAATGCCATGCATTAATCACGCCTATGGCTTTTTCTCTCCAATGTTGTGCTAACGACTGTAGAATTTAAGGTTTTTTTTTAGGGTTGGGGATAAGCCTCTGCCTAGAAATCTATATAAATTTTAGAACGTATAAAATACATGACTACGATGATTATAAACCAAAAAATGAAATTATTATTAGACCTAACCATCCCTAACTGAGACTGACATTCCATCAAACAATCGGTAGATAGGCAACCTACAGGACATGAATGCAAGTCTTAGCATAAGGGATTGAAAAATCATATGATACTTAACAAGAAGGATCACCACCGTCTCCCATTAGCTATCTTAACATCAATTAGGTCTTGCATCCATTATTATTTCAGTTACAAGTAAAAACATGAAAAGTTCCACGGCTAAAACTAGTCATATATCGATGCTTATAACCAACATATAAACATATAATAACCATAAGATAATATCCATTAATGCCACATAATAACAATTACATTTACCAATCAAAATAAATAGAACTTATCTTTCATTAAACAAAGGAAAGAGCCAACCAGGTTCGGGACTTACATGTAGTACCCGACCATAGACATGGTTGAACCAAACATTTCTTTCAGCCAGTCACCCTCGTGCCATATTCCAAACATGAATGCTAGATGTCATGGGATAAACCAATCCAAAAAAAACAAGGGAATCCAGAGGTTAAGCCATCTCCACCATCACCATACCGTGATCTCACCTAAACTGACCCCGAGATCACAAAACCAAACCATCCTTGGAATGCCTCAATATTCCTTCACCATCCTTGAGGAATTTTCTTGTCTCCACCCCCAGGATTTACTATGTATCCCACCATTACTGGTCAAGGTATTCCTAGGCCTTTATGAATTTTCGTAAGACCACCTCTGCCCCAGATTCTAAAACCTTCTAGAAATTTCAAAGCTAAAAATCGAGAATAATCCCATCACACCATGGCTATTAGGAAATGACAAGGCAAGGCTGAAAACAACTGTCAAAATCTGACAAAACCATGCCACTGAAAACAAATAACCAAACACCAAACATGCACATACGATGCATGCCAAAACCATATAGGAAATCATACATGCAATCTGTTACCTACGAGTATCCATGTTGAAACTTGCTTGATCCTACTCTTCCTTGCTTGATCTTTTCTTCCTCTTTGCCTTCTTTGCATTTCTTGATCCATTGCTTTAGTGCTACAAGAAAACTCTAAGTGTCCAAGAGTGTGAGAGAGAGCTAATAGAGAGAGAACTCCAAAACTGAATTGAAAAAAGGTTACACTAACAAAAAGGTACCAACTGATCCTCATAAGCCTTTTTATCAATTCAGCCTATATTTTTTTCATTTTCCATTATTTTCCTTTAATTTCCTCCTCACATGCAACCTGTGACCTCTCACCTTCCTTTTCCCCTAATTTCCTTTATTTTCATAAATGAATGTGCCAAAAATAAATTTTCCCTTTTCAAATCCGTAGCCATTGCCTTTGCAATTTCCCCTTAGCCATAAACACATCAAGTAACGACCACTAGGATATCTTGCTCAACATTCAACTTGAAATACATGTCCCTTAACCATGCTCTTATTTTTGCCTTTATTAACTTTTATTACAAACCTTACCTTGCATGTTTTCTCGACAATCATGTCTCCTTGTTCACCCGTTTCCCAACACTCCCAATACGTCTGTTTAACGAATAATTAAAGTCAAAATATAAATTATGGTATAAACGTAAATGAGCTTCTCTTCGTTTCAATAATAATATATGCTCTACTTAACAAGGCCAACCACATGAAGGTGTAATCTCATTAAACACTATTAAAGTGAAGGGTAACATTATAAAATACCACATAAATGTGTTATCCATGGGGCATCGTGAATTTTCCATACAAGCATAGCATGGAATTAAAATTCCCTTTGTGAAACTACTAGTCTATAGATATCATACATAGTGACATTGTTCCATAACTCCAATAACTCATCGATAAGAGACCCGATATATACATTCATATCTTTGACCTGGTACTTACCTAGTTGATTTTACATACAATACATAGTTACTACATATATGAGTAAATAAAAAAAATTATAAGACATAATTATACGGCATAGTTGAACATATCTAAGTAAATTAACAAAGAAATATAGGACATAATTATGAAATGAACAAGAAAAATGAGATGTTATTGTGCTAAGAAAAAATATTCTAAGAAAATCAATACCTGGAACAATCATTGTCAATGTTATGTGCTCCCTCTTTATTGACTTCCACAAAGTAATGTTATTGTTGATAACAAAAACGGGCCACACCGAGTAAGTAGATCTAGCCTCTCCAAATGGATCGACACCTTTAACTACTAATGAAAGCCTAAGCTTACGAGGTTCTATTTTAAACTCTAGCCACTTTTCCTCAATATTCCTAAATGATATCTATTTGCAAGCATTCAAAGAACACCATCTTCACTTATATTCCTTGCATGGTAATACATAAGTTTTTCTACACTTTTGCACCTAAAAAATTGTCACAAACGTGGAATTATGGGAATGTAACGAAGAACCTTGCGAGACACAATTTTTTTTACTTTATCGGTTTGATATCTACTCTCATCACATTTTGGGAATTTGTCTTTCAATGCATATTCTTTATAATAGATAATATCATCATTAGGGAATGCATGAATAGCCCGATACTCCATTCCAATATCTTTCATAAAAGCATGTAAATATCGGTATGTACGAGGTAAAACATTTGATGGTGGTAACATTAATTCGTGGTAACATTAATTCACTTAATAATCTACAACAAAAAATAAATAGTATTGGTTAATGTACTAAACAATAATGATCGTACATATTGCATCCAAATGTTACAAATCAATGAAATGATGCAGATCAATGTACTAACATTAAAAACAACGAAAATAATAATTGCTTTATCATGTATATAGTACTATATGTCACAAAATATATTACATACCTTAGGAGTTGTGTCACACATGTGTTTTACATGTTGATATTGCAACAAGATGATGAGCTTAGTGAAAAGAGTCGCCTTCACTAAGTGGGCCCGCAGGCTATTTTTGGTGCAAGTCTATTTTTAGACATGTCGATCATATTCTATGAGTAGCAGGATGCTATTTGTGGATGGTTGGTCAAGTTGGAAAAATAGATGGACTTCTATTTTTAGATTTCCAGTCTAAAAATAGATATGTCGAATATTATTAGCTCTTAATAATATTTGGACTATTAACATTATATTATTATCTTGGAGCACTTCAGTTAAGTGCACAGATGTGGCACAGGTGCTGATAGAAGGAATTATGCTATTCCTAAGGGTTAAGTGGAGCTATTGCATGGAGACTTCAGTTAGAACTCATGTGACAGAGTTTGGTGGATTTATTGAGG
The DNA here is from genome assembly GCA_034641835.2 of Pinus albicaulis. NCBI lineage: Eukaryota > Viridiplantae > Streptophyta > Pinopsida > Pinales > Pinaceae > Pinus > Pinus albicaulis. Next base: position 729,273,679 of record CM076573.1, on the reverse strand, counting down.
TAGTTGGTGGAGTTGTGTTCAGTTTAACTTAGTTAAACATAGTTGAGCTAGTTGTATCTAGTCTAACTGATTGATACACTAGTGAGAGTGGTGTGAATTAATTATTAATTAATTCACTAATTATTAACTCATTAATCAACTAAATAATACATCACTTAACTACAATGCATGGACAGTTTCAGTGGAGACCAGTGGAGAGGTAGGTGAAAGAGCAGGTTGACTATCAGTTGTGACTATAGTGTTGCATGATTTGCAACACACAGTGACTGGAGATTCCAATGAGGATTGCGTGAGCAAGGCTGGACCAATTCGAGTTCATTCAGAGCCAATATTCAGCAGGGATTGCGCAGTAGAGGCAGGCTAGCAGGTGGTGAAGATCGGTGCATGGATTTGCTAGATCGGGCCTGATTAGTGTGTAGCGATTGTATTGTACTGAGAGCTTGACATGATCAGCTTTGTATGAGGATTGTTACATGATCTCTATGACATATATTATATATATATATTTGGGGTTTTTAGCTTCAGGATTTCCCGTTAAAACATTGTGTTCATATGTGTGAATTTTTATGGTTTCAATCTGTGCATGCAATTGATTTTATTTCCGCAAGTAATGATCAATAGTAGAAGAGATTCTATATTGTGCATGAAGTCAAATAGTATGTGCTCAGGAGAATCTTGGATGTATAACGCATTAGTTATATAATTTCTACATGGTATCAGAGCAGTAATGATCATTGGAGAAATTGCAAAGCATTGAAGTGGTTGAGTTTTGTGCTGGTGGAATTCGAATTTGCAGCAGTGTTTTCTTGGTGTTGAAGTTGAGATGTCTTTCAACGGATTGCGATTGGAGTACGCCCTTGAGGGCAGCTCGAATTATATTTCATGGAAGGACAGGATGGAGGCGGTGCTGGAGGACCATGGTTTGAAGGAGTTCATAGATGTAGAAATTCCAAAACCTACTTCTAGCGATGCTGCCGCACTTGACGCATGGCAAAAGAAGACAGAAAAATGTCGAAGGATTCTGTTGGAAGGTGTGAAGGATCACATAGTGTCCAGCCTTCATGGTAAAGCTTCTCCATTCTTGATGTGGAAAGCTTTGACAGACTTGTTCCAAAGCAAGAGCGACCAGAGGAAGTTGGTGCTCAAGGATAAGCTCAGGAAAATAAAAATGGAGAAAGGCGACAGTATACCCAAGTACCTCATGAAGTTCGTGTAGTGCAGGGATGAGCTGGGAAGTGTGGGGGTTACTGTAGATGAAGAGGACTTGGTGAACTTGGCTCTCCTTGGGCTTCCGAAGAGTTTGCATTCCTATGAGGACTTTGTCAATGGTCGGGAGAAACTGCCAGGATGGGAGCGACTTTGGTCGGATCTTGTGCAGGAGGAGATAAGGCGGAGTACCAGGGATGGATCTTCATTGAAGAATGAAGATGAAGAAAATTGCACTTTGGCTGCCAAAGAAAGGAAGGGGAAGAGCAAGAAGAACACTTCTCAATCCGGTGCAAAAGGCAAGAAGCAGGACATGTCCAAGGTGAAGTGCTTTCACTGTCACCAACACGGACATTACGCCACTAATTGTCCACAGAAGAAGAAAAATAAGCAGGCTGCTAGATCTGCAGCTGGAGAGGCCTTAGCCTCGCAGTTTGAGCTGGATTTTTCGGTGATCGCATGCTTGGTCTCAAGTATGATGGGTTCAGTGTGGTTTCTTAACAGTGGTGCATATTTCCATATGGCCGGAGACAAAGATTTGTTTGCTGATATGGATGAGAAGGATCTTGGAGTGCACATCGAGATGGGAGATGATGGTAGATACTGTGCAACTGGTATCGGGACCATTTACTTTGAGAGGGAGTCTGGAAAACCTCTCATCTTGAAGGATGTCATGCATGTTCCAGGATTGAAGAATAATTTGATCTCTGTGGCGATGTTGGAAGACAAGGGATATGATGTTGTCTTTAGCGAGGGAAAGACTTTCCTGCGCAGTAAGGCAACTAGTGAAACCCAGAGGATAGGGGTTCGAGTTAAGAACCTTTATCAGTTGCAGGTAGATGGCTGCACAACAATGGCAAGCAAGGTAGAAGGAGTGGTGAGCTGGGATGAGGGCGAGCTATGGCATAGGAGATTGGGCCATCTTCACCATAGTGCTTTGAAAATTTTGCAGTAGATTTCTACCGGGCTTCCCAAAGGTACACTTGCGCAATCAGATCAGTGCAAGGGATGTACTTTGGGAAAATTTGTGAAAGCCACCTTTCATGAGAAGGATAGTCATGCCATGACGATCCTTGAGAGAATTCACATAGACGTGTGTGGACCTTTCTTAGTAGCTTCGACAACAAAGCACAGGTATTATGTGATATTTGTTGATGATTTTTCTCGTAAGTGCTGGATCTTCTTCATGCAGAAGAAGAGCGAGACATAATCAAAGTTTTGTGAGTTCAAGGCACTGGTTGAGAAAGAATCGGGGAAGCAGGTGAAGGCTCTTAGGAGAAATAATGGTGGTGAATTCATCTCTGGCGAATTCAAAGACTTTTGCAGCGCAGAAGGAATTCGAAGAGAGCTCATAGTGCCTCATAACCCACAGCAGAATGGGGTCGCTGAGCGAAAGAACAGAACGATCATGGGTGCTGCATGGGAAATGTTGCATGATCAGGGCCTTCCCATACACTTGTGGGCTGAGGGATGCAATACTGTGGTTTATGTGCAAAACCGTTGTCCTCACAGAGTACTTAGCATGAGTACACTCGAAGAGGCGTTTTCTGGAAAGAAGCCTGATATTTCTCATTTGAAGATTTTTGGCTCACTTGTTTACATTCATGTGATGAAGGATGCCAAGAAGAAGCTGGAGCCGACCGCAGAGGTTGGGATATTTGTGGGGTACACTGATACACCCCACAACTATCGTGTGTATTTTCCAGACAATCGGAACACTGTTGTGTGACGGGATATCAAATTTCATGAGGAAAAAGCCATGAAGTGTTCGCTTGAGAGGGAGCCACACTTGCATGTAGATGAGGAGCTATTAGTTCCTAAGGATGAGCCTCATGGTGTGGATCAGCCACAAGAGGAGGTTCATGGAGTGGAAAAAACCACTCATGCAGCGCCAACCATCAGAGGGCGGAAGCGCACTACAGAAGCTGAGTGACTGAATCTTGATGCAGAGAAGATTGTAGGAGCACCTACATCACATCGCAGACAAAGACAGTCACTTGACCGATATACTGGATACATGGCTCTGATGAGAAATTGTATCGTGACAGAGCCATCCTATTTCGAGGAAGCTGTGGAGGACCCTGCATGGGTAGATGCCATGGTGGAAGAGTATGATTCGATTGTCAGAAACAGTGCATGGGAGATTTTCCCAAGGCCGAAAGGGAAATTAGTGGTAGGTTCGAGATGGATCTACAAAGTGAAGCAAGTAGTCGACGGGAACTAGTTTCTAAATCGAGGGCACTGAGATTGTACGATTCCCTGCTTCATATTTTAGGAACAGTGCATGGGAGATTGTCCCAAGACCGGTTGGGAAATCAGTGGTGGGTTCGCGATGGATCTACAAAGTGAAGCAGGCAGCTGACGGGAGTGTGGAGAAGTAAAAGGCGAGATTTGTCACCCGTGGCTTTTCACAGATCGAGGGGATTGACTATGAGGAGACCTTTGCACCTGTCGCAAGGTACTCTTCCATACGGACGATCCTTGCTCTCTCAACGCAGATGGGGTGGCACATTCATCAGATGGATGTGAAGACTGTGTTCCTCAATGGAGTTATTGAGGAGGAGGTGTACATAGAGCAGCCTGAAGGTTTTGAGATCTTCAGCAGTGAGTTGCATGTGTGCCGACTCAAGAGAGCACTGTACGGGCTGAAGCAAGCACCTCGTGCTTGGTACACTCGCATAGACAGCTACTTCACCGGGCTTGGATTCTCCAAGAGTGAGGCGGATCCTAACCTGTACCAGATTGTGGTGGAGGGGAAGCCGTTGATCATCGTACTGTATGTAGATGATCTGATTTTGACTGGCGATGAGCAGTTGATACTTTCATGCAAGGAGGATCTTGCACGAGAGTTTGAGATGAAGGACTTGGGCATCCTTCATTATTTCCTGGGATTGGAGATTTGGCAGCGCAGCGGAGGACTGTTTGTTTCTCAGGGCAAGTATGCCCGGGAAATTCTAGAGAGGTTCAACATGCAAGGCTGCAAGCCTGTTGACACTCCTCTTCCTTGTGGTTGGAGGAAGGAGGATGCTACTTCAGCGGAGGTAGTGGATGTCAATGTCTATCGACAGTTGGTGGGGTCGCTTATGTATCTGGTTAATACACTACCCGATATATGCTATGTAGTTAACCAGTTTTCGCAAGCTATGGTTAAGCCTACCAAGCTCTTTTGGAAGGCAGGCAAGCATGTATTGCGCTATATCAGAGGCACATCGGGATATGGTCTATGGTACAGACAGGAGGATGGAGCGAAGTTTTCTGGCTTCACTAATGCAGATTGGGCAGGGAGCCCAACGGACCAGAAGAGCACTTCTGGAGGAGTTTTCAGCATTGGGTCGACAGCAGTTTCCTGGTACAGCAGGAAGTAGAGATCCGTGGCACTCAGTTCAGCAGAGGCCGAGTACATGGCAGCTAGTTTGGCTGCATGCGAGGCTATTTGGATGAGGAAGATCCTCGCAGGTTTGTTCAGGTTGCATTTGGAGCCTACAATGATCTACTGTGATAACCAGAGCTGCATCAAGCTCTCGACTAATCTAGTTTTTCATGATAGGTCCAAACACATCTACATCAGGTACCATCATATCAGAGATTGTGTTCAACGGAGAATCATGATGCTTTCATATGTTCCCACGGAGGATCAGGATGCCGACATCCTGACGAAGGCGCTCACCAGGAGCAAGTTCAAATTCCACAGAGGCAGGATAGGGGTTGTAGATAATCCATATCTTGCTGAGAGGGAGTGTTGAGAATGCAGCAAGATGATAGAGCTTAGTGAAATGAAGTCGCCTTCACTAAGTGGGCCCGCAGGCAAATTCTGGCGCAAAGTCTATTTTTAGACATATGGAGCATGGTTCGGGGATTCCAGTTTGAGATTCTTGGAGCATTGGTCATGTTGGTGAAAATAGATGAGACTCTATTTTTTAGGTCGAAGAGGTCGAAGGCTATTTTTAGACTGCCTCTCCTAAAAATAGGGAAGTCAAATATTATTTACCCTTAATAATATTTGGACTCTAAACATCAGTTTACTCTCTTGGAGCACTTCAGTTTGAGCTACGGATGTGGCACATGCAACTGGCAGAAGGAAATATGCTTTTCTTATGGGGTATTGAGCTCATGCATGGTTGACTTTAGTTAGGACTTCAGTGGCAGAAGTTTGGTGGAGTTAATGAGACAGATAGTGGAGTTGTGTTCTGTTTATTTTAGTTGAACTAGTTGAGATTAGTTTAACTAGCTAATCAATTAGCTATGAGTGGAGTGAATTAAATATTATTTAATTCATTAATTAGTAACTCATTATTCAACTCAAGAACACATCAGTTCACTACAGTGTATGATCAGTTCAGTGGAGACCAGTGAAAGAGGTAGATGAAAGGGTGGAGTTAGCTATCAGTGGCGACATCAGTTGTGCATGAGTTTTGCACCACACTTGGAGGATTTTTCCATGACAATTGCGTAGTCAAGCCAAGGAGATTCGAACCTTGGATCTCTATATAGACAGGCCTGGATTGCGCAATAGAGGCAAGGCAATTGGCGGTGAGTTTTGAACCAGTAACCTGTTCAAAACTGAGCTAGATTGTGGGTAACTGTATGAGAAAGTACTAAGTACTTGTGAGGAGTATTGTACTGAGTTTGTTACTTGATTTCTCCATTATAATATACACAATAGCTGCGGGGTTTTCAGCTATAAGCTTTCCCATACATACTGTGTTAATGTGTATGATGATTTGATGTGTTATCGCTTGATTTTATTTCCGCATGTTTGATGATCTGAGTGGAAGAGATTATGTGTTGCATATAAATTCGAATTGTATGTGATCAGGATAGTCTCGGTGGATAATTAATTATTATTCAGCAAATTTCTACATAGAGCATATGAGAGAGAGAAGGAGAAGTAGTTCATAGAAATGTTTGTGAACAATTGCACATGGAAGGCATGAATTGGTAAACAACACAGGAGCTCACAGGTGCATATCACCAGGAGCTCCTACAAGCAAATGCACCCACTTGGGTTTCACATTAAACTCCAATATTAAATAGATAGATTTGGTTAGGGATAGTAGAACAGATTCCTGAATGATAGGAACTGAATGTCTAAATAGAAAACCAAATCAAAACTACGTAACAAAATACCTAATCTCCATTAATTTCTAACACTCCCCCTTAATCGAGAAAGGGATTTTTAAACACACCTAATGTATCCCTAAACAAATCAAACTTCAGTCTTCCCAAAGGCTTAGTGAATATATCATCCATATTATCACAAGAATTACAATACTCTACACAAATCTCTTTGGATTGCACTTTCTCCCTGACAAAATGAAATTGAGTGTCTATGTGCTTAGTGTTTTTATGAAACACGGGATCGTAAGCCAGTTTGATGGTACTCTGATTTTCATAATTGATGATTGTAGCTTCTGTCTGTTCTTCCCCTGCATCTTGGAGAAGTCTATGCAACCAAATTGCCTCACATGTTGCTACACACATGGCTTGATATTCTGCTTCTGCTGAGGATAAAGCAACAGTATGTTGCTTCTTGCTGCACCAAGAGATGACCCCGGAACTAATGTTGAAGGCGTAACCTCTAATTGATCTTTTGTCATCTAGATTTCCCACCCAATCAAAGTCTGTATAACCTCTCAACTTAACATCAAATGAGTCAGAATACAAAATACCAAATTCTGATGTTCCTTTCAGATACCTTAATACTCCTCTTGCTGCACTCCAATGATTGTCATGGGGTTGATTCATAAACTGACTCAAAACACTCGGTGCATAAGCTAAATCTGGTCTTGTTGTAGTCAAATAAATAAGACTACCAACCAATTGTCTATACAATGTTGCATCTGCATATTTTGAACCATAATTCATCTAAAGTTTTTTGTTCTGCTGTAAAGGTACAACTACAGCCTTACACTCATCCATCTTAAACCTAGACTGTTGAGATTGCAACAAGATGATGAGCTTAGTGGAAAGGAGTCACCTTCACTAAGTGAGCCCGCAGGCTATTTTTGGCGCAAAGTCTATTTTTAGACATATGGATCATGTTCTATGAGTTGTAGGATGCTATTTGTGGATGGTTGGTCAAGTCAGAAAAAATAGATGGACTTCTATTTTTAGACATACTGGGCGGAATCTATTTTTAGATTGCCAGTCTAAAAATAGATATGTCAAATATTATTAGCTCTTAGTAATATTTAGACTCTAAACATTATCTTATTCTCTTGGAGCACTTCAGTTAAGTGCACATATGTGGCACAGGAGTTGATAGAAGGAACTACGCTATTCCTGAGGGTTATGTGGAGCTATTTCATGGATACTTCAGTTATAACTCATGTGACAGAGTTTGGTGGAGTTGATTGAGGAAGTTAGTGGAGTTGTATTCAGTTTAACTAATCTAAACATAGTTGAGCTATTTGTATTCAGTTTAACTAATTGATACAATTAGTGAGAGTGGTGTGAATTAATTATTAATTAATTCACTAATTATAAACTCATTAATCAACTAAAGAATGCATCAATTAACTTCAATGCATGGACAGTTTCAGTGGAGACCAGTGCAGAAATAGGTGAAAGAGCAGGTTAACTATCAGTTGTGACTATACAGTTGCTATTTGCAACACACAGATAGGTGGAGTAGCCCATGAGGATTGCGCAGTTCAAGCTAGGTGGTTTATCTATTTAATGAAGCCATCCCATAGCATTAAAAACGCAATAGAGGCTGGCTATCAAGTGGCAAAAGATTGGAGCATGTGTTTTGCTAGATCTAGCTTGATAGTGTATAGCAATTGAGGGTGTGCATGAGAGCTTGTGAGGAGATTTTGTACTATGATTGTTACATGATCTCCATGACATATAATACACAGATAGTTGGGGTTTTCAGCTTTAAGCTTTCCCATTAAATATTGTGTTCATATGTGTGATTGTTTGTGGTTTTAATGTATGCATGCAATTGATTTTATTTCCGCATGTGATGATAAATGGTAGAAGAGATTCTGTATTATGCATGAAGCTAAAATAGTGTGTGATCAGGAGAATCTCGGTGAATAATATATCAGTTATTCAAATTTCTACATGGTATCAGAGCGATATTGATCATTGGAGCAATTGCAAAACATTGAAGCGGTTGAGTTTTGTGTTGGTGGAATTCGAATTTGCAGCAGTGTTTTCTTGGTGTCGAAGTTGAGATGTCTTTCAACGGATTGCGATTGGAGTATGCCCTTGAGGGTAGCTCAAATTATATTGCATGGAAGGACAGGATGGAAGCGGTGCTAGATGACAATGGGTTGAAGGAGTTCATAGATGCTGAAGTCCCAAAGCTTACTTCTACTGATGCTGCCGTACTTGACGCATGGCAAAAGAAGACAACAAAGTGTCGAAGGATTCTGTTGGAGGGTGTGAAGGATCACATAGTGTCCAGCCTTCATGGTAAGGTTTCTCCATTCTTGATGTGGAAAGCCTTGACAGATTTATTCCAAAGCAAGAGCGACCAGAGGAAGTTGGCGCTCAAGGATAAACTCAGAAACATAAAGATGGAGAAAGGCGACAGTATGCCCAAGTACCTCACGAAGTTCACCCAATGCAGGGATGAGCTGGGAAGTGTGGGGGTGATTGTTGATGATGAGGACTTGGTGAGCTTGGCTCTCCTTGGGCTTCCGAAGAGTTGGCATTCCTATCAGGACTCTGTCAATGGTCGGGAGAAATTGCCAGGATGGGAGAGACTTTGGTCGGATCTTGTGCAAGAGGAGATAAGGCGGAGTACCAGGGACGGATCTTCATCAAAGGCATCTGATGAAGAGAATTGCGCTTTGGCTGCCAAAGCAAAGAAGGGGAAGAGCAAGAAATCTTCTCAATCCGGTGCGAAAGGCAAGAAGCAAGACATGTCCAAGGTGAAGTGCTTTCACTGTCACCAACATGGACATTACGCCACAAATTGTCCACAGAAGAAGAAAAATAAGCAGGCTGCTGGGACTACACCTGGAGAGGCCTTAGCCTCGCAGTTTGAGCTGGATTTTTCGTTGATCGCATGCTTGGTCTCAAGTGTGACGGGTTCAGTGTGGTTTCTTGACAGTGGTGCGTCTTTTCACATGACAGGAGATCGAGATTTGTTTACTGATCTGGATGAGAAAGATCTTGGAGTGCACATCGAGATGGGCGATGATGGTAGATACAGTGCGACCGGTATCGGTACCATTTCCTTTGAGAGGGAGTCTGGTAAACACTTCAGATTGAAGGAAGTGATGCATGTTCCAGGATTGAATAAGAATCTTATCTCTGTGACGATGTTAGAAGACAAGGGATATAATGTTGTCTTTAGCGAAGGAAAGGATTTCCTGCGCAGTAAGGCAACTGGTGAGACCCGGAGGATAGGGGTTCGAGTTAAGAACCTTTATCAATTGCAGGTAGATGGCTGTGCAGCAATGGTATGCAAGGCAGAAGGAATGGTGAGCCGGGATGAGGGCGAGTTGTGGCACCGGAGATTGGGCCACCTTCACCATGGAGCTTTGAAGATACTGCAGCAAATTTCTACTGGGCTTCCTAAGGGTACTCTTGCGCAGTCAGATCAGTGCAAGGGATGTACCTTGGGAAAATTTGTGAAAGCCACCTTTACGAGAAGGGGATAGTTGGTCACTATGATCCTTGAGAGAATCTGTCACACGTACGTGTGTGGACCTTTCTCGCAACCTCCATGAACAAGCACGTGCATTATGTGATTTTTGTTGATGATTTTTCGTAAGTGCTAGGATCTTCTTCATGCGTAAGAAGAGCAAGACATACTCTAAAGTTCTGAGTTCAAGGCATCGGTTGAGAAAGAATCGTAGTTGTGAAGGCTCTTAGAGCGACAATGGTGGTGAATTCATCTCGGCTAATTTCCATGACTTTTGCAAGCAAGGTAAGGAATTAAGAGAGCTCTATAATACCTCATAACCCGCGTAAGAATGGGGTTGCCGAGCTTTAAGAACAATGATCGTGGTACGCACGGCAATGTTGCATGATCAGGGTCTACCCATTCACTTGTGGGCGGAGGCATGCAATATTGCAGTATATGTGCAGAACCGTTGTCCTCACAAGATACTTGGCATGAGTACACCCGAGGAGGCGTTTTCTGGTAAGAGGCCTGATATTTCCCATTTGAGGATTTTTGGTTCTCCAGTTTATGTGCATGTAACCAAGGATGCCAGGAAGAAGCTGGATCTGACCACAGAGGTTGGGATATTTGTGGGGTACACTGATACGCCCCACAACTATCATGTGTATTTTCCAGACAGTCGCAAGACTGTTGTGTGACGGGATATCAAATTTCAGGAGGAGAAAGCCATGAAGTGTTCACTTGAGATGGAGCCACACTTGCATGCAGATGAGGAGCTATTAGCTCCCAAGGATGAGTCTCGTGGATGCGGATCACCACAAGATGAGGTTCATGGAGTGGAAGAGACCACTCGGTAGCGCCAACCATCGAGGCGAAGTGCACTATAGAAGTCGAGCTGACTGCCTCAAGATGTGCAGAAGGTCAGAGGAGCACCTACAAAGATAGCGCGTACAAAGACAATCACTCCTCGTATCGGTACACCGGATACATGGCTCTTGTGAGCAAGTGTATCGTGACAGAGCCATCCTCTTCGAGGAAGCCGGTGGAGGACCCCGCAGGTGATGCCATGGTGGAAGAGTGTGATTCGATTTTCGTAAACAAGGCATGGGAGATTGTCCCAAGACCTAAGGGAAACTGCTGGTGGGTTCGATATGGATCTACAAAGTGAAGCAAAGAAGCCGATCAGGGAGTGTGGAGAAGTATAAGGAAAGATTTTTGGTCGGGAGGCTTCTCACAGATTGAGGGGATCGATTATGAGGAAACCTTTGCACCTGTTGCAAGGTATTCTTCCATACGGACGATTCTTGCTCTCTCAGTGCAGACGGGGTGGTACATTCATCAGATGGATGTGAAGACTGCGTTCCTCAACGGAGTGATTGAGGAGGAGGTGTACATAGAGCAGCCCTAAGGTTTTGAGATCTTCAACAGTGAGTCACATGTGTGTAGGCTCAAGAGAGCGCTGTATGGGTTGAAACAAGCACCTCGTGCTTGGTACGCACAGATAGACAGTTATTTCATCGGACTTTGGATTCTCTAAGAGTGAGGCGGATCTGAACCTATACTAGATTGTGGTGGAGGGTAAGTTGATGATCATTATACTTTATGTAGATGATTTGATTTTGACAAGCGATGAACTATTGATACACTCATGCAAGGCTGATCTTGCAAAAGAGTTTGAGATGAACGGCTTGGGCCTCCTTCATTATTTCTTTGATTGAAATTTAAGGACAAAGGGTGGAATGTTTGTTTCTCAGGCAGGTATGCCCGGGAGATACTAGAGAAGTTCAACATGCATGGCTGCAAGCCTGTTGATACTCCTCTTCCTGGTGGATGGAGGAAGGAGGATGCTACTTTGGTGGAGGTAGTGGATGCCATTGTTTATCGACAGTTGGTGGGGTCGCTTATGTATCCGGTCAATACATGACCCGAAATATGCTATGCTGTTAACCAGCTTTCAGAAGCTATGGTTAAGCCAACCAAGCTCTTTTGGAAGGCGGGCAAGCATGTATTGAGATATCTCAGAGGCACATATCTCAGAGGCACATCGGGATATGGATCATGGCAAGGTATGGGGTGAAGCCAGGCTTCACGTATGCAGAGATTGGGCAGGAGCCCAACTACGTAAAGAGCACATCCTCGGGAGGGATTTTCGAGATCGGGTCGATAGCAATTTCTTTGGTACAAGATTCTGCCAATCTGTGGGCACTCGCCCAAGAGAGTATCGAGCATATATGGCAGCAATTTTGGCTGCATGCGAGGCTATATGGATGAGGAAGATCCTGGTCGGGTTGTTCGGTTCACACTTAGAGCCTACTGTGATTTATTGTGATAATCAGAGTTGCATTAAACTCTCGGTTAATCCAGTATTTCATGATATATCTAAACACATTGACATCTGGTATCATCATATCAGAGATTGTGTGCAGTGGAAGATCATGTTACTTTCATACATTCCCACAGAGGATCAGGATGCTGATATCTTGACGAAGACGCTCACCAGGAGCAAATTCGAATACCACAGAGGCAGGATAGGGGTGGCAGATAATCCTTATCTTGTTGAGAGGGAGTGTTGAGATTGCAACAAGATGATGAGCTTAGTGGAAAGAAGTCGCTTTCACTAAGTGGGCCCGCAGGCTATTTTTGGCGCAAAGTCTATTTTTAGACTATGTCTATTTTTAGACATATGGATCATGTTCTATGAGTTGCAGGATGCTATTTTTGGATGGTTGGTCAAGTCGGAAAAATAGATGGACTTCTATTTTTAGACATATTGGGCGGAATCTATTTTTAGATTGCCAGTCTAAAAATAGATATGTCGAATATTATTAGCTCTTAATAATATTTGGACTCTAAACATTATCTTATTCTCTCGGAGCACTTCAGTTAAGTGCACAGATGTGGAACAGGAGCTGATAGAAGGAATTACGCTATTCCTGAGGGTTATGTGGAGCTATTGCATGGATACTTCAGTTAGAACTCATGTGACAGAGTTTGGTGGAGTTGATTGAGGAAGTTAGTGGAGTTGTATTCAGTTTAACTAATCTAAACATAGTTGAGCCATTTGTATTCAGTTTAACTAATTGATACAATTAGTGAGAGTGGTGTGAATTAATTATTAATTAATTCACTAATTATAAACTCATAAATCAACTAAAGAATGCATCAGTTAACTTCAGTGCATGGACAGTTTCAGTGGAGACCAGTGCAAAAATAGGTGAAAGGCAGGTTAACTATCAGTTGTGACTATATTGTTGCTATTTGCAACACACAGATAGGTGGAGTAGCCCATGAGGATTGCGTAGTTCAAGCCAGGTGGTTTATCTATTTAATGAAGCCATCCCATAGCATTAATTACGCAATAGAGGCTGGCTATCAAGTGGCAAAAGATTGGAGCATGTGTTTTGCTAGATCTAGCTTGATAGTGTGTAGCAATTTAGGGTGTGCATGAGAGCTTGTGAGGAGCTTTTGTACTATGATTGTTACATGATCTCCATGACATATAATATACATATAGTTGGGGTTTTCAGCTTTAAGCTTTTCCATTAAATACTGTGTTCATATGTGTGATTGTTTGTGGTTTTAATGTATGCATGCAATTGATTTTATTTCCACATGTGATGATCAATGGTAGAAGAGATTTTGTATTATGCATGAAGCTAAAATAGTGTGCGATCAGGAGAATATCGGTGAATAATATATCAGTTATTCAAATTTCTACATGGACAACAGACTCTTTGCATACTTACCCTGGGACAAGAAAGTTTGGCTTGAATCTCTTCAAACTTCTAGACCCAAACAGTATTGCATTTCTCCAAGGTCCTTCATATCAAATTTCTGTGATAATTGCTGGTTGATTTCTTCAATGAGATTGTCTACACTTCCTGTTATTATCATATCATCTACATATAAAGAAATCACTACCATCTGTCCTTCATTATTAAACACGATATATAAATTGGGATCATTTTTGCTCCGTTGATAACCATGCATGAGGAAAAAAGAATCAATTTTTTCGTACCAGGATCTAGGTGCCTTCTTTAAACCATATAAAACTTTTTTTAATCTACATACTAGGTGTTCTTCTCCCTTCTTAACAAACCCTTCAGGCTTTACTAAATATACATCTTCTTTTAAATCACCATTTAAGAAAGCAGATTTAACATCTAATTGATGTATTTTCCAATGATGCTTAGTGGCTAAAGCAATAATCATTCTGATGGTATTTAATTTTGCAACAGGGGAAAATGTTTCCTCAAAATCAATACCTTATATTTGGGAATACCCTTTTGCCACCAACCTTGCTTTATGCTTATCAATAGATCCATCTGCTCTAAATTTCAACTTAAATAACCATCTGCAACCTATGGGTTGTTTATCATTAGGAAGCTTTACTAGATCCCAAGTATTTTTCTTAATGATTGATTCATATTCCTCATTCATGGCTTTCTTCCATTCAAGACTTTTACTAGCTTCATAAAAAATTAGAAGGTTCTACAATGTTAAACATACCAGTCATGAGCGCACAATCCCTATATCGAGCTGGTAACTGTTTTGGCCTGTTTGATCTTCTAAGTGATGGGGGTTTAATTATTCTGTTGCTTTCTTCTCTTTGTGGACTAAACTCGTTTTCTTCCACATTATCCTGTTGATGCTGCTGTTGCTGCTGGTGTTCCTACTTTTGTTCATGTTGCTGACTGATTCCTGTTTCACTATCCTCTTCTGGAAGTAAAGGTACATGCAATTCTTAATTTTTTTGAACATTGTTTCCATCATCAACTTGTTCATGAAATATTACATCTCTACTAACAAACACCTTGTGAGTAGAAGGTTCAAACAATTTATAAGCCTTATACTCACTGCAATATCTAATGAAGGTACATTTAATTGCCTTTGAATCTAACTTCTTCTTGTTCTCTTTGGGGACATGTGCAAAAGCTTTACAACCAAATAATCTAAGATGACTTACTGCAGACTTGAAGCCAAACAATGCTTCAAAAGGAGTTTTATACTCAAGACTTTTAGTAGGACTCCTATTCTTTAAATACACTGTAGTATTAACAACTTCTGCCCAAAAACAATTGGTTAGATTCTTACCTTTCAACATACTACGAGCACACTCCACCAGTGTTCTGTTTTTCCTCTCAGCAACTCCATTCTGCCGAGGAGTGTAAGGTGTTGTAAATTACTGTTGTATCCCATGCTCGTTGCAGTATTTGATGAAAACTCCTTTCTTGAATTCTCCCCCTTGATCTGATCGAAGAATCCTGATGAACTTTCATGTTTGCTTCTCAATCATGTTTCTAAATTGCTTGAAATATTCAAAAGCATGAATTTTTTGTTTAAGAAAATATACCCATGTGAATTTTGTACAATCATCAACAAAGATTAAAAAATAATAGGCCCCACCTAACGATCTTGTCTGCATTGGGCCACATAAGTCAATGTGTACAAGTTCGAGTATATCCCTCTGTTTTCTATCTTTAATGGCAGGAAATTCATCTCTATGCTTTTTACCAAACGCACATGCTTCACAATCAATATGCAAATTTTTCAAAACAAGAAGACCATCTACCATACCTTTGTTCTGCAACAGAAGAAGATCACTGAAATTGATATGCCCAAGTCGTTGATGCCACAAATTTTCAGTAGACTTATCTGAAGACATCAAGGCTTGCTGTGGTGTACTCTTCACATCCAGTTTGTAGAGTCCTCCTATGCGGATACCTGTAACAATGGGCTTCATCTGATCCAACAAATCTTTAATAATACAATCAGATTTAAAGAATTGTACTTTGAGATCCTGATCTGTAATCTTTGACACAAAAATTGGGTTCTTCTTAATGCCAGGAACATACCACACATCATATATATTCTTGATCTTTCCATAAAGAAGAGTAACAAGGACATCTCCACGTCCCTTGATCTCATACCCTCTATTATCTCCAAGGTATACTTTTACTCCAATGTTGGATTCTTTAAAATTTCTGAACCATTGCTTTTTACCTGACATATGCAAGGAGGCTCCAGAATCTACGAACCAAATAGCTGATTCATCCTCCTCAGTAGCTAAGGCAGTGTTAGCCTTAGCCATAAACAATCTAACATCCAGATTCTGATCTGCATCTGCATCCGCCAAATGACCTGCATGTCTTTTCTGCTTGTACCTCTCCTGATTTTCCTTTTTCTTATGGAAAAATTTAGCAATATGGCCTATCTTACCATAATAAAAGCATTTAGGAGCAGAGTCATGTTTATGCGAGGTCATACCTTGTGGTTTCCTTTTTGATGTGATGCCCCTCCTCTGATTAGCCATTGCTTTCCCTTTTGGCTTGAACTTTGTTATCAATGCAAGATCTGGATCTTGAGGTTTGAGAGACAACCTCCTTTCCTCTTCCTGTAGTAAAATCCCAGTAATCTCTTCAAAGCGTGGAGGATTTTCTCTTTCATTCAATCCGGTTATAAACATATGATTTTCAGCCGTCATGTCGTTCATGGTAATTTTTACCAGATCATCATTTGCCACAGTTTGACCGATATCAGATAGTTTATCTTTAACTTCCTTTATCTGGGATACGAATGAAGAAACAGAATCATTCTCCTCCATCTTGATTGAGAGGAACTTCTTCCTGAGGAACAAGGTTCGACTGGTGTTCTTGATTTCATACATATCTTTGAGAATTGTCCAGATGCCATTCGCCGTCTTGCAATCCCGAATATGAGGGATGATGCAATCTTTAACTGATAATTTTAGTAGCACCTTTGCCTTCATCTCCCTTTTCTCCCAATCTTGAATTGTTGTATTCGATCCACCATTTGCAGCAGTCAGCTTGACTTCATCGCCAGTGACAATTCTATAAGAATTTTGTCCCCCAAGCAAAGTATGAAGCTTAAATTTCCAATTTGTGTAATTAGAGCCATCCAACTTGCTGCTTTCATTTAAATACTCTGCCATCTGAGAATTCATATTAGAAAGGAATTAAAAAAAAGACTACTCCAGCAACTCAAAAGATAAATTCACGGCCTCCACGTCTCTAGTTGCTGTTGTTTTTTCTCCTCGGCACCCATGTAGGCTCAGCCTCCACCGTAGCACAACTCCTCTTCAATAGACCTCGGCCTTCACGGCCTCCACGTCTCTGGTTACTGCTGATGTTTCTCGTCGGCACCGACGTAGGCTCAGCCTCCACCACAGCACAACTCCTCTTCAACAAACCTCGGCCTTCACGACCTCCACGTCTCTGGTTGCTGCTGTTTTTTCTCCTCAGCACCTACACAGGCTCAGCCTCCACCGCAGTACAACTCCTCTTCAAAAGACCTCGGCCTTCACGGCTGCCACATCTCTGGTTGCTGTTGTTGTTTCTCCTCGGCACCCATGCAAGCTCAGCCTCCTCCAAAGCACAACTCTTCTTCAGTAGACCTCGGCCTCCAATTAGCTGCAATCGCACAGCAAGGCGGGCAGATTGCCCAAATGCAGCAGCAGCGTGAGATGGAGTCCCCAACGTAGGCTCTGCAAAGATCGCGCCTGTGATTCATAAACGATGGTAGGCGTGGCTACTCATGACAGAAATTAGAAGAATAAAATGTAGGGCATGTGCAGGGACGTGACCGAATGTAGCCGCAAATCGACCAATTCCCAAATTCTCCCACAGCTCAAGGCCTTCGATCACTGTATTTCTCGAATATATAGCCGGCTCACTGGTGGAGTAACTCGGCCTTTCTCACGATGCCTTATCACGACAATCCTCTGTATAATAAAAAAAATTACGCAGACACAGGCAGCGTAGGCAACCTCCTCCTTACGATCCTCCAGAGCTTAGTTCAACTCCCACAATTCTCCACGCTACCAACAACGTCGAACACCTCACGCTCACCCAGTTTACTCACAGATCCACACAACTCTTTTGAGCTCTAATACCATGTGAAAAGTTTCACATGGAAGACATGAATTGGTAAACAACACAGGAGCTCACAGGTGCAGATCACCAGGAGCTCCTACAAGCAAATGCACCCGCTTGGGTTTCACATTAAACTCTAATATTAAATAGATACATTTGGTTAGGGATAGTAGAACAAATTCTTGAATGATAGGAACTGAATGTCTAAATAGAAAACCAAATCAATACTACGTAACAAAATACCTAATCTCCATTAATTTCTAACAACGTTTGATTCAAATGGGGAGCCCATGTTCGATGATCCAGAATTATTCGACACCTATGTTGAGAAATTTCCCATTGGGATGAAAATGAAATCTATCTTTTATATCCTCCCATATTGGGAGCATCTTAATATTTCCCACTTATTAGATCCCATGCATATATTTAAAAATGTTTCATATTCTTTATGGAGGCACATATCATCGAAAAAAAGTGACACATAGGCTGTTAGGAAAGATCTTATTACTTCAAAAACTAAAAAGAAACATTGGCCAAGATGATTAGAAAGTACAGGATCAGAGGCAGGTGTTGGTCCCTCTAATTGGTATTTCAAAGAAGGTGATGTCCCATGGATTTTAAAAATATGATCTTTCTTTGGTAACGGAAGTTATAATGGATTTGAGGGTGTGATCCTCATACGGGTCTTCACTATGGCGCTACTTCACCGTGGATGACCATTTGTTGGGGTTGAAATCGCATGACCATTTGAATATTCTAAGAGTACGTATAATGTTTATGGGATATATGGCTCAACATGCTAATCCTACTGTTGATGAGATCAAGGATTCTTTGAAGCAGCAATTCATCAAACCAAATTCCTACTCACAGTGTGTAACAGAGTTGAAATATATCAAACAAGAGCCAAATGAATTTGTTTGGGAGGAAGATCAGAGGCTGAAGCAGACTATCAGCGAGGTAGGATTTATCTATGACAATAAGCAACATATGGAATGGTTTATTGCCATGATTTTGCCACATCTGCACGGGGCTATGAATCAAAAGAAGATCATTTCACTTAGAAGACTCCCACAAGTTCTGTTCGAAATTGTTGGGGTAAAGGTACGTGCAGATTTTGAATTCATACAAATTGTGGATGATGCAGACTCCTACCTTGCGCAGCTAGGGTTGGATTGGACCATCAATATGGGAGGCATCATCAACTTGAAGCGTAGAAGCATGATGTTTGAAAATGATGGTACTCGGGTTATAGTACGTCTGGATCCGGCGGAAGGAGAAAGATATACAGAACCAGTTCGTGAAGGAGATGATGTCAACCATATCTACAAGCTGATTGTGGAGGATGAGGATTGGATTAACCCTACGGCTTATGGGATGTTGAATTGGGAGAAGGATAGATCATGTTTCTTATATTTTGATGGACATATGGAGAACTGGCAGAGTCGTCTGCATGATGTTTCTTCACTGCGCTGCGTCAAGATCACTAAAAATTTGTGATGCATCTCCTTGGAGGGAAGAGAATTTCCCTATTTTGATGGTTCCAATAGCATTGTATTTTTTTTGGAAAAGTTGGAAAAGATTGTCCCAGAAGAGCGAAGGTTCTGCGAACTTGATCTTGCCATGCGCGTGACTCCAGCACGGTGTGGGATATGCAAAAAGGGATATTTAAGGACTGGGAGGAGTGCAACAACATGATGAGGTCACGCTTTGAGCAACCCGATATCCCACCAACTGAGCTTTTTTATGGCCAATGTGATTCGAACAAACACCTGGGCACGTGGATGTAGGTTTGGAGCGAGAAGACCAGGACGAAATGGGTTCACATGCTTATCCATTCGTTGGGGCTAATCCCTACTACATGGTATTTGGAGACGGAATTGCGCCGAGGGAATCGCCATTGGAGCACAATGAGTGACAGTTTCTTGTCAAATTTTGGCCTCAACGGTGTATCAAAAGAATTGGATGAAGCCCTACAGGATATAGAAGCACTTGTCTTTGATGATTTCCAGCCTTGGATAGAATGTGTTGCACCAACATGGGAATCGTAGATGCAATACATTATCAACTGAAGGAATCTGTTAGTAGAAGATAATGAAGAAGATCCAAGAAATATCAACATCCCTGAGTTCAAAGGGGAGCGTACAGTTTCAGTGCCTTCATTGGGAA
The DNA here is from genome assembly GCA_034641835.2 of Pinus albicaulis. NCBI lineage: Eukaryota > Viridiplantae > Streptophyta > Pinopsida > Pinales > Pinaceae > Pinus > Pinus albicaulis. The sequence goes on along the minus strand of CM076573.1, from coordinate 729,253,831 downwards.
TGGTGGATGTAACTAAGCCTCTAAAGTTAAAGGAATTCAAAATTAGGACAGAGGAACAACCTAAGTTGGCCAAAATAGGAGATTATTGGGATGATGACACATTGGGAAAGGTTATGGAGTTTTTGATAGAGTATCAAGACCTATTTCCCTTGAATTTCTCTGAGCTCAAAGGAATTGTAGGAGATTTGGGCGTTATGAAGATCACTCTGAAACCAAATGTGCGCCCTGTTAAGAAGTGACCATACCGATTAAATCCTAAGTATAAGAAGAAAGTGAAAGAGGAATTAGAGAAGATGGTTGTTGCAGGAAAAATTGAGCCTATGGGGCAGTCTGATTGGGTGAGCCCAATGGTTATTCAAAAAAAGAAGACTAAGGGAGAAATAAGGATTTGTGTGGATATGCGCAAGCTAAACGATGCATGTGTACATGACCCCTTCCCTACTCCATTTTCAGATGAGATCTTGGAAAATGTGGGAGTAAAAGAAGCTTGCTCTTTCACTGATGGATTTTCAAGGTATCACCATATCATGATTACGCCAGAAGACTGAAGCAATACCACTTTTTCAAAGGAATGGGGTGCCTTCCAATACACAGTTATGCCTTTCGGGTTGAAGAATGCACCTGCTATCTTCTCGTGCGTATTAGTAGCTATGTTCAAATAATTCATGCATAAGTTCTTGGTGGTGTATTTTTATGACTGGACTATGTTTGGGTTGGTAAAGAAGCATATGTCCAACCTGCTCATGATGAATGACACTTGAAGGAAGCACAAGATTTCTCTTAATTTGAAGAAGTGTATATTTTGTTTTCCTTTTTGAATCTTGTTGGGCCATATTGTTTGTCATCAAGGGTTGATGTTAGATCCATCCAAGATTGCAGTTATTATCAACCTTGAAGTCCCTCTAATGAAAAATAGTTGCGCTCCATTCTGGGACACACCGAGTATTACAAAAAATTCATTCAGGGTTATGCTCTGATCACTGTGCCTATCAAAATTTTTTTGAAGAAGGATGTGTCCTTTTTTTTGGATGAGGAATTCCAAAATATTTTTGAGCTGCTGAAGGAAAAGATGGTTACTGCACCTATTCTAATATTCCCCAAGTGGTCCAAGGTTTTCCATGTACATGTTGATGCATTCAGCATAGCACTTGGAATTGTTTTAGCGCAGTCGAGAGAAGGATACATTGATCACCCCGTTGCCTTTGCTGGTAGGAATCTCTCCAGTGCATAACGCAATTAATCAACCACAGAAAGGGAAGTATTAGCCATGGTCTATGCTATGCAGAAATATAGGCACTATTTGCTAGGAGGGCTCTTCAAGATGTTCAATGACCACTCTGCTTTGAAAAACTTGGTCAATAAGACTGTGTTGGGGGGGGGGGGATATTTATAGATGGATATTTCTATTTTAGGAATATGATTTTGAAATCATTGTGAAGCCTAGTAGATTGAATGTTGGACCTGATCACCTGTCACGCATTAAGAATGGCGAGGAACCAACAAATCTAGAGGAAGGACTACCTGATGCGCATCTCTTTCCTATTAAGGTGGTTGATGAACACTTTGCTGATATTATGCACTTTCTGACCATTGGAAGTGTGTTTGTTGAATACTTGGTACAAAAAAAGGAGGATTTGGTTTCACGCGCAGCTGATTTTACATTGATTGCTGGTCAATTGTACAAGCTGGGAGTAGATGAAGTGCTAAGAAGGTTGTTTTGGAACATGAAAGATAGGACATCTTGGTTGAAGCTCATGGAGGAGTGGCAGGAGGCCATTATGTAGGGAAGGCCATTGCGCAGAAGGTGTTGTGGGTTGGGTTATGGTGGCCCACACTAGACAGAGATTCACATGCATATTGTCGAGCTTGTGATTCATGCCAAAGAACAGGGAAGCTGTCACGCAGAGATGAAATTCCATTGCAGCCACAGATGACCTTGCAGAATTTTAATAAATGAGATATAGATTTTATTGTACCTATCAAACCTCTGGGGAGGAAAACTGGTGCATGCTACATCATCACAGCTACAGATTATGTAACCAGATGGGTAAAAGCTAGGCGAGTCAAGGATTGTACCACACATTTCATCTTTGAAAATATCCTGACTAGATTTGGGTGTCCAAAAATATTGATGAGTGATAGGGGTACACACTTTGTTAATGAAACCATTGAAGCTCTGACTGGGGAATTTTAGATACATCACCAGAAGAGTACTCCTCATCACCCTCAGGAAAATGGTGTAGTAGAAGCTTTCAAAAAAATCTTGGAGAATGCCCTCACAAATATATATAATGCAAATCAGAATGATTGGGATGTGTGCATCCCTTCTGTGTTATGGGCTTATAGGACCACATGCAATAATTTGACTAGGAAAAAACCTTTCAGGATGGTTTATGTGCAAGAAGAAATCATGCCAATGGAATATATTGTCCCTAGTCTGCACATCACGACATTCACTGATATGGCTAAGACAAACATCATGGAGGAACGTTTAGTGCAATTGGTTGACTTAGAAGAGGATCGATTTATTGCCAACTTCCATCAACAAGTAAAAAAGGGATGTGAAAAGGCCTGGCATGATAAACACATTCGACAGAAGTCATTCAAGGAAGGATATTTAGTTTTTTTATATGACAGTTAGTTTTTGCGCCACCCAAGAAAGTTTAGGAAGTACTGACTAGGGCCATACATTGTGATAGAGATCACTAATGCAAGTGCAGTGTGCTTGACCACATTGCATGGCGAGTGTCTTCCCTAGTACATCAATGGAAGCCGAGTGAAGCCGTATAGGGATAACCCTGTGCCTACCAAATGACTATATGGATAGAGAATGGGAATCCACTTATCTGTGCATTGCGCAGATGAAGTATGCAGACAAGTGTGACAGGAGTGCAGAGGTAGTGCGCGGTAGGAGAAACTAGTCGTTGGAATAGTAAATATGGGTGAAAAATCGATTTTACTCTTGGATGAAGCGGTTTTTATGCATTTAATGAGGCGATCTTACGATATTTTTGACCGTTTTTATGGGGATAAGGTGCAATTAATGAGGTTTCAACCATTTTTACCATGGGTCGCCTATAAAAGGAAGGGCGCGAGTCATATTATGTTCCTTTACTGTTTGAGTATATTGCACTTCGAATTTATCTATGAATTTCTCTATGAATTTATCTGTGAATTTCTCTGTGCATACTGTATGTCTGGCCATGAGACCCCGACATCTAGTGTGAGTAAGCCCGTATTCATTTTCAAACCAAGGATGATGACCACGAACCTTGAGAGAATGTCATCTGAAGAGAAATTTGTGCCACTCACAGCGTCTACGGAGCCTAGATCTAATGATGTTCATGAAGTAATACCTAAGGTGCAAGAAGTAGTTTTGAAACCTTCAAAAGGAAAGAGAAAAGTGACTAAGGGCTCGACCTCAAAGCTGAGGATATTCCCCAGACATGTTACATCCCCGTGCCAAGCAAAGAAGGATAGGTCTCCTAGGGGTGACCCTGTTGGGTGTGGAGCCTGATTATCTTGTTTATTTTATATCACTACATTGGACCCCTGTACCTTAATGGGGCGGCAATGCCACCCATAATTAAACATTGCCTGGGGGGTCCAAGGGGGGTGGCTGTGACTTTATGGAGCCCCTCCCTTGGCGGGGGGTTTCGGGGGAAGTGCCCCCGAAGCTAAAAACAGATGTAAAAATGCCTTGTAAAAGTATAGCAATTTCTAGTCAATCCGAGCCGTTCATTAGGCAGATGATTTAATGGTAGAAGTTATGTTTAGTTTAGGGTTTTTTCCATAGAAGGAAACCCCTCGCTTGTATGAGGGTATTATATTGCGGCTGTGTATTGTATGTGCATTCTCAGCGCGAGAAACAGATAGGGAGACTGTGAGAGAGAACATAGGATATTACAGTGGATCTACTGTAGGTTGTGTCTCTTCATTTTGCTGGATAATAGAAAGGAAGGACTGGATGTTCGGGGTGGACGTAGCCCAAACTGGGTGAACCACGTATATCTGTGTCTCTCTGGTTTTATGTGTTTTGTGTGCTTGTGTTTTCTGCATATTTTATGTGTTGCATTGCTCTGTAATATATAATTTTCTAACAGACCCGACCAAGAGACCCATGAGTGCCACCGAGGACCATGGTGATCGAAGTATGTTAAGCTGCGTAGACCCTCTTTGTGAGTCTCGAAGGATGTAGACGTGGTGCGTGACTACCTGCAAATGCTGCTAATCCTGCAGACAGTCGCTTTTGAATGATATATGTTTGGAAAATTTCCCCATGTGAAGTTCGATGATTATGACATGGCGAACGAGGAGACGTTCCTCGAGCTAGCACCTGAATACTATCTGGAGTGAGTGTTATATGATGATGTTGTGAAGGTAGAACCAATTCCATGGGCGTGTGGGCTAAGAAACGCCGAGATTCTCAATTTTGTAAGGATCGCTCACTTCGGGAGGTACCTCATCACAATTATCTGTGTGCACGAGTTGCTGGCGCTAGTGCACGATGGGTGCCTGTGGATCCAAAAAAAAATTCCAAAATATGCTGCGTTGATCCACCAGATCACCGACCTGCCCAAGAAGGAGCCCCATCCCATGGCCCAGTATGGAAATAGTCAGGAGTTGAAGGTAGCTGCTCAGATTCAGAAAGACTAAAAGGTAGGGCGAGACTCCAGGGGATTCCAGGTACAACAGCTCAAAGACCCAAAAGTACGCTTGGGAACCTTAGTCCTAGGCTGTAAGCTGATGCACAAGTGTCGCCCTAAGGTAGTCCCTACGCATGTCATCGCACTAGCAGGACAATGCGAGAAGGGGGTGAGCTATAACTAGTCCCAATACCTCTGCCAGGAGTTTCTGGAGAACATGCATGAGGTGCAAGATGAAGGAAAGAATTTTTGTTACTCATGGTTACTACTTTTAATTGCTTTGGTGGCATGGGAGATGCCAAAATTCGCAGTCCTCCCGAAAGTGAAACCTAGTGTGTGTGAAGGGGCGAGCTACTCCAATCTGTGGGATTCACCAGAACAACAGCGAGTCAAAGAGAATAAGATATTTTTGGTTTTGTTCGAGGGAGATTTGGCAGCAACTATACACTCGAGACCCCAGTTATCCCTAGCTGCTTATGAGAAGTACCACGTTTTTGCAAATTTTCAAGTGACCATGCACCATGTGTAGATCCAGGCATGCCACGACCCCGTATGGTAAAATCTTCCCTATATGGTCACAAAGGCGGAAATTGACCAGGTCATTGCAACCTGGCCAGAAGCATGGAAGGTTGGGCTTAGCACCATCTAACCCGTCACAACCTCAATGTCTGGCAAAGGAGGAAAGGAAAAATAAGCCGAGAAGCACACTGAAAAAGTCGTAGAAAAGGAGACTAAGAAAGACACCAAGAAAGAGCTTAAAGAAGAAGTTGAGTTGGATATTTGAGGAACAGACAACCTCAATGGTACTGGAGCTGAGTCTCCTAAAGGAACTAAGCGCGTCGCAGAAACCCCCAAGGGCCCACACAAGAAGAGGAAAGGTTTGAAGGTCGGAGGATTTGAGGATGTTACACTAACTGAATATGACATTGATAACATCGGAGATGTGATAGTATCTACCTCTGAAGATAGGTGGACGATGTTGGAAGAGCAGTACAAGGCTGTCGTAGAATCATTGCAGACTAGATTGTAGGTGTTGCAGCTGAAAATCGACAACATTCAAGCGAGCATGAATCAAGCGAGACCGATTCAAGTGAGCGAGAGCACCAACATGATCCTCAACATATCAAAGAGTAGGATTTTCCCCTTCCCTGGAGCAGCAGTCAAGATGGAGAAACCTGAATTGCGCGCACATGTGCAAACCTGCCCAGAACTTGGAATAGATTTGGCGATGTTGCCTAGTGGTAAGCTACATGCAATACAAACAATCATTACAGATGAGTTGCAGTGCAGGGAGGCACGCATGTACCAAAAAATTATTGAAGCTGAGAAGAATATCGCAGCAAGAAAAGAAGTCTCTCGAGGTTTAAACAATGCAGTAGACAACAGTAGCACAATGCGCGGAATTGGAGACTTTGATTGATAGAATTTGTGGTGACCTTCCAAAGGTTTCCATTCCTGATTCAGCCACATCGAAAGCAAAATTTGAAGGTATCGTAGCAACTATGAAGTCCTTTAGATCCAAAGTGCAGGCCGTTAAGGCAAATTTTGAGTAGCAGATCGTGGAGTTGTAGGCCAAGCTTCAACCAAAAACTCCGCCAGAAGTGCAAGCACAGCATGTGGCCTTGGTGAAAGAAGATTCAATGAGTATTGCCACAAAATTTGATAAGGGAGCCTAGCCACTGGAGATAGCTATGGGCCTGTGGACATCCATTCAGACGTATCCCCCTGTCGGAAATATTTCGCAAGAGCTACGTGCCAAGGAGCAGGCATTTGATGACCTTCAGGAGGTACTTCCTACATTTGTACCTGCTCAGTGAATCACCTAGTTGCAGACCAGTCAGATATTGCGTGATGAAGTGGAAGAACTGCGAAGAAATAAGCACATTGTAACAGACCATATGAATCCGTAGGAAGACAAAGCTATGAAGCTGTCACAAGATCTGGATGTTGCTGTGAAGAACTTAAACCAGACATATCAAAGTATAAATCTTGCCACAGAAGAGCTGACTTCTCAGAAATTGGTGGATACAATGTAGAGTGCAGTCGATTAGAGTGCAGGTGTCCTTTCACCCTTCATTGATGCCATCGAATAATTGAAGACAAAGATGAAGACCCCAGTACCTCTGTGACTCGGGACGAGTCACAAGATTGTGTTGGCGGACTATTGGAGAAGAGTCCCTTAGGATCTCATTTTTGGGTAGTTAATAAGTATTTTTTGTATTTTTGAATTGTGTGCGCTAAGTAATGCACAGGTCAAGGGGATTTGGGGTGGCTCAAAGCCCCTTCATGATTTGTAATGGGATAAAGGGTAAAACTATGACTCACAAACCATAGTTTGCGGGCCTTAGGATGAGCACAGACTAAGATATAAATAGGAGTCTAGATCGAGTCGAATAAGACAATTTTTGAGTAATTTTTGAAGTAAGTTTGATGTATTCTGAGCTATGAAGGTGAATCTGTAAGTGTTTATATTCGAAAGGCTCCTGCTGGCTGTGTGCGCAGAGACCTTAGTCCAGTTTTGTGTGGACCCTGCTGGTTGTGTGCGTGGGTGAATATAAAGAATTGTATAGGGCTTTACGACTGTGATGAATAAAGAAGTCGTTTGTGATAATTTTGAGTACTAAATGCATCTGTGATATGTTCTATGGTCTGTTTGCTTATTATATGTGATTGGATCACTTGCATACTTGTTTTACTACTTAATAGTAATGTTAAATGCATAGATCTATTACTGTAAGACATGAATAACACTTTATTAAGAATTTTAAGGGATTGCGAAGCCATTACCGGTGCGCGCATAGGAAAGCCTACATATCTTTACCTAGATCTATTTCTGGTTAGGGTTTCTGGTGCGAAGGACGGTCTGCTAGTATTATAGATCTGAAGACACCCACATCAATTCATTCTCTCTCAGGTGTGGAAACCTAGTTCCAACACCCCCCCATACTGCTTTGGGTGAGACTTTGACCTGCGCAATTATTTCACTGCTGAAAGGGCGAGTAGTAAGAGGGTTTTGTTGGTTAATATTAACTATAAACCTGGGTTAGGACCCCTCAAGCCAATAGATCTCATATGTAATATATGTCGGTTTGATTTCATCAGGGAATGCAGAAATTGAAGCAATCAACAAATTCGTTCTTTACAATTTCGAAGTGACACAATCGTGGGTCGCATTGTACGAACAAAAGAGGATGAAATGGGATAGTGACAGAAAATAATTCAGATTCTTGAATGGTAGAAGTGTGCCTTATCTCGATCATTTAAACAAAATTATTCCAATTATATGCCCCAATTGTTGGGTTGTTGACCAAGTCAGAGAGAAATGTGGTACAACTAGTCGTTACCCACGTGCTGAAGAGGATGCGCTAAAAATAGGGATTAGGTGCACCCACTTGATAATAATCTATTCATGTACATTTTAAACTTAATAATGCACCTTTGAAATGTAATTACATCTATATTTCATATTTTAACAGTTGGGTTATTATAAGACACATGAAACTATGATTTTTTAACTTTTCTATAGGTCAATTTGTTCCCATCTATGTGGGCATATGGACACCATTTTCACACAAGACACATGAAACTATGATTTTTTAAACATTTTTAGAGGTCAATTTTTTCCCATCTATGTGGGCATATGGACACCATTTTCACACAGAAAATGCCGATGATGGACACATGACACAAGACTATGGAGTGCAAGTCGAGTTCGATCAATCTAGTTGAGTTAGCCACCATAATAAAAACCTAGTACGAGGAATGTTAGGTTACATCGAAAATATACAAGAGATCATTGAAGTGGATTTCTCTTCTTTCCAATGTGTTATTTTTAGTTGCAAGTGGCGGGACACCCTTTATCGGAATAATGTAAAGAAATATCGCGATAGTAGGTTGATATGTATCAACTCTAGAAAGATGTGGGATGAAGCTAAGGACCCATATGTTTTCCCCAAACACTGCAACAAGGTGTTTTTTTTACCCAGATGTGTTGGATAGGGATTTGTGGTTCGTATTGAGACATGAACCTAGATCAAAACATATTTTTTAGAACAATAGTGTTATCATGCCAAGCGAGTTAGAAGATAATGAGGGTGATCATGAGAACCGAGAGTGATATGGTACATGTTTTATTTCATCATTTATACTTTTTAAGATGGGTTTTATAAAGAAGAGGACTTAATTACCTTATAACTAAGACTCTCTTTTTTGAAACATTATAATATGTTTTTTGAATTAACTGGTTTGCATTGTGTTAATGTTGAAATCATTTCACTTGAAAATTTGCAATTATGTTGATCTTGAAAACAATGGCATACTGTATAAAGTTCTTTTGTTTATAATGTCAATTCCTAAAATAATACAACTACTTGATTGCTTTAAACGTGTGTGAATGATATCTTCAAAATGTATACTGTTATTTTTGGTTTGTAAGATCATAATAAAATAATGATAATTATAAACATGATTTTATTTGCATTAAACAAAAATTCATATTATTCTAGATTTATTATTTTACAATTATTTATATTCATACAAATTTACAATTATGGTAATTTAACAATATTTACGGTATACAGTTTACTTACGGTAGTAATTATGGTTCAAAATTGACAATTAATTTACAATTTTACAAATTTACAAATTTAAATTATTTTAATAAAATTGAATGATGGAAATACATACAATTTCAATTACAGTTTTACTATTTCACAACACAATTACAATTACAATTACAATTTTACAAATATTTTACATACAATTTACAATTTTACATACAATTATAATTTTACAATTTTACATACAATTACAAATTCACATACAATTACAATTACAATCATGATGCATACAATTACAATTACATTTTTAGAATTTTACAAATTTACAAATTTTACAATTTTAATAAAATTGAATCATGACATGAATACATACAATTACAATTTTACAATTTCACAATACAATTACGTACAATTACAATTTTACATTTTTCCATACAATTAAAATTAAAATTTCAATTACAATCATGACATAATATTTAATAAATATCATGATTTAATATTAAAAATAAACATCATGATCATGATAACCATCATACAAATATCATATTCGACTAAAATACACATTCAAATTCACTAACATCATCTAATCATCATGATCATGGTCATCTAACAAAACAAAAACATTGTATAACATCATCACAACACAAACATCAAATATACATCTCATGTCAAATAACTGCTATCACATACACATCTATCTGCAAGCACATTAAATGAACATATCTAACATGACCTAACAATATACACATCATGATGAACACCAACATGTAAATTAAGTACATCAACATGAACATAAAATACATGGACTATATATATATAATTTTAAAATATACAACTGTAATATAACTTCATATAAATGTCAAATATTTGGTGGTACATCAATACTAGTACTAGTCGAGGCTTGCTTAGTCGATGGTGCAGCTTCATACTCAGATAGATGGTGTGCCTTCTCCGAAGGTGCCTGTTGATTAGTCGATGGTGTAGTTTGTTCATGAATTGCCTTCTTATGACTCGTCAATGGAGCAACCTGTTCAGTGGATGGTGTGGCCTATAATGATGGACCTTCCTCCTCAGATGGACCTGCCTGCTCAAGATCAGGTGCCTGCTCAGGACTTGGTGTCGATTGAGATGGTGCAGACTTCTCAAACGATGCCTGCTAATCAGGACTGGATGCTCGCTGCTCAACATGATCTACGCTGTGAGGTTAAGGAGGAGGAGATGGAGTACTATAATGATGATCACTACCCTCATGATCATGATCATCAAATGAGGTGCTTCTCTGCCATACATCTCCACGACGCTTGCCCCTCCTATCTCGCGCTAGTGCTCTGGAAGCTCCAATGATATGACGCATGAGGGTCAACATATTGTGGGGCATGCCTCTCCAAAGTTGTGTGAGCCTACGATCAGCTTGAATCTCTCTGATCGTAGCCGAGCGGACCCCCTCATCAACTAGAATTCGACAAAGTTGGTCGCCCAACTCCATCTTAAATCGGGTGTCTGACCTACGCCTCACCCCCGTAGTTATCTACACCTAATTAGGATCAAGTTTGTCACCCTAATCCTTTACATCTTCCATCTCCTTATCAACATCTACACCTGGATCATTCGGTGGGGGTGAAATATCATCCCCAACGAATGTCCTAATATCTACAAAATATATAGTACACAGCAATAATTAGACATTTTCATTAAACAATTTAATAAAAAAAGTTAAAGAGCATGTTAGAATAAATTTGATAATTCTAATTAATTAATTAAGACAATAAAACGAAACTATATTAATTTAAAGAAAACACTAATATTACCTCTCGCATCCGATGACTCATCCTGTGTGAAGAGGATGTTGTTACACCCTTGCCAATCCAAACCTACATACAGATATGGCACCCGAATGAAGGAGTGATCATAAAAATTGGATAGTAACTCCAGTTCATGAGGAGATATCCAGGTGGGAAAGTCAGACTGGCCCCACTTGGGCATCATCTGGCCCCACATCTGCATCCGTACATGCTGCATCAACCTACAAGGCTATCGTAAAAAAGTAGGCCTTGTCTCTGGAAACCTCTCAAAAAATAAATAAAATAACTCTGGAGCAAAAGGGAAGGTCAACCTCCCATGTGCCTGAGAACAACATCTATCTAATATTGTACAAAACTGCCGCAAAAAAAACACAGACCATCTCACAAGTCGTGGTGCCTAGAATAAAGAATCAACATAAAATAAAAGCGGGCAACTAATGTGTTTCACGTCACTACTATAGTGTGCAATGGTTGTCAGCAATAGTGAGAGGCACCTCACCTCCTCTGCACCAAATGAAGCAATACGTAACTGACCACCGGACACCTGAAAATCTACAGGAGAAACTATATCATCCCTAATGTATCTCTGGGAGTACACCAACTAAATCCCTGTTGCATAGTCGTTGAGGACATCTAGGAACTAGGGAAAATCTTGCCCTATATTATATAGGACAATAATAAAATATATGTCCTCCTCAATGAGCGCTTACCACTGGCCAGGACCGACCCGGAAAGCCTGTCGATGGGCATCCCACCTGAAGATGAGTTGTCCCAATAACCCACTATGGCCCTTTAGGGATGTAGCCTCATCATATAACTTGAGGAGGCCTACCTCCCTTAGGAGCAACTAGGTAGTTTCCGTAATAGGGCGAGGGTACATAAGTCTCTCCCTCTCTCGTGCCTCCTACAGGTGAACCACGTTATACTAGTCCTCCATATGTTCTTGTTGTTCTCTTTGTTCTCTCCGTTGATGTCGCTGAATGATTCACATATTAAATACATTTTTTTTATTAAATGAGACATGCATATGTATATATATATATATATATATATATATATATATATATATATATATATTTTATATCTTAAATATTACAGTAGCCCAAAACTTGAGTCACTTCAAATATTGGTGCGTGCATTTTTATCATTCTGTACACTCACAAATTAGCATGGAAAATAATTACATGCACCTCTTAACAAAATATTCTTTTTTTTGTGGTGCGGTGTGGCTTATTCTCACCAATTGAGTGATTGGTCCCGATAGACCACCCAATAATAATACATGGTCAACGGTGCGGTCCTATAAACGACTGCACCATTGACCATGTACTTCTATTGGGCGGGCGGTGCACTGACCAAAACATCTGCCTGAGGGTAGATATTTTGGTCAATGCACCTCCCAACAACATTACATGGTCAACGGTGCAGTCATGTAAATGATTGCACCATTGACAATGTAATGATGTTAGGCGGGTGATGCATTGACCTAACTATCTGCCCAGGGGCGCATAGATTGGTCCACGCACCACCCTCTCGACACTGGTACATAGTCAACGGTGTGGTCGTTTAAACGACCACACGGCCATGTAATTTTTAAAAATAAGCACGATGCACATTTTTTCGGTACCGCAGCAGAACCCGGTGTAGTTTTCGTTACCACCATTCGCGGTGCGACCTATGAATTTACAAGCAGCACTGCGAATGGCTTGAGCGCACCGTGCATAATTTTTTTTTTTAATGGTAAATTTTAAGATTTTTTAGAAATCTAGTCTGCTAAAATTTTTAGTTATTGAGAAACAAGTAAAATACCTATACATTTGCGTGTTGAGGAGGCATATTTGCTGAGGAATTGAAGAAACCAAATTTGCCCACCGTTTTCGAAAATTCGAACTCCACAAGGTGGCAATGGACGGAAACAGTGTGTGTAATGGGAGCACCGATGCCAGGGTGCCTCACACAAGATAAATTCACACCAGTGCTTGAGATGTCTGGAGCACTGACGAAGGGAAAATGTTGTTTTCACGGCCAGTAATTTTTTTTTATTTAACCCTGTTTCGATGCGCGGGTTTTTGAGATGCACTGGGCAGTATTGGCGATGGCACACCACTGTCGTTCTAGTATGATGGATTAATAATACACACCAAGCCTATTTATGCATAGAGCACTGGTGCGATATAGTAATTAGATGCACTGGGCAGGTTTGTATGGAGAGCACTGTGTCTCGGTGTGCCAATTTTTAGTACGCACTAGTGCGTTATGAGTAAAATGCACCGGTGCAGTTTATGATGAGAAATGCATTGGACAAAAAAAATCTGCAGAAACCTCCACCCTCCAACCTCCTCTAGAGACCTTCGCTACAAATGGATATCTGGGCTATTTTTATAAGGGGTTCCTCAAAATCATTTGCTAGAGGGTCGTTTCCTTGTAGTGAACTGTCCTTTACAAGTCTAACAACACTTCATATACATGAATCTAAATTATACATTTATGACAAGATGAAAAACCCCTAAAGACATCAATAAGAAGTATTTGACCTATAATAAAAACTCCTTGCTCATGAAACCTATGATGTAAGTATTATAAAATACATTATATTATTTATGTCTTCTTCATTACATAAATTCATAATTACAAGTCATTATGAAGACTAAACCTAGTTCCACTTTTAAACATGGAAGAGCGCCCTTTATAGACGACATCATATGAAAAGAAAAATCTCAAGCTTCAATAAGATCCCCACAAGTATTCGTTAAAGGATCTCCCCTTGTCATTACTCTTGTGGAAAAATCCTTTGCTACAGTAGAAGTTTAGATTCACGATAAAATTACAGGATCAACAACAAGAGAAGGGGAGAGTGAAACAAGTAATCCAAATTTTCACACATCTGAAAAAGATCCTCCTACAACACCAATATCAAGGGAAGGATTCGTGATTGCTAACTTAGGTAGTGTTGTGAGACCTAGACATGTTCCTCCAGAGCTAGAACAAGGACCTCTACCTCACATTGCTCCTCATCAACTAGTGACTTATGACTTTGGGATTCAAGAAGGGCATTGGAATTTTTTGAAAAAATGGAAAAACAGGTGAATACATCACCCACAACTAACTCAAAAATATAATTTCCTATTGTTGATCCGTGGGAAAATTCACCTATGAAGGCTTAGATACCACTAAAAGGTCTTCTGAATTATAATGGACTGGCCTCAAAAGATGCATTTATGTTTGAATTTGATGTCCTATGCAGAGGATATGATTATACCATCAATCCACAAAAATTAAAGTTGTTCCCCTCTACTTTTAAGGGAGCAACATTATTATGGTTTATGGGATTAGGAGGAGGTACCATTAATTCCTAGGATGAAATGAATGAAGATTTTCTAAAAAAATACCAAGATTATTGTCAGTCCAGGGATTTGAGAGAAGAATTATTCAAGATGAATTAGAAAGAGGATGAGATATTAGAAGAGTACATAGAAATGTTTCAGTATAAATTGCAGAGGTCACCATATGCCACTCTTCCTAAATAGGTATTGAAATATTTCCTTATTAGGGGAATGAAAGATGAATGGTTAGAAACACTTAATCTAATGGGACATGGAGATATTTCAAAGGAAGAATATGGTGACATTATCAAGCTATGTATCAGGTGTTCTCAAGGAAGCACAAGGAACGAGTATGGAATATAAGATCCCCTAGGCAGAACTAGTAGAACGACTAACTAGGGAGTTACTCAGGAAAAAATAGGTAATTTGTTAGAAGATTTCAAAACTAATATTCTTAGTACCTTGAATACATAGTTGGATGTCTTGCAGGTGAAACAAAAACAAGCAGAGATGTAACAAGCGTTAGAAATATTGGGTCCTTGCTGCCACCAGAAACATGGTCACAAATAATGCCCATTAGATGCAATTGAAATTTGTGTGATCTGTGTGAAATATCATTCAACTGATTAGTGTCCATCCCTACCAGGATTAAAATTTGTCTACAAGGAGGCTGGGGAGGAAGTTGATTCGGTGTACCTTGTAGCTCAACGAAAACAATGGCAATCTCGTCCTCCAGGTATGATCCAAGACCCATCTACATTTTTTACTAATAAATATAATAAATAAAAATACCCTAGAACATCCTGGAAGACTCCACAATACTATGGATTCCCTTGGTAGAACCAACAATATTTTTGACCACCTTGGCAAAGTTCGCAATATACACAATATCCTTCCCAATGGACAAATAAAACCACTCAGAGGCCACTGTGGCCTCAAAAATAGAAACACCCTCCAGTTCCAACTTATCAATATATAATGTCATTACCCCAATCACAACAACTGCAACAATTACAGCCACTGCAACCACAAATACAGTTACCCCCAAATGCTTCATCCATGTTACGCTCTCAGTTACCCATAAAAACCAATCCCAACCCAAATAACAAGCCCATATAACTTGTAGAAATGTTAGACACTTCTAATTATTGTCCCCCCCCTCTAGAATATGACAAAATAAAATTAAGATTGAGGCAAACATTCTTTATAGAAAATTCTCCAATAATTTTTAATTAATCAGAAAATGAAAGGTGTAATAAAGAGCAGACTCAAACACAACCTGAAAAATTTTCAACAACTACAACCTATGGCACATCAAAATCATCCTCGTGGCCAATGACATATTCGCCTATTGTGCCTATTAGAAACCATAATTTGATTAAGGTTACAACTATTGCTCCCACATTTGTGGAAATATTTACTGTAATTAAACACCCATATACCCTGAATTTGATTTAGTAGAGGAATTACAAAATCAATGTTAAAATTCCTCTCTTGTAGTCTATTAAATATGTGCCTATTTACGTAAAAACTATTAAGGAACTGTCTGTCAAAAAAACTGGAAGGAAGCCTAAAGACCCTCCCACTATTTGTGTAATTGGAAAATTATCTGATTTATTTATAGGGAAACAAATTCCTATGAAGTATGAATATCTTGGGAATCATGTAGTTATTGTACAAGTACAATGAATCAATTTTCCAAATAATTTGGTGGATTTGGGAGTTTTCATTAATATTATGACAATGAAGGCTTATGATTTCCTTGGGCTAATTGAGTTAAGACCAACCCCCACCATGTTGGAATTAGCTGATAGATTTGTAATTAAACTAAAAGGAATTCTTGAAGACGTAATTGCTTTGGTGGAATCTTGGAAGCACCTTGTCGATTTTTTGTTCCTTAATCTTGAATACAATCTAGAAGTACATCTCCTTATACTGGGTATACCTTGGATTACTACTGTCTATGCTTATATCAGATGTTGGTCTAGGATCATGATGATTTCTCAGGGAACAACCATTAAGATTATTACTATTTATCCACTTGCTAAACCCAACATAAAATACGATAATTCAATGCAATTCTCTCACGACTATGAAGAATAAAATTTGTGTCCCATCCTTACTATTGAGAAATCTCTTACTTTCAAATAGAAAATTGAGGATGGCACCATTAATAGCTTCATCAAACAACACTCTTTGGTAGAACACAAAACTTTCCAAATCCTTGAAGTTGTATTGGATAATGAAGCTCAAGGAAACCCTATGGAGGAGTACACTAGTGATCATATCCCTACAATAGTTGTTCACAACAACATTCCAGTTGAAATTGAACCTAATTAAATATTAATTCCAATCTTACCAATTCTCAGCGAGAATGACTGACACAAGTCCTCTAGAACCATAAACATGCTTTTGTCTGGGATTACACAGATACAAAGGGCATCAATCCTAAATTATGTACACACCATATTTATATATAGAAAGATGCTCATCCTATTTGTCAACCTCAAGAAGGTTGAACCTGTTAGTGTCATAATATTCATTCTGCCATCAATGATCAAAAATCACTCTTTTCATTCTAATTTTAGGTGTCTCACTCTAAAATTTTTACATCATTCCATTAGGTCATGCTAAAAATTGTTTCATTGATGGTATCCCCACTCAATAAAACTTCACTCTCCCTCATAAACTCACATTTTATAGCTCACCTTCATGTCTTGCTAAGCATAAAAACCTATGAAAATCTCATTTCATCATGTCTTATCTCATTTAAAGTCAACCATGGAAGTCAGGTCATTCAAGGTCCCATTAGGTCATTAGGGTTTTATTTTTCAAGGTCCAAAAATGCACCATTTCATTTCAATAAAGTCAGAAAAGGTGTGAGAGTGACTCAATAACATTCTATTTTCACCTGCAGAAGATCATCAACATGTAAATATTATATTTTTAAATTTGTAATTTTGATTTTATATGATTTTCATATCAAAATGTCATTTTGATATGAAAACAAAGATGTAATTTATTTTTAATTTACTATGTAGTTTTATGTTTTATATATGTAATATTTTCATCCCTAGCTTCCAACTCAAAATACTCATGCCAAACTGAAGGAGAGAAATGACAAACTCTAGCAACTGATCAACCTGCAAAACAAAAATTCAGAAGTTAAAGAGCATTAGTCTGAAAATTTGAAAGGTAAAGTGAAACATAAGAAAAGTTGGTTTTCAAAACAAAAATCAAACCCACTCAAGTATCAAACCCCTCAAAGACATCAATTCAAAGTTCATTTTCTTCCTACGCCCTCAAGCATACTCAGCAAAGGAGAAATTTTGGAGTTTTTAGGTGAAATTGTGCAAAACAAGGGTAGAAGGGTGCATTCTGCACTGGCGCTACGTGTTTGCCTGAAAATGTTGCACATTTTCTAAATTCGTTGCATGCCTCTCAAGAGGAGGGTGTGTTTGAATAGGGCGCTGTGTGTTTGCCCATTTTATTTATAACTTTCCAAGAGGGCCTCTAAACTTCAAAAATTCACCTTCAATACTTTAAAAATGATTCTTCATGCGTCAAAAAAGCTAGTAAGTGACATTTTCTTCACTCCTCTTCATTAAATGTCATTTTATATGTGTAAGTTGGTTTAAAAGAAATTTGGTGTTTTCTTCTAATGCAAAACCCTAGTTTTCCTTAAAACCTAATCAACACTTCAATTTCACTCCTTAAACCTTCATAACCCTTCCCCCATTTCAGTCTACCGTTTCCCATAACTCCTACATAATTATTTCCTTTCCTAAACTTTCATCTCCTTCAAAACCCTAAGCCTTAGGTTTTCATTTGCCTAGGCTCCATATACCCTAACTACAATTAAATCCCATATTTTAAAACCCCTCATCATCAGTACCCTTTGTCACCTCCTTCATATCACAAATCCCTATTCCCAGCTCCTCAAATTTCCTCACACCAACCCACACTCCTTACACTCATATTCCATTCGATCATCTTCTTAGGGTTTTCACACGAAATACATCATGGCAGAAGAAGACAACATATGTCATAGTGAGGAGGAAGATAGAGAGGAGAGAAGGCCAGCTAAAAAAGGAGGAAAAATCATTAGACGTGAGCCAGCAAATACCAAAGAACTCATGGCATCTCCCATCATTGTGACATGATTTAAGCATGTAGGTTGTTTTGAGTTCTATGAGAAAGTGCAAAGGGTTCAATACCATCCTATGTTGTCCAGATTATTCATTTCCAACCTCCATGACAACCAGGTAACCCTTGATGGTGTCACTTTCACTTTGTCCCTTGCCATCATATCAGCTGCTACTGGGATCCCAAATATTGGGGGAAAATGGTTTAAACAAGGAGAACTTAATCATTTATATTATGAGCCATATATTAAACCAAGGTAAAAGAATGAGAGAAAGAGGATTTTTCCTTTCTCTTACCTCTTGGATAGATATGTTCCCATGATGAAAATCATCATGAGATACTTTACTTGTGAGGGTAGGTTTTCTAGACTCTACTCTTATCATATCTGGATACTCATGCACTTTACAAGGGTCAAAATTCTAAATATAACTTACTATATCTACCGTAGCATTGACAAGATGGTATTTATTTCCTAAAAGAGATATTATGATAATCAAATACAAAGTGTCTTTCACCACTCCCTCATCAAGATAATGGTCCTCCGTCACCTTGATCAGTTAAACATTGCATGGGACACCTTCATATCCAATGAGATTTTCACCGTCCCACCTATTTATCATGGCCAATATGCACCTTCATCATCTCATCCTTCCACATCCATTCTCCATATTAGCCTATAGTTCATACATCATCACTAGATCAGTCTCCTTCACCCACCACACCTCCATCATCTCCACTTCACATTGAGACTGAATCACCTAACAGAGGTAAAATTATCTAGTCTGAGAAGGTTGATTTGGGCACATTGGCACATACCTATCAGAGAGGTCATAGGAAGTTTTTTCCCCACATATTTTGGGAGGGGGCTTGCCTTTTTCACCAACAAAGCAAGTACACAAAGGCAAGGAAAAAATGGCTGAGGTGGACATACAGGAAGAGCAAGGCCTCCATGAGAAAGAGGCATATTTTGAAATTGTAAACTTGGACATAATTGATGATGATGATCCTTCATTGATAATACAAGAGAAGGAAGCCAAGATTAGAGATCTCCAAGATCATCTTGACAGGTCCAAGTTTCGCATTACCTTTCTTGAGCAAGAGAACCAGTAGTTGAAGGCCAAACACTTCATTGATGAAATGAAATGCATCAAAGCACAAAGAGAGGCAGAGAAGGCTAAAGCCTTTCTTGAAGAAACAATAGAGAAGTATGGTGAACCTGATGAGGAGGAGGACCAGCCTCCAAGATAGATACCTGGGACTAGAGGGTTGAAAAGAGCTCTAGCCCTAGAGAGACAAAGGGAAGCTGAGCTAGTTGACCAGCTAACCCTAAATGAACAACTTTCCCTAGAAATCAATGAGAACAGGGAAACATGGCTTGATAGAGCCAACCAACACTTAGAGAAGCTTTTGGCCAAGGCTCAAAAGGACAATGATATTCAAAGAAGGATGGCAAAGGATTATGCCATGAGGAACAAAATTTCAAGGGCCAAACTCAAAAGAGCCCATGCAAAAATTCAAGCTTTGACCAAGAAAGAAGAGAAAAAGAGGCTAGTAATACTTGTCGAGGTAACACTCCATCCCTCAAAGACATCATTAGCAATCATCCCACCAATTTTGAAAAATTTTGAAAAAAAATTCAAGTTTGTAAATTTATGTGTTTTTAGAGATATTTTTAGCACAACAAAAATGTCAAACGCTCAACACCTAGGGTGTTGCGCTCTTTTTTGGGGCATCAAATGAGCAAATGGTCACCATCATTGAGTTAAAAATGATGAAAAAATGAGCCTTGTACATTTTCTAAGCATTTGGAGGCAAAATGGTCAGTGAAAAGGGAAAAAAACCATCAAAAAACCACGTTTCTTCCTCATTTTTGGCCTTGGCGTTGCACATTTACCAGTCTTGTGAAAAGAAGTTTTTTACAAGACAAATGACCTTAATTTTGAAAAATGAAGGCAGATTTGGAAACTAGACTTGAAGGGATTTCCAAAAATATATCTTGGAGCCAATTTGGACACCTAAAACCCAGTCAAAATCAGCCTGCAAGATGCACTGCATGTTTCCTTCTAGCGTTGCGCGTTTGACAGTTTGCTGATATTTTGAAATTTCACTATAAATTTTGACTTTTGTCTTGAAAATCATGATTTCACTTATGTAATTGAGCATGTTAGATGTAAATATTATTTAGATAAGTTACCTATGGGTAGATTCATGATGTAAATGTACTTATCAAAGTCAAATGAACCAGTTTCAATGTAATTAGGGACGAGTCACTTAGAGCTCCTTACACTCCAGCTTTGAGTTCATATTTTTGTGGATCTCATCCTCAAATCAGGAATTCAACCCCTTAGGATGAGATAATGTATTTTTGATGTCTATATCTCCCCTTTATTCACTCTTAGTAAGGGTTGGAATCAATTTGATGTTTTGCTAGTTGATCAAGGAAGCTTTGTACTCAGTTTGGCCAAGATAATAAAGAGGAGTTGCGGCTAAATTTATGGGATACTTGTGGTATTGAATGTCTATCATTGTTTCTTCTTCAATATCATATGTTTGAAAGTATTATGTTCATGTTCACTCTCATTTCTATGTTATGATATTTTACAAGTTATAAATTCAGAATACATGTTTGCACATGCTCTGTTTTGGGTAACTGATCATATTTTGTTCATCTTCTTCTGTCTAAGAAAAATACATCTCTTATGATTTTCTTAGCCTTCTTACAGTTTCAACACCATTCCATAACAATTCTTTTCAAGTGATAAGCATTGTACCTACCTTTCCCCATTGATCCCTGCAACCCTAACTCATTTTCCCTGACCTAGATTTCCTTGACCTAATTCCTTCATTCAGTGATTCCCCAACCAAATAAAATTCAAAAAAACCCCTGCACTCTATATCTAGCCTAAAAACCCTAATTTCTCCATCCCTCCTGGTTGTGACCCTTTTTGAGAGAGCCCTCTCCCACTTGATAGGGCTAGCTATCAAGTCCAGAGTTTGGTTTGTGGTTACCTTTGTTGGGGTTCCTTCCACGGCCATGGGAATTTGGCAGAGTGATAACATAACCGACACTTGAAAGATATAGCTAATAAAGAGCTTCATAAACTACTTGATGTTAATTTCATATATCCTATATTAGATAGTCAATGGGTTTCACCCCTCGTTGTCATCCCTAAGAATATTGGGAAGTCGTGATTTTTTGTAGATTATAGGGAATTAAATAAAATTTACTCAAAAATACCTCTTCCCCCTTCCATTTATCAATGAAGTCCTCAATACTCTCGGGAAAGAAATATTTTTATTTTCTGGATGGATTCAGTGGAAATAACCAAATCCAAATAGCTCTAGAAGACCAATATAAAAATACATTCACTTTCCCATGGGGAATGTTTGCATACTGAGTTCTCTCATTCACTCTTTACAATGCACCTGCAACCTTTCAGAGAGAAATTTTGGATATATTCTCTGATTTCGTTCATGGTGGATGATTTCACACCTTATGGTGATGTATTTAAAGAACCTTTTAATAACCTAGAGAAAGTTCTCATCAAATGTATATTGACCAAGCTATGCCTCAACCATGAAAAGTGTCACGTGTTAATGAAAAAAACATGGTTTTAGGACATTTTATATTTTTTTGCAAGTATTCAAGTGAACCGGGCAAAAATTGAGGCAATTCTCAGGATTCCTATCCCTTAGACACCAAAATCGATACATAGTTTTCTTGGCTACGCTGGTTATTATCGAAGGTTTATAACACATTTTTCAAAAATTGCAGTAACATTATATGTATTAACATGAAATGTGGAATTTATTTGGAATAATAAATGCAATAATTATTTCGTAGAATAAAAAAAACAACTACATTCAACAACACTAGTATAACGAGGTCCCAATTGAAAACTCTCATTTTGTATATCCTCTGAAACCCTCTGTTATTTACTTCATTGGAAAAAACTTGACGTCAACAAACTAAATTATATAGTGATGGAAAAGGAGTTATTGGCTATCATTTATGTTGTTAACAAATTTCGTCGTTATATCACTAGCTATCATGTTTTCTTATATAAGGATCATTATGATATTAAGTATTTAGCTTATAAACCGATTACTAATGCCAAAATGACTCGTTTCTTTTGTTGCAGGAGTTAAAAATCACCATCAAGGATAGACCAAGGAAGGAAAATCTCGTTGGGGATTTCCTATCCATAATTCCACCCGCGGATGACTCATCTCTTGTAGAAGACCAATTTCCAGAGGAGCATTTATTCACAGTACCCGCTAAAACACCATGGTATGCTAATGTCACCAACTATGTAGAAGTAGGGAGGTTATCTTTGCATGTTTATCATCGAGAGGAAATATAAATAATTGAGAATAGTTCTCGGTTTTCCTGGATATAAGATTTCATTTTAATATAGGAGAAGATCTTCAAATCTACATATGCATAAGGGAAGATGAAATTTATGATATCCTTAAAGCCTGCCATGACGAACCTTGTGGAGGTAATTTTGATGAACGAATAATAGGACATAAAGCATTACATATGGGTTACTTTTGGCCAAGAATATTTAAATATGCTAAGAATTATGTTCAAGGTTGGGACAACTGCCAAAGGATGGGGCATCGTATTCAATCTGATGAAATTCCTCTTTAGACGCAGTTGGTGGTGGAACCATTTGAAAAATGGACTATGGATTTTGTGGGCCCCATTAAACCTCCCTGAAATCAGAAATATTATATTTTGGTTTGTACTAACTATGTTACAAAGTGGGTGGAGGCGAAATATCTTTCAAGAGCTACAAAAGAGGCAGTTTCATATTGCTTATTTGAACTCTTTGTTCGATATGGCCTACCTAAAGAACTTGTCATTGATGGAGGACCACAATTCACAACTCATAAAATCTCAACAACATTGTAGAAATATGGCATTAAACACATAATTACCGCATCGTACCATTCACAAGCGAATGACCATATTAGAAGCAAAAACAAAGTGTTGGAAAATATTCTCACAAAAACAGTGGCTATTAATCTTTGAGATCGGAATTTTAAACTTCCTGAAACCCTATGGGCCTATCGTACTACTTGGCATATTACCACAAGCCTTTTACCTTACCAATTTGTGTATGAAAAAAATCCAATTTTTCCAATTGAGTTTTAGATTAAGACCCTTAAGACTGCGCTAGAAGTCATATTGGACCTCTCAGAAGCACAAAAACAACACCTAGAGAAACTTAATGAATTACAAAAATGTGTCTTGCCTCCTTTCAACAAAAATCCATAGTTCAACAAAAAAGGGCCAAATGGCATGATCGTATCATGAAGAGGCAACTGGGAATTACTGTATGATTCCAGATTCCAAGAATTCTTGTGTAAACTTCAAATCAGATGGTTAATCCCTTCTGAGGTCAATGCAGTATGTGATAATGGAATAGTGTGTCTTGCTACTATAGATGAATCTGGTGTCCCTTTCCTTGAAAATGGTCATCGATTATGCTTATACCATCAATGAGTCACAAAGGATTCTTTTCTTCACAAAATCATAAATGCTACAAATTTGGAAATCATAGGTGGACAGGGGAATGTCCTGACCCCTGCAACTGGGTAAATTTATTTTTTAGTTTGAAAAAAAAAAAAAAAATATATATATATATATATATATATATATATATATATATATATATATATATATAATTTACTTATACTTTTATTGTTTTTATTTTTGGTTACTTTTGTTTTCATTGTTTTTATGTATATATTTATTTTTACATAATTTTTTCTACCTTACGTCACAGCTGCTGCAAATTCAAGTCACAGTTGTTGCAACTTCAAGTCAGAGCTGATGTAACTTCAAGTCACAATTGTTGAAACCTCAAGCCACAATTATTGTTCCTTTGCTCAAGTTTGAATAAGATTAGTTCCTTTGTATATTTCAACAAGACTTCTTAGGTATAATTATCTCTTTATCCCCTAATATTTTAAAAGCGACTATGATTTATTAAAAAGCTTACCCTTTTCCTCTCATCATACACTTCACCATATTGGAAATCAGTTGGGGGGAGAGGGTTGTGTTATTGTTGAACCTTCAATATTTGAATGATAACAACTCATGTCATGTTAGTTATCATTTTGAAGTACCCTTTTCAAGCAATTTGTACAAATCCTTACCAAAATAGCATTAGTGCTATAATTTTTTATTGTGGACCATCCCCATGAGTATTTACACTAAATTTAAAAAAAAAATAAGCCTTAACGACTATATACATGTTTTTTTTTAATTCTCTAAAACACTCCATCTTACTTCACATTAAAGTAGCCATGAAAAAGGAACTATGGTGAAAGATGTGCTCAAAACCCAACTTAATAAGTGAAGTAGTGTGCTTAGTAAATAAAATCTCGTACCATATATATATATATATATATATATATATATAATAGGAAGCTGGAAATATAAAAAAAATTGCTGGGGCATTGAACAAGTTTGCTGGCAACGAGGCTATGCTTGTATGGTACGAAGGCAAGCTCATCAGGGTACTGAACATGCCTACTGGAAATGGGATTATGTTGGGTAAAAGGCATATATAAGAAATTAGCACAACATCACTCACCTTACTAAGGGCCTTGATCGCATTCAATCACCGTTAGTCCTATGGTCAAGATATTAGGGGAACAAACTCCATACTTTGGCTTTGAGATAATGGCTCAAAATCTCTTATAAACATAATTCTTTGATGCTTTCATTTCAAATATATGGGAACACTATGGGATGTGGGACCCTTAGAAGCTATTCTTCTTTGCTTACATCAATAATATTTATCATAACCTTGTTATGATAAAAGGGAAATTCTTACTAATATAACAATGATTTAGTATATCTCTCTAACATTAATATTTTGTTTTTTTCACATTAATTCACAAGTCCTTGATGTTCAATCATCGTAACATCATTATCTTTATATCAAATGCGTCAATCATTAAATGAAGTCTTGAAAATTTCAAAAAAGGAAATCTCTTATATCAATGTTAAGATTTTGGCGACGACTACATCGTTGTCTGTGAGGCAAGTTATATAGATGTATGAACTTTATCTTTGTATTATTATTTGAAACAATTGATCAAGTGACTCCTTCTCTCTGCTACATCCGATTTTGCTATTGGCTAAGGACGACCATTAAAATAGGCTGTGGGGGGTGGGGGTGTGATGCCACAAGTCCTTCCCATCACCTTGTTGTACCGATCTGTATGCTTAGCCATCATTCAAGTGTTGTTATCATGATCATGTCATGAAATCTAAGAAAATAACTATACCAAATTCCCATAATTAACAAGATGGGGGGTCAGTCAATCTAATATGAGTTGAACCAGTTGCGAGCTATAAAGGAGGCACGCAGAATTTTGAACCACAAACAATGGGTGCACTACTTCAAAATAATACAAGGCTTTGATAAGGAGATTTCATTATAACTTATGCAAAATTTGAATGACGGGATGAAAATGGTAAGAAATTACAGGTTCAAGTAACTGAGGAGGCTATAGTTGAAGTTACAGGCTTAGCAACACAGGGAGAAAAATGGTATGAACAATACACTTCGCTATAATATGCATCTCAATTTTTTTCTATATGAATGTCAAGAATTGGTAAAAAGGGGGAAAGGTTACAACCCCAATTCACTTCCAAAACCATGGAGAGAGTTAGCAGAGATAATTCAGATATATGTCACATGCAATGGGATATTTGACGTGGTTCAAGCTTGCCACTTGAAATTGATGGCACTCTTAAAACAAAAGGTATATCTTAATATCCATTTCTTTTTCAAATTTATTCTATATGAAACTACACATAAAGTTAGGTGAGCTAAAGAGACCTCTATATTTGTGAGCCATCATGAATTGATTAAGCTTCTAGTTGTAAGAATCTTATGGTAGAACCAATGAACTTGGGGACAATTTTATTGGAATGAATGAAGAACTAAGGGATGAAAAAAATAATAATGAGGAAATCCATGCGGAAAATCAAAATAATAATGAGGAAATCCCTCTAGAAAATACCTCAAAAATCCCTTAAGCTACAATTGGAAATGAAAACCTTGAAGTTACAATGGAAAATGAAATCCTAAGGGTGAAATTGAAAGAGAGAATTCTGAAATTAATGCTAGAGGAGATGATGGGGAGAATTCGACTAATCGGTTGTTGCCTGAGCAACTAAACTCTCCACCAAATGAGGAAGAAGTTGGAGGAGAAAATATTGCAGCCCAAGGAGAGAAAATTGATAATGTATCAAAAGCTCTTCAATCTAAAGCTCCTCAACTTGAAACCTTTCACTCTAAGACAACCCTCTAGTCATAATACTTCACTCTTAGACAACCCTTCAACCTGAAACCATTCATTCAGAACCTTTCCAATCTGAAATCCTGTAACCAGAAGCCATACAATCAAAACAATTTCATTGTGAGACTCTTCATTTTGAAACTTTTCATTCAAAAATCCTTTGACTAGAATTAGAGTGCTTGACACCTAATTGTCTTCAACTAGAGTCTTTAGAAACTGAAGCCTTTCAATCATAAACCCATGTTACTAGAAAACCTAGTAGGGTAGAAAATCATATAACATCATTCTTAGATACCTTACCCAGGGGAAGGAGAAATCCTGTCTGACCGTCTAAATTATCAGGAGAACATAACTCGTCTCCTATTATGTGTCTAGGAATATGAGCTATCTCTATGGGTAAAATAGATATGAATGAAGAATCTTTTGGTGGGAAACAAGAAGTTTGTTTGGATTAGGATACACATGAGAAAATGGAAACAATAATTTCTCTAGGTGAATTAGGGAAGGAAAAAATAATGATAGGATTGTGATTTAGGGGAGAGGAGATGAATGCAAATGTACAAAATCCTGAAAAAGTTCAAAATTTACAGGAAATGGACTTGGTTCAAGAAGTGCATAATGTTGAATATTCTCATGCATTGGAAAGGTGAAATTTTACTAGAATCTATGGATGATGAAAAGGAAAGAACAATTGTGGCTCAAGAACCTCTTGTTGATTCTTCAACCACTATAGTTTAGGAACCCCCTATTGATTCTTCAGACACTATGGCTCAAGAACCTCTTGTTAATTTTTTGTTATGAAACCAGCTCACAAATTAGAAGAAAAGAGTGATCAACGACTTAGAAATCAACAACTTCGAGTGGGAAACCTTGTTTAAATTACATAAATGAACAATTCTTAGATGATTCAAATGAAAAAACCTCCTTTCTATATATAGGAGTACACGGGGTCACAATATAATCCTAGTCGACCTAACAATAATAATGTAAGGGCACAACAATAACAATAAGGGGCTATTATGGGGCACAATAATAACCATATCTAGGGACTACAGGGGTACAACAATAACAATAAGGGGGCTACACTAACAAAAGTAAGGGACTAGACTAGTAATATAGGGCCCTAACCTGCCCCTCTCCTTCAAAAAATTGTTATCCTCAATGCTTGAGTAGTTCTGGATGCTTCTATATAAAATTCTCATCCTCCCATCTGGAGTCTTTAGTGGGTAAGTTATTCCACTTGATGAGATACTCTGAAATTGATTGATTTCGTAGCTATCGATTTCTTGTTTCCGTGACTGCTTCCGGTTCCAATATGATTTTTCCTTCCTCATCAAGTTCTATCTATATTGTCTGAACATAAATTTTTCCACCTATAACCTTCTTTAAGCATGAAACATGGAAAAATGGGTGCATTCAGGAAGAAGCAGGTGTAACAACCCCAATTTAACATGCAATTAATTATATCACATAAACAATGAATAATCAACCCAAAAAATGTTTAACTAATCATCATGAAATTTTCAGAAACATGAGCAAGACGACTTACCTGTAATGGTGCTTTCCTTACTTGAGACTCCAAGGTTGAATGCTAGCTGAATCCTACTGACCGCAACAAAGTTTTGGGGACAACTCTCCACCCAACCTTAGGCTCAGCTGTATGTAAACTTTCCACAGCTGGCCACCCCCGAGCCCTCAATCAACGTACTACTGCCAGGGTATCCTTTGCCTCACCATACCTTTCTCTCCAGAGAATGGATGAAAGAATGAATCCTTGAACCTTCCTCAATGTCTATTAAATAGACCAAACCATGGATGGGAACCACATGCACACATTCACTGTGTCACATGCAACTTAAGTTTTACTTAATTTAGTGTTCTCTTACTTTTTGTTAGCTTTACTTATTTTAGTGTTCTCTTGGTTTAACTCTTTGTTAATTTATTTACTTTTGTTAATTAATTATTTCTTTAACTTTCTTTCTATTAGTTTCTTAGTTTAACTCATTGTTAATTTATTTAATTTTGTTAATTTATTTAATTTTGTTAATTAATTATTTCTTTAACTTTACTTATCCATTTTATTTATAACTCAAGTTATTGTTTAATGTTTTATTTATTATTTATTTATTATTCTCTTGGCTATTTATTTATTTAATTATTTATTAAATTATATTATATTATTTATATATTATTTATTATTTTATAATTATTATGGGACATTACAGCAGGAAGCTCCAATTTGTATGCCATAGTACCAATATTCTGCAACACCTTGTAAGGACCATAGTACTTTGGCGATAATTTATTATCATTCTTAGCTTGCTTGAGGGACTTTTGTTTTTATGGTTGTAGCCATAAAAATACCCAATCACTTACATCAAAACTTCTCTCGCTGTGATGTTGATATGCATGTTGTTTCATTTGATTTTGTGCCAAATTTAGGTTATCCTTTAAGAGTTGGAGAACCTATTGTTGATGCTTGATGTGATATTCCACTTCTTGAACCTTATAATTTTCTTTTAAAGATGATATGATGGATGACAGATGATATCCATAAAGTGCCATAAATGGGGTCATTTTTGTTGTAGTGTGGAAGGAAGTGTTATACCACCATTCATCCAGAGGTAACTAATTGACCCATCGCGTTTGTTTATCAGTTACAAAGCAATGAAGATATCCTTCCAAACATTTTTTCACTATCTCAGTTTTCCCATCGAATTGAGGATGATAAGAAGATCTATGAGCTAGTTGAATTCCCAAACAAAAAAATAATTCCATCCAAAAATTTCCAGTGAAAATGGGATCTCTATTGCTTACAATAATCTTTGGGTTTGCATGTAGATTTTGAGTTGTTTCCATAAATGCAATAGCAATTGTACTCGCTTTAAATGGATGAGATAATTTATAAAAGTGTGCATACTTGGTAATTCTATCAACTACCACCATTATGACACTCTTTCCTTCGAACTTAGGTAAACCTGTGATAAAATCCATTGAAACCTCCTCCCAACGTTGACTTGTAATGGATAAAGGTTGTAGAAAACTCGGGGTATTAATTGCCTCAAATTTATTTTTCTGACAAACCAAACATTCTGCTATAAACTTTTGAATATGAAATTTAAGGCCATCCCAAAAAAAAAATTTCTTCACCCTGTGGTAAGCTTTTAAAAATCCTGAGTATCCTCATAAGGGACAGGTGTGCAATTCCAAAATAATATTTTGTTTTAATTGGGAATTATTACAAATATATATACAATCTTTGTACCATAAGGAATCATTTTTCCAACTAAATGTATCATATGTACTGGGATATTGCTGCAACTTTTGAATGAGTGTCCATACTTCTTCATCATTCTTCCATTTTTCCCTT
The DNA here is from genome assembly GCA_034641835.2 of Pinus albicaulis. Classification (NCBI taxonomy): domain Eukaryota; kingdom Viridiplantae; phylum Streptophyta; class Pinopsida; order Pinales; family Pinaceae; genus Pinus; species Pinus albicaulis. The sequence continues at coordinate 729,223,657 of CM076573.1, read as the reverse complement.
GCTTCAGTTATCCATTCTAGTTGGATAATAGAAATGGCACAAAGCAATGCTTCCACGTCCTCATCCTTTCTTGAGAGTGCATCTACAACAACATTTAGCTTCTCTTTTTTGTAGATGATTTCAAAGTCATAACCCAACATCTTTGTGACCCATTTTTGTTGCTCTTCTGAAGATAGTATTTGTTCCAAAAAGTATTTAAGAATATTTTTATCACAAAATTGATTCATGTTGGGTTGCTTCAATGGTCAACTTGGAGTAACTCTTTCAAACCACTTGCAACTATAAATTAGCCTCTCCGGTGTGAGAGGGCTCTCTCAATTTATCTAATGATTTTCTCAATTAGGTATTAAATCAGATGGCTAACTCTGTGAGTATCTTAATGTATTTGATTGCAGGTGAAAAATGGGATAGATTTCACTACCATTGGGCTCATGGAGTCAGTAATAAGGAATTCAGTGACAAATGAATCTGCTTGTGGAAGTTGAGGCTTTTACTGTTTTAATGGAAGGACAATACTAACACAAAGAAATATTCAGTAGCTCAATGTTAAAAGGAAGTCAGAGCATGTGTGAGATGAATTCTGAGTAATTCAACCACAAGATACTGTAATTAATATAAATAGAGACATAAAACATAAGTTCATTGAAACATTCCAAGAATCTCAGGTGAAGCAAAAACAAAGTCTATCTATATTATTGATATCAGACATTAAAATAGTAGCAGTGTCAATTCACCATCTCCCAACCCTTTCTAAATCTAAAACTATCTCATTTATAGAGTGAGGGCTTATACAAATGATATTTCACCTTACTCACCTCTAATTCCCACCTTAGAGACCTATTTCAAGCATGATTCTATCACTTGGAGACTTCCTAGGGATATTTCTGTTTTGTAGAGTTTGAATACAAAAAGGACTCTTCTTTCATTAATAATTCAACAAATCAATTTAATAACCCTTATCAACTACAACCAACTAATTTTCTGAATGTACTAGAGTGCTGATGTGTCATTATGCCACGTGGATGTTGAGCTGGACCTCCTCCAAGTCAAATTTTTACATTTGTTTCACAAATTTGGTTAGTGAAAATTATGAAAAATAGGTTTCAAATATGAGTATATAATTTCCAAACCCTGATGTATTTGCAGAAACTGAGAGAGGTTTTTTTATATGGACTTGTGCTAAAGAAAAACCTCTTTCATATTTCCAAAATATTTTTTAATTTGGTCTGAAATCAAAATTTAAGTTGACTACTAAAACAATCATGTACATAAATTTTCGTAGCGAGTTTTAGTAGCGTGGGAAAAATGGATTTTCCATCAATATTCTTGACTTCTTTGTTGTTCCAACACCTTCATTATGTCATGACACCTTGCAACCATCGATATCCCCCCATAAAACATGCCAAAACTTGATTTTAAAGCAAAAAATCACCTATAGGAATTTTCGTAGCGTTTTTCTCGCTTCAAGCCTAAAACACGCTACGAAAACTCCTAAAAAAGGAAAAAATTTCATTTCAGAAATGAACTCATATTTCCTAATTCTTAATATATTTTTCAAAACTAGAGGATTTTTTTGTAGATCAATTTTTTTTTAAGAAAAACCTCTCTTGTTTTTTTAAATGCCATCTCCAGCTGTCCAAAATTTGCATTTGCAAAACATGTATAAAACAGGGAAATTCTGTTTTCTGAAAATAGGGCCGAAATGCATCCATGTGTTGGACATTGGATAAACCAACGCTCCCCGTGTGTTTCGCTACATGGACTAACTGCCTCTCGTGGATCCTTATCTTCGGCGATACGATCGTTGACTAACACCTGCGGGTTTTGGTCTAACGGCAATCATGATTCCCAACAATTGGTATCAGAGCCAAGTTCCTTTTGTACCAGTTTAACCACTGAAAGGAGATTCGAGGTCCTTGGGATGGCTAGTCAAGAAGGAAGCTCAACCAATAAAGCCCCTTTTTTCACCGGTGCTAATTATGCCTTCTGGAAAATCAGAATGAGAGCATACATAATGTCTCTAGGAATAGAATTTTGGGCTGCTGTGGAATTTGGATATGCCCCAAAGGCAACTGACTCAGAGAAAGAAGCTAAACAAAACTTTGTAGCTAATGCAAAAGCCATGAATGAAATCTTAAATGGACTATGTGAAGCTGAATTCATCAAAGTAATGCACAAAAAGACTGCCAAAGCCCTGTGGGATACTCTTGAAAATATCCATGAGGGAAACAAAAAGGTGAAGACTGCCAAACTTCAAGTATATAGAGCTCAGTTTGAAAATTTAAAATGAATGATGATGAAGATTTCGGAAACTTCTTCTTAAGAGTTGCAGAAATTGTTAACAATATGAAAGCTCTTGGAGAAACCATACCAGAATGTGTAATTGTACAAAAGATTCTAAGATCTCTTCCACCCAGTTTTAACCCCAAGGTGTTTTCCATAGAAGAAACAGCTGATTGGGAAACCTTGACCATGAACCAGTTACTTGGAAATCTAACAGCCTATGAGATGAGACCCCCACAAAAGAAGCCAAGTGCGAGGGAGCCAACTTTTAAAATAGAAAATAAGAAAGAAGAAAAGGAAGATATATGCTCTTGCTCTGATGAAGAGGGGGCCAAGTTTGTCAAGAAACTGGATAGAGGCTCAGGTAAATATAAAGGTAAACTTCCATTCAAATGCTTTAACTGTGGAAGAGTTGGACACTATGCTGCTAAGTGTCCTCATAAGAAAGCAAGGAATCAGGCTCAAGAATCAGAGAAAACTACATCAAAGAACTGGCAGAAAGGAATGAAATTCAATAGAAAATATTTCTATGCTCAACAAGACAGCAATGCATCTGAAGACTCAGATGAACCCTCAAGTGAAGAAGGAACCTCTGAATTTTTATTGATGGCCATAGAAGAACTCGAAGGACTCATTCTAGAATATGAAGAAGAAGGTGAAGTTGACCTTGAGGGGGAGCTAAGAAGTGCCCTGGAGGAGATTGATAGACTCAAACTGAAGTGTAGAAAACAAAAATACATTCTCCTCAAGTATGTAAGAGAAGAGAAAAATTCAGAAGTCCTCATGTAGCTAAAGGTAGAGCTTGAAGAAGCCAAGAAGATAGAAGACATGTTACTTAAGAAAATCAAGGATAAAACTCAGGAACAAGAGAAGTTGGAAGAAGAAGTAGTATGTCTGAGGAAGAAATTAGAAAATGCTCAAAGAAAGTGTCTATAAATTCTTCTCAAATGACAAGCCCTAGTAAGTTGAACGAAATTCTGGATGCTCAAAGATCTCCTCTGATAAAAACTGGGATAGGCTATGAAGGAGAATCAAGTAAAGGCAAAGAAAAGGAAAACAAAAATATTATTTTTGTAAAAGCAAAGAAGGATGATGAAGCAGCTCAAATGATTCCTTCAAAGGAAGAAACACGCAATGAAGGAGACAGAAACCAACAGAAACATCTAATAACAAAGAATGGAAAAAATATTCAGCCTATAGAAAAAGGCTCATATACCCCTGAGTATGTCAAATTTGGAAGCCATCAAAGGAGATTTTTCCCTCCACAAAACACCACAGGTTTCACATGTTGGGGACACATTGTCATATCAATACACAAGAGGTGAGTAATTAACCAAAGAAAGGACAAATAAAAAGAGACTGGCTCAAGCAAACAAATGGAGAAGACAACCTCACATCAGGTATGCAAATTGTTTCTATGGTTATTGTTTTTATTGTAAGGAATTTGGCCATAAAATCATTGAGTGCAGAAAATATGGACAAAGATTGATGTTCAACACCTCAAGGAGGTTTATGAATCAAGGAGATTTTACTCATACACACAACTCTGCGAAAATTATGATCAAATGTTGTGTATGCAATAAAATTGGACATATGCCTTCCAAATATCCTCTTGGAGGATGTGGTTCATCATCTCACAAAAGATACCAAACAAAAGGATGCTTCCAGTGGAAAAAGAAGGTGAATAAATGTGACCTGGCTCTAACTGCTCAAGACCTGAAAACCCAATGGTATTTGGCCAGTGGCTGCTCAAAACATATGACTGGAGACAGAAGCAAGTTTGTAACTTTTGATGAAAAGAAATTTGGTAATGTTACTTTTGGCAATGATAAATCAAGAAAAATCAAAGGAAAAGGCTTAGTCAGCCTAGATAATGGCAGAGGAAAGGCCCAATATGTACTATTTGTAGATGGGATGAAATAAAATTTGTTGAGTGTCAGTCAAATGTGTGATAAAGGCTGTGAATTTATTTTTAGAGAACAAGACTGTGAAGTCAGATCAAGCACCACAGGAAAGATTCTGCTCAAAGGTGTTCGAACAGAGAGTAATGTTTACATAGTGAAAGAGGAGGATGAAGCATGTCATCTAAGAAAACTTGACGAGTCATTTTTGTGGCATAGGAGATTGGGACATCTCAGCTTCGACCATATCATCAGACTAAGCAAAAAGAAAGCTATCAGAGATATGCCAGCAATAAAAAGGCCTTCAAATACCATATGCAAATCTTTCCAATTGGGCAAACAGACCCGGACATCCTTTAAGACCAAAGATGAGCTATCAACAAGAAAGACACTTCAGCTTGTACACATGGACCTATGTGGACCGTCAAGGACTAAAACACCAAGTGGAGAATCCTACTTCATGCTAATAATAGATGATTTCTCCAGAATGACATGGGTTGCATTTCTCAAATATAAATCGGAAGAACTTGAAAAATTCAAGATATTCAAGGCATTGGCATAAAATCAAACAAGATGTAAGATAAAGTGCATCAGATCAAACAGAGGAGGTGAATTCACAGACTATGAATTTGCATACCTATGCAATGAACATGGAATAAAACAACAGTTCACTATTGCAGGGACACCTCAACAAAATGGAGTGGAAGAGAGACAAAACAGGTCTGTACAACAAATTTCCAGAGCCATGATGCAAGAAAGCAACATTCCCCAAACCTTCTGGGCAGAAGCAGTACACACAGCTGTGCATATCCTTAACAAGGCTCACTTAAGGCCAAGAAGTGACAAGACTCCCTATGAACTATGGCATGGTAAACCAACTTCAATCAAGCACTTTAGAGTCTTTGGAAGCAAGTGTTACATAAAGAATAATGATGAAAATCTGGGGAAGTTTGATGCAAGAGCAGATGAAGGGATATTTTTAGGATATGCTTCCAAGAGTAAAGGTTACAGATGCTACAACAAGACTCTTCGAAAAATTGTGGAAAGCATTGATGTAAAATTTGATGAAGAACTGCCAAACAAGGCAAGAAGTACAGGTTGCAGCAATCCTCCAGAAGATTATGAAGAAGAGAACCAAGATGATGATGAAGCAAGCAAGACAACAGAAGATGATGAACTGAGCTCAAAAGCCCCCTCAAGATACACTCAAAAGAACCATCCAGAAGATCAAATCATTGGAGACAAGAGTGTAGGAGTCCAGACAAGAAGGCAACTAACTGAACAGACATAAGAAGTATACATAGCTATGTTATCACAAATAGAGCCAAAGAAGTTTGAAGAAGCTAGCAAGGAAAAGTATTGGGTGAATGCTATGAATTAATAATTGGACCAAATTGAGAAGAACAATACGTGGGAATTAGTTCCTAGACCCACTGAGAAAAATGTCATAGGCTCAAAATGGGTATTCAAGAATAAAATGAATGAACAAGGACAGGTAATCAAGAATAAAGTCAAACTTGTATGCAAGGGATATTCACAAATCGAAGGTTTGGATTACGATGAAACATTTTCCCTTGTATCTAGAATGGAAGCTATAAGAATGTTTCTGGCCTTTGCAGGCTACCATGACTTCAAGGTATATCAAATGGATGTGAAATCTGCCTTTTTGAATGGAGATATAGAAGAAGAAGTCTACATGGAACAACCAGAAGGATTCTCATTAATAGATAAGGAAGACTATGTGTGCAGACTAAAGAAGGCTCTATATGGACTGAAACAGGCTCCTCGTTCTTGGTACTCAAGGCTGGATAAGTAACTTGCAAAAACAAGGCTTTAAGAGAGGAGGAGTAGACAACAATCTATACATAAAAGCCCATGAAAATGAACTCCTGATTGTTGTAGTATATGTTGACGACATTATGTTTGGAAGCAACAAAGATGAGCTAGCAAAAGGATTTGCTGAAGAGATGAAATCACAGTTTGAGATGTCTATGATTGGAGAGCTCACTTTCTACTTAGGACTTCAAATTCAGCAAAATAACACAGGTACATTCATCTCACAGGAAAAACACTTAAAAGAGATGTTGAAAAAGTTCAAAATGGAAGACTGCAAACCTGTGTCAACCCCCATGATCATTGGATGCAAGCTATGTGTTGATGATGGATCTGCTGATATAGATCAAAGACTTTACAGATCCATGATAGGAAGTCTGATATACCTAACAACATCTAGACCAGACATTATGTTGGCAGTTGGACCAAAAAAAAATCACCTTCTAGCAGTCAAAAGAATATTTAGATATCTACAAGGAACTGTATAGTATGGGCTATGGTATCCAAAATACAAGAGCTTCACATTGACAGCATATATAGATGCAGATTGGGCCAGTTGTGTAGATGACAGGAAAAGCACAAGTGGAGGTGCATTCTACTTAGGAAAAAGTTTGGTGGCATGGCTAAGCAAGAAACAAACATCTATCTCTCTATCTACAACAGAAGCAGAATACATAGCAGCAGCAACATGTTGCACACAAGTCATGTGGATGAAGAAAACCCTACAAGACATGAAGGTAAGCATTGATGAACCTATCTCTATCAAATATGATAATACAAGTGCTATAAGTATTTCAAAAAATCCTGTACTTCATTCAAAAACTAAACACATCCCAATCAAGTACCATTTCCTAAGAGAACAAGTAGCACAGAAGGTAGTGAAGTTGGAATATGTGCCAACAAAAGAAAAAACAATAGATATATTCACAAAACCTCTTGCTAGAGAGCCATTCGAATATCTGAGAAACAAAATAGGGGTAGTGTCTTCAGATACTACTCTCTGAAAGAAAAAGAAAGCTTCTTTCCAGGGGGAGAACATAAAAGAATACATCATTCCAGGGGGAAATCAGTCAACAAAGAGAGCCATAAAAGGGCCAGAGCAACTAAACAGAGCATGAAACGGGTCCTCAAGATCAGAGCAACATGGACGAGATTAAAAAGCACACTGGGAAATGAGCAACCCTTTGCCATTGATTTCAAAGGGGGAGGAAAAGAAAGCAACAGAAGAAAGGGTCCTAAAAGGCAAGCAGAGGAAGTGTATTGCCATCAAAGCCAAAGGGGGAGACTATTAGAAGTGTTTTCATTGATGGAAAAGGATAGCAGCAGAGGCAGAGGAGAAGACAGTTTGGTGAATGAGGGTTTTTTTACATTTGACAGAGCAGCAGACTATACATACCGAGAATACAGAGACAGGGCAGTAGAATAGACAGAGAGTGCAAAGATCTAGAGGGGGTTCCAATGGATAAGAGAAAGAAGCACAAACAGTTAGGGGAATATTCAGGGCCACAGCGCAAAGTTGAAAATTCATTAACGCTCATCCTATGGAAGCTTTCATATATAGACAGAGTGATTTTTTACAGAATCCAGATTCCAATCTTGAATGAGCAGTGTCAATTCTGATAGAACTGTTGTTTTTAATATGTGAAGGCGGCGAGAGCACAACGAAATGTTTATAATAAAATGTTGAAGGGTTAAGATGGAACCCTAAGGGTAAGAGGTGGAACCAAGAGTTAATCAATAAAAACCTAATGCAGTCGGGTGTTAAACCTTATGGTAGTGTTGTATTAAAATAACAATGAAACATGGGTTTATATGTTAAGGCGGTGTTCATATATTGAAGTGCTGAAGAAATATGAAATGAAACCTTTGAACGAAGTATATATATTTACAAAGGCGCAAAGAATTTGATGAAGCGGAACCATGAATATAAACGGAACCCTGAACGTGAACAGTAAAACTAGCGCTCAAAAACCAGTGGGTTTGCGCAATAGTTGAAGTGGTATCAGAGCGTATGTCACGAGTTCAATCCACACGCGGCTCGCGTTGGGGGGAGATTGTTGGACATTGGATAAAACAACGCTCCCCATGTGTTTCACGACATGGACTAACTGCCTCTCGTGGATCCTTATCTCCGGCGATACGATCGTTGACTAACACCTGCGGGTTTTGGTCTAACTGAAAGCGTGATTCCCAACACCCTGTATCTCCCAATTTATAGCACCTTTGAGAAAAGTGAAAGATGTTATCGTTATTTTATATGTTCTTGAAAATAACCTCTCTTAGTTTCTTAAAATGCTTCTCTATTTCCTATAAACTTCCCTTGCAGTTGACTGCTCAAAATTCAAAAAATAGAGAAATCTCCATATTCGCTACGAAATTATCAGGTGTTTTCATAGTGTTTTCTATTGTTTTCTTGTGTAAGAGGCTACAAAAAGTTGAAAATTTGGTAGGTTTATCCTTTGAGTCAGAATGCATGGGGAATGACAACAAACATGGTATGGGACCGATTTGACATGAAATGGCATAAATGAAGGTGATCTCAAAACTTAGGATAGGCTTAAGAATGGAAAATTTTTCCTATACCACCTTGAAATGGCTAAGGAGACCTTATCCTCTTGATGAGTGAAATATATAACCATGTCAAGAAATTTTTCACAATTTTATGAATGATAACAACTATGATGATCAGTTTTTACCTTGAAGTGTCTTCCCATTAGGTAAGGTCACAATTTATTTAGTGCATGTAGTATTGCCAACATTTCCTTCTCATAAAGAGTTTTTTGTAAATAATTTCCTTTGATTGGATTAATTTCAAAAAAAATGGGTCTTCTTTCTTGCATTAAAACAACACCAATTCCATTTCTTGAGGCATCACATTCGACAATAAAGGTTTTTGTGAAGTCTGGCATAGCTGAGACTGATGCTTGGCACATTGCCTCTTTAAGATGTTCAAAGGCCTTAGTTGCTTGAGGAGTCCATAAAAATGCATCTTTCTTCAATAATGTTGTTAGAGCTGTTGATATTCTCCCATAATTCTTAACAAACTTGCGATAATAGCTAGTTAACCCCAGAAATCCTCGCAACTTTTTTATGGTTGTGGGGACTTTCCATTACTTAATGGAATTTTTTTTTTTTAGGGTCTACCTTAACACCCTCCTGAGATACAATATGACCCATATATTCCACCTCTTGTAATCCAAAGAAACAATTGGAGGTTTTTGCATATAATTGTTTCTCCTCCAATAGTTTGAGCACCCTGTCAACATGTTGAACATGATCCTTCCAAGACCCGCTGTAGATTAGTATATCATCAAAAAATACTAACACTAATTTTTTAAGTAAGGGTTTTAAAATGGAATTCATCAATCCTCTAAATGTAGAAGGTGCATTAGTAAGGCCAGAAGGCATGACCAAAAATTCATAATGACCCTTATGATTTCGTAATGCTATTTTCAGAATGTCTTTAGTCTTCATTCTGATTTGATGATATCCTGAACAGATATCCAACTTGGTGAAATAAAATGCTCCATGTGATTCATCCAATAATTCATCAATCACAGGAATGGGAAATTTATCTTTAATAGTGAGCTTATTGAACTCCCTATAATCTAGACACATGTGCCATGATCCAACCTTCTTGTGCACCAATACTACTGGAGCAGAGAATGAACTTTGACTAGGTTGAATTATACCAACCTCTAGCATTTCTGCAATCATATGTTCAATTTCTCTCTCTTGGAAATAAGGATATATGTAAGGACTGATGTTTGGAGGAACAATTCCTGGAATCAAATGAATAACATGATCATGATCACGAATAGGTGGGAGTCCTTTGGGATTTTCAAACACCTTGGAATGATTGTCCAAGAATTTTCGGAGATCTGGAGAAATAGATGATTTTGATGTTGGAACTTCTAGTGAGCATAATTGTGCAATTACGCCTCATTTTTCTTTCTTCAGAAGCTTTTTCATGACATTAGAGCTTATTGTCTTTCCCGTCTTCCCTGTGATACCCCGTAACTCAACTTCCTTTCCTTTTGAATTTTTTTTCAAGAAGAGTTCTTTTAAATTAAAAGCTATCATCCCCAAATATTGTAACCCTTGTACTCCTAGTACAACATCAGCACCACCCATTGGAATGGAAATAATTGGAATATTCAATACATATTCCCCCATGGGTAGCTTGATATTATGGCACTTTCCAGAGAAATTTATATTTCCTCCATTTTCCACCATCACATGACACTCTGGCACTAGGTATAGGAAGCAATTCAATTCCTTGGCTACCTTACAATGAATAAAATTATGGGTACTACCCGAATCAATAAGCATTATTACATTTTTATTCTTGATATGTCCTTCTATATTGAGAGTTTGAGGAGTTGTAATTATTTCCAATCCATTACAAGATATGGTTAGATCCATTTCTTCTTGCTCTAGTGTTGGTTCTTGGTGTATATCCTCTTCTTTTTAAGTTTCTTGTTCCTTTTCTTCCTCCTCTTCACAATCTATGTAAAATATTTTCTTCTCAAAACACTTATGACCTTTAGTGTATTTTCTATCACAAATATAGAAAAACCCTTTTTCTCTTTTTTCTTCCAATTGTTGTGGTGTCAACCTTGTAGGTTGTGGAAGTATAGGAGTAGAAACACTTCCATCTGTATAGTTATGAGTGGTAGGCTTCCTTGTCGCCATAATTTTGCTTTCAATTTTCTTTCCAACATGAATACCTTCTCCAATGTATCAGGTTCCCAAAGGCGAACCTCATGTTCTATGTTATCATTTAGAGTCACTTTGAAGATATCAATCCTATGTTCCTCTCGAATATTATTTACCCTTATATTCAATTTTTGGAAATCCTCAATGTGCTCCATCATTGAACCCTTTTGTTTGAGATATATTAATTGGCTAAAGAAGGTGTTGGTTTATGAGAACAAATCCATCGATACCATACAAACTGATTTTGTTCTAAATATAAAGTTGCAATGTGTACCTTTTGTGTGTTTTGTGTATTATGGAGCTCAAATTATTGCTCCATTTTTAGTATCCAAGTTATCATATCCTTGCCATAAAAATTCATCATATATATATTTGGAATATGGTGTGTCATAAATCCAACATTAGAGTCTATGAAATCACGATTAACATTTCTTTTTTTCTCATCATGAGTTTCATCTACTACCTTTTCGCCATTAGGAAGCTTTTCTTGTAGCAACTTTGCCAAACCTTCCTTCAAACCTTCCATTTCTTTCTTCAAATTTTCCATGTTTCCTTCTATACCATGGATATTAGCTTCCATTCCATCCATCTTAGCTTCCACGCCATCCATCTTAGCTTCCATGCCATCCATCTTGGCTTCCACGTCATCCATCTTAGCTTCCATGCCATCCATCTTAGATTCCATGCCATTCCTAAAATCATCCATCTTAGCTTCCATTCCTTTATTCAAACCATCCATATTAGTTTCCACACCTTTCTTCAAACCATCCATCATAGCTTCCATTTCATTTTTTATTACTCATTGCAAGAGCGAAATTTGTTGCACTTGGTCTTGTAATTTTGATATATCATGTTGCACTTATTCCTCTTCATGAGTCATAGTAGAGCCTTCTATGGGCTTAATGGGCATTGAATTCTTTTTAGGAAAAATTTTAGAACCCAATAGTGATATCTATGCTTCAATATTCCCTTGGAATCACTTCAAACTGATTTTTCAAACAAGACTTATGCTATTTTATAAAAAAAATACACACCTTTTTCTTTTTATTGAGGAGCTTCATATTGAAATTGATGTATCTCTATAATTTAGGATCTCCAATATTTTATCTTCGGTCCTTTAGTAACCCTCTGAATCTTCTTTCCAATGCCACATGTCTGGCCTGACTTGGATTCTTCAAGGAAAATTTATGTCGAATCTCCCACAATGACCCAATTATGCATTGGTTCAGTAGAGAGAACTTGTACGGAATGCCATGTTTCATTGTTTCCTCCTTCGGCTCTAAAATCGATATACCAAAAACCAAAATCCGTTTAATTTCGGCCACCTTTTATATAATTCGAGAGATTTATGGTGATTTTCCCAAGGTCACCTCTTTGAGATGAAATTCGGGAACCTACAAAAATCCTACCTTCCACAGATCATATCTCTGAAAATATTGCGAACCAATATATTAATTTTTTCCATGAATTTCCTCCAGATTTCGGCGCAAATGGGTTTTTTTTAGCTTCTGAACCTTCGTAGAAAAAAATTTATAGGGAAAATTGCATGATGACCTGTTTGAAGCAACGAAACCCTAGAATCCAAAGCTCTGATACCAAATGTTATGAAACCAGCTCACAAAATAGAAGAAAAGAGGGATCAACGACTTAGAAATCGGCCACTTAAAGGGGGAAACGTCCTTTACATTACATAAATGAACATTTCTTAGATGATTCAAATGACAAAACCTCCTTTCTATATATAGGAGTACATGGGGTCACAATATAATCCTAGCCGACCTAAGATTAATAATGTAAGGGCACAACAATAACAATAGTGGGCTATTATGGGGCACAATAATAACAATATGGGGACTACAGGGGTACAACAATAACAATAAGGGGGCTACACTAACAACAATAAGGGACTACACTAGTAATATGGGCCCTAACATTTTCCAACTATTATAACTCAAGACCCTCCTGTTGATTCTTGAGACACTATTGCTCAATAACCTCTTGTTGATTTTTCAACTACTATAACTCAAGGCCCTCCTATTGATTCTTCAACAAATGAAGCTTAAATTCCTTAATTTTTTCCTTCAACAACCCCTTCTAGAAGTCATAAATAGAAACCTAAAAATCCTATAATAATAAGGGATGAAAAGAGGAACAAACTTTTGAGAAGGGTTGTCACGTTGAAAAAATAAAATGCCACCCTAAAAAATAAAATATAGGAGTTAAAGAGACAATTGGAAATTGGGAAAAAAATTCAAACCAGTCAAAAGACAAAAGTTGTAACACAACATAGAGGAAATATATGAATTCCATACTATGGAAACTCAAGCTAAGTGTTGAGGTTCAACAAGAAGATCCTAGTGAAAATTAAGAAACTACACTAGGATGGAGCCTCAGGATATTTTTAGGTGGATGTCTATTTATAGATGCATGAGAAATTTCTGTTTATAGATGATGTATATTTATAGATGTATGTGCAAGTTCTATTTATAGATTACATGTCTATTTATAGATGCATGTCGACTATTATTATCCCTTAATAATAGTTGGACAATAAACTATAATCTACTCTCAATGAGCACTTGGAAATAGTTAACTAAAGTGGAAAATCAGTTAGCTATAGGAATTTTGAGTTAAGAGGTTGGTTGGTGGGACATACAGGTTGAATTAGTTGTAACTGAGTGATTCAAAGTTGCAACAGAGTTGGAAGTGATGTTATGAAAGTTGTAAAGTAGTTTAACTCAGTTAAGTGAGTTAAACTCAGTTGTGCTAGTTGTAACTGAAGATACACTAGAAAGAGATCAAGTGAATTAATTATTAATTAATTCACAATCAATGGTCTCACATGAAACTGAAGATTTACTATTATTAACTGCATGCATGTTAGATCCAGTGGAGACCCTGTTGAGATCTAGGTGAAAGGGAATTTGACTATCAGTTGTGATATTATCAGTTGCACACATGAAACCACACACACATTGGATGTGCCCACAAGGATTACGCAGTCAAGGCAGGTAGGATTGCATTCATTCAAGGATTTCTATCAGCAGGTATTATGCAATGGAGGTAGGCTGTCTGGAGGCAGTAAATTGGCTAAGGAACTTGCCAAATTTTGTATGATAGTGTGAGACAGTTAGCTCATGTACTGAGAGCTCTTGGATTAGAGCTTTGTATGTAATTGTTTCATGATCCATGATATAATACATTAATAGAATATAGTGGGGTTTTTAGCTATAATCTTTCCCTGGTAAAATTATTTGTGTTATGTGTGATTGATCTTTCTGCATGATATTGTAATTGGCGATTGTGTTTTAAATTTCCGCAAAGATTAGTAGAAGTAATTATGTATTTAACAGTAGCATATTATTGTTAGATCAGGAGAACCCATGATATACAAGTATTTTGTATTAAATTTCTACATGGCATCAGAGCATAGGAGATTTTAGTAGTGAAGAGGAGCTGAGTTTGTTGGTGGAAAGAATTTGAATTTTCAAAAATAATTTCTTGGTGCTACAGCTGATTCAAGATCAACATGGATTTCAATGGCTTGTGGCTAGAGTATGCACTCGAGGGAAACTCGAACTACATTGCTTGGAAGGACAAGATGGAGGCAATACTCGAAGACAATGGCTTGAAGGAATTCATTTACAATGATGTTCCTAAGCCTGCTTCGTCAAATGTTGCCAATCTTGATGCATCTCAAAATAAAGTGGCAAAGGCGAGAAGGATTCTGTTAGAAGGAGTACGAGCCCACATTTTCTCAAGCCTTCATGGGAAAGCCACACCATATGCTATGTGGAAGGATTTTACAAACATTTTTCAAAGCAGTAACAACCATAGGAAATTGGTGCTCAAAGATAAACTTAGAAAGATCAAGATGGAAAAGGGCGACAACATTCCAAAGTATCTTGAAAAGTTTGTCCAATGTCAAGATGAACTGGGGAATGTGGGAATAATTTTTGTTGATGATGATTTGGTGAGCTTGGCTCTCTTGGGACTTCCTAAGATTTGGCACAGTTATGAAGACTCTATCAACAAACGAGAAAAAATTTCGGATTGGGAACAAATGTGGTCGGATCTAGTGCAGGAGGAGTTTAGGCGGAACACCAGAGATGGCTCTTCATCAAAGCATGATGATGAAGAGGATTGTGCTTTGGATGCCAAGGAAAAGAAGGGGAAGGGGAAGAAATTCCATTCTAAATTTGATTCTAAAGGTAAGAAGTTAGATATGTCCAAGGTGAAGCGTTTTCACTGTCACGAACATGGGCATCTTGCTACTAATTGTCTGCTAAAGAAGAAGAACAAGAAGGTTGTTGGAGCTGCAGATGGTGAGGCATTTGCCTCGCAATTTGAGCTTGACTTCTATTTGATCCCATGCATGGTTTCAAGTGCATTTGGATCGGTGTGGTATTTGGATAGTGGTGCTTCCTTCCACATGACGGGAGATAATGAGATTTTTAGTGACTTAGAGGAGAAAGATCTCCATATGCACATTGAGATGGGCGACGACGGACGGTACAGTGCAGTTGGAATTGGTACCATTACCTTTTAGAGGGATTAAGGTAAACCATTTCAATTGAAAGAAGTGATGCATGTTACAGATCTGAAGAAAAACTTAGTCTCAGTCACAATGTTGGAGGACAAAGGCTATGACGTTGTTTTTAGCGATGGAAAATATTTCCTGCGACATAAAACAATGGGTCAAGCCAAGAGAATAGGGATTCGAGTTAAGAATATCTACAACCTAGAGGTAGATGGTTGCACTGCGATGATGAGAAAGGTGAAAAAATTGGTGAGCTGGGATGAGGGAGAATTATGGCACAGGCGATTAGGCCATCTTCATCATGGAGCCTTGAAAGTCATGCAACAAATATCTATTGGACTTCCAATGGGAACACTTGTTCAGTTAGATCAGTGCAAGGGTTGAACCATGGGAAAGTATGTAAAGTCCACCTTTCATGAGAAGGAGAATTGTGCCTCGGGGATCCTTGAGAGAGTTCACACAGACGTGTGTGGACCATTCTCAGTTGCTTCAATAGAAAAACATAAGTACTATGTTATTTTTGTTGATGACTTTTCTCGTAAATTCTAGATCTTATTCATCCAGAATAAGTATCAAACATTCTCAAAGTTCTGTGAGTTTAAGGCATTGGTAGAGAAAGAGTCGGGGAAGCAAGTGAAGGCTCTTAAGAGTGATAATGGTGGAGAATACATCTCTAACGAATTCAATAACTTTTGCAGCAAAGAATGAATTCGAAGAGAACTCATAGCGCCTCATAACCCACAGCAAAATGGGGTCGCAGAGAGGAATAAAAGAACGATCATGGGTGCAGCACGAGTGATGTTGCATGAGCAGGGCCTACCAATGCATTTGTGGGCGGAAGCATGCAACACTGTGGTTTATTTTCAAAATTTTTGTCCTCATAGAGTACTTGGCATGAGTACACCTAAAGAAGCTTTCACTGGTAAGAAACCAGATGTTTCACACTTTAATATTTTTGGCTCATCTGTTTATGTGTATGTGACCAAGGATGCCAGGAAGAATTTGGAGCCGACTGCTGAAGTTGGGATTTTTGTGGGGTACATAGAAACACCCCATAATTATCATGTTTTTTTCCAAACAGTCGAATGACTATGGTGCGACGGGATATAAAATTCGATGAGGGGAAAGCCATGTGGTTGTCGCTTGAGAGGGAGTTGGACTTTCATGCGGAGGAGGAACTGTTGGTTCCCAAAGATGAGTCTCTAGATGTGGATCAGCCACAAGAGGAGGTTCATGTAGTGGAGTCCACTCACACAAAGCCAACCATAAGAACTGGAAAAAGGTGTACCGCAGAATCTGATAGGCTGAGACTTGATGTTGCACAGAATGTAGGAGCCCCTACTTCATAGCACAAACAAAGATAGTCTCCTGACCGATTTACTGGATACATGGCTCTCATGAGAAAATGTATTATGACTGAACCATATTCCTTTCAGGAAGCAGTGTAAGAGCCACATGGGTAGATGTAATGGTGGAGGAGTATGACTCCATTGTCAAAAAAAGTGCTTGGGAAATTGTTCCAAGGTCGATTGATAAATTAGTGGTAGGTTCAAGATGGATCTACAAGGTAAAGCAAGTTGCCGATGGGAGTGTTAAGAAATACAAGGTCATATTTGTGGCTTGGGGCTTCTCACAGATTGAGGGGATATATTATGAAGATACCTTTGCACTTGTCACATGGTATTCTTCGATAAGGAACATCCTTGTTCTCTTAGCACAAATGGGTTGGTGAATTTATCAAATGGATGTAGAATAACCTAAAGGTTTCGAGATCTTCAACAGCGAGTCACATGTGTGCCGACTCAAAAGAGAATTATATGGTTTGAAGCAAGCACCCAGTGCTTAGTACACTCAGATAGACATCTATTTCACCGGATTTGGCTTCACCAAAAGTGATGCAGAAACCTATATTAAATTGTGGTGGAGGGTAAGATTTTAATCATTGTTCTTTATGTTGATGATCTAATATTGACTGGAGATGAGCAGCTAATACACTCATTCAAGGAGGACCTTGCAAGGGAGTTCAAAATGAAGGATATGGGCCTCCTTCATTATTTCCTTGGATTGGAAATATGGCAGCGAGATGGTGAAATTTTTGTGTCTCAAGGCAAGTATGCAATGGAGATACTGGGTAAGTTTCACATGGAGGGCTACAAACCCATGGATACTCCTCTTTCAGGAAACTGGAGGAAAGAGGATGCTACTTCTGGAGAGGTAGTGGATGCTAATGTCTATCGACAGTTAGTGGGTTCGCTAATGTATCTAGTGAACACAAGACCAAAAATTTTCGATGTGGTTAACTAGCTAAGCCAAGCTATGGTTAAGCCTACCAAGTTCTTTTGGAAGTCGGCAAGCATGTTCTCAGATACCTGAGGGGCACATCAGAGTATGGTTTATGGTACATACAGGTGGATGAGGTGAATTTTCATGGCTTCACAGATGCAGATTGGGGGGCAGCCCAACGGATAGAAAGAGCACATCAGGGGGGATATTTAGCATTGGATCTACAGTTGTTTCTTGGTACAGCAAGAAGTAGAGATCTGTGGCACTTAGTTCAACGGAAGAGGAATACATGGCAAAAAATCAAGCTACATGTGAGGCTATCTGGATGAGAAAGATCTTGGTTGGTTTTTTTGGTTCTCATTTAGATCCGATAGTGATTCATTATGATAATCAGAGTTGCATTAAACTCTCGATTAATCTTGTGTTTCATGATCGATCTAAGCATATAGATATTTGGTACCATCATCTCAGAGATTGTGTGCAGAGGAGAATCATATTGCTTCAGTACATTCCTATGAAAGATCAGGATGCATACATTTTGAATAAAGTGCTCACTAGTAGCAAATTCAAATACCATAGAGACAGGATCAGGGTGAATGATAATCCCGTTCTTGTTGAGAGGGAGTGTTGAGATTCAACAAGAAGATCCTAGTGAAAATTAAGCACCTACACTACGATGGAGCCTCAGGCTATTTTTAGGTGGATGTCTATTTATAGATGCATGTGATCCAGGTGGATATCGGTGGCCGCCCACCTATTCCATTTGGACCGACACCATCAATTCTTGCATCTTTTCACATTCAGCACAACTTACCATTTTTAGCAGGTTTTCGGGTCCTGCACTCTCGAAGTTGTTTTGGGGCCTTAATGATCCAGGTGGATATTGGTGGCCACCCACCTATTCCATTTGAACCCCCACCATCATTTCATTTAGTTTTTAAGTTGTAGCACAACTTACTATTTTTAGCAATTTTTCGGGTCTTGAACTTCCGGAGCTATTTTGAGGCCCTAAACGACATTTTATGGGAAAATTGAGAGCAACGTGGGTTCATAGATTGATGTTTCTCACATTGAAAGTTTTTCTCCTTGGATAGATCTTTCTAAAGAGCTATTGAGTACGTCAAACGGAGATTGGATGCCAAAGTTACGTCCCCGAGAAGTTGAAACACCAATTTACCCAAACAGGGCCCACAGTTTTGGCGCTTCATCTCCTAGGGTTAGGTTTTTGGTCGTTTCAATTTTCCCATTGTTTTTCAATAATAAATAGGCCCTCAAGCCTCATTGTAAGAGGTTTTAGAGGTCTGTAGCCACCACATCTCTTCTCAATTATTCACTACCAGCACCCTAACTGTTTTATTTTCATTATGTCTGTAAGCATATTTTAGTGATTTGATATTAATGAAATGAAGAATTATTTCCACTGCATCTCTATGTTTATGGTTATTTCTATATTTTGTTGTGTTCCTACATAAATTCGGATCAATGGTATCAGAGTGGTTTTCTCTTTCTTTGTTTTTATTTGCATGTCCCCAACGCGGTCAGGGTATAAGGAGTTAGGGCTCGATCTGGTTGAACCCTTGCAAGATCAACCTTGCAAACCCCGACGACCTCCCATGGCAAAAGAAAAGAAATATGAGGGAGCAGCAGATCCTATCAAAATATTGCTTGAGGAGGCCCTCGAGAAACAAAGGAATGCGATGATGGATAACTTTGCTCAGATCCTTCAACGACTGCCCACCTACGGCGCATCTGCATCCAACAGCCACTCTGGAGGCGCCACTCCCTTCAAGGTACAGGTAAACTTTTACATTCCTATATTTGAAGGCCAGATAGATGCAGACACCGTAGATAGATGGTTACATTTTCTGGAAGGGTATTTCTTGGTCCATGATTTTTCCGACTGAGAAAAGATTATTTTTTCACTCCTCAAAGCCACTCCCCATGTCAAAGACTGGTGGGAAACCTACTGTGAGAAAGAGAACGAAGGGGAACCCTCTCTGTTCTTGGCCACACCCACTTGTAATTCGTTCCGAGACGGCATCAAGGAACAATATTACCTCATGGGGAGCTATGAGGACACATACATCCAACGGACCACGTTGCGGCAGCAAATGGATCAAGATGTGCACGAACTAATGAATTTGTTCCACACCCTGTTCACAAAGTTGGGTATTAAATATTCAGAGAGACATTTGGTGCTCAAGTACCGTGGTTGTCTGCACAAACACATTCAGGAGGAAATGGAGTTCCTAGACATTACATCTCTTGGCACAACATATCGTTATGCCACCAAGATCAAGCAGAAATTTAAGCAGAAGAAGCGAGACTTTGGATCTGCGAATCCGAAGCTAGGGAAGGTGCCCTTGAACCGCAGAATGAGGGGAAAGTCCAAATTGGTGCAACTCAAAACAACACCACAAATCCAAAGAAGGACTCAGGGAAGTCGTGTGAATTTCATAACAGCCCCACTCATAGCACAAATGAGTGTCGGGCTAAACAGTCATTGGTAGCTGAACTAAAGGCACCCGAATCAGATGCATTTTCTGATCTTGAGTCAAAACCAAACAAAGGCAATGACAAAGGGAAGAAGATCATTGATGCAGATCCCAGTGCCATTGTTGCCACCACCAAGATCTAGAGGGACGATCCAAAGGATCCAGAGGAGGGGGAATGCCTCTTTCATTCGCAGATGTGGGTGAAGGGTTCTCCGATGCAATTTATTATTGATAGCGGAAGCCAAAAGAACCTCATTTCAGTAGAGGTCGTGAAGAGGCTCGGCCTACCGACCATAGCACACCTACAACCATATACCATCGGGTGGCTCCACCCGGGGAGAGATCTCTGCATCCGCCAACAGTGTCGCCTTCCGTACAGTATAAGGCCATTCACGGATGAGGTATTGTGTGATGTTGCTCCTCTTGATGTATTATTAGGCCAACCATACTTATGGAGGCGACATGCTATGTATGAATCTAGGCCTTTTTTTGTTGTTATTACTTTGGGAAATAACTTGTACAGGATATCAGAGGTAGTACCGCCTCCTATCATCTCTTTGACCACCGCAAAACAACGCAATAAGATTGTTTCCCAAACTATGAAACTTATTTTCCTTACAACTTGCTCACAGGGAAAGAAGAATATTGTGTCTACAACCTCGAAGCAGGGCTCCCCTGCACGGCTGCAACAGATGGACAAAGTCATGGAGGAATACGAGGAAAGTTTCTCCTCACTCACAGAGGTTCCTCTCCACTGTCAGGACAAGCACTCCATTGACTTGACCCCCGACGCACTGCTGTCTGATGTTGCCATACCTCATGTGACTACACAGACATAATCCTCACATGTAATTTCTGAGGCTGATAAAGAAACCAAATTTACTAATTGCATCTAGCATGTCCGCCCACAGGTCCATGACATCTTCGACAACAGAACGTGCCTCATCTCATGGAGGATCTCAATGCAATGGGGACCATTTCTTCTTAAGGAGGAAGGAATGATCTAGGTGGATATCTGTGGTTTCCCACCTATTCCATTTGGACCGACACCGTCAATTCTTGCATCTTTTCACATTCAGCACAACTTACCGTTTTTAGCAAAATTTCGGGTCCTGCACTCCCAGAGTCGTTTTGGGGCCTTAATGATCCAGGTGGATATTGGTGGCCACCCACATATTCCATTTGAACCCCCACCATCAATTTGTTCAGTTTTAAGTTGTAGCACAACTTACTATTTTTAGAATTTTTTCGGGTCCTGAACTTCCGAAACTATTTTGAGGCCCTAAATGGCGTTTTCTGGGAAAACCGAGAGCAACATGGGTCCATGGGTCCATGGACCATGTTGCTCACATCGAAATTTTTTCTCCTCAGATAGATATTTCTAAGGAGCTATTGAGTGCGTCAAATGGAGAACGGATGCCAAAGTTACGTCCCGGGAAGTTAAAACACCAATTTACCGAAACGGGGCCCACAGTTTTGGCGCTTCATCTCCTAGGGTTAGGTTTTTGGACGTTTCAGTTTTTCCATTGTTTTTAAATAATAAATAGACCCTCGAGCCTCATTATAAGAGGGTTTAGAGGTCTGTATCTGCCACATCTCTTTTTAGAGATTCGCTACCAGCACCCTAGCTATTTTATTTCCATTATGTCTGTAAGCATATTTTAGTGATTTGGTATTAATGAAATGAAGAATTATTTCCGATGCATCTCTATGTTTATGGTTATTTCTGTATTCTGTTGCGTTCCTACATAAATCCGGATCAGCATGAGAAAATTATATTTATGGATGATGTCTATTTATAGATGTATGTGCAAGTTCTATTTATAGAGTTCATGTCTATTTATAGATGCATGTCGACTATTATTATCCCTTAATAATAGTTGCACAATAAAATATAATCTATTCTCAATGAGAACTTGGAAATAGTTAACTGAAGTGGAAAATCAGTTAGCTATAGGAATTTCGACTTAAGAGGTTGGTTGGTGGGAGATGCATGTTGACTTAGATGTAACTAAGTGATTTGAAGTTGTAACAAAGTTGGAAGTGAAGCTATGAAAGTTCTAAAGTATTTTAACTTAGTTAAGTGAGTTAAACTTATTTGTGCTAGTTGTAACTGAAGATACACTAGTGAGAGATCAAGTGAATTAATTATTAATTAATTCACAATTAGTGGTCTCACATGCAACTGAATATTTACTACTATTAACTACATGCATGTTAGATCCAGTGGAGACCCAGTTGATTTCTAGGTGAAAGGGAAGTTGAATATCAGTTGCGACATTATCGGTTGCACACATGCAACCACACACACATTGGATGTGCCCATGAGGATTGCACAGTCAAGGCAGGCAGGATTGCATTCATTCAGGGATTGCTATCAGCAAGGATTGCGCAGTGGAGGCAGGCTTCCTGGAGGTGAAAATTTGGCTAAGGAACTTGCCAATTTTTGTATGACAGTGTGAGACAGTTAGCTCATGCACTGAGAGCTATTGGATTAGAGCTTTGTATGTAATTGTTTCATGATCCATGATATAATACATAATAGAAGATAGTGGGGTTTTTAGCTATAAGCTTTCCCCGGTAAAATTATCTGTGTTATGTGTGATTGATCTTTCTTCATGATATTGTAACTGGCGATTATGTTTTAAATTTCTGCAAATATTAGTAGAATCGATTTTGTATTTAATAGTAGCATATTATTGTTAGATCAGGAGAATCCAGGATATACAAGTATTTTGTATTAAATTTTGACACTAAGGAGATAATTATGACAGAAAGTGGTGTACAAATAGATGATGTACCTCCATATTCTCCATTAATTTTGGAATTCGAAGTAAATAAGTTAAGGATAATTATGGTTGAACACCAGAAAGATACAGTCCATCAAAGGGAGCATCATAAATTCATCAATAAATTTCATGAATTAACAAATGTAGAGCTAGAAACAATTGCAAATTATATGTTGCCCAAGAAAAAATTGGGAATTTGCAAGGGCGAGTTCATTAGGTGACCCAAGTGAAAAAATAAAGTTTCTCTATGATTCCAAACATTATGGATTATAGGGCTCTGACTTGTAATGATGCTTTATTTTTAGTAGAGAAATATTTGATGCTTAAAATTGAAGTTGTACAACATGGTCTTTCTTATGAATTTTCAGATGTTCTAGATTTTATATCAGTATTTCGTAAATAGAGTGAACCCACAAAATATCTTCTATGTGAGTTATACCTGCATAATTTCTTGTTGGTTGAGAAAAGGATTAAGAACATCGTGCCATTTGTTGGAGATGTTAAACTCCAAGCTCTTATATCCTTTGCTTGAAATCAGATCAAATGGAAGAAGGCTTGCAATACTTTTGAGCAAAATGAGAAGAATTGTGAATCATAGGTCAAGGGAGAACCCAAAAATGCATTTTGTACATTTCGCAAACATAACAGATTCAATAGATAGTTGAATGTTCCTTCTACACTAAAGGTTATTCATGTAAGAGTATCGATTTAAAGAATTGAACACCTGAAAGATATTTTAGAAGATGCAACCAGAGGAGACAAGTTGAGATGGAAAAGGTCTTCAAGAGAAATTAAGTATAGGGAGCCTTTCAACCTTCATAATTTTCAGCAAACCCATTCCAAGGTTAGTTCTTATACTGCCACTATCATGGAAGTCAATGTCAATTGGATAGGATGTAGATATTGTTTCCCTATCATATGGTGTCCACTATCACAATATCAGTCTGAATACGAGCTCTCTGCACAAGGCGAGTATCTGGATCTTCAAGAGATCAAAGCTAGAGCTAGATTCTGATTCTGAGGAGAAGAAATTACTTATGAAGCTTATTCCCTAAGTGCTTTGCATGTCAATTACCTGTTTTCCCGATATGAATAGTTGCATGAGGACATGAAATTAGGTCAATTGGTGGTGATGTTTGGCCTTGTATTTGTCTTATTTATTATATCTAATTCCTTATCTCTTATATCATTTTGTTGTCCTTTTTGGTCAAAATTTACATTCTTTTGCTTATTATAACTTAGACCTTGGTGTAATTTATGTATTTATGAAATCATGTTATAATGAAGAGAAAAAGGTCATTTTACCTATAATTAAGCTAAGAAGTTGTAGAACGAGACTTTGCTATCAATAGGGATTTTGAAGATGGAGGCAGATCAGTTGCATCTAGAGTGATTTTTGGTTGAAATGCAAGATCCATGAGAGAGGTGTTCCCATGATAAGGTGTTAGTTGCAGCAACATAATTTTTGGTCTCTCTGTTAAAGATAGAAGAACTATCTTAAATAAAAAAGAACCTCATGAGAATCCTTTATTCTCAAGACGTTCCTAATTTTGTTACACTCTATTGTAATTATCTTTTATAATATAAAAATAGAGGAAGTCGCCTCTAGGGAGATGATGAACAATTGTTGAATTAATACAGATCTAGGAAATATGTTCTAGTTGTATTTACTTTTCTGAGACTTTTTAATGAAAATAACTATTAATTAAATTGAGTCTTCGTTTACTTGTATTATGATTCGAGTTTCTTCTAAAGACAGACCGACTCTTGGGCAATTGGGCCCACTCCCCTGGACAGGGTGTTGTCTCGCATATGTAAAATATATTAATTAGATTTCGTGTTGTTCCTTTATAAGTAGTCATTGTTTCTTCATTTGCATGGTAAATAATTCTTTTGAGTTTTACTTATATCTGATATGTATGATAATGATATCTTTTATTGCATCATTTCTTGATTGTTTCTTCTTTATACATGTATCTGTCGTTTCTTTAGTTTCTCATTTTTGTTTCTTGAAATAGGAATTGTTTTTACTTAGTGATAATTTTTTGTTTAATTATGTGACAGTTAAACAACTGAAAGCGTATTAGATTATGATTGAAGCTTTTGTGTGTTGTTCCTAAATTGAGCTTATAGGTTTAACTATTATGTAAATTAGTACAGTGGATTAACTATTCATTCGAAACTCATTTTTGTAAGTATGGTTTTGATTTAATTTCGAAACAAAGTTTATTTCCATCCTTCTCATTTACTCTCTCCATTTTACCTTCTTTGTTTATCAAGCATGGCTAGATATAATATATTGTAAGGGTGAGCATAGGATATATTTTCCTTTATCAAGTAGGAATATCAAGATCATAGATAGTCTCATGTATCTACTAGTATTAGCCTCTGGTATTTCCCTACATAGATTTTGTCTACTACCTCGAAATAAAAAGACGCTTCCTAGGTTGATAGTTAAGGTTTAGGTAATTAGTTGTTTATTTTGAGAAATTAAAATCCCCAACAAAACATTCATCCAACAACAAAAGGGATCTTGAAACTCTTCAACACACTAAGGTAACTCTTTTGGAGAGGTCTTGACTTGATTTTGTTTGCATTTTTGAGCTTTTATGAGGCAACATAGTGCCACATTGACCCTTTAGGTAGTGATATAGTGCCCAAAATACCCTCAATCCAACATTATGGTCTTGTACTTGGTCTTGTAACTTGGTTTTAGGCTCTCCAAATCTAGTGTAGCACCATCTTAACCCTTAAGACAATGTTATAATTCCCTTTTAAGCCTCAAGCCAGTGCCATAATGTTTGAAATTTTTTTCTTGAGTCTCTCTCTTCATAATTTGTCTTGTGAGGTTGCTACAACATCCTCTTGAGCATTAGTATAACACCGTAATGCCCTATTAGGCCTTCAGAGAGCATTATAGCCTAAAAAAATTATTTTTTTGAGTCATTTTTTCTTCTCTTGAGCCTTGTTTTCCAATAAACCTCTAGCTAGTGCTATAGTGCCCCACTAAGCCTCTAGCTATTAAGTAAGTTGTTGTCATTAATATCAAAGTTAGGGGGAATCTCAAGGTGGGTACATGAGACCCTTTATATATATGTTAAAGTTTGGAGGATTACCAAAGTTAATGGGGGTCCAAGAAGGCATTGACCCAAGTAAATATGTTAGCTTGATTTAGAATAATATCAAACTAAAGTTAGGGTCAACCCAAAGGGCCAACACTCATATCGACCCTTTAAGGTAGATGTTAAATATCTATAATAAAAGGAGTCATGAGTGCTACAATATGAGTCAATGATATAATTATATCTAGTTCGATTTGAATAAGCAGGAAGAGGCTATTCGAGGAGTAGAGGATCGAATTACAAAGCATTATAATATTTGAAGAGGATGTGTGGTGTGAAGGGAAAAGAATCAAAGATAAGGCGTAGGCTCAATAGAGACAAGGAACATAGGAGCTAGATCAAACAACATATGACTAAGCAGGCGGTTCAAAGTACTAAAAAGATAGCAAGTCATTTTTTTTTAAAAACACTAAATTTTCTTATAATAATGTGAATTAGATCAGGAATATTTTTATTTCAAATTATCCTTTGTTAATTTATGCATATAAGAATTGTCAACAATAGATGGTCCATATATCGGGCCCTCAACATATCAATGTCTTTCTCAAAGTATTGTTTTATAATTTTAATTACATCTTAGTATGGGGAGGATCTTAGTCACAACCCCTGGTCACAGAGCGCTTAACACTTAGCAACCATGGCCTAGCCCCCCTTGGCATATCACCATTTTATTATAAGTGTGTAGCTTCAACATACTCTCTGATGTCTAGTATAAAGGCTCCTAGTCATACAATATGATCATAAGGCACTTAAGGCTTAGTTCGCATGGGCTAAGCTCCCTCGACATATTAGCATTTCATATTTTTATCAAAAAAGCATAACTCCTATGATTTTCTAATATCCCAGTATACTAGCTCTAGGTCATCGCCCTTTGGTCATAAGTGATATGAAATTAAAATTGAAGGTTTCTTGTAAAATTTTGCAAGCTAGTTTATGTATTATGGGCAATGGATCGAAATTTCAAAGTCAAATAAACTTAGTTAAGTTTTGTAGATTTTAGCAATGAAAAATAGAACATGCAGCATCATAAAACAACAATTTGATGACGAATTTCAGCCCTCCTAGGCTACATCTCTACGTCCAACTTCCAATGTTGTCCATTTAAATTATATTCTCAAATGTCAAATTGCATCAACATATTGTTAGGTCCCTATATTACTAGTGTAGTCCCTTATTTTTGTACCCTTGTAACCCCCATATTGTTATTATTGTTCCCTTACATTATTATTGTTAGGTCGGCTAGGATTATATTCTGACCTCGTCGACTCCTATATATAGAAAGGAGGTTTTGTCATTTGTATCATACAAGATTTTTTCATTTATGTAATGTAAAGGAGATTTCCCCCTCGAAGTGGCTTATTTATAAGGCGTTGATCTCTCTTTTATTCTATTTTTTGAGTTGGTTTCATAACATTTGGTATCAGAGCTTTGGATTCTAGTGTTTTGCTGCTCCAATCAGGTTATCATGGAATTTTCGCTATAAATTTTTTATACAAAGGTTCAGAACCTGGAATTTTTACCATGCAAAGCCGAAATCCTGAGGAACTTTGTGCAAAAATTTGAGATCTTCGTTCGCAATATTTTTGGAGATATGATTTTTGGAAGTTCGGGTTTTTGCAGGCTCCCGAATTTCATCTAAAATAAGTGACCTTGGGAGAATAGCCATATCTCTCTCTCTGAGCATCGGATTAGAATTCTGTAAAAAGTGGCCAAAATTACACGGACTGTAGTTTCATGTATATCAATTTCAAAAGTAAAGGAGGAAACAATGACACGTGGCATGCCGTACAAGTTTTCTCTACCGAACTAGTCCATAATTAGGTCATTGTGGGAGAATGGCCATACCTTTATCTTGAAGCATCCAAATCAGGTCTGATCTGTGGCATTCAAAATAAGATTCATAGGGATACTACAAGACTAAATTTCATATATTGAAGATCCGAAATCACAGAGATAATTCAGTTTCAATATCAAGCTCCTCAAAAGGAAGAAAAAGGTGTGTATTTTTTTCAAATTGCATAAGTCTTGTTTGAAAAATCAGTTTGAAGTGATTCCAAGGGAATATTGAAGCATATATATCAGTATTGGGTTATAAAATGCTCCCTAAAAAGAATTAAACCCCCATTAAGCCCTCAAAATAATCTACTATGACTCATGAAGATGAATAAGTGCGACATGATTTATCAAAATTACAAGAGCAAGTGCACCAAATTTCTCTCTCGCAAAGAGAAGAAAAAAAATGAAATGGAAGTTTTGAAGAAAGGTGTGGAATCGAATATGGATGGTTTGTAATATTCCCAAATGGGAAAAGCAATAATATAGTGCATAAAACTGGAAATGGCAGTGAATAAATCAATACACCATTATTTGAGACAAATGTACAGCCATTTTATTAAACATATCAGCAAATAATAGGAACAATATCTTGAGGATCAAGTCAGTCAAGAAATACAAAACAAGCCTATACTAAGTGAATATGTCAATACATGAGAAATAACTTCCATACAAATGCAATGAGCTAAGACGGCACAGTTTGGGGGCATAAACTGCTACAGAAATGATATAATAATGTAGATCTATTGTTATATAGCTCAAAAGGTGTTGGGGCTAGAGATCTAAACTCCCAAGCACATTTCCAAGATAACCTGAGAAGGGTTTCCTGAAATACACAAAAATGCAGAAGATACAAATATGGCCCTAGGGCTGAATAATCTCTACAACTGGATAGAAGATAGGATTTGGATGATCCGATATGGAAATGTATGAAAAACGCCTCCCATAGATTCTCCAAATGAGAGGCTAATCCCCTCACTGAAAATCTATCTCCCCCAACTAGGGCTCCAAACCTCTACTACAACTACACACTGAAATAACACAGTTTCTTCATTAAACTGCATTGTAACTAATAATAGTACCTTAGCCTGATGTTGGATGATGAAATGAGGCTCAATAATCTCCCTTACAATCCCTCCAGATGAAGGTTTTCTCCCTCTACTGGAAAACAAGCTCAGAAGTTGGGTTTCTCAACCGTCCACTACTGCACCCTGCAACACAACACAACCCTCTACAGAAACTATGTCATAGAACAAATATGGAGCTTGGCCTGATGTTGGAAGTGGAAATTGTAGTGAAATACTCTTCCTAGAGGCTTCTCAAGGGAAGAGGTGGGATTCCCGACCAGGAACACCCTGTGCTAAACATCACTTGCAATCTTATCTAAACAACCAAAGAAAGCAACAAGTCTAAATAGACCATATACAAATAATAATCTCAAAATATGAATTAATATGGTTTCCATCCTCTTCCTTATATAACTGATGAGCTTCCTCACCCTTGGCCCCACTCATTTAAGTCACTACTTCCATGCAAAGAGCATGGAAAATTTTAGGGGCTAATATTCGTAGGTGGGCTAATGTTCCATGTTTTTTCCAAAAAAAAGATTCGCCAATTTCCATTTTTTATAAAAATGATTCGCCCAAATTTTACCATATAAAATTATTTTAACTTTAATTTCGCCAACATTATATAGAAAATCATTATAAATTTGAATAATTTTTTAAATATATCAATAAAATTTTTATAGTTTTCATATTAGGGACTAGTGAGATTCGCCAATGTTTTAAACTTCAAAATAATTTCCCATCCTTAAAATTTTCCCTGGCAAAGAGTCTCCAACCAAAACTACGTTGTCCCTCATTGAATGCCACTCCTCCATAACAACATTGTTGATTTGGTCAAAGTTGACCCAGTATTCATGCTCCAGCTCCTTTTCACACCTAAGGGTCTTCATTCCAGCTTTTTAGATGACCTACATTCACACTAGGAGTGTATTTATTCCTACTAAGGATATTTATGGGTCTCCATACCCTATTATTCCTCCAAATAAGAAGAAAAACAAAATTTTGATAATCTAATTAGTTGTATGCTAATTTAGGAATATTACAATCCTCCCCTCCCAAATGTTGCTTATCCCCAAGCAACTGAAAGGATAGAATTGAAAATCCTCCTCTCCTCCTCCTGTAGCGTCCTCATATGATAAGTTCCTCACATGAACAAGATCCTCTCTCATCAATATGTCCCCAAGTTGCTCCTCGCAAGTGTATAAGTATGCCTTTTGTGAAAAATACAAATGGCTCTCATCCTGAACAAGTGGGATATCCATGGAGGCAACTATATGTGGTCTAGAGGCCTTCTTGAGGCATGGAATCAGAAAATGATTGGGAACCTTCCTCCCCATGTGAAGCTCCAAGCCCCAAGCTATCATCCACACAAAGTGAGTCACCCTCCAAAATGGTAACTCATGGAAAATATCCTCCACCTTTGGCTCCTGCAATGTAGGTGGGCTGCATATATGAACAGGATAGACCAAATGGCCTACCCCATGTTGTCTCTCTCTCCACTTATGAAAAGTGTAGAGCTGTTGTAGAATCTGGGCTGTAATAATATTTCCCTTAAGAGACAAAAGGACAACTGGATCTGAAAATACCCCTCCTCTAGTGTCATGAGCCCAAACCATCACATACAAAGAGAATGGTACATCATCACCATATGGTATCCAAATCAGAAAGATATCAAATTTTATGTGCAATACTGGATGGTACCAGTGGTTTCTCCAGTGGATATAGCGTAGTTTTGCTAACTGTTTTTTCCTAACATCATGTGGCAAGTTGTCTTTCAACAAATTTCTAGCTGTGTATGTTTTCTCATCTACTAGGTAGTATCAAATGGTATTATATATCAGCTGAGCATAACAATAATAACACCACATCTGCCCAAAGTCATGCAAAGAAGGGCTATCTCCATCATAATTTTTTGTCCTAGAATGACCATGAAACCCAAATATAATATTTCCCTCTTGTGGAGCAATGCACTGTACATAGATGGGGAGATAATGCAAGTACCTTGTGAAATGATCAATAAGTACAAAAATACATTTCTTTCCATGCATTGTGAGTAGGCTAAAAGTGAGGTCCATGGATGAGCCCTCCCATGAGAATCTCCCCATAGTGGTCTACAAAATGAAGGGATGCATACTCCCCTTGGAACACTCCATCAATAGATACATACTCCCAAGTGACAGCGTTGTTGGCCTTGGTGATAAGGCTTTTTCCATTCCATGACTCCATTATTTGACATGCCATATTCCAAAGCCATCCACCATCATGCTGCTATATGTGGGAGACTCCTCCTTATCCTTCAATGTTGAAGGGTATCCCCTTTGTACTTTTATTGTGCCATCCCTTTCTCTTGAAATATCATGCAAAGTAAGGGAGAAATTCAGCCCATACTCTCCCGAGAGTAGCCAAAGTAACAATAGCTCTTGTTGTCTCTTCACACCTCCATCATACAAACCATAGAGTGAAAACATAATGATTGAAATGAAGAATGCCACATAATCTCAATGCACCCAAACTCCATGTTTCCATATGATGCAAGTGTCATGTCAAGTCCAAACCACCAATATAATTTGGAGTAGGGTATGCCACATGTTTACGAAACTCTTTCAAGAGTAGCCAGCGCAACCTTGCCTCTTACTGCCCTGTGTCATAGATTTGCAAGTGGCTCTCCAACCTATTGCTCATCAACATCACCCATCCAACCAATGGTGAGTGTCTACTATCATGCTCCCAATGGGTATTTCTCCAAGGGAGAATACCATCCTCCCAAATCATATTTCTATCTTTGCATTTCATGGGATGTTGAAATACAATCTCCTGTAGATCTCCAAATCAAGACCACTCATCAATGACCAAGTTGACCCCATAAGGATCCAAATAATATGTAGGCAAAAACTTCTCATTAATATGTGAAGTTCTCATCAAGAATTATCCATCATAATAATGGAATATATCATCCATCATAATATGTCCTCCATCAACTATCTGCCTATCCACTGCTACACAAGTGTGTTGGTCATCATAATGTATCAATATTAGTTGGGCCCCCCAACTCATCACTACTGCTCAATGACAGCACTGCTGATCTCCATGATGGTGCATATTTTGTCTCATGATCATGCTCAATGCTGAACATATAGTTATGCATTGGATTGCTTAGGAAAATACTCGTCCTATCCTCCAAAAATATAAAATCCAACCCCAAGAGTTGTGTACAGCTCAACAATGACATACTAGGATGAATGTACATCTCCTCCTTGATTCTATCAAGGTTCCTCTGCGCAATGATAGTCTGCTTCTCGAAATCAGCAATGTTCTTTGACCCTAGGTCATGCATTTTCCCTGATATCATGTTCCCACAATCCTCCATATGATGTGCTAAATTAATAGGAAATGGAAATATGTGCATACCTTGGTAAAGCTTGGGAACATCTTGTATTGCTACAAGGGTTCCTTCCTCTGGTGTGATGACTTCCTCAACTACTGATGATGATGGCTACTCCTCTATCGATGCATCAGTGCTGGTATAAGTCTCCTCCTCCTAATGCATCTTCAGAATAGTGCATGGTACTCTAAATGTCAAGAGATCATGACCACTTTGCAAAGGTGCACATGTTCTTTCTCCTGATGCAAGTGCTCCTGTAGCAAGTGGTGGTGGAAGTTTCCTCTCCTCTGATTTGTTCTTGTCAAACTCCTTGATCAACCTTTGAGTAAAATCTAAATATGTAGTCACTCTTGCATGACTCAAATGGCTGAACCACCAAATGTTTGCTTCACCCTCAAGGTGCAACGCTACAATCTCAATGACTTCTCTTTCTACTACTGGATGTAGCAGGAATAATGCATCCAAATTCATTCCCCAAGCTCTTGATGTGCATGTGGATGAACCATAAAATGTATACAAGAGAAATATATTGTTGCAAGGTCTTCTTTCTTCTTTGATTTGAATGAACTGTGGGAGAGTTAGATTCTCCTTGAAAGCTCTTGATTGAGATCTGTATTTTGCAAGATACTCACTTAGAATCTCATGATCTAAGTGTCCTCCATCTCCATGCCTTTTATCTTCTTCTTCAAAAGAAAAGGGCATAATGTATTTCTTTGGAGCTCTACGCAATACCGGTTCCTTCTTCTGCTGATAGGAAGTACATGGACCTTCCTCATCTTGAAACCCTAGTGTGGTTTCATTGTCTTTCTCCATTTTTCTTTGCTTGACCTCCTTGGTGAGGTCCCTCGTAGATCTGAAAAGAGATGAGATAAAACTCATTCTTTCCATCATTATGATCTCTTTCTCCTTCTTCTTATTCTCCTGATAGCATCATGGATGAGATCCACAGGTTAAGCCAAGATTATGCTCTGATACCACTGTAATATTCCCAAATGGGAAAAGCGGGATATAGTGCATAAAACTGGAAAAAGAAGTGAATAAATCGTTACACCATTATGTGAGGCAAATGTACAGAAATTTTATTAAACATATCAGCAAATAATAGGCACAATATCTTGAGGATAAAGTCACTCAAGTAATACAAAACAAGCCTATACTAAGCAAATATGTCAATACATGAGAAATATTTTCCATACAAATTCCATGAGCTAAGGTAGTGCAGTTTTGGGGCATAAAATGCCACATAAATGATATAATAATTTATATCTAATGTTATATAGCTCAAAAGGTATTGGGGCTAGAGATCTAAGCTCCCAATCACATTTCCAAGATAACCCGAGAAGGGTTTCCTGAAATACACAAAAATGCAGAATATACAAATATGGCCCTAGGGCTGAATAATCTCTGAAACTGGATAGAATATAGGAGGTGGTTGATCTGATCTGGAAATGTATGAAAAAATCCTCCTATAGATTCTCCAAATGAGAGGCTAATCCCCTCACTGAAAATATATCTCTCCCAACTAGGGCTCCAAAACCTCTACTGCAATTGCACACTGAAATAACGTGGTTTCTTCAGAAAACTAAATTGTAACTGATAGCAGTACCTTAGCCTAATGCTGGAAGATGAAATGAGGCTCAAGAATCTCCCTTACAAGCCTTCCATATGAAGGGTTTCTCCTTCTACTAGAAAACAAGCTTAGAAGTTGGGTTTCTCAACCCTCCACTGTTTCACCCTGCAACACAACACAACCCTCTACAAAAATTGTGTTGTAGAACAAAGATGGAGCTTGGCCTGATTCCGAATAGTGGAAATTGTAGTGAAATACTCTTCCTAGAGGCTTCTCAAGGGAAGAGGTGGGACTCCCAACCAGGAACACCCTGTGCTAAACATCACTTGCAATCTTAGCTAAACAGCCAAAAAAAGCAACAAGTCTAAACAAACCATATACAAATAATAATCTCAAAACATGAATGAATATTGTTGCCATCCTCTTCCTTATATAACTGATGAGCTTCCTCACCCTTGGCCCCACTCATTTAAGTCACTACTTCCATGCAAAGAGTCTCCAACCAAAAATGATTTGTCCCTCATTGAATGCCACTCCTCCATAACAGCGTTGTTGATTTTGTCAAAGTTGACCCAGTCTTCATGCTCCAGCTCCTTTTCACACCTAAGGGTCTTCAATTCGGATTTTTAGATGACCTACATTCACACTAGGAATATATTTATTCCTAATAAGGAGATTTATGGGTCTCCATACCTTCTTATTCCTCCAAATAAGAAGCAAAACAAAATTTTAATATTCCAATTAGTTGTATGCTAATTTATGAATATTACAAGAAGGGAGTGGAATCTATTATGGATGGTTTGAAGAAAGGTGTGGAAGCTAATATGGAGGGTTTGACGAAAGCTGTGGAAGCTAATATGGATGGTTTGAATAATGGCATGGAAGACATGGAAGAAAAAATGAAATACAACATGGAAGACATGAAGAATGATCTAAAAGCAGACATGGAAGGTTTGACAAAGTTGATACAAGGCATGATTCCTAATGACGAAAAGATAGTAGGGGAAACTCATGATGAGAACAAAATAAATGTTAATCATTATTTCTTGAACTCTAATGTTGGATCAAAGACCCACCATATTCCAAATATCAATATGAGGAACTTAGATGGCAAGGATCCCGTAACATGGATACTACATATAGAGCAATATTTTGATCTCAATAATGTGAAAAACACACAAAAGGTACCTTGAAACTTTATATTTAGAACAAAATACATTTGTATGGTATCGATGGCTTTGCTCCCATAAAAAAATTGTGACTTGGTCAATTTTTAAGGAGGAAATGATAGCACATTATGAGGATACAAATAGCAACACCTTCTTTAGCCAATTGATAACTCAAACAAAAGGGTTCAGTGGTGGAGCACATTGAGGACTTCCAAAAATTGAATATAAGGGTAGCTAATATTCCAGAGGAACATAAGATTGATGTTTTCATAGGGACTTTAAAGGATAACATCCAACATGAGGTTCGCCTTTGGGAACCTGATTCATTAGAGCAGGAATTCAGGTTGTCAAGAAAACTTGAATGTGAAATTATGGCGACAAGGAAGCCTACCACTCACATCTATAAATATGGAAGTGTTGCTACTCCTAGAATTCCAAAACCTACAAGGTTGAAACCACAACAATTGGAAGAAAAAAGAGCAAAAGGGCTTTGCTACAGTTGTGATAGCAAATACACGAAAGGTCATAAGTGTGTTGAGAAGAAATTATTTTACATATATTGTGAAGAGGAGGAAGAAATTGAACAAGAAACATCAAAAGAAGAGGATATACATTAGGAACAAACCCTAGAGAAAGAAGAAATGAGTCTGACCATATACTGTAATGCATTGGCAGGAATTACCACTCCTCAAACTCTCAGATAGAAGGACATATCAAGAAGAAAAAGGTAATAGTGTTGATTGATTCGGGTAGGACCCATAATTTTATTCACTGTAAGGTAGCCAAGGAATTTAATTGCTTCCTATACCCAGCACCAGAGTGTCAAGTGATGGTTGCAAATGGAGGAACTATAAATTGCTTTGAAAATGCCATAATATCAAGCTAACCATGGGGGAATATGTATTGAATAGTCCAATTCTTTCCATTCCAATGGGAGGTGATGATGTTGTAATAGGAGTAAAATGGTTACAATCTTTGGGAACGGTAGCTTTTAATTTTCAAGAACTTTTCTTCAAATTTTTTTCGGAAGAAAAGGAATTTGAATTACAGGGTATCGCAGGGAATCCAGGAAAGATAATAAGCTCTAATGTCATGACAAAGATTCTAAAGAAATAAAAACGAGGCGTAATTGCACGATTATGCTCCCTAGAAGTTCCAACATCAAAATAATATTTTCTCTAGATCTCCAAAAATTCTTGGACAATCATTCCAAGGTGTTTGATACTCCCAAAGGACTCCCACCTATTCATGATCATGATCATGCTATTCATTTGATTCCCATAAGTTTTCCTCCAAACATCAGGCCTTACAGATATACTTATGTCCAAAAGAGAGAAATTGAACGTATGATAGCAGAAGTTTTAGAGGGTAGCATAATTCAACCTATTCAAAGTTATTTCTCTGCTCAAGTAGTATTGGTGCACAAGGAGGATGGATCATGGCGCATGTGTCCGGATTATAGGGAGCTCAAAAGCTCACTATTAAAGATAAATTTCCCATTCCTGTGATCGATGAATTATTGGATGTATTACATGGAGGAACTTATTTTACCAAGTTGGATCTTCGTTTAGGATATCATAAAATTAGAATGAAGATTGAAGATATTCTGAAAACAACATTTCAAACTCATGAGGGTCATTATGAATTTTTGGTCATGACTTTTGGCCTTACCAATGCACCTTCTACATTTCAAGGGTTGATGAATTCCATTTTGAAACCCTTCCTTAGAAAATTTGTGCTAGTATTTTTTGATGATACACTAATCTACAGCAGGTCTTGGAAGGATCATGTTCAACATGTTGACAGGGTGCTCAAACTATTGGAGGAGAAAAAATTATATGCAAAAACATCCAAATGTTTCTTTGGAGTACAAGAGGTGGAATATCTCGGTCATATTGTATCTCATGAGGGTGTTAAGGTAGACCCTAACAAAATTAAAGCCATTAAGGAATGGAAATTCCCCACAACCATAAAGCAGTTGCGAGGATTTCTCGGGTTAATAGGGTATTATCACAAGTTTGTTAATAATTATGGGAGAATAGCAGCACCTCTAACAACATTATTGAAGAAAGATGCATTTTCATGGACTCCTGAAGCAACTAAGGCCTTTGAACGTCTTAAAGAGGCAATGTGCCTAGCACCGGTCTTAGCTACACCAGACTTCACAAAACCTTTATTGTGGAATGTGATGCCTCAGGAAATGGAATTGGTGCAGTTTTAATGCAGGAAGGAAGACCCATTGCTTTTGAAAGTCGTCCAATCAAAGGAAAGTATTTACATAAACCTATTTATAAGAAGGAAATGTTAGCAATACTGCATGCACTAAAGAAATGGCGAACTTACCTAATGGGAAGACACTTCAAGGTAAAAACTGATCATGATAGTCTTAAACACTTTTTGGAACAAAGACTATCGTCAGAAGAGCAGCAAAAATGGGTCACAAAGATGTTGGGTCATGACTTTGAAATAATCTACAAAAAAGGAAAGCTTAATGTTGTTGCAGATGCACTCTCAAGAAAGAATGAAGAGGTGGAAGCATTGCTTTGTGCCATTTCTATTATCCAACCAGATTGGATAACTGAAGCAAGAGATGAATGGAAGAAGGACGAAGACGTGTGGACACTCATTCAAAAGTTGCAACAATATCCTAGTACATCTGATACATTTAGTTGGAAAAATGATTCCTTATGGTACAAAGATCGCTTATATCTTTGTAAGAATTCCCAACTAAAACAAAATATTCTTTTGGAATTGCACACTTCTCCCTTAGGAGGACACTCAGGAATTTTAAAATTTTACCACAGGGTAAAGAAAGCATTTTTTGGGGATGGCCTTAAATCTGATATTCAAAAGTTTGTGGCAGAATGTTTGGTTTGCCTGCAAAATAAAGTTGAGACAATTAAGACTCTGGGTCCTATAAAACCTTTATCCATTACAAGTCAACACTAGGAGGAGATTTCAATGGATTTTATTACACGTTTACCTAAGTTCGAAGGAAAGAGTATCATCATGGTGGTAGTTGATAGACTTACCAAGTATGCACATTTTTGTGCATTATCTCATCCATTTAAAGGAAGTACAGTTGCTATTGTATTTATGGAAACAATTCAAAAGCTACATAGAAACCAAAAGTTTATTGTAAGCGACAAAGATTCCATTTTTACTGGAAATTTTTGGCCAGAATTATTTTCTTGTTTGGGTACTCAACTAGCTCATAGCTCATCTTATCATCCTCAATCCGATGGGAAAAATGAGATAGTGAACAAATGTTTGGAAGGATATCTTCATTTTTTTGTATTTGATCAACAAACACAATGGGTCAAGTGGTTACCTATGGCTGAATGGTGGTATAACACTTCCTTCCATACTACAACAAAAATGACCCCATTTATGGCACTTTATGGATATCATCCACTTTCCATCACATCATCTTTAAGAGAAAATTCTAAGGTTCAAGTTGTGGAATATCACATCGAGCATCAACAACAATTTCTCCAACTCTTAAAGGATAACCTAAATTTGGCACAAAATCGAATGAAACAACAGGTAGATCAACATCGTAGCGAGAGAAGTTTTGATGTAGGATACTGGGTATTTTTACAGCTACAGCCATACAAACAAATGTGCCTCAAGCAAGCTAAGAAGGATAATAAATTATCACCAAAGTACTATGGTCCTTACAAGGTGTTGCAAAATATTTGTACTATGGCATACAAATTGAAGCTTCCTACTTCTTCTCGAGTGCATCCAGTTTTCCATGTTTCATGATTAAAGAAGGTTATAGGTGACAAAATTCCAGTTCAAACAATATTTCAAGAACTTGATGAGGAAGGAAAAATCATATTGGAACCTGAAGCAGTTACGGAAACAAGAACTCGACAGCTATGAAATCGATCAATTTCAGATTATCTCATCAAGTGGAAGAATTTACCCACTGAAGATTCTACATGGGAGGATGAAAAATTTATACAGAAGCATCCAGATCTACTCAAGCATTGAGTACAACAATTTTTTGAAGGAGAGGGCCATGTTAGGTCCCTATATTACTGGTGTAGTCCCTTATTGTTGTTATTGTGGCCTTGTTATGGTTATTGTTGTACCCCTGCAACCCCCATATTGTTATTATTTTTCCCTTACATTATTATTGTTAGGTCGGCTAGGATTATATTGTGACCCCATGGTCTCCTATATATAGAAAGGAGATTTTTTCATTTGTATCATACAAGAATTGTTCATTTATGTAATGTAAAGGAGGTTTCCCCCTCGAAGTGGCTTATTTCTAAGGTGTTGATCTCTCTTTTATTCTATTTTTGGAGCTTGTTTCATAATACATACAATGCTCAAATAACAAAAATAACACTGCCATTATGTCTAGAACATCTGAAAACCCCTCTATAGGCTCTTCTTGGGCTCAAAAAGGTTGAAAAATGGCTAATCTAGGCATCCTTCTTCATTTCCTTGATAATTTTTCTGCAAAATCGACCTTCTGTCAAAAATGGCAATGAAAATTTGATTTTGGTGGCCTTGCACAATGATGAATTCACAAAAATAGGTGGCAGGTTCTACCACGAAACCCTCCAAAAAAAGGTGCAATTTGTTGAATGGTTAACTTGACACCATGCCCCTAACATCCACCCTATGGTCGGTCACGTGGCACTATATGACTGGGGAGCATGGGCCAGAGGCCACTCGCCCCATCGGCCCCTGCTCCATGTCATATTACCGTAACAAAACTAGATGGATGAGGGCAAGGTGGCACGCGCCTGCCCCTCCTTTTGATCCGTCAATGGTGTTAGTGTCAGTATTTGCATCATGCCATGAGTGATCAAAATCCTCTTTTCATATCATTTAGGAGTCCCACTCACAAATTTTTTATCATTCCATTAGGTCATGCAAAAAATTTACTCACTGATGGTAGCCCTAGTTAAAAAAAATTCACTCTTTCTCAAAAACTCATACTTGTTGGCCCACCTTCATGTATTGTTGAGCATACTTTGGTCATGAAAGTATATTTCATCAGGTCATGTCAGTTAGGTCACAATGAATTTTGGTCACTCAAGGTCTTCATTAGGTCTCTAGGTTTTCATTTTCCAAGGTCTAAATAAAACATCATTTCATTGCATAAGGTCAAAAAAAGTATGAGAGTGATTGAATAATATCTCTTTACCATCTAAAGAGGATCTATGTAGGTTTTAACCCTGAACAGAAATTATATACACATTAATCTTATAATAGAAAATAAACTATAGCAAGAGCATAAAACATAAAACAAATAAACACAAATATTTTCCCCTGGATCCCAAATCGGGACGACCAGCTTTATTTTTCATTATGTTCCTTTTAGTGTTACAACACATATATATACATGCCGAAGCATACATAAACCCCAATCCATTAACCCTGGATTAGAACATAACCGTAGTTCCCTTGACCGGATCTACAAAATACTAGGGGCAAAACCATCGTACCCCAAAACCATGTGCAAAACCATGCACAAAACCATGGAGCACACGGACACACGGAAATTAAGGACCAAAGAATTTTTACATTTTGGCGTGCCCCACGGGACCTCGTGGGGGGGCTACCGCTCCCCTTGTGACTACTGTTGCACCAGTATAGGAAATTTATCCACCCCCCTCTTTACCCCCCCACGCGTGCTTAGTCGTTGAAAGAATATAACACATATCCAACATTCTCCCACTTGTTGTTTTCTTTCCGCAGGGAGCCACAAGAGAGCTTAGTCACTGGCCCAATTCTTCAACACCCATTGTTTCTCTACACCAAGAGAACTTCTGAGTGCTCACAGACTTCGTCAATGCATCTGCAACATTATTCAAAGTGTCCACCTTTACCAGCAACACCCTTTTAGCCTCAACCATATCTCTAAAAAAGTGATATTGAACATTAATGTGCTTTGTCTTTTAATGATAAGCAGGGTTCTTAGCCAAGAAAATTGCACTTTGGCTATCACAGTCTATCCTTATAGCTTGCTGTACCAACCCCATACTTGAACACAATCTCTGCAACCAAATTGCTTCCTTGCTTACATGAGTGGCTGCTATGTATTCTGCCTCTGTAGTTGAAAGCGCCACTACAGACTGTCTTTTACTCATCCAACTGACTGCACCTCCAAATAGGCTAAACACATACCCACTTGTAGGTCTTCTTTGGTCCAGATCTCCAGCCCAGTCTGCATCAACAAAACCACGAATGTCCAACATTCTTTCCAATCCTGGTCTTCCCTGGTAGCACAATCCATAATCACTAGTGCCACGTAAATATCTGAAAACCCGCTTCACTGTTGTCCAATGCTCCTTCCTTGGGTTTGACATAAACCTGCTCAATACTCCCACTGCATGTGCAATGTCTGGTCTAGTACAGACCATTGCATACATCAGGCTACCCACTGCACTTGCATATGGAACACGGGACATATCCTCCTCTTCTTCTTATGTCTTGGGACACTTTTCAGCAGACAGCTTTCTACCTACAAGAATCGAAGCATTCACTGGTTTACTATCCTGCATATTGAACCTCCGCAATATAGTCTCGACATACTTCCTCTGGTTTAACCAGATCTTCCTCTTTGCCTGATCTCTCTTAATTTCCATGCCCAAAATATAGTTTGCAGCACCAAGATCCTTCATGTCGAATTTGGAGAACAGTTGGGTCTTCAAATCTTGGATAATTTCTTTGTCATTTCCAATCAACAACATATCATACACATACAAGACCAAATAAATAACACGGTCACCAATTAATTTAAAATAAACACAGTGGTCCTCCTTGCTTCTGGTGAAGCCAAGTCCCCGTATATAGGTATCAAATTTCTGATACCACATCCTTGGTGACTGTTTTAACCCATACAGAGACTTATTCAACTTGCATACTAGTTCTTTCTTTCCCTTCACCATAAAGCCTTTATGTTGCTTCATGTAGATCTCCTCTTCTAGATCCCCGTGAAGAAATGTTGTCTTCACATCCATCTGTTCTATCTCAAAATCAAATGCAGCAGCAACAGATAAAAGTAATATAATAGAAGTAACTTTGGCAACAGGAGAGAAAATATCACCAAAATCAATTCCTGGCACTTGGGAATAACCTTTTGCTACCAACCGAGCTTTGTATTTCTCCACCTTGCCTTCTACATTCATCTTCTTTTTAAACACCCATTTGCTCCCGATGGGCTTCCTTCCAGCCGGCAACTCCACCAGATCCCATGCCTCATTTTTGTGCAAGGATGCCATTTCATCAATCATGGCCTCCTTCCAAAGTTTTCCATTCTCTGAATCTACTGCCTCCCTGACAGTTCTGGGTTCATCATCAGTTATAGTTAAGGCAAAACCTGAACAGAAAGCAGATGGACTATACCTTTCTGGTTGCCTTCTTTCCCGAACTGATCTTCTCAAAGCTGGAGTTTGTGGCTCTTCATCTTCTGAGTCTTCTTCTGTTGTAAAGTCTGATTCATCCTCCTTTAGCTCAAACTCTATCTTCTCAGGTTCCTTTGGTATGATTTCATGTTTAACAACATCTTTCACCTCTCTAAACACCACATCTCGGCTGTACACAACCTTCCTTGTTTCTGGGTTCCAAAGCTTGTAACCCTTTAAACCATCCTTATACCAATAAAGATGCACCTTTCAGATTTATTATCCAACTTGGTCATTTTCTCCTTTGGAACATGTACATATGCATCACATCCAAATACCCTTAGATGTGAAAGAGAGGGTTTCTTACCAGTCCATACCTCATGTGGGGTCTTATCCTCCAACGCTGATGAAGGTGATCTGTTAACTAAGTAACATGTAGTCTCCACTGCCTCTGCCCAAAATTCTTGTCCTAACCCGGTACCACTGAGCATGCTTCTTGCCTTTTCCATCAACGTTCTGTTCATTCTTTCTGCAACTCCATTTTGCTGAGGTGTGTATGGAGTAGTCTTCTGCCGTGCTATACCACACTTCTTACAGAACTCTTCAAATTCCTTCTTGCAGAACTCCCCACCATTATCTGTCCTCAACGCCTTTATCTTCTTCTCTGTCTGGTTTTCCACCAGAGCCTTAAATTCTTTAAATTTGTCAAAGACTTCAGATTTCTTCCTCAAAAAATATATCCATGTATTCCTTGAGAAGTCATCTATGAATGAAACATAGTACACAGACTTTCCCAGTGATGGAACTGACACAGGCCCAAACACATCACTGTGCACAAGTTCTAATATCTTGTTAGCCCTCTTAGCACCAGAAGGAAAACTCACCCGATTCTGCTTCCCATATACACAATGTTCACAGAAATCGAAATCCAGAGAGCAATTAGACATACCTTCTACCATACCATTTCTATGCAGTATCCGAAGGCCCTTCTCTCCAATATGTCCAAGCCTTTAATGCCATAGCATGGTCTTTTCTCCAGAGACAGCTAGGCTTTCCGCTCCACTTTCAGGAACCATAGAACTGTTACACCCATCAATAACAGTGCTACCTTGTAGCTTGTACAGAGTTCCAGTACGAACTCCCCGCATTAATACCAGTGCTCCTCGAACCATCTTGCAGGCATCTTTCTCGAACACTATTTTTACACCTGCATCATCCATCTTGCTTACAGAAATCAGATTTCTGGCCAATGCAGGAATATGCAGAACACCAGGAAGTGCTCTAATCCTTCCACCTTGTAGCTTCAGCTTGACTTTTCCACGTCCGACGATTCTGGCCTTCCTATCATCCCCTAGGAATACATCGCCGCCATCATATTTCTCATACTCGCAGAACCACTCCCTATGGGGAGTGAAGTGAAAGGATGCACCTGAGTCAATCAACCATGACTCATGATCTACATGTGTATTTGAAGAAGAAGCCAAATACACATCCCCACCTTCATCCGAGGTGGTTTTTGCCTCTACAGAAGGACCTTCATCAGATTCCTTTCCTTTCTCAGGAGCTTTAGATCTGCATTCCTTTTTGTAGTGCCCTTCCTTTCCGCATTTCCAGCACACCTTTACAAACTTTCCGGGAGATTTAGATCTCCCTCTAGATTTAGATCTCCCACTCGAAACCTTATTCTTGTTTCTGTTCTGGGACCTTCCTCGTACAGATAAGGCATCTCCATTCTGACCCTCCATATTTCTCCGTCTCATTTCCTCCGACAGCAAGGCTGAGACAATGTCATCAAAATTTAAGGTAGTTGTATTGCTACC
Source organism: Pinus albicaulis (assembly GCA_034641835.2). NCBI lineage: Eukaryota > Viridiplantae > Streptophyta > Pinopsida > Pinales > Pinaceae > Pinus > Pinus albicaulis. The sequence continues at coordinate 729,179,481 of CM076573.1, read as the reverse complement.
TATTGCAATAACCAGACTATCCCACGAGTCTGGTAGAGAACACAACAAACTGATGCACTTATCTTCATCTGAGATTTTAATATCAATAGATGACAGCTGACTTACCACAGTATTGAAGGCGTTTAGATGCTCTGTCACTGAGTCTCCATCCTTCATCCTCAGGTTATACAGCTTTTTCCGCAGGAACAACTTATTCACCAGAGACTTAGATTGATACAAAGTCCCTAGCTTGTCCCACAAGGTCTTCGTCGTAGCTTCCCCAGATACATTCAACAATACTGAATCTGAGACACACAACTGTATTGTGCTCTTAGCCTTCCGATCCAGTTTCTTCCAGTCTTCATCTGACATTGCCGTTGGTTTAGTACCTGGATCTACCGCGATCCATTGATCTTTATCCACCAGCAGATCCTCCATCTTGAGCTTCCACAACTCAAAACTCTGACCATTAAATTTCTCGATCTCTATCTTTCCGCCGCTCGCCATATTCTTTCACCGCAAGAATCGATCCCGCAGATCTCCCACTGCACAGGGTCTACCACAGGCCCGAGCAAAAAACCCTCAACAACAAAGGCGTCCCCTTGAAGTCGAAACAACTCTGATACCAAATGTAGGTTTTAACCCTGAACAGAAATTATCTACACACGAATCTTATAACGGAAAATAAACAATAGCGAGAGCATAAAACATAAAACAGATAAACACAGAGATTTTCCCCTGGATCCCAAATCGGGACGACCAGCTTGATTTTTCATTATGTTCCTTTTAGTGTTACAACACATATATATACATGTCGAAGCATACATAAAATCCAATCCATTAACCCTGGATTAGAACATAACTGTAGTTCCCTTGACCAGATCTACAAAATACAAGGGGCCAAAAACCATCGTACCCCAAAACCATCTACAAAACCATGCACAAAACCATGGTCGCGGACTATCCACCGGAAATTAAGGAACAAAAATTTTCGTCGGGGCGCTGCCCTGGACCCCAACAGGGGGGGCTATCGCCCCCCCTCTTACCCCCCCGCGCAAGCTTAGTCGTGGAAAGAATATAACACATACGCAAAAATCTGAAAATATGTAAAGATGATTTCCAAAGTTGTAATTTTGATTCAAAGTTATGAAACTCATTCCAAAATGTAATTTTATTCCAAAAAATAGAGATGTAATTTTATTTTATTTATGTAATTTTATGTGCATTATATGTAATAAGTACTCAGTTTCCCAAAGCTACCAACTTAGTTCCATATGCCAAACACATGAAAATTCAAAGTATGAATATTTCCTACTCTAGCATGATTAATCTGCAAAGCAAACAAGACATATTTAAAAAGTATTTTTCAAGGTTTTAAAAGTGAAATTGAACATTGCAAAAGTGGGTTTTAAAATTATCAAAATCAAATCCCATAAAGTATTTAAAGCTAAAGGACATCAATTAAAACTACATTTGCTCATGCCATCATCGAACAACCTCAGCAAAAGCACGAAAATCCAAGAAAGAAGGTGAAAATTTGCAAAATACAGGCAGCGCTACACTCCTGGCATAAGGAGGGTGCTCCTATGTATTACATTGTGTGTCTGCATTGTACGTTGCGCTCCTGGAAAAAGGAGGGTGCACCTGCATTGTGCGCTACGCGCTTGCCCGAAAAATCTCAGGGAGCTCCAAAACACATGGCATCACTCTCAAATTCAGCGACAGTGCTCTATAGCCTCCAACAATCAAGTAAGCCAAAATTGCACCATCTCTCTTCTTATAAAGTCGATTTTGTGGTGTTTGAAGTTGCTTAAAATATTTGGTGTCTATTTTGAGCTTGAAACCCTAATACCACTGTCAAATCCCTAATTACATTTCAATTTCACTCCCTAGCACTTCCATTACCTTCCCATACCATAATTTACCTTTCCCAAAACCCCTATATCAAAATCCCCTTTCCTTAAGCCCTTTTCCTTTGAAACCCTAAGACCTAAGTGCTTCATTTGCCTAGGATCCAAAATCCCTAACCTGTAATTAAATCCCCTATCCCAAATCCCTCATCATCACTACTCCCTGTCACCTCCCTCATTTCATAAACCCCTTCCCCCCTCTCCCTAAATTTCCCCATCCCATTCCCACTTCCCAACAATCATTTGTCATTATCATTCCATCTCCCTAGGGTTTTCACACTAAGACACCTATGGAAGAAGAACAGAACAAAAACTATAGTGAGCGAGAAGAAAGAAAGGAGAGGAGGCCAAACAAAGGAGGGAGAATCCTTAGACTTGAGCCAAAAAATACCAGGGAACTCATGGCATCTCCCATTACTGTGACATGTTTTAAGCATGTAGGATGTTTTGAATTCTGTGAGAAAATACAAAGGGTCCAACACCATCCTATGTTGAGCAGACTATTCATCTCCAATATCCAGGACAACCAAGTAACACTTGCTGGTGTCACTTTCACCGTGTCCACTTCCATCATATGAACTGCCACTGGAATCCAAAATTTTGGGGAAAAATTGTTCAGGCAAAAAGACTTGGAGGAGCATTACTTTGATCCATACATCAAACCTAGGTACAAGAATGAAAGAAAGAGGATTTTTCCTTTCTCTTACCTCCTCAAGAGATATGCCCCCATGATGAAAATCATCATGAAATAATTTTCTTGTGAAGGTAGGTTCTCTAGACTTTACACCTATCATATCCAGCTACTCATGCACTTCACAAGGGTCAAAATGCTCAACATACCTTATTACCTCTTTCAGAGCATTGACAATGTTACACCATTTTTTGGTCATCTAACCCATTGGTATTAGATGGACCCAAGTACACCATGTAAGACCAATTTTACCCTAAGTATAATTGCATTCACTATGAAAATAACTTAGTAAAACCACCTTTATTAAGTTGTTTATGGTCTAAACAGGAAATCCCATGGGGAAACATTAAATAAATCCATATCTGTTTGATTTTTCTCAAGGAATAATTAGTTAAACATCAGTTTAATTAATATTCCTGGTTATATTTAACCCAAAACAAGGAAATTAATTAGATAAATCATTATTTATCTTATTATTTTCTAAGAATAATTATTTAAACATTACTTAAATAATATTCTTTGTTAAATATGACTAGATCTCCCTTAAATAATTAAATAAATCATTATTTATTTGATTATTACTCAACCATATCCTTAAAATGATAAATAAATCATTTATTTATTTATTATTACTTAATCACATCCTTAAAATGATAAATAAATCATTTATTTATTTATTATTTACAAATAAAGGGATTTGACTCAAGTCAAATTATTTTTCCCTCCAACAAATATAATAAAATATTCCATAAAATTTGGATCTTGATTTGGTTAATAATATTTTAATTATGCACCAATATCTAGACTAACTCAATATTTTGTTATAAATAGAAGATTTTTCCCATTCATTTATCACCTTTTTTTTCCTAAAGATCACTCTGGATCTCAACTCTTGGTATGGCTATTGATCCACCATCATAGCCATACTTTTCCATTTTTGTCTGGGTTTTTCTACACCATCAAGAGATAGGAATTCTAAATCTGAAGTGCTGAGGACTTACAAGAACCCATCCCATTGAGGAAAACCAGGAACACCCTTTTGTGTTTTCCTCCCAGGTGCCATTAATACAAAATTTATTTGACATATTCTTGTCTTGTCTATTGGATGCATGGAGTAAACCTTGTTTCTTCTACTGTTTAATGTCTTTTAATGCATAGATCTAGATTTTTGCAACATTTATCTTGATCACCTAACTTCATATATGAAGATATTAGCAGTCATTTCTGTTGTTAGGGCTGTTTGTTATGCGTAGCTAAAGTGGTCTTTTTCCGTATGCTTGGAATTAAGATTCATACTAACAATTGGCAACTCCACATGAGTATAAGATTACAACCGCTATTGTTTTTCTGATCCTTACATATCCAGCTACTTCAAACCCTAGGATTTCTTTTCAGCCCCTTGTTTTTGCTTTTCTTTATGTTGTTTTTAACCTATAAAACCCTAAAACGATAAAAATTCTGACTTCTATGTGTTTTCGGACCTATTGCGCAGGTGACAGACTGATCCAGGTGGATATTGGTGGCCACCCGCCTATTCCACTTGGGCCCCCACCATTGTCTCTTTCAGTTTTTCAGTTTTGGCATAACTTACTATTTTTAGCAGTTTTTCGGGTCCTGAACTTTCGGAGCCGTTTTGAGGCCCTAAACGACGTTTTTTGGGTATGAAATTTGTTGCGTTTTTGCAAAATCGTCACAAAAGTTGTAGTCCTCGGATAGAGCTTTCTAATGATGTATCATGTGCGTCAAACGGAGATAGTATGCCAAAGTTACGTCCCTGGGAAGTTGAAACACCAATTTACCCAAACGGGGCCCATAGTTTTGGCGCTTCATCTCCTAGGGTTAGGTTTTTGGATGTTTAGGGTTCTTCATTGTTTCTCAATAATAAATAGGCCCTCGAGCCTCATTGTAACTCAGTTCAGAGGCCTGTAGCCGCCACATCTCTTCTCAGAGATAGCTACCAGTGCCCTAGCTAGTTTTATTTCCATTCTGTCTGTAAGCAAATTTTAGTTCTTTGATATTAATGAAATGAAGTGTTATTTCCGCTGCATCTCTTTATTTATGGTTATGTGTTTATTCTGTTGCGTTCCTGCATAAATCCGGATCAGTGGTATCAGAGCGGTCTGTTTTTTCTCGATCCTTCTTTGCATGTCCCCAACGAGGTCGGGGTATAAGGAGCTAGGGCTTGATCTGGTGGAACCTTTGCAAGATCAGCCTCGTAAACCTCGACGGACGCCCATGGGGGACGAAAAGAAAGATGAGGGAGCAGGAGATCCTATCAAAATATTGCTCGAGGAGGCCCTCGAAAAACAAAGGAACGCGATGATGGATAGTTTTGCTCAGATCCTTCAACGGCTGCCCACCGGCGGCGCATCTGCATCCAGTAGCCACTCTGGAGTTGCGACTCCCTTTAAGTTACAAGTAAATTTTGACATTCCCATATTTGAGGGTCAAATAGACGCAGATGCCGTAGATAGATGGTTGAATCTATTAGAAGGATATTTCTCTGTTCATGACTTTTCAGACCGGGAGAAGATTATTTTTGCACTCCTCAAAGCTACCCCACATGTTAAGGACTGGTGGGAAACCTACTGTGAGAACAAGGACCAGACAGAACCCTCTCTGTTCTCGGCCGTACCAACTTGGAATTCTTTCCGAGACGCCGTCAAGGAACAGTACTATCCCGTGGGGAGCTATGAGGACAGGTACATACAATGGACCACGCTGCGACAACAAAGGGATCAAGATGTGCATGAGCTGACGAATCTGTTCCATACCCTGCGCACAAAGTTGAGTATCAAAGATTCAGAGAAACATTTGGTGCTAAAGTATCGCAGTTGTCTGCACAGATACATTCAGGAGGAAATGGAGTTCCTCGACATCTCCTCGCTTGGTACGGCATACCGGTATGCTGCCAAGATTGAGCAGAAATTCAAACAGAAGAAGCGAGACTTTGGATCTGCGAATCAAAAGCAAGGAAAAGGTGCTTCCAAACAGCAAAACAAAGGACAGAGCATGGCGGCTAAAGACAACCCATCAAAGCCACAAGACAAGAACAACACCGTAAAGCCAAAGAAGGACACGGGAAAGTGGTGTGAGTTCCATAAGAGCTTCACTCACAACACAAGTGAGTGTCGGGCCAAGCAGTCGCTAGTGGCCGAGATGAGGGCTTCTGAGTCAGATGCATGCTCCGACTCCGAATCAGAACCTGAAAAGGGGAATGAAAAAGGGAAGCAGATTATTGATGCGGAGCCCAACGCCACTGTTGCCACTACAAAGGTCCAGAAGGAGGAACCAAAAGATCCAGAGGAGGAGGAACGTCTCTTCCACTCCCAGATGTGGGTAAAGGGCTCCCCTGTACAGTTCATTGTCGACAATGGGAGCCAAAAGAACCTCATTTCAGCAGACGCCGTGAAGCGGTTGGGCTTGCCGACCACGGCTCACCCACATCCATACACCATCGGGTGGCTTCACCAAGGACGAGATCTCCGCGTCAGCCAGCAGTGTCGCCTTCCCTATAGCATCAAGCCCTTCACGGATGAGGTATTATGTGGCGTTGCTCCTATTGATGTTTCTGATGTATTATTAGGACAACCATACTTGTGGAAGCGTCATGCTGTGTATGAGTCTCGACCTCGTGCTGTTATTATTACTTTGGGAAATAAGTTGTACGGGATACCAGAGGTACCACCTCCTACGACTATCTCTTTGGTTACTGCAAAACAATGTAGTAAGCTCATTTCCCAAACCAGGAAATTCGTTTTTCTGATGATCCGCCCCCAGGGAAAGAAGAAGACTGTGGCCACGACCTCCAGACAGGGCCCCTCTGCACGACAACAGCAAATGGATAAGGTCGTGGAGGAGTACGGGGACATCTTCACCTCACCCACAGGGGTTCCTCTGCACTGCCAGGTCAAGCACCCGATTGATCTGACCCCGGGTGCGCCACTACCCAATGGACCGATCTATCGACGCTCTGTTCTGGAAAATGATGAAATCAAGAGGCAGATTCAGGAGCTGTTGCAGAAAGGTCACATCAGACCAAGTTCATCGCCCTGTGGGAGCCCGATCGTGTTGGTACGGAAGAAGGATGGGACGTGGAGACTCTGTATTGACTATCGGGCGCTGAACAAGATCACTGTCCGGAATAGGTACCCAATCCCACGGATTGATGACATACAGGCCAACTCCAGGTGCAAAATATTCGGTAAGATCGACACGATGCAGGTATCACCGGTACCAATTGAACCACTTTGATGTGTGGAAGGCGCGAAGCTAAGGAAGGCCCTTTTGAATGGCTAGTCATGCCTTTCGGGTTGACAAATTCTCCCGCAACCTTCATGAGGATGATGGATGACATCTTGCGACCATTCACCAACTCATTCATAGTGGTGTACTTGGATGACATTCTGATCTTCAGCAAGACTTGGGAAGAGCACCTTCATCACATCCAACAAGTCCTCCAAACACTGCGTCAACACAAGTTGTGTGCCAATTTGGAGAAGTGCACGTTTGGCATGACCCAGGTTCAATATCTGGGATACATTATTGATGAAAGGGGGGTGCATGTGGATCCAACCAAGATCCAAGTCATTCGGGATTGGCCAGCCCCAACCATTATAACAGAGCTTCGCAGCTTTCTGGGTCTTGCTAATTTCTCACAGTAGATTCGTGTTGGGATTCTCTCATATCACTTGGCCCATGAGTCAAGTCACCAAAGGAAGGAGCGAGCAAAATTCTTTGGTCGAACCTCAACGAAGGCATTCAAAGAATTGAAAAATCGCCTGCGGTACGCCCCGGTGCTCACCTTGCAGACACACGCGACCATTTTGAGATCGAGAGCAGATGCCTCGACTATACTATTAGAGCGATTCTTACTCAACGAGGACATCAGTGGCATATCACGGGTAAGAGACATTATGCAGACACGATTCGCAAGTATCCCACCTATGACAAAGAAATGTATTCCATTGTGCAAGCCTGTCGACAATGGAAGCATTACATTTGGGGGAAGGAAACAATCATCCACACAGACCACCGGCCCCTGCAGTTCATACAGACACAAGGGAAGTTGCAGAATGATCGCCATCAGAAGTGGTCCACATATCTGCAACGGTTTCATTTGAACATCAAGTACAAGAAGGGTAGCACCAATAATGTTGCAGACTGCCTCAGCCGACCACCGATCGTGGCGCTCACCACCGTGCTCAACTCTTGTGGGCATGAGACTTTTGATTGGCCGCTTCTCTATGAGAGTGACCCAGAATTCGGCCACACTTACAAGGCACTCTTAGGGGGCACACAAGTTCCAAATTTTCACCTCCAAGATGCACTTTTATGTCACCTGGGACACCTTTGTGTTCCTTCAAGCGAGCGTGCCAAGATGATATGGTAAGCACACTACAGTCGAGTCGCTGGGCATTTCGGGGTCGAGAAAACAGTAGCAATACTACAGAAGTATTTCTATTGGCCGAACCTTCGAAAGGATGTCGAGAAGCACATCAGATCCTGCACTGCTTGTGCCATTGCCAAGCCGACCATCAAGAAGCAAGGCCTATATACTCCTCTACCTACCCCTAGTCGACCTTGGGAATCCATCTCCATGGATTACATGTCGGGCTTGCCTTCTACTAAGCAGGGAAATGACTGTGTTTTTGTGGTCGTCGACAGATTCTCGAAGATGGCCATTATGGCGGCCTGCAAGAAGAATATCACAGCAGAAGCCACTGCTAAACTCTTCTTTGAGCGAGTGTGGGTGCACTTTGGGATCCCACAGTCTATCATATCAGATCGGGATAGCAGGTTCCTCAGCACATTTTGGTCCAGCCTCTGGTCGATGTTGGATACCAAGCTCACCAAGTCCACGGCTTTCCATCCCCAAACAGATGGCCAGACAGAGGTCGTCAACAGAATGATTGTACACATTCTGCGCATGTACAATTCAAAGCATCCACGCACATGGGACGAGAGCCTCCCTTATGTACAACATAGTTATAACCAGGCTCTCCACAGTTCAATTGGCCATAGCCCCTTTTAGGTGGGCTTGGGATTCCAGCCACTATGTCCCATTGACGTAGCCATGCCATTTGCAGCTGCTCAGGCCGATTCAGCGCACGTCCAGTCTGAAGTTGACAAAGCAAGTAGCTTCATCGAGCGCATTCAACACATCCGCCAACGGGTTCATGATATATTGGACAGAGCCAATGCGAAGTACAAGCAGCGCCATGATCAACACCGGGTGCCACACCACTTCCAGGTGGGCGACAAAGTATGGCTACATTTGCAGAAGGAGCGCCTCATTGGACCTCACCGCAAGCTTCGCCCGCTCCGATACGGGCCGTACACCATCACCAAGGCTGTAGGTAACAATGCCTTCGAGCTTAGTATTCCACCATTCCTTGGTCTGCACCCAGTCTTCAATGTGGATCGCCTTCGTCCTTACTTTCCACTTCTACTGGACACCTCGGACATTGCAGAACAACTCACACCAACAGAGTTAAACCCAGACTGCATGGAACAGGCCACCACAGATTGTATCATGGACATGCAAATCAAGAACACTCGTCAACAGCAGATCCAACTGTATCGGGTTGTCAAAGCTGGCCAACTTCTGCACCAAGGAAAGTGGTTCACCGGGGACCAAGTTCAGCAGAAATTTCCTCATCTCATGGAGGAACTTAACGCAATGGGGACCATTGCTTCCTAAGGGGGGAGGAATGATCCAGGTGGATATTGGTGGCCACCCGCCTATTCCACTTGGGCCCCCACCATTGTCTCTTCCAGTTTTTCCGTTTTGGCATAACTTACTATTTTTAGCAGTTTTTCGGGTCCTGAACTTCCGGAGCCGTTTTGAGGCCCTAAACGACGTTTTTTGGGTATGAAATTTGTTGCGATTTTGATCATCAAAATCATCACAAAAGTTGTAGTCCTCGGATAGAGCTTTCTAATGATGTATCATGTGCGTCAAACGGAGATAGTATGCCAAAGTTACGTCCCTGGAAAGTTGAAACACCAATTTACCCAAACGGGGCCCATAGTTTTGGCGCTTCATCTCCTAGGGTTAGGTTTTTGGGATGTTTAGGGTTCTCCATTGTTTCTCAGTAATAAATAGGCCCTCGCGCCTCATTGTAAAGCAGTTCAGAGGTCTGTAGCCACCACATCTCTTCTCAGAGATTCGCTACCAGCACCCTAGCTATTTTATTTCGATTATGTCTGTAAGCATTCTTCTGTTATTTGATATTAATGAAATGAAGTGTTATTTCCGCTGCATCTCTGTATTTATGGTTATGTGTTTATTCTGTTGCGTTCCTGCATAAATCCGGATCACAGACATCAGCCGTAGCTGAGACAACAAATTTTTCTGAAACCTGCCGCCGAGAGTGCCGGAAGTGTAGGTCGCACTTTTTGGCCCAAAACCTGCGACCTGGACCTCCAGGGCACACTCTACAGCCCAAAAAGTGCGACCTCTACTGAAAACAAGTCAGAAATTGTGACCTGGACTTTTTGCAGGGATTTTTCTGAAAGTTTTATGGGTTTGTCTGAGCCTCTGTTCAGGGTTGTCTGACCTCCCGTTTCACCTGTTTTGGACCTGTACTTGTTCTGTTTCACTCAACTAAGTGGGAACCTATCCCCCTAGGGCTTCAGTACCCTCCACTTTTTGTGGAAGAGTTTTTGTTGTTACAGGTTGTCTGAAATTTCAGAGTATTCAGCCATTTTTTCAAATCTAATACCTCACCTTCAGATCCGCTTCAGATCGGCTTGTTATCCATCCAAATCACCTCATCTAGCTTTGTTTGGGTTTTCCTCTAGGGTTCACTCCATTTCCCTTCAAGAGATGGCCTTTCGGCACCGTTTTTACAACAATTTTTCCTCTGATTTGTTGTTGTTTTCTGCACCACTTTCCAGCAGATTTTGTCTTTTAGATCCCTGTCCCTCTTGAACTTATATCTGTTAGCTTTTTTAGTGTGTTTTGATTAGTTTTTTACTCACCTATAGACTAGTTGTTGAGAGGCCCGCCTCCTTGGGTTTATATTATTGCATCATTAGCTGTTTATTTTCTGTTTTTGCAGGCCTATATACTGTCATTTGCAGGTTTATTTACAGCCATACAACACACTTTTTCTTTTTCTCTACAAACGTCTGGGTTTAAAAATTAAAATTTACACACTTTTACACACACACCCTAAGCGAAAAAGGGCTTGGCTAACACCGCCAAGCAAAGACTCTAAAACATTTAAATCAATTGATCCTCCAGCTTTCTACCCTTCTTTCGACATTCTAATCAGTTGATCCTGCACCTCCCTGCCCTTGTTGGTTTCTTTTTCCTTTGTGTCGTGTTTGTGTCATCACCATTGCGCCACCAAGCCATTTATCCCGGAGAATTCTTGGCCTTTATCCTTAATTTCCGGTAGGAAGACTTACTCCTCTGCGTAGGATTCGAGTTAGTCCTCCACTGAGTCCGCACGCCGACTCTTCTTCTGGTCCTTTGGGTTCTCCTTCTCGTTCCATCCTTGGTTCTCCCCCTGACACCTTCACCATGTCTGGTGCAGGACCTTATGTTGGTGGCAACCCTGGCCCTCAGGCTGGGAATACCACTAGTGGGACCGCTGCAGACGCTACCCCAGCTGCGCCCTTTCTCCCCTTCATGGCAGGCCTCAACCTCCCCGATTTTGACCGGTTGATAAATGACCCTATACACCATGACATTAGTTGGCCTGCTATGCTGAAAAAGCTCCCTTCCGACATCCCAAAGTTTGAAGGCCTTGCTAGAGAATATCCTTCAAATCATGTTCGATATTTTCACATGTGGTGTTCATCTAACTCCATTACCGATGACTCTGTCTGTCTTCGGTTGTTCCAAAAAATGCTTACAGGTGAAGCTTCTAAGTGGTATGTTGATCAGGCCACTTCCTCTCATACCACCTTTGTGACTCTTGCCCGCGCTTTTTTATCTTACTTCCAGCTTCCCCTTCGTTATGACACTGGTATCGAATTTTTGACTGCTTTCCGTCAATCATCTGCGACCCGCCTATCCGATCATGTCCAGGAATGGCGGAGAAGAAAGAGCCTATGTCAATCCCATACTTCGAAGACTGTGTCTACATGGACTGGTTCCTTAGGTCTCTCTTGCCTCCTATCGGGAAATATGTCGTTTCGCATTTTCCTCAAACCGAAGAAGCCGCCCTCCAAATGGCATTAAAATATGACCTGATCTATGCTCAGACGGGTTATGTTTATACCGTTCTACCTGATCTTCCTAGACCCGGTGGTGCCAACGTACCGGGGGCACCTCATGTCGCCGACGATATCGTTGGAGCTCTCTCTCAACCATACGCTCAACCTCCCATGCATTATGGTTTTCCTTGGGGGGGGGGGGTAGAACCTCCCGCACTTTTCCCCCTCCCGGTAGCACATATCCAGGATACAGCATGCCTCCTCTTTTTTCCCAACCTCCTGTTTACCACACTATTACCCAACCCCCTTATTATCTGTATCCACAGCTTGGTACCCCAGCTCCTCTAGCATTAGCACCTCCGCCTCCCTTGCCTTTTCAACTCCCACAACAGCAGGAGCAGGTGGATGCACAGCAGGGATTTGGGGCTGCCCAACCACCTAAAAGTCAGGTGGCCACTCAACTTCTTCCATCTGGTTCCCCCAATTACCAGATTCTCATGATGTCCTCTGATCAACCTTCTGAACCTTCTTCTCTTGGCCCTTCACATTCAGCTGGTACTCATGAGCCCCTCTATCCTCCTGGAACGGTCCCTCCAGGCCTCAACCATATTGGAGCCGTCCCGCTTGGTCATTACCCCTCCAGTCAAAAACCGTTCTTAGCTCCCCCACCAGGAGTGTACAAAGTACCTGTTATGGCCACCCTCTCTCTTCCTAACCTGACCCTTGGGATTCCCATCTGGTACCTCGATCCTCCAGCCACTACCCCGCTTGGTCAACCCAAACCTTATCTTGCTTTGACCCCAGTTCAACCAGTCCCTATGACTTCTCCCGCTACAACAGTGCCTCAGTCACCTCAACAGGAACCTCCTCCCGTTGCAACTGCTTCGAGTAAAAAGGGCAAAGCTCCCAAGGGGGCATCAAAGGATAAGGTTGCCTCGACAAACCCTGCCCCTTCTTAGCCTCCAAATCATACCATCCAGTGTGCTCTGTTTGATGTTGTCGGCCACGCCACCCATACTTTTCCGGCGTTGCCTCACCTTAAGTCCATGGTTAATGAGATGTTTCTGGAACCTGATATCCCAGAGGTATATGTCACTATACCCGATTCAATCCCGAAACTCAAACCATAGCGCACAAATCACCCTTGTGCTTTGTGTGATTTCCATGGCCACTACACTCACCTCTGTCCTCGCCTCGAAGAGTATGGTTTCTCTTTAGAAGCCTTACGCCAATTTGAGACCAAGCACAACGAGTCCACCGCTCCCTTATTTGCGCGTTTTGCTTCGGCAAAACCAAAGGACACGAATGCTCCCATTGAAATTCCCCCTCCTAATGTCGAGATGACGGAGCCTTCGTCCACCATTTGATACCTATCATCATCCATGAGACCCTTGGTGGAAGCCCCCTTCGAGACTCCCCCTGAATTTTTGCCTAAAATCCCTTCAATGATCACCCTGGGCTCAACATTGGTAGATCCGTTATCTGCTTACTCTTCCATCACCACTTGTGACGATGCGCATGTGAACCCCTCTTATCATGATGATGAGTCAGGTAGCTTCGCCATGTCAAGTGGTATTTCTTCCACCAGTCACCCCATCTTCTATTACGACGACAACATTATGGAAGCAGTCACCACCCCTGGCTTTATCTATTCCCCCTTACATCGAACCCATGCATTCAAACCACATACACCTTGTGGCCATTACAATGACACCCAATGTTTGGGTAAGGGGGCACCCATATTTGAGAGACTAGGAAAATAAATTCTCCACAACTCTCCTAGTGTATATGGTCGTGTCGACTCTAGTACCATTATTCTTCTGCATTTAGAAGAACCTCTAAAGCCCCATATCACTTCAGATCACGCTAGGGATGATACCCCTCATCATTCCTTCACATTTCATAAACAACCTAGTCCTTTCGACATTATTGTTGACCAACCTATGAGTTTTCTGGGAGAGCACTAGTTCATTATCTCCAAATCCTCTCTTTGGGATAGTGACACCATGTATGCCAAACTGGAAACTTAAAGTCCATTTGATTCATATATGCAGTACCAAAATAGATTGTTAATCGTCTATTTCCTTTCTAAAACTACATAACCATACTGAAAACAAGTGGTGCACCACATCATTAAAATGTGTTTAGATTTCCCTTTTTCTAAATACATTTTGGCATGTCCATAAAATGCCTGGGGGCACCCATGCCCCTCAACCATAAAATCCTGGATCTCAGCCCATAACAACACTGAAACCCCCTTTCTCTGACAGGTGACACTTTCCAGGTCATTCCCTAGGACAGGTAGCAGTTTTCTTCCTAGTACCTACTACCCAGGTCGCAAAACATACCCCAAGAAAGTGTGACCTAGCCTGTTCATGAGCTCTGCGTACCTAAGCTGAACTTTCAACCCACTAAAATGAAAGAGTAGGATTAGGCATCTTACCTACAACTGTCGGACCTTAAATTCCAACAGTCGATTTATCTGCTACAATCGCCGTAAGATTTAAGGCCTCCTCTACTCACGAGATTCACCACAACTCCACCAGCAAATGAGTGAATCTGGAAGGAAAATGCCTTATTAAAAGAAAACCCTTGATTTTTCTTTCACTTACTGCGACCAAACTGAAGCTCAGTTTGACGAACCGTCTATACCATTGGAAATATTTCACCAAGCCCTCAAATGGGTATCTATTAGTTTTTAGTGATTTGATACTTCACCAGGACACATTTTGTCCAAGAAGCACCACTCCACCCTTCCTAAAAATCGAATTTCGTCACTTGTAACACTTGTACTAGGGGCATCACTTTGCCTCCATACTTGTCCACACTTGTGTCGACTTTCGTCGTGAGTTACCACCTTATACTCATGTTGTTATGGTCTCCAATGGACCTTTTCTACATGGCAGCACCATCGAGTCACCCTTGGCTAGAGCATCCGAGTTGAGTCATCATTGCATCCATGGAGTCTATCCCGAGTCCCTTTGCATCCCACTATAGTCCTCCATCCTTCATTGCTTGGTCCCTCTCTAGTGTCGCACATTATGGCCTTCAGTTCCACTGTCCCCTATCCCTCATGATGTTGTCTCAGTCGCTACCAGGTCATTCATGCCATTTATGCTCTAACAAGGAAAGTCCTTTGTTCGTTACTCAGTACCCCCCATTTCATCATCATCATTGGTGTCAGTCTGTCAGTCGCTCTACTATTGTCTCTCGTGCCTTAGTTGAGGATCCATTATTGCCTCACCTATGGTAGACCTCCTTCTGTCGACATCAACTCATTCATTCCAGAAGACAGGTCTAGAGGGCAGTGTACCTTGGTTCCATCTTCCACTCTTGCTCGGTGCCCCGAATCAGGCAAAGGGACTTCTTATTTCCCTTTAACTTTATTGATTCTCAACTCTAGATCCCTTCAGCATGATCGAGATCCATATACTTGATGGTTCAGTGATGCAGCAGCTGATATCGGTGATTCCCAAGTGTGTGTGAGATGTCTCAACCCTCATGAGGGGTTGGCCCTACAGGTAGCCCCCCACATACTTGGATGACTTCTTCACTTCAGCCTTCGATGCAGCTCCATATATTTGATGATACCAACCTCAATCGCTTGCAGCACCTTCTTGATTGCATATATCAGTTAGATTTTCAGAGCCCTTTCCTATTTACAGGGGCATCTGGGTTGTATTCATATCTCATGTACTCAGATATTATTGTACAAAGTCCTAGCTGTTATCCCAGGCACAATATGTATGTGGGATTCATTATCATGTTATTCATCTGGCTCATGTTTATGCCAGCATATTCTTTATTATTTTGTCCCGTGGTTTTTCATATGCCTTATTGTTTGTACTATTGCCTGGGTGAGCATAGGTATGCCTCCCCCGACGCCTATAGCAGGTGCTTACTCATCAAAGAGACTTGTCGCACCTGTAAGTCTCGCCTCCTTAGGGTCTAGTTCTTTCAGCACTTTGGTCCACTTTATACTCCTCTATGTTTGACTTCCCCTTCGACATCTAGTGATTGAGTTCTTACAACGTACTTCGGTCATACGATTAGCTCCTAATGCTTGCATGCTGGGGGGCAATCTGTTACACCATTTTTTGGTCATCTAACCCATTGGTATTAGATGGACCCAAGTACACCATGTAAGACCAATTTTACCCTAAGTATAATTGCATTCACTATGAAAATAACTTAGTAAAACCACCTTTATTAATATGTTTATGGTCTAAACAGGAAACCCCATGGGGAAACATTAAATAAATCCATATTTGTTTGATTTTCCTCAAGGAATAATTAGTTAAACAGCAGTTTAATTAATATTCATGGTTATATTTAACCCAAAAAAAGGAAATTAATTAGATAAATCATTATTTATCTTATTATTTTCTAAGAATAATTATTTAAACATTACTTAAATAATATTCTTTGTTAAATATGACTAGATCTCCCTTAAATAATTAAATAAATCATTATTTATTTGATTATTACACAACCATATCCTTAAAATGATAAATAAATCATTTATTGATTTATTATTACTTAATCACATCCTTAAAATGATAAATAAATCATTTATTTATTTATTACTTACAAATAATGGGATTTGACTCAAGTCAAATTCCTTTTCCCTCCAACAAATATAATAAAATATTCCATAAAATTTGGATCTTGATTTGGTTAATAATATTTTAATTATGCACCAATATCTAGATTAACTCAATATTTTGTTATAAATAGAAGGGTTTTACCATTCATTTATCACCTTTTGTTGCCTAAAGATCACTCTGGATCTCAACTATTGGTCTGGCTATTGATCCACCATCATAGCCATACTTTTCCATTTTTGTCTGGGTTTTCTACACCATCAAGAGAGAGGAATTATAAATCTGAAATGCTGAGGACTTACAAGAATCCATCCCATTGAGGAGAACTGGGAACACCCTCTTTTGTTTTCCTCCTAGGTGCCATTAATACAAAATTTATTTGAAATATTCTTCTCTTGTCTATTGGATGCATGGAGTAAATATTGTTTCTTCTATTGTTTAATGTCTTATAATGCATAGATCTAGATTTTTGTAGCATTTATCTTGATCACCTAACTACAGATCTGAAGATATTAGCAGTCATTTCTGCTGTTAGCGTTGTTTTTTATGTGCAACTAAAGTGGTATTTTTTTGTATGCTTGGAATTAAGATTCATACTAATAGACAAGATGGAATATATTGTCCAAAAGAGAGAATATAAGCACCAAATGAACAGTATTTTTCACCACCACCTCGTCAAGATCATAGTCCTCCATCACCTCAAACAACTGAAAATTTCATGGAGTAATTTCATAGCTAATGACATTTTCACTGCTTCACCTATTCAACATGCCCAATATGTGCCTTCATCATCTCATACTTCCACATCCATTCCTCCATATCAGCCCATAGTTCATGCATCATCATCAGATTATTATTCTTCCTCCATTTCGCCACCATCATCTCCATTTCACATTGAGACTGGGTCACCTAGAAGAGTTGAGGCCAGTGATCCTAAGAAGGCTAATGTGGATGAGATAGAGCCATTGGAAAAAACATACCAAAGAGGTCACAGGCATGTGTTTTCTCCACACATGGTGGAAGGGTCCTTGCCTTCTACATCGAAAAATTAGGTAGACAAAGGGAAACAAAAGATGACAGAGGAATATATTCAGGCAGAGATCAAACATGAGGAGGAGGACCTCCATGAGACAGAACAGGATTTTGAACTTGTTGACCTAGATAACATGATGGTGATGAGATCACTAGCACATTCATCAAGGAGAAAGAAGCCAATATTAAGGAGCTAAAAGCTAATCTTGATAGGTCTAAATTTGTCATTAAATTTCTTGAGCAGGATAACCAACAACTGAAAACTAAACACTTCATTGATGAGGTGAAATTCATCACAACTCAAAGACAAGCAAAAAAATCCAAATTTTTTCTTGAAGAGACACTAGACATATGGTGTGATAGATGAAATAGAAGAACAAGTACCAAGGAGAAGGCCTAGGACTAGAGGGCTGAAAAGAGCTCTAGAACTATAGAGGAAAAAGGAAGTTGAGCTTGCTAATCAGCTCACTTTGAATGAACAATTTGCAGTGGTAATCAATGAGAACCGGGAGCAATGGCTTGACAGGGTTAACCAAAACCTAGAGAATCTTTTGGAGAAGGAAACTACAAATAATGATATATTTAGAAAGAGGGCCAAGCATTGTGCCAAGAAAAACAAAATTGCAAGGTCAAAACTTATACAAGCCAATGAAAAATTTGAAGCCTTGACCATGCAAGAACAGAAAATGAGGCTTGAAATACTAGCTAAAGCCTCACTCCATGCCTAACCACATCATCAGTAGCCAATTAGAAAATTTTGAAAATATTTTGGGTCAATTTTTGAAATTTGTAAGTTTTTGTGTATTCCTAGATAGCCTTGTGACCGCTGAATTGTCAGGAGTGTAGCGCCCTAGGCATTGTGCTCTTGTTTGAGGCACTTTTTGGCCAAATGAAGACCAGAAAAAAATGAAAAATTATGAATACATTACAGAAAACAACTTTTCTAGGCTTATTTTGGACAAATGGCAGGTGAAAAGGTGAAAAAAAACACAAAAAATCAATGTTCTACCTCCTTTTTTTCCTTGGCGTTGCGTGCCTGACCAACTGTGTGAGAATCACTTTTTTATAGGGAAAATCAATTCCATTCTGCAAACTAAAGACATGTATGGAAAGTAGACTAGATAGGCTTTCCAACAAGCCATTATGATCCCAATTTGGAAATCGTCAAGGCCTCCAAAGGTGGCCTACAACATGGAGGGTGCTCCTAGAAAAGAGAGGGCGCACCTCGCACAAAAATGGCGCGCTTGGCAAATGTCTGATATTTTTCAATTTTCACTGCATTTTTTACTTTTATCTTGGGAAATGATGATTTTACCTATGTAATTGATGAAATTAAATGTAAATATGATGTGGATAAGTTATATAGGGTTCAATAAATTGGTTAAATGTCATCATGAAGTCAAATGAATCAGTTTCATTTTAATTAGGGAGGAGTCACTTGGACCTCCCTACACTTCAGCTATTAGTTTAGATTTTTATGGATCTCTTCCTCAACTCAGGGATTCGACCCTTGAGGATGAGAGAAAGTGGTTTTGAGGTCTATATCATGTAATTTTTCAGTCATTTCACAGGTTGGAATCGGTTGGATGTTGTTGTATTGATCAAGGAACTCTAGCGTATCAGAATTTTGGCCAGAAATTAATGAAAAGTTGTAGCAATTTCTTTGGGATACCTGTGGTATGAAAGTTAAGCATTGTTCTTCATATGTCTCATTATGTATGAATTTTTTGTTTCATGATCCATTTCATTTCTATGATATGATGAGTTTCAAGGTAGACAAATAGAATTCATCTCACATGCTATGTTTTGGGAAAGTCTTCATAGTTTGTTCATTTTCTTCAGTTTAAGAAGAATTCATATCTCATGCTATTTCTAGATCCTCACCTGTCTGATCCATCCCACTCTAGAAACCCTAAAGTGTTAGGTTTTATACCTACCTTTTCCCATTGAATCTCTGCAACCCTAATCTTATTTTCCCTGACCTAGCCTCTTTGACCTAATTATCCTCATCCAACAACCAAATTTCAAACAAACCCCTGCACTTATACCTAGCATAAAACCATAATTCATCCAACCCTCTTGGCTGTCATCTTGTGGAGATATCCCTCTCCGGTTTGGTAGGGCTAGCTACCAAGCCAAAATATTGGTCTGTGGTTTCCTCTGTTGTGATTTCTTCTTCTGCCTTAGAAATCTAGCAGAGTGATAACAGATGGTTATGTTGTATTCAATGGAACCAAGGGTTGGGCCATACTCCCCGCCCCTTACGTGCAGTTGTGTTGCCGAAGGTCAATAGGTCGAACCCCTCCAAGGTCATTCGGTCCATAAACCAAAATTTTAACCAATGACACGGAGCCACCTGCTACCTTTCTACAAGGCCATGTGGTGGCCTGTAATTGGCCCATCCAAAAGCATCAAAACCAATAAAATTGTTCCACTTTTCCTCATGAGATTGGCCTTTCTAGCATTCATATTGTAACATCACCCTGTTGACATCAACGCCATGTCAACATATGATCTGCCCAACAACCCTGCAAGTTTACTTTTTAGTTATTTGTTAAAAACTTCAGAACACTGTAACTTTCTCATACATTGTCAGATTGAGGTGATTCAAGTGTCATTGGAATCAGAAAAACGAGATCTACAATTTGGTGTTAGTTTTGGGAGATTTTGAGCACTTTGATTTTTGGGCATATTTTTTATCCCTTGGATCATTCCTCCAGACCAGTTGAATCTTTTAGACCACCAAAACTATGTTTTTAATCAACAAGTAAGTGAGGGTACAACTCCCTTACTTTCCCAATCTCAATCCACCTTGCTTTACTTGGACTGGTTCGTTTGCGCCCCACTCAAAGATACTCCACATTGCTTCTACGTGAAGTCCTGATCCTCTTGTCAAGAATTGTGTCTTCCTATAACTCATTTAAATATTCAGGAGAAAAATATTCTATAGATGGAATCTAAACATTCTATTCATGATAATCAATCATTGGAGGCTCATACAATCTCAATTTTTCCACATTCACAACAAACTAAATTTTCATGTAAGGTGGTAAATCTTATCAGAAAGCATTGTTACCAATTTTCTCCAAGATTTTTAAAGGACCATATTTGATTGGCTTGGGATTTTTACCTTCACCTTGTAGTCTTTCCTTGTTGATGTACAACAAAAATTGATCTCCCACTTGGAAATCATGACCAACCTTATGCTTTTCAACTCTTGCTTTGCTTTTCTCTAATTGTTCGTATACACTTTTATGCATTAGCTGAATTTGTTCAATGAAATGCTTAAATTTTTCCACATCACTATGTCCATATACTACAATATCTTTACCAAAGGTGAAATCCAAAATAGAATTTGGCAAATAACCCAAAATATCTTTGAATGGAGATACTTGTGTAGATGAATGTTTGGCATGATTGCAGGAATTTTAGATGTAATGAAAATTCTCATCCCAAAGCTTAGGATGCTTACCATAATATCCTCGAAGGAGATGCACTACCGTTCTATTCACTACTTCTGTTTGACCATTAGTTTGTGGATGAAATTTGGTGCTCTTCTTCAACTTTGTGTTCATGAGTTCCCATAAACTTGACCAAAACTTCTCGAAAATCGATAATCTCGATCATAAATAATATATGTGGGTAACCCAAAGTGAACCCATACATTTTGGAAGAACATCTTTGCGACATGTTCAACTATAACTTGTTTCTTACATAGCATCAATACACACATTTTGTTGAAACGATCCACAAAAAAATATAGATAATCATGGTGTTTCCTTGATGTTGGTATTCCTCCAACAAAATCCATAGAAATACTTTCCAAAGTAAAAGAAGGAATAGGAAGTGGAGTGTACAAACCTAATTTCCTATTACTAGGCTTGATAGTAGCACACATAAAACATCATTTTACATATCTTGAAACAATTTCATTCATGCGAAGCCAATAACAATACCTATGAATTTGAGCGATTGTTTTGCCTACACCAAAGTGACCAACAATAAGAAAAGTGTGGGCTTCCCTTATGACATTGACTCTTTCACCCCTTGGAACACATAACTTGCCAAGATGATACAAAAACTTTTTATAAACATGATTATCCAACTCTTCAACTTGATGGCCTTGACTCGAAGTTTCATAAACATATTTAAAATATTCATCTTGAGAATATTGTTTAATATAACTTTCATGCATGATTGATTTATGCTTAAGAATAACTGATGCATTAAAAATAGGCATTGATAACACATTTTCAAATTTTTTGTATATACCTTTCTTATACCTAATTACCAAATGAAATTGTTGTATGAATACCATCCACCTAAAATGTCCAGCTTGTTGTAGCTTGGTTACAATTGTAAATATTTCAAAGTTTGATGGTCAATATGAATAATCATTTCTTTACGCATCAAATAATGCTTCCATTTCTTCATGTTTTATACCAAAGCATACAACTCTCTATCATAATTTGGATAGTTAATTAATGCATTGGTAAAGGTTTCAGAATGATCACAAATTGGCTCCCCATGTTGCATAAAAACTACTCTCATATCATAATTTCTTGCATCAGTTTGAATTTTAAATGGTTGCTTAAGATCTCAAAGTGCTATAACTGGTGTTGTATTGATTTTCTCTTTCAAAGTGGCTTGTTTATGCTTGTATCCCCACTAAAAGACTTGTTTCACACTCGTCAAAGCATGCAATGGTGCTGCAATGAGTGAGAAGTTAGCGATAAATTTTCTCCAATATTGGGTTGCTCCCAAAAAGCTCCTAACTTCAGTTAGATTGTTGGGTTTATGCCAATTCACAATTACATCAAATTTTGAGGAATCAATCTTTAATTCACCTTCTCTTACAATATGACCCAAATAAACCAAAGAGATTTTTCCAAATTCACACTTAGACATTTTCAAATACAATTTTTCCTTTTTCAATACATCTAGAACTCGTTTCACATGCTTGACATGCTCTTCACGAGTCTTACTAAAAATCAAAATATCATCGAAGTAGACTATGACAAAATCATCAAGGAATGGTCTCAACACATCATTCGTAACTCTCATGAATGTTGTAGGTGCATTGCAAAGCCAAAACGGCATAACTAACCATTCAAATAAACCTTGTTTTGTCTTGAAAGCAGTTTTCCAAATATAATCTTCAAAAATCCTTATCTGATGATATCCGATTCTCAAATATAACTTAGTAAAATAAACACCTTCCTTTAACTGATCTAGAAAATCATGAATGTGAGTAATAGGATAGTTATTATTTACCGTTATCTTGTTCAAAGCTCGAAAATCCACACACATGCACCATGTACCATATTTCTTTGGAACCAAAACAATAGGAGGCCCACAAGGAGATGTGCTAGGCCTAATGACCCCTTTATCAAGCAAATCTTGAATTTGCTTATTGATTTATGCATTCGCCAAATTGACATTCTATACATGCCAATATTTGGAAGTCGTGCATCCTACTGCAAGTGAATCTCATGTTGGATTCCTCTTTTAGGAGGAAACCCTTCGGGTTCTTGAAAAATCTTGTCATTAGTGTTAACAATTTCAAATAATTCATGCTTGAGTCTAGAATCACATCCTATGAAAGCTTCAAATTCAACAATATCTTTAGCTTTAATCATCAACAACACAAAATTCTTACTAGCATTTACAAGCCTTTTCATCTGACCAACACTAACAAGAGATAAGTTAATCTTCTTGCGATGTGATCTAACAATATACTCAACTCCATATTTAAAATATGATATTTTTTCTTATGAAAATAGAATATGGATTTTTGGTCATACAAGTATGGACTCCCTAAAACAATCCCACGAATATCAAGTGGTACAACCTCAAGCTCTACCTCATCTATAAAGTTAGCAGTGATGGAGAATTTGAGTTTGCATTTTATTGTCACTTGTAATTTGGAATCATCACATACCCAACCCAAAGGAGAAGGTTTAGTATGAGGTGCAGTTTCTAGATTTAGTTTCTTGACAATTTCTTCAAAGATAATATTGACTTGGGATCTACTATCAAATAATGTATCAACTTTGGTATGTTTTGTAATGACCCTGATATGAAAAATATCACTTATTTCTTTATCATTTTTAGATTCAATAGGCTTACTAGAAGAACTAGTACTTTCAATAGAGGCTATATCTTTCATTCCCATGGCTATGATTTTGGTTTCACCACCTCAATCAAATCCTTGATCTTGTTGAGTTGTAGCAACAATTTTTTGTTTCCCCTCGTCATTGAACTTCTTTTGCCTCATTTTTAATGTAATTTACAATAATGGTATTCATCATGGCCTTCTTTTGAAAAATGTTTACAGGTAAGTTTCTCTCCTTCTTTCTTGATAGTAGCATTCTTTTTTCCTTTTCCTTTAAACTTTCCATTTCCTTTATTCCCATATTTGCGAGGTTTATTGTTAGTCTCTTGAGGAACATTCTTGCCTCTTGATTCTAAATGAGTTTCTTGAACACATACATAATCTATATTGGTGGGATTAAACATAAGCATAGTGTGTCTCAAATAATTATGTGATACACCTATTTATTTAAGGAGAGAATATTTTGAAGACAAATCAACACCCAATATTAAAGCTCTTTTTCTAAGTTCTTATGTATAACTTTGGACACTATGACCTTTAGCTTGTCTAAAATTTTGCTAATCCATAATCTATTTTTGAATGTAAGTTAATGGATAAAATTTCCTTCTTAATGGAGCTATAAATTCATTCCAAGAAGAGATAATTTTACCACTTTTCTTTAAATATTCTTGAGTTATGGCCTCCCACCAGATGAGGGAGAATTTTCCAAACAAAGAGAAGCAAGATGGATCTTTGTAACGTCATCACCAATATTTTCAATCCTGCAATATACTTCAATTTGATGAACCTAATTACCTAAATTTTTAGCATTTAATTCCAACTTGACATCAAGTGTAATCAAATGATACTTAACATATCATTTTGGATATGGAGGAGGAGTAGGTCTATGAGATGGAGGCAATGAAGGAGGTGAGGATGGAGGTGTAGATGGAGGTGAACGAGGAGCTTAGAGGTTGTTGTCACTCCGTAATTTGTAAGATTAGCAAGAACATGTTAGTGTCAATGTTTTCATACTTCCACCAGGGATCAAAACACATTTTTCATGTGCATCTTAGGTGTCCCACTCTAAAAAAATTTCAATCATTCCATTAGGTCATGATATAAAAAATTTCCATTGGTGGTTGTACTTGTCAAGTGTCCCATTTTTCTTCACAAGTATATGCCCGTTGACCCTCTTCCATGTCTTCATCATGCTAAAAAAAATTCTGCTCTCATTCCACTTTTAGTCAAAGTCAACCATAGAGTCAGGCATTCAAGGTCCAATTAGGTCATTAGGTTTCATTGTTCAAAGTCAAAAAATGCACCATTACATCTCCTAAGGTCAGAAAAAGGTGTGAGAGTGATTCCAATAATGTCTCTTTACCATGTAAAGATGATCTCCAATATGGTTTCCAAAGTTGTAATTTGATTTCAAGTGTGAGTTTCTTTCCAAGATGTAATTTTATTTTTATTCATGTAATTTTATGTCAGTTCAAATGTAATAAGTAGGCTGCCAACTTAGAGTTCCACATGCCAATACATAGAGTGTCAAATACAAAAAGTGTCTACTTCAGCAATTGATCAATTGTCAAAGCGAGTTGTCTTTTCCCAAGGGTGCTAAGTCATCATTTTCCACAAGCACTAAACCCTAATTAGAGACATATGAGGAGAGGAGGCATAAGGTAGGTCATATCAATAAGTATTAGGTCATTCCAAAATCATAAACATCATGTCTCCATCATTTTCCACGAAATCATTCCACGAATCAAGCCATTTGCCACTCATAGGGCCAGTTTCGCTTCAAACTATGCTTCCAACCAAAAAGAGATAAATTTAACAAAAGTGAGAGCGATGTTTGTCCATAATAGGACAAGGAAGAAAAAAATCCTTAAATTTTTACACAGGTAGCATGGTTTTTTAGAAACGTAAAAAATACAGGTGCTACAAGAGGTTCGTTGCATTTCTGGATTGACCTTGGGAAAATCAAGTTTTCTCCTAATTGGAGTGTCCAAATTAATTTCTTGATGAGTCAAATGATAAATATATATATATATATATATATATATATATATATATATATATATATATATATATATATATATATATATATATATATATATATATATATTTCCAATGATCTATCATGAGCTCAATTTGGAGATGAGGAAGGCCTCCAAAAGTTGCCTACAATAGCACTCTGCATTTATGCACCCTCATTCTACACTTTTTTACCAGACTTTGGAAAATCAAATTTTTGACGAGCTATCCTGGGCCTGATTTGGACACGGGGAAGGTAGTAAAAAACAACATGGAATTTGGGGGTAAAATGGCATTGTGCATAGAGCTCTGGCACTGTGCATAGAGCTCTGGCATGCGCATAGAGCCTTGGCGCTGCACACTCTTTTGGGACATCCAATGGGAAAATGGAAGAAATCAGTGGGTTCATAAGGATGAGTACATGCCCCTTGTAATTTTCTAAGCATTTGGAGCAAAACTGGTCAAGAAAAAGGGCCAAAAACACCCAAAAAATCATGTTTTTGCCTCTTTTTCAGGGTGGCACTACGCATAGAGGCAGTCTTGGGAGATTTCACGTTTGAGGGGTCAAACCAGATCCAAATCCAAAAGTACAAGAAGCTCTGGAAAGTAGACAGGACAAGATTTCCAATGAGCTATCATGAGCTCACTTTGGAAACTGAGAAGTCAGTCAAAAATGACCTACAAGAAAGGATATGTTTTCCTACTTGGCGCTGCGAATAGGACAAATTTTCTCTGTTTTAGAGTTTTCTTTGTTTTTCACGGAGTTTTTGAGTTTTATCTCACTAGTTGGGATTTTCACTGATGTAATTGATAAATATGAATGTAATTATGATTAGGATTGGTTTAATATAGGTAGATTCATTAGCTTGAGTCCTCTGAAGGTCAAATTAATCAGTTTCATCTCTTTTAGAGGTAAGTTGTTGGGTCTTCCTATTCTTCAGATTCTTGTTCAACATTTGATGGAGATTGATCCTCATCTCATGGATTCGACTCCCTAAGGCTAGGGGGAGTTGTTTTGAGGTCTATATCTTCTTATTCTTTCTCATTTGTAAGGGTTAGACTCAGTTGGATACTTGGCCTTTGAAGAGACACACTTTGTATCAGTTCTGAGTAGGAATATTAATCAAATTTGCAACTATTTTTAAGGGATCCCTATGGTATGGTGTTTATTTTAGTTATCCTTTTTTTTCATGTGTTGAAATTTATTTTTGAGTTTATTCATCATTTCATAACTTCTACGTTAATGTATGCAAGTTAGATAAGCAAAATCCATTCTCATATGCTCTGTTTTAGGTAGTCATTCACAGACTGTTAAATTTATTCAGTTTAGAACTAACCCATGATTGCACCATGCTCCTCCTAGCTTCTCACCTATCTTGATTCATCCCACCCATTGAAATCCTAAAGTTCTAAATTACTATGCCTACCTTGCCCCATAGAACACGCTCCAAATTTTGACCTAATTTCCCTTGCCCTGATTGTTTTTCTCCTTCTGATCCAGCACAACCCTATCCAATCAAAATCAAAACCCTGAGCTACTATACCTAGCCTAATATCTTCATTATTCCAGCCATCTTGGATGTGATATTTATAGAGAGAGCCCTCTCCTTGCCTAGTAGGGCTAGCTACTTAGCTAAGTGTGGTTTGTGGTTGCCTCGGAATTTCCTTCTTCAGCCTGAGGTTCAATCCGAGTGATAAAATTTTAGCGACTCCACTGGGGAAGACACCGTTGTCGGGGAACAAGGTGACAGATCTTCTCTGGGGAAGATTGTCCAAGTTACAGATCTGATTGTTGATGGTGAAAAATGGTCAGACACATATGAAGGCTGAAACATTCACCTGGTGACTCCATTGTTCGAAATCCTGAGTTTCAAAATATTGATGGTGGCTCCACTAGCTAAATTAAGGACTCAGATGTTGTTTCAATTTGTTCAAGGTATTCATGTATCGAATTTTCTGATATTCCTAGTTTTCCCAATCAATTATCAAAAGATGCATATTTTTTGAGCAATGGCCCTATATTTAACAAAGAAGATCTGAATTTGACTCTTAAACATGTAGCAAATTTAAAAAAAATTGTTGAACTTACTAGAGTCAAACAAGAAGATGTCTTCATCAAATTGTTCTATGATTCATTTCAAGGGAAATGTAGATAATGGATTGAAAATTTGTCTGTCAGATCTATTAAGTCATCTGCAGAGTTGTGGCATATCTTTCTGGAAACATGGATGGAGAAGGAATAATTCTAAATAGAGGCGGCCTCTATTCAAGTATTTATAGAATGGGAAGATATGTGCACATATGATGAGGTAGATGAGAACTTTGCTTCATCTCTTTCTTCTTATTTGAAGTCCTGTCGATGTAGCCATGAAATTAAGCTCACTTTTTTGCAATAGTTTTCCATCAAAATCGAAAAGGATCTAGCTGAATTGGAGACCCAAATACAGTCCCAGGATCTGGACTCCCAAGTCCCATTATTTGGGAACCTTTTCCAGCAGAAGGAAAGAAACGTAACGCTGCCCTTGGATGTTTGCATTGACAGTTTGCAGTTGTAGGTATGTATTGAGGAGTTTGGGCTGCAGACAGAGTCTGGTTTCTATGATCTCCTTGCAACATATATGGAATATTTTTTCAATTTGAATGATATACCATATTGTCTTTTACAAAATCCAGAGACATTGTGTGCATAATGTATGGCTATCAGAATGCCCAATTGTGTTTTGGTTCAAACATTGCCAAGCATCATTATTGTTACAGTTGCTTGATTGGATAATCTAGCATTACAACATCACTTGATCTAGTAATTTTTCAGCAAAGTAGGGTAGATTTGTACATAAATAAGTTGCGTAAGGCAGCATTTTAGTTTTCAGCATTAGTTTCAATTTCCTAGTGTATAGGTTACAGTATGTGTGTATTTTTGGTTGGTATAAGTATTTCAGGTTTGTAGCTTTTTGTGACTATATTGCCCAATGATTAGGCACTTGGTCTACAATGTTCTTGACACCTCCAAGGAGTTTCCATCCCAAATAAGGTCAATGTTAGTGTTAGTATTTGCATACTTCCATCGGGGATCAAAACAGATTTTGCATGTGCATCTTAGGTGTCCCACTCTAAAAAAAAATCAATCATTCCATTAGGTCATGATATAAAATTGTTCCACTGGTGGTTTTCCTTGTCAAGTGTCCCATTTTCCTTCACAAGTATATGCCTATTGACCCTCTTCCATGTATTCATCATGCTGAAAACAAGTCTGCTCTCATTCCACTTTTAGTCAAAGTCAACCATGGAGTCAAGTCTTTCAATGTCCCATTAGGTCATTAGGTTTCATTGTTCAAAGTCAAAAAATGCACCATTACATCTCATACGGTCAGGAAAAGGTGTGAGAGTGATTCCAATAATGTCTCTTTACCATGTAAATATGATCTCCAATATGGTTTCCAAAGTCATAATTTGATTTCAAGTGAGAGTTTCATTCCAAGATGTAATTTTATTTTTATTCATGTAATTTTATGTCAGTTCAAATGTAATAAGTAGGCTGCCAACTCAGAGTTCCACATGCCAATACATCAAGTGTCAAATATAAAAGGTGTCTAATTCAGAAATTGATCAAATGTCAAAGGGATTTTTCTTTTTCCAAGGGTGCTAAGTCATCATTTTCCACAAGCACTAAACCCTAATTTCCTCTCCCACTGAGCTAGGGTTTGCTATGGAATCAAAGACATATGAGGAGAGGAGGCATAAGGTAGGTCATATCAGTAAGCATGAGGTCATTCCAAACTCATAAACATCATGTCTCCATCATTTTCCACGAAATCATTCCAAGATTCAAGCCATTTTCCACTCATAGGGCCAGTTTCGCTTCAAACTATGTTTTCGACCAAACAGAGATGAATTTGACAAAAGTGATAGAGATTTTTGTCCATAATAGGCCAAGGAAGAAAAACATCCTTAATTTTTTACACAGGTAGCATGGTTTTTGAGAAATGTCAAAAATACAATTGCTACAAGAGGTTTGTTGCATTTCTGGAGTGACCTTGGGAAAATAAAAATTTCTCCTAGTTGGAGTGTTGAAATTACCTTTTTGATGAGTCAAATGATAAATAGACAGAGAGAGATTTCCAATGAGCTAACATGATCTCAATTGGGAGTTGAGGAAGGCCTCCAAAGGTTGCCGGCAACAGCACTCTACATTTATGCACCCTCATTCTACACTTTTTGACCGGTCTCGGGAAAATCAACTCCAAACAGAATATATATATATTTGGAAAGTAGACTTGATGGGATTTACAAAGAGCTATCCTGGCCCAATTTTGACATTGGGAAGGCAGTCAAAAACATCCTGGTAGTTGGGGGTAAAATGGCGTTGCGCATAGAGCCTTGGTGCTATGCATAGAGCTATGATGTTGTGCATAGAGCCTTGGCATTGCGCACTCTTTTGGGGCATCCAATGAATAAATGGAAGACATCAGTGAATTCATAATGATGAGGACATTCCCCCTGTAATTTTTCTAAGCATTTTGAACAAAATTGGTCAGGAAAAAGGGCCAAAAACACCCAAAAAATCACGTTTTTGCCTCTTTTTCAGGGTGGCGTTGCACATAGAGGAAGTCTTGGGAGATTTCACTTTTTATGTGTCAACACATCTCCAAATCAGAAACTACAGAAATATCTGGAAAGTAGACAAGACAATCTTTCAAATGAGTAATCATGAGCTCAATTTTGACATCAGGAAGTCAGTCAAAAGTGACTTGCAAGAAAGGCTATTTTTTCCTCCTTGGCGCTGCGCATAGGACAAATTTTCTCTGTTTTAGAGTTTTTTCTGTTTTTCACGGATTTTTTGAGTTTTATCTCACTAGTTGGGATTTTCACTGATGTAATTGACAAATATGAATGTAATTATGATGAGGATTAGTTTACTATAGGTATATTCATTAGCTTGAGTCCTCTATAGGTCAAATGAATCAGTTTCATCTCTTTTAGAGGTAAGTTGTTGGGTCTTCCTAGTCTTCATATTCTTGTTCAAAATTTGATGGAAACTGATCCTCATCTCATGGATTCAACTCCGTGAGGCTAGGGGGAGTTGTTTTGAGGTCTATATCTTCTTATTCTTTCTCATTTGTAAGGGTTGGACTCAGTTGGATACTTGGCCTTTAAAGAGACACACTTTGTATCAGTTCTAAGCAGGAATATTAATCAAATTTGCAGCTATTTTTATGGGATCCCTATGGTATGGTGTTTAGTTTAATTTCTTCTTCTTTTTTCATGTGTTGAAATGTATTTTTGAGTTTATTCATCATTTCATAACTTCTAAGTGAATGTATGTAAGTTAGGTAAGAATAATCCATTATCATATGCTCTTTTTTGGGTAGACATTCACAGTCTGTTAAATTTCTTCAGTTTAGAAAGAATCCATGATTGAACCATGCTCTTCCTAGCTCCTCACCTGTCTTGATTCATCCCACCCATTGAAATCCTAAAGTGCTAAATCACTATGCCTACCTTGCCCCATAGAACACCCTGCAAATTTTGACCTAATTTCCCTTGCCCTGACTGTTTTGCTCCTTCTGATCCAGCACAACCCCATACAATCAAAATTAAAACCCTGAGCTACTATACCTAGCCTAATATCTTCATTATTACAACCATATTCATTATGATCCTTACGGAGAGATCCCTCTCCTTTCCTAGAAGGGATAGCTACTTGGCTAAGCATGGTTTGTGGTTACCTCAGAATTGCCTTCTTCAACCTGAGGTTCAATCCAAGTGATAAAATTTTGGCGAATCCACTGGGGAAGACACCGTTTTCAGGGAACGAGGTGACAGATCTTCTCCGGGAAAGATTTTTCAAGTTGAAGATCTGATTACTGATGGTGAACAACGGTTAGACACATATGAAGGCTGAAACATTCACCTGGAAATTCCATTTTTCAAAATCCCGAGTTTCGAAATATTGATGGTGGCTCCACTGGCTAAATGAAGGACTCAGATTTCGTTTCTATTTGTTCAGGGTATTCATGTTTCGACTTTTCTAATCTTCCTGGTTTTCCTAATCAATTACTGAAAGATGCATATTTTTTGAGCAATGGCCCTATATTTAATGGAGAAGATCTGACTTTGACTCTTAAACATGTAGCAATTTTTAAAAAACATATTACCCAATGGTTAGGCACTTCGTCTACGGTGTTCTTGACACCTACAAGGGGCTTCCATCTCCAATAAGGCCAATGTTAGTGTCAGTATTTTCATACTTCCACAAGGGATAAAAACACATTTTGCATGTGCATCTTAGGTGTCCCACTCTAAAAAAATTTCAATCATTCCATTAGGTCATGATATAAAATTGTTCCACTGGTGGTTTTCCTTGTCAAGTGTCCCATTTTCCTTCACAATTATATGCCTGTTGACCCTCTTCCATGTCTTCATCATGCTGAAAACAAGTCTGCTTCCATTCCATTTTTAGTCAAAGTCAACCATGGATTCAGGTCATTCAAGGTCCCATTAGGTCATTAGGTTTCATTGTTCAAAGTCCAAAAATGCACCATTACATCTCATAAGATCAGAAAAAGGTGTGAGAGTGATTCTAATAATGTATCTTTACCATGTAAATATGATCTCCAAGATGGTTTCCAAAGTTGCAATTTGATTTCAAGTGTGAGTTTCCTTCCAAGATGTAATTTTATTTTTATTCATGTAATTTTATGTTAGTTAAAATGTAATAAGTAGGCTGCCAAATCACCACATGCCAATACATCAAGTTTAAAATACAAAAAATTTCTACTTCAACAATTTATCAAATGTCAAAGGGAGTTGTAGTTTTCCAAGGGTGCCTAAATCATCATTTTCCACAAGCACTAAACCCTAATTTCCTCTCCCACTAAGCTAGGGTTTTCTATGGAATCAGAGACATATGAGCAGAGGAGGCATAAGGTAGTTCATATCAGTAAGTATGAGGTCATTCCAAACTCATAGACATCATGTCTCCATCATTTTCCAGGAAATCATTCTAAGAGTTAAGCCATCTGCCACTCATAGGTCCAGTTTTGCTTCAAACTATGTTTTCGGCCAAAAAGAGATGAATTTTACAAAAGTGAGAGATTTTTTTTCCATAATATGCCAAGGAATAAAAACCTCCTTCAGGTTTTACACAAGTAGCATGGTTTTTTAGAAATGTCAAAAATACAGGTGCTACAAGAGGTTTGCTACATTTCTGGAGTGACCTTGGTAAAATAATTTTTTCTCCTAGCTGGAGTGTCCAAATTAATTGTTTGATGAGTCAAATGATAACTAGATAGAGATATATTTACAATGAGCTATCATGAGCTCAATTGGGAGTTGAGGAAGGCCTCCAAAAATTGCCTGCAACAGCACTCTGTATTTCTGCACCCTCATTCTTCAGTTTTTGAATAGTCTTGGGAAAATAAACTTTTTACAAGGAAAATAAACTCCAAAAAAAAACCAAGATGTATATTTGGAAATTAGACTTGATGGGATTTCCAAAGAGCTATCCTGGGCCCAATTTGGACACCGGGAAGGCAGTCAAAAACAGCCTGGAAGTTGGGGGTAAAATGGCACTGCGCATAGAGCCTTGGTGTTGCGCACTCTTTTGGGGCATCCTTTGGAAAAATGGAAGACATAAGTGGGTTCATAATGATTATTGAATGCCCCCTGTACGTTTTCTAAGCATTTGGAGCAAAACTGGTCAGGAAAAAGGGCCAAAAACACCCAAAAAATCATGTTTCTGCCTCTTTTTCAGGGTGGCGCTGCGCATAGAGGAAATCTTGGAAGATTGCACTCCTAAGGGGTCAAAACAGATCCAAATCAGAAACTATGAGAATATATGGAAATTATACAGGACAAGCTTTCCAATTAGCTATCGTGAGCTCAATTTGGACACCGAGAAGTCAGTCAAAAGTGACTTGCAAGAAAGGCCATTTTTTCCTCCTTGGCACTTCGCATAGGACAAATTTTCTCTGTTTTAGAGTTTTCTTTGTTTTTCACGGATTTTTTGAGTTTTATCTCATTACTTGGGATTTTAATTGATGTAATTGATAAATATGAATGTAATTATGATGAATATTGCAGATGCATTCTCCTGGTCTTCAATCAACTCAAAAAATGTTTGCATGCTACCTTATGAGAGTTGTGCCACTACTTCTACTGAATCAGACAATGAGGAAGACTATCTATTCATATCCATATAATAGCAGCTTTTGAGAGCATTATGAACACAAGAATATTGTTTTTAAAATCAGAAGCCATCCACGTGTCTGCTATTGGGTCATGTGGTGCTTTAGATGGTAGCACTGGTTCTTCTGAGACATCATGTTTTCCCTTATGACTATCAACCAGAAGGTGGCACCGATTTCCTTTTATAATCTAAAATGAATTAAAGCAAAGAGTTAGAGAACCAAACTTGATCACTTCATCATCTGCTTTAGACCCTGTGACTTCATCTAATACTTGATATTCAAAAGGATTCAAAGGCTGAACCCTTGAACCTAAAACAGATTTAGGATCATCCGCCTTTTCCTCAACTGACTTATTAGACTATTGCTCATATTTCATATTAACCACCTTCTTATAATTCTCTCTCAAGAATGAGGAAAAAAAGAGAGGAACACATTCGGTACTTACTTGAAAACTTTATGTATATTCATCCTTACACTCTTTCTCAGCATGCAGAGTTTGGTTTCTGTCTTTGCATGATGGGGACTAGGTCTTTTCTTCCCATGGAGATAATGTTGGTTGCTCTGTACAGTTAGCGTCAATCTTAACCCTATAATCTTCCTCTTGATAATCATATTCGAGATGGCTACCTCTATATGCAAGTTCATCTATCATGTCCATTTTTGCTAAGGATTTCCCCACCTCCTTATGATTTTGGGCTTCATCTTTGGTTGTGTTGTGGATAGAGTACATGAAACCATCATTTTTTGTTTTAGGATGTCAAGGATGGGCTACAAACTGCTTGGGTACATTGATGTTTGTATTTTCTGGAACTAATGGAACATGAGTTCTTTGAACAACAAGTTCCTCTTTCCTGCTAATCATATGCATCATTTCGTTGATTGTGTTTGCCAGCATATCTAGTTTTATCTCTGAAGATATCAATTGCTCTTTTTCTATTTGGTTCTTCTTCATTTCTTTTAACTTTGCCTCCCTATTTAGCAGGTTGGCTTCCACATCAACTACCACATTTTTCATTTATTCTAGGGTTGCAGGGTCCCCTTCTCTTAACTGGAATTACATCTCTAGATCAAAGGCATATGGGTAGTGCAAGAGAGCCCATCCTTGGGGTGGCTTTATCTAGAAGGTATCGAATGGTATACCTTATTGAACCTGGCTGAAAATTGTTGTCTTGTCTCCCCAGACTGTCTTTTCAACTGGTTATACTCTTCCATGATGAGGAAAACATTTCCCATGACCACCCATCTATCTAGGAAAATTTGAGTGAATTGATGAAAATTACTAATGCTTGCAGCTGGAAGGTATTTAAACCAATTTTTAACTTTTCCTTGCAATGATAGGGAAAAAATTCTAATACGCACATCATCCTCTCCCACCTCAAATAGATCAAGGAAATCCTCAAGATTTTGGATGTGCTTTTCAACAGTGATCTTTGCACTTTCTCCATCAAATCTGGGTAGATGATTGATAAAATTTGCAAGGAGGTTATGGAGGATAGGAGGAAAAACTAGAGGCTTGTATCTGTCTGGGAATTTTACAGGTATAGGCAGTAAAGAAAGAGGCTTATAACCATTTGGAGCCTTTGCAAGAGTAGGAGATGAAGTAAAAGGCTCATGTGCCACTGGGTTTTCTACAAGTGCATCAGGGATATGCACAGGTGTACAAGTATGTACATGGTCTACAATTTGGGGTTTAGCTTTTTGAGGCTCATCAATTTTCCATTGATCAATGTTAACCTTAGCAATGTACCCTTGATCAGGCTTAAAGTAGGATAGAATATAGTTACAGATAAAAAAAACAATTTCTTGAATCCATTTTGGGCTTAAATACTTTCTATTTCTAGGCTGACTAGTCATGTTTCGGGTCCTTCCTCCATTGGAGTCTTTGAAAGGAACTAGTTTGAATTGGAGTCGCCAGGTGGATTATTTCAAATTTCTTGTGGCTGGCTGTTGTCCACCATCAACAACCAGATACCAATCTTGGAAAATACTCAGATAATCAAATTTTGATTGGGGTTTCTAAGTTTTAAAGAAATATTAAGTTTTTTTTTCAAAAATTCAGTCCCTAGTATGGTCGCCATTATGTTGTCACTCCGTAATTTGTAAGATTTGCAAGAGAAAATAGTATAGGACAACATCAAACCACTTTGGATTCCAGGACCCAGCCTTCCTAGACTCGAAGAGGGCTCTCTCTGTTTTTATGAATTAGCTTGATATTTATAAGTGTTGATATTAGGCGAGTTATAGAAATGAGGGTTGTTTGTTTGATTGATTGGGTGGTTGGATAGACAGAGATGTAAAACTTAATCCATTGGGCTATGGAGTCATAAAAATCAGAATTGTGCATCAACTTTTCAAGGGAATTCACAGGGCAAGCTAACTATGCAGACTGGATCTTATTAGCATTATGAATATGAGATGGGAGAAGGAGATTAAGGTTCAACTTAAATGCAGAGCAAACTATCTCTGAATTCTGCATTCAAGTCTTAGAGGAAAACATTAAGATAACAAACACTGACAGAATTAAGGTGCTCTTTTAGCAAATCGTAATCTAAATTTATGTTTTTAAATCAGATAAATTGATGCATAGAATGAAAAGACAGAGGAAAACATTAATACAGAGGAAAAAAATCACCACTAACATAGCTCAAGAATCCTGTGAACCATCTCTTATTATTGATGCCCAGCTCAAATATTTACAGAGTTCCAATACTTCTTACATTGCAAGCTTCAACAGGGTCCAATTTTCCAACCTTTGATAATGAAAATTTGAGCAGTATTTAACTAAAACTTGAGTCGGTTGCCCTAATCTACTTGGGACAAACTGTTAGGAATTTACCAGGCAGAAATAATAAACATTTGCTGAGAGAGAAATAATACACATAACCATGAAAGAAACCAGCAACAAAGCACAAACATAACACAATGTTTATCCGGGAAAACCCCAAATCCGGGGAAAAACCCACCCAATGAAATTTCATTAAACATTGGCCAAAACCCTGGCCAATCCGGCCAAGTGAGCCTTCACCGCTCACCTCCAGGCCTACATTACAATGAAGTCTTTCCAGCCCTTTTATAGGCTCCATCACATGCAATACCATGGGTCAAAACCATGGGTGCACAAAACCATATGCCCCAAAAACCACCACTGTTTACCCTAGTCCACATTGACTCTACCCCGAGTCATGTTTACCTAACAATTCCCCCCTTAAACTTGACTTGGGGCTTCTTGACTAAATCCAGCCAAACCTGCTAAGTGAGACAACCCGCTCACTCTAGCTCTTCCCCCCTCAAATTTTTACCCAGGGTAATTGTTAATTTGGCATCCCCCCTATCACCTAGGTCTAACCCAGACTTTACCAGTGATTACCCAGGGGTACACATGCCATACCAGGTCTTACAGTAGTATGCCCATTTACATGTAATAAAATTAACTCCATTATAATAATTTTTTTTTTGTTTCATTGTTGTTGTCTTTCCACATATGAAATCAATGTCCATATAAAAAGAATCCATCTACCGGAATACATGGGTCACCAGCCTCTGTAACCGCCAGTCCTCTAGGAATTCTCTTCAGATACATGGTTCATCAATTAATTAATCCACGTGCAAATATCCTCTCTCATTTTCTACATGATGTCCTCTCCAAAGAGGACATCATAGTTGTACATAAATCTGCCCTCTACGCTTTTGCTGGTCCATTCTGATCTTCATTTTCATTTGATTTACACATTCTGTCAAACACTTTGCTCTCCTAACGCAGCTAATGACTTGCTATTCTAGCTCATATTCTCTCATATCTCATGGATCTCTCATGACCCATTTTCCATGCTGCTCATCACTTACATTCATTCATTTCCTTCTGAGCCACTCACTGCTATTGCAAATGGACCAATGGCCGCTTATCTTTCCAACGTTTCTTGGCTGTCATTTTTCTGCCTGTGGAGGAGTCAATGTGGAGAAGCTGCTGGTAGCACGCGCATGTCCCGGACGACTAATATTCCTTTTCAACAGTAACAGCAATAGCACTGCCCTTCTCCGCGACCTTTTCCATCTTTGCTATGGCGTCATAGAGGCACTTCGTAATATCAAGCAGAGCAACGACCTCGCCATTTTTCACAACCGGCAAGTGTCTTCCCTTGAATCATCTTCTCGAGGGCTTCTACGGCCCAGGACTCCGCCATGACAAATATGGGATTCCGCGTCATGACCTTTGAAACCGGGGTGTCGCGAGGCTTCAAACGTTCAGCTATAACCCTCGTTGCCACATCCTTGTCGGTTATGATTCCAGAGAATAAGGCGCTGGGATCCATGAACAGAGCAGCGTTGATCCTGCGCATGGCCATACGATGGCAAACATCGTACACCGACGTGCCCTCTGGAACAGTGAGCGCCTTAGACAATCTCAGCCTCTTCACGGTCCTCTCGGTTTCATTTCATTTCAAATCGAATCTCCTCTATTTACCTCCTGCTGCTCCTCCACATGCAGGTTGGCGGATCGCTGAGCAGCAGCAAGATTTAGAATTAGGACCATGAACATGAGGGTGCAAAAAACTGCAGTATCAACCTTTTTCATCTCCATGAATAGTCGATCTCCTCCCACCAATCGCTAAAGGTTCGACTTCCCATACTCGATACAGACAAGAACTCTTAACATACCAGAGCTTTGCAGAAATATATACCTTAGAGCAGATATTCACCAGGCCCTCCGAATGAACCGTGGCTGCGTCAAAATACCAGGCCTCCGGGAAGGCCTCGTTCGCCTGGGTACCCATCCAAACAACCAGCATGATCTCGCCCTTGGGGATTTTGGAAGTCTTACGGTCCATATCTAGATCTCCATATCTAACATATTCACATGAAGATCTAACCAGATCTAGATGTAGATCTAACGCCTTCACACGTAGATCTGTCTAGGAGAAAATTTCACACAGTAGCAGCAAACTATAGATATAGCAAAATCACTAAACTTGGCAGGTCATTCAAGATTTCAGATCTTCATAGCTCCGATACTAGTTGTTAGGAATTTACCAGGCAGAAATAATAAACATTTGCTGAGAGAGAAATAATACACATAACCATGAAATAAACCAGCAACAAAGCACAAACATAAACACAATGTTTATCCGGGAAAACCCCAAATCCAGGGAAAAACCCACCCAATGAAATTTCATTAAACATTGGCCAAAACCCTGGCCAATCCGGCCAAGTGAGCCTTCACCGCTCACCTCCAGGCCTACATTACAATGAAGTCTTTCCAGCCCTTTTATAGGCTCCATCACATGCAATACCATGGGTCAAAACCATGGGTGCACAAAACCATGTGCCCCAAAACCACCACTGTTTACCCTAGTCCACATTGACTCTACCCCGAGTCATGTTTACCTAACACAAGCTTCATTTATTACAAAACAACTGAAATTAAATAGGCATGGCCATGCAAGGCTTGAGAAAAATATCTCTGACAACATATCGCCTATAAAATTAATTGTGAGCAGCTCTTTATGGATCTAAATGCTTTGATGGCTCTGACATATGGTCATACTTTTCAAAAGATAGTCTTTGGGTAATTAAGTCTGGTGCAACACTGGCTAATTTCTTTTATTGATGTTGTTGTTGATGTGCCTTGTTGCCCCTTTAGTCTCTGCTGTTATATCTCTACATCAATGCCCGACTCAACCCATTATGTCTTTTTCCTTGTGGTGCTCAACCTCGCCCTACCTTTTTTCCCTTGTCGGGTCTGACCCGAGTCTTTATGTTGTGTGTAGCCTATCTTCTCATAAATGGCATACAAACCTTATATGATCAGTCATGGAGGGATGGCGCTTGGCGGATGTGGATGGAATGGAGGATGGCGGAAACATATTTTCGAAGGGGGCCTTAAGTGGTAAGCGGTAATATAGAAGGGGGGTGTGAAATAGCGGAAGGGAAACACGTAGCGGGGAGGGTGGTAAGAAATACCACCCATTTCGAACTCCCCCCGATGGTTAAAGTTAGAAAGCTTCGGGGAGCACGAAATGAAACAAGGACCGTTAGATGAGGAGGGGGTGAGTGGAGATGGAAGAAATTTGGAGGGTGGTGAGGAGAAGGAAATTACGTGACAAGTAAGGTGGGACCGGACTCGATCCCTTTTTGCATGAAACATCATAAATAAATCATTTACTTGGACCTGAAAATGTTTATATTTCAATGATGAAGCCGCATTGCATCCACGCTAGTATCGTACTTCGCATCCTGTTGTCTTTACCTTTTCCTTATCACTTATCCTTTATCCTTTGCGATTTGCGATTACGGTCAGGTCCCACCTGGTATCGCATATCGCACTTCCCTTAGTTTAACATTTTTGATTCGCACTTATCCTTTAAGCTTTGAAATTTTTTATTTTAATCTCCATCGTTGACCGATGCTCGGATCAACGGTCCTCACTGCTCCCTTGTTGTGGTTTGCCACTTTTGGTTGTGCCCGTTAGTTTCTTAGTTATCAATAGAATACTTGCCCCGCTTTCACGACTCGACCTGAACACGTGCACTACTTGACCCAAACAGGTTCACGACTCTGCCCTTGTTGTTTTTCTACCTTAACTGCTTTCCTTTTACCCTTTCTTCCTTTGATTATAATTTTTCTCCTCTCTTTTGCTAATGGTATAATGTTACTCCTATTTTTACTTACCGACAACATTTTCACCTTCTACTGAACTGAAAGGCACATATATTCTTTTGAATTTCATGACAGTCAGGACTTCCCATATTTCCTTAAAATAAATGATATCCATGGAATATTATTTTCAGTAATGACAAATCTAATCAATAATTAGTCACCTGGTGATTCTATGAAATATAGGAATCTACCAGTGGCTCTAGCTAAGGATGGAAGCTCCTACAGGAGGTGTCAAGAACATCATTTATTAGTAGCCTAATCCATTGGGTTGATCCCACACCTGCAACCTCATCTGCTACCACTTATGTGGCTGAAACCTTCAAGCTAAAGTCAACACTCTCTACAAACTGAAGTTTGGCACATGCTTGATCTGAAAACCAGAAATAAATCTGAAACTAAAATTTCAAAGATGCTCATAGTGCTGAGCTTATTTGCACACCTACCTACCCTAATCTACTGAAATGTTTTCCCTTTTAAAAAATACAATAATTCCAGTGCAGCCAGTCAAGAAAATGTTCTAATATCTTTGTTCTTTCATTGTTCTTCACCATGTTCAGAGACAAACCTGACAATAGTGTTTGAAATAAATTCCTGACCTGATCTTGTTTACATGGATCTTGGTACACTTGAAAAACGACGTCATGCCATAAATATGTGCAGGATTTGTAAAGAAAAACTTCTCAGCCAACTCAGCTTCATATTATGGTACTGCAGATGCGTTCTTCTGGTCTTCAATCAACTCAAAACATGTTTTCATGCTACCTCATTAGAGTTGTGCCACTACTTCTACTGAATCAGACAATGGGGATGACTGTCTAATGATATCCATATCATAGCAGCTTTCAAGAGCATTATGAACATAAGAAGATTGTCTTTGAAAGAAGAAGCCTTCCAACACGTCTTCTATTGGGTCATGTGGTTCTTTAGATGGTAGTGTTGGTTCTTCTGATACCTCATGTTTCCCCTTATGACTATCAGCCAAAAGGTGTTCCCGGTTTCCTTTTATAATCTGAAATTCATTAAAGAAAAGAGGTAGAGAATCAAACTTGATCACTTCATCTGATACTTGATATTCAAAAGGATTCAAAAGATGAACTCCTGGACCTAAAACAGATTTAGTATCATCTGCCTTTTCCTCAAATGACTCATTAGAGCATTGCTCATATTTCATATTAACCACCTTCTTATAATGCTCTCTCAAGAATGAGGAAAAAAGGAGAGGAACACATTTGGTACTTACTTGAAAACTTTCAGTATTTTTTTCCTTACACTCTTGCTCAGCATGCAGAGTTTGGTTTTTGTCTTTGCATGGTAGGGACCAGGTCTTTTCTTTCCATGGAGACAATGTTTGTTGCTTTGTACAGTCAGCCTCAATCTTAACCTTATAATCTTCCTCATGATAATCATATTCGAGATGGCTACCTCTGTATGCAAGGTCATCTATCATGTACATTGTTGCTAAGGATTTACCTACCTCCTTCTGATATTGGGCTTCATCTTTGGCTATGCTATGGATATAGAACATGAAACCATCATTTTTTGTTTTAGGATGTCAAGGATGGGCTACAAACTGCTTGGGTACATTGATGTTTGTATTTTCTGGAACTAATGGAACATGAGTTCTTTGAACAACAAGTTCCTCTTTCCTGCTAATCATATGCATCATTTCGTTGATTGTGTTTGCCAGCATATCTAGTTTTATCTCTGAAGATATCAATTGCTCTTTTTCTATTTGGTTCTTCTTCATTTCTTTTAACTTTGCCTCCCTATTTAGCAGGTTGGCTTCCACATCAACTACCACATTTTTCATTTATTCTAGGGTTGCAGGGTCCCCTTCTCTTAACTGGAATTACATCTCTAGATCAAAGGCATATGGGTAGTGCAAGAGAGCCCATCCTTGGGGTGGCTTTATCTAGAAGGTATCGAATGGTATACCTTATTGAACCTGGCTGAAAATTGTTGTCTTGTCTCCCCAGACTGTCTTTTCAACTGGTTATACTCTTCCATGATGAGGAAAACATTTCCCATGACCACCCATCTATCTAGGAAAATTTGAGTGAATTGATGAAAATTACTAATGCTTGCAGCTGGAAGGTATTTAAACCAATTTTTAACTTTTCCTTGCAATGATAGGGAAAAAATTCTAATACGCACATCATCCTCTCCCACCTCAAATAGATCAAGGAAATCCTCAAGATTTTGGATGTGCTTTTCAACAGTGATCTTTGCACTTTCTCCATCAAATCTGGGTAGATGATTGATAAAATTTGCAAGGAGGTTATGGAGGATAGGAGGAAAAACTAGAGGCTTGTATCTGTCTGGGAATTTTACAGGTATAGGCAGTAAAGAAAGAGGCTTATAACCATTTGGAGCCTTTGCAAGAGTAGGAGATGAAGTAAAAGGCTCATGTGCCACTGGGTTTTCTACAAGTGCATCAGGGATATGCACAGGTGTACAAGTATGTACATGGTCTACAATTTGGGGTTTAGCTTTTTGAGGCTCATCAATTTTCCATTGATCAATGTTAACCTTAGCAATGTACCCTTGATCAGGCTTAAAGTAGGATAGAATATAGTTACAGATAAAAAAAACAATTTCTTGAATCCATTTTGGGCTTAAATACTTTCTATTTCTAGGCTGACTAGTCATGTTTCGGGTCCTTCCTCCATTGGAGTCTTTGAAAGGAACTAGTTTGAATTGGAGTCGCCAGGTGGATTATTTCAAATTTCTTGTGGCTGGCTGTTGTCCACCATCAACAACCAGATACCAATCTTGGAAAATACTCAGATAATCAAATTTTGATTGGGGTTTCTAAGTTTTAAAG
The DNA here is from genome assembly GCA_034641835.2 of Pinus albicaulis. NCBI lineage: Eukaryota > Viridiplantae > Streptophyta > Pinopsida > Pinales > Pinaceae > Pinus > Pinus albicaulis. The sequence continues at coordinate 729,136,296 of CM076573.1, read as the reverse complement.
AAATATTAAGTTTTTTTTTCAAAAATTCAGTCCCTAGTATGGTCGCCATTATGTTGTCACTCCGTAATTTGTAAGATTTGCAAGAGAAAATAGTATAGGACAACATCAAACCACTTTGGAGTCCAGGACCTAGCGTTCCTAGACTCAGAGAGGGCTCTCTCTATTTTTATGATTTAGCTTGATGATTATAAATGCTGATATTAAGCTAGCTATAGAAATGAGGGTTGTTTGTTTGATTGATTGGGTGGTTGGAAAGACAGAGTTGTAAAACTTAATCCATTGGGATATGGAGTGATAAAAGGTAGAATTGTGCATCAAATTTTCAAGGGCATTCACAGGGCAAGCTAACTATGTAGACTGGATCTTACTAGTAGTGTGAATATAAGATGGGAGAAGGAGATTAAGGTTAAAATTAAATGCAGAGTAGACCGTCTCTAAATTTTGCATTCAGGTCTCATAGGAAAACATTAAGATAACAAACACATACATAATTAAGGTGCTCTTTTAGCAAATATTAATCTAAATTTTATGTTTTGAAATCAGATAAATTGATGCACATCATGAAAAGATAGAGGAAAACATTAATACAGAGGAAAAAAATCACCATTAACATAGCTCAAAAATCATGTGAACGGTCTCTTATTATTAATGCCCTGATCAAACAGCTACCGAGTTCCAATACTTCTTAAAATTAAAGCTTCAGCACGGTCCAATTTTCCAACCTTTGATAATGAAAATTCGAGCAGTATTTAACCAAAACTTGAGTCGGTTCCCTAATATACTTGAGCCAAACTTCATTTATTACAAAACAACTGAAATTAAACAGGCATGGCCATGCAAGGCTTAAGGAAAATTTCTCTGACAACATATCGCCTATAAAATTGATTTTGAGCAGCTTTTTATGGATCTAAATTATTTGATGGCTCTGACATATGGTCCTGCTTTTCAAAAGATCGGCATTTGCTAATTAATTCTGGTGCAGTGCTGGCTACTTTCATTTATTGATGCTGGTGTTGATGTGTCTTTCTTCCCCTTCAGTCTTTGCTGTTATATCCCTGCATCAATTCCTGACTCAACCCTTTTTGTCTTTCCTTGTGACGTTCAACCTCGCCCTGCCTTTTTCCCCTTGTCGGGTCTGACCCGAATCTTTATGCCATGTGTAGCCTATTTTCTCATAAATGGTGCACAGACCTTATATTCTCGTTCATGGAGGGATGGCGGTTGGCAGACGTAGACGGAATGGAGGACGTCGGAAACAGCTTTTCGGAGGGGCCCTTAAGTGGTAAGCGGTAATATAGAAGGCAGGTGCGAAATAGCAGATGGGCGATGTTAGTGTCAGCCTTTGCAGCCTTCCTTCAGTGATCAAACATGCTCTTACAAAGTGATTTTAAGGTGTTAAGGTCAAAATTTGTCATTTCAATGAGTCTTCAAGCAAAATTTGGTCACTAGGCATTAGGTCTAGGGTTTGTTTTCACTCTTTTCAAATTTGTCCAAATGTCGGTCCATGTCACCATTCAGCTGAGTGTACCATCATTCAGAGGGTTTTCATCATCACGTTAAGTTCCATTGGGTCATTTTACAGCTTGTTCATGCTTCAGTTGTGCCTTGGTAAGGTCCATTTCCCTCTCCTAGGGTTTTGGAGGTAATTTCTCTTGGATGGTCAAATCATCGAAAAAACTTGTATCCTGATGTTCACACACCTTCCCCTATCATTAATGTACCTTATTAAACACTTCCCATCATTGAGATCCCCCAAATTCCTCATTTTTGCACAAACCCTAGTTTCTTGCCACAACTTGGCAATTTTCTAGGCTAGGCCTGTGTTTTGCCCTTTTGGACCCCTTCCCCTCACTCAATCTCTGATATTCCACTTTCCCCTGCTTCCTAACATCCCCCCCTACTTCCAAAAATTTCCCCAAGAATTTAGAAGCCCCTTATCCCCTTCATTTCGCTTCATTTCAACAAAATCCCTTGTTTCACACATCGAGATAGGTTTCACTCAAATGATATTTCAGAGAAATAAAAGATGAATTTTGGAAAAATGAGAGAGGTTTTTGTCCAAAACATGCCAAAGAAGAAAAACCTCTCTCACTTTTTACACAGGTATAATGTTTTTAGAGAAATGTCAAAAATACCGTTGCCTCAGGAGAATTGAATGCACCTCTGAAGTGACCTTGGGAAAATCAAGATTTCTCCTAGCATGGTTGGCTAAATGACTTGCTTGATGAGTCAAAGGATAACTACACACAAATATATTTCCAATGAGCTATCATGAGCTCAATTTGGAGTTGAGGAAGACCTTCAAAAGTTGACTGCAACAGCGCTCTGCCTTGAGGCAGCCTCATTCTGCTCATTTTGACAAGTTTTGGGAGATTTGATTTCTGGAAAGGAAAATGAAGTCCAAATTAAAAAATTCCACTTGGGTTGGAAATTAGACTCCAATATATTTCCAACGAGATATCACATGCTCAATTTGGACACCGGGAAGCCCTCCAAAATCCTCCTGCAAAATGCACTATGTAGCGCGCTACGCATATAGGAGGCGCGCTACGCATTGGGCTTCACCAGCCTGTGTAAATTTGCAAGTGCGCTACGCACTGGGTAAGAGCGCTACGCATATAGTCTCAGAGCCAAAATTTTTTCCCTTGCGTCTAGTTTCATGCAAAACGCCTCAATCGGCTTCCAAGTAGGTTCTTCACGATTGTTAAGTGATTTTTGAACATGATTGTGGTGTTTTCAAAGTGGGGAAACAAGTATTTGATGAGGAGAAATGTGTAAACCCTAGGTTCATTGCAAATTCATTTCTTGGGGTTTTGAAAGACATGTTGATGGTCTTGTGAAGGATTTCCAAGCTTCTGTTGTTGATATATATGTTTATACATCTACTGTCAAAGTGTCACGGCCCTCACGCTCTCAGTTTCCCATTTCATCACTGTTGTCATCGCCATTATATTACCACTGTCATTGCTATTGTTTTACTATGGTCATTTTCACATTGTTTCCCATTCTCCATTGACAAAACACAGTCCCATACTCATTTTCCCTTGACAAATCTTAACTAGCATTGCAAAAGGTTGTACCCTACACTACAATCTTTTCTTCTCATTTGTCAAATCCTCTTACAATCAAAGCAGTGACTGTTTTTTCATGCAAACCCATTTGGCAGAGCCATTACCACTGTGATTTTCCTATGATACTTTCATACATATGTGACATATTTGGGTTTTGAGAATACACTGAACTTTTGTCTTCACTACACCTATATCAGCATATATATTGCAGACATCTTGTTTTCAAAGCCATGTCAGAGACGGACTCAGATTATGAGCAGGAGTATGACAGTGATTCCACAGCAGGGCATTACTTGGGAGGATTTCATCTCCCGTGACTTCTTCACAATGCCACAGCCGCCTCCCGAGGTAGTTTATGATGAGGGAGAGCCTTCACATCAGCCGGACATCCCTGAGGTCTAGCATATCAGTGCTTCGTTGTATGTGACATACCAGCGAGGCCACAGGACCTTATTTGCAGCTACATGACGAGTACTATCTCCCCCCGGGGTGGAAAGGGTCTCGTTGACTTCATCAGCAGCGCGAGTATTATCTCCACCAAGGGTGGAAGGGGTCTCGCCTTCTACATCAGCGCAGGTACATTCACAGGATCAGGATAGAAACAAAGACATGTTCCGTCATATGAAAAATCATTATTGGGCTCGTAATCACGTTTGCAAGGCAAAAATGAAGATTCTGAAGAGGAGGTTGAGCAGAGCACTAAAACGGCAGAAAAGGCCTGATCCACTCTGGATTTTGGCCGAGGCTTCGTTGGCTGAGCATGATACATGATGGAGGGTCTTCGCTCCGAATTTGAGCAAATTCGGAGAAATTTTTGTCATTTTGAAATATTTTGGTCTCAAAACAAATTTTTCAGCTATACGAGTAGCGCGTCGACGCGCTCGCTTATGATTGGGACACTTGCTGGAGGAAAAATTTATATTTTTGGGTTTTTCATGGTAATTTATGCATGCTCCAGTATGGCCAAAGCATTTCACTAAGTTCTGGATGATCAAAAGGGCCAAAAACACCATGAAAACCACCTTTCTGCCACCTTTTGCACCAGCAGGAAGTACTTCTGGGAGAATGGAGTTTTGGAGGGGAAAATGAGCTCCAAATTGGGAAATTACACTTGGGTTGGATAGCCAACATCTAGGGCTTTCCAACGAGTTATCATGAGCTCAATTTGGATGCCAGGAAGTGCCCCAAAAGCAGGCTGAAAGACGCGCTACGCATATAGATTTTTGGTCAATTTGTCACCTTCTAGCTCAGAAATTCGGCCAGTTGGACCAGTTTTGCTTGTGGATGAAATTTTTGAGTTATCTTGATGTAAATTTATGGTTGGCATGTAACTTGGACTCATTTCTACCTATTCTAGATGATTCACTCCTAAAAAAGTAAAAATCAAGTGAAAGAATCAGTTTCCTTCCTTTTAGAGGCAAGTTGTTTGGCTGCCTATATTCTAGCTCCTTGTTTAGAATTAGTTGAAACTGCTCCTAGAAGGAGGAATTCGACCCCTAGAGGTGTGGGAAGGGGTTAGGAGGTCTATATGATTTAATTTCTCAATCATTTTCAGAGGTTGGAGAGGTTGGACTCTTGGGAAGATTTTGGCACACTATTGTACATATTTTTCATATTTTGGCTAAGGAAAGATCAGAGGTTTTGCAGCACCTGTTGGGATTCTTGTGGTTTTCAGTTCTTGATGGTGTTTTCTCTCAGTTTATTGTAATTTATTTCATCTTTAATGTATGCCATTCCCTTATTATGCTTCTGAAACTAAATGAATGAGTAAACGAGGTTGAATCCATTGATTTCAGTGCTCTGCCTTTGAATTTGTTTAGTTTTACATGTTTTCGCCTGTTTGGAGAGGATCCATGTTCTCCCTTGCCCTCTTCAGCTGCTTTTCATTCTAATCTATCCATACACTTAATCAAAAAGCATCAATACTATTGCCTACCTCGCCCCAACTTGAATTCTGCAAAGATCTGGCCTTATCCCCGGACCCAAAATTGTTTTTTCCATTTCTCCAACAAAAACCCAAAAAATCAAAATCAAACATTCCTATCTCTTTACTAGCCTAAAATCAGTATTCATTGTTCATTATAAGTCTTCTCAGCCCCTTTGAAGATCCTTTGCCGAGATATACCCGGAGAGAGCCCTCTCCTGTCCTCGTAGGGCTAGCTACGAGACTGAGCGTGGTTTGATGTAGCCTTGAGTTTTACCTTATTTCAGCCTAAGGTAGATTTGAGCGCTAACAGGCGACATGTAGCGGGGAGGGTGGTAAGCGATACCACCCATTTCGGACCCCCCCCCCCCCATTGTTAAATTTTGAAAGCTACGAGGAGCGAAAATGAAACAAGGACCGTCAGATGAGGAGGGGGTGAGTGGAGATGGAGGAAAGGTGGAGGGCGGTGAGGAGAAGGAAATGACGTCACAGGTAAGGTGGGACCGGACTCAACCCCTTTCTGCATGAAACATCGTAAACAACTCATTCACCCGAACCTAAAAATGTTTATGTTTCAATGATGAAGTTGCATCGCATCCGCGTCGGTATCGCACTTCGCATCTCGATGTATTTACCTTTTCCTTAGCACTTATCCTTTATCATTTGCGATTTGCGATTGAGGTCGAGTCCCACCTGGTATCACACATCGCACTTCACTGTGTTTAACATTTTTCATTCACACTTATCCTTTAAGTTTTGTGATTTTCGATTTTAATCTCCACTGTTGACCAATGCTTGGATCAATGGTCCTTATTGCTCCCTTGTTGTGGTTTTCCACTTTTGGTTGCGCCCGTTCGTTTCTTATTTGCCAATAGAATACTTGCCCCGCTTTCACGACTCGACCCGAACATGTGCACGACTTGACCCAAACACGTTCACGACTCTGCCCTTGTTTTTTTTCTGCCTCAACTAATTTCTTATTGCCCTTGCTTCCTTTGATTATAATCTTGCTCCTCTCTTTTGCTAATGGTCTAATGTTGCTCCTGTTTTGACTTACAAGCAACATTTTCACCTTTTACTGAACTAAAAGGCACATAGATTCTTTTGAAGCTCATGACAGTCAGGATATCCCATATTTCTTGAAAATAAATGATAGCCATGGAATATTATTTTTATTAATGACAAATCTAATCAATAATCAGTCACCTGGTGATACTGTGAAACACAGGATACTAAAAGAGGGAGAAAGAACATAAACTAAGGAAAAAACATGAAGCAATCAAAGTAGTGCAAGAATCTGGAAAAGTAGCTCATGAACTGGTACTTAAATAGCATAAGAGAAAGAGATGTGGAGAGAAAGAGAATTGATAAGGAAAATTGAGGAAGATATAAAAGCAAAGGAAATATAAAAAACTAAAGAAGAAAATAAAATATAGGAAGAATAAGAAGAAAGGTTGCAAGATGAGTTTGAAGCTAGGGTTAGATAAGAAGCTCTCTATGCTCAGCAAGTACCAAAATATATAGAAGCTTAGCTAGACTCAACTATAATGGAGATTGATCCGGTATCACCAAAAATCCTATAAATAACAAAAGGCCACATATCCATGATAGAAATAGGAATTACACCAGCTAAGGGAAAGAAGGTGGTGAACTTAAATAAGTTTAGATTTGATCATATTGTAAATAGGATTTTGGAACACATGAAGAAAATTTATGTAATGCCACACTTTCCACCAGTGAAAATCACTAATGAAAGGCCTATAGTACCTAAGACATGGAAGGATCATATTACTATGGACTTAGTAGGTACTGTTAGTGTCAGTCTTGTCATACTACCATCAATGATCAAATCTGATCTTTTGCATTTGCATAGTAGGAGTCCCATACTATAAACTTTTATCATTCCATTATGTCATGGATTCATTGATGGTTGGGGTCACTTCATCAATTTTCCCTCATGTAAACACTTGTTGATTCTCCTCTCTATGGTCTTCAGTCATGATTCACTTTCACTCTACAGTTCATTTCATTAGGTCATAGGTTTGGTCTCATTAGGTTTTAGGTTCCACCATGGTCAAATTAATGAAATGTCAATAAATATCAACAAGAACATGAGGATGCCTAATAAAATCAAAAGCATGGTATCCGGAAAAATCAAAGAAGTTTTTCTTTCAGCAGGATGTAATTCTCACCTAAAAACATGTTTTGAGGTGAAAACAGGGTACTTTGTTTTTATTATCATTTTTTATGTAATTTTATGTATCTATATGTAATAAGTTGAGCTTCGGAAGCTCCTGTCTCCACAAGGCCACTATTAGTCCTTTGCAGCCCGTCACAAAGGGTCAAAAGGGATTTTTCTTTGACTGGTTTTCAATGATGTTCTTCATATGATATTCACTGTAAATCATGTTCCCAATATGTTCATCGGAAGGAGCTCGGAAATATATTTCCAATGGTATATTATACTCCCAAAACTGACTTCCGAATTCGAAAATACGCCCAAAATAATAAAGGCTCCAAAAGCACAACTCTGCCCCTTTAACTTTGCTTTTGCCTTTTTATACGATTTTTGGCCTTTATCGCAAAAATCCCTTGTTCTTTTTACATTGCAGTTTCCTACAAACCGCTGATGCGATGGCCCATCGCCAATGCGATGCCATCGCAACTTCGCAACAATCCCCAACACTTAACCCCGCTTTCCCATTTCCGCCGATGCGATGAATCGCATATCGCATATCGGCCGTCCCCGCAGTGTTTAATCCCGCCTCATCCTTCCCGCTGATGCGATAAGTCACTTCATCGCATCGCGCGATCGCTATCTCCTGCAGTACTTAACCCTTCCCATTCCCTTCCGCCGATGCGATAGGTTTATTCATCACATCGCGCTTCCCGACGCTTAACTCTGAACTTGCTCCCCTTCCGATGTGCAATTGCGATTTCCCCAGTCCCACCAAAAGTCTTTCCGCCCTTTTCAAAGGAAAAAGGCTTTTCCCTTGTGTAAAATGCGCTAGACTCAATTTATTTGTTTTAAGAAGAGTTTTTCTTCAGCGCTCTCCTTTCTTCGGAAACCCTCCATTCCTATTGCATTGGCTATATCCCCGCTCCCTCCATCGCTTTAGCCTGTTCTCCATCGGCCCACCCACCATCGAACCATTCCTCCATCGCTCCCTTATCCTCGGTCTATAAACCATCGCATCATGCATTCCCACCATCTCATCACTCACATCGCTCCATTTCCATCGCACATATCGCGATTCCTTCGTCTGAGTTATACCTGCCCCTTCCACCGCCGATTTGTGATTGCGATTTATGGGCCCACCGCCAGTCCTTCGCTATATTCCATAAAAAGGGTTTTTCTCCGTTAAACAAAGCAAATCTGATTTTCATTGGTTTAAAAGAGTTTTTCTCTGGCAAAAGGGGTTTTTCTTCAAATTAAAGGGAAAAAGACATTCTGTTAAAGGTCGTGGGCTAATTATCAATACAGAGATCATTCTGGCATCGACAACATCGATAAATGAGAAAATTGGTTTCAGAGTTGTTTTCTTCTCATTTGTTGAAGTAAAACTAACAGAAAACTTCCAGATGGTCAAAAATATTGTTTCCTCTCTTTGAGAGGCATTCTGTTGTTTTCTTTTCTATCTTCATATTTTTGTTTCGGGGCAGGTGAACAACTCCTTTTTCTAAGGATTCCCCCCTGAAATCCTGTCTATTTAATGTATTTTTTGAGTCATTTTTAAAGATGAAAAAATTTGGAAATCCCTGGGACGCTCTGAGCTTCATTGTACATATTTGTAATCCGTTTGGCTGGGAATTAATAAAGACTTGCAGCATTTTTTTATGGGATCCCTGTGGTATGGAATTTTAGCACTGATATTTTATTTTGTGATCATTTGTAAAATGTTATGTATGGCATTCATCCATTCCATTATTTATGTTGAATGTTTTCAAGTTAGATAGGTAGAATCCACTTTTTACAGTGCTCTGCCTTGGGAAAATCATTCAAAATTGTATGTTTTCTGCTGTCTAAGAAGGATCCATTTCATATGCGCTCCTCAGCTCCTCACTAGTCTTAAAAGCTTCATCATCATTAAAACAAAGTTTTTAAAATACCTGCCTACCTTGCCCCATAGAATACTCTGTATTTCTAATTTAATTCCCCAGATTTAAATTGCCCAACTCCATCTGATCCAACAACAAAAACCCAGAAAATTTATAAAAAACATTCTCGAGCTACTATACCTAGCCTAAAATCATTTTTCAGTCATACTTCATTGAAAATTTCTTATGGAGAGAGCCCTCTCCCTACCTTGTAGGGCTAGCTACGAGGTTAAGCGTGGTTTGTGGTTACCCTGGTTTGCCTTTCTTTAGTCTGAGGTCAAATTAGGTGCTAACAGGTACAAAATTCTATCAATCCACTAAGATAAATACATAATATCCCCTAGATAATATGAAAAATAAAGATGAAAAAATAGTTAAGATCGAATAACAAATCAAGATACTAAAATCAAAAACTAAGAAAATAATGTAGGTGACTAGAAGGTATGTGCCTCAGAAGTTCATACAAGGATTTGGTCCTACAAGTATTTCCTTATCTAAATATCATGCAAGAAACATCAAATAGATTATTACCGCTTTGGTAGCGAGCTAAGGAATGATGTATCTAACTATAAGGAGTCATGAATGTTGTCGATCAGTTTTAATTGTGGCCAGAAGAATATCCTCGGGACTCAGTATAAATTCTTGGAATAAACACTCAAGATTTGGGATATGGCTCTATTTTTATCAACCAAGCTATAAAAATACTGGAGAAACTAGAAAAGGATATAGCTTGGTTAGTAGCCCAATACCAACAATGCTACTCATTAGTTGAAAGAATCATCAAAATGAACATATTGTTGTCAATTAGGACCCAGGGAGAGGCTAGGTCAAGTGATGAAGTAAGAAGGGAGTTGGAATAATTATTAAATTCCAAATAAATTCCATTTAGTGTCTTCATTAGCAAGCTAACTAAGGGAAATTTGAAGTAGCACCTTCTTGACCTTGCTAAGCAATAGACAATTATGAACTCTTTCCTAGTTTCACTAAAGAAATACATGAGAGACCTCTCCTAGAACATAAAATAATATCATATATCCATGGATAATTTCTTTCCTGATAGGATCAACATTATTACACCATACCCTAAAATATGGCTGGCATATCTTCAGGAGATCCTCAAGCTCCCAATTGATGATCTAGTAAAATTGTAATAATTGTCAGCCTTATTTATGAGTGTTTTAAATTATTTTATTTTATTATATTTGTAAATCATGAGAATTTTAAGAGTCATAACTAAACCCAAATAAGATCAAAAATCACAAAAGGAAGTTACTAACTTGTCCTATATATATTATAAAAAATTTAGTAGTAGGGATTCTAAATTTTTGAATTTCTTGATTTTCTTGCAGACCATAGCTAGGAGGATAGTAATTCCATACCCACTAGTATAATATTAATAATCCTTGAAGGCAATTACTTAAACTCACTATTATTATCACATGCATCTCTCTTTTTTTCTTACTAGTCTTTAATAGTCTATGTATGTGTGTGCTTTATGAGATATATACTTCTAAATTAAAGATTATTCCATGAATTAGATGGTGACTCCCACATGCTTAAAAAGTTCCATTATGTAGCTTTAATTTATGAGAACTTATTAGACAAAATTATTGACTATTCTCGATTTTCTCTAATGATTTAAGCATTAACTATTGTCTTGATTTTCAACTAAATATTTTCTTGATTGTGCAACTGTGTGTTTACTCGCTCATTACTTCCTATTTATTCTTTATCTTTTCATTGATAAATAATATAGATTAATTCATTATGCATCTGGTTAGAAGTAATTATAATTTTAATTTGCATCATTATGATGATCATCTATATCTTGTAACATTATTAAAATCAAGAATGGTTGTGGGGCCCGAATCTAGATAGGTATCTTACCACAAATGATGCGAGTTTGAATTGGGACCTCATACCTGATAACCCCTTAATGTAACGGACCTCAGGTAGAAGTTCATGTGATAAAAGTTAATAAAGGAAAAAAATAAGGCCACGGTTAAGGGACACTTATTCCAAGTTGAATGTTGGGAAAATATATCCTAGTGGGAATCACTCGATATGTTTATGGCTAAAGGGAAATTGGCAAAGGCAATGGCTAAGGCATTAAATAGGAAAAAAATATTTTTGTCACTTTTATTTATGAAAATAAAGGATATTGGGAGGAAAGGAAGGTAAAAGGTCACAGATTTCATGTGAGGAGGAAATTGAAAGAAAATAATGGAAAATGAAGAAAATATAGGCCTTGTTGATAAAAAGGCTTATGAGGATCAGTTGGTACCTTTTGTCAATTCAGTTTTGGAGCTCTCTCATTATTCTCATTTCAACGTTGAGCTAAGAAAGAGGAAAGCAAGCAAAGGAAGGACAAGGAAAGCAAAGCAAAGCAAATATCAAGCAAGGAAGAGAAGGGTCTAGTAGCTTCAGCAGGAATACTTGCATGTAACATATTGCATGTGTGATTTCCTAGTTGGTTTGGACATGCATGGTTTATGCATGTTGGTATTTGGTTCTCTTGTTGTCGGTGGCATGGTTATTACAGGTTTTGATTGTGGCTTTTAGCCTTGCCTTGCATTTTTCCCATGGTATTATGGGATTTGATCTCGGTTTTGATCTTTTTAATTTTCAGATGGTTTTAGGAATCCAGGGCAGAGGTGGTCTTAGGAAATTCCCAAATTCCTAGGAATCCATTTACCGGTTTTAGAGGGATACATGGTAAATATTGAGGTTGGAGTCTACGTTTTGGGCCTAGCGATCTGGTGTGGATTGTGGTAAAGCTTGAGAGACAAGGAGATAGAAAATTCCTCAAGGATAGCGATGGATTCCAGAGTAATTCCAAGATTGGTTCGGTTTTGTGATCTCAGCATTGGTTTTGGTGTGGTCGCGATATGGTGAGGGTGGAGGTGGTTTAACCTATGGATTCCCTTGGTTGTTTTTGGAATGGTTTATCCATGAGATCTCACATTCATTATTGGAATATGGCACATGGGTGACTACTTGAAGAGAGATTTGGCTCAACCATGTCTATGGTCGGGTGGTACATGGAAGTCCCAAACCTGGTTGGCTATTGCCTATGTTTAATAAAATCTAAGTTCTCTTTATTTTGTACTTATTAATGTGTGGCTTTAATGGTTGTTATTCTCATTTTTATTTACATGATTTTATGTTGGCTATAAGCATGGTTACGTGACTGGTTCAAGTCATGGTTATTTCATGTATATACTTGTAAATATTAAAATAATGGATGAAAGACCCAATTAATGTCATAACAGTTCAAGGAAGGGGGTGGTGATCCTTCTTGTCATGTACCATAAGCATTTTCAGTCATTCATGCTCTATCCTAGACCTTTAGATTTCATTGATGCCAAGTGTTTGAAAAAATTTCAGTCCCAGTTGGGGATGGTTAGGCCTAGTCCTGGAGTCATTTTTTGGTTCATTAGCATTTTCATCATGTGTTTAATGGATTCTGGAATCTACAAGATTTTTTGCACAGTGCCCAGGATTATAGGCTTAAAAAGTGCCATAGATCTTGCAGATGCTTGCACAGGTCTGAGGGAAAAATTCCCTAGATGCATGCATGGCTATGTTGTGGGAGCGTCCAAAGCCTCCTAGATGCAACCTTTCCCATATCAAGGAAGTGTTTGGGGGTTTTCTTCATTAAAATTCAGTGGGACGCAGGGACAAGTCAAGTGAATGACTAGGATAGCATATGGGGGTCCTGTAGCAGGTATACAAGGGTTGTGTTATGGTTTTCTACGTCGATTCCACTTCCTTAAAGTCACCAAGGAGGTTGAGTCTGATCTTAACTTCCCTCATCTCGTTTTTACCTTGGTTGGCTAGTTGCTTGGGTGGATGTGAGGGGAGGTGTACGTTACACTTAAAAACTATTGTTAGGTCATTTATCCTTATTAACAGTTAAATTGGTTCTAGAGGGAGGGCCTTGAAGTGCATGGATGGTGGAATTCCTTATTCTCACCATGTAAGCATTTCTAGAAAATAAGGCCCCACTCAATATCCCCACACCCCTCATATAAACCCTAGGCACACAAAGAGAGAAACCAATGATAAAGACATTTTCTCTAACCTTGAAAATGCAAAACCTTCCCAAGGATATTTATACTCTATTTCTCTCAATTAAGTGAATGCAATAAAGCACATTATTCCAGCCTACACTAGGAAAATTAGAAGACTTCCTATAGCTCCCCATCTCCGCAAAAATAATGCCACCAGGAGACTAGTCACCAAATATGGAGTCCTAGTTGGTTTTGTTGAAGATTTAATTGAGCACACTCTTGAAGGTATTTTTTGTTATTTCAGTCAAATCAATCCAAATTATTCTAGTTATCCCTCATACACTCATGCATTATCGTATGTAAAGAATGACATGGATCACTTTGACCATCCTTATTCCTCCTTGGAATCAAAATATTAATCTCATCAGGAAATCATACCATTTATAATGGAAAGCCAACCTTAGCCCAGATGGATGTCACAACAGGCCCTAAAAATTGCAAGTATTTTGCATGATCTTCTTAAAATAACAAAAATTATCCTTCCCAAAATTGATATGATAAGGCTACCTCACTTAAAGATAACATGAAAAAATTTCATCTACCTTTACAATTGATGAATGTCCAACATGAAGATTTTCTCTGTAGACTTTTCCCATGTACCTTTGAAATAAATCCTCAACCTCCATAACTATTTTGGATGTTTTTGAATGGTATTTTCTTAGCACTTGTATTGAAGAGAAATCACTTGTAACTCTCTTAAAATGACTGACTACAATCAACATGGAAAAGAAAGATAAACTTAAGGACTTCTATGAATTCTTCAACATCTTGCTAAAAAATATCCTTGTTGATTCTCAAGTTGCTAATCCATTGGATATAGAATATTATGATTCAAATTTGAACACATCTATAGCCATGCTCGTTGAAAGAGTAGAGAATAACACCCTGGCCCTAAAATTTAAAGAGGGTATTAAATTTGAATAACCTAAAGCCAGTGAAAAAATATTTTGATTTTGAATAAGCTAGTGAAAAAGGAACCTATAGATCGAGAGAGTGTGCTTAAATTGGTCAAGAAGATTTGAAACTAAGTAGTTAACTTGAAGAAAAATTCAAGAGAAAATTTCATTTGGACACAAAATTTTTCATTCATCCTAAAATAAGACTAATAATCAATCTAAATTCATTGATAACTCAAGCGTGAATCTGAACCTAGGTGTTGTGTAACTAGCTCCAAAAATAGAAGAAAAGAGATATCAACGCCTTAGAAATTAGCCACTTCGAGGGGGCAACCTCCAATACATTACATAAATGAACAATTCTTGGATGATACAATTTACAAAACCTCCTTTCTATATATAGGAGTCCATGTGGCCATAATTTAATCCTAGTGGGCCACAATGTAATCCTAGCCGACCTAACAATAATAATTTAAGGGCACAATAATAACAAAATGGGGGTTACAAGGGTACAATAATAACAATAAGGGGTTACACTAACAATAATAAGGGACTATACTAGTGATATAGGGACCTAACATGCCCCTCTCCTTCAAAAAAGTGTTGTCCTCAATGCTTGAGTAGCTCCGGGTGCTTCTGTATAAAATTCTCATCCTCCCATGTAGAATCTTCGGTGGGTAAGTTCTTCCACTTGATGAGATACTCTGAAATTGATCGATTCCGTAGTTGTCGAGTTCTTGTTTCCGTGACCGCTTCAGGTTCCAATATGATTTTTCCTTCCTCATCAAGTTCTGGAAATATTGTTTGAACTGGAAGATTTTCACCTATAACCTTCTTTAAGCATGAAACATGGAAAGCTGGATGTACTCGCGAAGAAGCAGGAAGCTCCAATTTGTATGCCATAGTACCAATCTTTTGCAACACCTTGTAAGGACCATAGTACTTTGGCGATAATTTATTATCCTTCTTAGCTTGCTTGAGGGACATTTGTTTATATGGTTGTAGCCGTAAAAATACCCAATCTCCTACATCAAAACTTCTCTCGCTGCGATGTTGATCTACTTGTTGTTTCATTCGATTTTGTGCCAAATTCAGGTTATCCTTTAAGAGTTGGAGAACTTCTTGTTGATGCTCGATGTGATCTTCCATTGCTTGAACCTTCTAATTTTCCCTTAAAGATGATGTGATGGATGGTGGATGATATCCATAAAGTGCCATAAATGGGGTCATTTTTGCTGCAGTATGGAAGGAAGTGTTATACCACCATTCGGCGAGAGGTAACCACTTGACCCATTGTGTTTGTTTATCAGATACAAAACAACGAAGATATCCTTCCAAACATTTATTTACTATCTCAGTTTGACCATCAGATTGAGGATGATAAGATGAGCTATGAGCTAATAGAGTACCCAAACAAGAAAATAACTCCGTCCAAAAATTTCCAGTAAAAATGGGATCTCTGTCGCTCACAATAACCCTTGGGTTTCCATGTAGCTTTTGAATTGTTTCCATAAATGTAGTAACAACTGTACTTGCTTTAAATGGATGAGATAATGCAAAAGTGTGCATGTGCATACTTGGTAAGTCTATCAACTACCATGATGATGACACTCTTTCCTTTGAACTTAGGTAAACCTGTGATAAAATCCAATGAAATCTCCTTCTAACGTTGACTTGGAATGGATAAATGTTGTAGAAGTCCCGGGGTCTTAATTGTCTCAACTTTATTCTACTAGCAAACCAAACATTCCGCCACAAACTTTTGAATATCAGATTTAAGGCCATCCCAAAAAAATTCTTTCTTCACCCTGTGGTAAGTTTTTAAAAATCCTGAGTGTCCTCCTAAAGGAGAAGTGTGCAATTCCGGAAGAATTTTTTGTTTTAGTTGGGAATTCTTGCAAAGATATAAGCGATCTTTGTACCATAAGGAATCATTTTTCCAACTAAATGTATCAGATGTACTAGGATCTTGCTGCAGCTTTTGAATGAGTGTCCATACATCTTTGTCCTTCTTCCATTCATCTCTTGCTTCGGTTATCCAATCTGGTTGGATAATAGAAATGGCACAAAGCAATGCTTCGACCTCTTCATTCTTTCTTGAGAGTGCATCTGCAACAACATTAAGCTTTCCTTTTTTGTAGATCATTTCAAAGTCATAACCCAACATCTTTGTGACCCATTTTTGCTACTCTTTTGAAGATAGTCTTTGTTCCAAAAAGTGTTTAAGACTATCATGATCAGTTTGTACCTTGAAGTGTCTTCCCATTAGGTAAGTTCTCCATTTATTTAGTGCATGCAGTATTGCTAACATTTCCTTCTCATAAATAGGTTTCTGTAAACACTTTCCTTTGATTGGACGACTTTCAAAAGCAATGGGTCTTCCTTCCTGCATTAAAACTGCACCAATTCCATTTCCTGAGGCATCACATTCCACAATAAAGGTTTTTGTGAAGTCTGGCGTAGCTAAGACCGGTGCTAGGCACATTGCCTCTTTAAGATGTTCAAAGGCCTTAGTTGCTTCAAGAGCCCATGAAAATTCATCTTTCTTCAAAAATGTTGTTAGAGGTGCTACTATTCTCCCATAATTCTTAACAAACTTGTGATAATACCCTGTTAACTCGAGAAATCCTCGCAACTACTTTATGGTTGTGGGGACTTTCCATTCCTTAATGGCTTTAATTTTGTTAGGGTCTACTTAAACACCCTCGTGAGATACAATATGACCCAGATATTCCACCTCTTGTACTCCAAAGAAACATTTGGATTTTTTTGCATATAATTGTTTCTCCTGCAATAGTTTGAGTACCCTTTCAACATGTTCAACATGATCCTTCCAAGACCTGCTATAGAATAGTATATCATCAAAAAATACCAGCACAAATTTTCTAAGGAAGGGTTTGAAAACGGAATTCATCAACCCTTGAAATGTAAAAGGTGAATTGGTAAGGCCAAAAGGCATGACCAAAAATTCATAATGACCCTCATGAGTTCGAAATGTTGTTTTTGGAATATCTTTAGTCTTCATTTTAATTTGATGATATCCTGAACAAAGATCCAACTTGGTAAAATAAATTGCTCCATGTAATTCATCCAATAATTCATCAATCACAGGAATGGGAAATTTATCTTTAATGGTGAGCTTATTGAGCTCCCTATAATCTGGACACATTCGCCATGATCCATCCTTCTTGTGTACTAATACTACAGGAGCAGAGAAAGAACTTTGACTGGGTTGAATTATACCCGCCTCTAACATTTCTGCAATCATACGTTCAATTTCGCTCTTTTGGAAGTAAGGATATCTATAAGGCCTGATGTTTGGAGGAACACTTCCTGGAATCAAATGAATAGCATTATCATGATCACAAATAGGTGGGAGTCCTTTGGGAGTTTCAAACACCTTGGAATGATTGTCCAAGACTTGTTGGAGATCTGCAGAAATAGATGATTTTGATGTTGGAACTTCTAGTGAGCATAATTGTGCAATTACCCCTCGTTGTTCTTTCTTTAGAAGCTTTGTCATGCCATTAGAGCTTATTATCCTTCCTGGCTTCCCTTCAATACCCCGTAATTCGACTTCCTTTCCTTCTAAAAAAATTTCAAGAAAAGTTCTTGAAAATTAAAAGCTACCGTCCCCAAAGATTGTAACCATTGTACTCCTAGTACAACATCAGCACCTCCATAGGAATGGAAAGCATTGGACTAGTCAATACATATTCCCCCATGGTTAGCTTAATATTATGGCATTTTCCAGAGAAATTTATAGTTCCTCCATTTGCAACCATCACTTGACATTCTGGTGCTGGGTATAGGAAACAATTTAATTCGTTGGCTACCTTACAATGAATAAAATTATGGGTGCTACCTGAATCAATCAACACTATTACCTTTTTCTTCTTGATATGTCCTTCTATCTTGAGAGTTTGAGGAGTGGTAATTCCTGCTAATGCATTACACGATATGGTCAGACTCATTTCTTCCTCTTCTAGGGCTGGTTCCTGGTGTATATCCTCTTCTTGTTCATTTTCTTCTTCCTCTTCACAATCTGTGTAAAATAATTTCTTCTCAGCACACTTATGACCTTTAGTGTATTTTCTATCACAACTGTAGCAAAGCCCTTTTGCTCTTTTTTCTTCCAATTGTTGTGGTGTCAACCTTGTAGGTTGTGGAAATCTAGGCATAGAAACACTTCCTTCTTTATAGAAGTGAGTGGTAGGCTTCCTTGTTGCCATAATTTTACATTCAATTTTTCTTGCCAACCGGAATGCCTTCTCTAATGAATCAGGTTCCAAAACGCGAACTTCATGTTGGATGTTATCTTTTAAAGTGCCTATGAAGAGATCAATCTTGTGTTCCTCTAGAATATCAGTTACCCTTATATTCAATTTTTGGAAGTCCTCAATGTGCTCCCCCACTAAACCATTTTGTTTGAGATTTATCAATTGGCTAAAGAAGGTGTTGCTCTTTGTATCCTCATAATTTGCTATCATTTCCTCATAAAAATTGACCAAGTGACAATTTTTTTATAGGAGCAAAGCCTTCGATACCATACAAATGTATTTTGTTCTAAATGTAAAGTTGCAATGCGTACCTTTTGTGTGTTTTGCACATTATGGAGATCAAAATATTGCTCCATCTGTAGTATCCATGTTACATGATCCTTTCCATCAAACTTCCTCATCTCCATTTTTGGAATATGGTGGTTCTTCTTGCCAACATTAGAGTTTACGAAATCACGATTAACATTTTTTTTGTTCTCATCATGAGTTTCTTCTACTATCTTTTCACCATTATGAAACATTTCTTGTATCAACTTTGTCAAACCTTCCATGTCTGCTTTTAGATCCTTCTTCATGTTTTCGATGTTTTCTTTCATGTCATCCATATTAGCTTCCATGCCAGCTTCCATGCCATCCATCTTAGCTTCCACGCCTTTCTTCAAAACTTCCATTTCATTTTTTTTTGCTCTTTGTGAGAGCGAAATTTGGTGTACTTGCTCTTGTAATTTTGGTAGATCATGTTGCAATTCTTCATCTTCATGAGTCATAGTAGAGCCTTCTGAAGGCTTAACGGGTGTTGAATTATTTTTATGGGGCATATTTTAGAATCCAATACTGATATCTATTCTACAATATGCTCTTGGAATCAATTCAAATTGATTCTTCAAACAAGACTTATGCAATTCGAAAAGAAAAAAAACACATCTTTTTCTTTCTTTTAAGGAGGTCGATATTGAAATTGGATTATCCCTGTGATTGTAGAACTTTAATATTTTAATCTCAATACCAATGTAGCCCTCTGAGTTCTCTTTCGAATGCCATAGGTCTGACCTGATTTGGATTCTCCAAGACAAAGTTGTGTCCAATCTCCCACAATGACCTAATTATGGACTAGTTCAGTAGAGCGAATTTGTACGACTTTCCACCTGTCACTGTTTTTTCCTTCAGCTCTAACATTGATATCCAAGAAAGTACAGTCCATGTACTTGCGACCAATTTTTACGGCACTCCAATCCGATGCTCAGAGAGAGAGTTATGGATATTTTCCCACGATCACCTCTTTAATATGATTAATATATGAAATTCGGGAGCACAGCTTTGCCTTCCCTGAATCATATCTCTAAAATATTGCAAACAAAATTCTTTGAAATTTTTTGCGAGTTTCCTCAAGAGTTTGTCGCACCTAAAAAATTAAAATTAGACACTTAGTAAAAGAAAAAATTTATAGCGCAAATTCCACAAATGACTTTGCTTAGGAGCACGAAAAAGAGAAAGAGAGAGAGAGAAAGAGAGAGACATACTTCACATTTCACAGATCATATCTAGAAAATATTATGAACCAAACTCATTACAGCCATCTTCTTGGGATTTCAAACTTCTTTAAAATTTACGACACAGAAACCCGTAGAAAAAAGTTATGTGAAAATGCCACAATGACTGTTTGGAGAGCTGACAAAACCTAGAATCCAAAGCTCTGATACCAAATGTTGTGTAACCAGCTCCAAAAAGAGAAGAAAAGAGATATCTACGCCTTAGAAATGAGCCACTTCGAGGGGGCAACCTCCAATACATTACATAAATGAACAATTCTTGGATGATACAATTTACAAAACCTCCTTTCTATATATAGGAGTCCATGTAGCCATAATGTAATCCTAGTGGGCCACAATGTAATCCTAGCCGACCTAACAATAATAATTTAAGGGCACAATAATAACAAAATGGGGGTTACAAGGGTACAATAATAACAATAAGGGGGTTACACTAATAACAATAAGGGACTATACTAGTAATATAGGGACCTAACACTAGGTGTCTTTGGTATGGAAAATTTTTGTTTATATCATCAAGCCAATTGCTCCGGAAAAACCTATGCACATTCGGTTAATTTTATGACATTGGTTATTAATCAACTTTTGTAGTAGTAATCATTATTTGATGAGTCTTCCCAAGAGGTAGAAGAAAAATCCAACACGAATGAAGAGGAATCCAGTGAGGGGTCTGTTGTGCTTATACGGGACTGGGTGGCATATAGAGACACTCAGACCATTAGGGAACTATCTCTAAGGGAAAATCAAGCCACTCAGACAACCCCTATAAACTATATTCCTCAAAGAAAAGAGTTTGCACCTCAAACTACTTAGCCTTCCAAAGATAAATACTTATTAAGGCAGTAACTAGCCCTCCAACCTACTATGAAATATAATACCTCTATATCTAAGACCAATTCTAGTGTTGCACAAAATTACAAGTCTAATTTTGCTCCCATGAAAAGCATAAAATAGTCCTTAGCCTTTACATAGAAAAAAAATGCCCTCACCCCCGCAAAGAAGGATGACCCTCCCGCTCCTTTTTAGAATACTAAACCATTAAATTCTTTAGGCAATTCCTTGGGATACATTTTTATTTAAGATATGAGGAAAGCCATGGCTAATATTTGATTTAGGATCTCTACAATATTTTATAGAATAGATAACTTCTTCATAAACCTTTTTATTCCTCTCCTTATCAATTAAAACTTGCAGAAACCCCGGAGACTTCTACTAAAATGCCCACAACTACATCTAGAAACTTGGATGATATAAAATCCACTATAAATGATACTAACATCAAGACACATTCGAAGTGAGAGACTGTACCTTTTCTTCTGAATTTCGAAATTTTCAATCATAATGTACAGAATTGTTTGGTGGACTCTAGATCCACCTCCAACATTATGCCTTATTCTATGTGCAATAATATTAATGTTGTTCCAGAAAAGACCAACACTAAGATCATTCAATTGGATACCTTGGAAGTGAAGGTGATAGGAAATTTTAAGGATGTATTGATCAGATTGTTCTTTGACTCTCTTGTTCATCAAGTATTTGATATCATAGTTTTGGACATACTAGATGCTTATGATTTATTATTGAGTAGGGATTAGTCACATAAATTGTAGGTATATTTTGCTACTAGTTGGACACATGTATGGTTACCCTACAAGGGAAATAGTAAATAGATAAGGGTTAAGAATGAGACTCATATGAAGTATATGGTGTCTTAAATAGAGGGGGGTCATGGAATAATCAATTTTGAAAATGATATACCAGGGAACTATTTTATTGAAACTACCATTTGTTGTTATTCAACCCAATCATCCCCTTTCATTTTTGAAACCTAGTTTGATCTCCTCCAGTATGTGTAGAATAGTGCTCATGATTTTTCTTTTTTAAATGTAGATAATTATGGTTGTACTAACCTAGATATAAATAATGATAATTTTACTATGTTAGAATCTAACTCTATCATTTTTTCTTTATATTCTCACGTTTCTAAAATATAGGATGGAGCTAGTGTAAGGTGCATATCTGTCGATCTAGGAAAATAGAAGGCATTGACATCCTACCAGGCAGAATTGTAATATATTCATAACACTACAAAATTCAAGGCACTCATATTTGGGCTGAGGAAAGTCATTGAGTTCAAGGTAGTGTATCTGAAAGTTCTCAGTGACTCAGGAATAGTTGTACAGCATGTGATCTAAACCCTAATGAATGCAAACATGTTCAAGAATGTATTAATTAACATTGAAGAGCATGATCACCAAGGAAAACAAGAGATAAAGGATTAGAAGGTGAACATGGGTAATCATATCCCTAAAAGGCTTGTTTTATTGAAAAAATTTTGATTTGTAATTGAAATTTTATGTACCTACCGATCCCGAGACCCAGAGTTCCACTTTGTGACATGATTTAGTTAATCTATGGATTGAAAAGGTTCCAAAGGGTGGAAAAATTTTGCAACAAAAACTCCACAAATTCCACCCTATACTAAAACCCTTAATAAAAAAATAAATTAAAAGCTTCAAGGATGAACAAATGATATTTAATGCCAAACACTCCACATTGATCTCAAAAATTTTACTGACAAGGAGAAAGTTAATAGAAAATAAAATTCTCCCAATAAAGGTTTAATTATTAAAGGAATACTACATGTAATGGCCATGGTGGTCATCATATGTACATAAATAAACTTGTTTTCATTTCCAGTCTTCAATTTTAGTTCTTTTTTCCTTCATTTTTCTTAGCTTTCGATCAACCTAGTTGCTCTTTGTACATAAATAAACCTTTTTCTGAGAGTGGGCTCCATCCAAATTCCTAAGATGTGTTTTCTACATCCAGATATGACTTTTAGGCACAATGCAAGTTAGACCTTTTGTGTTTTTGAATCAGATGCAAAGAAACATAGATATCCTTCTAAAATTTTATTCACAGTATCAATTTTCCCATCAGATTGAGGATGATAAGATGAGTTGTGAGCCAATTGAGTACCCAAACAATAAAATAGTTCAATAAAAAAAACAGTGAAAATTGGATCTTTGTCACTTGGAATAATATTTTTTATTCTATGTAGCTTTTGTTTTGTTTCCATGAATTTTTATGCTATAAAACTTGCTTTAAGAGGATGAGAAAGAGAGTAAAAGTGGGAATACTTTGTCATTTGATTTATGCATACCATAATGGCATTCTTTCCTTCCTCCCAATGTTCGTTTGGTATGGCTAACTTTTGAAGGGGCACTGGGGTCTTTATAGTCTCTCCTTTATTTTTTTGGCATACAACACATTTTGCCACAAAATTTTGCACATATGATTTAATACCCTCCCAAAAAAATATGTATTGATTCTATGACATGTCTTCAATAATATTGAATGCCCTCCTACAGTAGAAGTATGTAATTCCAAAATTACCTTATGTTTCAGTTGATAATTATTACATAAGTAGAAGTAATATTAATACCATAAAAAAAAAAAATTTCCATGTAAATTTTTCTACTGCATCAAGGTCCTTCTATAGCTGTTGAATTATATTACATATCTTCTCATCTTGCTATCATTCTTGCCTTCCTCCACCTAGTCAAATTGTGGAATGGAAATAGCACCTAGTAAACCATTTGTGTCTTCCTCTTTCCTTAAGAACACATCTGCCACAATATTTCATTTTCCCTTTTTGTAGATAACTTCAAAGTCATAACCCAACATCTTTGTGACCCATTTTTGTTGCAATTTTGAATATATACTTTTCTCCAAGAAGTACTTCAGACTATAATGAATTTTTTTTTCTTTGAAGTGTATTCCTATTAGGTATGGACATAATTTCTTAACTCAATGTAGTATGGCCAACATTTAGATTTCATATATGGGTACGTATAAGTTATTTCCTTTAATTTCACTACTTTCAAAGGCATGGGACCTTCCTTCTTGCATCAAAAAATCACCAATGCAATAGTTTGTGACATCACACTCCACAATGAATATTTTTGTGAATTCAAGTGTTACAAAGACGAGAGTTGTATATATAGCCTCTTTAAGTTCTTCAAACACTTTGGTTGCTTCTTTATTCCAAGAAAATGCTTCCTTCAATAATTTTTTTAGATATTTTGTTATTTTACGATAATTATTGAAAAAATTGAAGTAATTTCATGTCAATCCTAAGAATACTTTTAGTTTCTTCAAGGTATTATTGATTGTTCATTCCCTCATTGCTTTAGTTTTTTTAGGATCCACCTTGATACCATCATGCAATATAATATGACCCAAATATTCCACTTATTGAACCCCAAAGGCACACTTGGAAGGCTTTGCATATAGGTATTTCTCTTCCAATACCGTTAATACCCTGTCAACATGTTGTACATGTTCTTCCCAGGGTTTTTTGTAGATTAGTATGTCATAAAAAATACTAGGACAAATTTTCTAAGGAAGGGTTTGAAAATAGAATTCATCAAGATTTGAAAAATTGAAGGTGCATTGTAAGTCCAAATGGTATAACCAAAAAATCATAATTACCTTCATGTGTTCCAAAGGTTTTTTTAGGAATGTCTTCTTGCCTCATTCTGATTTGATGATATCCATAACAAAAATCCAACTTAGTAAAGAAAATTGTTCCATTCAATTAATCTAATAATTCATCAATGACAAGAATAGAAAATTTTCCTTTTATTGTTATTTTTTTGAGTTGTATTTAGTTTAGACACATACGCCACACACCATCCATTTTGATAACCATCACCATTGGTGAGTAGAAAGAGCTCTAGCTAGATTGACTGATGCTTGACTCTACCATTTCTTGAACCATATGCTCAATCTATATATTTTAGGCATGTGGATATATGTAAGGCCCCATGTTAGGTGGTACACTTGCATGTTGTAAATTAATAACTTGGTCATGATCTTGGACAAGTGGAAGACCCTTAAGCATTTCTCCAAATACCTTAGCATGATTATTGATAATTTTTTGAAGATCCACTGGAGCAGAGGAGATATATGTTTGAACATCTAATGAACGCAATTTTGCAATTACACCTCGATGTCCCTTTTTTAGAAAAAAATTCATGATATTAGTTCTTATTACTTTATTCGGTTTCCCTTTGATACCTATAAGCTCAATTCCCTTTCCTTACGAGTTTTTATTTTTATTTTTTTATGAAAATATATTTGAAAATTAAGGGCCATTATCCCCAATTATTGTAACCATTGGAACCCTAATACAACAATAGCACCACCCATTTTGATCTCAATCACGAGAATAACCAATATATACTCCCCCATACTCATTTTAATATTATGGAGCTTCCCTGAACAATTTATGGTATGTCCATTTGCAATCATCTCTTGAAATTATGGTGCTAGATATACAAAGCAATTAAGAAGTATTTTCAACTTGTGATTGATGAAGTTATGGGTACTAACTGAATCAATCAATATATTTACCTTTTACTTTTTTATACATCCTTCTATATTGAGGGATTATGGAGTATTAATGCCAACCAATGCATGACAATATATTGTTGTAGTAGTCTCTTCTAGCTCTAGATCTTCAGAAGTTTCCACTTCTTGATCTTATTCATATTTAGAGTCTATGCAGAATAATTTCCTCTTGCTGCATTTATGCCCTTTATTATACTTTTTGTCACAGTTGAAGCATATTCCCTGTTCTCTTCATTCATCCATTTTTTAAGGAGTCAACCTTGTCAATTTAGGAAAGGGAGCACAATTTTCTCTATGGTTATTAGTGACCAATTTTCTAGTGGCCATATTTTTTTCTTCCAACTTTCCTTTCCATGCTAAAAGTGTGCTCTAGAGATTTTAGGTTAAAAATGATGCACCTCATGTTGGATGCTTTCCTTTGAAATTCCCATAAATAGGTCCAAAGAGTTAACTTCTGAAGTATTCTTTACTTTGAGATTCAAATTTTGGAATTGTTGAATGTGCTTTGTGACCAAATATTTTTGTCAAATATTTACCAATTTAATGAAGAATTGATGCTATTAATATACCCATAATGTGTTATCAATTCATCTATAAAAATAAAACCAATATATATCATAATATTTTTTCCTATCATAAATCCATTTATACCACATATGTTGGTCTTGTTCCAAAAAAAAGGATGCAATATTTTCCTTTTGTAAGGATGTCACTTGGTGTAGAGTATTCTCCATATGAAATATTGATGATATAGGATCATTACCATCAAACTTCCTCAATCAATATTTGAACTTTAATAGTTACTTGGTGTCGACTTGAAGCCTTGATGATGTGGATCATGGATTGAAAATTCATGTTTATGGTTATGTGATTCAATACTTTGGCTCTCGAACTGTAACAACATACTCCCCATATGAAATTGATTCTCAAATCATTCTTCTCCTTATATTCCTAGTTTCTTTGGATTTCCACTTCCATTTTAGGGAGGTATTTTAATATATTATTTTGTAATTCTTTGATTTTTCCCCTAATGTATTTTTGTATATCTTCCTTGACATTTTTCATTTCTTCCTTATTTTCATTCATCTTCTTTTCTATGTATTTATTATTCTCATTCATCTTCTTTTCCATTTCTCTTTTCAGATTTTCTTGAGAACCTGATAAATCCACCTTTTTCAACATACTTAATTTGGTGAATATTAGAAGGGTTGAATATTTACTAATATGTCAATAATATTTGAGGCCTTTTGAATATGAAAATTTGTGCGGTGACACTAATATAGTTATTTTTTGTAATTCCATGAGTGTGAACTGAATTTGGTGTGCTCATTGAAATTTGTGGAAACTTTCCAAAAACAAGTTGATTTAATGGCCTCTTACCAAAAGAAAACTTGTATAGTGTGTCACATGTCCAATTTTTCAAATATATAATTTGGAAACTTCTACCTGAGGTAATTTTGTGTGTCTCTTAAAGTATCTGAAGATTTCATAGTCTGAAAATTCCCAAACAAGAAGATATAACAAAAACACCAAGCTAGCATGTTTAAAATATATTTCATGATTGTTCACAAACTCTAAATTCCATAGGGTATAACTATGTGTTGACAGTGCTTGAAATATGTCAACCAAGGGGTCTCCCTGATGTGAAGTCCCAATTAGATTTCACATCATTTGGAGTACGATCCCCATCCAGAATATCACCCTGGTTTCCAGTTATTCTTAAAGGTATGTCTTGAATCTAACTGTTAGCAAGAGAGAGGAGTGCACATGCACCTTCAAAAAGCAAGGGGGGTGTTCCTAGTGAGTGTTCAATTGTATGTGTGTCAAAGTCCTTTTACTACAGGGGAGAGAAAAAGGTGAGCCTCTAATAAAGAGGTGATAGTAGCAACCAAGAAGGGACACACACAAAAAGCAAGATTTGTCTAACATCCAGCGAAATATTCCACAGCGGATGCGACAATCATTATAACCAATGAATGATAAAGGTTTGTCTAATATCCCACGGAATATTCCACAAGGATGGGACACCAATAAAATCCATTACAACACATTCTCAATAATATAAATACTAAAACAACCAAAGTAGTTCAATTATCTTGGCAAATGTGAAAGAAAACATGAAATACAAACATTCGTAGAATAGTCTTACAAAAATTCATAACTCATGCATGAAGAAAGTGCTGGCCTTGAAGGCTTATGTTATTAAGTAAAATTTCTAAGACACATGTATAAAATTAACATCACTATCTCCAATAGTGGAGCGTTTAAGCTGCTCCTTGCTCCACAAAAGAACTAGCTTATCTCTTTAATGCTTTGCTGGCGGTGCCAAGGTGAAAAGTAATTTTCTCATACAATGTGGGTGTTTATATAACCAAGGTTAATTCTTCCCCTTGTGACTCTTTAACTACCCTCATGACTCTTCAAACTCCTATGACTTTTCAACTTACATGACTCTCCATATTGATTTGTATCCCTTTGACTTCCACTTTACAATACATTTTGAATATAATATACATGGTCCACAATAATGATGCGGCATATGACAACTCATGACATGACATGACATGAAATTGTTGACATGGACTACTTGATGATGTGGAAATTTCAAGCCACTGCTAATGTGTCTTGTGGGTTTCCTTTTCACCTCCACATGGCTTGGTGATAGGGGATATTCAATGATCTCATGTCTTGGGCGGTGATCGCAAGTTGGTGTCCCTTTTATTTCTCTCAATCAATCAACTTGAATGCTAAACTACAAAGGTATCTCTTGGCATATTTTCCTCTTCCATATCCTTCTTCATCGTCTTTCGATGACATGATAGAGTACATGTTCCTGAAATTCACTCATGATGAGAAGACATCAATCCAAAAACTCCCAGCCTGAGATGATTTATTTTGATTCATAAACTTAGCCCAAAACAAGTAACAGGCTCAGAAGGGAGGCTTAGTGATTGTGTAGTTTTGTAATTCAAGCAAGAAATGGGAATCCTTGAGCCTTGAGACTACACAGTGCAAAATTCAAGCTGGGCTAATCCTAACATAACTGCGCAGCTTCTAGAGCCAGTGGGACAGGCTACAAGGATGGGCACTGGGATAGATTAATGCACATTCTAAGATTCAAGGAATGCCAGGTGACTATGTATTTCAAGGGTTCAGGGGATGAGCTTGAAGCTTGTGTTCTCAAAGTGTGAATTTAATGTCGGGCTAGAGGCCATGACTGTGCAATTCCGGAGGTCAAGGCCAAGGATTGGTCACAGAAATGCGCAATGGAGCAGTCCTTGGAGGAAAATAATTCGCATTGCACAGTTCCAAGTAGTAATTTCATAGCTAGAGTACTAAGACTACACAATTCACAACTCAAGGGAGGTTGGTTGAAGCTAAGTTGATCGGTCGGGAAGTTTTCCGAAAAAATGACTATGTGTGGGACCGGTGAGATTGGTGTGAACAATGATGGACATTTATTGTGATCACACACCTAACATATTTTGAGGAATCAAACAACATAGTTCATCCATTACATACAAAAAAGGAATTTTCCTTTGTGCGACAACGTTATGACCAGTTACGACAAGTGCAACACCAAAGATACACTTTACAACGACCATGATGACACTTGTGCGATAGTGCTCAAAACTTTGGAAATGAGTGTGATGGATACTCGTAAGGTTAGAAAAACTCATTTTCACAAAGGAAACCTCTTGGAACCACTAGCACAAGATCCTACACGAAATACGACAACCAACATGCGAAAGGACAATATTTTTTTTCTATCTTGCCGAAGGGAGAGAAATACCTCAAGAAAACACATGGAATGGCTTTCAATGTTTGCGACGACACATGACATTGATGAAATAATGATGTGGGAATAATAATTTTTCATTCTTGCTACTTCTTCCTTTGTGTGAGATATGCATTTTTCTTCATATCTACCCTCTAATGGGTTGTAAATTTGATGGATTACTCTTGCAGTATTGATCTTTGATCTTCTATTGTAATCCAGTGTTTGTTAATCTTCTTCTTTGATGATCATATTATCTCCTCATATCCTTGGATGTCTTCTAGAATTTCCTCCTTCTCTATCTGTTACTTCATCATATTTCCATAGTGTGATATAATTTATGCATCTGCAATCCACTCGTGACAAGATGACATCAGTCTAATAAACCCCTGGTCTAAGGTGTTGCATGATGATCTAATGACTAAGCCGAAACTGAGTAGTAGGCCAAGGGAGAGGCTTAGTGACTATGAAATTTCACAACTTAGGTAGTCAGGGGTGGAGCTTGAGCTCTGAGACTGCGCAGTTCGCAGATCAAGCCATACTGAGGGGAAAAATTGTGTAGTCCAGACTAAGAGAAAAAAACTGCATACCTTGTGGAGTAAAGGGGGAATTGGGTGTTGGAATCATGATCTCTATTAGACCAAAACCCACAGGATTTATTCTCCACTACATTTTCCAAAGTTATGTTCCACAAGAGGTGGTTATTCCATGTCGCGAAACACATGGGGAGCGTCGAACCCAATGTCCAAAAATATCCCCCCCAACATGAGCCGAGTGAGTTTCGAACTCAAGACCTATCACTCTGATACCACTTGTTGGAATCACGATTGTCGTTAGACCAAAACCCACAGGCTTTAGTCTCCACTACAATCTCTAGAGTTAGGATCCATGAGAGGCGGTTAGTCCATGTCGTGAAACACACGGGGAGCGTTGAAGCCAATGTCCAACATTGGCTCGAGCACTGAGGGAAATTTTTAGAATTTGGATAAGTGTGGGATGAGTGAGACTGATGTGAACAGTGATAGGAATTGACCATGATCACGGAGTTATAAATTTGGTGACACAACATAAATCATTCAAAATATATGAATACATACTTTCCTTAGTGAAAAACATGCCTGCATGACAGTAATAACTCATCACCACAAATCTCACCCCTTGAAATAGACCAAAATTGCACTTTGCATGATAAGCAACAATTCTCATGCCAGGAGACAACACTTGCTATATAAAGATAAAATTGTGGATGACACTTACGATATGAAAAATATGGTGAAAGTAACACATGCCAGAGAAAATATAAGATGAAAGTGACACTAATTAGGTGAAATCAAGTGAGAGTGGCAGCCGGAATCATGAGACCAACACTCACGAAAATAAAGGTGCACGGGAGTGAAAATTTGCAAAACTCACAAAAATGGAAAATACAAACGCTGCTAGAATGTGAGAAATTATCGTTTTCAATGAACAATAACTGTCGACATGAATTGGACATCACACAGGCACAGTCTTGATGTAATGTATTATGCTTGTCCAAGCTCACGTATAATAATTTGATCATGAACTTATTGCAGACTGAGATTGTGAGTGCAAGTGACTTCAACATTTCCAATTCAAGAGGTAGATCAAAAAGCATGAGCTAACCAAGAAGTGGCTATGCAAAAAAGAATCTCCAGATCCACTGTAGGCTCCAAAATTTGAGTGCACGCAAAATTTTAGAGGGTGTTTGTCACAATGACAACACTTGGCAATAGACTAGTAGAACTCCAACTTCTCTGTCTTGGTAAATGTTTTTGTGCAGGATCTAGTTCTTCAAGAAGTATTGATTCATAATTCATATTACCATGGATTCTCCACTTACCCCATGCATAAACATAATCCCCTTCATCCCTTTACTTGGTTGAACACAACATAAGATCAACGATCACACAATGTTTCAAATAAGGATAGGGTAATCATGAAGTTCGTGAGCTTTAGATTTTCAGAGTATATTTTTTCATCTATGGTGTTGCTCTACTGCCAGCAGGCCTCGATATTACCTCGACAAAATCATTTTAGGGACACAAAAATTTCTCTATTGGCAACGAGCTTAGAAAATACCCCGACGGAGTTTCTTGCTTCGCCTCTCTATGCATGAATCCTTTCTCCTCTTTTTCCTTTATTTATTTAGTTTAAAAGGATTATGCATCATCACTTACTTATTTGTGGGCAGAATAGGGATCCTGAATTATTGAGAGAAGAAGAGGTTGTCCCTTCAAAGAAGCATATGTAAGACCTCTGATATTGGTTTTCTCGTTTATATTTTCCCCTTGTCCTTCTCTACTTGATTGGATCAGATTGAAAACACTGAAACATAAAACTGAGTGCATGCATGAGGTTTCCATAAGAGACAAGGAGGTCATGATTTGACACAAGGATTTCTAAACGAAAGGATTGTATTTTCCTTAAAAAATCATTGACCAAAAGATATAACCTAGACAAGGAAGGAGGACAAAGAGTTAGCCAAATGTTGCAGTGTCACAAAGTCCTTTTATATTTTTCCACATTCCCTTTAAGTCCAACATCACATCTTCATGCAAGGTTGTTTATTCAATACATGAAAGGAAAATACATGACACAACAATAATATGAAATCAAAGCACAGAAAAAATAAGTTAAACCAAACATGATGCATGAAAAAAGTAAGAAAAAACAAGAAAGACAAAAAGACTAAATATTGAATGAGGACGGGATGAGTGCAAGGGAGGGGAAACTAGGATGCAACTAATCCTACTCCTAACCTAACAACTATAATTTCAGGTTCACGTATAATAAAATTTCCAATGAAACCACCGTAGTTGTTCCCGACCTGCATCCACAAGGATACAAACAGTTAAAACAAATATAATGTAATGTGTGAAATAAAATATAACAATTTGAATATCTCGCACAAACATTCGAAGATATTTCTTGTCAGCAGAAAGATAGGCCATAGTCATCGATGGTAACCAGTTTATGTTCTTACCTCTTCGATGAATACCAATTTTCAACAAACCTTGGAAGCTTCTCGCAGATGCGTCTCCATCAACACCAAACTCCTTGGCAAGTGCGAGGGAAGATTGAAACTTTCTATTTGCGATGTAGCTTGCCAGGTAAGGTTGTTCCAACCATTTAATGATTGGATCAAAAAATTCATGGTGACCCTCTTTAAAGCCCCGAAATCCTTGAAAATATGGATTTTCAATTAGAGGTGTGGGATTATCATGAGAATATTGTGAGGGAAAATAAATTTGATCCTATTTAATAGTGATTTCATGACAATGAGGACCTGACATAACCATCAATGAAGGTTGAAATACCTCAACTTCTCGACAAAAATTCGAATAGTGAGATGTTGAGCATGAAGATCGAAGGATGCATAACAACTGTCATTGTATGTGCTAATGGAAGAATGATAAGCTGAATGAAAGTCATTAGACATAGAATAATGATAATATGGGCCAATTAAAACATCAAATTCCCAGTTTGTGATTAACAAAGATAAATCATTTTTTCCAGCTCTGTGAGTGCTCTGAACAATCGAACTAACTTCCTCGCAAGCCAAATGTAACAAACCATTTTCCTTTAATTGGTGACAAACTGTGCAAGCATCCTAATTATCAAAAGAATTTAAAAGGGATGTCAACACCAAAATTCAAGATACCAGTCAGGACATGGTGAACGAAGAATAAATTGAATCGTGTGATAACTTGTGTATTCTTTATCACACAAGAGGATTTGCGGTGCAATGAAAGGAGATATTTGAAGTATAATATTCACAAGAAGAACTGGGAACTGACTATTAAGAAATGAATTAGATAAGTATGATTCCTTCGGCCAAAGATAGTCTTCAGAATGATCAAATTCACAATTCCATGACTCTATTGGAGATACACATTCCAAACCTACATTTATTTATATATATTTTCATGAAGATGACTTAAATGAAAAATATTCTTGAATCTAGTCAAAAATAAAATATTGAAAATATGAAACATAACACCCGAAATAACAAATATTTTTCAAACAGAAATTTTCATCGAGTTAAACCATGAAAAGAGAAGGATTGTGTGGGAGAAACAAAATATGTCTTAGTTCAGGGGGCTTACCAAAGTCGTGAGATCCTAAAATAGCCATTAACAGAATTTGAAGTGCCTCGAGTCCTTGGCATGTCCCAAAAATTTCCAAGATTGTAAAATCACATTTTGAAACTTGAACCAGATCATGCATGGTTTGAGGATAGCTGCTACCACTATTCTCAATAATACCACTACTCGCCGTATGAAAACCACCTTTGTCACCGATTCTACTAGATTTTATAATTTCAACAAACAAATTACTCAAGTGGAAAGATTCTTCTGATCACAAATTCAAAGATGAATGAATCAGGGAAAATTCATGAGCAAGATGATTTGAAGATTTGTCGTCATGCAAAACAAGAAATGATGAGTGATGGGAAGAGTATTCAATGATTTCATTATTTTCATTTGCATCGTGGAAAATCTCACCACTTTGTTCCAATTGAGAGGTTGACTCATTATTTTAAGAACATGGAGTATCCTCGTCGTGAATAGACGCCTTTCAAATGGTAGAGCACAAGGGGTAGTGAGATGAAGATGAAGTTTCAACAATAGAATTTTCTTTGACCAAGACAAATTCAAGATCTAAAAATTTAAAATCTTCATGAGAAACCAAAATATCAGATGGTGCACTTAGGCATTCATCATCAAATACATTAAAAAAATCATCTTCATAAGAATGATTGTTTCCCAATACTTCAAATTGATTGAAAGAGCTGCTTGCATTTGATTCACTGCCAATATTTGTAGATTGAAAATCATCCAAGAATGGGAGTGCATCATCTTCACATGGAGGATTTTGGAAGATAGAAGAAAGATTTAACGCATATTTTCCTTCCTTCTCCTCTACCTATGTAATTTTACTTCCTTGTATCTAATCACAAATTGAACCAGTAACGCGAAAATCAAGAGAGTGTGAAAAACGAGCTGGTGGAATAGATTGCTCAAGCGGATCATTGCAAAAAGAGTCATGGTGTGTATATGGTAGACGATAACAGAAATTTGAATCAAATTCGAGACTAGAGTTACGAATAACAACAACATCTCACATAATGGAGGAGTTAGTATTCACCTTGAGCTTCATGGGTCAATCTAGAATTTCCTCCATTGAATCTAAATCGTGGAAAACAAAAGAAGAATGAGAAGATGGATTAGGAATGTGATTTGCAGTTTTCCCAACCTTACAGTCACCGCAAGGAGGCACCCACTTCGAGACTGGAAAAGGAGGAGGACAAGGAACAAAAGGAAAAGTAGGTTCTTCCTCTAAAATTAGGGGTGTCTTTTGGTTTACAAGAGTTGGGGATGAATATTACAAGAGGTGGTCTAGATTAAAACTAATTTAAAGAAATTCAAACTAGATCTTGGAACTTTTTCCCATATAAGTATTGATCCATATCTTCTTCAGGAAACTCATAACATAAATGAACGAATCTATCGACGAAATCCTCAATCGATTCATCAGGCTTCATTATGAGTTGATTGATTATTTTGTGAACATCTAGGTTATCATACCAATCAAAAGCTTGATCAAGATCCATAGTAAAATGGCAAAGATAATGAATGGAAGCATATGGTAAGGTATGACATGAATGCTTAACATGACCTTCGAGAGTGAGTGTGAATAGAAGACACATAAAATCTTCACCATCTATTTGGACAGTTTTACAAAACCCAAGAAAATCATTTATGTGTATGGATAAAAAAATACCACTCCTGCCATTAAACTTGAACTGAGACAAGACATGAAAAAGTTCCGTGTGGATTGAAAGTTTTCCAGGAGGAATGTTATAAAAACACCTTGGGATTATGATTTGGGAAAGAGCCATTTATGACAAGAGATTCAAAACAGACTCAATGGGCTTAACTTTTCATCTGGCCCTCCTAGCACCATTGTTGGCGATGCTCAAAATTCATCAACCAAAGGGTCTCCCCGATGTGAAGTTCCAATTAGATATCACACCATTTGGATTAGGATCCCTATCTGGAATATCATCTCGGTTTCCATGTATTCTTAACTATATTCCTTCACTCTAAATATTGGCAAAAGAGAGGAGTGCACATGCACCTTTGAAAAGCAAGGTGGGTGTGCCTAGTGAGTGTTTGATCGTATGTGTGTTAAATTCCTTTTACTATTGGGGAGAGAAAAATGTGAGCCTTTAAGAGAGAGGTAATAGTACCACCCAAGAAGGAACACACACACTGACAACAAGATCCATTTAACACCCATCAAAATAGTCCACAATGGATGTGATAGTCATTAAAGAAAATGAATGAGAAAGGTCTGTCTAATATCATGTGGAATAGACCACAAGGATGGGACAACAATATCATCCATTAAAACACATTCTAAATAATACACTAAAACAGTCGAAGTAGTTCAACTATCTTAGCACATGTGAAAGAAAACATGAAATATAAACATATGCAGACCAGTCTTACAAACATTCATAATTCATGCATGAAGAACATGATGGCTGAAAAGGCTTCTTCTATTACGTAGAATTTCCAAGACACATGTCTACAATGAAAATCACTAGATCCAATAGTGGAGTGGTGGAGCCACTCCTTGCTCCACAAAATAACTAGATAATCTCTCTAATGCTTTGCTGGTGGAGCCAAGGTGAAAAGTATTTTTTCTCATACAATGAGGGTGTATATATAACCAAGGCACAATGCTTCCCCCTTGTGATGCTTTGACTACCCTCATGACTATTCAACCTCCTATGACTTTTCAAATTACATGAATCTCCATATTCATTGTGTGTCCTTTGCACTTCCACTTTACAATACATTTTGAATATAATTTACATGGTCCACAATAATGATGTGGCATATGACAAGCCATGACATGACATTGTTGACATGGACTGCTTGATGATGTGGAAATTTCAATCCACTACTGTTGATGTGTCTTGAGTGTCTCCTTTTCACCTTCACATGGCTTAGTGATAGGGGATCTTCAATGATCTCAT
Source organism: Pinus albicaulis (assembly GCA_034641835.2). Taxonomy (NCBI): domain Eukaryota; kingdom Viridiplantae; phylum Streptophyta; class Pinopsida; order Pinales; family Pinaceae; genus Pinus; species Pinus albicaulis. The sequence continues at coordinate 729,100,139 of CM076573.1, read as the reverse complement.
GTATTGGGCAATGATTGCAAACTGGTGTCCCTTCACTTTCTCTCGACCAATCGGTTTTCATGCTCAACTACAAAGGTGTCTCTCAACATGTTTTACTCTTACGTATCCTTCTTCATCATCTTGACATGACATGATAGAGTACATGTTCTTGCAATTCACTCATGACGAGACGACATCAATCGCAAAACCCGTAGCCTAAGATGATGCATTTTGATCCATAAACTCAACCCAGAACAAGTGATAGGCTGGGAAGGGAGGCCCAGTGACTGCGTAGTTGTGTAGTTCAGGCAGGAAAGGGGAATCCTTGAGCTTTGATACTGTGCAGTGCACAATTCAAGCTTGGATGAGGGACATAACTACGCAGTTTCCAGAGCCAATGGGACAGGTTGGAGGGATGGGCACTGGGAGACCTTACTGCATAGTTTTGGGAGTCAAGGAAGGTTAGGTGACTATGAAATTCAAGGGCTCAGGGGATGAGCTTGAGGCTTGTGGCTATGAAGTACACAGTTCATGCTAGGATAGAGGCCATGAATGTGCAATTCCATATGTCGATGTCAAGGCTTGGTCACAAAAATTGCGCAATGGAGCAGTCCTGGGAAGCAGGTACTTTGAACTGTGCAGTGTAAAGCTGCAAGGTCACAACTAGAGGATGAAGAATTCACAATGCGTAGCTCAGGGGAGGCCAAGTGAAGCTAAGTTGCTTGTTCGAGAATTTTTCGAGAAAAATGACTAAGTGTGGGACTGGTGATATCAGTGTAAACAATGATGGATTTTGACCATTCACACAATTAGCATATTTTGATGACTCAAACAATGTATATCATCCATGACATACAAAAAAGTAATTTTCCTTCGTGCGACAGCATTACGACTAGCTACGACAAGTGTGACACCAAAGATACACTTTACGACGATCGTGACGAAACTTGTGCGACAGTGCTCAAAACTTTGGAAATGAGTGTGATGGGTACTTACAAGGTTATAACAACTCATTTTCACAAAGGTGACCTCTTGGAACCATTAGAAAATCTCATACACAAATACGACAGCCAACATGCGAAAGGACGATATTTTTCCTATCTTTCCAAAGGTATTGAAAAACCTTGAGAAAACACATGGAATGGTTTTTAATGTTTGCAACGAAACATGAAAATGATGACATAATCATGTGGAAATGATAAGCTTCCATTCTTGATTCTTCTTCCTTTGTGTGTGATATGCTTTTTTCTTCATCTCTACCCTCCAATGGGTTGTAAATCTAATGGCGTATTCATGTGGTCTTGATCTTTGATTTTCTTTTATAATCCAGTGTTCCTTCATCTTCTTATTTGATTATCATTTTATCTCCTCAACTCCTTAGATGTATTCTAGCATGTCCTCCTTCTCTATCTCTTCCTTCATCATCTTTCCATAACGTGATAGAATTTCTTCATCTGCAATCTATTAGGGTCCTAGGGTTTTTGAGGTCAAATGTATTTTCCTTATTCATTCATTTTTAGTTTTTGAGCAGCAGTTTAGTCTATTACTATTGTTGTTGTCATAGTCTCAAAGTCATTGCCCGATATCATTGAAATTCTTCCATGAAGGGTTCATAAAATGTGTGAAAGAGTCTCAGTAAATGGGAGTCATGAGGTCAGTTGTATATAAAGTCAATTAGAATTCAAATAGTTATGTGTTAGTATTCACTGGTCGGAACCATTAAAAATAAGTTTGGTTCATTTGAAAGGGTTCTTTTAAACTTGTTATGGAGTATGATTCATTAAGTAATTCCACCATTTATATTTTATGCTTTTATTCATAACTCTCTACCATACACTTATATCCATCCTATACCCTATTTCACTAATTCCATTCTGAAATATACCCCTTACATGTATATTTACATTCTACATTCATATGCATACTCACCCCTCATCCTAAACCCACCTTCTAAACATCATTGTCTACATTCCTACATTCATTCCTACCATCATCACATACCCTCATGCATATTAATTATTGTTCATTTATCATATTCCTAAACATTACCATTCCCATTCCCATAGCCCCTACATTCATGAAAATTCAATCAGAAGGAAAATTAAAATCAATCAAATGACAAGGTGATCGAATTAATGAGCATACTAAAGGACAAATTACAACGGTGCAGATCAAATTTTCCATACCACCCTCATATCATTTTTCACTCATGAAAATTTTGCCCATACTGAAAATGCATCAACAGTACACAAGATCATAGGTCGAACCCAGCAAGAACAGTGTCAAAATGAAAGTTGATTCTCATTATAGGAGACCGCTGCACAAGCGCTACCCAGTCTGAAAATTGCACAGTACTGCGCAACATTATATAACATCTTTCAGAGTAGACACACAATCAAAAATTGGTTTTCTTTAGATTTTGAGGTAGGATACATCATCCATGACCACCATTTTTCTTTTGAAGCTCAGGTTGAGTAGATTTGTGTTTTGTTGTGTACGATGCTACCTAATTTTTGCACAAGGACCATATTTCCCATTGGGTTCAAGTTTAAGGATCAAATCATAGGCTTAGGGTTTGTGTGAGTGGTGTCAAATCCTAAGTGTGTTGATTCATAACCATGTTAAGTATTTTCTAATAAAATTTCACTAATACCTACCCCATTACCCCCATTTCATTATATGTGCAACGTGTTTTAAAATGACTGATAAGGCTAATAGGCAGTGTATTTTCCTAAATTTGTGAAAATCAAAATCACCTGTCTTTCTATTCCATTGTCCATGAGTATATAGTGTTGTCATCCCTCCATGAAATTAGTGTGCCACGAACCTGAGCACAACTCTGCCCTATAGGTTTTAAAATACGAATTTGTTGTAAAATTTATTGTTTTATTCATCATTTTCCATAGCAGTTTCCGGTCACATGGAGATGAATTTTGGAAAGATGAAAGAGGGTTTTCTCAAACATGGACCAAAGAAAAATAATCTATATTAGTGTTTACACATGTGCTACCATTTGGGAGCTACAAGTGTCGCTTGGAGACCTATTTTCACAAATTGTACTGATGTAATTATGAAATTTTTGGAAGTCAGTTTGTAAATGAGGAAAATCATGGATAAATTTTTCAATTTTGGATGTTTTTGGGTTAAGATAAAATATCAGGTGATTATTTGTGTGTCTTGGTTTTTTTTGAAGCAGGAACACACAAATTAAATTAAAATTTCAAATTGTGTTGCGCAAATGTGGGTTTTAGCAGTTTTGGAGCCTAAACATGCAAAAAACATGAAGGATGGGTCCCTCTCCATCTCAACCATCTAGTGAGTCTTCTTCCATTAGCCATATTTTCTTCAGTGTTACAGGTGTGCATGCTTAGTTGAAGCTGACTGTGTAGCTGTTGTGCAACCCTCCATTGCGGCGTAACTCAGATTGTTTTTGTTTCTATTTTTGTTTTGGATTTGAATTATGTTGTCATGATCGAGGACATGGATAACTTTGAAACTGAATGGATAAAGTCATTAGCTAGATAGGATAAATTACTTTCTGTTTTTTTTAGGATAAATATTGCAGTTTTTTATGACTAGCTTTGTTTAGTTTTTTGGTTCAAAAACATGTTGTTAAACTTAATTTGATTTGACCCACTTATTGGATAAGTCATGAAATATATCTAGCCATATGAGCTTGCTATGTTGAAAATTTATTTAATACCACAAAACTATGAAAAAAAGTTTCATTGGAAAATACAACAGACATAGTTTAGTGTATCTTGTGATCCTTTATACTCGGTGATTAATGAAGAAGACCAAAGTTCTTTCTTTCAAGGATTACGGTGTCAGGAAGTGTCGGTGATGTTATTTCTCATGTGCTTATGTGTCATTTTTCTTTTAGTTATTCATAGTCCTTCTTCCTTTCAATTATTCATAGATGTAATTTCCTTATTATTTGAAAGAATTTTATGTGAATGCATATTTCATCTGAGGCAGGTGCCCTATTTTCCTTTCAAATAATATTCATGTTGTTCATCTGAAACAAAGTGTAAAATTTATCCCTGATAGATGCTTTATGCTTAGTGGACTGTGATATTTTATTCCTCCTTCATATACTATAATTGATTTTAAGATCCAAAGTGTTGGCTATATTTCCCTTATTGAAGAACTGCTCACTATCAAAACCTAATCACTTAGATTTTATAAAATATTTTCCTCCATCCCCAAATTGATGTCTCTGTCACTCTGCCATTGAAATTTTAAAAACTTAAAACAAATTTATTTCTCTTTTTCTTAAGAGGTAGCCTAAAATCTGAAACACTAAAAGATCCTATAGAGAGATCCCTCTCTAGACCAGAAGGGCTAGATTCTGGTCCATAAGAGGTTTGTTGTTACCTTTGTAGTCCTTTATCAACCTAAAGGAACTTCTGAAGTGCTAACACAATCCACTCATGACAATACAACATTAGTATGATAAACCCCTAGTCTAAGATGATGCATGATGATCCACTAACTGAGTCGAAACCAAGCGGTAGGCCAAGGGAGAGGCTTAGTGACTGCAGAGTTGTGCAACTTAGGTAGTTAAGGGTGGAGCTTGAGCTCTGAGACTGCGCAGTGTGCAATTCAGGCTAGGCTGAGGGAAAAAATTGCTAGTCCAAACTGAGGGAAAAAATTTGTTCAGTTTCTGAAGGCAAAGGGGGACTAGGCTCGAGCACTGAGGGAATTTTCAGAAATTTGGCTAAGTATTGGATCAGTGAGACCAACGAGAATAGTGATAGTAATTTACCATGATCACACTCTTAGACATTTGGAAACATAACAGAAATCATCCAGAATACATGAATACATACTTCCCTTAGTGTGAAACATGCCATCATGACAAGAACAACTCATCACCACAAATCCTGCCCCTTGAAATAAACCAAAGTTGCACTTTGCATGATAAGAAAAAATTCCCATACCAGAAGACAACACTTTCTATATAAAGATAAAAGTGCGGATGACACTTGCGATATGAAAACGAAGGTGAAAGTAAGACATGCCAGAGAAAATATAACATGAAAGTGACACTAATTTGGTTAAAGAAAGCAAAAGTGACAACCAAAAACATGAAATCGACACTCACGAAAAAAAAAAAGGTGTGCGTGAGAGACAGTTTGCAAAACTCACCAAAATGGAAAATAAAACGCTTCTAGAATGTGAGAAATTTCCGTTGTCAGTGTGCACTAACTGTTGACATGAATTGGACATCACACATGCACAATCCTGATGGAATGTATTATCCTTGTCCAAGCTTGCGTAAATGAATGTGCTCATGAACTTATTACGAATTGAGCATGTGAGTGCAAGTGAATTAAACATTTCCAATTCAAGAGGGAGCTCAAAAATCATCAGCTAACCAAGAAGTTTATATGGATTGACCGATCGCCAGATCCATGGTAGGCTCCACAATTTGAGTGTACGCAAAGTTTTGGAGGGTGTTTGTCGCAACGACAACACTATGAAAGTATAACAAACAAATTTTTGAAAATTGAATCAAAACATCCATCACATAACTCCTTAATGTGGTCCAAGTTTCAATTTTTGAAGCCTTATAGAGAAAAATTTATCACCAAAATTCGAAACTGACATGTTTCAGACAATTTTTTGAAGCATACAAAAACCCTTACTTCCTTGGAGCATATCTTCGAAAATATAGTGTACCAAGATCTATAATTTTAGCTAGATGTTCACCATGATTTTTCATCTATGAAATCCAATTTTCATGATTTGAAGCCTCATAAATAAATTTTATATTGAAAATATCGAACTAACATGTTTGAGACAAATTTTTGGAGCATTTAGAAACCATAATTCCTTGGAACATATATTTGAAAATATAGCAAACCAAGATATTAAATTTGAACTAGAGAATTCCTTAGATGTATTCTCAATCTTCTCAAAGTTTCACCATCTCAAACCTCTTAGAAAAAAACATTATAAATAAAATGCCACGATGACCTATTTGAAGTAGCAAAACCCTAGGATCTTGAGATCTGATACTAAATATTATGATCATTTTGCCTAAAAAGTGGTAATAAACCAATAATTACAATCCTCTTCGAGGGGGGGAACCTCCTTTTACAATGAATACAATGTACAAGATCATATTTGATGATCCTAAGACTAGGTCTCCTTAGTATATGTATAGGAGACAAACGGTACAATTATAATAAAATGGGACCATGAGGGGTTCTAGCCTACATAAAAATATAACAACAGAAATATAATAAATCAATATATAGGGATTAATAATGGGAATTTTGGATTTTTGGCTCTGCTAGGTCGTGTTGCTGCTGCGCCCGCGCCTGCGCCTTCATCCCCTTCTCTTCATCTTTCTCTGCTTGGCATGGCCCCTCGGAAATCCTCCCCGCAGGCAGCCATTGCTCAGCTTGCCTTCTCAGCTCTTGTTAACTCTCTGCCGCCTCAGTGTCCTCGTCCGGCGATCTCCAAGTTTGTGAAGAAATTCGACGGTCTGCAGGAAGTCATTCTTCCATTATCATTTCCTTGCATGGTTGCTCTCTCCCTTACTGAAAAGGGACTTATTGGACAATTTACTGGGCTCTAGCCCTCTCCGAAGACGGTGCAAAGATGTATCAAGAAAAACTAGTCTGATAAAATTAATGGCAAAATCTCCATCCGCTTCTGTGGGAAAGGGCATTTTACTTTCCATTTTGAATCCAAAGAAGACAAATATTTGATCTTTAGAAATGGCCCTTACTTCATGGATACTAGAGGTTTGTACCTCAACAAATGGACACCGGATTTTGAACCTGAGCTGGATGTGCCCAGTGCGGTTCCGGTGTGGATTTGTCTTCCTCACCTTCCCCTCCACTGTTGGGGATATGAATCTATCCAAGCCATTGGGAATGCCATTGGAAGATTTATTGATCGAAGTGAACCAAGGGACAATATGCAAGCCTATGCCAGGATCTGCGTCGAGGTAGATCTTGGCAAGGGCCTTCCAGAGGCCATCAAGCTCAAAGTGGATGACTAGACTCATATACAGCAGTTGGATTATGAGCAGATTCCGTTCAAATGTAAGGTATGTCACAAATATAGCCACTTTGCAAATCGTTGCTCTAAAATAGTTGATGTTGAAAACTCTGCTTAAGATGCTCAATGGGAAACGGTTAAAAAAGAAGAATATTGTCTTGAACTCTAAGGAAAACCCCTCTACTTCTCCTCCCAAGACTAATCCCCTAGCCTCCTCCTCCCCCACTTCCCAGGATCCCTCCCTCCACCTATATGTACCCCCTATTTCTCCTTCTCCCCCTCCCAAGACCGCCCTGGAATCTTCCAATCCTTTTTCCTCCATCTCCCCTCCAGATGATGACCCTCCCCTTATCATCCCTCTTACCTAGCCTAAAACCCCTCGTACCTCCCCTATCCTTTCGGATCCTCCTTCTTTCTCCCAAGGCCCCCTTCCTCTCGAACAACTAGGAACTCTTCAAAGGAGCATGGATCAAATCTTGAGTCACAAAAAAAACAAGGCCCAGGAAGGAAATCTAAAAAACAGCAAAGGGATGAAAATGCACAAAAGGATATAGCAATGGGCGCTCAAAATCCAATAGAAACCTACATATTGGGCAGAGCAGCAAGGAGGCTAGGCATAAGGAACATGGAGGGCGAAAAACCCTTCGGACCACCTCCCCTCAATGATGAAAGTCCTTTCTTGGAACAGCAAGGGATTAGGGCCACCCTCCGAAATAGTTTCCCTCAAAGATCTAATAAATCATGAGAAGCCAAAAATCCTACTCTTGCAAGAAACTAATCAAGGAAGATCAGAAATGAAGGAAACAATTGATAAGCTAAAGAAATATGAATGCCTCCTCTCTGAATCAAGAGGCGCTTATGGTGGTCTTGTCACCCTCTAGAATCACAGTATTTAGAATCATAAAGACAACACAATCAATCAAAATTGAATCAAAATTACTTTAGAGAACTGCATAGATAACAAAAGAATCACCATTTACAATGTTTATGCCCCAAATCATTACAGAGGTAAAGAACAGTGCTGGAATTCCATCAAGGTAGATATTGATGAAGAGGAAAACAATAATATTTTAATTGGAGGAGATTTCAATCTTATCCTCCATGCCAATGAGAAGAGAGGAGGATGTTTCAATCAAGACCCTTTCAGGACTCAGCTTGAAGGCATAATGCAGGAGCATGATTTGGTGGATATAGCACCTAAAAACCACAGATTCACTTGGAGCAATTGAAGACTAGGGAGGGACAACATCATGGAGAGGCTAGACAGAATTCTTGTTGATGTCTCCTTCCTTTCATCCTTCTCTACAGCCTCTGCATGTGTTCTTCCCTTTTCTGCTTTGGACCACTATCCTATCACCCTCACCTTTGAAGATCAATGCTCTCTGGAGCCCATCCCTTTCAATTGCATTCCTCTATGGAACAGTATACCTGAAGCAAATCATATTGTCCGCAATACTTGGATCCAACACATTGAAGGCTCCCCAGCCTTCATATGGGAAAATAAATTGAAGAAGAAAAAGAGAGCTCTGAAAGAGTGGGCGAAATTCCAATATAAGGAACTAGAGCGGATCCAATCTGACATAAAGTGTAGTTTGGAAGGCATCCACAGAAAAATTGAAGCAGCTGGGCTTATTCAAGAGCATTTTGATCTTGAAAACGATCTCTATTTCCAACTCTACCGCACCAATAGAGAGGAGGAGCAAAAATGGCGCATAAAATCGAGGCAGCTTTGGCTGCAGGGAGGTGACAAGAATTATGCCTTTTTTCACAAATAGGCCACTATTAGGAAAGAAAAGAACAATATCACTTCCATTATATATGCGGAAGGACATCTCCAAACCGACCAAGAAACAATTAAAAAAGTTGCCACTAAGAATTTTCATGATCTTCTTACTGAGACGAGAGGCATTGAAGACTATCCTGACTTCCTCTAGCATCTTCCCACCACAGTCAATGAGGAAATAAATAATATTCTCAACAGAAAAATCGAAGAAGAGGAGATCCAAAGTGCAATCTGGACCCTGCATCCAGATAAAGCACCGGGTCCATATGGTTTTTCTATTAGTTTTTACAGAGCATATTGGGATACAATTAAAAAATATCTGTTAAAAATGATACAATGGACACAACGTAAGAGAAAAATTGGAGGCTACACCAATGCCACCCACCTTGCCCTCATTCCCAAAGAAAATTGGCCCTCATCCTTCTCTAGATTTCAATTTATTTCTCTTTGTAACTCCTCTTATAATATTTTGACCGAAATTCTTGCCATGCACCTTAAACCGAATCTTCATAACATCATCTCTGAAAATCAAGGAGGCTTCATGTCTAATAGACAAACAACCGATTCCATCCTCCTTGTCTAAGAGGCAATACACTCTAGCATCTCTTGAAAAGAAAAAGGCTTCATTTTAAAGCTTGATCTTTCCAATGCTTTTGATAGGGTCAGGCATTCCTTTCTCCTTGTTGTCCTTAAAAAAATGGGGTTTGACCCAATATTTCTTGATCTTGTTAATGCTCGCATTTCTGGCCCTCAGATATCTCCCCTCATCAATGGCAGACCAACCCCTTCATTTCAATCCTCACGAGGTTTAAGACAAGGTTGTCCTCTATCTCCTTACCTCTTCATTTTGATGGCTGAAGCCTTCAGCAAGGCTTTGGACCAAAAGCAATGGGTGGGACTTATCACTGGCATAAAATTTGGAAACGGAGTTAAAAATATGAACCGTTCTCAATTTGCAGATGATACTCTTCTTATGGGAGGAGCCTCCAACATCATAGCCCAACGATTTAAAAAAATCTTGGACAAATTCAAGAGCTACTCCGGAGGTATGATTAATCATCTTAAAAGTTGTATCTATGGTTGGAATGCTTTTGCTAAAACTATTCACAGCATTGCTAACATATTTGGCGTCCCTTGTAAATTGGACTGGGGGCATTTTTCTTATCTAGGTATGCCTGTGAGTATTGGTTCCTTGAAGGCAGAAGTATGGAACATTACCATCAACAAAATGAAAAGAAAAGTGCAACAATGGGGTTCTTCGTGGCTCAATCCTACAGGCCACCTTATCCTCCTCAAATCTGGTCTCTCTTCTTTTCCTTTATATCAATTCACCCTTCTTCAGGCCCCTGCCATATTCCATCATAAAATGGAAGCCATCATTCGACACTTCCTATGGCAAGGGGGGAAAAGTGACAAAAGGAAATACAACCTCATAAATTGGAGACAGGTCATTCAAGATCAATAACAAGGGGGATTGGGAGTCCGATCTCTAAAACTCCTAAATGTTGCCTTCAGAGGTAAGATTCTTTGGAGACTCATCATTGGTAAGCCTGCTTGGTGTAAGAGTGTCTTGGAAATTAAATATCTCAATACTACCAGGAAGCATCTCTTTAACCAAGATATCCCCAACAGATCTTGCTCCAAAATTTGGGGGCTATGCAAAAAATCAATTCCATTCTTAGCTCAAAATGTTTCCAAAGTACCCATGGGCGGTAACAACATCAGCATTGGGAAGGATCGAGTTATGGGACATCTCCCCATTAACAGCAAACCTGGAACTCACCAAATTTTATCCTTCTTCAGTAACATGGGCCTGCATTATTTGAGCTAGATATCTAATTAGGATGCTCAATATCTGCTCTGGACTAGGTGGCACTTCCCAGAAGTCCCTGCTCGTCTAGATGCGGGTCTCAAAGCCCTTCAAGATCATCTCCATGGTATTGCTCCTATTAAAAAATATAGTGAGGATGAATTTTGTTGGGATCCTTCTAGATCAACTTACACTATTAAAGCTGCATACTAATACCTCTGCAATAATGACTATCCCATGCCTATATGGTCAAACTAGAAGGCAGCTTGGAGATTCAAGGCCCTCCCCAAGATCAAATTCTTTATATGGACTTTTTTAAAAGGGAAAATCTTAACCTCTGACAATCTAAAAAAACAAGGCGTGATTGGACCCTAAAGATGCCCAAATTTTCAAGTAGCAGAAGAAACTATTCAGCATCTCTTTATTGAATGTCCCCTTGCCTCTCGCTGTTGGAAGGAGCTCATTCCAAATTTCCAACCCTCATGGGATTCACATAGCACCATTACTAAAGCCTTTCATTCATGGGAAAGAATTTATCCCTGGAAACGAAAGAAGAACAGCATAGCCAAAATAGTTTGGGACGCCCTTCCCTATTCAACTCTTTGGAATATATGGCTGGCTCAGAATCGAAAGGTCTTTAAAGATAAAGAACCCTCCTTCAGAAATCTATGTAGCAAATCTCGAAGCCTCACGCTCGAAGAAATTTCAGTCAAGAGTAAAAAAAAAATTGATTATAAAGACCTCTATGTGGAAGAAAGAAATTTTATTGGCTATCTTCTGGACAAAAACAATAGCATCAATAGCAGTATCACCATAACTAATCAACTGCACAAATCTGATAACAGTTGGAAAATTTGACTGAATGAGGAGGAGTTTGTCATTTGGTTAAAAAGCTGTAACAGACCCTCCCTATTCTTCGATGGGGCATCTAAGTCCAATTCGAGAGTGGCTGGGGCTGGAGGCATCATCCGTAATGAAGCTGGTGTTATTATTTCATCCTATGAATGGGGACTAGGTTCTCTTTATAACAATAGGGCGGAAGCTCTCGCCTTGCTTCAAAGTATAATCCAATTGCAAAATCTTGGCATAAGAAATGCCATGATCTTTGGAGATTTGGCTATTATTATCATTATGATGATTCACAATCGCTCGGCATCCAATGTGGCGCTCCGTCAAACCACCAGCAGGTGCCAATCTCTTGTTTTTAAGATGAAGAAGGTAAGCTTCTTCCACATTCTCCGCAACCTCAATATGGAGGCCGATCTCCGTGCCAACAGAGCATGTACTAAAACCATAGGACGTCTTCTCTGCAATGATCTTGAATATCAAGCTCATCTACCATAAATCTGTACAAATCTTATATAATATCTCCTGCAAAGGATTCTGTCCTCTATGGAATATTTCACACAATCACCCTCACCCTCCTCGTGACTCTTTCCTCGCTCCGACCCCCCTTATTATGCTCAGCCCTCCCTATTTATCAGGCCATCCTCCCTCCTTGGAGATCACCCTTCTCTCCTCCTTCGCGTTATCCCTCTATGGAGTTTTGGATCTGCATTTCCCTTTGCTCTCCCAGGCGCTCTTTTTTGGAAGTCTGCCTTGACCACAGCTTGCCTTCCTTAGCGTCGGCCTTTTTGTTTTGTATTAGTGACTCTCTTCCAGTTTTTTCTTGCCTCATTTTTTATCTCTACATCCTGAATTAGCATACTATTCATCCTTGCCTCCGGTTACAGTCTTTGAATACTGAAGATTTGCATTTTCTCCCTAGAATGGCGCGTAGTGAGAACTGCCTGCATTGTGTAGACCTCCAAGCTGAACTGGAACATATTCAAGCCCATCAGAAGATCATGGACACTAAACTAAAATTTTAGGCTAAGATGGCAGACGAGAAGCATGAAGCTGATCTCAACTTCTTCCTCCACAGGGTCTCCTCGCTCAAGGATCAGTTCAACGAGATTTCGAACAGATGCAGTCATGTAGAAGAATCAATTAAAATCTTGAAATATATGTTGGATAAGAATGGTGCTCCAAGCTCCAGCTCTACAAATCTGAGAAATGTGGGCGTTGAAGCCAATCCTAAAGACTCCACCACTCGCCAGATCAGCCATATAAATATAGATTAAGCATGTCATGCAAATTCTCCTTACTACTGTTCCAGTTTGTTCGTATCTATGCAATCTCTGTTTTTCAAATATTTAGGAAAGCTAGAAGTAAAAGGGTTGTAGTTATTTAATGTTGCCACACCCTTCACTGCTCTTTATTTACCGCATCATGTAACAATGGAGCTTTGTCTCCCCTCTCTTTTTTGAATAAAAAATAGCAGCGGATTATGTAAAAAAAAAAAAAAATGGGAATTTGGGTTAACATGGGGCTTATATGTGGCTTAACAATCAAGTGGGGAACAATTTTTGAATAGTGCAGATACTTAGTAAACATTGATCAAAATAGAGGTATAGTTTAGATGCCCCAAACATCCTGCAAATATTAACTAAGGCCTCATTCTAATATAAAATCTCAAACTCGAGTATTGATATCAAGGAGAAATACTTACAACAAAAAAATTTTAAATTTTCATAACGGATCACTATGGATGCCATTCAGGATCAACTCATCCACCTTGTGGCCGATTTTTCCCAAAAAAGAAAATAATATATAACAATTAAAAAGAAATTTTAATGAATAAAAATTTAAAGGATTGATAATGGTTTCCTTAGCATGTGTGAAATGGAATAAACTTCTCCAGTGTTATGAATGTTCTCTGACAATGAAGTAATGCCTATGACTCTAAGGTGACTTTTTCGGGGCTATGGACTCTCGCAAGCATCGGGGACAACACCAAAATCTCATCCTTAATGTTTGTTCTTTAATCTCATGAAGTGTCATTATTTGTAGCATTCAATTTCAAGTGATGAGACAGACCCTTGGTGGAAGTAATAACTTTCTGGTTTTTCCTCAGGCTACATTCAAACCAAGAATGGGTAATTCATGTAATTAAACATTGCACAATTCTATGTAGTGGTACCCACATGATAGGAACAATAAATCTTATAGACACACAAATCATATGTGATATAGAAAAAATTCTCAAACAATAATAAAATATTTAGGGGTCCTACCAATGCTTCACCAATTTTTGTAGCTGTTATAATAACCCTCCTCGATTTTTCCTAGTGCCTTGAGCTTGGGAGAAATTAGTGGCCTACCTAGTCATTCAACCTAGAGACTTATCTTTCAAGCCCTAGTTAGAGTTTTCAAGTATGATTAGCCTATAATGACATGAGATAATGGAAAATAGCATGTTGAGCCTTGATAACCAATCCAAATGTAGGAAGGGTCTCTATGTTATGTAAAAATTAGTTAATTTGTAATCATTAATTAGGAAAGGGCATGATAAAAGATCATGCCCATTCATCAAGATGAAAATATATGATGGAAGGAGTGCATTGAGGAATCGAACATTAACCAACGTGAATGTAACTAGAATGCCAATGATTTGGAAGGGTTCAAATGATAGGATTGAATGGACCACCAACGAGTATGTATCATGGCCCTTCTTGTGGTCCTTGAGATTCCATTTTATGTCCCAATTGTTGTTTGAATACCATCCCCTATTCCTTTCCTCGGACTACTATGGAGAGTAGAAGGTATAATCCTAATAATTCAAGTTGTGTCAGTGCTTACAACCTCTACCTGCATCCCAACCAATTTCCATGCTGAAAGCAGTGACCTTTAAAGGCAGATTATTCCAACATTATTTTGCACCTAATCAAGGAAATGCAAAGACTTCAAACTCAAGTAAATTGTCATGGAGATGAGATTAATTCCCTCTACATCCAATTAGTCGAGCTTCGAATTCCTATAAATGAAGGTGATGATTGCAACTCTATGAGAAACTCCCTTGGTGTTCGATCTGATAAAATGTCGATAGATTCCCCCCTGTCTCATGATCTCATTATACAAATTTGTATTTCTATGTGGTCAGTTTGGTTGTGTTTATAGTTGTCACCTATTTGGTAATATGTATGCCAATAATAGCCTTTTTTTGAATATTTTTGTTCTTCTATTTTTTCCCCCCCCTGAAGAACCTACTTCTTGGATTACAATGTAAAACTTCTCAGGTGTTTTTCTGCGGCTAGGCACAAATTTAATAGAAAAAATACTCATTTCTATTAAAAAAATGTCTTATAAATAGTAAAATTTCAAAAAATTACCACTCATTTGAGGTTTTACCCCTTTGAATTTCATTTGCAGCCTAAAAGTCCTAGAAATTTTATCACATAATTCATGAGTTCTGAACAAACTATCTAGATTCCATGAAATACTAGTAATTCTAGACTCAATTCTCTTCAAAGTTATCTATAAATATTTTTATTCGATCAAACCTTTGAGATAGAGTTTTTGAAAAATAAAAGGGAGTATATTCATATGTGACTGCGTTGTTTTCAAATTTCATATGACTGGACCTATAATGTATACGTATTTTCTCAAGAAATAGTCAGATGTATGTGCAATTGTGTTGAAAAAGACTTGTGTATGCATACACCTACTTTGAAGATAAAAATCTAACTGGAAAAATTGATTTGATTTCAAGATGAAAATTTCTTGGAGAGAAAGAGAGCATGAACATGTGGAGAATGAGGTCTAAAAGGACCAAGAGGCCATGGATGCCTTGAAAAATTATGGATTACACATATCCTTTATTAGGCCCAATATTCATCCTCAAAGGCACCTATTGAAAACATTGGTCAATTATTGGAGTCATGAGAAAGATTGTTTCATTATCAATTACATGCCACTTCACATTGAAGTAGAAGATATCTACTTCATTATTTGTCTCTCAAGAAAGGAAGAGGTAGTGAAACTCAAGGGTAAGAGCAGTAGAGATCATGCCATTGAGGACTATATATACATATTTTATGTAGCATGTATGAAAAATGTTAGGATCCAGATACCAATATGGAATATTGAGAATGAAACTTTCAATATCATTTTTGTTCACTATAACATGTGTATCAGGATCATCTTCACTACATTAGGCATATACACCACAAATGTTCTTGAAAATGGAGTGTATATCATCAATAGTGTATGATTGGAGTATCACCTTACTAAATAAAATGAAGGGTCATCCAACCACATGCAAGCATGGATAAACAAATAATTTTGGATACGGGAGCATCTTGTGCTCATTTTTCTTTGAGATAGTTCCAACACTCCAAGCATGGGTGGCACCATGCATCTCTCATCTGAGAGAACCTAGGATGACGAGATGGACATATTTTATGGGTATATTCAAAGGTGTGTGAATCACACTTGCCATCGTTGATGATGATTTATTCCACTAGTGGGATCAACATATCATTATGATCAATGACTATCCATATGCATGTCTCGAATTTCAAGGATACCTTGAGTTGGCCTTACCTCCTTATGCCACATGGGGAGACATATGTAAACAATGTTTTTTTTTTAAAGTGATTTCATTTTTATTGAAAGTTTCAAATAAACGACTCAAGAATAAAAAGCCTTATTTTACATGAAACAAAAATACTAACAAAATCAATGATCATTTTATATATTGGACTAGTGGGGCCTAAGGGTTTCTGAGGACACAAGCATCAAGGTCGAGGTGAGGAGAAATTTGTCAGAGAAGCAAAGATATAACTTCACTCATTTAATAGGAACTTGGATGGGTTGACTCGACAGGTTCCAATGTCATAAGTGGAGGACCTATAGAAGGGGATACACCATTAAGTATTTGGAGTATTGTGGGCATAGGTGCAAATTTTTCGATGGGTAGAAAATGCTACTATCTACTACCATGACACACATCAAGGTCATATGCCTCATTCTTAGTTATATATGTGTGTGTGTGTGTGTGTGTGTGTGTGTTGCATTGTTCATAGAGATGGTCATCGAGCTAAAATGGCCTAATCTTGTAGGAGAATTGTCCACATTTTGTAATGATCACACTTTGACTTATATATAATTGGAAACTATAAGAAACATTGAAAATGGGATCCATAAATGGCACCATAAGGGGGCTTTTGATTTAATTTTCCCTTAATTAAATTGGAAGAAAAATTGCAATTTCATCTCATGACACCTTGTATTAGTTAACTAAGTTATAAATATTAATTTAGATTAGGAAATTCGAGTTGAGGTTTAAAGAGGAGGCATGTAGAGGATTTTCATATTTTTAGGGGGTCTAGTTACCATTATTTGTGATATGTAATTATTTAACTAAAGTATTTGAGTTAAAATCAGTTTAACTAGTTCTAACTGAGAGGTGAACTAGTGATAGGTCCAGTGAATTAAATCTGATTTAATTCACAAGTAGTGATTGTTGAGTCCCAATTTTTCCCAATTTTGACAGTCTTCTAAGACCTTGCTTCTCCCATTTTGAACTCTCCTTGACCCCTAATTAGACTTATTTTGGTTATATTATCTAAGTTTTGGCCAAAAGGGTGTTATGTGCTTAAGGTATGAAAATTAACCTAAAAAGTCTAATTTTACCTTGTTCTTAAGTATTCCTTAAGCGACTTGTTTCCTTATTGAATTATCAATTCAACTAATCTAAAAGTCTTATGCAGATTTTTCTTGATTAAAAGCAGCTTCGTAATTTCCTGAAGATAGCTCGTGGTCATAATTTACTGCAGATGCTCTGCAAATTCCTATAGGTGTGGATGTCCTGCAACTGCCCAGATTTCCTGCAACATAATCAACAATTATATATGTTCCACTTAATCCCAAAATAAACGAGAACATGGTTTTTGTGGGGAAATCCACCTACATGGATGTTGTCCTATTGGTTGTTTCAGATTCACCATCGAAACCACCCAGATCTTCAAACTTCCTTTCGTTGGCCGTATGAGGGAAAGCTCCAACCATGTAACAAAATTAGTCTAATCCATGCTTTCAGTCGTGGATTAGACTCAACAGAGGTATTTTTTGACATTATGTTCCAGTATTGATAGCTAATAGTTCAGTATAGTACTTTTTCCTTATTCAGGGAAACTGTGGGCCTCCAAACTTGAATAAATTTCACTATGTTTCATTTTGTAAGGGGTTGGGTTGGTTTGTTGATCAGACATATCATATTTTTACTCGACTGTAACATTTTCTAGATTAATACAATATTCTATGTTATGTCCATTCTACTGAGCAAAACCTTTTAATATTGAAGGGGTTGTGAGTAAGGGAGGGCCCCCTTTGTTCACAACTCCATTAATTACAGTTGTGTGTGTGTTTTAATTATTTTATATGCAGTAATAATTCATTTTCACAACTAGTGTTCTCTTTCCGAAGTTTTATCAGCAGATGTTAATTGATTAAATGATTCAGTTTCTATGTTAATGTGTTAAATTCATTTAATCATATTTTAATTTTTAAATGTGAGATTGATTATTTTATGGCTGTAATTTTGATCTTTTATCTTTTCTGATCAACATCAGTAATACTAAGAGTTGCAAAGGGATGTTTGAATCCACTCAGTACCCTTTGCTGCCAAGTGTTGATGCGAAAAAGAGACATTAGTTTTGTGTATGCATTACTAATTTAATTAGGAAGCATTTGAGGTATTAAGCCTGCATATATTTTGCACAACATCACACAAGCTTACCTGCCCTAAGTTGATCATTTGTGTTGGAAAATTATAAGTCTATAATTTAACTCAACATTTTGGCATCGTTGCCAGGGAGGTGCTAAGGGATCATACTGAAAGTTTTTTAGTATGATTTCTCTTGTTTGATATTTTGCAGGACTAAGGGAGTCGAAGTGGTAAAACATAGAGTAAGGCCTATGCACCTGCAGAGATCAGAATTCACCAAATCCATGTCCTGATTGTTTGGTAAGTAGATTTTTTTTTAATTTTTTTACATAAGAGATGAATAGGGTCCAATATTTTCACATATTTTTGGTGGTGGTGTGAGCACCACTTCATTTACTAATAAACTATAAAGAACAAGGAAGTTTGCAAGAAACAAGGTATCAAAGGAAGAAGAATCTGAACCGGAGGTCCGTGTTGAAAATTCAACAAGAAATGTGTGTCTAATTTAATTTTCCCTTAATTAAATTGGACAGTAAAATGTAATCTTATCTCATAATCAATTGTATTAGTTTAGTGAGTGTGATAAACTCGGATAGCTCATGAATTTCGAGTTGAGGGTGGTTGGTGAGGCATGCAGAGTGATTCTATTAGTTATGTAGTTCGTGTTGTAGTTAGTGCATTAGTTTAATGCATGAGAAATCAGTTAACTCAATTAATTGAGTTAAAATCAGTTGAACTAGTTGTAACTGTTTGTTGAACTAATGAGAGTTCAAGTGAATTAAATCAAATTTAATTCACATGTAGTGACCTTTCATGCAACTAATGATTTACTATTAATAGTTGCATGTATGTCAGTTCCAGTGGAGACCCATTTGAGACAAAGGTAAAAGGGATGTTCACTATTATTTGTATCATTAGTAGGCTGCCCGCATGCAGTAAAACAACCATAGGATTTCCCATGAGCATTGCGCAGTTTTGGAAGGCTGAATTTCCTAAAGAATAGGGATTTCATTCCACATGAATTGCACAAGGCAGGCAGGCTGAGAATAGGTTGAAAATTCGCTAAGTGTTGGTCGATTTTGTCCAGATCAGCGTGAGACAGTTTTGAGAGTGTAGGAGACTCTTGTGAGAAAATTGCATTATAATTGTTTCATGATTCCTTGGTTAATATACAATAAAATATAGAGGGGTTTTGAGCAGCAAGCTTTCCCCGAGAAAATATTTGTGTTGTGGTTTGATTTGCTTCTTTATTTACTTGTTGTGATTGGCGATCGTGTTTATTTTCCGCAATTAATTTGTAGAAGGATTCAATATCTTGCTTTAGCATATCACATGATCAGATTGAATCCATCGGTATATATATTGTGTGTATAATTTCTACATGGTATCAGAGCGCAGGAAATCACTATAATGGAGAAGAAATTGAGATTTTGTTGAATAGCATTCAAATTTGCAAAATTATTATTTAGTGCGACATGCAGATCAAGATCAAGATGGATTTCAATGGCTTGAGATTGGAGTATGCACTCAATGGAAGTTACAATTATATTGCGTGGAAAGACGGGTTGAAAGAATTCATTGTTAATGACATTCCCAAACCCACAGCAGGAGATGCTACTTCTTGATGCTTGGAAAAATAAGGTTGCAAAGTCGAGGGGGATATTATTGGAGGGAGTAAGAGACTAAATTTTCTCAAGTCTCCATGGAAAAGTGACTCCATATGTAATGTGGAAGGCTTTGAAATACCTATTTCAGAGTAGCATTGACCACAGAAAATTGGCACTGAAGGACAAGCTCAGGAAAATAAAAATGGAGAAAGGTGACACTATTCTGAAATATTTAACCAAGTTTTTCCAATGTCGAGATGAGCTTGGGAGTGTCCAAAATACTATTTCAGATGATGACTTGGTGATCCTATCTCTTGTAGGCCTTCCCAAGAGTTGGCATAGTTATCAGGACTCTGCCAATGGGAGGGAGAATTTTCCAGATTGGGAGTGAATTTGGTCGGATTTGAATTTGGTCAGATTTGGTGCAAGAAGAATTCAGGTAGAATACCAGGGATGGATCCTCATCTAGGACAGATGATGAGGAAAATTTCACCTTGGATGGTAAGGCAAAGAAGTGGAAGGGAAAAAAATCTCATTCCAAATATGAGACTAGAAAAGAAGGCAAGAAGCACGACATGTCCAGATTGAAGTGTTTTCACTGTCACGAGCATGGACATTATGCCACTAATTCTCCACAAAAGAAGAAGAACAAGAAGGCTTCAAGATCTGTAGCTGGTGAGGCTTTGGCCTCACAATTTGATTTGGACTTCTCACTCATCGCATGCATGGTGTCAAGTGCGATGGGATCAGTGTGGTACTTGGATAGTGGTGCATCTTTCCACATGACGGGAGAAAAATAAATTTTCAATAGCTTGGAGGAGAAGGACCTCCAGATGCATGTCGAAATGGTTGATGATGGGAGATATAGCGCTACAAACATTGGTACAGTTACCTTCCAAAGATAGTCAGGTAAAACCTTATTATTAAAATATGTAATGTATGTACCAGGATTGAAAAATAATTTAGTTTCAGTTGCAATGTTGGAGGATAGAGGTTATGATGTGGTTTTCAGTGAAGGGAAAGATTTCCTTCGACACAAAGTTGGGATTCGTGTGAAAAATATATATATATATATATACTTGATGTATATGGTTGTGCAGCATTTATGGGTAAGGCAGAAAAAGTGGTGAGCCAATATGAAGGTGAGTTATGGCACAAGAGATTGGGTCATCTACACCACAGAGCCCTGAATTTCTTGCAACATATTTCTATGGGACTTCCAAATGGTACCCTTGCACAGATAAACACATCCAAGGGATGTACCATGGGGAAGTACGAAAAGGACACTTTTCACGAGAAGGAGAACCGAGCATCGGGAATCCTTGAGAGAGTTCACTCAGACGTGTGTGGGCCATTCTCTACAGCTTCGACAGTAAATCACAGGTATTATATGATTTTTGTTGATGATTTTTCTAGAAATTGTTGGATCTACTTCATGCAAAAGAAAGATCATACATTCTCAAAATATTGTGAGTTAAAAGCACTAGTGGAGAAAGACACGGGGAAGCATGTGAAGGATCTTAGGAGCGAAAATGGTGGTGAGTACATCTCCAATGAATTCAAGAACTTCTGTAGCAAAGAAGGAATTTAGAGAGAATTGATTGTGCCTCATAACCCACAACAAAATGAGGTCGCAGAAAGAAATAATAGAACAATTGTGGGTGTGGCACAAGCGATGTTGCATTATCAGGGCCTACCATTACATATGTGGGCATAGGCATCCAACACAGCAGTATTTGTTCAAAAACGTAGTCATCATCGGATACTTGGCATTAGTACACCAAAGGAGGTTTTTTATGGTAAGAAACTTGATGTCTCATATTTTAAAATTTTTGGCTCATATTTCAATTTCCATGTGACCAAATATTCCAGGAAGAAGCTAAAACCAACATCTGAGATTGGGATATTTTCAGGGTACACTGATACTCCCCACAACTATCTGGTGTATTTTCCAAACAACAGGATGATTGTTATGAGACGGGATATGAAATTTGATGAGGAGAAAGGCATGTGATTGTCCCTTGAGAGGGAGCTTGATTTTCACGCAGAGGAGGAACTCTTGGTTCCAAAGGATGAACCTCAAGATGTGGATCATCCACATGTGAAGGATCATGGAGTGGCAGAAAAAACTCATGCAGAGCCATCCACCAAACATGGTAGAATGTGCACCACGGAAGCTGATAGATTGAGACTTGATGCGGAAGAAAATGTAGGAGCACCTACTTCACTGTGTAGACAGAGACAGTCTCCAGACAAGTTTACTGGATACATGGCTCTTATGAGAAAGTGTATTATGATCGAACCATCCTCTTTTTAGGAAGCAGTGCAACAAACACTTTGGTTTGATGCCATGGTCGAGGAGTATGACTCCATCGTCAAGAACGATTCATGGGAAGTTTTCCCAAGACCAATCGGAAAATTAGTGGTTGGATCTAGATGGATCTATAAGGTGAAGGAGGCTATAGATGGGAGTATGGAGATTTACAAGGCTATATTTGTAGCTCAGGGATCTCACATGTTGAGGGGATTGACTATGAGGATACTTTCACATCAGTTGCGAGATAATCATCGATTAGATCTATCCTTGCGCTCTCAATGAAGATGGGGTGGTAGATACATCATATGGATGTGAAGAATGTGTTTCTCAATGGATTTATTGAGGAAGAAGTGTACATAGAGAAACCAGAAGGTTTTGATACCTTTGATAGTGAGTCGCATGTGTGCAGACTCAAGAGATAATTGTATGGGCTGAAGCAAGCACCTTGTGCTTGGTACACCAGGATCGATAGTTATTTCACCGGGTTGGGCTTCACCAAAAGTGAAGCGGATGCGAACCTATATCAGATTGTGGTTGATGGTAAGCTCTTGATTATCATACTTTATTTTGAAGATCTAATTTTGACAGGTGATGAGAAACTCATAACATCTTGCAAATATGATCTTGCAAGAGAGTTTGAGATGAAGGACATGGGACTCCTTCACTATTTCCTTGGTTTGGAAATATGGAAGTGGGATGGTGAGCTATTTTTTTCTCAAGGCAAGTATGCCAAATAGATTCTAAGTAAGTTTCACATGGAGATATGTAAACCCATGGAGACTCATCTTCTAGGAACCTGGATGAAGGAGGATGCTACTTCAGGTGAGGCAGTGGACACTACTATTTATAGGCAGCTTTTGGGTTCACTAATGTACTTGGTGAACACCAAACCAGACATTTTCTATGTAGTTAACCAGCTGAGTCAAGCTATCATTAAGCCGACCAAGATCTTTTGGAAGGTATGGAAGCATGTCTTGAGATATCTCAGGGGCACTACAGAGTATGGATTATGGTACAAATGGACAGAGGGAGTGAAGCTTCAAGGCTTCACCAATGCAGATTGGGTAGGCAATCCATCATACAGAAGGATCACATTAGGAGGGATCTTCAGCATAGGATCGACAACAATTTCTTGGTACATCAGGAAGAATAGATCTGTGGCACTCAGTTCAGCCGAGGAAGAGTACATGGTAGCAATTCAAGCTGCATGTGAGGCCATCTGGATGAGGAATATTCTTGTTGGTTTGTTTGGTTCTTAGATGAATCTGACGGTGATACATTGTGATAACCAGAGTTGCATTAAACTCTCGGTTAATCTGGTATTCCACGATAGGTCCAAGAATATAGACATATGGTACCACCATCTCGAATATTGTGTTCATAGGCGCATTATGTTACTTCAGTACATTCCAACAGAAGATCAAGATGCAGATATTCAGACGAAGGCGCTCGCCAAGAGAAAATTCGAATACCATAGAGGCAAGATCAAGGTAGCTAATAATCCCTTTCTTGTTGAGAGGGGGTGTTGAAAATTCAATAATAAATGTGTGTCTAATTTAATTTTCCCTTAATTGAATTGGAGAATAAAATGTAATCTTATCTCATAATCACTTGTAATAGTTAACTGAGTGTGATAAACTCAGTTATCTCATGAATTTTGAGTTGAAGGTGGTTGGTGAGGCATGCAAAGTGATTCTATTATTTATGGATTTCGAGTTGCAGTTAGTGCATTATTTTAATGCACGAGAAATCAATTAACTCAATTAATTGAGTTAAAATCAGTTGAACTAGTTGTAACTGTTTGTTGCACTAGTGAGAGGTCAAGTGAATTAAATCAGATATAATTCACATGCAGTGATCTGTCATGCAACTGATGATTTACTATTAATAGTTGCATGCATGTTAGTTCCAGTGGAGACCTAGTTGAGACAAAGGTTAAAGGGATGTAAAATTTCAGTTGTATCATTAGTAGGTTGCCCTCATGTAGTAAAACAACCATAGGATTTCTCATAAGCATTGCGCATTTTTGGAAGGTTGAATTTCCTAAATAATAGGGATTGCATTCCACATGAATTGTGCAAGCAAGGCAGGCTGAGCAGAGGCTGAAAATTCGCTAAGTGTTGGTCGATTTTTTCTCGATAAGTGTGAGACAGTTTTGAGAGTGCAAGAGACTCTTGTGAGAAGAGTGAATTGTAATTGTTTCATGATTCCTTGGTGAATATATTAGGGATCGTATTTATTTTCTGGAATTAATTTGTAAAAAGATTCAGTATCTTGCTTTAGAATTTCGCATGATCAGATTGAATCCATTGGTATACATATTGTTTGTATAATTTCTACAGTCTGCAGTCCTGAAAAGAGCTTGGTTGTTGACCCCAAGCAGATCATTACTTCTACAACGGAATATTTTGTTGTGAAATCCTCTGTGGCTACTCATTTATAACCTCCTCTTGCAAGTCAACATATTTTCTCAATGGTCAGCCAGAATAGGAGTTCCTCATCAATCCTATTCAAGAACCAGAGTTCTAGACCATTGAATATGAAGAATGTGTATTTTACAAAGGTCCTACTCTCTCTTGGTCTAATATGGCCCATCTAGAGGGTACTGGTAACACATATGGGGACTATAAGGAAGAGGAAATAGTAACATTTGAGTTTCCTATCAGGGAGACTAGTGGAGCTACTCAGATGAAAAGCATTCCTCCTTCGGCCTTGCCTAATTTTTGTGGTGCCTCTAGTGAATATCCAGTTGCCTTCCTATTCGAATTCAATGTGTTATGAAGAATATATGACTATTATTCCAATTCTCAGAAGTTGAAATTGTTCATTTCCACATTGAAGGATGAACCTCTCAGGTGGTTTATGGTTCTGGGTTCAAACTCCATTTCCACTTGGGATGAAATGAAGAAGATATTCCTGAAGAAGTATCAAGACTATTTTAATACTAGAGAACTCAGGGAGGAAATATTTGGCATGAACCAGAAGGAAGGGAAGATATTGATATTCAACAAGAAGATTCAACACCCACACTAGTGAATTAAGCACCTACATTAGGGTGGGTCCCATAGGGCTATTTTTGGGTGCATGTCTATTTTTATTATCCCCTAATTTATATGGACATTAAACTGTAATCTATTCTCAATGTGGACTTGAAATAGTTAACTGAAGTGGAAAATTCAGTTAGCTACTGAATTTTGAGTCAGAGGTTGGTTGGTGGGACATGTAGAGTAATTCTAGTTGTAACAGAGTTCGAAGTGCAGTGGTGCAAGAGTTGGTGCAAGTTGTAAATCAGTTTAACTCAGTTAAGTGAGTTAAACTCAATTGTGCTAGTTGTAACTAAAGATACACTAGTGAGAGATATAGTGAATTAGATATTAATCAATTCACAATCAGTAATCTCACGCGCAACTTAGGATTTACTATTATTAGCTGCATGGATGTCAGAACCAATGGAGACCCAGATGAGTTCTAGGTAAAAGGGAAGTTGACTATTATTTGTGACATTATCTGCTTGCACACATGCAGGAAAACACTCATTGGATGTGACCATGATACTTGCGCAATCAAGGTAGGCAGGCTTGCATCAATTCAGGGATTGCATTTATCATGGATTGCGTAGTGAAGTCAGGTTGTCTGGAGGTAGTAAATTGGCTAAGGAATTTTCCAATTTTTGTATGACAGTGTGAGACAATTATCTGATGTATTGAGGGCTCTTGTGAGAAGATTTTTGTATGTAATTATTTCATGATCCATGATATAATATACAATATAATATAGTGGGTTTTTATATGTAATTTTTCCCAGGAAATTATCTGTGTTGTGTGTGATTGATCTTTCTTCATGTTCATGTGATTAGTGACTGTGTTTTTAATTGCGCAAAATATTTTAAGAAGTGATTCAGTATTTAAATTTAGTGCATTTTTATATAGGGTGAATCCAATATATACATTCTTGTTTTATAATTTCTACATGGTATCAGAGCACATGAAATTGTAGAAATGAAGCAGGAGTTGAGTTTGTGACTGGATAGAATTTGAATTTGCGGAAATATTTTCTTTGTGCTACAGTTGATTCAAGATCGAAATGGCTTTCAATGGTTTGAGGTTATAGTATGCACTCGAGGGAAGCTCAAACTACATAGCTTGGAAGGACGGGATGGAGGCAGTACTAGAAGACTATGGCTTGAAGGAATTCATTGACAAATATGTTCCTAAGCCAAATGATGCAGATGTGGCCAATCTTGATGCATGGAAAAATAAAGTGGAAAAGGCGAGGAGGATCCTACTTGAGGGAGTAAAAGACCACATTTTATCAAGCCTCGATGCGAAAGCCACACCATATGCTATGTGGTAGGCTTTGACGGATCTATTCCAAAGCAGCGATGACCATAGGAAATTAGTGCTCAAAGATAAACTCAGGGACATCAAGATGGAAAAGGGCGACACCATTCCAAAGTATCTCATAAAGTTTTTCCAATGTCACGATGAACTGAGGAGTGTGGTAATAACAGTCATTAATGATGATTTGGTGAGCTTGGCTCTCCTAGGACTTCCTAAGAGTTGGCATAGTTATCAATACTTTATCAACGGACGGAAAAAATTGTCGGACGATTGTGGTCAGATCTGGTGCAGGAGGAGTTCAAATGGAACACCAAAGATGGATCTTCATCTAAGAATGAGGATAAAGAATATTTTTCTTTGGCTTCCAAGGTGAGGAAGGGGAAAGGGAAGAAATTTCCTTCAAAATCCGAGTCGAAAGGCAAGAAGTAGTACATGTCCAAGGTGAAGTGTTGTCACTGTCAGGAACATGGGCATTTTGCTACTAACTATCCACAAAAGAAGAAGAACAAGAAGGCTACTGGAGATGCAGCTGGTGAGGCCCTTGCCTCGCAATTTGAGCTTGACTTCTCCTTGATTGCATGCATGGTGTCAAGTACATTGGGATCAGTGTGGTATTTGGATAGTGGCGCTTCCTTTCACATGACGAGAGATAAGGAACTTTTCAGTGACTTGGAGGAGAAAGATCTCTAGATGCATATTAAGATGAGCGACGAAAGATGGTACAATGCTACCGGGATTGGTACCATTACCTTTCAAAGGGAGTTAAGGAAGCCATTTCAATTAAAATATGTAATGCATGTACCAGGTCTCAAGAAAAATTTGGCCTCAGTCGCAATGTTCGAGGACAGAGGCTATGACGTTTTTTTTAGTGATGGAAAATATTTCTTGCGACATTAAAAAACAGGTCAAGCCAAAAGGATAGGGATTCGAGTTAATAATATCTACAAGCTAGAGGTAGATGGTTGTGTTGCCATGATGGGCAAGGTAGGTAAAGTGGTGAGTCGGGATGAGGGAGAATTATGGCATAGGCGATTAGACCATCTTCATCATGGAACCTTGAAAGTCATGTAACAAATTTCTACTGGACTTCCAATGGGAACACTTTCTAAGTTAGATAAGTGAAAGGGTTGCACCATGGGGAAGTATGTAAAGGCACCTTTCATGAGAAGGAGAATCATGCTTCGGGGATCCTTGAGAGAGTTCACACACACGTGGGTGGACCATTCTCGGTTGCTTCACTAGAAAAACATAAGTACTATGTAATATTTGTTGATGACTTTTCTCGTAAATGTTGGATCTTCTTCATGCAGAAGAAATATCAAACATTCTCTAAGTTCTGTGAGTTTAAGGCATTGGTGGAGAAAGAGTCGGGGAAGCAATTGAAGGCTCTTGGGAGCGATAATGGTGGAGAATACATCTCTAACGAATTCAATAACTTCTGCAGCAAAGAAGGAATTTGAAGAGAACTCATAGTGCCTCATAACCCACAACAAAATGGGGTCATGGAGAGGAAGAACAGAACGATCGTGGGTGCAGCACGAGCATTGTTGCATGATCAGGGCCTACCAATGCATTTGTGGGCGAAAGCATGCAACACTAAAGTTTATGTGCAAAACCGTTGTCCTCGTAGAGTACTTGTAATGAGTACACCTGAAGAGGCTTTCACTGGTAAGAAACCTGATTTGTCACACTTTAAGATTTTTGGCTCATCTGTTTATGTGCATGTGACCAAGGATGCCAGGAAGAAGCTGGAACCGACTGCTGAATTTGGGATTTTTTTGGGGTACACAGAAACACCCCATAATTATCGTGTGTATTTTCCAAACATAAAAATGACTATTGCGTGACGGGATATAAAATTTGCTGAGATGAAAGCCATGGGGTTGTCCCTTGAGAGGGAGTTGGACTTGCATGCAGAGGAGGAACTGATGGTTCCCAAGGATGAGTCTCAAGATGTGGATCAGCCACATGAGGAGGTTCATGGAGTGGAGGAAATCACTCATGCAGAGCCATCCATCAGAAATGGTAGAAGGCGCACCACGGAAGCTGATAGGCTGAGACTTGATGCTGCACAGAATGTAGGAGCCCCTACTTCACAGTGCAGACAAAGACAGCCTCTTAACCAATTTACTAGATACATGTCTCTTATGAGTAAATGTATTGTGATTGAACCATCTTCCATTCAGGAATTAGTGTGGCAACCTACTAGGGTTGATGCAATGGTGGAGGAGTATGACTCCATTGTCAAAAACAGTGCATGGGAGGTAGTCCCAAGACTGGTTGACAAATCAGCGGTAGGTTCGAGATGGATCTACAAGGTAAAGCAAGTTGTTGATGGGAGTGTGGAGAAATACAAGGCCAGATTTGTGGCATGGGGCTTCTCAAAAGTCGAGGGGATAGAATATGATGAGACTATTGTGCATGTCACAAGGTACTCTTCCATAAGATCCATCCTTTCACTCTCAGCACAGATGGGTTGGCGCATTTATCAGATGGATGTGAAAATTGTGTTTCTCAATGGGATCATTGAGGAAGAGGTGTACATATAGCATCCTGAAGGTTTCGAGATCTTCAATAGCGAGTCACATGTGTGCAGACTCAAAAGAGCGTTGTATCGGTTGAAGCAAGCACCCGTGCTTGGTACACTTGGATAGATAGCTATTTCACCGAATTGGGTTTCACCAAAAGTGAAGCAGATGCAAACATGTACCAGATTATGGTGGAGGGTAAGATATTGATCATTTTTATTTATGTTTATGATCTAATTTTGACTGGTGATGATCAGTTGATACACTCATGCAAGGAGGATCTTGCAAGGGAGTTCGAAATGAAGGATATGGCACTCCTTCATTATTTCCTTGGATTGGAAATATGGCAACGGGATGGTGAACTTTTTGTGTCTCAAGGAAATTATGTAAAGGAGATATTGGGTAAGTTTAACATGGAGAGCTGCAAACCCATGGATACTCCTCATCCAGGAAACTAAAGGAAAGAGGATGATACTTCTGGAGAGGTAGTAGATGCTACTATCTATCGACAGTTAGTGGGTTCGCTAGTGTATCTAGTGAACACGAGACCAGAAATTTTTTACGTAGTTAACCAGCTAAGTCAACCTATGGTTAAGCCTACCAAACTCTTTTGGAAGGCGGGGAAGCATGTCCTGAGATACCTGAGGAGCACATCAGATTATGGTATATGGTACAAAAGGATGGATGGAGTGAAGTTGCATGGCTTCACGGATGCAGATTGGGTTGGAATTCCATCAAACAGAAAGAGCACATTAGGGGGGATATTTAGCATTGGGTCGACAACAGTTTTCTAGTATAGCAGGAAACAACAATTCATGGCACTCAATTTAGCGGAAGTGGAATACATGGAAGCAATTCAAGATGCATGTGAGGCTATTTGGATGAGAAAGATCTTGGTTGGTTTGTTTGGTTCTCAGATGGATCCGACAGTGATTCATTGTGATAATCAGAGTTGCATTTAACTCTCGATTAATCATATGTTTCATGACAGGTCCAAGCATATAGATATCTGGTACCATCATCTCAGATATTGTGTGTAGAGGAGGATCATGTTGCTTCAGTACATTCCCATGGAAGATCAGGATGCAGATATTCTGACAAAGCCGCTCACCAGGAGAAAATTTGAATACAATAGAGACAGGATTGAGGTGAAGATAATCCCTTTCTTGTTGAGAGGGAGTGTTGAGATTAAACAAGAATATTCAACACCCACACTAGTGCATTAAGCACTTGGTTGCATTAAGCACCTACACTACGGTGGGGCCCACAGGGCTATTTTTTGGTGCATGTCTAATTTTATTATCACTTAATTTAGATGGACATTAAACTGTAATCTATTCTCAATGTGGACTTGAAATAGTTAACTGCAGTGGAAAATTTAGCTAGCTAGTGAATTTGAGTTAGAGTTTGGTTGGTGGGACATGCAAAGTAATTCTAGTTGTAACAAAGTTCGAAGTGCAATGGTGCATGAGTTGGTTCAAGTTGTAAATCATTTTAACTCAGTTAAGTGAGTTAAACTCGGTTGTGCTAGTTGTAACTAAAGATACACTAGTGAGAGATCTAGTGAATTAAATATTAATTAATTCACAATTAGTGACCTCACATGCAATTGAGGATTCATTATTATTAGCTACATGCATGTCAGATCCAATGGTGACCCAGTTGAGTTCTAGGTGAAAGGGAAGTTAACTATCAGTTGTGACATTGTCCGCTTGCACACATGCAGGAAAACACTCATTGGATGTGCCATGATACTTGTGCACTCAAGGTAGGCAGGATTGCATCAATTCAGGGATTGCATTCAGCAGGGATTGCGTAGTGAAGGCAGGTTGTCTGGAGGTAGTAAATTGGCTAAGGAATTTGCCAATTTTTGTATGACAGTGTGAGACAATTAGCTAATGTACTGAGGGCTCTTGTGAGAAGATTTTTGTATGTAATTGTTTCATGATCCATGATATAATATACAATAAAATATAGTGGGGTTTTTAGTTGTAATATTTCCCCGGGAAATTATCTGTGTTGTGTGTGATTGATCTTTCTTCATGTTCATGTGATTAGCGATTGTGTTTTTAATTCTGCAAAATATTTGTAGAAGCAATTCAATATTTAACCTTAGCACATTGTTAGATCGGGTGAATCCATGATATACATGCTTGTTGTATAATTTCTATAGGAGAGTCTTGAGGACTTGGTGGAGATATTTCAATGCAATCTGTAGAGATCCAAGATGAATCAACTGAGCAAAGAAACCAAGAGGACAATTTTTCTCAAGGCAATCAGACTAGAATTTCTGGATATTTTGAACTTAATGGGAGAAGGTGATGTATCAAAGTTGAGTTATGATTATGCGTGTGAGTTGTGTCGAATATATTCAAGGTAAATTCTAAAGTTGGAGGAGGATCAAGAGACAATTCTTACAGGCTTGTCAAATTAGTCGTCGGAGCTAGAGTAATCAGAGCTAAAATGGTTAATTTATTTGAAAATTTGAAAATTGATATTCATAGTACTTTGTCTTCACAATTGGATGTTTTACGGGATAAGAAGAAACATGAGGAACTGGAGAAATACCTGCCTGTGTTCTGCTCCAAATGCTGGAAGAAACATGCTCTAAGGGAATTCCCTACAGACATCATAGAGGTATGTCAAATTTGTGAAGTTGAGAATTCTATTGATCAATGTCCTTCTCTTCCTGAGATTAAAGCAACCTATATAGCAGATCAGGAAGCTTTCATTTCACTCTATGCAATGGCACCTCAAATACCATGGCAACCACATCCTTCAAGTATGTCACAATCACAATTTCAAATTCCTTATGCTCAGAATCAGATGTGGAATATTCTAATGCCCTGGCAGCCCTGGCCTCCACAACAACCTTGGCAGGGGAAATTTTCTTACCCTACTACACAGAATTTTCCATCTCAGAATTTTTAACCACCATAACCCATACCACAACAAATGGTACATCCACAATAGCAGTAACTTCAGTTGCCTGCCCCACCAAATCAACCTCATCCCACACAACTTCCTACTCAGCCAGTATCTAACCCCAACAATAAAACCATCCATTATGCTCACAATATTGGATTTTTCACTTATCCCACTTTTCCTACTTACTGTATTACACCGCAGCCTCTGTAGGAAATTTGTGTTCCTTTGTTGCAAGAAATTCCTATGTCACTACAGGAAATCAAACTCAGATTGGGGAAAGTGGTGAATCATCCCGAAAGGATTGAAGAGATTGTAGAGGAAGACACTCTGGAAATACTTGAAGTTGAAAACACACTTGAACCAGTAGAAAAAATTACTTCAAGATCACAAGAACCTCCCTCATCCCATATTGTCCAACCTCCTCTTCCATAGAGGTTGGAAATGAAAATAAAACAACCCGAGTTTGATCTTGTGTTTGAACTAATAAATGTGTGCATCAAGATCCCGTTACTAAAATTAGTTAAGGATATCCCTATCTATGCCAAAACAGTGAAGGATATATGTACCAAGAAATCAGGAAGAGAAAAGAAACAACCCTCTACAATTCAAGTAGGTGGAAAGCTTGCAAGCCTAATGTACATCGGATTTGTTACTGAAAAATATGCAGACCCTGGAATCCTTGTGGTTACCACCTTTATCAATGGGTATCCCATAAATAAAACTTTAATCGATTTAGGTGCAACTATTAATGTGATGACTATGGAGACTTTATCTCATATAGGATCATTTGACTTACTTCCTAATCCTACCATGTTAGAATTAACAAATAAGTCTAAAGTAAAGCCAGAGGGGGTATTAGAAGACATTGTCACCTCACTGGATTCTTAGGAGCACCCTGCAAACTTATATGTTCTTCAACCTAAAACTAACTTGGGATGACATCCTTTGATTTTGGGGAGGCCTTGGTTAGCCACGACCAATGCTTACATAGGGTGTAGGTCTGGAAACATGACCATCACTCATGGAGATGAAACAAAGCATATCAATTTGTATCCCCCTACTAAACCCCTCTTAAGATCAAAAAATACTCATTGGTTTGAAGAAGAGGAGCATGATTCAGAAATTAACTTACCAATTTTAACAATTTCCCAAGCAATGAGCCTTAAGGAAAACTCAAAAGAAAATTTGATAAATTGTTGTATTTCTATTCATGATTTTCTGCAGCATTTAGAAGGGAAGTCTAGTCATAATTTAGATATCATTACTAATCTACAAGATTTTTATGAACATAGTACAGCATTTAAACTACATTCGGCCATTTTTTCTGCATTCCCTACATATTCAATGACTGAATGAGGGGCTAAGGTAGTTGAAATTTTTCCTGGAAAAATTTTAAACATCAATTATGCCTTAACTCCTGAACAAGAAAAACAATTAATTCAAGTGTTGAAAAACTTTTCAGACACATTTTCTTGGGAATATATAGACATGAGAGGCATTCACCCAGATACATGCATTCAGCATATCTATATAGAAGAAAATGCTAAGCCTGTGAGACAGCCACAAAGGAGGATGAACCTCGCTTTAAGATAAATTGTGAAAGATGAATTGCAGAAATTATTAAATGTAGGGTTCATTTATCCTATCTCAGATAGCCAATGGGTATCTCCATTTGTTATTGTCCCTAAAAATAATGCTAAATGGCGAGTGTGTGTAGATTAGAGGGAATTAAAAAAATTCACAATAAAAGATCACTTTCCCTTTCCTTTTATAGACCAGGTATTGGACACTCTAGCAGGGAAGAAGTATTTTTCCTTCCTAGATGGGTTCAACGAGTACAATAAAATTAGGATAGCTCCAGAGGACCAGGAGAAGACAACATTTACATGTCCCTAGGTACCTATTCATACAAGGTACTACCATTTGGTCTATGAAATGCACCAGCCGCATTTCAACGGGTGGTCCTTGGTATTTTCTCTAATGTTTTGCATGATTGTGTAGAGGTATATATGGATGGCTTTACAGTGATGGGTGATATTTTTGAAGAAGCTTTACATAACCTTAAGAAAATTTTGCGTAGATGCATAGAAACTAATCTTTCATTAAGTAATGAATTTTTTTTATGATTATGACTAAGGGTATTGTTTTGGGTCATCATGTTCCTGCTACAGGAATTAAAGTTGATCTGGAAAACATTGAAGTTATTGTAAAGTTGCCCCCACCAACCAGTCAAAAAGGAGTTCGAAGTTTTCTTGTACATGCAGGCTACTACAAAAGGTTTGTTGAAAATTTTACAAAGGTAGCCTCTCCATTGTTTAAATTATTGACTAAAGAATCTGAATTTCATTGGAATGATGAGTCTCAAGCTGAATTTGATACACACAAGGAAAATCTTTCTTCAACACTGCGTTGAGAGGCCCAAATTGGAAATTTCCCTTTCACATTTCCACGGATGTCTCTGATTCAACCATACAAGCAATATTGGGTCAAAAGGAAGATCTTGTAACCCATGCTATTTATTTTGTTAGTAAAAATTTAACTCTTGCAGAACTGAATTACACGGTAACTGAAAAATAATTCCTTACTGTGATTTATGCTATTAACAAGATTAGACATTACATCACTGGCTATGAAATTTTTGTACACAATTATCATTCTGTTATTCTTTATCTCATGAATAAACCAGTCACTAATGGCAGGATCACTAGGTGGCTTTTGCTACTGCAGGAATTTGACATCATAGTATTGGACAGGCCGAGAAAAGAAAATCAAGTAGTTTATTTCCTCTCTAGGCTCTATTAGCATAGTTCTTTGCTATGTCATGAATCCATTCCATAGTTTTATTTTTAGGATTAAAGTTAAAAAAAATTCAAAAAAATAAAAAAATATTTGGGTGCTACCTGAATTTCCAGAAGCACCAAGTTTTTTTAGCCTTTCGGACAGTCTGTTATTTCTTGTTTTTGTATTTTTATTTTTATTTCCGACGCTACTGGAATTTCCAAAAGCATACTCTGTTTTTAAAATAAAACAAAAAAGCGCATATGCTTCAGTTATACCATGTGTCATAGTGTTAATACGCATTTAACTAAGGTCAAGTCATTTTATACGTTAAGCCACATGTGTCATCAGCAGTTATTGACTGAATCGTTACCCGTCATGCCTGTCTATGCCAATTTAGTCATCCATGTATTAAGGTACGTGTTTTTCTGAACCTAAGATATCATGGTGATTACACCACACTCCATAACCGTTTGGTTGGCTACACAGCAGTGCTGCCAGAAATTTCGATCAATCAACAACAAAGTTTGCGGAGGTGACAGCAAGTCATAAACACACTTGAAATAAGCCATCTGGAGCTCTCATACAGAAAAAGCAGCCAAAAAAATTTGGTTATGGTGTGTCACATGGTGCACATCATGATCATGAATATTTTCAATAATGGAGGGTGATTTGCATGGGGTGTTGAACCAAGATTTAGTTTTAAAACCACCCAAAAAAAAGGAATTATGTCATTTGAAGTTTTAGCTGCTGGATTTGAATTTGTTGAGAGTCATAGTTGGAGAAGAATTGTGGATTTCAAACAAGATTCCAGAGGATAATATAGGCCACACCTGTAAGGTAAAACTCTTCCTATTCTGCCACCTATCATTTGCAAGAGACATAGTCATTTATTTTTCTGAAGATGACTAAAACAGGTGGTAACATAAATCAAATAGAGCCATAGGGTACAGATTTGGTTGATGTTAATTCGAGGGTAAGAACTCTTTTTATTCAGTCAGTATGGTATCCTCTTTGCACCAGGTTTGGGATCTCTCGTTTAGGGGTTTCTCAAGAGTTTGCTAACTCTTTTAATGGACATGAAGCTACAGTTTATGGCCTCACTTTCCAGGTTTCTGAAGAATCCATTGTTGAAGCCTTTAAACTTCCTCAAGAAGGAGAAAGGTGGTTCAAGGGACAAGTTATTACAGGAAGTGATATCAACAGCTTTCTCAAGGATGCTCAAAGAGATCCAAACTATGCAAAAGGAATCCCAAGCAGCTACCTTAAGAATATTAGGGGAATTATGAGGTCTAAAATGGGCCTCCTAAGGAAAATGTACAATCAAAATTCACTTTATTAGAACCAATCACATTTTAGGGGATGACATCATCCCTAATGGTTGAGGTGGCATTACTTGAGTTAAAGGTACTTACTTGTCACATTCTCAATGGTGGATAAAAACTCATGGTTAACCATGGTAGTGCTCTAAGTAATTTTAAAGTCAAAGTAAAGTACTCATAATAAATGTCATTTCACATTTTTTGAATAAAAATATATTATTGTCATTTCATATTTCTTGAAAGAAACAATGCATATCCCTATACATTTATTATATTATATTATATTATATTATTTTTATATAGTATATTAATTACATGTTATTATACAATTTAAATAATATAAATTTTAATTAATAGCATATAATATAATTACGAATTTATAAATTTATATTTGTATTTTATTTTAAGTTATTTAAGTACACAGGAAAAATGCATTAGTTTTTCAATGATAATGGCTTTTTCTTGAGAGGCTCATTCTTATTTATAGTCACATCAATACAATTTTTTTATTAATTTTATTTTTGTACAACTTTTGAATTGAATTTAACTATGGTTACATGATTGTGGTGCAAAAAGTGAATTGCAAATTCATAAATATTATTTTGTTGGTTTAGTTATTATTTTATTATTTCCTTAGAAGGCCCATTTTAGACCTCAAAATTCCCCTAATGGATTGGGCATAGGAAATTAAGCTTATCAAGATATACCTCACATGTGAAAGGAGGTATACAGTGGTATTCCTCTATCACATGATGTTTCTTTTTCATATTGCAGGGATGAAAACATTGAATCTGCCATTTTTCTTGTTGAAAGCCTGACCAAGAATTCAGCAAGGGTTCAGACCCATTATGATGTTTCTGATTATATCTTGTACCATTAAGCTTTGATAAAAGTTCTGGTTGAACAAGATTTGAGGAAGAAAAACTAGACTTGGGACCACTTTCTATTCTATAGGTCAGGCCAACCTGCACCTACACCTCCAGTTCCACAACCAAACCCTCAGCCTGCAAAGAGAAGAACAAAAAGAAAGGCCCAGAAATAAAACATTCATAAGAAGGCCAAAGATAAGAAAAAGAAGGTTTTTGCAGGAAAAACAGAAAGAAAGGTGGAAAAAGGAGAGAGCTCCTCAGTAAGAAAGCCCAAGTCCATGAAGATAGTACCCCCTGTTCCTCCATTTCCAAATGTCTACACTAGAGCTAGAAGAGGAAGGTCTGCAACAGGAGACAAGTCAAAAGCACAGGTGCTATTGGAATTTATGGAAGCACATATTCAAAAAAAATTGCAGAAGGAGTATCAGCCTGCACAATCATATGAAGAAATCCTTAAGGATGTTGGATATGAAATCAACAGTAAAAAGAAGAAAGAAGAAGCTAAACCTATTGTTAGCACCAGAAAAAGGAACACAAGAGAAAGTAATAAGTTTAGGCTTAAATCCAAAGCTCTACTCAAGCCAAGCCTAATGACAGAAGTCATTGACATTGAAAGGAAACCTGAAGGTTCAAAGACAGAGAAATTAGACAAATCCGGGAAGAAAATAAATAACACAACCCCTTCAGAATAACACTCAGAGCCCTCAAAGAGAAGAAAAACACAAAAGAGTTCTAAGGAGGACAAAGACCCTGTCAAGGAGGCAACTACAAGAGCAACCAGATCCAGAACATTAGTTGCTGACAGCAAAACTGATTTAGATAAAATAGTTGAAGTTGTAGCACACATAGAGGAAAAGTAAAAAGGTTTTTGGTACTAATCCATTTTTGCTTATCAGTTTCAAATTTTGAAAAACAACCTAGGTGTCATGGAATACAAGTCTACACATAATTTTTATCATTTTATATGTATTTTGAAAAAATATACAGGGCGCTACCAGAATTTTCAGTAGCATCCAAATTTTACGCAGTTACGGGTTTTACCGGAATTTCCAGCAACACCTGTTTTAACTGAATTTTGATACCTGTCAGCAATTTTTTTTGAGCCAGTTAAGGATGGATCAGAACCCATAACCAAATGGATAATACAAGTGATGGTGAGAGGCGGTTATGAGGTTGTTGGAGGTATTATTCAATGAATATATATGGTTATTAAAGACCCAAGACATAAGGATATAATTCAGCAAAAAAAGGGGCAGCATGATAGCACACTCATCATTCCAGCCCAGAATTTGTCTCTTCTTCTTTCTCCATTTGTCCTTTCTGTTATATTTTGAGGAGATAAGGATGTAATTTCTTTTGACACATATGTTATGTTGGAATTAATGTTTCCTTCTTTTTAGAAGAGATGGATTTGGTTTCTCTCTTGTTATATATAGCACTTGTAAATACTATTTTGAGGTTGGATGTTAGTCTACCTGAAGACTGAATATAATAAAAAACCCCTTTTTCTTCATGCTGGAGGATTTTCTGACTCAAGGAACATATAATGTGTGGTGTGTATCTTTTCTTTGTTAATTTTTTCTAAAATATGAATTGTAGCAACTAGTAAGGTGTGAGTGATAAGTTTTTAAAGGATTTAGCAGTAAATTATCTGCTTTCAATTTTCTGCAACTTATATGTGTGTAATAGAACATGTCAGTGAAGATTTCATAAAGGATTTGTGGAATAATTTATACATGCAATCTATTTTCTAAGTGTTGTTTGCTTAACATAAACAGAGTTTGTGTTAAAGGCCATCATCATAGTTGTGTGATTGATTTAGGATAAGAATATTTCCTGAAATAGGTACCATCTATTCATCTTCTTCCACTTGTGTACTATGCTCCCTATTCTACCTTTTACCCACACAATTTATACTTTCCAGAACTTGCCATAGCTTTCCAAATGCATTAAAGTCTTAAAGAACATAAAATAATTTCAAAATATTTGAGAAAGCCATCCCACCACTCAAACAACCCATTTAAAATTTGAAATGAACTATGATGTGTAAGGCTTACTCCTTAAGCAGTCAAGGAGTCACTTCTTACGCTAACAGGCTCAACCACATATGTGAGGATGTTCCTGTTAATGATAGATTTCCTAATGAGAATATGTTTTCCATTTCTGTCAAAACACCTTAATTTGTAGACATGGCCAACTACCTTGCTACAGGAAATTTTCCACCCTACTTTTCATCTAATTAGATAAAGAGAATTGTTAGGAAAAGTGTTGATTACTCTTGGATTTGGGGAGACCTCTTTTTCAGTAGACCTAATTTGATTATTCACAGGTGTGTCAGAGATGATGAGATATATGATATATTTATAGCTTGTCACGATCAACCTTGTGGAGGACACTTTGCGAATAAGTAGACAACCTACAAGATCCTCCGCTCAGGTTACTATTGGCCAAGTATTTTCAAAGATGCAAAGGAGTATGTCCGGAAATGTGATAACTACTAGAGAATAGGGCGGCCTGTTCAATCAGATGAAATGCCTTTGTAGCCACAAGTTCTCATAGAACCATTCGAGAGGTGGGCTCTTGATTTTGTAGGTCCAATTGATCCTATGTCCAAAGGTAAGAAGTATATTTTGGTTTGCACTGATTATGTTACAAAGTGGGTGGAAGCAAGAGCACTACCTAGAGAAACAGAGAAAGCAGTGGTAGATTTTATTTTTTCTGATATTTTTGTAAGATTTGGGGTATCAAGGTAGATAGTTATTGATCAAGGTACCCAGTTTGTGTCAAATATTGTGCAGGGAATTGTACAGAAATATCATATTACTCATTGAAATTCCAACCCTTACCATCCACAGGCCAATGGGTAGGTGGAATCAACAAATGAGGTGTTGGAGACAATCCTTACAAAGACAGTGCAACTACATAAGAAGTATTGGTATGATTGACTTGCTGAGGTATTGTGGGCCTAAAGGATCACATGGAGAAACACCATTGGCCTCTCCCCATATGAATTAGTGTATGGAAAACATGTTTTACTGCCTAATGAATTTCATATCAGAACTTTCAAGATGGTAGCATATTTGGGTATAGACCTTGATGAGTCACGGTAGCAGAGAATCTTGCAGCTCAATCAGTTGGATGAGATTAGACAGGATGCTTTCTAGCATATTGATCTTATCCAAAAACAACGGACTCAATAATTAGGGTAATTTTGAGGTATAAAATGGTCCTCCTAAGGAAATTATAAAATTATAGTGGAAATAATAAAATAATATTTGATGACATCATCAAATTTTAGACAAAAAAAAGAAAAAAACTACTTTTTCAACTTGTATTTTCAACTTATCTCCCAAATTTTTTACTCAAATTTCGAGCGGGAGTACTCGTTGGATGAAAAATTTAATCCCTCATCCAAGGAGTACCCATGTTGCATACTTTCGATGGACCCTACTACATGAAAAATGAGAAATACATGAAAAACGTGATTACAATCACACTTTTTCATGTATTTCTCATTTTTCGCGTAGCAGGGTCCATCGAAAGTATGCAACATGGGTACTCCTTGGATGAGGAATTAAATTTTGCATCCAATGAGTACTCCCGCTCGAAATTTGAGTAAAAAATTTTCGAGATAAGTTGAAAAAGTAGTTTTATTATTTTATTATTTTTTAATATTTTTACCCTTTTACTTAAAAAATGGTGAATCATCCCCCTTGGTTGACATCATCATCTTTAATCCTATTGGTTCTTATAAAGCTTATTTTGGTTGTACATTTTTCTTAGGAGGCCCATTTTAGATCTCAAAATTCCCCTAATGTGGCACGACAGGTACATTAAGAAGAAACAGTTCAAAGAGGGAGACTGGGCATTGTTGTATGATTCAAAATTTAAGAACTTTAATGGGAAATTTAACACACATTGGGTGGGTCCCTATGAAATTGACAAAGTTTTTGATAATGGATTTGTTCGGGTTAAAACTATTGATGATGATAATGTTACCTTCTTGGTGAATGGGCACAGACTCAAGCTATATCAGAAACCCCATTCTAAGGAGAAATTTTTGGAAGAAGTTGTGAACAAAAAGGAGCTCGAAATGGTGGGAGAGGGAGTTATTCCTCTCACTACCTCTTCTTGATTTTCTGCTGACAAATTGAGCTTACTTTGTTCCTCCTTGTGCTCTGTAAACCATGAGAGGAATGTGGATTGGCTATAGGTTTATTCCTTTTTCCGAGCCCAATGGACTAGTTACGAGAAAGGAGCCCCCTTGGAGTCTTCTTTCCAGTATTTCAGACTCTAAAATTGAAATCTGGCGAGCATGGACTACCTTGGAATCGTTAAAAACACGGGTCAATATATCCTTTTGGATCCCCTCAATAAATGTTTTTAATTAAATTTTTGGATTGTTCATGTTGGACTGATGTGGGATTCCTTAAGGCCCTCCTTCCAACAATCTTGGCCCATCGACATCTGCAAATTATCTGGGTGAAATATCAGAGCCTTGTGATGCCTTGAAGCATATATGCTCTAATGACAGGCTATCTC
Source organism: Pinus albicaulis (assembly GCA_034641835.2). NCBI lineage: Eukaryota > Viridiplantae > Streptophyta > Pinopsida > Pinales > Pinaceae > Pinus > Pinus albicaulis. Next base: position 729,058,770 of record CM076573.1, on the reverse strand, counting down.
GCCAACAACAATGGAGAATCATTATGGCTCCTTGACTGTTGGATCCTATGGGAAGTTTGACATAGCTCATAAATTCACACCTAATAGGATGCATCAGGGTACCTTGGTGCTCACTCTCATTAATGGAAATGGGCCTCGCATTGGTTAACAGTTGACCTCAATGGCTGGTAATCCAATCATATCATTTTTTTCCACAGAAAAAAATCGGATTTTCTATATATTAGAGAATCACAGAGCATATGCAAAAGCATTACAATAAAACGACCTGAAACCCTTCGAGGAAGGAAAAACAAGGCAGTTACGACTACCTTGAGTACCCATGGGTACTACTAAGGCTGCCAGAGCAGAAAAAGTGAAAATGTCATCATAATGTTCGCTTCCGGTCTTTCCTATCTCCCGGTATGATACCGAAACAGAGATAAAGAAAGAGGAGAAGCCAAAACTTCAGAAAAACATGAAAAATTACCAGATATTGTGAAATGGTAAATAACTGCTGAGATCGGTAGTGGACACTATTCCGATCCCAGATCATCTCAAAATGCAACATAAAAGTAGTTTTGTGTTTTTGACTGTTTACACAGGCCTCCTCGGACGAGGAAAACAACCTTCTTTGAGGTTTGTGGATCAACTTGGTCCATAAAATATATACATTAACATGACAGGAACGATAAAACATAAACGGAAAGTTTTGAAACAACACAGTCTTGCAGAAAGAAAAAACATAATGCTGAAAGCACAGCATCATCCGAACTCTGGCTGATCCAGAAGAGTGATCACCCCCTTATCCATCTCAGTTACTGCCCAGGTCCCCAGAGCTTGGTGTAAACCTGTTTTAGATAAGGTATCGGCCTCCTGGTTTCTTTCCCTGTAAATGTGGCAAACAGTTATATCATGAAAAAAACTTTTGATATTCAAAATCTCATTAAGCAAAGGAAGCAATATGTAATTTCTATCCAATCATATCATTACACACTCGACATCAGCACTTTCATTCATATGCAATGAACTATACACAAAGGGGAAGAAATAGTTTTTCCTGCAAAACGCTCAACAGTCATGGTTCCATTTCCTGCAGCAATGCCACTGGTTTCCTGAAGAACAAAAATTGCAAACAGAACATTAGCTTAAATTAATCTGATAAAGTACTGACATTTGTATTATTGATTGAGATCATGAACTATATAACTATGCATCTGATGTAATTTCAAAGTGGGTTATCATTTCAAGACAAAGGCAAACGTCATCCATGGACTACACTATTGGAAGGTAAGATGAGTAAGGTACGGTTGGTGATAGGATGCTTAAGGTGAAAGGAAATGATGCTTTAATTTTTAAAATTTGCATGAATGTAAGTCATGGTAACCCTTACAGAAAAACATGGTTGTGGGTCATTACGTCATAAACTGAGTTCCATTCCCGACCATCATAACTCTGAAATGTCCTTTGGTTATATTTCCGATATCCATTCTGTTGGTTGGATCATGATGATAATCATGATCACAACCTGCATTTTTGAAATTTCCATATTCTCCAATATTTACAATTTAAACTCTCGCTGTCGAGTTTTTATACAATGTCTTGGAGGCGTCTCTCTGAGATGAATTAACTCTGTCTCTCCCATCCCTAGCCATGTCAAGGTTTTTTTCCCCTGTTAGATATGAACCGCAAGGCCCCGCACTGTTAGAAGCTGACCCTCGTAGTAAGGCGAGACTGGAAAAACCAGGGTGGCTACCACTATTTCAGAAATTCAATGAGAATAATTCAGAGGTAATGAATTCCTTTGCTCTCAATTTAAATGGTGACAAAGCACAAGTTGGAAATGTCCAATTTCGATTGACAGAGGATCTAGTGGCTCGAGCATGCGGCATCCCACAAGATGGGGAGCATTGATTTAAGAATCAATAGTTCGACAAGGGAATTTGTGCATCCATTCTCCAGAAATAACATGCAAACCCTGATTGGAGTAAAGGGATCCCACAGGAATTCCTGCGAAGTAAGTATCAGCACCTGTTGTTTTTCCTGTAGAAATATATAACATGTGAAGGCCGCTTTGGGCTTTCATTTTTATTTCATATTCGCGTTCTCGGGCAGTTTCGAGACAAGCCTTTGAATTTACCTTACTATTTGAGAATGTCCCTGATGAAAATATCCACTGCCGCTAAGGAAAGGGTAGCCCATTTAGAGGAGAACATCTATCACCATGGGTTGATAAAAATCATCCTAACAAAGGTTCTGCAGAAGAAGAAGAAAACATGGGAAGATTTCCTATCAGAAAACTATTTCGTGGAAGATGAGAAGGACTTTGGTCCTTCAGAAGCCAAGGAGGAAAATCCAGTAGAAATACCGAGGAAGAAGCCACAAACCCGTGGTCCATTGATAGAGGAGGATATAAAATATGAAGAGGTGGTGGTGACTAGGGAGACCATGGAGAAGAAGCCCAAATTTAAGGGCACTTCCACCCCCGCTAAGATATTTACAAGGATCCAGGCTGCAAAGCTGGAAAAAAAAAAAAAATTGCAGAAGGGGGGGTACCACCAAGAAAACTTTATAAGAAGAAATAAAAGCCCCACGACCTGTCCAAAGGAAAAGGGAAGGTGGAGACAACATAACTCATCGAGAAAGAAACAGTGTCCTTCCAGGATCCACCACTGTAGGAAAGCGGGAATGAGACAGCAGAATACCAGCAAGGGCAGGGAGAGCCTAGTTTTCCCTAGTCCTCCCATGGACAACATGAGGGGGAGGAAACTCCTTAGAAAAAGTAGTCTCGGTAGGAATTGGAGGAGATCATCACTGAACTTACCGTTTCAGAGTGGGCTTTGCGAAAAGAAAATGAAACCTTGCTAAAAAACAACTTACGCATGCACAAAAGAGCATGATGAATGGCATCAGAGGGCGACCCAAATTATGAAGAAGAAACAGACCTAGATTGATCATCTAAAGAAAAATTATGAAGCATATAGGAGTCAGGTTCACGCAGATTCGAACAGGGTCCAATTAGACCATTTGGTTGTTGTAGCTGCAGCTCAGGGCAAGGATCGATTTTTTTTCCAAGGGTGCAACATTTTTTCTTGCATAAGGTACATGCAAGAAGCTAGGTGTGGGGGATATATTGAGTCCCAATTTTGCCTAATTTTGACAGGCTTCTAAGACCTTTCTTCTCCCATTTTGAACCCTCCTTGACCCCACTTATTTAGGTTATATTATCTAAGTTTTGGCCAAAAGGGTGTTATGTGCTTAAGATATGCAAATTAACCTAAAAATTTTCATTTTACCTTGTTCTTAAGTATTCCTCAAGATAATTGTTTCCTTATTGAATTATCAAGTCAACTGATCAAAAAGTCTTATGCAAATTTGTCTTGATTCGAAGCAGCTCCATAATTTCCTGAAGATAGATCGCGGTCGTAATTTCCTGCATACGCTCCACGAATTTCTATAGGTGCAGATTTCCTGCAACCACCCAAATTTCTTGTAGCAAAATAGATGGTTATTTATGTTTCACTTAATCCCAAAACAACCGAGAACATGGGTTTTGTGGGGAAGTCCACCTACATGGATGTTGTCATATTGGTTGTTTCAGATTCACCATCGAAACCACCCAGATCTTCAAACATCCTCTCGTTGTTCGTATGAAGGAAAGCTCCATCCATGTAATGAAATTAGTCTAATCCATGCTTTCATTCATGGATTAGACTCAGCAGAGCTACTTTTAACAATTTGTTCCAGTATAGTATTTTTTCCTTATTCACTGGAAGGAATATCTTAGAGGGACCAGAGCCATTCAAGATGAAACATTCACAAATAGGGCTCCACTCTTTGATGGATCAACTTATGTTATCTAAAAGGTAAGGACGAGAATTTACCTGATGTATCTTGCTCTTAATATTTGACTATTTGTAGTTGATGGTCACAAAGTTCCAAAAACTCCTTCATATAATTAAGATGGTAGGAAGGCCTTTGTAAATAATGCAAAAGCAATGAATGGCATCTTAAGTGGCCTATCAAAATCAGATTTTTTCAAGGTAATACAGTGTGGTTCTGCAAAGACATATGGTAAAAGCTTCAAAACAACTACGAAGGTGATGAAAATTAAAAAGAGAAAAACTTCAAACTCATAGAAGACAATCTAAGAGTTTGAATTTTTCAAAAAGCATGGCATTGTGTAAAACAAAATTATTGGGGCAGATAATTTTGCAAAAGAATTTTGTATTTACACTCAACCCTTTAAAAATTTATGTGATAATAGTTTGAAGGTTTATGTGGTGTGAGTTTTGAGCTAGTGAATTCGGAATCTCCACAGTATTCATTTTTGCGTCTACATTTCGGGTCTAGATCAAGGCCCATCTATAATTCAAATTGTAGATGGTTGATATTATATGTTTAGTAGAAAAAAGTTCTCTAGTGTGCCATGAATTTTTGTTGTTTCCACTATTTTTAAGTTTTCCTACCAATTAAGTTTTAACTATGATTTTGTATGACTTTTTGCCATAAATAATTATAGAAAGTGACAAATATTTCTACTTCTTACTGTTAGTTCAAATTGAGACTCCACTCCAGTAGTTGTCTTGGGCTTATGGTCATCCGCCAAGTATTCAATTTAGATTTATGGTTTTTGGATGTTCTTTCAACCTTAGGAATTGTATGGCTACCTCCTTTTCTCATAATGACTAGTCCACACAATTACTATGGCGTCTTGACCAAGACATGAGATCCCTTGTACATATCATTATTTGATTCAGTGTTTTCTATATTTAATTTTTTTTTCTTTTTTATCATGTAATGCTTCTAAGCTAACATTCTATACTCGTCATTTCACATTTCCATGGCTCAATCTGATGATACTAAACTTAGCTACCTCACATCCCTTCTATTATGAAAAAATTAGATTCAATTGACACATTTTAAGCTCTACTTAGCCCACCATTGATGTGAAGCAATTAAAAATTATTGCCAACAGTGAGATCTGGCCTCCACGTATATGTTTTTTTCTTATATTCGTCGCACTGAAATTGTATCTGATGATGTCAACCTTACATTTGCTAAAATTGGCCTATAGTTTTTATGTATTTTCCTTCACATAATACACAACAACTTGCAACTTATCCACTATTTGCAACAAATGAATTCCACTTTAAAGTGAATCCATGGCTCGATAGTGCAAATACTAGTCACTATAACTATTTTCATCAGCAAAAATTTTGTTGCAACATCCACCCATTCTTCCAATGTTAGATTCATAATACCCCATGGCTCCTCTTATATGGTATCCAAGTGTGTATCTTTTATGTTGATATGGTGTTTCTTTTAGACTTGCACCAATAAAGGAATCATGCTAATTATAATTATTCCTTTAGGGTCTGTTATGTATATTTTATTAATTATTAGTTAGATATAGTTATCTTAGGTTTTATTAAGTGAAAGGGCATGATCAAAGATCATGCCTCTTCGCCAAGGGACACCATAAGGCTATATTTAAATCCTTGGTGATTCCCCATTGTAATCATATCTCATATCTCATCTTTTATCAATAATAATATATACTTATTCAAGTTTACCAGAGTTTTTACACTCCATTGGTATCGGAGCCATCGCTCTTCGGGATCTGTGTGATCACCCAGAATTAAGGAATTACAAGAAAATTCCAAATTTGCATATTTTTTTAAAAAACCAAGTGCTTGTGTGTAGCAACATTTGTTTTTTTTTAATAAAAGAAAGAAGGAAAGTTAACATAAAGGGGGAAATAAATTAAAAGAAAATAGTTCCAAAGAAAAAAAGAAAAAGTAAAAAGAGATATATATATATATATATATATATATATATAAAGAAGTAACCAATTCTAAGGAGGATTTAATATTAGCTTCTTAGGAAAATTATGACATAGTTATAACAACAAAAATGTACTTATCTCTCCCTTGGGAAGAGTGCCACTGTAAGTCCACTTTTAACTTGATTTCTGAATCACAGATTGTGCTTGATCTTGTTCAACCTTCAAAGCATAGAAAATCATACTCGTGGCTTCTTTTATCTCATTGAAAATTTGGGCCTTAAAACAGACTTTAACTCCCTAGAAACTCGGGTCAGTCAACTTATTGCCTTATCCTTGATTTTCATGCACACTATCTCTCTGACAATGGCATCAAAATTTGTGCAGACTGTCTCTCTAACAATGGAATCAAAATTTGTGCAGACTGCCTCTAGAAGTGTGTGCATGCTGTAGCTTTTCTCTGCTAGGAAAATCCTTCAACCAGACTTTAGTTTCTACGTCAAACTATGCAAAAATTCTCTAGTTGCCTCCTAGATTTTCATGCTCCCTCCTTGGGCTTAAACTCAAACTCCTAAGAACTTGATCCTATTGTAGCTTCTATTTTTATTTGTTGTAAACTCTTCTCCTTCAAGTGTATGCCTCCTATTCTCCTTGCTCCATATCTTCTCCAAATGCTCACATGAAGAATGAATGAGCTCAATACCCTTTTCTCCCTTTTTGTCTCTCATTAGATAGGAGAACCATAACCCTATTAATAAAGGGCTGAGATTATATCTCAACCCATGAGATCAATAGTGGTGATCATTTCCTCACTTGACCCCCTTTTAATGTGGTCCCCCTCATTAATGACTCTTAGTCACTTTATAACTTTAGTGTGTACCTTGTACTTTTTCTCCACATAAAGTCACCTTCAAAATATAAAGTGAGTTTAATATTAGAAATTACTTTAGTACTTTTTCTCATAAAGTCACTTTAAGACATAAAGTGACATTAATATAAATTACCTAGTACAACTATGGAGCGTAAAAGCTCAGTATTGACAAAAGAACCATAAATATATTTTATTAATAACTTGAATGATGATTACAATGATGGAAGGCCCTGGATTTAAATACAACCCAAGAGCCATTACATGAAGGGGCATGATCTTTGATCGTGCCCCTTAGTTTAGAAATTAAATTAAATAAATTTATACATGACATTTCCTTCTTCTCGAAAGAATTCTTTGTCCTCAAAGCATAGGCAATGAAGGACGTTGTTGATGGAATGATTCGGTCTCCCAAGAGGCTTCTTCTTCTGGTAGGTCCTTCCACTTAATCAGTTATTCTTTGATTACTCATGATCGCAACTTCTTTTCCTAGACTGTGATGACTCCTTCTGGTTCTAAAATGACCTTCCCTTCGTCATCTAATGTCAGAAGTGTTGTCTATGTCGCTTGGCTTTTTCCAAGTGCATTTTTAAGGAAAGATACATGGAAGACGTTGTGAACATGACTTTTATCGGGAAGGCTTAATTTGTATGCTATTTGGCTGACATTTTTGTTAATATGGTACGGTCTATTAGAAAGTACTTCATTACTTTTTCTCATAAAGTGAGATTAATATAAAGTACCTAGTACATCTATGGAGCGTAAGAGCTCAGTATTGACAAAGGAAACATATATATATATATATATATTATTAACTTGAATGATGGTTACAATGATGGAAGGCCCTGTCTTTAAATATAGCCCAAGAGCCATTACATGAAGGGGCATGATCTTTTCTCGTGCCCCTCGGTTTAGAAATTAAATTAAAAAAATTTATACATAACATTGCCTTCTTCTCGAAAGAATACTTTACCCTCAAATCATAGGTAACGAAGTATATTGTTAATGGGATGCTTCGGTCTCCCAAGAGGCTTCTTCTTCTAGTAGGTCCTTCCACTTAATCTATTATTTTTTTATTATTCGTGATTGCAACTTCTTTTCCCTGACCGTGATGACTCCTTCTGGTTCTAAAATGACCTTCCCTTCGTCATCTAATGTCAGAAGTGTTGTCTGTTCCGCTTGGTGTTTTCCAAGTGCATTTTTAAGGAAATATACATGGAAGATATTGTGAACGTGACTTTTATTAGGAAGGCTTAAGTTGTATGCTACTTGACTGATCTTTCTATTAATCTGGTATGGTCCATAGAACTTCGGTGCCAATTTTTTTTCCCTTATATTTTAAGGACAATTACTTAATAAGGCTGAAGTTTAACAAATACCCATTCTCCTACTTCAAACTCTCTCTTTGTTCGGTGTCGGTCAACTTGTTGCTTCATACGATTTCTTGCAATATTTAGATTTTATTTCAGTGCTTGGAAGACTTTTTGGGTTTCTTCTAACTGATTTTTAACTGCTAGAATTTTTTCCTCGATAATGAAGAGGTCCCCCCATTTAAAAGGTTCATAACCATATAGAACTTGAAATGGGGTCATTTTTGCTGATGTGTGGTAAGTGGAATTGTACCACCATTCGGCGAGGTGTAACCATTGAGCCCACTTATTTTGTTTGTTTGTTGCATAACAATGTAGGTAGGCTTCTAAACATTTATTGAAAACCTTTGTTTGATCTTTTGTTTGAGGATGGTATTCTAAACTCATGTTGAGATAGGTTCCTATATGTTAGAAATTTTCTTTCCAGAAATTGCCTTGGAATTTGGCGTCTTTATCGCTAACAATGAATTTGAGAAACCCATGTAGTGTGTAAACACTTTCTCAGTGATTTGTTTTGTTGAGTTTGATTCATCATTCCTATGAAGTGTGCATACTTGGTGAGTTTGTCGACTACTACGATAATTTTATCTTTTCCATCAAACATGGGTAACTCTTCAATAAATTCCATCGATGTCTCTTCCCATTTAAGGGATGGAGTAGACCGGGTGTCATAATGTTTCCATTCTTATTTCTCTCGCATTGATCACACTTTGCTACATATATTTGACTATCATTATTTATTCCTTTCCAAAAAAATGATTGGTGTGCATCATAGTAGGTTTTAAAGAAACCTACATGTCTTATTGATAGCGAATCATGGGACTCCTTAAGAACCATGGACTTAAATTAGGAATTTGGGCTTAGGTAAATCTTTCCTTTATACCAAAGAATATTGTTTTTCCACTTAAATTTTGAATTCTGAGCAAGATTATTTATTATAATACGTGTTCCTAGATCTTTTGCATACTCACTTCGAATTTTGTTAAGCCATTTTGGGACTACAACTGAGATTTTAAGTAATGATGACTCTTCATATTTTTTGGACAGATCATTTTCTATTACGTTGTCTTTCCCCTTTTTATGTAATATTTCCATGTCAATGGCAGTATTTTTTTTAATCCATTTTTTTTTTTTCTGTAGAGAGTGTTTTATGTTGGGGATTGTTATGGTATGTTCATATTAGAAACATAATTCCCAAGAGATATTGTCTCTACTTGGCTAGAGCATGCATAATGGCGAGCATTTCCTTGTCGTATGTAAACTTTAGAAATTCCTGCTTATTGAGCTTCTTGCTCTAAAATGTTATTGGATGACCTTCTTGCATCAATATTGCTCCTATTCCAAAACCTAAAGCGTCACTTTCAATTACAAACGACTTTGAAAAGTCTAGAGTTGCTAATACATGTGCATTAGACTTAATTTCCTTTAGGTCTTCAAAAAAACTTTTCTACCTCATCATCCCATTCAAATGAGTTTTTCTTTAGAAGGTTTGTTAAGGGTGTGGTTACATGAGCATAATTTTGAATAAACCTTCGATAGTATCCAGTCAACCCTTAGAACCCTCTTAATTTAGTGATGTTAGTCAGCTTGGGTCATCCCTTTATAGATTTAATCTTATTAGGGTCTTATCTTTGCATAAAACTAATGTTCTTCTAATATAGTGAGGACTTGATCCAGATGTTGAAGATGTTCCTTCCATGTTTTATTAAAGATCATAATGTCATCAAAGAACACTAGCACAAATTTTTGTATATATGCACGAAATACCTCATTCGTGGAGTTTGGAAGGTTGTTGGAGCATTAGTTAACCCAGAAGGCATTACCTTAAAATTGTAATGACCTTCATGTGCTTGAAAAACAATGCTAGCTATGTCCTCTAACCTTATTATGATTTGGTAGTATCCAAATCTCAAGTCCAATTTTGAAAAGTACCCAGCGCCAAGTTCATCTAGCCTTTCGTTTATAAAAGGAATCAAAAACTTGTTCTTAGTCGTTATCTTGTTCAACCTTCGGTAATCGACGCATAGTCTAAATGATCCTTATTTCGGACTAGAACCACTGGAGCAATGTAAGGGCTTCTACTTTTTGTGATGATTCCACATTTCAAAAGATCCTGGACTAATATTTCAATTTCATTTTTTTGATGATGTGGATATCTATATGCCTTGATGTTGACAGGGTTTGACCCTGATTTGATTTCGATTATGTGCTCGATTTCCCTTTCAGGAGGCACCTTCATATGAAGATCTTGGAATACCTTTTTATGTTTTTGAATCAATTCTTGAAATTCAAGTGGTAGTTCTTGAGCTTCAAGTGGTTCTTCGCTAATCAATTTTGAAGCCAACATGTCCATTTGATGACATTGTACTACATACACCGGTGCTCCTTTTCAGATTAGCTTCATCGTCTGGTATGATGATACGGTTTGGTTTTTAGGGGGTCGAAAACCATTAACTTGTATTTCTGCCCCTCCCACCTAAACTTTATAAATTTATTTTCATGCTTAGCAAAGTAAGTGCCTAGGGTTTGTATCCATTAGATACCTAGGACCACATCCACTCCTCCTAGTGGTACAATGTAGAACAAAGATTCTAGATTGAAGTCCTGAATCTACAATTTCACCTTATGGCATTTCCCTACCTTTTCGATTTTCATTCCATCGGCTACTATCACTTTTATATTCAGCATTGGATATGTGAAGGTGTTGAGCCTTTTTGCAATATCTGTGTCCAAAAAGTTTCCAGTGTTGTCGGTATCTATCAGAACCTTTACGTTGCTCTTTTTGATATGTCATATTAACTTTAACGTCTAGGGATGAGATATACCCGTCATAGTTGATAATGACACTTGTGGAATATTCTCATCGTCTGATTCTCGAGAAAATTTTGGAGAGTCTTCAATTGCTTCCATGTCTAATTATTCAGTAGCTAAATCATTGTTTGTTTCACATGTATACAAGTTCTTGGTCTCTTTTCCCTTAACACATTTATTTTTAGAATCCCATTTTTCGAGACAACGCTTTCACTTACCCTCTTTCATTCTTTGCATTTCCAAATTATTTTTTCCTCCTTCGGGTAATTGTGGTGGAACATACTTTGTGTTATCCACATCAACAGTTTGGGAAAATCTCCATCTCGAATATACTCCTTCAACTTTTGGCAATTGTATTCTTTCGACCTTATTTTCTGCAACTTTTTCTTTCTGTCTTGCTTCTTCCATAGAGGTGATGTCATAATGCTTAAGCTCATCGTGGAAATGTGGTTCAAGTCCCGTGATGTAAGACGAGTCTCTCATAACCTAGGTACTCGTGTAGCTAGAGTTTCCCATTCTCTAGTGTATTCGTCCACATCTCCTTTTTGCTGCAGCCTAGTGAATGTTGAGAAGAATTCTTCTGACACCTTAGAACCTCTTAAAAAATGCATATTTGAATTCCCTCCAATTGATAGCATCAATCGTTTTGTTCCACCACATATACCAATTATATGCTTCGCCTTTCATTTGCATGGATGCATGCCTAATCTTTTCATTGTCATTGTCAATACCATAAATCTCAAAAAATTCTTCTACTTTATTGAACCATGCAACATTGTATTTATTGTTACCATCAAATTTGGAGAGCTCAAGTTTTGCTCTTCATTGGTATGTAGCAATTGTTGGGGTGAAGAAGGGGAATTGATTCAAGAGCTACATATTTGGGTATTAATTCATGAGGTGAATATTTTGAAAATTTGTGTTACTATTTTGTGGATTGTGTATGGAATACACTTTTGGATACTCATGGGTATGTTGTGAGTCTTATGATTTTAATTTATTCGAAGGATATAGGTGTTGAGTAGCTTCATTATTCTAGGGTAGTTGATTAGTCGTAATTTTCAACTTTTCGAAAATATATGTGATGCCTTCCATTTGCATGGATGCACGTCTGATCTTTTCATCGTCATTGTCAATATCGTAAATCTCAAAATATTGTTTTGTTGTATTGAACCATGCAACATTGTATTTCTCGTTAACGTCAAATTTGGAGAGCTCAAGTTTTGTTCTTTGTTGATATGTAGCAATTGTTGGGGTGAAGAAAAGGTATTGATTCGAGGGTTGTATATTTGGGTATTTATTCGAGAGCTGCATATTTGGGTATTGATTCGAGAGCTACATATTTGGGTATTGATTCGTGAGTTGCATATTTTGAAATTTCGTGTCACTATTTTGTGGATTGGGAATGGAAGACGCTTTTGGAGACTCTGGGGTATGATGTGAGTCTAATGATTTTGATGTATCCGAAGAATCTGTGATGCAGCCAAAGGCTGCAAAACCCACATCTTCCATATAAAAATCCATGGTTCATTATATAAACCAAAATAATTCTCAACCAGGGGTAACTCTTAGTGCGGAAGCTTAACTTTTTCAAAACCTATGGTTAAAACTATATACCGAACCCACTTTATGGACAATTCGAATCAATATTCGAATTTTCATTAAAATGTATCCATGCATCCGACTTTGCAATAAAAACCAAAAATATAATGACCGCACTTGCCAACTCACCTTTAACCAATGACTATGGTTAATTTCTTTAATACCCTTAAAGTATTTCTTTAATACGCCTTCCACCAATCTTTTACCTTTAACGAAGTCAAAGCCGACTTGACGTTCACCAATCCGAATACCAATATATAATCGGGCCCCACACTTTCATTTTGCCCCACATATCCACCATATCCTTCAAAGTTTAGACTTTGGGTTAAAGACTCGGAAAATGTCACAACTCAAACAATAAAACTTTATCGGCGGAGGTTAATTCCTTTTTATACCCTATGGTTTTAAACCATAATTTAGAAACCCATTAATTTAATCTTCCGATTATATGAAACCAACTTTGAATAAATATATCAAGCCCCAACATGTATTAACCTTGGCCCACATAAATTGCATATCCTTGCAGAATTTAATTAACCTCAACATAAGCCTTAAAATACTTACCGTTCCACTAATTTAAAGCTTTGCACATTTGTCGAGGCTCTCTTGCAAGTCAAATCACATATGGCCCACACTTTATAAACCTCTGCGCAACTTCCCTTTATTAATCGGACGGTTATCACATTTCATTTCCCAATCCAACGATGTTCGCAGTCCAACCCTCAGCAACATGCACGAACAATAACCGCGCGATAAAAATGGTTTTTGATTTCCACCTATGCTATGTGTCAAATGCTAATTGTTATCGCATTCGATCAAGGAGATACCACTTACCCACCTTTTGCTACATGAAAACCATTAATGGTTTTCCGAATCCACTTTCACTGTTTCATCGCATAGTTCCGCCATTACTCATGGTTCCGCCTTTATTTTAACACAATTCCTCTGAGCCATAAATCATGGGCTTCCAAGCATCAATTACTCCGTCTTCACAGGATTCCTCCCAACCTCGAAATTCACATTCAAACATGCATAATTCGATTCCACTCTACCCTGAAAGGATTTGAAATATTAAAAATTACATAACGAACTTCTTTTCAATGGATCTCCTTATCGCAAATGGATTGTGATCATCTTCCAAACCCCTTAAACACAGAATCTTAAGATAAATAGAACCTGCACAAAAATCTGAATATCTATAGATTTTGTAATTCTAATCACCTCAACCGTTCATCCATTCATTCGATTGAGAATTATACTACATAGAATCATACACAGATTTCTCAAGGCATAGCAGAATAAAACAAATCACACTGCAATCGAATCTTCATTTATCATGAATTATATGAATACCACCAAACCCTTTTTACAGTCAGGATTCTGGCCTGATATGCCCTTACATGGCCTTTCTCCTCTTTTCTGTCAAAGCCCGTAGGTTTTAAAATAAAATTCCTTCTATCAACTATCCCACTCTCATTCCTCTCTGTCTCCTAAATGTTTCAAAAGCTCACAGTTTATAAAACAAAAGGATTCATGAACCAAAGAAGTTCAAATCCAAAAATCTCTCACTATCTCCTAAATTGTCTCTTCAGCTCCTCTCTTTGTTCAACAGAATCCTAAATTAGATTTGTTTTTAAATCCCTCAAATCCTCACTATTCTTAGGAATCCTTACTCATCCATAAGATTTTACAACTCACGAGATACTCTCCATAAATCAATTTACAATTTAAATTTCCTCAAACTCAACTAAACTTAGGAAAATAATTAAAATAATTAAGGGAACCCACTCCCTTTAGTAAATGAGAAATAAGACTCATGGTCTTATAAGTTTTGAAGAATGCCCCTGCATCAGACTCCCTAAGTTGAAAAATTTCATGGACTCCTGTTCATGAGTCACCCAACTTTTTCTGTTGTAAAATTCATCAAATTTTATCTTCCAACTGACTGTCTGTCCTCTTTCAATTGAAGGTGAATTTACTGCCTTCTCTCTTTCTCCTGGATGCCAAACTCTATATTGTGAATGTCCTTTTGCTCTGCTGTCATAATCATCTCTTTTGCATAATGTTTGGATGCTGATATCCTACATAAACAACTTCTCAAACACTATAAATTTCTGCTCCCTGGTCTGTTGCTGTCTTGCCACTATCTCAATAGAATTGAGTTCCAACTTTATGTATTTTTCCCTATCTTGTACATGACTGTTCATTTTGATTCTTGATCTGATCACCAACATTCTCTCTTGTCTCCAAATCAATTCCTTTATGTTGTCTTGTATATTCTTCCATCTTTCATTGACTTGCTGATTTTGACAAATTCTTATGCTTATCATCTTTGTAATTTCCACCATCTACTTATCCAATAATTTAAGTAGCATCTTTCCAATCTCAAAAGAAGATTGTTTCTTGGTTGATACAAGAACATATAACTTCCCAACTACATATTGTCCATCAGCTGCAAATAATTCAGTTATTGAACTTGGTTCAAATACCTCCATATCTACATAAAATATGACTGAATTATTCATCCAAATTTTTAATTGCATACTCAAGATAAAACCTTGAAATTCAAACCTCCTTTGAATTAAAAACAAAATCTGTTTGTGGATTGTACTTTCACATCCTCTGGAACCTTCTTTCTCTTCTGCAATGATTTGTTTAAGGGTCATACCAACTCTCATTCCTTCATCCTAAACTTTTGAATCAGCCAGCTGCTTACTATCATCCTTTTGTTCCCATAAGGAAAACTAGTTTTCTACATTGTCAGAATTTTCATATTTCTTTATGTTTGCATAAACAAACATATCTCCAAGGGAAGTTTGTCCTTCATCCTAGAAAACACATTCAAAAATTAATAATTCAAAATCAGAGAATGCATTATATTTTCCATAAATTCTACTCCATAATTTCTCTGATTTGTCATCCTCTTGATGTGCATATGACATATCAAAATTGTCATATCTTCCTCCATATTTCCTTGTCTTGAAAAAGTCTGCTTTGTTTTCACTTTTCCCTGAATGCTGCCTAATTTCAAAATTTTGTTCTCTGCTCTTCTCTTTAGCCTTCCTTCCTTTCACACTTCTTTTCATTCTTCCTTCTTCCCCCTTACAAATATGTAAGTTACTAAATTGTCTTTTCCATGCCTCTTCCTTTTCAATCAAAATCTGCCAATCTCTAATCCTCTTTGTTTCTTGACATGAAACAAAATCATATGCAACAGAGGTTTCCTTCCATGATAAAATTTCTTTTAGAATAAAAATTATTGTTAACACCATGAATATCAGTGTCCATTGGAACCCTTTGCTGCTCACTGTAAATGCATCATTCATGAAAGCATTCTTACCTTCATCTTTTGAGATTCCCTGTCTCTTACCAGTTTGTTGATTACATTTACCTTTATTCTTTTTGCATGTTGTACAAGTAACATTGTGTTCAAATTTCTGTTGTGCATCAATCTTTGCCAACTGATCCTTATGTTCTTGATTGTCTTCTTTTTCTCTCCTCTTTATAGCCTTTTCTGGATTAGCTATACCTTCTTGGATTGAATTATGCTTATAAATCTCTGTTCTACCATCTTCCATAGTACAATCTTTAGTAAGATCTTTTTCTATTAATGCTCCATTATGTTCTTCCAAGACAATTTCTTGTCCATTAACTATCAATACAAGTCCATAATTCTTGAGTAAAAATGAAAGAGATAATCCCATTACCTCAAATAGTTGCACTGTACACATACTTTTGGTTGTTCCTGTCATAAGGCTATCTTCATACCTCTCTTCAGCTTCTTCTTTTGAAATCTGCAATTTCCTTTTATCTCCATATTGTTTGTCATTCCTTTGCCAAATCTCAGTAGATTCCTCACCTCCAGCGTCCATGGTAGTTTTCAACATTTGCCTTTCTTTAGTGTCCTTGAACACATGTTCAATCAAGAATTGTTCCATTACATTCACTTCTTCTAACATCTTCATTTCTTCAGCAACCTGCATAAACATATCTTGTAAAGATTGTTCATCACAATTGTTCTGAGTTCCTCTCTTAATCTGATATACATTCTTCTGTTTATCTGCTTTTGCAACAGCTTCCACTTTATCTTCTTTCTTCTCATAGTCCAACCATAATTTTGGTCCTCCATGCTCTTCTCAAGTAGCACCATTATTGCATCAACACTTGCTTTCAATTCTGCAATTTCTCTATCAAATACTTCTTGACCCATTCCTTTACCTATGCCATTTTCCTTGGCACCTTTCTTTCTTCTGTTGTGGCTTCTCTCTGAACCCTTATTATGACTATCAGTAGTCACTTTCTTCTCCATCTCTATGAGTTCCTCACTCACTATGAGCTGCACTAAGCCTTTGCAACAGCAAGTCCTCCCTGCTGCCACTTACCTCACCAATCCCCTCTCTGGACGTGGTCTTTTGGTAAGCATTGGTTCTCTATTTCTGGAACCTCTTGAGCATTATTCTTCTACTCTTCCTAGTCTTATATCCTCCACTCACCTTCTCTTGAGAACACTTCAGTTTTTCTCCCTGTTCAACTTTTAGCCGGAACATTTTTAGGTTCACTACCACTAACACAACTCTTCTCTCTCTTTACACAGCCTTCTACTGTGTGTTGTTGCTATCATTTTATTTATTATAGAAACAATTCAAATGGAACCAACATCAAAATTTGGCTCATACCTGAGAGATATCCAAATGAGTGATCTCTTTGAGCTTCCACTAGCTTGGACAATACACATGCTGCTTTACTTTTTACTGTCTGCACTTCAATTCTTCTGTCAACTAAATTTCCCTTCTTGTTGAGTACATCCATATTCACTTCTTACAATATTTCTGCTGCAATTTCTTCATTCATTTCTTTGTCACAGCTACTTGGCTGAAACTTTTGTTGTTGCTTTTATCACATACACATATCATTAAAATTCTACAAATTTTTTACCCGATCCTGTCTTCCTCAAGTCTTTTCACAATCTACCTTTGTTGAAGTTCTCATTGTCTGCAATATTTCAGAATTCCTCTTTGCATACAATCTCTTGTGTCCTGTGATTTCTCTATATCGGATTCATCACAATGCAAATCATATACATGCTCAGAATAAAATATATATTTTTTTCAATCAATTCCACAGAGCATTAGTCTAGCTCTGATACCACTTGATGCAGCCAAAGGCTGCAAAACCCACATCTTCCATATAAAAATCCATGGTTCATTATATAAACCAAAATAATTCTCAACCAGGGGTAACTCTTAGTGCGGAAGCTTACCTTTTTCAAAACCTATGGTTAAAACCATATACCGAACCCACTTTATGGACAATTCGAATCAATATTCGAATTTGCATTAAAATGTATCCATGTATCCGACTTTGCAATAAAAACCCAAAATATAATGACCCCGCTTTCCAACTCACCTTTAACCAATGACTATGGTTAATTTCTTTAATACCCTTAAAGTATTTCTTTAATACGCCTTCCACCAATCTTTTACCTTTAACAAAGTCAAAGTCGACTTGACGTTCACCAATCCGAATACCAATATATAATCAGGCCCCACACTTTCATTTCGCCCCACATATCCACCATATCCTTCAAAGTTTAGACTTTGGGTTAAAAACTCGGAAAATGTCACGACTCAAGCAATAAAACTTCATCAGCAGAGGTTAAGTCCTTTTTATACCCTATGGTTTTAAACCATAATTTAGAAACCCATTCATTTAATCTTCCGATTATATGAAACCAACTTTGGATAAATATATCAAGCCCCAACATGTATTAACCTTGGCCCACATAAATTGCATATCCTTGCGGAATTTAATTAACCTCAACATAATCCTTAAAATACTTACCATTCCACTAATTTGAAGCATTGCACATCTGTCGAGGCTTTCTTGCAACTCAAATCACATATGGCCCACACTTTATAAACCTCCGCGCAACTTCCCTTTATTAATCGGACGGTTATCGCATTTCATTTCCCAATCCGACGATGTTCGCATTCCAACCCTCAGCAACATGCACGAACAAGAACCGTGTGATAAAAATGGTTTTTTATTTCCACCTATGCTACGTGTCAAACGCTAATTGTTATCGCGTTCGATCAAGGAGATGCCACTTACCCACCTTTTGCTACGTGAAAACCATTAATGGTTTTTCGAATCCGCTTTCACTATTTCATCGCATAGTTCTGCCATTACTCATGGTTCCGCCTTTATTTTAACACAATTCCTCTGAGCCATAAATCACAGGCTTCCAAGCATCAATTACTCTGTCTTCACAAGATTCCTCCCAACCTCGAAATTCACATTCAAACATGCATAATTCGATTCCACTCTATCCTGAAAGGATTTGAATTTAAAATTACATAACGGGCTTCTTTTCAATGGATCTCCTTATCGCAGATGAATTGTGATCATCTTCCAAACCCCTTAAACACAGAAGCTTAAGGATAAATAGAACCTGCACAGAAATCTAAATATCTATAGATTTTGTAATTCTAATCACCTCAGCCATTCATCCATTCATTCGATTGGGAATTATACTACACAGAATCATGCACAAATTTCTCAAGGCATAGCAGAATAAAACAAATCACACTGCAATCAAATCTTCATTTATCATGAATTATAAAAATACCATCAAACCCTTTTTACAGTCAGGATTTTGGCCTGATATGCCCTTACATGGCCTTTCTCCTCTTTTCTGTCAAAGCCCATAGGCTTTTAAAGTAAAATTCCTTCTATCAAGTATCTCACTGTCATTCCTCTCCGTCTCCTAAATGTTTCAAAAGCTCACAGTTTATAAAACAAAAAGATTTATGAACCAAAGCAGTTCAAATCCAAAAATCTCTCACTATCTCCTAAATTGTCTCTTCGCTCCTCCCTTTGTTCAACAGAATCCTAGATTAGATTTGTTTTTAAATCCCTCAAATCCTCACTATTCTTAGGATTCCTTACTCATCCTTAAGATTTTACAACTCACGAGATACTCTCCATAAATCAATTTACAATTTAAATTTCCTCAAACTCAACTAAACTTAGGAAAATAATTAAAATATTTAAGGGAACCCACTCCCTTTAGTAAATGAGAAATAAGACTCATGGTCTTATAAGTTTTGAAGAATGCCCCTGCATCAATCTGGGTGTTGAGTAGCGTCATTATTCTAGGGTAGTTGTTTAGTTGTCATTTTCAACATTTCACAAATAGAGTTCAATGCGGCCATCACTTCATTATGAGCCATCACTGCTGCATTATGATCTCAGTCCACCTTATTTGAAAGGGTTGCATGTTCCCTTATAAATTCGTTATGATTCCGCTCGAGTTGATTCTCTATTCTATTCGTTGTGTCTTGGAGCTCCTTAATTTCTTCAGCTTGTCCAGTGACCTTATTTTCAAGATCTATCAATTTATTATTTGATGAAGACATTCATCGAGTATGTGGTGGTGTATATTTATCCAACTTTAACAAATATAATTAATTATTAATTAAACAATATAATAGTTATAAGTAATAATTAATAATTAATATTTATATACCTAATTTACCAAAGCTTATGACGCAATGAATGGTGGATTGGAGAGTCAAGACGATCAACAGTAATGGGTGTGTGGGCATACGGATGAAGAGACGGTGGAATCGCCATGAAGGTTCGAACGACTGTTGAGCAACTCGAGGAATTGCGTAACAATGACAGACTTCGTCGGGAAAAGAAATCGCAGACAAGAGAATCTTTGATCAGAAGAACAAGGAACATGGGCCACGACAATGGATAGGGTTCAGACAGGTGGAAGACAGGGGAGGCGACGGTGGAAATGGAAACGTAGGGGCAGCGGATTTGCAAGGAGTAGGTGGTAATAGGGACAGTGGTGGAGCACGAATATTTCCGACAGAGAATAGTGGCGTGTTGTAGTTTATCTCAACAACAAACAAGGGTGTTCGCAGAACAATGAGGGAGTAATATGACCTATGGATGAATGGGTGCCAAGAGACAACAATTTTCTAGTCGAGGAAAGAACAGGCTCTGATACCAGATGGAGCATAAAAGCTCAGTATTGACAGAATAAACATATATATATTATTAATAACTTGAATGATGATTACAATGATGGACGACCCTAGCTTTAAATACAATCCAAGAGTCATTACATGAGGGGGCATGATCTTTGATCATGCCCCTTAGTTTAGAAATTAAATTAAATTAAATAATACATAACAATCTACCACATAAAGTGACTTTTCACCGTGACTTTAATTCATATGTCGAAAATGTGTATTAAAGTGTTTTCCTAGGCAAAAAGGCTAATTCACTAGGGCACTAAGAAGCACTTCCTTAGTACCCTTATTTATAACACTCCATCTTACCAAGGAAAGTGTTTCTCACCACTCCTATCCTGTCTCTGAAATACACATGCATGCCCCTTGGCAATGACTTGGTGAGAATATCTGCAACTTATTCATTAGTGGATATACACTGAAGCCTCACTACTCCTCTCTGAACCCAATCCTTGATGAACTGGTACTTGAACTCCATGTGCTTTGACATGTCATGGAATACTGGATTCTCCGAACTCTGATTATCACAATATATCATAGTTGGTCTCAGCCTCTAACCAAATAAGCCATAAATCATCTTGCAAAGCCAAATAACCTCACAATTGGCCTGACTAGTTGCAATGTACTCAACTTCTGCTGAGCTCAGTGCCATTGATCTCTGCTTCATGTTGATCACCATGAATTTAATATAACTCATAAAGTCACATGCCAAAAAGGTGTATTAAAGTGCTTTCCTAGGCAAAAAGGCTAATGCACTAGAAAACACTTCCTTGGTACCCTTATTTATAACACCCCCTCTTACCGAGGTAGGTGTTTCTCACCACTCCCATCTCGTCTCTGAAATACACATGCATGCCCCTTGGCAATCACTTTGTGAGAATATTTGCAACATGTTCATCAGTGGATATATATTGAAGCCTCATTGCTCCTCTCTCAACCTAATCCCTGATGAAGTGGTACTTGAACTCTATGCGCTTTGACCGATAATGGAATACTGGATTCTCTGTGAGTTTAATGCAACTCTAATTATCACAATATATCGTAGTTAGCCTCAACCTCTAACCCAATAAGCCATAAATCATCTTGTCAAGCCAAATAACCTCAATAATTGGCCTGACTAGCTGCAATATACTCAACTTTTGCTGAGCTAAGTGGCATTGATCTCTGCTTCTTGCTAATCTTGACATGACTGTCGAACCCAACATGAAACAACCTGAGGAGATATCAATGTCTGCGGAGTCTGAGTCTACACAACCTGTCAACCTCACTCCATCTCCTCGGATATAGTCCAAACCATAGTCCATTGTGCCATGTATGTGCCTCAACACATGTTTCGCAACCACACAATGTACTCTCCTCGGCTCCATCATAAACTAACTCAATGTCTTGACTGCGAAACATATATCTCGTTTAGTGTTGACTAGATACATGGACGAATCGATCCAACTAACGATACAATGTGGGGTTCACTAACTCAAAAGCTTCTTTCAGTTGGCGATCATTGGACTAGCCATAGGATTGCTATCCTCCGTATAAAATCTCCTCAGAATGTCCCTTTCATATCTACCCTAGCCCAGGAAGATATTCTCATCCTCCTACCAAATCTCCAACCTCAAAAACTAATGCATCGGTCCCATATTGGTCATAGCAAACTCTAAAGGAAAGTCCCTCTTGCAGTGTTTGATGAGTCTTTCCTCCCTTGTAATCAACAAGTCATCCACATACAAAACCATAATGAGTGGATCGTCACCCAACATGATAAAGTATAGGTTCAGATCTACATCACTCTTCTAGAAACCCATCTGCTAGTCATCTATCCACTCGTCATTTGATCCTACATTAGATTTTGCCTTCAACCTAGTTTCCTCAATTTTGCATAACGACCATAGTTCATTGAATGGAGTGGCTTCCTTTTTCCCATATATATCTGACGAGAAGTTACCCCATTCTTCTGATATTGCATTGAGCACTGGTGTAGTCATTTGTATGTCAAACTTTCTCTCTCCCAATCCTTGTAATTGATCCCTTGTTTTAGATATCCTCATAAAGTATGAGGTTACTCTTGTTTTTGATATCTTCATTTTGTAGAGTTCTTGCCTTAACGAGACCATTTCACCTACAGTACTTACAAAGAACAACTCTACAAGTTTATCATATATTTCTTTTGATGTTTCTAATTTTGATACTTGATGGACTCTAAAAGATCCCTTTAAACCTCACTTCTCCTTTAATATGCCTTGCAAGTGCTTGAGCATTTTCCTTTAGTGGTTTGGTGATTTAGCCCTTAACATGTTCCATGACCTCTTTTTCAATGAGATTCAGATTTGTCCTCTTCTTCCATGCAAGAAAGTTTGAAGCCCCAGCGAGCCTGTTACTTTCTTGGCAAAAAGTCATTTTGACAGATTCATATATAGACATAAATATAGCTACTTGATAAGATGTTGCTTCTATTTGTTGTCTCCTTGATTTTGATGATAATAAAAGCTTCTCCTTGATGAAGATTGTTTTCTTCAAGAGTGATCCTTGGCTCAAAAGAGAGATAGGGTCCTTTTTGTGGTCCCTTTTTGTGGTGTAGACTTCTTCTATCTAGGGTTTTCACACTTCCTTCAAGAAGATGATGTAGACCTTACCTTTAAAGTGCTTTGAGAACGAGATGATCTTCTAGATTTGTTTTGTTGCCCTTCTCAAGTTTCGATCCTTGAATGCTTGAATGTCCCCTGATGAATTGCCCTTCCTTGATTTGTCACCTTAGCTCTGAAACCATGTTGAGAAATCTACGGCATTAGGATTAGTTGATTTCTCTTGTAATGATAACTAATTGTGAATGTTTTTTACTCGTTTAGATTAGGTTCTTCTCTTGACTTAGATTATTATAGTGTTCTACTTCATCAAAGAGTTACCAAATCATAAACAGAAGGAGACAAGAGACATAAAATGTAGGCGATCAACCAAGGCCAAAACCTCTCAAACTTGAGAGGAAAACCCAAACGAATTCATCTTCTTATAGAAACTTCAATTAACAAATACCAAGACCAAGACCCTTGACACAACAACCTCTCCAATTCCAAGTCACAAGACCCCTATTTACTGCTTCTTCTTGACCAAATCAACATTAGTCAAACTGCTTGCCCTCTTGATTTTCGGCTACCCTTCAAATTCCGGCCTTTTAGATCAACTCTACAACTCTCAACCTCCTTAAAAATCCTAGTTGTAGCAAATGTTAGAGATATTGTCTCTTGAATATGGAGACCCTTTCGTCTTCAATTCGGCTTGAAAATCAAATTGTTTTCTTCCTTGATCTGCCCTCCTAATGAGATTGTGATACCTCGGCTTTTCTTGCAATAGATAGTATCAATTCTTCGCATGAGTGGAGTGTATTTACCCGAAACAGACATAGGCCCATGAGATATAGGCCAACTTGACCTTCTGCCTAGGCTGACATGCCTTTCTAGAATCATCCTTACACCTTTTTGCAAGTCAACTTCAAGGGGTGCTTGTGACAAGGTCTTGGAGGGTTACTGACTCAAACAACTTATCTTTTTACAATGTGTAACATGCCCAAATGGGTCTTCAATACATGACATTGACTCAATAGAATTTAAGACTTGATGACCAAACCTAATAACTCTCAATGGGAGCTTTAACTATAAAAATAAAATTCCTTGATCATGAAACCCATGACTCGAGCATTACAAAATAATTTTATTGTTCTTCATCAAATACATAAAATCATAATTACACATCATTATGAAAACCGAACCTATTTACACTCTTCAACAACATTTACAAAGACAAAAACACGTACTAATTAATTACACGTCATTATGAAGACCGAACCTAGTTACACCTTTCAACAACATTTACCTGTATAAAACAATAACAG
Organism: Pinus albicaulis; assembly: GCA_034641835.2. Lineage (NCBI taxonomy): Eukaryota > Viridiplantae > Streptophyta > Pinopsida > Pinales > Pinaceae > Pinus > Pinus albicaulis. The sequence continues at coordinate 729,034,430 of CM076573.1, read as the reverse complement.
GTACCAACACTGGAAAGAAAACTCTTATTGTGCCTTAAACTCAACTGAAGCTTGTATATGTATAGCATTTCCACTTGCAGATGTATATTATTAGATGACAGAATTTCATATCACCCAGCAATGAAAGAAGAAAGTTCAAAACAGATCAAATAACAAATGGCACCACTGAAAACAACGTGCTTACTAGACCTTGTGCCTCCGAGCACAATATTAATATTCAGAACGTTCTTAAATCGATAAGAACTAAGCACAACTCAACAACAAAATGCACATTAAGATAGATATCCATTCTCCAAGAGTATTTACATACAGGCCATAGAGAGTTTGGCCAGGGTGCTTACTAGACCTTGTGCATCCGAGCACATTATTAATATTCAGAACGTTCTTAAATCGATAATCACTAAGCACAACTCAACAACAAAATGCACATTAAGATAGATATCCATTCTCCAAAAGTATTTACATACAGGCCATAGAGAGTTTGGCCAGGGTTGAACCTTCGTTAGGCTTAAAATTCATAAATGTTACAAAATAAAATCATCCCTGCAACTTTGTGTTTATCTCCTCGAGATTTTACACATTGTACCAGAAGAGAGCATTGATCTAAGATAGAACTTATTACAAAACAGGCATTTAGATGAGAAGCATTCCACTGATCTTAATAGATCGTTCAAGGACATTAGATAAGATAAAGCATAGACAAACTGTCAAGCAATAGAATATCGCCTTCCCAATATGACATAAATGAATACAATAATGTCAGTGCAATGCTGCAAATTCGGCCAAATGAGAGTATTGTTCATCTACATATGATTGAACCTTCAGCTTTGGAACTTGATCCTTTTTAGCCCTTGCAGGCAGTGGAGAACATTTTATTCCAATCACTGTCGCATACAATAATGTCAGTGCAATGCTGCAAATTCGACCAAATGAGAGTATTGTTCATCTACATATGATTGAACCTTCAGCTTTGGAACTTGATCCTTTTTAGCCCTTGCAGGAAGGGGAGAAGAACATTTTATTCCAATCACTGTTGCCAGACCTGGAAAAGCCACAATATGAAAGTTTTAAGATAAATTCAACATAAAGATGTGAGGGAGAACTGTAAGAGATATTACTACGTGACTATGATAAGTTATTTTTTGTACTGGAGCCAAAAACAGATACTTTCAGTGGTCCATTCAAACCTCTGGCTCATGAAACCAAAACTATGATTACTTTGATTTCCAAAACTTCTACATCTAGTTGAGTTAGTTTCCATAATCAGTTGGTACTTGCAAATACATAGTCATATCGCAAGATCTATTATGCAGGGCATGTTCATAATGTGCTCCATAGCAACAACAATTTAAAGAAAATTTCGTGAATTTCTGAAATTTCAATAATCACAGAGGAACTTTTGCAACATAAATAACTTGTGAATCATGTTTAAAAATATTATATAAAATGTTTAGGTTAAATTTTCACTCTCGCAACATAAACATATGATCCTTGTTTAATGACCATCATTAATACTTCCCAAAAGGGAATTTCCCAGAATCATCACTTTCCCCCAGAAGCAAAGAATTCATTATAACCAGGGGACATATATTGGATAGACACATTCATTGCAACATAAATAACTTGTAAACCATATTTTAAAAAATTATATAAAATGTTTAGGTTAAATTTTCACTCTTCCAACATAAACATATGATCCTTGCTTAACGACCATCATTAATACTTCCCAAAGGGAATTTCCCAGAATTATCACTTTCCCCAAGAAACAAAGAATTCATTATAACCATGTGACATATATTGCATAGACATTCTTAAAATAACTATTTATGAGAGAACCAGATTGATGACTCCGGCAAGCCTCATATGATGCAGGATATTATTCATTGATAACTGATGAACCACATCCATTGAACTAATTTCTATGCACATTCTGTGAAGAATTTCTATACATTGAATATGTACCAGCCATGACAGTGTGCTCTTGAACATGCAGTTGCATCATTTGAGCTTTGGAACTAGATCTGACATTCATGAATTAGCTTTTGTATTACACGCTGGCCTATGTGTCCTGCACAGAGTTATCAGAACCTGCTGGCCAGACCAATTATGGGAGATTTCCAGGCAGGACCAGTCATTCCAAACCATGAAAACCAGTTCCATCCAGCCATAGACCCGTACAGCACCATGGCAATTGCATTAAGGCCACTTAAACCACTTAAGAAAAAAATTTACTTAAAAATAGAAACCTAAACACTAAACCTAATTTGAACACCCTCCCCTTTGTATTTAATGAGGCCCCCTCTAGTTGTCTCACACACTTCACAAGATCGATTTCAAATTTTTGAGCGACTCTTTGGCATCATTCTTTTTTGCACGTTTGGAGTGCTGCTTCAGCTGATTTAGATGTTGAATCAGAGAGTTTGTTGGGCTGATTCGATGGCTGAATTGGAGAATTTTGTCGACTATTAACAAACTATTTTTTAATATTTTGGAGCTGGTATTCTGATGTTTTTGGAGCCACTGTTTTGCTGATCACCAGTTCAGATTTGAAGTTTTCATTTGAATAGTTTGTGAAGCTATGTAAAAGTTTAATACTATTCCTATAACTCTAATTTTTTTCAATAACATTGCTGTCTTTTTCCTAGAAATTAAGAAATCATATGGCTTTATTTGTTGATTTCTTTATGTGGGCAGAAAATTTTGTATGGCTCGTTAAAAAAAAAAGGATCTGGCATGGGAACATTGCCAATTGTTAGGGGGGAAATAATATGCAACCACTATCGGAAGGAAATCAATGGCAAGGGGAATCAGCAGGTTGAAACAACGTTTTGCACATGCACAAGGAAATATAAAACCATGCAAAGAAGCCTCCAATGGACTAAGAGCCCAAATGCAAGGTTATCTTGATGCCTTCCAAGCAGGCAAAGCCATATACATATGAATTCCGCTCTATATTATTTTGCTTATGCGCACCATAAAAACGTTGCTATATACATAATAAAACTTTGCATATTTGTGTCCTATTGTTTGAATTCGCATGAATATATTTTTAAAACAAGATTTGAATATTTTATGTAATCTTTTGTCAACTCATTTTTACTAACAATTTTTATCCGATCCTGGTTTAGATCTAATTTTTGGGGTCTATTGGGTTAGAAATCGGTCCAATTCTAATAACTTTGTTCCTGCATGCTGTAATCACTAATCTATAATGACGGGGCAAAAACTCTTTTCTTGATTTTTCCTATATATATATATATATATATATATATATATATCTGTGTGTGTGTGTGTGTTAAGAAATAGGAAGGGAAGTGTTTAATTCAATTCCCTACTTTGATAATTACTTGTGAGCTTACTCTTCTTACTTGTATCTTTTCTTTCATCAAGTCAATTATCAAAAACAAGGGACAAATTTAGGCTATTCAAGCCAGGGCCAAAACCTCTCCCTCTTGGAGAGGAAAACCCGTAAGAAATTCTTCTTATAGACTTTCAGTTGACAAGTACCATGACTATGACTCAAACCCTTGACCTATGTATGCCTCCAAGACCTTGTCACTGCTTCTTCCTTGACTCCCTAAGCAGATCCTTCTTTTCTGCACCGTCTTGCACTAGCACTAGAGAGCTTCCGCTTCTAGAATGCCTTTCTTCCCACCGTTCGCACTTGTAACCTAGAGAAAACCTTGACTTATTCAACAATCCTTAACATGCGCAACTTTTTTTTCAAGTGACTTCTCCTTCGTTCCTTCCCCAAAACCTTCTTCCACTTAATGACAACCCGAGATCCGCACTTTAATTCGTAGACCAAATTCGAAAGACACAAAGATATCCGAGCTCCTTTCTTTATTGATCCGTCCTCTTACTTCAATCCAAACAAAGTTAAAATTCTCTAACCTTTTCACTTTTATTGCGTACAAGTGATTTCGTACTTGCTCCTTTTATTCGTACCTTTTACGCCCCGAAATTCCCGCAACTCTCGCTCCGAAAGTTTCCGTACAAATCAATCTCGTGTCAATATTTTTCCGCGCAACATGTGTATATATAGTTGATCCTGTCTGTAAATTAGTCGACTTGTCATTTAGTTATGGAGCCAACTTGATAGAGGGTATATAAGCCGACTTGTAGAGGATATTTTCCAACGTATTGAAGGTTGTCTTGAAGAGTATATACATCATGTATTTCACCGTTATTGAGCCATATTGTTGAGCTACTTTGACAAGGTCTTTGAGGCATACTTCATTGACTTGACTCTTCATATACATGACTCTTAATTAATACATTTATGACAAGATGACAAATCCCTAAAAGACATCAAGAAGAAGTATTTTGACCTATAATAAAAACCTTTCTCATGAAACCCATGAAGCAAGCATAACAAAAATACATAGTCAAGTGATTTAGGAATAAATATTAATAATATTAATCATGGAGGAAAAATTACAAGCGATGGCCAAGACTAACCCTAAGGTTTTTTTCGCTTACGCCTCTCTCCCTACCGCCGCCAAGCCTTCTCTCGGCCCTGTGGATCATGGAAGACAAAAGACAGGAGTGCTCCAGATCTCCCTCAAGCCCTACGTCGAGGGCAGCTTCGCGGAGTCCAACTTGAAAGGAGGGCTCAATGCATGCCCTTCCCCCTCTGAAAAAGACCAGGCTGCGACAATCGCTCCTGTGCAACTCCATGAAAAATGTGAGGGTGTGGCAGTGATGGGCAAGATCCTTGCCCTCAACGATGCAGAAAAAAGCTCCCCAATCTCTATCCACAATCGCAAGATAAGCCACAGTGTTGAAAGACTGGAACGCACAATGGACGAAGGCAACATCCCACTGAAGGGCTTCTACGATCCCAAGGACTTCGGGCTATCGATCCAGGTGCCAAGAGTTGTGGTCATCCTTGTTAAGGTCGGGGCCCCGGTTGACCACACCATCTCGATGCTCTCAAAGCACATGGAGTCCAACGTCAGTTTCGCGGACGGGGGCATCGAATGGCACGAGAACACCGAGCGAAGGATCAAGCAGATGGTTGAGATGGGCTTGCTCGACTTGGGACTGGGGGTCTCCGGAGGCAAGGAGAACGCTCGCAACAACCCTGCACTCATGCCTGGAGGCACCCTCGAGCCTTACGTTCCAAAAAGCTTCGTAGTCGTCGTCGTCATTGCGACCATTGCTACAGCGGCTGCTATAGAGATTGAAATAGATGCAACCCCTCTCGGCCTCAAAAATGAGGATCAGTTCAGGCCACTACATCGCAGCCTCACATATCCACAAGTTGGGAGCTCAACAGACCCACTGTTGGATGGACAAATCCAATTCCTATGTGACATTGTTGCGCGATGGAAGCCTCTGGCTCATATTGGCATCTGCGCACACCTCCCCACAGCGTGCGCACCTCAGATCTTCTTGGCTGCGCGATGAAAGATGAAGGCACATACCTGCATCGACACGCACTCCCCAGACGCAGTATCATCACAGACCTGCGATGTTGTGATGGGCCACCTGAGCCTAGATGCATCCCTGTCTACGCAAGTGTCCTCCTACACCAGCAGTGGCGCATCCTTTGAAAAGGAAGTCTCAGCCGTCTCCTTCCAGATCCAGATCTCACTTCTCAATGGCAAAACCCAGCACTGCTAGGTTCGATCTGCAGACCAGGTGCATAGTTTAGCACAGGCTCTCGAACTCAAGTTGAAGATCCCGACAAGACTGCAGTGATTCCTCTACAGACGTAAACAGCTCGAAAGCTCCCTTCCCCTCTCTTTCTATAATATTGGAAAAAATGCCACTCTGGTTCTCTCCCTTCGTTTGCGAGGAGGGACTACTGGGCAGACATCCTCTGCTCAAGCTTTCTCTTACAAGGATGCGCTCCACGCACAGCGTCCCAAGAAAGTTGCCCAACCCCCTGAGGCTCCCAAGCCTTTTTTAATGGATAAAATGGAGGACATACCAGCAGTGGAAATCTCCCACCCAACATTGGATGACCAGTTTCAAGCATATGCAGAAAAGGCCATTATCTGCATATTCAACGGACTATGGCCATGATCAGCAGATCTTTATCAGTGGGTCCATTCTACTTGGACCACCAACAGCAGAATTTTCTTCTGCTCAAAGGGTTTCTTCATAGTTTTGTTCGCTTTCGATGAGGACTATCAAAAAGCTTTAACAGGAGGACCTTGGTTTTGGGAAAAAGCTGGGCTATTCCTCACACCATGGTTTCCAGACTTCGACCCCTCCACAGTCGTTATCACCAAGCTTCCCATTTGGGTCTTGCAAATTTACCGGCCCCTTTATGGCACTTTTCTGTCTTTCAAGGAATCGGTAACACCCTGGCCGCTTTCTGGCAACAGACACCTCCAGGGGCAACGAGGCATATACACCTATGGTCGAATATGCACTGAAATAGACATCAGCAAGGGACTTCCAAATCAAATCATTCTCAAAATAGGAGATTACCATTGGACACAGACCCTGGGCTACGAGAACACAGCATTCTGTTGCTGTCATTGTCGTCAAACAAGACACCTCCTGAACGCTTGCACCTCGTTCCTAGCCCAAAAGAAGGGGAGTAACCACAAATCAAACTCCAAAAGCTAGAAACCATGTGTACCACCAACCATGGATGACATCGACTCCCTCATCTTGAATGAGGAAGAGATGAAACAGATGTGGAGGTTACAAAGTAGGAGAAGGACATAACCCCAACAGACCCCGAAGTGCCCAATGGCCTCTCGAGTGCTCACAAACGGTCCCATGAAACCTCCTCCTAAGATTAAGACAAGGAGCCCGCTCCTTCAAACATCAACAGGCTCCAGATGATACTAGCCCAACTACCCCAGGATGCCTAGGTCAAAGTCTCTATTAAAATAAAATTAAAATTAAAATTAAAAAAATCGTACCAGGATGCCACCCTCTGGGTAAAATCTAGTGATTATCTTTTAGCTCCCTTGCTTATCTTCTTGAATCTCTTGCTTCTCTTTTGGCGACTGACCGAGACCGAGGTTGACTGTTCTTCATTTCCAATTCCCTGCTATCTAGCCCTCCTGATTGTAACACTTTTTGTACCATATGCTTTTCTAATACAAATAGTCTAATTTACCCAAAAAAAAACAAAAATACATAGTCAATATGAAGACCAAACCTAGTTACGCTTTCCAACAATATATATATATGTTGTACACATTTATCGAGATAAAAACGGAGAGAAGGGCTCGAAAACCAAAATCAAGAAAATATCGATAAAAAATCGACAAACATCAGCTAGGCCAAAAAATCCTGATTTTGAGATAAAACCGAGACGTTATCGAGATGTTTGCAACACTAATATATATATATATATTATTGATTTTCCTAAAAAAAATACTTGTGAATAGAGACAATTCTTAAAACCCCAAGGGGTTAGCTCAATAGCTTGAAGCATCCAAGAAATGTTGTCGATGGGTAGGCCATAGGCTATACATTCAAACCCAAACAAGTTCCCCATGTTTTGTTGAAAATGTAGCGAGGAATGAATTCTTTGACTTGTGCCTTAGTCAAAGTTGCCAATTCAAATTCAATCTCATAGTTGCTTGAGTTAGCATTCAGATATCATGTGTGATGTGGTCTATCACTAAGTTATTGTCAGTTAACTCAAGTTAGATGGCATACAGTGAGTTGTGGACTAGTTGATGGCTAAAATTGGATATCTAGTGGAGTTAACTCTAATATCCATCAGTTAACTAATCTCTAGTTCTAGAATAGCGATAGACAGGAGTTTAGTTGAGTAGTTGACTTTGTTTTATTCTCAGTTGACAAGTACCAACTGCTAAATTTAGCCCTAGTAAGTCATACAATACGAATAGCCTATTGAGATTGGATGAAGGCACAAATTATATTTATTATGGTACAAAGGTTTGTGTAGAGCTTGCAAAGCAAGCATACCAATCCTCTTGGGAATTGCGCAAGGAAATAAGAGATATTACTATTTTTTAGTGGCAGTATTGCGCTAGGAAATAGGAGCTCCTAGCAAGTCTTACTCGCCTAAGTGTTGGGCAAGTCTTGTGTAGATTTGATCAGTATTGTAGGGAGCTTCAAGTTTGAAGCAAATTCTATGTAATAGATCAGATTGCTCAGTTGTTTTAATACAAGCAAGAGGTGTTTTTCCTAGTTGGGTTCCCAAATAAATTTTGTGTTCTATCTGTGATTGTGTTCATATTCATTGTTTTCTTTCTGCAGAATTTTGGTAGAGAAATCTTGTGTCTTTTGTTATCAACTTGATCTCATATTAGCAAATGCAAGATTTCAAAGATTTTCTACATGGTTACAATGACTATTATGGTTGACAGTTGAGAAGCCCACCCAAATATTCAAAGGAGCATGGATCCCGAGAGGTTTTCTTTGCCTTTTAAAAAAAACTAGAATAAATAGTGATAACATCAAACTCGACCTGTCACAATAGGTTTCAATAGATAGCTTTTATAGTAACATATTTTACTTCTATCATAATTTCTTTGGTATTTTCATAGTATCCATTGTATGCTTTTAAAGATAATTTTCAAAAGTAAAACATCAGCATGAAATTTTGAGATTCATAATTTTGCCATCCATCTCGATTCAAATGTAATATTCCTACTGGAAATTTACAATGATAAAAAAAGACATGCAATAATAAAACACAGAAATATTCAGCAAACACACATATAAAGAACAATATTTTTTACCCGAAACACCAAACTGGCCAATTTTATTATATAGAGTGCTCGAGTACAATCTGAGTTGGAGAAAGTGCACCTAGGTTTGCACAAGGCAAGCTACAAGCCTCAGGTGATCAATACAAAAATGTCCAACTGCTATAGTAGTTTTGTACTCCAGAAAACTGTGTTGGCCCAGCAATTCTATGATCAATACAAAAATGGCCAACTATTGTAAAAGTTCTGTCCTCCAAAAAATTGCGCTAGCCCAGTAATTCTACATTGCTGGCTGACTTGAGACCCTGATTTTCCCCCTCAAAACTACCTAGAAAATTCTATAAAATTGGGCCTGAACTCCTTGCCAAAAACCCAAAAAGGGTTTTCCCTGGTTTTGACATTCGAAGTTTAGCCTCTCACAACTTGGCCCTCCTCCAAACCAGAAATCGACACCTGTAACAGAATCTGCCCAATCCTGCTCCTAAAACACCAGCAATCTCCTCCAAATAAGTCTCCAACCAAAATCCCAGCAGTGTAGCCCCTCAATCCTCCGGTCAAGGCTCTCGCCAATTGACCCACATCAATGACTACGCATTCTTGTAGGGGATGGCACAGTGTTGTGGTTCAACAATTCTTCTCTACGTATTGAATTGCCTCCTCTACTGAAGCCTCACTCCTATTGGAAAGTATAACTAGGTTTGGTCTTTATATTGCCTATGTAATTATATATTTATGTAATGAAGAAGACAAAGATAACAAAATGTATTTTTGATATGCTTGCTTCATGGGTTTCAAGAGAAAGGTTTTATTATAGGTCAAAAGACTTCTTCTTGATGTCTTTTAGGGATTTGTCATCTTGTCATAAATGTACTAATTAATAGTCATGCATATGAAGAGTCAAGGCAATAAGGTATGCCTCAAGACCTTGTCAATTAAGCTTGAAGACATCGCTCATATGGTGCTCAAGATCAGCATTGGAATATCTCCTTAAGACAACCATTGAACAGTGGACAAGTCGGCTCATAAATCTCTGATCAATTCGGCTTCATAACCTATGGACAAGTCGGCTTATTTACAATCAGGATCAACTATTTATAGGAGCATGCAGATTTCAGTTTGATACAAAAATGCGGATAAGTGTTTTGAGATTTAGGTCGAGTTAGAGGAATGAAGTAAAATGCGAGAGGAAGATTATATATGCGGTTTCATTAGAAGACATAACTTCGCTCAATCCTGAGATCATTGAGGTCATACTTATCTGCAATAAGTGTGAAGTAAGGACTGCGTTCAAGTGTGAAGAAAAGGATTGTGTTGATTACAGAAATAGGGTTGTGGTCAAGTGCGAAGGAGGAGGATTGTGTTTGAAGTGGTTACAGCACAAATTTAAGTATAAGATATAATAAATATGCTCAACAGTACAAGGAATGTTATCATTATAATATCGGGTGGACTATTCATTTGAAGGAATCAAGACAAGTATGAAGGCTTGAGGTAAGACAGTCTATGACACGTTTCTGATATGACAAGTATAAATCTCATACAACCGGAGAAGGAAGAATACAGGTAGAGACCGAACTACCTAGTCTTGGTGCAGAAAGGTGCAGAAAGGTGCAGGAAAGAAGTATCAGCTCAAGGAGTCAATGAAGAAGTAGTGACAAGGTCTTGGAGGCATACAAGGGTCAGTTGTTTGTGCCATGGTCATGGTAGTTGTCATCTGAAAGTCTATAAGAAGAATTTATTGTGGGTTTTTCCTCTCCAAGAAGGAGAGGTTTTGGCCCTAGCTTGTGTCTCTTGTGTTTCGGTAATTGACTTGATGAAAGACAATAAGACAAGAAGAGAAGTCATAGGTAAAAGAAGTAAGCTCACAAGTAATTACAAGAAGAGAATATGAATTAAATATAGCCCTACCTAATTCTCAACAACTCCTCCATCCTAGAAATGGGTCAAATGATACACTTGCGACTCCACAAACTCAACCCTAAAACCTTTGCTCCTCCTGCAACTGTGTGGCTTCTTCAATTGTGTAATGGCTAGCCCAGAAACTGTGTGGATGCCTGCATGGTGTGTCTCCTCCGATCTTAAGATGAAAAGAAAGCCTTTCTAGGGTGGCACTGGAGGTCGACTAAAGAAAGGATGAGCTTCACTCCTTGGGAAGCTCTGGTGCTAAACAACACAATGTTGCTCAGCTAAACAACTAAGGAAACTATGAATTTTGAATTTACAAAAGGCCCCAATGATGCTTCTTTCCTCCGATTTATGCTTTTGTTGGTCTTGGGTCTCATGTGGGTCCCTCCTATGATTTCGATCTCACTTAGGAAAATCGAATTCTTTACCAAGTGGTGTGCACTATTTTGTGGGTGAGTCGCCCCCACATTCCACTAAAATCTCTTCAACCGACTTTTCCTAAGTTTCTCCTCCAAAAAATTTCCCAACACCCAAATTGCAAAAATGGAAATTCTTCTTAGCAAATTAATTTAATTGTGGACATTACAGTCCTCCCCACCAGAAATTGCTTGTCCTCAAGCAATGCCTTAACAAGCACCCTCTCAATCAGCTAACCCCAACAATCCTTGCACACAATACCAAGGTCCCAAATGTACCACCCAGCCATCCCTGATCTCTGCCCTATCTTACCAGGATCCCAAGCCATCCTGATCAACGTGAGGCATTCGTTGCTCCACTCACTGTCCAACCTGGTATAGGCACTCGAAGCCTTTCGCATACCATCAATAAATAGAGCATCATGATCACATAAATTATTGTTTGTCTCCACGTGCAACTGCTCTACTAAGTCATCCATATCATGTACCCCAAGGGTGGGCACCTAAAGATACAATCCAACTCTTGTGGAAACAAATCTTTCCCTACACGAGCTTCCCTTCAACTACCCCTAATGATCATCCCTTCATGTTGGTGAAGTCCCCCACACCAACAAAGAATCACTAAGATCCAATGGAAGGTTGGAATGATCTCCCCCTGTTGAACCCAACTCACTCCCAAGGGTAGCTGAACTGTCAAGTACTGTGATGGTAGGGTCCTACGCCCATCGCAAGAAGGAACTATCTTGTAGACCCTATAACACTCTGGTCATGACTAATTGTCTAACATGCTCATACTAGAGCCTCATCTCCCAACCTGCCAATGGAACTCAACAATGCTCGCACATATCACTCTATGGTTGGCCCCAATTCTGAACAACCACCTGCCTTGCTATACGATGAAAACCTCGATGATCCCCCATGTGTCAACCTGATAAAGAACTGGATCATCAATTATCCTAACTGTACTCAATAAGTAATGGAGTGTCATCGACATCAACTGGATCCCTGAATCCCATGAACATACTAGAGCTCCACAACTCCCAATTCCTAATGCCTGTTGTCGTGACATGCTGCTAATTGTTGGGACCGCTCAGTGCCTCGTCTCTGGCACCTGTACGTATCCCATGGATGGGCACTCACCATCAAGAATTTGCCTTGTGTATGATGAACTGCTCTGCTCCTGCCAGACTGTATAGAAAAATCTTCTATCCCAACTCCTATCAATGTACCTTAGTACTACTTGGAGCCTAGGCATCCTCCTACTGACAAGGACTATCATCCCATGTACCTCATGCTCACATAACAACTCGGATTGTCTTGTCGAAAGTGTCTCCTGCAACTCGCTCATAGTCACCTTATGCTACCTCTCCAGCAAACCACGCATTCACCAAACCTATACTTATCTTAAGCCCTAACCAAATGCCACCGCTAAGAAGTCTCTCTTTTGACACTTTGTGCCCCAACTAACTGTCTTGAGCAAGCCTCCTAGATCATGCTGCTCGCAATGAATTCATCAAGGAACAACATTCGACTTTGTAGCACCTGCAAAATAATGTGGAAATGAGACCGACGCGCAAGTCCCCATGGATATCATCAAATGATGCTCATTTGCATCCTCATCAATTTGGGGTAAGTTACACCCACTGTCATGGCGTACGCATCTATCAGACGGTCTCCCTTGGGGTGACACTCCAAAGCCCCAATGGTTGGTGTCACGCATCAATACCTGCGGCCAAGCATCCCTGTGCTCCCCAGCATTTAAATGTGTATCTATGTGGCCCTTGGCACACGCCTGCACCCAATTACACATGTTTGTATACTAATGGACAACACTACCAGCTGCCATATCATCTTGTATCAGTCGGTAGCCCTCTTGTGATGAAGTATTTGTCACTCCATGCGGAACCTCGTGGTGGTGTGAGTCGTTCCTATCCCACAATGCATGCCCGCACAACTCGACACTCCACCATACACCTATGTGCTCCTCTTTAGAACACTGAACTCTGTGGTACACCTCTATGCACCATTGAACAACTACGCGAAATGCTACACCACCCTGCATCATCGGCCATCCCACATGTGTCAATACATCCACAACTATGTCAGTGACCCCACAATGATGGGGGCTATTCCTCCTCATCTGCCCTGGTGAAATTGAGTGGTCTATCTCCTCACATGCTAATGGGAATGACATCATTGTGCTTAGCCTCCATGGCGCCTCTGTCCAATGTGCCAATGAGAGAGTACTATCTCCATAGAACGCATTGTCTGGTGGCCTGGTGATCCCACATCCTCTGGCCAACCCCTACCAGAGTATGTTACTCTCTCTGTGACTCCATGTGCATCCAACATGCCCAAACAACCCATGGGTTCAACTCATGAACCCCCTGACTACTAGTGCCGACTGGAACTCCCCCAAGGAATAAGTGCACTCAATCACTGAGTTCACTATCTCACCAATGCCATAGCCATCATGCATCCCAGATATATGATAGGAAGCCCCACCTGGACCGCAATGCCAACATGGGTCTCCAAAATCTCCAATATCTGAGAGCTCCTGTTGAGCTTCACTTCAGACTACAATCATCTCTACAAGGCTAGCCGACTCCGTCGAATCCCAACTCAGAACCTCTCGCCATCCAACACCAAGGAAGGATCAAAAGCATGAACACCTGTACACAAAACAAACCCTCCATCTTACGAATGTTGCACCCTACGCAGCTCATGTCGCCTCATCTCGCTAGCTTGGTTAGCACATATAATCTAACTAGGTAACTCTGCCTCTCTCCCGCCAATGTGCACAAATAATCGATTAGAACTACAAGCCCCATCTATATATGCTAAAGAGGGTTGCTCTGACGCTCCAAGGTGTACTCCTCTAGCTATGTTGCTAGGAAATCCAAATGTTCCCCAACGCGAGTTAGTTTGGCTATTGACTCAACACAAACCACTCTCATGCTCTCTAGCTCCTCATTCTGTTGTAGAATGGTCTCTCGAACTGTGGTGGGCTTCCTTTTCAATGCTAGAATGTCGGCCTGGAGCTGTTGAAATTGTTGTGCACGACTCTCATTCGTAAACTCAATCACAACTATGGATACCTCTGTGTTTCCTAGCCCCTCATCAACCTGATGTAGGTGGTCATCATCTGGAAACACTATCACAACTCCGAGTGCCTCATCAATGGGTACATCCTCAATGGATGGCCCTACGGGTGAATGCTCAGCAATCTCCACCAAGGTGTCAGTTGAAGCTATCAAAGGGTTCTCCAACAAGGGTGACACCCGTGTCACACTAGGTTTGTATACATGATCCTGGCACTCTTGTGTGCCCTCAACCTCCTGCTCAATCTCCTCCTCAGGCTCCTGACATCTAAGGCTCGATCTCCACCAACAATAATGCCTCCTAGCTTCATCCTCTAATTGTCCTCCATGCAGGCATAGTGAGTTGTGATAAAGTTTCGAGGTGATGACCACCTACATTAGCGTGATGAGGGGCCAAAAATTCCATGATCTTGCTAGCTCCCCCACAATTGACCAAGATCATGCTTTGATACCACAATAATATTCCTACTGGAAATTTACAATGATAAACAAAGAAAAGCAATAATACAACAAATATATTCAACAAACACATATATAAAGAACAAGAATTTTTGCCTAAAACACCAAACTGGCCAATTTTATTATATAAGAGTGTTGGAGTACAATATGAGTTGGAGAAAGTGCACTTGGGTTTGCATAAGGCAAGGTACAAGCCTCATCTGATCAATACAAAAATACCCAATTGTTGTAGAAGTTGTCCTCCAGAAAACTACGCTAGCCCAGTAATTTTGCATTGTCGGCTAACTTGAGACCCTAATTTGCCCCCTCAAAACGGCCCAGAAAATTATGTAAAATTATGGCTGAACTCCCTCCCAAAAACCCAAAAAGGGTTTTCCCTGGTTTTGACCTTCCAAGTTTGGCCTCTCACAACTTGGCCCTCCATCAAACCAAAAATATGCACCTATAACTGAATCTACCCAATCATGCTCCCAAACACCAGCAATGTCCTCCAAATAAGTCTCCAACCAAAATCCCAGCATCCTAGACCCTCAATCCTCCGGTCAAGGACCTCCCCAATTGACCCACATCAATGAATGTGCATTCTTGTAGGGGATGACACAATCTTGTGGTCCATCAATTTTGCCATGCATATTGAACTGCCTCCTTTGTTGAAGCCTCTCTCCTCCAAGCAAGAAATGGGTCAAATGATACACCGGTGACTCCACAAACTCAACCCCAACAACTCGAAATTTATCCCCTTACTCAATCTAAAAAGGTGATCTTCCAATCCAATTGTTCATAAAACTATTGTTTATGAGTAATATGTTGAACTAAAATGTAGCTTCATTACTAGCTTCTTCCGCAAAGTTCAAAACAAACTTAAGGAACCTTGTGTCTAGATCTGATGTAATGGTCTTTGGTAATCCATGCAAATGTACTACTACCATGAAGAATAATTGCAAGTAATAAGTCATAACATAAAACATGATATCTCTCAAAATGTTAAAATTGGAAACTACGGCCAAACTCCACTTTGGACAGCTCATGATGGAGACGATATTTTTGTTGGATTCCTCTTTCCGAGAGGTGCAAGATTGATCTAAAGATCATCTTGTTTGGATGAGCAGAAGTTGAATTTTGAATTTATTTTCACACATGTGCAAATTGTCAAGGTTGGCCAGAAATGTAATGTAGGCTCACAAGCCCCAATAGATGTGTCTTCACCCCTCACTGAAGGATATAAATAGGAGAGAGTCACTCCTCATTTTGGACATCTCACATCTCATCATCTCTCTCTCTCATTGGTTCGTACAAGCACTTGGAGCATCTCTCTCTACCTCGCACGTGTGAAAGGAGGACAAAATTACAGGGCAGATTTTCGGACTGTTTTAGGGCTGAAATAAAGAGTGTTGATCAGCATTGACTTTGGGTCAAACCTCCTCCAAAAAGATGTGTTCAATCAAGCAAAAATCTGATCCCCTTAGGCCACATTCATTGGCACACATTTCGAGAAATTCTCGACACTTTGACCAGTGTTCACTGCATAGTTGACTTTCAATTGATCGAGTTTGATTGACTTTTTCAAATTTGTTTTGTGCTGATTTGACCACTGTTGTAGGCCACATTGACTAAGGTTGACCGAGCTCATTTGGTGAAGTTTTCTTGCTAGTTTGACCAGCGTTGACTTTCTGGTTAGGGCATCATGTTGACTGTTGTTTGACAAAAGTTTTAGGCAAGTGAAATTGGTATATTGTACTCTCTCTCTCTTTGCTAAACTTTTGAAGAATACTAAGAAGATTTGAACAAAGGGTTTTCCCCACATTGGAGTTTTTCCCTGGTATCCACCAAATTCAGGTTCCTCTTGTCTTGGCTTGTCTTTTGTCTATTTTTTATGTTCTATCAGCATTTACTGTCAATGTTTATGTGATTGCTAATCTGGAAATTGAAATTGGGCTAATAAGAAAAGATTGAAGAAAATGCTCTGAAGCATAGAACATACCATTGTTATCTAAAATTAACACAAAACCTATCAACCAAAACAAACAAAGCATCAAACCCTTCAATCTATATAGACTAAGCACAAAATCCATGGATGAATGCTCACAATAGATCTCCAACATTAACAATGGCATATACAATCTTGTATTTTGAATTGTATCTATTACCACAAAACCTAGCAAGACGATTCCAAAGACTCATAAGCAAATCTAGATCTTATGGCAAGAAAGAGAATAGCCACCATTGTCCCCTCAGTGACCTCTCTCGTGTTGTTTTGTGATTGGACGTTATCCCCACAAGAGAGGCCTCTCAAGTATGGATTAGAGGATAAACCACCTACAAATTTCTTCAATAAAGGAGGGTTGAAGGGTGATAGAAGCGATTGGATAGAGAGGGTGGAAGACTAAATAGCTTCTTTTAATATGATATTAAAAGAAACCCTGTTGACTTTAAAATTTTAATACAAGATTAAGATCAAAGGATGCATGCAACAAGTTCCTTTTATGGATTCTTGAATGATAAATTTTGAGTAAAATGTAGAAACAAGATTTCCTAAAAGATTTTACATTTTTTAATACGACACAATAGAAACCCTAATTTTATAAAATAGCATGCAAAATGGAAAAAAAAACAAAACAAAACAAACAAACAAACAAACAAAACAAAAAAAGAGAATAAACTTACACCACCCAATCAAAAATCACTTCATCAATAAAAAGATGGTTTCTCCGTGCAAAAATCACTCCCAAGACAATTCAATCTGTTAATTATCCATTGTGTCCAAGAGAAAAAGGGAAGAGAATGGAATCAAACTCCCCTCCTTAATCAGTTTCAACCTTAACACTACTTTTTCCTTATTCTACAACAAAGTGTTGTTTGATGCTTTAAACCTAGTTCAAGTCCTTCACACTATAAGCCACACAAACACCAAATTTTTATAACCCTTAGCACCCAAGTGCTAAACTATTAAACCCCATAAGTACCTCATGTTATGCCCTAGCACTAACAAATTTAGGATGCCAATGAACCGAGAGTTTTACCATATAACACCTTTTTTTTTTAAATTGGCAGTATGGAACACCAGAGGGGTCAACATATCGGTAGTCTACAAATAGTGAGATATCGGTCCCAGCCTACATCAAAAGAATGCTTTCATAAAACCACGATATGGATTGTTCTGATATGATTAAAATTACTTGCCAACAAAACTTTTATCAAAAGGTTTCGTTAGTTGACAGCGATGACACCAAAGTATTGCCATTTTGACAAGCAAGGGTCGAGTGTAGAGCTTTGACAAGGAACCACAATACCAGAGGTTTGGCATCCAATAGAATGAGCTTACGATTTCAATAAGTCGCCAAAATAGAAAAGACATAGGATTTTGTTGTAAAACGTCAAGGCTCAATATGGAACTCTGCGATGGAACCTTGATGATGGAAGATCAGATGCTAGTGGGACAAACATTAGTTGAAACTTGATAGTGATACTTTCATCGCTAATTCTCTTCAACTGACGAAATGCAACATCAACACTTGTAAGATATGAAGTTTTACGTGCTACATGGTTTTCCCAATATATGTATAACTATACAGTTGGAATACAGTTGGAATCCTTCACAAAGAAACTCTACCTCATGACGAACGGGTCACGTGTGAACACCAAATTTGAAATAACAATGTTGAACAAGAAATCGTTCCAAGAAGTACACAAAGTCCGATGATTCAACAATATATTATGAATTTAATGCACACAAGAATCTTTTAATCAATTAATAGAGAAATATACAAACTCTGATATTTTACTGGAAATAAAAAGGGATGATTAAAAATAACAATTCATATGCGCATAGTCCCCCCTTTTTGTCTTATTGAATCTCTTCTCTCTTATTTGATTTCATTGAAGAATTAATACATACATATACTCTCATACTAACAAATTCAACCTTTTTGCTAAATTATCTAACAATTCCTAATTTAGCAATTTTGTTCTACTACATGGCAAACTAATTGATAATAGATATGCATTAAAACATCTAAACCATAGAGATTTTTTAGAACTATTATATCTAAAAAATATTAAATATTGCAATTTAAATGAAAATAGCTCCTAAATATTGCAATATTCCAATTTAGCTCCTATTTTCAACAAAGAATAGGATAGCTGAAACAATAAGCTTCAATGGATCACTTGGTGGATAAAAGTTTGACCTTACAACATTTCTGATTAGTTTAGAAACGATGTATCTAGTACATTTCCTTCCTTACATTTCACAACTCCAAGGAATCAAACTCATCAACATGCTAACTCACCCTTCCTACAAGTCAAACTCAAGTCAAACACACGCTTTGTGGAGGACACATGTCCAATGCAAGTTGAACTCGTGTGAAGGACAACATAACGAGTTAGACTTGTGGGGCAATAACGAATGCGACCAACATAAAATAAAGGGATGTTTCGCCCAATTTTAGACAATTTTTCATCAAATATGTATAGCAAAGGAGAATTCAAATCGAAAACAATGTTCGTTACATTTGGTGCATCTACACTCTGCCATTATTTTGTTCCATTTAATAATTCACAAATAACAGTGTTATTTTACAATTGTCTTAATTTATGGCCCAACCATCTATGGTGTATTACTGACACTTATGTTTGATCATTCATGGATTGTCTTGTTTTAAGTTTTTTGAATATTCAAAAAATTAATGTCTTCATGTCTATAATTGTATTTTAAAATCCTCTCTATATCATTTCAATTGGTCTACATGACTCATATTAGATACTCAAATCCCCATATCAACATGTCATGTGACTTGGGTTTGAGAATTTTTGTGTCCTGCTATTAATCAAGGCCTAGACACCAAGCTCAGATTAGCAAAATCTGAATTTAAAAATGGCATGTACCAACTGTATTTTAGGCCAAAGATAATTAAGCCTCTAATTTGGGAAAGCCCTTTAGTGAAGTCATGTTGGAAGAATCATGAAAGAGATCTGTCAACTGGGGATTCACCCTTCGTAGGAATTACAAAATATTGGTTTGGATTTTGGACCCTGTGGTCTCTGGCAATGTGTCAAGAATAGAGACCACAGCTTCATATGCTTAATGGCATAATTGCTGTAAATGGCTAAGAAGAGACGTTAAGGAATGCTCCAACAAGGCTCAATCAGACCACATTACCTCTCTGGAAGCAGTGAGGTAAGTGAGTTTATCTTTGTGTTTGTATTTTTTTATTATATAAGATGTATTTTTCAAAAACAGATGAAAACTATATATGGTATGCTATATGTGCCTTGATTCAGTAGTCGAACCATTTACTAGGTTGCAAAAGGCAATAATCTTCCATTAAAAAGGTAAACATATACTTTTATTTGGATATGATGAACAGAAATAAGACTCTATAGAAATGTAATCAACAAACAGCTACAACTAGCAACGTTTTTGCCAAGCAACTCTTATGCTCAGAAAAAGACAAACCAGATTTTGTAAAATTTATGGAAATAGTGTTTGTACTAGTTATACTCGAACAGCCTACAACTCAAAATGTGTACAAAGGCATCTTTTGATCACTACAAAGGAAATCCTGAATTCCTAATTTGTATCATGGATTGAATTATTAAAAATAAATCATTGGTATTATTTAGCAGAAAATTAACATACCAAAAACGCATAGCAGAGGTGTTTGAAATGTTGTTCAACGTTTAGGTACTAAAACAAAGGAAATACACGAGGGAAATGGTCATGATATGTTTCAGTTTCAGGGACATAATAGATTCAGAAAACTGAGTTTCAGGGCTGTAGAGCCATGTTTCAGGGCTGTAGAGCCATCTCAAGCACATTTCACCAACATTTCAAAATTTATAAAACCAAAAAAGCCTACATTTTGGCCTTAAAAAGGGGGAAAATATTTTTAAAAAAGTCAAAACACAGAAAAAAATAAAAAAAATAAAAAAAAATAAAAAAATTCTGAAAGTTAAACATTTTGGTAAGTACAGTAACAGCAAGATAATTTAAAAAAAATTGAATATGCATAATAAATATGCGTAATTGCCTTTTTGACATCGTATTGTATCCTGCTTTTCCAAAACACTTTTGTATCTACTTCACCATTTACAAATTACTCAGTGCAACTTAGCCATCAAGTTTCCTCCACTAATGTTGACATTGATACCACTGCAGAATAATGAGCACTTCATAAATCACAACAAAAGTACTTAACAATATATAATGAGATTCACTCACACAATATATTCAGTGCAACTAACATAACCATTTTACATTTTATAAAGCATTCCCTGTCATCAAAGTAAAACTAACAAATGACGTGAAACACGCTATAAGAAATAATAGCTACTAGATAAATCACAGCACAAATATTTGAAATGAGCAAGGTTAAGCACTCACTACTATGTATACGACCATATAAGAATCTTTCGCCTCTCCAATACTCTAAAGGTCTTGATCTTATTCTTGTACTCCGTCTTACCCCGCTTTTCCATAAAGTTCCTGCCCCTATGGAAAGGAAAAAAAACCAATCAAGTTACATCCCAACAATAAAGAATTGTGCATCTACATATAACAATTAACGATAAACATAGAGAATGGCAAAAGTTAAAAAAGGTCCACAAAAAATCTACACGACTATCGCACTGATGCCACACTTACTAGCCTCTTCAAATCAAAATGATAGCACAATATTAAAAGGAACATACCTGCAAGACTTTGTCGACGGTGATATTCAGATTTTTTCTTCTTCTTTCTGTTACCTTCAATCCCCTTCGATACAATTTGATCTCCCTCGTGAACATCACAATTACTTGTAGTTGCATTATTCTTGGATTGCCTTTTAACCTTGAGTTTATTACAAGAACCACAAGTGAGTGTCACTAAATAAAATAGTAAAAGCATTAACAAAAATTTCTCAAGATTTACAACAAACAAGACAATAGGTAAGGAAAATATAAACATAACATATTGAGATATTAAAGGAATTTATCAAGCATCGACAAACAAATGTAAATGCCAGCCTTCTTAGAAGTGATCTTTAGTGTTATGATGTCTATCCACCCTCGAGATTTGCTTTCTTCCATTAGTATTCTAAGTTTGTTTATTACTACCTAACAAGAAAGCCAGTTTTATAATTTTAAAAGTAGCAGTTTATCCTATAAATAAAACCCATGCATAGCCATCTTGAGAACTAATTTGACAGTGACAACAACATTTGACATGCACAAATATTATGGAAAATTCAAAGAAGCGTAGCTAACAATGGGGCACCTCATGACCTTATTGCACATTGACAAAGTGTCAAGTACCTTTAGGTTGAGCTTAACCCTGGTGTATTAATATACCAGCTTGGGATATCCAATCAATTAACTAAAACTCTGCATTTCACTAGAAGTTGATGTTTGTAACAGGTAATCCTGCATAGGTTTAAGTGTCTAAGCATGTGTATGTTGTCTAATTATCCTTTCACCTTAGTGATTTTGTTTTTTGAGAAACGTGAGTTTAATCTAATGAAATGCAAAAGTTTTGCATTAGAAAATTGGAATAATCTTAACCATTGATCTGAAGTGATGTTGAGAACTAATCTCAACCACCAATCACTTCTGAAATTAGGGTTGTGGATTCGGTCAATAATTCAATCTTATAAAAGGAAGGCTAGCCTAAGGGAGAAGACACATTAGTGACCACAAGACACAGTGAACACTAGAGGAGATCTCAGCAAGGGTCGAGAATGACTTTCATCCAGAGATCAAGCCCAACAGAAGAGAGTGCAAGCATGTAAAAGAAAAGGTGAGGAAACCCAACAGCCAAAAATTGAAGATCAAATTTTATGAGCAATAAATCGTACAAAGTAGCAGGTAGAACAACATCTGTGTGGCTTCATAACAAATAGTTACAGGGTGACAGAGTTGTAGAGTAGCCGTGTTGTCATAAAACATCATCGTAAAGCAAACAGCTGCACGGCAGAAGACACACAGCAGATGGTCACACAAACAGCCGTACAGCAAATTGCAAAAGGCAGATATACAAATCAAGGTTCTTTCAGGAGAACTTAGGGTGCACAGTAATTGTTGTAACTTATATTTTCCTTGATGGACCATTTTCCCAGTACAGGGGCCCTCGTATGTTGTGAAATTATTTGAATGAACAACAGATTTGAAGGGCAGTAAATTCTGTGTGCATATTTGTGGAGATTGGTTTAATTTGCTTTCATTGAAACATTTTTTATTTACCAGTTAAAATCCTAGTGGTAAATTTTATTCAATAAGCTGAAAATTAAATTAAAAATCAGCAAAACATCCATTAACTAATAATTTGCCAATTTACTGGGGTTTAAAAATTAACATGGTATCAAACCATCTCTAAAGAGGAGGCTGATATCCTAATTTGCATAGCAAATAACCAGCACTAAATTCCTTTGATTTTCTAGTTTGCATAGCAGATAACCAGCACTAGATTCCTTTGATTTTCTAGTTTGCATAGCAAATAACCAGCAGTAAATTCTTGCGATTGTTGGAAGGAATTAGCACATTACAGTTTATTTTGTTCAAATCTACAAATGGAAGCAACCAGTCTCAGTGTTGAAGACAGGTTGCATGAGGTTTCATACTTCCTACCCTGGAAGGCAACACAATTACCTTATTATTGAAGAGGAATGACCTTTGGGACACTGTTGATAAAGAGATTCAGCCACCAACAGATACAATGTAGTTAGTGGCCCATAGAAAAAAGGATATTAAAGCTCAGTGAGTTATTATGGATGTCATGAAGGATCACTCGATCCCTCACATGGTGGACAAGAAGACGGCCAAAGGAATGTTCAAGGCTCTAGCAGATTTATTCCAGATCAATAATGTAAATAGGAATACGATCTTAAAGAACAACTCAAGATCCATCCAGATGTCAAGATCGAACAATATCACTAGCTACCTAATGAAGATCATCCATGTACAGGATCAGCTTGTAGCCATTGGCGAGAAAGTGGAGAACTCAAAATTAGTAATTGTGGCAACAAATGGGTTCACCAAGTCATGGGAACTGTTACCCACCAGAAATGGGTAACCCCTAAGAGAAATTTTCTCCTCTTTGGATAGCCAGCCAGCCAGCAACCCGATAGTATCAACACATAACATGATGCCAAAATCAACCACTTATTGCTGCAGTCGGATTTCTCTCCCATCCAAAATTCCTTCTCGAAGGATGTTGGGTCATCCATAGACATGTACTTTAACCATTTTTGCAATCATGCGCTTTCACTTAATGTTCTGGCCATGAAAATATGAATCAAGGGCCAAACTAGATAATCGACAGATCTTGACTATATTCCAGTTCCCTCACTTACCTAGGAGGTTAGTCTTTGGCTCTAGTCTAGTGAGACCTTTTCTAAGGTACTAGAGTTTTAGGAAGGTCGCCACTGGGGAAGCAATAATTGAAGTAGCACGTCCAAGGTAATCCATACTTCAGGTGTGCGGTCATTGGGATTGGCATCCTTCATCCTCATCCTGGAGTCTAGCCCCAAAACACTTCACCCTAGAGGTTGATGCAGCCAAAAGAAAGATGAAAGCATGAGAAAGACACAATAAAAGAAAAAGCAAGAATGCAAAAGATGGGTGGTACATTTGTTTAGCACATCGGCAAAAGCCTAGCAGGAGCTCTACCCCCACACCCCCCAATAGCCATCACCCAATTCATCAACCATATGATGCTTCATCCATAAAAAGGAATTCTTGTGATGCCCCAACCCTAATCAGTGATAAACTGACTCATCTTAAAGTGGTTATCGAAAATTACAAAACCAAGCTTGGGCTCCTTTGGGCTCCTTAGCCATGTACCCGCCTAAAGAAAAACCCTAACAAGTAAAAGACACATCAAATGGTTGGAAAAAGTAGGTTGACTAAAGGGGTAACTCGTGCCTCATAACATCTATACACTCAAGATGTTGGACCACCATTAGTTGGTCATATGGGGTATGGTCCACTATGATGCATTTATGTTTATTGTCCCTAATGATTGTTCATTTCATTTGATCTTGAGTGTAATATCCCCTACTAAATTACCATCACTAAACTTGCAAAACTTTTGATCTTTACCTTTAAAACATTTTGTCAAACACTTCACATGTAATTTTTTTTCAAAACCCGAAATAAGAAGACTTTATCTTGTAGACATTTTGGAAAACAGTTTGCATGTAATCAAATATGAAATATTTCTAACACAACAACCACACAACAAATGTACCACAAGCAAGATTACCACAGTAATTACCTTAACAAATATATCCTGATCTATCGTATCAATCTAGCCCCTAAGTCACCTGACACGAGGACTCGGGACACGAAGGACACACGGATTCAAGTGTCAGACAAAGACACAATGACCCCCTGGAATAGGACACGTTATATATATATATTTCTTACAAAAATTCATTGATTCAAACATAGATCTTCATCTAGATGTAAGTTTTACAAAGATAAATCATACAATCATACATTAATAATTTAAAAATTAATACATCATGCATACATATTGATATGACAAATACAATTGTGACATATTCATCAATGATCCAATAGGAGAAAGACAAGATATTAAGATATTGTAGTATTCTCATTAAGTCATTGAAATCAAAATGTGTTACATAGGTAGTACAATGTCAATGGCAAATGCCAAATAGAAATAGCAAATGCAAAACAACTACAAGTCTACAAGCCTCAAGGCATTAGGTAGCTCATGAATCATGAGTCATCAATACTCATCATCATAATCAGTATCATTGTCCTCATCATCATGGTCACCACTGCTCCCCTCTGTTGCATTCTCCTCCTCTGTGTCCTCTATTGCGTCCCTCAACATTTAAAGTTGTTGTTACAGCCCCACTTCCAATAGATGGAACACTTGCAAACCCTGATGAAATAAGAACAAGAGGGGCATCTCCAATGGGGACATTCTTCCCCTTCCTTGCTGCCCTTGATTGAGCCATGAATGTTGTAAAAAATAAACAAAAAATGCCAAAATTTGTAAAGCATATGCACTTTCAAGTCAAATGCAAAAAAATAGAGAGATAATGCACTTACATGTTGCTTGAATCTCCTTGAAAATGGTCCCTTGCTCCTTGCTACTCCTTGCTCTCTTCACTCAAAGCAAACACAAAGTAATTAAAATGAAGCAAAACCCCACTTTTTATAAGTCGTCAAACGATTTTTTTCCATCGGTTGTGTTCGTCGGATCGAGACACGATCGTGTTCTATACGGACACAAATTCACGAATTCATATGAATCGTGTCTGATTCGATGGATTCGAGAGACGTGGGGGGGTACGAATCTTGTTTCTTAGTCTAGCCCTTTATTACAAGGAGGGCTAACCTTTTTAAGAACACGAATCAATTAAGAGAATCACATGAATAACCTTGACAGTGGAATCCCAAACATCCCTGTAGAATGCACCAACATATAACCATTATACCATCCTAACACAATTGAACCCATCATCACTGTCACGAAGCAATCCATTATAATGTAAACTATTCCTCATAAAAAACCCTGATGAAGTTGAAGGGCATAACTCTTCATGATCCGATTTTATCATATTTACAAAATGTCCAACGTATCCTTCAGGAAGGATTCCAAGTTTTAATTAATCTTATTGTTTGATTGTCTCACTTATGAAAGTCTCGATGTACAACTTTACTTCATTCACCATAATTTGATTACTTATTTGTGATTGACTTGTGAATTGTGCGATGACTTCCTTCCCCAAGTCATCATCAATTAGAATTGGCCCAACCATGAGATCTATTCCAACATCCTCTCCTTTCTTGTAGAATCTAACTGCCTGTGACACCCATGGCAAAAATTCTTGATATACTTCACTCATTATTTACCCATTTAAAATTGATTGTGTAAAGTACTTCATGGAAGCCCTAAGAAAGCACCTAGTATTGTTTGGATGAAATATATAAGCACCAAAACTCCCATTATGTCTTGCTTTGGTGTTTCCATCTCTTGCATTGTACCAACAAAATGATTGATGTATAAAGACATCTACTCTATATTCAAGATTTCTAATATCCATCAACGATCCTGTTGAATTGGAAAACACCATTTGAACCATGTTTGAGTCCAGAGTTACTTCACCATGTAAATGTTTTGATTTCACTAAAGTACATGATGCTCAATTCTCTCAAGAGATACACAGTGTAACCAAGGGAAATAACAAATGCTCTCCAAAGAATAGATTGAACAATGGTCCAACTCAAACTGAAATGTCATGTGTAAAAATTGTGCTCTCCCTTGGTTGTTGCATTAACTAAGACAATTTATGCCTACACTCAGTTTCCATCTGAATCCAATACATCCAATGTTGAATTTATTACCGGAATTCAGAGATCTTCATTACGCTTCTATCCTAGAGGATCATAGATAACAATTATCAAACTCATCTCATCTCCTAAGTCGACTTCAAATTCAAGGCAGTGGTTAATATTCATGACAAAGCATTATGCAAGGGATAATCCCTACCTTAAGGTACTCATGGAATCCTCTTCTTGTATAAAACTACACTTTTGAGGTTTTAAAAGAGTTTTGTGCCCAATGGAAATTTTATCTCCAGGATTATTAGTTGACTTGCCACTCATTAGGCAGAGCAACACCAAATTCATCACACTCTCAGCCTCTACAAAGCCATGTGAGAGTCGTTTTGCATAATCATTATGCAATATGTTGTTTTGAGGTACCAAATATTGCATCATGGTGTTGCAAAGGAACCATTGCTTCCTCCAAATAATCAGTGTTGGACTTCTCTTATTTCTACTTACAAGGAATTCCAAATGCCTTGTCGTCTGAAAAATCCCTGATAGTTTTTCACGTAACCTTTCAGAGCAAGTTGATTGGTGAAATATCGAGTCTAGTAATCATTTAAATAGTCTGCATAGAGGAAAAAATTTCCTATCTTCAGAGGCCAACTTTCATTAGATGCATATTTTTCTTCAACGTAGATAGTTGGATTTGAGTCAAAAGCATTAACACAACCATCCTTCAATTTAGGAACAACTATTTTCTTTTCTCCATCAATAGCACTATAATAACCATTTAGTATTGCCTCAAAATTGTCCTAATTTCTGCTTAGTTCAACTTTAAGAGATTTTTGTTTATTTAAGACTTAATTGTCAACTTGATTAGCCAATTTCCTTCAATCAACTGCAAAGTTCCTCCACTAACTTATAGCTAGGAAAGAAAACAAGAACATCATCTGGTATGATCTTTCATACCTCCTCCAACAGCATCTCGAAATCCATAATCACTTGTCGTTTTACAATTGTCATTTAAAGACACATTTCTCAGACATGCAACAACGGCAACACCCCAAACCTAGGAATCTAAGCTAATGACATGAGGTGCCTCCATGCAAAATTCAAAAAAGAGTCCAATTTCAGAAGCAAATGAATTCATAGGTTATAGAGTTCCAAACATAAGAATAACTAACGTTGAAGCCTCAGCTATTCCCTTGTGACAACAGCAAGGTTTGGGCACCATAGACTGAAAGAATGTGTCCAACCTTGCACGGTCATTCCTTCATCTTGCTTAACATATCTATGAACGTTGAAATGATACTCAATTTCTCAATGTGCATTTTCAGAGAAGAAATAAGTCAGTGAAAAGAAAAAGCCTTCAGGCATCTTTTTTTGTCTTTGAAGCAACTTTAATTGCCTTCAAGGCACATTCTTGTAAGATAGGGAAATAATCTTGTGAGATCTTAACTGCCTAAACTCCATTGAGGCTTTATCACATGTCATGCTCTGGTCAGCATTGACTCCTTCCATATAGATGACCAAGACATCTTAACCAGTGTTGTGAGCATCTCCATAACATCCCGATTTTATTACGAAATCGCGACTTTTTATCGATTTATTATCGATATTTTCTCGATTTTTACGACTTGTTGGTTTTTCGAACCCTTGTGAATTTTATCCGGACATCAATGTTTGCAACATTGATCGTAACCTTCACAATCCCTCCTAAGTGGGACTCTAACATAATTGGCCATAGATCTCTTAAGCCCTTATCGAGTCTCGTGTTCAATTCTCTTCCTAGACATCCAACTTTCTTCCATGGATTTTTCCTAGCCAAAGCTTTGGTTGTTGTCATTGTAGCTTTCCTTATAACTATTGGGTCAACTACTCTCTCCCTCTTTGCAAGCGGGGCTAGAAACCTTCTCTTCAAAACTACAAAGTTTCTCCTCTTTCGTTGCCCCTTTTAAATTTGGGCATGCCTCTTTCTCAAGTTGAATTGGTATTATTTGTCTACCTTCTCTTTCTATTTATATACATATTGCAGTCTCATTAGCACATTCTTCAACTGTGTTGTCCAGATAGATACTTGGACCATCTGTCTATTTCTCTTTCCCCTTCTTCCTTATTAGCATCTTTACCATTTTTTCTGATTTTGTCTCCTGAGTTTATTCATGCTTCCCTATTTCTTGTGCTAAAATAATTATTTTTGTTTGTATGAAGTGATGATTGAGATTCGAAACCCCATAATGCTCAGGAAATTTTGTTAGATTCTTGTCACAATTCTAAAAAGCACTCCTATTCGTGAAATGTTTTCATGTTTTTCTTCGAAAGAACTAATTACTATCTACAACTGACCGGAAGCACTTATGAAAATGAATCTTAAACTGAAAACCTCGCTAGTAGGATGCATAGCTCTAATACAAATTTATTATCTCGTACTAAATTATCCTAACCAAACTTCAAAAACTTTGGATTTTTGTCTTTCAAACATTGTGCCAAACACATTGCATGTAAACTTCTCTTCAAACCCTAAATAAGAAACCTTTGTCTTGTAGACATTTGGACAAACATTTTGCATGTAAACAAATAGGAAAATATTTCTTAGACAATGATCACACAACAAATGTACCACAAGCAAGATTACCACAATAATTACCTCAACAAATATATCTTGATTTGTTTTACTAATGTGGCCTTTTATTACAAGTTGGGCCAACATTTTTAGGAACAAGAATCAATTCAAGGAATCACATGAACAACCTCAATTGTGACATGATTTGATAGGAGAAAGAGAATGATAACAATGTTGAAATATCCCCTCCCTTAATTGTTGGATAGACTGAATATAGTAGATCAATCCTCCTTTTTATGCCTAAACCAAAAAAAAAAAAAAAAAAATTGTCTTGCTTTGATGAGAGAAATAATATCGAGTATGAGTAGCAAGATCCATATCAAAGCAACCCCTCTAAACATTGATAATGCAAACTTCAAACTCCATGAACTCATAATGTACCCGCAACGTGTCTAAAACAAGTGAATAAACCCTTGAATGGTTGAGTATAACAGTTACACCCTCATTAAATAATATCATGGTCTGACAATGACATGGATCTTCAACAATAAGTACGTGTAAAAGATTTGGGTGATCTTTCCTCTTAATCAATTAGGGGTGGATTTGTTTCACTAGCAAAACCAACCCAAATTGAAACTCCTATACGCCCAATGTGAGAATCCAGAATGATCTCTCCACCTTGCTTGCTAGCGTTGAATCTTTCACAACTAAAACCAGAATGCCCTTGGAGTTTCATCCAAGGGTTTGAAGACAACAGTTTTCCAAAGAACAATAAGATAATCAAGCTTCGCAAAAGAGTGAGCTCCAATCTCTCCTTTATCATCAAAATACCATGCGTCATCAGAATACACCATGGGTCTCTTTTATTTGTAATGTCCCCAGTCACTTGAGCCTGGACCTATCCTCCTTCTAGCCCAACTTATCTCCTTTAGGCTAGAAAAAATGGAAATTACTAAGGGGACAAAGAATCTTTCCCTAACTCTATAATATTAACAAATAAAAGAGGTAAAACTCACTTGTAGAAAATATGAAAAAACCCACTTGGTGACTTTATCAAATAAAATAATAATAAAGGTGCTTCTAGAAGAATAGAGAAAGATCCCAACAAATCTTTAAAAAGGGGAGAAGGGGTCTCTTCGCCATCATTCTATTCGATTAATCATTTTCTAAAATTCGACTTGATTCAAGGGAGTCTAGTAAAAGGGTTTCAAGTGAAACTCTCAATTGGTTTTGGTTGACTTCGAGTGCCACCCTAGTTGGCTCTCGAGGGAGATCACTTCAAATCTTCTAATTGTGATTATTGCAAGTGTTCGAGCAAATTTAGAGGAGAAAACCTCAATCTGAAGGTTAAATTTTGAGCAAGGTTATTGTATTTGGCAAAACAATTTAACGAGGTTGAAACATTGCTTCATCAAATCAAGAAGAGGCTAAATTTTCTAAATCAAAGCGGTCGAATTGCTAGTTCTGAAGGAGGCCAAAATTATTGTCGCAAGGAGGCCGAATTGCTAGTTCTAAAGGAGTCCAAGTTATTGTCATAAGGAGGTCGAATTGCATTTTCCAAGGAGGTCGAATTAACAAGTCCAAGAGCAGGAAAAATACAATTGCATTGATTTCCTAGAGGGTCGAGATCAATATCTCTTAGAGGTCGAATTGTGTTGATTTTCCAGAGGGTTAAGATCGTCTTCTTTTCGAAAGCCAAATTAGTCATTGAAGCCTAGTTGGTTGCCAAGGCCCAATTTTCGTTACTCAAGCACATCGTTCTCTCTGAGAAGCCAAAATAGTGCTCAGGCCGACTTGTTGCGTTGAGGTCAGTTGCCGAGAGGTTGAGTTTAATTGTGAACTGAGTTCACCGTTGAGGCCAAATTCTTCAAGGAGATGTTTATCGTTGGGGTCAAGATTTGATCCTCATTGACATAATTTTGTGAGGGTTTAATTAGTTGTGAAAAAGGAGCCACGAGTTGTTGGTTAATATTCAAATTTCCAGAGGACAATATTTGATATTTATGAGATAGGTTCGAGATTCCAAAACTCTCCTTTTGTACTCACAATTTCAATGAGAAATTCAATAAAGTTTTGGTTTTAACTTTTCCATAATTGACATTGCATTGTTCGATTGGAAATTTATGAGTATAGTTGTAGCATTCATTGTTTTCTCTACCAACTATCAATGTGTTTGATAAGAAATTTGAAGTTCTTCTAGTACATCTCTGTTATCACTAGTATATTTCTTAAAAAGAATAGTACATTATTTCCTTTTACCTTGTTGATTAAATCAATTTCACCTCCACATGTTGGTTTTTTCTCCCATGTGCCATCAAATAATTAAATCAATCGATCCCCTTTTATCGATTATAGCCTAAGGGAATCAAATAGGCTACAAAGTCGAACCCCTGGAATGATAACTCGAAAAGGGACCTTACATTGAGAGGATTTTGTCAAGGGGTATTGTCACAGTAGCAAAGGCCTCTTGAGAGATGATTACCATCCCTTTCAGCGAAATTCGAAAGATTATTTTACACATTACGGACAAGAGAAATAACTTTATTGAGACATCTTTGCCCACACAAAGTGACGCGTAGGGTTATGAGATGTTTTCCCATGGAACTTGGCACTTTGAAATACCCACAGATGTTGAAACGTTGAACAAGTGAGGCTTGGTGTGGATCTATTGATGATGTACCCAAATGGACCCAGAATATAAAGTCCTTTTCGAGAATAGAAGAAATGAGTCAATCAATTTAATTATTTAAAGTCATCCTAAAGGTGACTCAATTAAATTAAACAAGGATTATTGAGTTTTTTTTATTTAATTAAGAAATAAAGCTGATAAAGTCACTTGATTAAAAGGAAATTAAAAAAAGCCATGGTATTTAGGTGACCCACGATATTTTCTAGACCCATGGTATTCAAACAAAGAAATTATATAACAAGAATTGGAGCTAACTATGGGGCACAATTTGGATATTTGATGAATTGATATTGGAGGTCTAGTAGCTTACTGAGTGAGGGAGAAATCCTCAATATTTCCCAGTTTTTGTGTTGAAATAGACATCCTACTTCTTGGTGGTCGATTTCCCTAGCTGTTGGTGGTCAATTTTGGTGGTTGTAAAGCCACACTCGCTGATCATTTTA
The DNA here is from genome assembly GCA_034641835.2 of Pinus albicaulis. Classification (NCBI taxonomy): domain Eukaryota; kingdom Viridiplantae; phylum Streptophyta; class Pinopsida; order Pinales; family Pinaceae; genus Pinus; species Pinus albicaulis. The sequence goes on along the minus strand of CM076573.1, from coordinate 729,001,918 downwards.
TTTTATAAAAGAGGTCGAAATGATTATTCGAGATTGGATTTCTAGACTCAAGACAACGTCGAATTGTTCAATAAGGAAGGTTGATTTTCCCTATTGTAAGAGGATCGATGAATTAATTTTTAAGGGGGGAAATAGACCAATCTGGGACTCAAGAGGTTGAATTGCCAACTTGCAAAGCGGTCGAAATTCAAGAGCCAAAGAATTCAAGGACCGACCATATCTAGTAGGTTTATTATAAAAATTTTAATTTAATTTCCTTTCAGCAATTATTAATAACATTATTGGGCTTTCTGTAGTAAATTTTTCTACAATTTGGGCAAGCAGGAGAGGGAGGGGTAATGTTTAGCCTCGGTGAAAAAAGTGTCTCAATTTGCTTGGGGTCTTGGTCATTCGGCCAATAAACAAGCAGAATTTCTCGCTCTATGGAAAGGTATGAAATCTGCTATGGCAAAGGAAGTCTTCAATATTATGGTTTTTCGCGATTCTCAGCTTGTTATTCAACAAGTGATTAAGGCCTCGAAGCCTCCTTGCTTAGATCACCCCCTTAAAAGAATATGCTTAATTGTCTCTTAGTTCGAGCATTTGGAATTTTTCCATATTTATAGACATCTAAACACAATGGCGGACTCTTTGGCCAAAAAAGGCTCAACATTGGAGCAAGGCAAAATAGAGATGGATAATGGAATTATCAAAATCTTCCCAATTCGTTAGTCATGTCAAGAACTCCTTCTAGCCTTTTAATCAACTATGAAATAATAAAAATTTGAATTTGTGTTGGGGATGAATCTTTTGACCGCTGCACAGTTCGGTCCCTAGCTCGCACCTCAAGACTAATGATAAGTGGGATTAGACGCCTTCTTATTTCTTGGGTTTGGTTCATAAAGACTCTCTCTTTGTGTCTTATGCTTTTCTTAGGATTGAATGAAGTGTTTCTTTGGAGATTTTTGTAAGTTTCATATTTGATTTCTATGTTTTGCATATTGTATTTGCATAGTAGGCTTATTAATTTATGCCATGGTTAAATGCTAAATCTATGTTGAAATCTTGCTCCATTGTAGCATGCAAAATTGTTCACCTTGAAACCTACAATGAAACTCCGAGTGTAAATTCCTTATATTTAAATTCTCTGTTGACAAGGAAACTGCTAGGGTATTAATTGGATGTCCTAATCATCCTCCCCTTACTTCAGCAAGAATTTTTTCATTGAATTAGCCCTAAAAGGCTCTATTTTCCAAATTAGGTTAAGGCATTAAATCACCCATCTAATTGATTACATTTCTTCTTCTGTTTCCCTTTTCCTACACGTGTAAGGCTACTGTCTAGGATTTTTACGTGGAAAATTGCATGAAAGTTAATTTAGGTTTGATGTTTATGTTTCATAAAGCAAGAATTGCATCAACAATTTACACAAAAGCATATTCTAGCATTGTTGCATGGTGAAACCTTCCTCTTTAGGGTTGATGACATCTCTAATTTGTAGTTTATGCATGTTGTCAGCAATAAAATTCCATTAATCAACCCTAGTCTTTGGTGCCTATTGGAAGGCCTTACTCCCTTTTGTTGATTATTCATTAAAAAGCCTTTTTTTTTACATGACATCATGCACATTTGTTGAAATAGGTGACTAGGTTCGGTCTTCATAATGTCTTATGTATTCTTGATTTTATGTATTTGATGTGAAGAGAAAGAAAATTATTATTATTATTTTTATATCATGAGTTTCATGCTCAAAGTCAATTTGTTTTTTATCAAGCACCCATTAGTGCTTCTAGGAGTTGTCATAGAGTCAAATAAGTCAAAGGGTCATTGTCATATGTACTAAGACCGTATTGGGCATTTTGTATCAAGTCAAAAGAATTTATTTAAGTCAAAATTTTGTCAAATGTCCTTCCCAGACCAAGTCGGCCTGTAAGAGAACAAGTCAGCCTCATTAAGGGTAATTCGACCTCCTAAGAAGCCTATTTACAAGAATAACTCGACCTCATTTGAAGAACGATCCAAGCAACTTTGGTTACAAGCAAAAGAACAAGAAAGAAAAGCGAAGAGCAAGTCAAAAAATAGAAAACAACAAAAACAATTTTTTTGGGCCAATCTCTCTCACAGACGCGAAAGGGAAACTAGGGATTTTGCAGCATCAAGGACGAAATTTCAGATCTCCAAGCAAGGTCAAAATTTGTGATCAAAGAGCAAGACACGTCATCCATTTGTCTACGGAAGAAGAATCAATCCAAGCAAAGAACAAAGGAGGTCAAAACTAGCTCTTTCTCCCACACATGCAAAGTTGTAGCTATTGTAGGAGGGGCCAAAACTTACATAGCTGCAATGAAGGCAAAAATTGTTGTCGGGGGTCGAAGTTGTTGAAGTTCTTAGAAGGACAAAATTTATTGCTCATCTATAAGGAAAGTTGACTTGGTCTTGGAGGGGTCTTTGTCTCTGGTCTAAAGGTCTTGGAATTCATCATTTGAAGATTCTATACGAAGAGAAGAATTCATGTGGGTTTTCCTCTTTAGGAGAGGTGTTGGCCCTAGCTAGCAGTCTATATCTTGTGTCCTCTTGTTCTATTGATCTGCATATTTTGGTAGTTCTTTGATGATAAGAACATTATAATAATCAAGAGAAGAAGAAGAAGCTAATTACAAGTACATCAAGTTTAAGTAAAAGAACACCATGAGCAATAATCAAGTATAGACAAATCGCCCTAATCTAGCTACCATAGATTTCTAAACAACATTATCATTGCAAATAAGAAAAACCCTAACTTATAGCAACCATCAGTTTGGTCTAGGAATAGATTGCTTGCATCATGGCATATAACATATATGCGTTATAGGCTTTATCGATGCTTTACCCCATCTTATAGACATCTTATCTATCTCATTGAGCCATATTAACTAAATAACCTTTAGGTGATTTAGGGAAACCTCCCATGTGGTCAAATACCACTTAAGAGCGGGAGAAAGGTTAATGAGATGACAATGGCAACTCTTTCTCTCATTGCTCTAAGACCTAAATCTACCTAGTGCAATTTTGCACTAGGGCTGCTAGGGCTAGATTTTGTGGCAATAGGATCCATTTGTCGGGGGAATCTAAGCTCGAGAGAATCTTCCCAATTAGAATAGGCTTTGGGATGATTGCATCTAGGAAGAGGCTTCAGAGGAGTCTAAGGCCAACAAGGAATGAGGTGGAGAAGAGAACTTGGCCTTGGTCAATCAAACCAATAATGGCAAAGGAAAGGTTTCTCGCAAGAAGGATAAGGCTGAGGGGTCAACCTCACAGACAAGCAACAAGGATTTGAGTAGAATCAAGTGCTTCATTTGCCAATAGAATGTGCATTATGTAATCTCCCCAATTGATTATGTTAGCACGATTCTATACTAGGTCATAAGTGTTCTTTAATTTTTTTGCTTTTAGGATAAAAACTTGTAAATTTGAAAAAAAATTACAACGCTACCGAAAAGTTCGATAGTGTCTGTTTTAGCCTTGTCGAATAGTCTGTTTTAATTTTGTTTTATGTTTGTTTCTCCTTTACCCGATGCTACCGAAAACTTTGGTTACATCCTCTGTCTTTTTTTTAAATAAAAAGTGCATCCGCTTTTGTGTTAAGCCATGTGTTCCTGTTATCAAGTACGTTTTAAACTTTTATCATGAGTTAGGTCACGTGATAGGAAAGGTTCACATTGTGTGATGTTAAGTTGAGTCGTAGTTATACGTGGAGCGCGCTAGGTGTCAATCCGCAGTTAAGAAAAGCCAGTGGTTGTTTGTCATGCCTGTCAGCTGGGTCGTTTCATCCACATGTCGAGGTACATATTATGTGTTAAGGTAGATCATGGATCTGCAGTTTTAATGCAATGACCGTTTGGTTTGATCACGCATGAACGTTGCCGAAATTCTAGGCCTGTAATAAGGATATGATGGAAGTGACTACAAGCTCCAACTTTGTTCATCTCTAGCCACCTGTAGCATATCATATGAAACTCCGCAGCCAACTGAAGTTCACCATGATTACCATAGGGTGTATTCTACGATCCAAGATATTTCCTATTATGAAAAATACCATGCATGGAAAGGTGAAACAACATATATTTTTAAACCACCGAAAAGAAGGGAAAATTATTAGTTTCGAGTTTAACCGTTAGTGAATGAGCAACTCCAGTGCGCAGCTTGAGGAAAGAAACTCAAATTTCAAACAGATTGTATTGAAGACACAGCAACACCTGTTAGGTGAGCTCCCCTAATTTTGACACCTACCAGATTTCAGCAAACAACCTTTTTGTTACTGAATATGACTAAGAAAGGAGGAAAGTTAAAAGGAATTGAACCCCAAGGAGCTTATCTAGTTGATGCTAATCCGAATGTGAGAAAGTTCTTTGTTCAAGCAGGGTGGTATCCATTGTGTTCAAGACTAGAAAGCTTTCATTTAGGAGTATATCAAGAATTTGCACACTCTTTCAATGGGTAGGAAGCAGTGATATATGGCCTCAGATTGCAGGTATCAGCAGAGTCTATTGTTGAAGCTTTCAACCTTCCACAGGAAGGAGACAAATGGTTTAAAGGCCAAGTCATCACTGGAGGAGACCTCAACAGTTTCATTAAAGATGGACACAAAGACCCCAACTAGGCTAAAGGAATTCCCAACAGTTACCTCAAAAATGAATGGGCTGAGGTTGTCAAGCTCATCAAAATTTACCTTACCTGTGAGAAGAGGTATACTGTTGTTTTTCTTTATCATATGAGATTTTTGTTTCATATTGCAGGTATGAAGACCCTCAACTTACCATTCTTTCTACTTAAGAGCTTGAGAAAGATGTCAGCCAAGATATAAACACATACAATTGCATCAGAATATACAGCTTATATCATCAAGCTGTTATTAAAGTATTGGTTAAGGAGGAACTCAGGAAAACAAACCAGTCATGGGACCATTTATGTTTTGCAGGGCAAGCCAACTTGCATCGACACCAAATATTCCAGCTCAGTTATCTCCAGCCTCACAGAAACATCCTTAGCCTGCCAAACAGAAAGAGAAAAACCAAAAACCAACTACTTCATCATTTGGTAAGAGAAGGCAAAAAAGAGAAAGGCTCCTTCAACCAAGGTTGAAAAAAAGTTGGAGAAAGGAGAAGCCTCGTCAACCAACAAGCCCAAATCAATGAACATGGTGTCTCCCATTCCTCCTTTTCCCAAATTTTATACCAAAGCACGCAAAGAAAAGTCTGCAACTGCAGAAAAATCCAAAGAACAGGTACTACCGGAAGTTTTGGCAGCAAACATTCAACAAAATATTCAAAAGGAATATCAGCCCACTAAGTCTGATGAGGATCTCCTAAAAGATGCAGAGTATGACATTAGCAGCAAGAGAAGGAAAAAGGATGTAAAACCAGTCACTGATTAGCAGGAAAAGACACACCAGAGACAGCAACAAGTTTAGGCTCAAATCTAAAGACCTACTTAATCCAAGTTTGCTGACAGAGGTCATAGATATAGAGAGGCAATCTGAAGGGTTACAAATTGTAACCCCTTAAATTGCAGATTCTAGTGGACCCAAAAAGAAAGATAAGGTTAAAGCCCCTATAAACCAGCAAACAGAATCCTCAATAAGAAGAAAAATTCAAAATGGTTTAGAAGAGAAAAAGACCATTGCCAAAAAGACGGCCACCAGGACCACAAGGTCAAACTCAGTTGTTCACAAACAATCAGCCTTGGACAAGCTTGCAGAAGTTGCAGCCCATATGGAGCAGAGATAAAGGGATGTCTTAGACCTTTTTTCTTACCAGTTACATTTTTGAACAACAGCTCAAGTTTCAGAAAGTATAAGTCTGCACAGGATTTTCAAGTATTTGTTGTGCATTTTTTAAAAAGAATGCAGAGCGCTACCGGAAATTCTGGTAGCATTATAGTTTTTGCACAGTTACAGGTTTTTACAGGAATTTCTGGAAGTGCCCGTTCTAAATGATTTTTAACAATTGTCAGCAGAGTTTCCGAGCAAGTTCAAGAATGATAAGGACTCATAACGATATGGATATGTCAAGTGATGGTGGAGACGTGGTTATGAGGTTGTTAAAGGTCACATTTAATGAAGACACATGGTTATTAAAGAATCAAGGTCATGAAGACAAAAAAAAGATAAAAATAATACATGAAAGTGATGCAAGTCAAAATGCCACTACTTTTACTTTTACTGCAAGAATAATGATTATGTGCAGCTTGTTCAAAATGTCATAATCCATGATGAGTTAAATAGTTTAATCTCAACTTTTTTATGCTTTGAATTTCATGTTTATAGATAGAAAATAAAGATCTATCAAACAGTTTAAACTTGACAAATCAGTAGATAGTTAGAGAATAAATGAAGAGCTCAACAGTTTAATCTGAGATCTCAGATGAAATAAGGTTAGAATTAGATAATTTCCTGCTTTGAAAGAAAAAATGGATTTAGGGTTGCAAGCTCAAATGCACCCATGCACATAATGAAAAAATGTTAGAATAATGATGGGTAGGTAGAAAGCAGTTGTACGGGACATATAATAAAACACCATCTGGCAAAATTACTAATTTCCCCTCCCCTCAAAATATTCAGTACTCAAAACATTCAATTAAAAAGGCTCAGAGCATTTCTCTGAATTTTGTTGGGATCGGACCCAAGGCTTGATAACTGATTGGTAATAAGTATTGAAATCCCTTCATAATCACCCTTTTCCTCAACATTATTCCCTTTTCCTAAGTTAAAACACTTTTTTGCTAAGGGAAAGTATAAAATCCCCTTTAACTAATTTCATTTCATGCAAAAAACACTCAAAAAACCCACAAAATACAATTTATCCTAAGTATTATATGTAAATATTTAATATGGGACCATTATTGTCCTCAAATACCAATTTTACACTTTGCTTAGTTTATTTATATGTATTTTCCATTCAATTACATTCATTTCATATTAACTTTTAATTTAATATATTAATTCTCTTATAAATACCCTTTCCTATAGATATATTAATTGCTTTATTTTAATACCCCAAACCCACTTATTAATTTTAACCTATGGTCCTATTACCCCACGTGAAATATTATCCCGCTTCCCCCTATAGGTTAAAATATATTACATATTATATATAATATCCCCCGCTCAAAAGTCACAGTTCACCTATCTGCTTATTAAATTATGTTTATACGTTAAAAACTATGTTTTAAACGTATAAATTAAACCTCGCCGCATATAATTATCCGAGCCCCACGCCTCATATACCGAGCTAATCCACCTCTCAATCTCAGTTGTTCGCATCACCTTAACCTAATCCAACGATCCATATGCGATATCGCAATTTCAATAATGTCGAGAATAATCAATTTGAAATTTGCGAAATGGGTGGTTTAACCCTATTCTCTCTCCTCCACGCAGCGATAAGAGATTGGATTGCATCTAATCCAAATAAACCACTTACCGCTCTGAGCTTATGCGATAACCACTGGTGGTATTTCTCCCATTGGCGCCAAAACCACTCTTCGTTCTGACTTGACCTGCATTCAATGTTTATACTGTTTTAAACCTAAAACTCTATAAAACTTCAAATAACACAGTTTAAAATGTTTTCTGCGTTTTCTACTGGTTTAAACCCTTCCGACTGAAAAAATAAGCATTGAACACCGTTTACATGCCCGAAGAACCAGAGATCTATTAAAAATTGCTGCCAAGACTACTTGAATCCTCCAGTATACTTCCAAGGACCACAACATTTTCCAAAAGCCTTATGATACCTCAGAAACCTAGTTTCGAGACCAAATACCTGCAAGAACAAGTATTCTTCGAAAAAAGCAATCTTCCTATCATTTGAAAAGGAGTTTTCTGTGAAATTGATAGCCAAAAAACCTTGTTTACCCACAGAAAGACCCGTAATTGCCTTCAAAGAACATAATTGATGTGAAACCCTGATAAAATTTTCGTTTTTTATACTATCTCTAGTTTTAAAACGAAAATGAAGAAGTTTTAGCCTTTGCAGACCTTAAAGAACTTCTAATTAATCCAAAATACCTTTTTTGCAAATAATCAAAACTCTCTATACATGAATCAAACTGTTTTTTAAGTCCAGTTTATCCAAAAGAGCAGAGAAACCTTGGTTATTTAATTTTCTGAGTCTATAAAAGAGTTTGAAGATCAAGTTTGAAACCAAATTGAAAGTTTAAACCAAAAGAAAGCTTGATTATACCCTTTGTTTGTTTAAGAAGACCTCTATCAAGTCAAAAATACCTTCTGTAAAAAGTTTAAGCTTACAAAAGAGTACAAAAAGCCTAAATACAGAGTTTTAAACATCCAAAATGCTAAAAGTGTCAAAATTAAACCCAGCAATGGCTTCCAAAACCACTATTGTTATAAATCCACTACAACCTGCTATTGTAGATGTGGAGCATACACCTCTAGCTGATGTAGATTACAAGATAACTGATCCAATGATAGAATTCAATCAGCTAGATCTCCACTGCTGGAGTCCAGAAAAATCATTAGATCAGGGAGATGAAGTTCAGATTTGGGAGTCAAATTTACCCAAGTATGTAGTTCCACATACTCATTAGTGTCCAGAAGTCATTAGGCTGTGTCAAACCTATTATTCACTTGACCAAAGAGCTATGGTTGATGCTAATAAAGAAGTATTGTTCACTATAACTACAGAGTCTATAAACATGATGCTTCAACTGAAACCAGATCCCAATGCAGTCCCATTATCCATAGACGCACTCACAAAGCTCTATATTCAGTTAGACTTTCCTAAGAGATTTCAGATTTTCCAAAATTTCATGCCTGCATATGTAGAAATCCTAAAGATAAACCCTCCTTATTCTACTTCCAAATTTCTTGAAGGGTCAAGGCATGTCATTTCTATGTTATCCTTTATCCTAGGTTATTTTACTGATGAGCATACAAATGAGTCAATTCTTGGTTTTCTATCTACCTTTGTGCCTGGTCAACCTCCTTCTGTCATTTACAATTATGTTGAATACATAGCTGATAATATCCATGATCAGCTTGTGAAATTGCCCACTGAAGGAGTTTTCCGATATTCATCCTTCTTCTTTCACATGTTCCTTTATTTCCAAGCAGATAAGTTCCCAATAAACCTTCAAAAATTGGATGTAGAAGGGAATCGACTATCAATCATCTTTTGGACATCTCTAATCAGAAAAGAATCAACAGAATTCACTTATGTGGATTTTATAGATTGTTTTGTTCATCCATTGATAAACATGTTAACAGACAGTGTACAGCCAAGAATCAGTGATGAGATAAAGAAAGTGTTACAACTGTCAGAACAAAGTAGAACTGGAGATTGGTACCTTTACCAAAATCATACAGAAATCAAAGTTTTTGGGTGCTAGCTCAATCCAGTGAACAAGGAAAAAGAAACAATTGAGGTGCTAGCTGAAGAAAACACAGATGCTGCTACAGTTATTGTGAACGAGCAGGAAAAGGATACTCCAGACACTCAGATGATTGAAAGACAACAAAACATGGAGGCATCCTCATCACAGCAAGCAGAGAAAACAGGTTTGGATATCAAAGAGAAATACAAGGAAATCAAGGCTAAGAATGAAGAGTTAAAGAATGAGATTTTTTCACAGGATCTAAAGCAAACTCCAAGAAGTCAAAACAGATAATTATTAGCTTTTGATTACACCATCAAGAAATTTCTTATGACAATACTACAACCAACACTGCCTAAGCCTACAACAGTAGAAGACTACAAAAAAGTTGACTTGGAAGTACCAGTTGATAGCATTCATCCTTTAGATCAAATTGAGTTTCATAAGCAGAGCTCTGAAATGCTCTATTCTACTATGACTACCAAGGCAATGAGTGCCCAGAAGCTTCAAAACATTATAACCAATTTGAAAGATCAAATCAAGATTGAAAAAGCTTCTTCTCTTATCAAGGACACTAGAATCAAGTCCTTAGAAGAATTGGTAATTGAAATAGGGTATGACCCAGCAAATATAAAGGCTGCAGAAGAAATGATAAAGAAGAAAAATGTTGACATAGCAACACTTAGAAAACAATTGAAGCTTCCTCCAACAGAGCATCCACAGACTAAAGAGATTCTGTAGGAAGCAAATCAGAAAGATGAGATGATGAGTCTCATTCTCCAAATGACAGCACAGATTAAGGAAATGGAGATAGAAATGGACAAGCTTGTCCAAGAGAAAGAAACAGCTAAAACTCAAAATGCTCCTCCCACAGTCATCCCTATGGTAATTACTGCAGTTCCATCAACCTTAGCAGAGGAATTAGCACCAAAAGCCCCATTGGAAACAGTTGTGCCAATGACAACTTCCACTACCTCAGATACAAAATCATCTACATGAGCAGTGCAGCAAACAAATGAAGCTAGCAAGCTTATTAAAGTTATGGAAGAGATGTCAATACAGAGTAATGAGATCAATAGGTTAAAAGAACAAATTAAAAACTTGGAAGATGCCAAGAAATTAGCCCAAATCAATGCTAAAAATAAGGAACAGAAAGCCAAAAGGGCAAGTGAACAGTTGAAGAAAGTTGAAGCAGAATTAACTTTAAAGGAACCAATAACTTTCATAGAAAACCAGTTGTGGTCCAAGATCATTGAGTCAATCAATGATACTTGGCCTTCCATTCAAGTCATTTATGAACAGAAAGACTTGGTTATAGCAGCCAAACAAGAAATTGTGAAGACAAAGGAAGAGCTTGGTGCCAAACCTAAAGAGGCCAAAGAAATAATCAAATTTCTCAACACCAAGAACAAACAAGAATTTGATGAGATAGGCATAACTGATAGAACTGAAACAATTCTTGAGGTGAGAAAAGTAATTACAAAGAAAAACTTGATGAAGCAGCTTGAAGAGAAGTGTCAGAACATGGATTTGGCAATAACTAGATTTATGGTAAAGTTTGATATATTGAGGCAAAAAGGCTGGCCAAACATTCTTGTTCTAAATGAAAAATTAATGAAGCAAGAGGATTACAACAAAAAGATCAAATATTTTGCCAAAGAACAGGGAAACAAGACAGATTGGCAAGGAATACCCACAGGCAAAGTGTTGCACAAAAGAATTGAAGATTTGTTTTATCTACAGCATTAGATAAAACATCTATTTGTGGTCAAACCAACATTTTTTAGGTACACAGAGGCTGATGAAAACTACAGAAAACTCATAAGATCAAGTTACCCAATGAAGAATTTTGGCATAAACTTACTGATTTGTTGTAAAAGACAGTTTTACAGTGGAAGAGGATAAATTACAGATTGTTGTTTTTACACAGTAAAAACAAAATTTACAGCAGTAAAACAGTCCTCAAGCAGATGAAAGAGTATCAGAGGTAAAGTGAATCAAGTGAAAGAGTATCAAATGAGAAGATAGAGTTTCAAAACAGATTAAAAGATCTTTTGCCAGCGTTGGAGACAACAAAGCAGCCAGTTGCACCCAATCCAAAACAGCATTTCTATTTTATTTGGATAAATAGGACAGTTTGCTAGTTGTTAAGCAGTTGTCACTATATTTTTGTAAAAGATATTTTTATTTTCCTTAGAAAAATCCTATGAGTATTCTAGGATATTTTGTAAACATTTTTGTATAAATACTTCACTCTTTGAAGTATTATTGTGGAATAAATTGCTGAAGATTTCTATAGTCATTTTTGTTGTACCTAAAGGGTTTCTTGTAGCAAGTTCAAGTAGCACACTGGATCAAAATCATAAAGCATCATATTTCATGATTCATGTGATGAGCCATTAAAGTGAAGTACTTTCTACTGTCATTGTTAATCTTCTTATGTTTTACATACTTTCATAAATGTGTTCTAAATTTTAATGATGAATCAAGAATATTATTACAGAGTTTGTTAAAAGCACTCTGTCTTGAACTATTTATCATTTATATGTTTTCTGCTGATTTCCAGAGTAGGGAACCCTTAATTGCTCCCTATTTCGAATGACCTCTCTCTTCTCTTTCTTTATCCGGATCAAAGAATCCTTAATTGCTCTTTATCCCGATTAATCCACTTCACCAATCAGCTTTCAAAGATCTTTAGTGACTTGTCTATCTTGCCCTGAAAATAGTTGTCTTTTGATCTTGATCTTGAGCTGTCTGCTTGACATATTGACTCACTTTTTTCCCAATGGAAAACCAAATCTATTACTATCCATCTCATTAAGTGATTTTTCCCACCAACCAAACCAAATTGTCCTTATAACTAATCTAAAATCAAACATAAAACAAAGTTAAATCTTATAGAGGGAGTCGTCTCTGAACCCTAAGAAGGCTAGATCCTAGAGTTTAAAAGTAGGTTTGTGGTTACCTCTAATGTTCTTAAAACTATAAACCAAAATCTCACAACTTTGGGAATTATTAGAGTGATAACGCCCTATACTACCAATTTACCCATACAATTTATACTTGCCACAACTTGCCAAATGCAAGAAAGTCTTAAAGAATAAAAATCATTTCAAATTCTTAAAGAAGCCATCCCACCACTCAAAACCTTTAAATTTGAAATGAACTATGATGTGTAAGGCGTACTCCTTTGCAGTCAAGGAGTGACTCCTTGTGCTAACAGAGTAATTACCCACGAGAGGACAAAGCAGCCTATCCATCCCCACAGGCTACAATCTTGATCAAGGCGAAAAACCCAATTATCCAATGTTTGGGGCAACATTGGGTAAATTTCGAGCAACCAAGGGCAATAATAAGCCCAAATCGGGTGTTGCACTCGCAACCCCTCCCATTTGAGAAACCCCATGAGAGAATCTACAAATAAAGGAGAGATAGAATCATTTCTTCATCATCAATTTGGAATGGATATCTTTGTTTTCTTAAGCTGACGCTCTAACTATTTTAAGACCCCTTCTTCCTTATTAGCTTCAATGAAAGTGATCCCACCCTATCTAATCCTTTTGTCTACTTTCGATGGAGTTGATCCCACCCTACCTAGACATCATTTTTTATTCTAGTAAATCTTATTTGCATGAAACAACTCAACACTATCTTGGTTAGCAAGGAAGAAATTTCTATGGTAATGTTAAAGTCGACATCCGAGTCTTTTGGTGCACAATGGCTTATCTAGGTGACAGCCTGAGGAACTCGGTGGCTCTTTGAGGAAGTTCAAAGATTCATTCAAGGACAATCTAAATTTGTTGTGGATAGCCAAGTTGTAGAATTGTTGAGGTTGGTCTACAGATACTAGAGGCAAATCAAGGAGGATTGTTTTGTATAGGTTAAGGCGAGCAAAATGATCTAAACTTGTTTGGGGTTGCTCAACAAGGCATTGAGATTTTGTTTACAGACCGTAGGTCCATGGCCACAACTGCAAGGCCACGAGAAAACCCCTAGCCACAAGGTTACATACTGGTAAGTGTGACCGTGGCAATCCAAATCATTTGTGATAGTGCTTGTAAGGAAGCATCTCACTTGGGAACCTAATCTCTATAACACCAGTTAGCAAATTAATCTTGATCAAAACAAGGTTTATTAATCAGTACATATGACAGTAGCATAAAAGAATCTGTAAGTCAGTGGTTTTAACTAGTACTATAGATACACGTGCAAGGATGTAAATATTTGAAGATGTTCTATGCTTGATGCAACTTTACTTTTATCCCCAATGTCTGTCAGCAATCACATAAACAAGAAAATAAAGTGTTGATAGAACATACCAATAGATCGACAGAAGACAAGCCAGAAAAATATAAGTGTGTTGGTGTGTTACGACAGTCAACAAGATGCTTCAACCAGCAAAGTCTCAATACGATCAACCAACCAGAAGTGTCACACACACAGCCCATAAAGACAGCTCATCAAAAATCAACATAATTCAACAAAAGAATCCCACATCGAGATTTCTGGCATCATCCAGATTTACAACATCATCCATATTTACGGCATCCATTTCCGGCATCATCCAAAATTACGACATTATCCATATTTACGACATCATCCATATTTACAGCATCCATTTCTAGATCATGAGGATGTGTGCGATGAGATGATTGAAATGTCCTCCAACGTTGACTCTATTTATATCAATCACTGAGGGTGTGTGACACATTTGCTGGGGGTGTAAAACCTTAAGGCCGACCTCCACATATTTTGAAAGTATTAAAAATAAATTCAAAATAAATGTTCTTCTCATCAGATAAAGATGATCTTTAGATCAATCTTGCTCCTCTTCGAAAGAGGAACCCAATAAAAATATTGGTGTCTTCATCTGAGCATCACAACATGGAGTTTGGACCTAGTTGTCCAATTTTAACACTCCCTCTCAACTAGGGAGAACTCCATCCACCTGTGCAATCAAACATCGTGCGTCATCTCGTCGTAACTTGCTTTGCTGGCCTCTTTATTTTAAGCCTAAGAAATAAGTCGATCCTGAGAAATTCATTCACGAGTGGCGATTCAGCCCAGAGGTCTGAAACCTCTATAGGACTCACAAAGAGTCTCATAACAACCCGAAGTTGGTTTACCTGACTCGAAGTCAGTAGGAGGTCCAAAACCTCACTTGGACTCAAGAGAGTCATATATACTAACCCGAAGTTAGTCTCACTAACCTGAAGTCAGTTGGAGGTCCGAAACCTCACATGGACTCAAAGAGTCACATACCAACCCGAAGTTGGTTTATCTGACCCGAAGTCAGTAGGAGGTCCGAAACCTCACTAGACTTGATCCCAGATCAAGTGGTTGGACATGTGTCATCCTAGATAGAGAGTACGGCAATCTCTGATGCGTCCATCAGTCTTTGCTACTAGTCTCTAGCTTTTCCCACCTCATTGGCCAAATGAGAGGTACTTCCCATGAGCCCTGAACTCAATGGGTAGGATGCATACGGGGCACGGATAATGAGAGGTGAACCAACTCAATAATCACAACGGTGGGGTCCAAGCACACCAACAAGGTTTGGCAAGCCTAGCCTTGTGGTTGCTCATAGCTCCGAGAAGCTGTCCCCAAAGCCCCCTAGAGCTCCCAGAGCTCATCGTCCAACAGGACCCTCAGAATAGGGTCGTTCCACGATACCAAGATTCTCATGGAAGGTTAGGAACATGACCTTCGCCAAGGGCATAGTGAGAATATCCGCGACCTGCTCATCAGTTCCTATATGATCGAGCCTTACGACGCCTCATTGTACCATATCCCGGATAGTGGTATCAACATGTTTGGATCGTTCGTGGAACACGGGATTCTATGACAAACGAATCCTCCTCTAGTTATCACAAAGGATTACGGTGGCATCTAGCACATGCTCGAACAACTCACTAAAGAGCTTTCGCAGCCAAGTGACTTCACAACAGGCCATGCATGTTACAATGCTTGGCCTCGGTGGTCACTCAAGGACATGTTACAATGTATTTGGCCTCGGTGGTGCTCAAGGCTACGGGCTTCGGTTCTTGCCCAAAGCAAATCTACGTGCAGTAGCATCCGGATGTGCTCTTGCGATCCACCACAGCACTTGACCCAATCGGCATCGGTATATCCATGGTCATACTCACAGACGAATGTATCTCAACCCGCAGTATAGGTACCTCGGAAGATGTCTCAGGGTTGTGGCACCAACCCGGTGGATGTTATGATCAACCATGTGTTGACTTAAAGTGTTCCTTTACACAACATATGTCCGGACAAGTGTTCACCGAACATCGGGGCCCCTACGAGGTGACGAGTTGAAGATACTCGATGGGATTTGCTAGGGTTGCTAGGCAGCCCAACGGTGACATATCGCTTCTTAAGTTGAGCTCCATTTTGTGTCGACACGGACTTACGAGTCCACCATACCAAATCTTTCCAGAAGCTTCACAATGTATTTTCCTTGAGAAAGGAAAATCTCGCCAGGTCTCTGCCAGACCTCCAGGCCTAGGAAGTAGTGCATCAGTCCTAGGTCCTTCATCTCGAACTCAGCAGCGAGCTCCCTCTTGCATTGATGAATGAGAGGGTCAGCACCTGTCAGAAAGAGGTTGTCCACATACAGCACCAGAATGAGAGGCTTCCCCTGGACAACCTTGAAGTAAAGGTTCGGATCAGCATTACTTCGAGTGAAGCCCAGCTTCATCAAGTAGCTATCTATCCTCTCGTACCAAGCTCTGGGTGCTTGCTTCAACCCATAGAGGGCTTTCTTCAACCTGCAAACATGGGTGTCCAGATCCTGGACTTCGAACCCCAAAGGTTGCTCCACATACATCTCTTCCTTTATCGCACCATGCAGAAATGCGGTCTTCACATCCATCTGATGAAGACTCCATCCTTGCGTAGCAGCAAGGGCTATAATAGATCGGATGGTGGTATATCGGGCCACAGTTGCAAATATATCATCATAGTCTATGCCTTCCTTTTGAGAGAAGCCACAGGCAACAAATCTTGCCTTGAACTTTTCCGCACTTCCATCAGATCCATGCTTGATCTTGTAGAGCCATTTCAAGGTGACAATTGCTTTGTCCTCCGGTCTTGGAACCACATCCCCGACATCATTCTTCATTATGGACTCATACTCTTCGTGCATAGCATCCTTCCAGACTTGATGCTTTATGACTTCCTCGTAAGATCTAGCCTCAGATTGTACATTAGTACTCATGTCCCCCCTTGGGGCCATATGTCCCTCGCCATCCTTGAGATTGTCCCTGAGCCATAATGGTCTCCTCCCTATTGAAGGAGGTGGATCAATCAGGTCCATTGGTCCTTCAGCATCGGGCATCATCATCATCCTTTGGTTCTTCTTGATTTCCAGGCCTTGCTTCATGATCTTCCTCAAATCTCGAAAGATTGACTACTTTCCTCAGGGAAGCATCTTCAAAGGTAACATCGTGGCATATCTCCACTTCCCTTTGACCATGCACATATAATTTATAGGCCTTCAAAGTTTCGTTGTAGCCCACAGACATTGTGGTCTCCCTCTTGATGCTAGCTCCTCTGCAAAAGTTCTTGAACTCGTTCATCTCATATAATAAGAACATCCTCCCAAGGATGTCACGGGCAACATACCAAACAGATCCGAGTGTACTAATTGCAAGACATCAGATGTCTTTGTGACACTTGAGGGGAAAGGTCCCCTTGTATGCTTTCCTTCGGCACAACCCTGACATACACCTTCATGATTATTTGAGAACTCATGCATCCCCGTCACCACCTTCATTGCTTCGAGAAGGGCCTTGTAGTGAAGTTGTTCAAACCTCCGGTGCCATAGTTCAATCTGTCGGATAGTATCACATGTCATCGCTCCTAGTGGACTTCCTCCAACCTGGTAGAGTGTACCAACTCTAAACCCAATCGTGATAGCTTCCTTGAAACTCTTCTTCCACATGCGCACCTTCCATCAATGAATGCCACATTGAAACCTTTGTCTTCCATGGCCGAAATAGACACAAGGTTCTTCTTCAAATTAGGTACATATAGTACATCTTGCAGGCGGAGGACTTGACCTTGAGACAAGTTGAGGGTCACAGTCCCTGTCCCTTTCACGGGATATGTGGCATTATCTCCAAGGATAATTTGTAGATTAGTATCCTTCTCAACCATATCAGTAAGTGCTTCCTTGAACCCAATGATGTGCCTTGAGGCACCACTATCTATCAACTAGACATCCATAGTGTCGAGTGGTGATGCAATAGAGAGGGCAGATACAAGAATGAATTCATTTCTTTTATCATCAAAAACATTTGATTCCTCATACCTAGAATTTCTTGACCTTTTGAAAGGTTGCCCATTTCCGTCGAAGGTAGCCTTCCTTTTCTTGACCTTCTTGAAAGGGCATTCTCTAGCATAGTGACCTAGCTCAAAGATGTAGGAAACCAGACTCTTATGAATTGAGTCCCTGATCATCAGCTTTGCTTTGATTTCCCCCTTCTTGTACTTTGATTTGGCATCAGCAGTTGCAGTGGATGGAGGCTCTAGGATTTTACCCTACACATAGTCCATGACATCTTGGTCTTCCAAATTAAGATCCAATGTCATCTTCCAAGCATGGAAGTCATCCTTCCCAGTCAATTTTTCATCAGCCTTAAAGCCATTGTAGTTTGAGAAACCCATCCTCTTCTTCGGTGATTGCTACAAACTAGGGCTTTGTCTTCACCTCAGCTCTGATACCATGTAAATTTTTGAAGATGTTCTATGCTTGATGCAACTTTACTTTTATCCCCAATGTCAGTCAGCAATCACATAAACAAGAAAGTAAAGTGCTGATAGAACATACCAGTAGATCGACAGAAGACAAGCCAGAAAAATATAAGTGTGTTGGTGCGTTACGGCGGTCAACAGGATGCTTCAACCAACAAAGTCTCAATACGGTCAGCCAACCAGAAGTGTCACACACACAGCCCTTAAAGACAGCTCATCAAAAATCAACATAATTCAACAAAGGAATCCCACATCTAGATTTCCGGCATCATCCATATTTACGGCATCATCTCTTATTCGGCATCCATTTCCGACATCATCCCGAGTCGACATTATCCATATTTACGACATCCATTTCGGCATCCCGGATGCGGGTGCAAGTGTAGTTAATGGGGGCGATTGGACGCAAGGCAATCGGACGGGAGGCCACATGCCATCCCTCACGGAACCTTTGAGCCCACCTGACCGCAGTTAATACCCCCGCCTGCTCTTTATGGCATTTGATACGGAGACGATTCTCAATATAGAAGTTGATGTTCGAGGCAGCCTCGACTGCCGTAACAGCATTTCGCATCGAATTTACAGGCCTGGTCATTAAATGCGGAGGATTGATTGTTTCAGGAACAGGTTGTTATATGCTATGGCTCCGCTCGCCCCTACGCCGATGAATTCGCGGTGTAATTCTGCTCAGGACAGACCCAGAGAGCGCACCACCACTGGGAAGCGCAGTCGCCATACCTGTTGCTTGGAGCCCGCTGAAAGTCTTCACATTTCTATAGCAGGCCCTTGCTTGTCTGCAACGGTGGTTCTGGGCATTCCACCTACGCCGAACCCTGTCAATACTCAGTCGCTTCAGAGCTCCAGCTCCTTTATAGCTGCAAAAATGCCAAGGCTTCGCCAGAGGATGCGGTGCAGGAGGGGGTCTTCTCGTTCGGCCAGAAGGCATTTGCCCTCCAATTCTACTTCTCCGTCAGATACCTTCGCGCCCTCAGGCAGCCTCCCACGCCTCTTCCGTGGTCGTTTGCTCCGCTCAGGCCGCAGGCTTGACTCGCCTTCAGGTGATGCGCTGCCTGCACAGTCCCATACAACCCTCTTCTCGTTCGATTGTGCACTCAACAGACCAAGAGTAACTGTGGCCATCTCTGTTGTCTTCCTGGAGGAGCCCCTGCCTGAGATTCCGCCGGAAGAGCAGGCTCCCGTCGACGGCGCACATTTGGAAGTGGTGCAATAGGACTCGAGGGGACAGCCTAGCGAGACCAGGGAGATTTTGTAGGAGGACTCAGGACGCGTTCAGGCAAATGTCATAGAAACTCCCTCAGCTGTCCACTTCAATGCAGAACTCTCCCATGCTCAAGGCGAACCAGAAGATTACGGATGCAGGATCGAGGAGGTTTCTCCTGATGAGTAATTCGGCCCTCTTTTCTTGTCTCTTTTGTTTTTTCTCTGCCCTCTTTGAGGGAATGATCTGTTGTTTTAATGTTTCCTTCAACTCTGGTCCAATTTTTGTCAATGACCAGTCTCAGTCTTTACAGCGGTCCAGTTTTGTTATGGTCCAGTGTTACAGCTATATAATGTTTATGTTCCTAGTTTTAAGTCAAAGACATTCCAGTCCGATCCCCTGCGTGGGATTTTTTCAGTTGGTGGTTCCTCAAGCTGGTTTCCCTCAAGCAGGACAGCCAAAAACTAGTCTCTGTCAGTTCAAATTGCCTCCTCGTAGGCCCATAAACCATCCTGTGCTTGGATGCTATATTTTTCTTTGTTAATAGATTACTCTAACTTAGAAAAAAAAAAAGACATCCATTTCCGGCATCATCCAGATTTACAGCATCATCCATATTTACAGCATCCATTTCTAGATCATGAGGATGTGTGTGATGAGATGATTGAAATGTCCTCCAACGTTGACTCTATTTATATCAATCACTGAGGGTGTGTGACACATTTGCTGGGGGTGTAAAACCTTAAGGCCGACCAACACATATTTTGAAAGTATTAAAAATAAATTCAAAATAAATGTTCTTCTCATCGGATCAAGATGATCTTCAGATCAATCTTGAACCTCTTCGAAAAAGGAACCCAATAAAAATATTGGTGTCTTCATCTGAGCATCACAACATGGAGTTTGGACCTGGTTGTCCAATTTTAACATAATGGTAAGTGTGACCGCGGCAATCCAAAGCATTTGTGATAGTGCTTGTAAGGAAGCATCTCACTTGGGAACCTAATCTCTATAACACCAGTTAGCAAATCAATCTTGATCAAAACAAGGTTTATTAATCGATACATATGACAATAGCATAAAAGAATCCGTAAGTCAGTGGTTTTAACTAGTACTATAGATACATGTGCAAGGAAGTATTATGATTCTTAATTTTGGGCACTATACAGTTCTAGAAGTTGGGTGTTGATTTACTAAGTTGTTGGTATTGGAAATCAATGTTGTATTGGTACATTATTGGTGCATAGATTTACTGTTATTTGGAAATTAGTCCTAAAGTGTTGTGACTTGAAGAATCAAAATTGTTGTTGAGGATATTCATTACTGTGGAAATTTTTTGTTATTTCAATGTTTTATATCGTTGAGTAAATTAATCTTGTTGTTGTATAATATTGTTGATTGTAACCCTAGCAAACAGAGGAACCCTAGGGCAAAAATAAATTACCCTAGGGCACTATAGTGGTATCAAAGCTAGCTCTCCTACCATCCTGGAGGGTTGTTTAAAGATGGACGAGCTAGTATCAGCTTTTGGGAAGGAATATGCAGAGTCATGGCGTAAGTTGGAACAACTTCACAAAAACCTAGAAAGGAAAGTTGATGCATGGGAAAAGACCCATCCAAAATATTGGTCATGGTTATATCCTCTTAAAAAAGAATGGAAAACCTGTTCAAGAAAGGACATCTCTAAGAGCACATGTACTTATGACACCATCACCAACAAGGTCAATTAATGCCCCATATAAAATCCCTGAGGTGAGGGACAATGTTCATTCACTTAAGCACATCATTGGTCAACCAGCATGTGAAGTGTGAGATACTAAGGGAGACTTGAATTATGAGACCAAGCGTGCAAGGTAAAGGAAATTGCAATAAAAAGTACAAATATGGACTAGACATTTAGTGGAAGCAAGTTAAGGATAGGTGAGCAGAAAAGAAAAGAAAAAATCATATTGGAGTAGCAGATTCCCATGCAGTTCATCATGTTGGAGCGCAGCACAAGATGAACCGGTTATAAGAAGCACAGAAAAAACCATGGAAAAAGGTATGTGGCAAAAATATAACTAGGGAAATTGCGAAGCCATATCTACCAAAAAAAAAAAAAAATGTAAAAGCCACTGTTTACGTAAATGGGTAGCAAAAGTTGTGGACTTTCCAAGAAGGTATCATGCCCTTGACCTATGTGCCAAATTATGTTATGGAATTATTATTGCACCCAATGCCGACAATGTTGCAGCAAAACATCTTAGGATGACCTAAGTTACAAAAAGGGAAAATTTGGTCAGAAAAAAAGAGGTGATTTTCAGTCACAAAGATACGATGATTCTATTACAGGGTACCAAATCATTATTTCTAGGGATGGTTGACTGCGAAGGTACATGAAGATATATTATCATTGGACCCTTACATGTTGATGGGCCTTCTTTCTGCACAAGGAAGCAATTACTACATGAACAACCATAAATGGAAAACAACACTTTAAAAGGTGGAAAAGGGCACCTTCAAATGAAGTAGGAACAACAGTAATACATGGACGATCTATGGAAAATATTGTAAGCTTATTACAACCAAAAAAGGGATCAACCTCCAACAACCTCGTACTAAAATTGTTGAATGTTGCTACTAGGTTGAAAGGAGAAACTTCGTCTAAATCATGACTTGCTTTAGCAATAGCACACAGTCGCACCTTTTGCAAGATGGCATCGTCAACCAACAGTATGATTATTGGGTTGCATGAAGAAAAGGGGATTCTAGTATGGCAACAATAAGGATTGAGGGGAGTCTTTTATTTTTAAAAATGGAAGGAACAATTATGCAGCACCCAAACTTTCAATTGCTTGAAGACAAGCAATGTCAGGAAAGGGGGCCTGTAATGTCCCCAAATGATTAATTGCCCATTAGAGAAAGAAGTAGCCTATCCATTCCCGTAGACTATAATCTTGATAAAGGGGGAAAACATAATTATCCAATGTTTGGCGAAACATTGGGTAAATTTTGGGTCGGTTGATGCAAGAAGCCCAAATTAGGGGTTGTACTTGCAACCCCTCACATTTGAGAAACCCTGCAAATCTATAAATAAAAGCGAGTTAAAATCATTTTGTCAACATCGATTTGAAATGGATATCTTAGTTTTCTTGAGTTGTGGCTTTGATGGATTTAAGATCTGTGCTTCTTGATTAGCTTCAATGTAAGCGATCTGACCCTAATGTAATCCTTTAGTCTAGTTTTAGTGGAGCTAATCCGACCCTACCTAGAAACCATTTTTTGTTCTGGTATAGCTTATTCGCTTGAAGCAACTCAACACTACATTGTTTGGTAAGGAAGAAATCTTTGTGGTAAAGTTCAACATCTATCCTTTTTCTCAAGCTAGCAAAGGATTATCTATGAAGGAGTCCCTTAAAAATTCTACCTAAAGTTGACATCTGAGGCTTTCTATGCACTGCAACTTATTGAGGCGACAGTCTGAGGAACTAGGTGACTCTCTAAGAAAGTGCAGAGATTCATTCAAGGACAATCTGAACTTAATGTGGACAACAAAGATGTAAAAGTGTTGAGGTTGGTCTACAGATAACAAAGGCACATCAAGGATGATTGTTTTAGACAAATTAAGGGTGCAGCGAAGTGAGCAAAACTCCTTTGAACTTACTCAGTGACGCATTGAGATTTTGTTTGTAGACCACAAGGCCACAGTCACGGGCCATAGGGTTGCAGAACAAAAAAGCTTGGCCCTCTTCCAATTTCGAAATCTCTCACTGTGGTTGCTACTGTCAATCTCTGCTCTCAAAACTAAAGCAATCTCCCACCAATGACCTTCTAACTGAAGATACAATCCAACTCCTGTGGAAATAAATCCTTCCCTGCACGAGCTTCCCCTGAATTCCCTATATGTTGGTGAAGTCCCCCACGCCAACAAAGAATCATTTAAATCCAATGGAAGGTCGGAATGATCTCCCCTTGTCGAACCGAGCTCACTCCCAAGGGTAGTTAAACTGTCAAGTATTGTGATGCCAAGATCCCATGTCCATCGCGAGAAAGAAGTATCCTACCAACCCTGCAACACTCTAGTCATGACTAATTGTCTAACATGATCATATTAGAGCCTAATCTCCTGCAGCTATCGACCATAATATATCTGATGATCGAGCCTATGCCCAACTTGCCAAGGGGACTCAATCCTGAACAACCACCTGCCTCGCCATACAATGAAAACCTCGGTGATCCCCCATGTGTCAAACTGATAATGAATTGGATTGTCAGCTATCGTGATCGTACTCACAAAGTAATGGATTGTCCTCCACATCAACTGGATCCTTGAATCCCATGACCATACTGGAGGTCAACCACTCCCAATTCTCACTACATACCATTGTGATATGCTACTAGTTGTTGGGAGCCATTTGTGCCTCATGTCTGACTCCTATATGTATCCAATAGGTAGGCACCGAGCATCAAGCGCTTGTCCCATTAATGACCAACTGCTCTATGCACAAACCAATGTCAATCAAAATTGCAAAATTAATTTAATTGGGGACATTACGGAGATGCAATGCAGGCGCAACGCAAAGGCAGCACAGTGCTTCAAAGGAGCTCTGTAGTTTTGCTTGGAGGCAGACGCAATTCAGTGCTAGAAGCCGGAGAGATTTTCCAGAGGCCAGGAAGGTCACCTATCCAGACAACAGTTGAGCAATAAGCGAGAGAGACGTTGTTCCTAGCTATGGGACGCAGTATTACGTAGGCTGACACAGTGACTACACATAGGCAACGCAAAGCACCTCATTTTGAGCCAAGGTCAGTGTCGAATCACCAATCGCAATGAGATTTTTCTCACTAGTCTCTATTGTTAGATTTTATATGTATGGTTTGCAAGATTTTAGAGCAATCATAGATTTGTACTCAAATTTACTACTGCATAATATACAAACCCTCAGTTGTTACACCAGTTTTCCCGAGTTGGGTTTTTCAGAGACTTAGTCCAAAAAAAAACAATGTTGTTTGTGAGTGTGCATCTATCTTTCGAGCACTATTTTCTTTCGCATTATTTTTTATTTCTTAAGGTTGTAGTGTATGGGTTTCGATATTTACTGTAGAACACAAAATATATACCAAATTATATCCAAGCAGTGAGGTGGCGTGAATTGGTCTCGTAGCCCCATAGAGCTACTGATGGGCAGGATTCATGAGGTGTCCACCTCTTGGATCAATACCTTGCTACGGGAGCCCATATCTGTAGTAGCAAGATGGACCAGTGACAATTGGTTCAATCATGTGCCAGAGAGACAGATGCAATAGCTAGTAGCGGTCTGAGACTGAGCAACGCAAATAACATTTGGCAGCAGTGCAGATGGCACAATCCAGAGTTTGCAACAGTGCAAAGGCTTCAGTGACAACGCAGGGACTAGCAACAATTAGGACTCGGTGACAAAGGCATCAGAGTGAACACGATCGGTTCAGTATGATGGACAGTTCTCATCTGCAAATGTTGCAGTTGCAACAGCAATGGATGAGAGACATTGCAAATGTTGCAGTGGTAGCAGCATCAAAGTTACAGTGCAAATGCAGTAGTTAGCAACAATTCAGCAAGGTCAGTAGCAACACCGATGCAGTGCATATCAGCGTTGCGCAGTTGTTGGTGGTTAGCAGTAGCCAGGCATCAGCAACGCAGCAGGAGATGGTGCAAAAGTAGTGTATTGCAATGGCAGTAGTAGAACACTTTACTCGCTAAGAAGGAGTGTTAGTTTCTTGTAGCATTGGATGTGTTCTAGCCTTGAGATTTTGCAGAGAGGTTAGAATACATGAATTCTCCAATACCCAGAAATTGTTTCTGGAAATTCCACCTAGAGACGACTTTATAAAAATAATTAATCAATTTTTAATATTTCCTAAGTCTAAACTTGGGAAATATGATTAATAAAAGGTATTAATTAAGTCAGGTGTGAATCTTCTAGAAAAAAACATGGATCGACTCCTATTTAATCTTAGCCACCGATTAATATTTAATTGTGGTTGTTGATGTCTCAACAAAAGATTATAAGAAGGAACTCAATGGGGCTGGGAGAAAACACTTGCAAAGATCGAATTCACTGGCAAATCGATTTCCTGAGTAGTAGCACTGAGTGCCGGAGAGAGAGATAGTGAGCTCATTGCAGTGACAGAAGGGCAGGGATAATAAGACCGGAGGAAGATGTCCAAATCTGGTGAGTGCACAGCAGAGAGGTAGTGAGTGCCATAGAGAGGCAGCACAAAGAGCACACAAAGGCAGTGCAATGCTTAAGAGGAGATCTGTAGTTTTGCTGAGAGGCAGAGGTGATTCAGTGCCAGTAGCCAGACAGAGCTTCCAAAGCCCAGGAGGGTCCAGTTTCCAGACAGCAGTTGATCAATTAGCGGATGAGACGTTGTTCCTAGTTGTGCGATGCAATACTACGTAGGCTGACGCAAAGGAAGCGCAGAGCAGCTCATCTTGAGCCAAGGTCAGTGTCAAATCACGAGTGGCAGTGAGATTTTTCTCACTCGGCTCTACTGACATATTTTCTCTGTATAGTTTGTTAGATTTTAGAGCAACCATATATTTGTACTCAGACTTACTACAGCATAATATACAAACCCTCGATTGCTACACCGATATTGTCGAGTTGGGTTTTTTCGAGGACTTAGACCAAAAATAACAGTGTTATTTGTGTGTGTGTGTGTGTGTGTGTGTGTGTGTGCATCTATCTTTCTAGCGCTATTTTCTTCCATAGTACTTTTTATATGTGAAGGCTATAGTGTATGGCTTTCAATATTTACCATAAAACATAGTAAATAATTTGGTTAGTTATTTAACAAATAGAAGAAACTTAATCAGTAGTTGCAGTAGGATTCCAATTTGTGAAATTTTCCCAAGTCTCAGCAAGGCAGTCTCTATAGGTTGCAAGTGAAGCCAATACAAGCCTTGGTACACAACAATGACAAGTTGTTTAAGTTATGGCGCAACAAAATGGGACACTTGCACTATATGGCACCGTCAATCCTGAGGGAGATTGTCACTAGTGTCCCAGAGTTCAGTATCAAGTAGTAGGACATGTACAAAGGGTGTGCACTTGGAAATAATGCCAAGGCCGCTTTTCCAAGTAACAAGAGTAGGTCCAAGGGGATCTTGGATCTCATTCATTCAGATGTGTGTGGATCGATGTTAGTGGCACCAGTGTAAGGTGGGCACTACAACATTATGTCACATTTCTAGATGACTATTTTGGGATCTTCTTCATGAAGACCAAGGACGAGATCTTTAGGATTTTTTCAAGAGATCAAGGTTCAAGTGGAGAACCAAACAGAGAAGAGGATCAAGGTCTCGAGGTAGAATATTGGGGGTGAGTACACCTCCAATGACTTCAAAGATATCTTCAAGCAGGCAAGCATTGTGAAATTTCCACAATTACAACTATTGGGTATTATTTGCCTAACTTATGCATTTTATTTCTCTTTTGTGAATTTATATATGACAAATAACGAACAATAGACTATTGCAATCTTCGCAAATAAACATGTTACGGAAAATAAAATATTGAAACTGAGAAAATAATGCTCACACACACATTATGCAAAATCAGGCTAGAGGATCCTTTCTACTGAAAAATCTTTGGACTACAATTGTTTTCGGGAAATATATTTTCCCTCGTTCTCTGGATGAATGGATAAGAAAGCCCAACAAATGGGGGTTAAACACATCAGTTATTTGGAAAGCAACTATTGACTCATTTAAGGTAATCGGTGAGGGTCTCACATGGCAAGTTGGCAATGGGACAAAATTCAAAGTAGGCATTGACCCCTAAGTAGGATGCCTTGAAAATTTCAGTGTTCCTCTGGATCTAGCGGCTTCTCTGAATGAATTGGGGATTACATTTTTACACCAAATCATGGATGAAAGGAGAACTAGTTTCTGGTACTAGGGTTGGAAGACTGCAACACAATTGCATTTAAATGGTGATTATCCTAACATTTGGTAAGAATATGTTGCATCTCTCAAGAGATCGCATATCAGAATTTGCAAAAGAGAAGACTCTCTTTGTTGGGTTCACTAGCGTTATGTTCTTTATACCCCGAAATTCGGCTACAGGTTTCTAATCATATCGGAGATGAGAATTGAACCTATATGGTGGTGGAAGAAGATATGGAAATTGGCTTCCCTCGCAAAATCCAGGTTGTTCCTCTGGTGCCCTATCAGAAACAAAATTCCAAGGGCCCTGGCCAGTGTATCTTGTGTAAAAACAAAAAAGAATCAATTTCACATATGTTTATCACTTGTCCTTTTGCTACCAATCTAGTGGAAAAAACAAATCGCTTTTGAAGCCACAATCTAGAATGGAGAGGCACTTTGTTCGAAGAAGCTCGGAAATCCTGATGGGATTCAGCCCACGAGGATAAGCAATGGAACATCCTATAGTTATATTCCTGGGGTATCCAGCTTGCAGAAAACAACGCCACATTTCATGACTCCACGTCAACACCAACCCTCATTGCATTTGAAATTGCTGCCATATATGCTCTTTTTCCTTCAAAGGATGCATCCCATGTGCCTCAAGCTATTACTGCAGAAGAAATAAATCCTCAAATCCCATGGTCATACTTTAATGGAGCTTTAGATGAAAATGGAGTTTCTAGAGGGGGTTTGATATTGTATATAAGTAACCAACATTGTTTGAAATCAGAAGCTGGCCTGAGCACAAGATCTAACAATTTTGTCGACCTTCTCTCACTAAAACAACTTTTATGTTGGGCTCTGGAAAATAACGTCGCTCTCTTCAAGTTTTTAGAGATTCATTAAATATCATAAATTTGTTCAATGTTATCCAGAGATGTCACTCCCACACTTTGTCTCTTATTCTTGAAGAGATCTATAGTCTAAAACAATCTTTTGATTTCATTTCTTGTTGCCATATAGACAAGGAACAAAATGCAGATGTAGACATCCTTTCTAAAGAAATTTTATAGCAGGATTTTGGAGTATGGTAGATCAATGAGTTCCTCAATGGGGTTGTCTAGACATATCAACACCTTCCTTTCACAGATTTGTGATCTTCTGATTATAAATTGTTATATTTTGTATGTGTTTTTTGGATAACTTATATGGCAGCAACCTTATAAACTGGTAGTCACCCTTTTCAAGTTTTAATTAGGCAAATTATGGACAAACTTCCCCAGAAGTTTCTTCTTTATTTTTCAGGAGGATGGTTTAGCTTTGAACATATGATGATCACAGGGTTGGTTATAAATTTGTTTGAGTTCAATTTTGCTATCCTTTTTTCGAATTATCAGGTTGAATGCTACAGGCATGTACACTGTAACTTTTTAAAATATTAATAAAAAGTTGTGATTTTTCTGCGGAACAGAACATTAAAAAAAATGCAAACACACACAATAAATATGACACCAATATTTTCGGACAATCATCCCTACAAAAAACCTAAAGGAAAAACCAATGCAACAAATGAGAGTTTTATTATTCTTAATCTTCAATGATTTAAGAGTACAATAATCGGCTTGCCTGATACTGGCAAAGCTTCGTCAAATACTAATATCCACTGAAAAAATAAATTGGGGATTCAAAATCTCACTCTACAACTTGATCCAACCTCTCCTAGCAAACTTGTACTCTCTCTGGCTACTCGCACTACCTGCGAGAACGTGCACTGCCTGCTTCTAGAAATTTACACAACGTCTAGGAATTCATCCCTACAAGTAAATTTGCCTCTAATACTTTGCTTGGCCAACTCACTCTACCTTCAGGAAATAGATCTAGCATTGGCACTCTGAAACAATCTCCTGATTGCCACCCGCACTGCTAAACTAGCTACTCACACTAGTTAAATATGGCCTCCTCTTCTGCAGATAAATCGACCTCCTTTCCGACTTTGGATACTGGAAATCGCTGTGGAAATTTTCTCTAGAAAATTTCCTCCCAAATCCTTATTGAAATGTTGATGCTCGGTGTCTCCATAGCTTCAAATGCGCCCTTACGAAATCATTGCAACTACGTAAGTCAAACTGCTCAAATGTTTTGTGTCTTGTGTGTCTCTTCTCCAAACCCCATTGACTTGCTCTTATAATCTTCTATTGAGCAACCAACAGCCATGATCACATTCTCAATCGATGGATAAGATCATTTTGACTCCATTAAATACCTTTTTCAGAAGTCCCTAGAGCAAAATATATTTCCCTCAATTAATGTAATTTAATTAACCAGTTTTCCTAAGTTAGACTTAGAAAATGTTTAATTATTACCTAATTAATCTAATTGAGGTGTTTCTAAGGATTTTCTTGTGAAATATTTTCTTGGTTTTAAAGATCTTGTGTTCCTTAGCCTCTTAGACACCATAGACACTAGAACACTTGTTCGTTGCTACCAAAAACTAGCACTCCCTCTTAGCAAGGAAAGTGTTCTCCACTACTCCCATCTTATCCGTGAAGAAGATAAACTTTTCCTTACCCAAGGCCTTCGTGAGTATATCTGCAACCTGCTGATCTGTGGGAACATGTTGTAGCCGAATTGATCCACGTTGGTGTCTAACATATGTGATGCAACTAGTTGCCATGAATTAGAAAACCTCTCATAAATTTCATTTCTTTACTTCTGTTAGTTGATCTTCCCCCCTGAAAGCAACTTTAACCCTCCAAATCAATTCATCCTCCTTATAAGACCCAGAACTGACTCAGCAACTGTGTTCTGGAAACTAATTTTGTCCTCTCCAGCAAATTCAGATTGTTTGAAATAACCACGACCTCCACTACAATAGCGAGCCAGACACTAAGAAATGATTCTCCTCTAGAAATCGATTTAACTAGCAAAGGACCTTGTTGCCTTGACAACTCCCTCTACCTTAGTCAATTCACACTACTGGAGAGACTACATTCTCCCTGGAGCAACTCTCACTCCTAGTCTATAAATAAAACGATCTCCATCTGCCATTGAGAAACTGGAAATCTTTGTGAAGCAAATCCTTCCACAATCATTGTCCACCATGCAATTGTTGTTTTTCCACGATACTAGAGTCTACGTTAGAATCTTACAATCATTGACGCTACCAATCCAACTATCACAGCAAACTACTTTGCACAACAAAACAATAAAAAGTAGTAAATCAACATGTGCACAAATATAGACAATTTTTTACAATTTTTAACTGCCCAACTTCATTATATTAACAAACTGATAATACAATTATCTAGGGCTCCTGTACCATGGATAATGGCCCTCATAAATCCATTAATACAAGACAACAACTATGACAACCAATCTGCCCAAGCAAGATACAATCTAACCTACTTGTTGATGGTGGCCACAAACGGTGCTTTCAGTCCACGTACCATGAACACATTTGTCTGGTCCTTCAGCTACGATTTGTAGCAACTCCAACCTGCCTCGATCAATGAACCAACTCCATTAGGTCACTTAACAAGACTCCAATTTCCCTCTAGCTCATTGTTAGTCCTTCAATGCCTCAACATATCGAGACTCTTGTCCAATTGTTCACAACTACGTTTGTGAACAACTCTCAACTGCCCACTGGTTCTCCTCAGCTCCTTTGGGACTTCTTGCACACTAACTGCTCCTTACTCCTTCAACAACACAACTCTTAGGGACTTTCTTCTCAATATTGTCTTCCTTTGTTGCCCGATGAAGACACACTTAGGGCACGGAGGGTTGCCACCTATCACTGTCAAAAGTCCTTCTCCAACAATGAACTTGGGCTGATGTGATCTAATCCCTTAACCTCCTTTCTTCATCCTTCAGGAATCAGTCTTGAGCTCGCCTAATTTTGCCTCTTCTGATAGTCCTCTTAGTCCTTCAAGAAATTGTACTTCAATCTTGGAGCGAGCCACTACAACCCTCTGAGCTCTTCTTATTTTGGCTACTCCAATTGTCCTACACTAGGACAACATCCACTAGCAAATCACATCAACTCAAGAAGACAACATACCATGTTCTGCAACCTTATGTTGCTCTCCTTGAGCTTGGCACATGTGCAACTACTAATGATGTATTTGCTATTAGGATGATCTAACCATTGTTGAAACTAGGACTGCTCAACCACCTAGCAACACATCAACTAAAAGAGCACTTACCTCTGATTTGAGGACTCCTACTACCTCCAAGCTCGGTTCATGTGCTACAGTAGACCTGAAATATTTCGTCTGGTTAGGGCACCATACCAGCCCTTAACCAACTCACAAACAACCACAAACACTTCGTTGTCCCTTGCCAATACTCTTGTCCTCCTTTGTTGCTACACAAGTCACTCTAGGACATTGTTACAATCATGTTTTGATAGTAGACCAACCCTATCTTAGGGATCGATCCTTGTAGTTGCTCTAAAAATTTCAGGTTTGTTCAAAGCAGAGACAACTCTCAATGCATGCATAAAAGTTATAGAGAACTCAGTTGGGCTCCTCTTGCAATTCAAACCTGTCCAAAACACAAGAATGTAGCAAAAACTCACTCAGCCCTATCCTTTCCTTGTTGTGGTCGCCTCAGATGCTCATTACTTATGATGATTGCATTCGAGTTGATGAGAAATGACGCTCCTCCTCACTTCTATTTATACAAATCATTAGGGTGTGAAACAACAAGCCCTTGGGGCATATTACTAAGTCAAAGTCAACTTAAACTTTGTTGCACAAGCCCACATAAAACTTCAAAAACTATTTTGTCCATTTTTACAAGGCCTTTTACAGTGCTTTGAGTTGCTCATTGTTCATTTAAGAATGCCCTGTGACCAAGGTAACTTGCACCAGAACACTCAAGAAGATGCCCAAACTCGCCTTCCTTCCCTTCGTCTTGGCTGCCTCAAACCTGCGATATTTCAAAGATGATTCTTAATATGATTTGCACTTGGATGTGTGTAAATGAGGTCTCACATCTCCTTTATTTATATGATATCTTGTGGCAATGTCGAGCCCAACCTTGGGATTTCCTTAAGTCAAGTTGACCCTTCTATAGTACCACTTTTACACACTCATATAAATAAAAATTAATATCTCTCTTTGTAGGCCTATGATCTTGGTGTTATTCACGTCCCATAGTTCCTTTTAGGGTCCTCTATGATCTCCAAGAATCAAACCAACAAAATTCTACAAGGTTTTCACCCCACACCTTTGGGTACCAAACCGCCACCTTGGGTTCTAAGCCCACAAACCACTTTTGTGGTGACCATTCCTCCAAACCCCAAACCCTAGGGCTTGGAGTACCCACCAAGTTACAAACCTCAACAATTATCATAGTATCACTCTGATTCATCTACTACATGTTGTAGTTGAACCGATTTGAGCTTCCACTACATTACTTTGATCTCACATTGTTGATGCACCTACACTATTGTTATCACTGCAATAGGGTGTCTCGATCTCTCACTGAAAAATAGCTGAGAAATCTCTTTTCCTTCCAACTAATCAACTCGTCCTGCTCCTGACTACTCGCACTAGCTAACTAGACTGCGCAGCACTACTTTGGGAAATTCGATCTTTCCTCCGGAAAATCTTTCAAGCAGTGACTTTGCCTCCTGTTGCTCACTAAAGCTACTCACTCTTCCTCCGAATCACCTCCCAGCACTAGCACACAATCTATAGCCTTTGTAAGACATAACTCGTGCTGGCAATTCGCAATGCGTGCTTCGACCTTCTCTGCTAGAAATTTCGACCTTCCCTTCTGTCGTTGGACAGTTGGAGTCTCTCTGACTTGAATTGTGCCTTTCTTTTTGCAACCAACCAATTTACACATCCTCTCTACTACTTTAATACTTGAGCTCCTGTAGCAAAGGTAATGATCCGATAGACGAATCACATACACAACAACTGAATTTGATCTACTGAATAAGCCCTCTTGGCTATGCTCTAGATCTCCTAGTTGCGCCTTCCTCGCACCATGCCCTCCCTGGCACACTAGAGTCTCATATGCCTCCTCCGAAGTCTTGTGTTGCTATAAGTGTGAATTTATCCTCCAACCTGGACAATAAATCCTCTAATTATGTAGAAGTTGTTGTCTGTTTCCCCTTCTTGTCCTTCTTCAGCTGAAGACATTGGCTGACATAGTGACCAAGTTCACCACAATCATAACACTTGACCTTCAAGCCCTCCTCATTTTCTCTTTTCAAGTCTTGTCCATTGTTGGGATCCTTCTCTTTACCTTTTTCTGCAAGAGCGACATTTTCTTACTCTTTCACCTTTTGTCCCTTGCCACTGTTGTTGGTAATGCCTTCAACCAATCTAAGCCTCAACTCCTCCTAAGTGAAATCACTAAATAGGCGCTCCCATCTTGGAAGTGTCTCGCGTAGAAATCACATGCACGAATGTGAGCCATTCATAAACCCATTGAGTGTTATATGCACTAGCTAGTGATATGTTGGCTTCTCTCCAACTACAGCAATTTCATCTATGACAAACTGAATCCTAGTGAGACAAGAGGTTACATCTGTTGAGAAATGCAACTAATTTCGATCTTCATAATTGTTCTACTCATTTCAATGTGTATCCTATGTAACAAACAAGAAAAGAAGAAAGAAAAATATTATTGTTAAAGCATGGGTTTCATGCTCATTTTTTATGGTCTTTTAGGTAAAAGCATGTTCTTCGTGCTTCTAGGATTTGTTAGGTCTTAGGATTTATTGTCATCAGTTAATGGAGTCAACATCATGTATATAAGACCTACCAAGCAATTTGTAATTATAAAAGGAATTATGTTTGCGTCAAGAAAGTCCAAGGAATCTCCAAGAGTACAAGTCGGCCTAAAGGAGGGAATCTGACCCCTTGACAAGGATATATAAAGGAGCAGTTCAACTTCATTTGAGACATACTCACTCACAAATTTGCTCCACAAGAAAGAGTTTGATATGTATCTGTGAAAGGTAAAAAAACAAGAGTGGAGGTCTAAAAGAAGTTGGAGGATGAAATTTCTTGTTTTGGGGCTCTATCTCACACGTGCAAAATTCTAGGGTTTCTGGGTTGCAGAAACAGGCTGAAGTTGCAGGTTTGACTTGTAGTAGGACGAAGTGCAAAATTTGGTAGCTGGAAGAGGGAAACCCTTGATCTTGACCTCGTTGACCTTAGAGAGTTGACTTGCTCTAAGTAGGTCTCAAGAAGAGGGAATATTAGGGTTTCCAAGAAGCTGCAACTTGCAAGGACAAAGTTGTTGGGTCGATGTTATACGTCGAGTAGCAATGTTGTAGTTGGCAACTCGAAGTTGCAAGGCGTAGCAATTTGGCCCAAAATAAAGGAAGGACTTGAAAAAGGTTCGACTTGGTACTAGGAGAAGGACATGGTCTAGGGATTGGATTTTTGTATCACATCTAAAGCAAATTCTAAGAGGAGAATTTTTTTTGGGTTTTCCCCTTCGAGGGGTTTTGCTCTGGCTAAAAGCCTATATATGTGTCCTCTTTTGTTACTGTTATTGTTCTTGACATTGTTTGATGAAAGATCTAACTAGAGAAGAAAAAGAAGATAACTAATGATTCACAAGCGTTATCAAGGTTAAGGAAAATAAGATATAATAGATGTCACTTTACATTTTCTAACAACATCCTTCGCCTTGTTCATCTTGACGATTCTCAACTTTTCTTTGAGGATCATTTTTTGGTTCTCTAACGAATCCCGATATAGCTTGACGATGGCATCCCACATCTCCTTCGTTGTTCCTTTCTCTGCCATATGAGGAAGCATGTGATCGTTGACTCCATCAAAAATCATCCTCTTAGCCTTGGTATTGTCCCCTCTTATAATCATGAAACTGGAGGGGAAATGTTGGTACAGCAATAGGTGTTGTAGCAAACTCCTTCAGGCCATGCTAGTCCAATAGAAACAACATCCTAGCCTCCTAGATGCCAAAAGTTGGAGGCTCCATCCAACCTGTCTTCATCTCTCAATCCTACTTAGATCTGCGAGGAAGCACCCCCCCACCCCTCTCCCCCTCCTCGAATCTGCTCCTGAAGCGCGCTCTACTCAAGAGCAGATTCAGAGCGCCTAAAAGAATTTATGCTCCTTGGTTTTTCGAGAGGGAATCGAGGAGCGATTGCTCTCTTTCGCTCCCGGAGCGATTTTTTTAAGTCGAGAGTGATGGGGAGCGATCACTCCCCACTTATCATGACTTTAAAAATCACTCACCTTGGCCAAATATCACGCAGCTTGCTTTTGGAGGGAGGAGAGGGGCCAAAAGAATTAAAAGGGCTCCTCTCCTCCTACAATGCACAATTTGCTTATTGAGAGAGAAAGAGAGGGCTTTAGGAATGGGAGCTTGTGTTGACAAGGAAGATTGAGAGGGTTGCTTGGGAGCTTGAGAAGCTTGCAAGGGAGATTGGAGCTTGGGATTGAAGGCACCATTGGATAGTTAAAGAGATAGGCTTTAGACTTTAATCTAGCATTTGTGTTTTTTATATGTTCATTGTTAAATGAGAGATGTACTCTTCTCTCTTTCCCATTCCCATTCCATTTTATTGCAAACAAGAAACTATAACTCCACCAAAGTTCAAAACTTCAAACATCATGGCTATATGGATTGGCCTTCTCTTGATGTTGTTTCCCTTTTTGGTTATGATGGTGTTGGGGAGCAACAGGAGTGATGAAGAGGATGAAGAAGTGGATAGTTGTGGATTTTAAAACTCTAAAGAGGAGGAGTACCAAGAGGAAGAGGTGGAGGAGGATAATGAATGGAGATGATGAGAGCCAAAAACCAAAGTAGACCAAACCCCCTTGTGGAAATATGTTACTAGGCTTTCAAGAGGGAAAGCAAGGTGGAACCACTAAATTTACATGCCCCAATTGCAAAATCACTTACACATGTTCATACTAATGTGCCAGAAAGCATCTCAAAGCGTCTCTGTGGAAAAATGGCATGGGATAGAAATAAACAAATAGGAATCAAAACTTGTGGAAGTGGGTGACAACAACAAAGAGCCAAGTACATAAGGGAAGAGGAGTAAGCCCAACACAAATCTAAAAGATCAAAGGGTGACTTTGAACATGACACCACTAGCCCACAATCACATAGACTAAGAACTCCATCAGCATCCACCCATGTTAGTGGATAGGGAGGCACAAGCACAGACATCCCTTTAAGGCATGGAACCATATCAGATTTCCTTGATCAAGGATGTAGGGATGATGTGTAGGCAGAAAAATATTGGTTTCTCTATGCATGTGGGATACCATTCAATGTTCTTCGTTCACGTTATTGGCATGAAATGGTTGTTGCCATCAATGATGCCCCTAAAGGTTACAAGAGCCCTGGGTATAACAAGGCAAGAACCGTGGGACTTATTCATGAAAAAGCCAAAATAACACATGCTTTGGGTACAATGACAAATTCTTGGAATGGCTATGGGGCATTCACTGTATTTTATGGTTGGCCAAATGTAAAATGCAAGCCATTGATAAGTGTTCTTGGTGTGTCTGTTAGTGGTGTAACCTTCCTTTCAGCATATGGTTACTCAAAAAAGTTCAAGACCTCCATCAACATTGCAGAACCATTACTTCAAACAATTGAAAGTATTGGGCCATACAATGTCATCCAAGTCATCACTGATAATGCTTCTAATTGTAATGCAGCAGAAGCAATCATTGAGGATAAATACCCCAACATATTTTGGTCTCAGTGTGTGGTTCACACAATGAACCTTTTGATGCATGATATTATTAAGAACAAACAACCTCAATACAAATACATTGCTGATTTGTATAATAAAGTCAAGAGAATGATAAAATTTATTACCAATAGCAAATACCCATGGCATTTTCCACAGTCACTCGAGGTTGGAGATGTTGAAGATTGTAAAGACTAGATTTGCTTTCTCTTACCTCACCTTCAAACGTCTTTCTAAGGTAAGAGAGTCACTAGCTAGCACGGTATCAAGTCAACATTGGCAAGTATTAAAGGACAAGGCTCCAACCTCACTTGACAGGGAAGATTTTCAAGAGGTGGAGGACGCCGCTCTTGATGGTCTGTTTTGGGCATGTGTGAGGGATGTTTTGCAATACACTAAGCCCATTTATAGCATGATTTGTTTTGCAGATACAAATGCACCAATGATTGGGGAGGTGTACCAGCAGATGGATAACATGTTGGGGCAAATAAAAGATATTCTTCAACAAAAAGATACCAACTTGTAAGCTATTATTTACAATTTTGTGTGTGCACAATGGGATAAACTTAATGTTCCACTATATGTATGGGCATATATCCTTATGCCAAAATACTACTCTCCATCTTGGTTGGGAAAACTTGCACCTGGGGGTGGGGTTACGACCAAGCCCCATACAGATCTAGAGGTACAAAATGTGTATATGAGAACATTAGACAAGTTGGTCCCTGACAGCGAGGAGTGTGCTAGAATGCATCTTGAATTATGCAAATACTTCACTAGCACTAGAGTGTTTGGTTCGTTGCATGCAATGGAAGATAGGAATACGTTGGATGTTGTCACATGGTAGAACATGTATGGCGAACAAGGACTTTTGGAAAAATGGGCAAAAAGAGTGCTTTCACAAGTTGTAAATACTTCTGCAGAGAGGTATTGGACCACCTATAGCTTCATCCATAATGTGAGAAGAAATAGCCTCAATGAAAAGCAAGCAGAAAGCTTGGTTTTTGTGCACTACAACCTGAGGATGTTGACACATTATTGTGACCGAGCTCGTGATGATACATCATATGTGAGTTGGGACAACAACCCAAAGAAAGATAATTTGGAAATAGAATTCTACATCTAGAAGAATTAGAAACAGAACTTTTGAAAGATGAAGATGAAACAACAACAACAGCCATGCCACCTCCATCATCTAGTAGCAATTCTCGAGTTCCACAAGCTTTGCCTTTGATACCGCCAACGCTATCTACATCTTGACGTGGAGGTCATGTGCCTTCTGATTATGGTTTTGGACATGGTCGTCTAACTATGCAAGAGGATACTCCCAACAGACCACCACGAAATTCTTAGAAATTAAACAGTTCTCGTTGCAAGAGCCAGAGAAAGCAATAGATAATAGATTTACTTATATTTTCTAGTTTCTAGTAGTTTTTATAATTGTTGACTCTTTCATATTTATTATGATATTTTTCATAAAAAATATATGACAATTTAAGTTTGAAGTTTGAAGTTGGCAATAATAACTCATTGGTAATGAATTATGAATATGATGCTTCGTAAAAGTTGAAGGTTGAAACATTTCATTTCATGTTGGATATTCTTTGTGATAGTTTGGTTACTTGGTAATGGTAATGGTTACAAGTACAACTTTAGTGATCAATGATGATAAATGTTATTATTATATATTAAATTTTGAAAGCTTCAAACTTTAAGAATGATGAATCATGAGACTCGATATCTTGTATGTTACTAACTTCTGGACATGGTTGATGAAGATTATAACTTCTAGATGATTGATGTTATATGGTTCAATCCATGTTCTAATGCTTTTTATATCTAATTCTTCATTATACATGCTTTTGTAGACATAAATGCATCAAAATATATAAAAATATATATTATATAAAAAATCGCTCTCAACCCAAGAGCTTTTGAAAATGTCGCTCCCCACTCCCGCTTCCACTCCCAAGCAACCTTGATCCTGCTACGACCATCTCTGGAAATTCTGCGAACTCGAAGAATCTAGAGAAATTAATAAATTGGGTTATGAAACCCTCGTGCTTTCTCATCCAGGCCTTCATTGATTTCCCCTTGCAAAGCCCTTTTGCGAAAAGCCCTTCCGCACTAGATCTCCTCTACGTTGATTTACCTTGCAAACGCCTTGCGGAAAAACCTTTCCACTAGATATGCTCTTTTGTACGGTAATCTAACTGATTTGCACCAACCTTGCTCTGGCACCATGTGAAATTTCCATGATTGCAGCTATATTAGGTATTATTCTCCTAACTTATGCAGTTTATGTCTTCTGTAAATTTATTAACAGAGAAATAACGAACAATCCAATACTGTAATCTTCACAAACAAAAACGTTGTGGAAAATAAAATAACGAAACTTAGAAAATAATGCACACACATAATAAATCTGACGCCAATATTTTTAGACAATCATCCTTGGAAAAACGCCAAAGCGAAAACCAGTGCAACATATGAGGGTTTTATTGTTATTAATCTTCAACAATTTGAGAGTACAATAATATGTTTGCCTGATATTGGCAAAGCTCCAACAAATATTGATCTCCACTAATAAAAGTAACTGGAGATTTAAAATCTCCCTTTGCAACTCAATCTGGACTTTCCAACCAAACTCGTACTCTCTCTAGCTACTCGCACTGCCTATCAGAATGCGCAATGCCTGCTTCTAGAAATTTGCACTACTCTGGGAATTCAACCCTGCAAGTAATTCTGCCTTTGGTATTTTTCTTAGCCCACTCACTCTACCTCTGGTACTTTTCTTGGCCCACTCACTCTAACTCTGGTACTTTGCTTAGCCCCGCTCACTCTGCCTTTGAATGATAGATCCAACACTAGCACTTTGAAACAAGCTCCTCTTTACCACTTGCACTGCTAAACTAGCTACTCACACTAGTTGAAAACGACCTCCTCTTCTGTAGATAAATCCACCTCCTTCCTGCCTCTCGAAACTGGAAACCACTGTGGAAATTTTCTACGGAAAATATTCTTCCAAATCCCTTTTGAAACGTCGCTGGTCAGTGTCTCCCTATTTTCAATTGTGTGTTGTTGAATCACTGTAATTGGGTAGGTCAAACCGCTCATATTCTTTGTGCCTGGTGTGTCTCTCCAAACCCCATCTCAATCGTTTGCTAAGATCATCTTGACTCCATCAAAGGACTTTTTTGAAAGTCTCTAGAGCAAAATCAATTTCCCTCAATTAATTTAATTTAATTAACCAGTTTTCCTACGTTAGACTTAGGAAATTTTTAATTATTGGTTAATTAAATCTTATTTAGGTGTTTCTAAGGCTTTCCTTGTGAAACCTTTTCTGGGTTTTGGAGATCTCTTGTTCCTTTGCCTCTTAGACACCATAGAGACTAGAACACGTGTGTTCCTACCAAAAAATAACAAGGATCAAGAGGAAGATGACATTCTTGTACAACCCTCAAGGAAGACCTAGGATCCAAGAATTATCATGAGCCACTTCCAATGACATAGAATGAGTAGCAAGAAGCTATGAAGGATGACTAGGTGTCAGACTTCAGGTTAGGAGTCATCAGCAACACCTCCTACTAGTTTTGTCAAGAGACCTCAACGGTTTGAGCAAACACTAAAATTTAAGGGATGCTCAGGAGCATATGGACGCTCCTAGGAGCATATTCAAGGTTGGCAAACCTTTGAGGAAATTTCCAAACTACATGGCACTTATGTGTAACATTGTTGATTCGAAGCCTTCCAGATTTCAGGAGGTAGAAGAACAGCAAGTTTGCATATAGTAGCATAGAGAACTACAAAGAGACATTTGTGGAGAGAGGGTTCTCCCAAAAAGAGGGAGGGGAATATGAGGAGACATGTGCTTCAGTCGTCAAATCTAAGTCCCTGGGAGTTGTCTTATTTGTTACTTCAGTCATAAGGTGGAGGATACGTTAGATGGATGTGATGACAACATTCCTCAATGGAGTGACTGAGGAAGGGGTGTATATAAAGCAATGCATAAGCATTGAGGTACATGGGAGGGAGTTTCGTGTACTCAAGAAAGCCTTATATAGAGTTGAGTAAGCACCTAGGCTATGGTACTCAAAGATTGATGGGTATTTACTAAGCAAGGGTTTCACCAAGAGTGAGATGGATCCAAACTTGTATTTTACATTTGTTGGAGATGATCCACTCATCTCAATGCTATACATGGATGATTTGTTTCTCACAAGTGCAGAGAGGCTCATAGCAAGGTGCAAGGCAGGTCTAGCTACAAAGTTACATATGAAGGGCATTGGGTTGATCCATTATTTCTTCGGGTTAGAGGTATGTAAAAGGTCATGTGAGATCTTTCGTATAGTCAGGGAATGTATACAATTAAGATCTTGAGGAAATTCAAGATGAGTATTTTAGACCTATGGCTACACCTATGATCACTAACCTAAAGGTCTTCACTTCAGATTCAAACTTGGTAGATCCCTGGTTGTACAGACAATAGATGGGGTCCTTGATGTATTTGATCAACACAAAGCCAAATATCTATTTGGTCGTTAACACCTTGAGGCGAGTTGATGGCAAAGCTGAGGCAAGTGCATTGGCTAGCAGTGAAGCATGTGTTGAGGTACTTAAGAGGTATAGTGGAGTATTATTTGAAGTATTTTTTGCAACATAGTACATACCCATTAAAAAAGGACCATTGAACTATGACAATGTTGGATCTATAATATTCAAAACCAGAACCAATGATTAGGATAGTCCACCTATCAAAGCGGTTTTTGAACTGGAATCGGAAAAATAGGACTAGTCAGATCTCAATGAACTAATCTTTAAAAAAGTACATGAAATAATTAACTCTTAATGAAAAAAACTATTTTTAAGATCTAATACCATGATTACAAACCAATAGTGACAAAATATACAAAATTTGGATATAGAAATTGGATAAAATGTGTCTCTCTTTTGTACTAACCAACTTATAACACTTTTTAGTGGGGCCTAGAA
The DNA here is from genome assembly GCA_034641835.2 of Pinus albicaulis. NCBI lineage: Eukaryota > Viridiplantae > Streptophyta > Pinopsida > Pinales > Pinaceae > Pinus > Pinus albicaulis. Next base: position 728,959,999 of record CM076573.1, on the reverse strand, counting down.
GGCAACTTAACCAGAGGGAAAAACAAAATGAAATGAGAACCGAACTTCGCACCAAGCATTACAACTTCACAACAAGCTTTCGTGGGAAGGTCAAAATTAATCAAATAGAACATGACCAAATCAAATAATAGGCCTGGGCAAAATTTATCCCAAACAAATTTCTGCAGTTGTAAAGCTAATTGCGCCAGGTTTGCATAGATTATGGGTGACCGAGAGTAAAACATATTGCTCAATCCAAATGAGCACCTTTCCTATCTTTGAAAGATAAGATATCATAAAAGGCTAATGCAAATAGGCTCATGAAGACAGTATCAAAACCTAAGTAATTTATGGGAAAAACAAAACAAAAATTATAATAAATGGACAAAAGAAAATGTTCTAATGTTGTGAATATCACAATCGGGATTAAATCGATGAGGGTTCGATATCGAAAATAATTGTAAAAATCGGGAAAATATCAGTAAAAATTGGCAAAAAAACAGCAAATACAAAAATATTCATTTTTTTAAATCAGTGAGGGTTCAAAATCGAAAATATCATGTCTAGTGCTACATCACACATAACAGTGATCATGTCATGAATATTAAGTCTTAAGTCCCAACTCAGCCTCAAAATATGAACAAAAAATATAATAATGTATCTCATATCATGAGTCATAATGTCATATACAATGAAATGAACCAAATAACTAATATTATTGATTTCCTCTGCCCCTGTTGTTAGCCTTTAGATGAAGAAGTCGATGGGGCTGGCAGTGGACTCTGTTGTGCTCTAGAAGCTGAAGAACTAGGAGCTATAGGTTGTAGACCACGACCTCTACCTGTGACAGGGATAGGTGGCGTCCCCTGCACCTTCTGTTGCTCCTCCTCTTCCTCTACCCCCTCCACTATCTCCTTCTCTAACCAATCAGAGGCCGACTCCATTATAGGCCTCTCGGCCTCAACCCTCCATGCAACAGTGGTGTCAATCTCATCCAACGAGATGGCCTCCACATCAAGTGTCCTCTCAAGTTGCCTCATCCACAATCGAACAATGCAGTAGACGTAAACCATGTCATTAAGTCGTTGGGACTCCAATTTGTACAAGGGTCATAAATTAATAAATTAATAATTATAAAAATGTATTATTTAATGAATTCAAAAATTAAATGGAATATTTTAACATGTTGCATTTCTTGGTGTGTATTTTTTCAAATACACTCTAGTTGTGCTCGCTGTTGAGATTTTGAGTGTTGGGGTAGCTTCTGATGTGCTCTAGCTCCCAAACTTTGTGGAGAGACTAGAGTACATGAGATCTCCAAGACCCAAAAAAGGGATTTGAGAAATTCTATCCAGTTTAAGAGAAAATTAATTAATTAATATTTTTAATTAAGGACCCTAACTCTAACTTAGGAAAATTGAAATATTAAAGGTAATTAATTTAAATATGTAATGGAAATGACTTAAGTCACACGAATCAAGCTTTCTTTTAATCTTAGCCGTCGATTCAAGATTAGATCACAACCGTTGGTTTCCCAACGAGAAAAGTATAAAAGAAATGCTTGGGGTCAGTTGGAGAACACACAGAAGCAGAGCACTGAGACTAAGCTGGAATTCTAAGGCGTGGTTTGCTAAGAATTTCCAGAAGTGTTTCACCTGCAGTGAGGGGTAGTATTGGCTAAGGGGATGATCTAATCCCAGAGCCAACAGTCAGCAAGAGGCACATAAGCAGTAATCAAAGCAGCGCAAAGGGGGCAGCAGCTACGCAGCGCAGACGGCTCCAGTGCCATGCAGGCGCTACGCAGGCCCAGAAAGGGCAATGCAGAGGCAGCAAGAGGCCATTAGGGCTTACACAGGCCCAGCTAGGGCAGCGTAGGGACTACATCACCCAGTCTGGGGTTACCCAGGCCTATCCTGAGCAAAGCAGGGGCACCAACAGGCTACCAAAGCTAACGCAGAAGGCTTCAGAGCAGCAGTGGGGTTTCTGAAGACAGAAAGGGGCTGACTTCTATAAATCCCGTTTGAGGTTGTGAATCAGTCCAGTTTTTCGTCTCTGAAACAAAGGTATTGCTGTAGATTTTTGTATTTCTCTGTCAGGTTAACCAGTAACTTAGTAAGGTACCCAGATTTGTTGTACTTAGAATCTACTTAATAATATAAACCCTCCAGCAGCCAGAAGACAAATTTTTCCACATTAGGTTTTTTGAGGGAAAGTTGTCCAGAAAATCTTGTGTCACTTTGTTTATGTGCATGTATTTAGTTTAGATTTGTATCTATGAAGACAGTTGATATGTTTACTTCGATGTTAATGCTGAAATTTCAGACTAATAACTTGATTAAATAGGAGAAGTATATCCAGATTTAACAATAGGGTTTCTGCATAAGTAATATTCAGAAATTTTCACATGGTATCAGAGCGATTGCAGATCTAGCTGGATCACCAACAAGAAGACTGAAGAATACTTGTTGCAAAAAGCAACAACGAAAGCAGCAACAGTCGCAGAAAGTCGGACAAGAAAAGACAATGTAGCAGCAAAAGGGAGCAGAGCCACGTAGAGGCCAAAGTGACCTAGTCTCCACGCAGACCCACGTACCTACAGTGCAGACGTTGTGCTAGGACTATTTGCTCACACAGAGGCCAACTAGGGTGACGCAATTCTGAAGTTGTTGCTGTTCCAAAGTGTCGGAAGCAATACTGTAGAGCTTCAATAGTTGCTAGTGGGGTTAAATTTCTGAAGGTACAGAAATTAGCCTGAGCACTAGTGGACAAAGAGCAGCAGGAGAACAGCTTCTCCAAGGATTTCCAAAATTGATCACAGGATCGAAGATAGCTGATTCCTTGTGATTTGGCAGACTTCCAAGAGAGGAAGCCAGTTGTCAAAGGGAGCAGAGGGTGCCTTTCTCGCCAAGGGCCCTAAATCCGAGTCTCTAACATAAAGAGAAGAATTAGTTCCAACAGATTTATTGAGAAGATGGCACCTCATGGACTACATGATCAAGATAAGTTGGAGACCCTGTCCAACTTTGCAATCTGGAAGGCCAGAATCCTAGTAGTCATGGAGGCATACAGTCTGAGGGAGCATGCAAACAAAGTCATGGCCACGCCAACCAATGCGAAGCTCCTAGGAGCATGAAGAAGCAGTGGCACACGCCAAGCGCTTCATCATGGACGGTGTCAAAGATCTAGTAGTGCCTCACATAGACGAAATGACAATGGCTCATGATATGTGGGTGGCTTTGACCTCACTATATGAAGGAAGATTCGTCAAGAGGAGAATGCTTCTAGAAAATCAGATGACGTTATTCATGATGGCCAAGGGAGAAGAGATCAAACCCTTCCTTTTCAGATTACACGCAATCAGGGATTAGTTGACTGCCATGGGAATGAAAGTGGAGGATGATGTGATGGTGAGGACTGCACTCAATGCAGTCATGGAGGACTGGGAAACTTTTGTCCAAAGTATCTTGGGCAGAGCGGACCTTCCGAACTAGGACAGTATGTGGGCGATCCTCTGTCAAGAAGAACGTTTTTGATTCATCAAGAGACAGTACAGCACCAGATCAAGTAAGGTAAAGAAGGAAGAGGAAGAAGATGTAGCCTTGGCATCAAAGAGGCAACAAGGGAGGAAGAAGCGTGATCTATCAAAAATGAAGTGTTTCCAGTGCGGCGAACTAGAACATTTCGCCATCAATTGTCCTCAGAAGAAGGACAAGGAATCTTCTACCTCCAAGGCCTCTGTGGTGGACGATGGCTCCTAAGATGACGTAGCCATGAGCACTCATGAACAACGAAAGTGGGGTGACACAGATCTGTAAAGCAACTACAGAGTGTTGGCGGGATCCTTGAGTAGCCCAACTCTTGGATCACATCCACGCTACGAGAGCCTTAAGACAGCAGCGAGACAAGTGGAGCAGTGGGTGGAGAGAGTCACAAATGGAGCAGAGGCAGAGTTGGGTGCTGAGAAGAAGCAACGCAATGCAGATGCAGCAACAGTGTAGCAACGCAGCGCAGAGGGGTTGATGTGACGTCAGCAACTCAGTGCAGACTAGCTTACGCAAAGCAGAGTTGCAGCATCACAGTGGCTTTAGGAAGACGGCACAGAGCAGCAGCCTATGGAGCTTTAGTGATGAGGATGCAGCCCAACTTACTTGTCTGTCAAAGAGTGGGCAAGAATTTTCAGTTGTTTCTCTCAACAGCTGAGCTACAGTGCAGCAATTGGCAGCACAATGTAGTAGATTGAGAGGGAGTTGCAATATAGATGTGGCAGTGACGGTGGCAGTGTCATGGGCAGCAGTACAAGAGAGTAGTGGCAGCGTAGTGATGAAGAGCAGCAGGCCAAGCATCAGCGCAGAGACCCACACCAAAGATCAGTTCAGAACTTCGGGGTGAAGTAGTGTTGTGCTAAAGCACTTTCCTTGCTAAGAGTGAGTGTTGAGATTTCGAGTGTTGAGGTAGCTTATGATGTGCTCTAGCTCCCAAACTTTGTGGAGGGACTAGAGTACGTGAGATCTCCAAGACCCAGAAAGGGATTTGAGAAATTCCATCCAGTTTAAGAGGAAATTAATTAATTAATATCTTTAATTAAGGACCTACGTCCAACTTAGGAAAATTGAAATATTAAAAGTAATTAATTTAAACATGTAATGGAACTGACTTAAGTCACACAGATCAAGCTTTCTTTTAATCTTAGTCGTCGATTCAAGATTAGATCACAGTCTTTGGTTTCCCAACAATAAAAGTATAAAGGAAAGGTTGGGGTCAGTTGGAGAACACACACAAAAGCAGAGCACTGAGACTAAGCTGGAATTCTAGGGTGTGGTTTGCTAAGAATTTTCAGAAGTGTTTCAGTTGTAGTGAGGGGTAGTATTGGCTAAGGGAGCTCTGATCCCAGGGCCAAGAGTCAGCAAGAGGCACAGAAGCAGTAGTCAAAGCAGCGCAGAGGGGGCAATAGCTACGCAGCAATTACACAGCAGTTGCGCAGCACAGAAGGCTTCAGTGCTATGCAAGTGTTACGCAGGCCAAGAAAGGGGGCAGTGCAAAGGTAGCAGGAGGCCATCAGGGCTTATGCATGTCCAGCGAGAGCAACGCAGGGACTGTCACCTAGTCTGGGGTTACCCAAGCCTCTCCTGAGGAGTGCAAGGGCACCAGCATGCTAACAGAGCTAACGCAGAAGGCTTCAGAGAGGTTTCTGAAAACAGAAAGGGGCTGAGTTCTGTAAGTCTCATTTGAGGATGTGAATCAATGTAGTTTTTCGTCTCCGGAACACAGGTATTGCTGCAGATTTTTGTATTTTTTTGTCGGGTTAACCAGTAAGGTACTCAAATTTGATGTACTTAGAATCTACTTAATAATATAAACCCTCCAGCAGCCAAAAGACTAGTTTTCCCGCATTGGGTTTTCCAGGGACAATTGTCCAGAAAATCTTGTGTGTCACTTTGTCTATGTGCATGTATTCAGTTTAGATTTGTATCTATAAAGATTGTTGATGTGTTTACTTCGATGTTAATGCTGAAATTTCACATTAATAACTTGATTAAGTAGGAGAAGTATAACCAAATTTAACAGTAGAGTTTCTGCATAAGTAATATTCAGAAATTTTCACACTCGCATTCTGAGAAGCTACAAGTTTGGCATTAATTGGAATATTTTAACCTGTTGCACTTCCTGGTGGGCATTTTTTCAAATACACTCTAGTTGTGCTCGCATCCTCAAGAGCTACATGTTTGGCTGAGCACTCGAATGGCAAGCCTTTGGAGATTGAGTACTTTGCCACAGTAGCTTCTCCACCATACATCTACAACAAATAAGATAAAGTTATAAACATATGAAAAATAATGAAAGTTGAAAGTTGAAGCAAAGTATGAACTTCAAGAGACAATGAATTTTGAAACAAATTGAATCTTGCATGCCATTTTACCCTTCCTATCATGGATACCCATGTTAAAGCTAAATGTGCCACATGCCATCATGTATATTTCCATTTCTTTGGAGATTTTTGCACGTTCTATTGCAGATAGCACCACTGTCTGAACATAAGTGAAGAATTCATCCATAACCTCAGCATCAAATAAAAAACCAAAGGAGTAAGAAAATGTAGAGTTCAGGTAGATCCCTGCAGCATGAATGGGACAATGGAGTGTATTGTTCAATCGGTCATCAATCACTTCCCATAGGAGTTGTTGTTTCTCAAACCCTGCATCCCCCTTATCATCATAGTAGTTGTAAATGGATTCTTTGACCCTATCCATGGCCTCATACAAGTAAAGCGCATTGTGGGCTTGTATCTATCAACTAATCGAAGAACCTTCACAAAAGGTTTAATAATGCTACACACCTCCTGCACTCCCACCCAAAAGCTTTTCTGGTATGAAACTAACCTGCATATGGCCTCTCCCTCTTGTTTGTGGCTATATAATAAAGCACGCCACTCCTATGAAAGAAACATTCTCTTCACATCTCACATATAATTCAAGAGGGATTGAAGAGATATGAAATTGGTGGCAAATCGTGAAATGAAAAAGTGTACCAACTCCTTGTTGTTAGTGAATGTTCTCATCAAATGAAGCACAGACGCATGATTATATATAAATTTTGTAATGTTTTTTGATGATTCAACAATATCCTTAACAAAAGGAATTTTTCCTATGTCCTCCAACATCAAATGAATGCAATGTGCAGCACAAGGTGTCCAAAATAAATTAAGATTCCTCTCCATAAACATCTTTCCAGCAGCAACATAATTTGCAGGATTGTCCATTATCACTTGGATAACATGTTGTAGACTCACCTCTTGAATGAACACATTCAACAAATCACATAATAATCATACCTCTTTGATATTAGCCGATGCATCAACAAATTTAATAAACATTGTTTCCTTGGGACAATTAACCAAGTTAATAACGCTTCTACCCTTTTGATCAGTCCAACCATCTAACATCACAGTGCATCATGTGTGTGTGCATGATCCCCTAAACTCCTCCAATCTCTTAGTGTAGGTCAACATTTTCATTTTGAAAAATGCACCCTCTAAAGTCATCATATCAAAGGGCTTGTACCCTAGGCCAACAATAGCAATGGGTAGATGGATTGTTCTTGGCAACACTGAAAGGAATATCACTCCCAAGAATAAACTTGCCCAACAACATGTCAGCTTCTCCCTTCTTCTTTTTTTAATAATTGACGAGATAGATGGTTATGCACCAAGTGTGGTTCTAAGAACAAAAAATGATGAGACAGCTATGGGATTAAGTGTAGATGTTGATGGTAAAAAACCAATACCACTCTCACGGTCGCCTCCCAATCCTGACACTCCACCCCTTGCTATTTCGCTTTAAAACTTCGCATTTTTCCGCCCCGGTGATTTTTAAAGATCGGATCGCAATTTTTTGGTAAAAATCGCGAGTTTTTGAAGTTGAAAAAATCGCCGATTAAATCACCCTCATGAAAAAATCGTGATGTTTGCAACACTGAGAAAAATCACTGACCGCAAATCTGGTTCCAGCAAGCAGAGAACTCTAAAGGATTCAACAGAAACAGAAATATGCAACAGATAAATCAGCAATCGAGTACTAATATTCCATGTTTTTCTTTTAACTCAGTGAGGTATATTTCTAATTTCAGATGTACAGTTATTTCTATATCCATTTAGCTATCCTCTGCAATATTTGTAATTACCACAATCACATAACATAGAAACACAGATTTCTGACCAGCAACCTTATAACCATGGATTGTTAATATTGAATATATATCTTTTGACCTCCACGAATAAAGAAATCAACCCAACTATATGCAACCAGTCAAACTAGAACTACGAAGATCTTTAAGTAGCAAAATCTCAACAATTGCAAAGTGAACAATGGTATATACTATAAAGGAAACAATTGAGCATACCAAAAATTCTCCAAGGGTGCATTACAAATTCAACATCCAACTTCAAGGTTGTAAAAAAAGAAAACGTAAACACTGCATATAGAAATTGACACTATGCATTGGACAAAAATTTTCTGTCCAATCACGTGCTTTTGTGAAGTTCTCACCAACCTTTTTGGCCTTCCTTTTGTGAATCGCTACTGGAGATTCTTCAACTTGCTGCCCTAATGCAGAACCAGGAACATCGTTCACAGGATGTTCTAAACCAACATGTTTAAACATATTAGCTGTCACTATGCATTTAGAAAAAACTATTGTAAAATAAAAATGAAGGAAAAACAGTAGTCCCCTTAAAGAAAGAGCAACCTGATACAAATTCATTGTTTGTTCACATTTTCTCTGACTTGAAAACTGCAACCTTCATTAAGACAGCCTCATTCAAAATTGACTGATTTCAAGCAAAATGATTGGCACTAAATATGAACAAATCCTACCTGATCCAACTGCATTGCAATTAGTTGGTCCACTACTGCTCACTGGAATGCTCTTTTCAGGGATCAAGACAATTTCATTTGAGAAGTCTACATCGTCTCTCACCATTTCTACCTGGCAATAAACATTGCACCAAGTCAGATTTTCTTAGTCACCCCTTCCTGGTCCATTCATAATCTTGTTTCATGACACATACTAACAATAAAGTAATAAGCATATACCACAAAATCAATAGTAACACAGAAATACTTGCCTTGTCATCCTTCCCAAATTGTTTGGAAGGAGAACTAATATTCATCAAATCCAAGGCTGTGACATCACTGCCAGCAAGGTCTGGTGATTGAGAAGCACCACTGAAACTCAATCTTCTCAGCCCACTGCTCCCACCCTTCTTTGAAAGGTTTGAAGAGGCAACTTTGAGTGCCTCTTCATCTTTATCTCCTGAGGATGGTTTACATGCATCTACAAATGTACCCTTAACCCCACTTCTGTGCTTCTTACTTGACCGAAGAGCAGCCGAAAGTCTTGAAGGTGAAGTTGGGGAAATTGATGGACTAACTGAATTTGTTTGCTTCTGATGAATTTTTTCAGGTGGCATTCTATCAGACCCTGCAAATTCCTTTGGTGAGTACCCAAGCTGCCTTTTAGTTTTTTCCTTGGGTGCCTCTTCATCTCTGTTTTTGTAGGATGGTTTACTTGCATCTTCAGATGCAACTTTATCACCATTGCTTCCCTTCCTCCTTGACCCGAGAGCATCTGAAATTCTTGAAGGTGGAGTCGGAGACGTTAATGGACTGCCAGTTTTTTTAAGCATCCGAGGTGGTGTTCTATCAGAACCTGCAAATCCTTTGGGCAACTGCCCAAGCTGCAATAGAGTTCCTAGTTCATCTACGGTTAAGGATTGTAAATTAATAGTGTTACTTGACTCAGTCTGGGATTGTGGCAAAGTATTCAATGTGTCAAACTGTAATTTTTTTGCAAATGGCTTTCCTATTTCATAATTCCCAAGTCCAGATCTAGAGAATGGTCCCTTCTGTATGTTCTGTGAATCTGCTTTCATATACTCATTTAATAACCTCTCCAGAGCAGAATTTTCAAAAGATGACAACAAATTCTTGGGGGGCATGTTGACCGTTTCTTCAGTTTCAAATGTTGAAATGATTCCTACATTTTTCAACAAAGAAAAACTGAGTTAAATGACACAGGTGTAATTTTGTGTAGATGAAAAATGAACCAGAGAATTACCTAGAGTACAAAAGAAGGAGGAAAAAAAATCTCTTGATAACTATGTGGGACATCATCAATTTCAATTTCTAAAGAAACAACACTCAATCAAACCTTTTCCTTGAAATGGAATTAGTTGGAAATCATCAGCACAATGCGCCATATTATGCTGATCATGAGTGTGCATATCACTCTGCGAGTTGCCATCCAACTGAGTATCCTTTTGGGACTGGAATTCATTAATAACAGTCTCATCAAGAGATTCTTTATTTCCTGACTCTTTAAGCGATACACCATTATTTATTTCTCTATTTCCAGGTTCAGTTATCAATTCACAAACCTGTCCTTCAGAGCTAGTGAAAGTAGACACTGGGCATTCTTCCTCCTCTATCTCCATTTTTTCTGCATCTAATTCCATAAATTTTTCAGTGTTCCCAACCAGCTTCACATCATATTTCCTTGGAATTGTTTTCCTGGCAGCCAAGGGAAGCATATTAAACAGACTACACATCCAATGTTATCGCTCAAGTACCAAAATAGCATCCACACACCTGCCTGTCCCTTGTCGTCTGACACGTGTCTTAAGAGATGGGCTACAAACGGGTGATTTTTCTCCCCTCCATTTTCTTAATATTTTTTCTGCAGCTGTGATCAAAAATTCGATGCTAAGCCACTTTCCAAATTAGTTACTAATAGGGTAAATAAATCCATACTATAGTAGGATAGTAGATACTAGATAGGAAACTTCAAAAGTCTTTCTCAACATAAAATCATTTTATACCAACATAATATTTTTACATTTACTCAAACTGAAAGTTATTGAACGATGACAGGCCCAGCAATGACCTTTTGACGAACATGATAAGTAGTGGACATTCAACATTGTTTATGTATTGAGATGGTTTGAAAAATCAACAAATCCATGGGTCAAAATAGACAAATTTGTACAACAAATTTATATTCACTTTAAAATGCTCAAAACCATAATCACATTTTACAAAGGCCAAGTCCTGCTCCATGGTTCTCTGAAGCCCACTGACAAACCTATATCATTAATGTATGTTGATATCCTTTTTCTCATGAGAGAAGAAAAGTCAATGACGAGGGGAATCTTTATATGGGGATCAAAGGGCACCATCCCTTCTGTTATAGAGGTGGTAATCCTCTACGTTAAGGTTAATCCTCGTGGGAGCTTGTCAACTGAAGTAGAATGAAACTAGGTAGTAAATTCCCACATAAAACTAACAACAAACAAAGAAGTCCCTGTTCCTGGTTGTCAAAAATCCATGGCAGTGTTCCCATTTCCGACATGGCAGGAAGCTCCAAAGACAACCCCATCATCTCCTCAGCCCCAGATGCAAAAGAGACTCATCTCTGCTCTTAATTTCAAGTTTTATGCCATTTGTTTTGACTCTAGTCTGCTCAGTTTAAATTTCACTTTTTATTACATCTGCATCATCAAATCCCAATTGAAGGCAAATTTGATTTCCTACATGGAAAACTGACCCCATTGTAGGACTCACTCTATGCCAGTTAACTCTGATACTAAACTCTGTTCTGGCCTTGTTTCCCTATGGGCAAACACCTTTGGTTTTTTTGGTTTTTCTGTGAACTATACAATCAAGGAGGCTCATTGAAGATCTCTTACACTTGATCTGATTTTCTTCAGGCAACAGGTCCTGTAGCATCCAGGCTCTTTGTATCTATGTATTTTCACGATGTGAAGGCAATAGAAATTAGAATTGACATCTTACTTCCCGAAAAAATTAAAATAAAAGAAAAACAAAATAATATATATATATAACCACTGGTTCAAATTTGGCAAAAACTACATCTAATTTTACACTAAATTCAACAGTCACCAGTATCTAAGTTATTTGATTTCTGCTAAAATGGACAATTATTATCTCACTTTGAAAAGATTTACACAAGAATTTTTGTTTAATGAATACTAATTTAACCAAAAAAACACATAAACAAGGTAGAAGAGTAACTCCCAAAATTAAAAGCCTGGAAAAAAACCATTTCCATGCAAAATTTTCTTTAATGAATCTTAATTTTTTAAGGTCATAAAAGGAGAAAAAAATCAATGAATCCTAGTTTTAAAAAATCATTAAAAAAAATAGAATCTTACCCTCCTGACGTTCAAAAGCTGCAAAAAATTCTTCCACATTTTCCATGTTACTGGGATCCCTCTGTGAATGCAAATTTGATCCTGATGAACTGCAGATGGAAAAAAAAGAGTTATACACTCCTGCCAATTCCTTGACTCGAGAAATTGAGGGTAACCCTAATGCATAGAATTGGACTGTGATTGACAGAATAAGTTACAGTCTCGTGTAAGATTCAGCTGTCAGCACCTCTACCAAAATATGGACTGTTGGAGGTATGTTCCTCGCAATGCACTTATTGCAGACAAATATTGCCTGGCAATGTAAAGAAAACAACAGGCTATTCATGCTGGACATAATTTCAAATTTATGCACTGTCCTATTTTATAATCCAGGGGAGAGTGGAATCATAAATAACATCTACAAAAAATCCACGCATGATGCAAGCACAATTGAAATGTGACCAAATAGATATACAAGCATTTTAGAATTCACCAGAGAACTAAATATATAACGTCAATACTCACGTGGAAATAATGTTGAAAGGCCGCCGAGTAGATATACGCCCACTACCTTCTCTTCTTATCCGCCGATTTGGACAATTTTCTTTGGGTGGCAGATTTTCTTTCGATAATGCAGGTTGCTGTTCAATTTCTTCCATGTTTTCAGAATTCTTACTCTGAAGTTCAGCAGCAGAATAAAATTCATCCATATCTTCCAAGGTTTTGGGATCTCTCTGTAAATTCTTATTGGATCTAAATGAACTGCAATGGAAACATCAAAGAGTTAAACACTGGTGCCTGTTCTTTAAATCAAAAAATTGAGGGCTATAGTCATGCATATGTATTTAATGGAGTTGTGACTGATGGTGTGTAAGAATTCAGTTGTCAGCACTTTTGCCGAAATATGGACTCTTGGAGATATTTTCTTGAAGCACGGTAACTGCAGACAATATTTACCTGGTAAAGAAGTATACAAAGCAAAAGGATAGTCACAGTGGATATGATTTTAAACATGCAATTTGTCCAAATGGATAAGCGAGGGAAATTCAGAAACATAAATAAGATGTCCAAACAAACCATGATGATGAAGAAAACTGAAATGTGGCCAAATAAATATGCTATCATAATAGAATTTGCCAAGAAACTAAATATAATACATCAAAACTCACATTGAACTAATATCGAAAGGTGGCTGTATACATATATGGCCGCTGCCTTTCATACTTATCTGCTGCTTCGGACAAATTTCATTGGGTGACAGATTTTCTTTAGTTAATGCAGGTATCTGTTCAACTTCTTCCATGTCTTCAGACTGTTGAATTTTGGGATTATTGTCTGGAGTTATATCGCAATGGTTTTCTGCAGCATCTGAACTTCCTGTGCTACTTAAAATTGCAGTTGCCTGTTCAGTGACTTTGCCAGGTTTCTTGAGTACCTGCCAAACACAAAATTCCAAATGTGTCATGATCACGGAAGATAAAAACAAAAATAAAAGTCAATAAATTTAAAAGGCAGGCCTCAAATCGACAAGTCAGGGCACCGATATCCAGATGCTAAAATAATGCAATTCATGCTTTACACTGGAACACACGCAAACGATGAATTATTGTTGAACATGCAATTCATGATTTCCAAAAATTCAATAAACAGTTTTGACTGCAAAGATGGAGGGTCTGACCTCATAAGTGAGCACTAACTTGGCCTAGCATTCATCACTTATAAAATGAAAGAACACTAAATGAGAAGCAATTGAAAACAAGTACCTCCTGTCTCAGTGTGAGATGTAGGGCTTGAGTTTTTAATGGATCAACTGAGTCTTGCTTGATAAGACCCTTGAACAAATTGGGCATCAAAGAACAAAGACTGTCATGCTCGAATGGATCTTCTGGAGAAGAATGTACTGATGGTGCTACTACAGATGGCATCGCAGTGGCTCAAATCACAAGTCTCCAACATCCAAAATCTGCACATGCAACTCCTCCTCTGTTACACTATCATACGAATAGCAATAAAAAAGAAGGATAAAGTTTAGGAAGGATTAAAAAAAAAAAAAAAATAAGCCTTAGATATGTCATCATTTATTTTCATGTTAATTATTTTCTTTTATAAAATGATTAAAAAAGTTTGATGTTTTGATTGATAAATTTGGATTTAAAATAGATTTGCAGTAATTTAGTTTTTAATGTTGTCATGTGCATATGCATACACATAATTTTATTTTTTATTTTTTGTCATGTAATATAACATAATATTATGTAACATCTCCTCCATTGTAGGTTACACCAACATAGATCTATCTTATCTCCAGAACTACAAAACTTGGAGAGGGATCAAATCCCTCAAGATGAAAAACTCTTATTGAGTGTAGAACTTGAGAAAAGATTTGCATCATGAGAGATTTGATTCATTTCGCCACTTGGTAGATACAGATTTAAGATAGATCGATGCTAGGGTTCTTAATAATATTATTTATATTTACATAAATTTCACATCTCTATCTCAAGTTTCATTCTCGTTGTTTGATGATTGATCTATCATTATGGTCAAGGCCCCCTCTGTGTGATCTATCCTAATGGGCTATGGTGTTGGTCACTTCACTGACACTATTATGTGTTTATTTATTATATGTTCTTACATATCATAGTTATGAATATGAATCATTATTATTTTAATTTATTTTAATATGATATGCATATTATGCTTTTTTTGCTATGAAAAAAAATTGTTTAGAATTTTTATTAATAAAAAGTTAAAACAAAATTGCAATTTAACAAATTAATTGAATCCATTTATTACTTTCATTACTTTCAAAATTTTATTACTTTTTAATTCAGTCGACATTATGTTTCATTCTTATTATTTTTCATCTAATGTTTTATTTTACAGACACTACATCTCTCCCATATTGAGCCAACATTTAAATATTTCCATTCATTTACAGACACTACAACATCTCTCCCATACTGGGTTGTAGAGCACCTCTCAGCACAATAATACTTCACTAATGTGCAATAATATATTTTGCTATGATCTAATTTATTATCCATTTCAAGTCACACACACACACACACATAGTGGGTTGTAGTGCGCCTCTCACCACAATAATATCTCACTAATGTGCAATAATATATTTTACTATGATCGAGTAATTTATTATCCCAGGACCCAATGAGGTCAACCATATATATATATATATATATATATATATATATATATATATATATATATATATATATATATATAGTTATTAAAAACTATACGTTTGAAGGTTTGAACCGATAACCGATCAAACCGGCCCAGGTCCAGTCAGCTTCACAGTCTGCGCCCGCCCTTACCTTTGGTTTTGAGGGTGTCTCACACAGATTCGTCGGTTAATCGGACCTAAGCGGCCGGTTAAGTATCACTATTGCATAGGCTGGGGTGACCGGCAACACAGCCTTAGGGCATATGTGGAGGTAAGGGGAGGGTTGTTTCCCTCCAAAAACACCCTCCCCAATCTTTTATAAGCAGGGGCAGCCTCTCCTTTGTCTCACACCAACTCATTTGTTGTTTGTGAGTTTGATTGAGAGCTTGGAGAGTGTTGAGTGTTTGCCGGAGCAGTGATCTTGGAGGCTTGGAGTTGGAGTTGGAGCTATCTTGGAGATAGTTTGGAGTTGTCAATAGCGTTGGCATCTTCAAGAGGACGCTAAGGAAGCTAGTTTGCATTGCCAGGTAAGAATTTTCACTTGAAAAATCCATCATTTCATTGTTGTTCATGTATTTATTTTCTCATGTGTTTAGCTATTTTATTGCTCTCAAATCTCTAGTCCTATGCTATCAAATTTTGTATGTTTGAATGTGCATTTTGTTTCGTAAATTTAGCCTTAGTTGTCCATTTATCTTAGCTGCAATTTTTTTTAAATGGCAGATTTATTTCCAAATTTCAATTATTTCAAGTCAAGATGCCTCCAAAAGCCAAGGACAGTGCCTGGGCCCATTGTGATGTGGTTGAGGGAAAGATGGTATGCAAACTTTGTCAAAAATGTATTGGAGGTGGGGGTATTCTTAGATTGAAACATCACTTGGTTGGGATAAGAGGCAATGTAACGCCATGTGATGCACCTAAAGCAGTGTTAGGTCCGGTTAGGGCAGAATACCTTGCCAAGCTTGAAAAGTTTGAGGAGACTAAGGCTAGGGAGAAGGCCATCCAAGATGAAATTGCAAGGAAGAGGGAAATAGTAGAAATGTTGAGAGAGAGTGGGTATGAAAATGATGAGTATGATATTCAAGACTCCACTTCTATCCCTTCCACCAATAACCCCTTTCACTATGTTCCTCTTGTTGGCAAAAGATCAAACCCAACAAAGAAACCCAACCTCATGAGTTATTTCTCATCCACTGCTAATCCCACAACCACTGCCTCCATGTCCCAGCCAACTCCAAGTCGTCAACCCACTTTGGATCAACATTGGAAAAAACAATGCAAAGAAGCTTCTTATCAGTACATTGCTAGATGGTGGTATGATTCAGATATCCCATTTAATGCTGCTCGCTCACCTTATTACCAAGCTATGTGGGACTCTGTTTTTGTTGTAGGAAAGGGCTTCAAAGGCCCTACTGCGCATGACTTAAAGTCATGGCTCAAAACAAGTTGTTCCATCATGTCAGATGAATGGACTGATGGAAAGAACCGCACTGTCATTAACTTCCTTGTTGCTTGCCCTCGAGGAATAATGTTTTTGAGATCAATTGATGCATCTGATAAGGTGAAGGATGCAACCCTTCTATTTGAGCTTTTGGATGAGATTATTCTGTGCAGGTCATCACAGATAATGCCTCAAACTATGTTCTTGCTGGAAAGATGCTTGAGTCCAAGTATAATACCATATTTTGGACTCCATGTGTTGCACATTGCATAGACCTCATGCTTGTGGACATATGCAAAGTGGAATGGGTAAAAAACACTGTAGAGCATGGCAAGTGCATTACAAAATACATTTACAACCACTCATGGGTATTGAGCCTAATGAGGAAAAACATTGGGGGCAAAGAGCTTGTTAGGCCTGCCATTACGAGATTTGCAACTCACTTCCTCACGTTGCAATGTCTCAATTCTCAACAGAAAAACCTGCAGAAAATGTTTTCTTCTGATGATTGGACTGAATCCCGATGGGCTCGTAGACAAGATGGAAAAGACACCAAAAAGAAAGTCTTTGACATTAATTTTTGGAAAAGGTCTTCAAAGCTGGTAAAAATTACTGAGCCCCTTGTTAAGGTGCTAAGGATGGTGGATGGGGAAAAGATGGCAATGGGATACATTTATGAGGCTATGGATCAGGCCAAGGAGCAGATACGGGCAGCTTACAGGGACAGGTTAGCTAAATATGGCCGGATATGGGAGATCATTGATAATAGATGGAACAATCAACTCCATCGTCCTATACATGCAGCTGGGTATTTTTTGAACCCAAAGTATCATTATAGAGCTCGGCTAGGAGATCAACAGGATGGGGAGGTCAGATCTGGATTGATTGATTGCTTGGAGCGCATGGTCCCTAACCGTGCAGACCTTTTGGAAACACATAAACAACTTACTCATTTCAGTATGGCAGTTGGTACCTTTGGAAAGAACTTGGCAAAAATGGCAAGAGATGTGGATCAACCAGGTAAGCAATTCCAATTTGTTTTTCTTTTCAAGTTAAATTGTTTGTAAATAAGTAATGAAATGAACTATGTTACTAATGAATGTCTTTTTATTTGCAGCACATTGGTGGGAGTCATTTGGCGGCCAATGTCCTCAATTGCAAATGTTTGCAATTAGAATCCTCAGCCAAACTTGCAGCGCTACAGGTTGTGAGCGCAATTGGTCTGTTTTTGAGCGCATACACACAAAGAAGAGAAACCGTTTGGAACAGAAACGGTTAAATGATCTTGTGTTTGTGCAATACAACCTTCGCTTGAGGCGGAACCAACTGATAAGCAAAACACCTGATCTAGATCCCATTGTGTTGGATGATATTGATCCAACATCAGAATGGGTGGAGGAAACTGAAGATCCAGTGCTTGAGGCTAATTTTGATTTTGATGCAACAGTAGCGGGGGGTGAATTTGAAGCAGATTTGGTGGCGCCATCAGACGCAGACCCAAGATTGGTAGCTGCATCAAGCAAAGGCAAACAACCAATGGACGACACTAGTCATGCACCTCGAGTAACTCGTGCTTCCATTACGTCCACTTCTATTGTTATTGGTGGCAGGGGTACTGAGGTTGCAGATGAGCCTGAGGCTGAGGCATCCTCAGACTTTGATCCAGATGATGTCTATGTAGCAGCCGATGTTGATTCTATGTCTAGTAGCGATGATGAATTTGATGATTGATCATCATTCATGTGTAGTCTTGTATTAGGCCAATGGCCTCATAGCTTGTAGCATTGTTTTTGGAATTTATGGGCCATTTGGAGCCTCATTGCTTATGTATTTTTCGATGATATGTATTACACTTGGTGCCATTTTGATATATTCACCTTTTCATGGTATATAAATGAGCAAACTTTGCATATTTTGTCTCTATTGGCTTGCAATCATGGTTGCAAATCTTAAAAATAGTTTTTTTATTAAAAAATAATTATTTAATGTATTTTTTTTAAACCGGTTCATTGATATCTGACCGCTACCGATTAGACCGGTTCCGGTTCGAAACCTGGTTCATTAGGTCCACCAGTCCGATCACCGGTTCCGGTTTTAATAACTATGATATATATATCATGTTTGCAGCAAACTTGCCATTAGTTGGACATCTTAAGTATCTTTTATGATAAAACGAAACCAATTTCAAGAAATCAAACACCTTCCCTTGCACAAAAAAAAAAGTTTTACACTCGTTATTAATATAATTCAACTCAGTTTGTCAGCCATGTGTTAAGTGTGATTGATGGCGAAAGGAAACCAACTCTGGGAGATGAAACGTCGTTTGTCTCACACATGCAAGGGACTCCACCCATTGACCAACACATCACAAATTATTAATAGTTGTAACTTGTAACATAATATTCACACATGTATCAACATAGCATGTCTTGTAAAGGAGGAAGAAGGGAACATCGAGTAAACACACATATTCATCCCCCAGCAAATCAATTCCATATGCATAAGTATTGAAAACTGTTGAGAAAAAAGTTAAGAAATTTGTCTATCATAATACTAAGTATGTTTGTGTCCCTATGGCTCCCCACGAAGGCCTAACACATCCCAAGGGAAATTGAACTCAAATGGCTAAGTATCAGTTTCCTGACTTTACAAATGATTTAGGTCCTTATTGTACACAACTTTATAGAAGAATATCATGCTTGTCACTTAACCCTTCAATTAGGTTGTTATTGTACAACAACTTTCTCAGGTAGGGAGGAAATCACTTCCCTCACTTTACCAACCATTTAAATATCTATTGTACAACAACTTTACATTTCAACTTAGTAAAATCCTTGCAACATGTGTTGAGAAATCAAGGACAAATAGATTAGGGTGATTTCTCTTCTTTTGATAACCTGTTTGTGGTGTTATTTTACCTGACTTAATGTACTTGTAATTAGTGTCTTCTTTCACTTGATTATTATTGTGTTCTTATCATGAAACAACTACCAAACTATGAAGATAAATGAGACAAGAGGACACAAAATGTAGGTTGCTAGTCAGGGCCAAAACCTCTCCTCTTAAGAGGACAACCCACAAGAATTCTCCTCATCTTATAGATTCGACGAATCCAAGACCTAAGACACTTAACAAAGACTCCTCCAAGACCAAGTCAAAGCAAACTATGAAGATAAATCAGACAAGAGGACACAAAATGTAGGCTGCTAGCCAGGGCCAAAACCTCCCCTCTTGAGAGGAAAACCCACAAGAATTATCCTCATCTTATAGATTCGACGAATTCCAAGACCTAAGACCCTTAACAAAGACTCCTCAAGACTAACTCAAACCTCTTCTTGATGAACTTGCTTTTCACATAGTCAACCCCAAGACAACCTGCTTCAAAACATCAGATTTCGACCTCTTCTTCAGAAATAGGGTTACTACTTCAGGACTGCAATTTTCCGCCTCCACTACAAAAACCCTGATTCGCACGTCTAGGAAAATATGGTAATTTTATCCATCTCTCTCCTTCGCTTAGATTGTTACTTCTTCCTTGAAATTCGGCTTGTAAACTTGATTATTTTAACACTAGATTCAGCTCCTTGTTGTGGCCCCAATTCGGTCTTGTTACAACTAGAAGATGCCCTAATTATCTTCGCACGTGTGAGAGTAAGTAGCCCAAAACAGTCCCCAAACACTTCACTTTCTTGTCCGTTATCTTTCCTCATCTTCGCTCTCTTTCTTGGTTTCTTTCTTGTCCTTGTACAAACTTCTTGGATAACTTCTTCAAATGATGTCGAGCTCCTATATATATAGGCTTCTTGTGAGGTCAAGTTGCTCTTCATGAGGCTGACTTGTCACTTGTAGGCCAACTTCGCTTCTTGCAAGCCGAGTTGGTCTCAAAGGAGAACATTTGACACCTTTTGACTTGTTACAAGATGCCCAATGGGGTCTTTCATATATGACAATGACTCTATTGACTTTTTGACTTAATGACAAACCCTAGAACCACTAAATGGGTGTTTGACCTATAAATAAATTACTTGGAGCATGAAACCCATGCTACAAAAATTATAATAATATTTTTTCTTTCTTTTTACAGTATACAAAAATCAAGAGTACATTTCATATTTATGAAGACCAACCCTAGTTACTTATTTCAACAACATGTTGATGTTGGAAATTTGAATAAGGCGGCATTTAAATTAATGTTTTTCCTTCCTTAACAGTTATTTATGAAGATCACAACCATACAAAGATGAACACAAGATATAGGCTCCAAGCCAAGGCAAAACCCCTCCAAGGGGAAAACCCAAAAAGAACTTCTCTTCTTATAGAACCAATTTCAAAGGAGACTTCCAAGACCAAACCTTAGACCATGGTTGCCACCAAGAACTAAGCCAACCAATCGATCTTCCTAATGTGCAATAATATATTTTGCTATGATCGACTAATTTATTATCCCTTTCAAGTCACACACACACACACACACATATAGTGGGTTGTAGTGTGCCTCTCACCACAATAATACCTCACTAATGTGCAATAATATATTTTACTATGATCGAGTAATTTATTATCCCAAGACCCATTGAGATCAACCATATATATATATATATATATATATATCATGTTTGTAGCAAACTTGCCATTGGTTGGACA
The DNA here is from genome assembly GCA_034641835.2 of Pinus albicaulis. Taxonomy (NCBI): domain Eukaryota; kingdom Viridiplantae; phylum Streptophyta; class Pinopsida; order Pinales; family Pinaceae; genus Pinus; species Pinus albicaulis. The sequence continues at coordinate 728,939,047 of CM076573.1, read as the reverse complement.
TCATAAGTATCTTTTATGATAAAACGAAACCAATTTCAAGAAATCAAACACCTTCCCTTGCACAAAGGAGAGTTGTACACTCATTATTAATATAATTCAATTCAATTTGTCGACCGTGTTTTAAGTGTGATTGATGGCGAAAGGAAACCAACTCTGGGAGATGAAACGTCATTTGTCTCACACATGCAAGGGACTCCACCCATTGACCAACACATCACAAATTATTAATAGTTGTAACTTGTAACACAATATTCACACATGTATTAACATAACATGTCTTGTAAAGGAGGAAGAAGGGAACATCGAGTAAACACACATATTCATCCCCCAGCAAATCAATTCCATATGCATAAGTATTGAAAATTGTTGAGAATAGAGTTAAGAAATTTGTCTATCATAATACTAAGTATGTTTGTGTCCCTATGGCTCCCCACGGAGGCCTAACACATCCCAAGGGAAATTGAACTCAAATGGCTGAGTAATAGTTTCCTGACTTTACAAATGCTTTAGGTCCTTATTGTACACAACTTTATAGAAGAATATCATGCTTGTCACTTAACCCTTCAATTAGGTTGTTATTGTACAACAACTTTCTCAAGTAGGGAGGAAATCACTACCCTCACTTTACCAATCATTTAAATATCTATTGTACAACAACTTTACATTTCAACTTAGTAAAATCCTTGCAACATGTGTTGAGAAATCAAGGGCAGCTAGATTAGGGTGATTTCACTTCCTTTGATAACTGCTTGTGGTGTTATTTTACCTAACTTGATGTACTTGTGATTAGTGTCTTCTTTCACTTGATTATTATTGTGTTCTTATCATCAAACAACTACCAAAATATGAAGATAAATGAGACAAGAGGACACAAAATGTAGGTTGCTAGTCAGGGCCAAAACCTCTCCTCTTAAGAGGACAACCCACAAGAATTCTCCTCATCTTATAGATTCGACGAATTCCAAGACCTAAGACCCTTAACAAAGACTCCTCCAAGACCAAGTCAAAGCAAACTATGAAGATAAATGAGACAAGAGGACACAAAATATAAGCTGCTAGCCAGGGCCAAAACCTCCCCTCTTGAGAGGAAAACCCACAAGAATTATCCTCATCTTGTAGATTCGACGAATTCCAAGACCTAAGACCCTTAACAAAGACTCCTCCAAGACTAACTCAAACCTCTTCTTGATGAACTTGCTTCTCACATAGTCAACCCCAAGTCAACCTGCTTCAAAACATCAGATTTCGACCTCTTCTTCAGAAATAGGATTGCTACTTCAGGACTGCAATTTTCGACCTCCACTACAAAAACCCTAATTCGCACGTCTGGGAAAAGATGGTAATTTTATCCATCTCTCTCCTTCACTTAGATTGTTACTTCTTCCTTGAGATTCGGCTTGTAAACTTGATTATTTTAACACTAGATTTGCCTCCTTGTGGTGACCCCAATTCGGTCTTGCTACAACTAGAAGATGCCTTAATTATCTTCACATGTGTGAGAGGAAGTAGCCCAAGACAGTCCCCAAACAATTCACTCTCTTGTCCTTTATCTTTCCTCGTCTTCGCTCTCTTTCTTGGTTTCTTTCTTGTCCTTGTACAAACTTCTTGGATAACTTCTTGAAATGAGGTCGAGCTCCTATATATATAGGCTTCTTGTGAGGTCAAGTTGCTCTTCATGAGGCTGACTTGTCTCTTCTAGGCCAACTTCGCTTCTTGCAAGCCGAGTTGATCTCAAAGGAGAACATTTGATACCTTCTAACTTGTTACAAGATGCCCAATGGGGTCTTTCATATATGACAATGACTCTATTGACTTTTTGACTTAATTATAAACCCTAGAACCACTAAATGGGTGTTTGACCTATAAATAAATGACTTGGAGCATGAAACCCATGCTACAAAAATTATAATAATATTTTTTCTTTCTTTTTACAATATACAAAAATCAAGAGTACATTTCATATTTATGAAGACTGAACCTAGTTACTTATTTCAACATGTTGATGTTGGAAATCTGAATAAGGCAGCATTTAAATTATTTTTTTTCCTTCCTTAACAGTTATTTGTGAAGATCACAACCATACAAAGATGAACACAAGATATAGGCTCCAAGCCAAGGCAAAACCCCTCCAAGGGGAAAACACAAAAAGAACTTCTCTTCTTATAGAATCAATTTCAAAGGAGACTTCCAAGACCAAACCTTAGACCATGGTTGCCACCAAGAACTAAGCCAACCAATCGATCTTCCTTGTGCAATGCAAGACAAAGTCTACCAAGTGCAGCGAAACAATATCCCTCAAAGAAAATAAAATGACCTTAAGCATGGAACCCATGCTACAAAAATAATAATAATAATTTTTCTTTCCTTTTACAAGATACAAGAATCAAGAGTACATTTCAGATTCATGAAAACCGAACCTAATTACTTATTTCAACAACATGTTGATGTTGGAAATCTGATGCATCATTTAAATTAAGTTTTCCTTCCCTGACAGTTATTTATGACATTATCTTCTTCTTCATCATTATGCTTATATTCTTATCATCAAATAAATGTCAAAACCATGAAGATCACAACCATACAAAGATGAACACAAGATATAGGCTTCAAGGGGAAAACCCAGAAAGAACTTCTCTTCTTATACAATCAATTTCAAAGGAGACTTCCAAGACCAAACCTTAGACCATGGTTGCCACCAAGAACCAAGCCAGCCAAACGATCTTCCTTTTGTAATGCAAGACAAAGTCTACCAAAAGCAACAAAACAATATCCTTCCAAAGCAAGGCTCTTATAACATTCTGGTTCCCCAAGAGAAATCTTAAATTGTCCCTACAATTTTCCGACCTAAGATACACCCAAAAACTCTAGGTTTCTTGCATGTGTGAGTTGAAAGATACAAAATTCAAACCTCCAATCTTCTCTATGGCTTCTCCCTTCCTTCGCTAGCCTTTTTCTTGCTTGCCTAGGACTTTCACACTCCTTCCTAATTCTAGACCGAATCCAAGATGCTTATGCTTGATGTGTGTCACAATAAGTCGAATTCCATCCTTTATATAGCCCTTCCTAGGGCTTAAATAGCCCTCACAAGGCCGACTTCTTCCTGGTTGGCCGACTTGGTCTTGGAAGCTTTCTAGACAATTCGAACTACAAAATATTTTTTCCTTTTCATGATACAAGTGCCCAAATGGGTCTTTTACAATAACAATGACTCTGAGTCATGTAAACTCTAGGAGACCTAATGAAAAATAACTTGAGCATGAAATCCATGCTCCAAAATAATTTTCTTTTATTCTTTACAACATTTTCTTTCTCCTTTTGATAGACAAATAAAATGTGCATCATGTCATGAGTCAAATGACAATTATGAAGACCAAAACTAGTTACAATTTCCAACACTCCCTCTTAACTAGGGAGGTATTCATAATTGTCCAACTGGTACAAGGACAATACTCCATTTGAAAAGTTCTCATAAGAATAGTTGGATTGATAAACCAACTATAAGCATCAACATCATGATCAACCAACCCGGTCTTTGAGGCCTAACAAGACACACTCTACTTCATTCAAGAGCCTTATGCTGGGGGGCTTTACGTGTGATACTGCACTACCTCTACCACGCACATGAATGTCCACAAGGTATGTCCTTTTAGGACTATTTTTGTCTTGGATTTCCAATCTTGAATCCTCAAAGAAAACCAGTCCTCTTCGACCACTCTTTTCTTGGACACATGTCTTATCCTCAAAGAGTGTCGATTCCTTTCCTTTCTTGGGTGTTCCATCCTCAAGGAAACCACAGAAACTCATCCAATCCTCCACCATTCTTTTTCCAAGGCTTTCACATAGACTTACGATTGTTAGTTCTGGTCAAGTGCATGACACATGAAGACAAGAATGCACATGTGATGTCCAACATTATTCCCTCTCAACTAGAAATGATATCCCTATTCTTCTTTTATGTGGAGAATAGATCCTTGCTCCTATTCAAGGAGACTCCTTCAGTCCCTCTCAAATCTAGAGGAGATTTCTAACTTCCTTTCTAGTTGGGAAGTCATATCCACAAGCTCTCTAGCTTTGTTGTTATAAGAATATCAGCTACAACATGGCTCCTTCTTTCTTCTGCATCTCATTGTATTGAGCCTTCTTCCTTCCTACTATCATAGAGCCATCTTCTTCCCTTAATCTCGTGACAGGTTCCATGTCATCAATCATGCACAACACTTTCATTTTGTCATCATTAATGAATGCATTATATTGAGCCTTTCCAGACTTAAATTTGGTCATATCTTTCTCATGAAAGTGATTTCTTTTGACCTTCAGGTTATCTTCTCACACTGCTACCTTTCAATCCCGAGATGAGCGCATCTTGACTTCATAGTTGAAGCACCAAATGTTGAGTTTCCCTCGACATTCTTCATACATTCCATCCATACAGTTGAACTTCCCTCAACTGTCATTATGTATTCCTGCAACATCCTTGCAGGTAGAAAAACATGTTAATCAGATAACCAATAATAATTATTAACATCAGACTTACCTCATGAGTCATCATGACAACTTTCACATCATCAACATCTTCAAGGTCCATCTCCATATGAATCTTCCTTCATGCATCAGAGTGCCCAAGGATCGAACTTGATTACCAAGTTACCATTTTCTTTTGGATATTATATTAGATGTTGATCACTAATCTATATACATTCTAGTGAGAAAGCCTTAATATTTTATCCATTCATGAGTAAGTCAAATTCATCTTCACAGGCATCGTATAACCAAATGAAAGATTCACTATGAATAATTTCTGACCAACTTTTCTTACAGAATTATATGAATCCTACCCAAAAGTTACTTTAAACATGCATTCTTAATCTTTCACTCAATCATCTAGCTCTATGTATTCCATAAGGAGCTTACAACTTGACCAACTGCACTTCTTCATCCCTTTAAGAGTATTGTTTCCAAACAATATGGAATATATACTAATAATTGTCATAATGCCTTTTCCAAGAACCTCCAAGGTGATGGTTCTTACAAGATTTTGAGGATCCATCTTGGCAACATGACTACCTCTATCATAATGTTAAACAGTTTGTGGATGAACATTATGCAAGATGGTCCCCAAACCTTTCATTCTTAAAAGACAAGATGATTTCTTCCAAAGCAACTTAATCAAGTAGAATCTAAATATGTTATTATCACATGCTTTTATCTATTGACAACTTCGTGTCAACTACCGTATAGTAGTACACATTTTCGCAAAGGAATTCCATCATGTTCGAGCATTCAGATTATCCTGGATTCATCATCATCAATGATCGGTATATCAGAGTTGTAAACCCATTCTGCAAATTTTTAACGTAAATGATGCTAGTAAAACCATATATGTATGTAACAACCTAGGTAAGCCTATTATTTTGGCGATGAAATTCATCCTAGGAGGTTTTTCGTCTCATTGATTATCTTTGTTTCTTGACATAAATGATCGACAAATTTTTTCTGTCCAACCTCACTCCAAAGCTAGGGTGGAATTTATTGTCAAGGTCTTAGGTGAGTCCTAGCATTTTAGTCATTTCTTTTGTAAAAGTGATTTGGGAGCATTTTAAGCTAATTGGCTAAATTATTTTATTACGAATCACTTGGTCTACTAGATCATATTGTTTCACAGAATTAGGTAAATTAATAAGGGTTTATGTCTAAAGGTGTTTTCCCCTTTAGAGGGTTGAATTAATTGTAATATCTTGATCTAAAAATATATTTTGGTGCATGGTCCCTCATATTTAGACACCATGGCTAAAATATTTAAGGGTGAAAAAATTTATTAATACCCCTTAGTGTCAATTAATTAATTTTTCTGGCCAAAATAAATTAAAATCCTAAGCCAAAAAATTAATTAACTTTGAATCAAAAATGATTATTTTTTATTTTTGGTTTTCTAGTAAAAAAGTGGTTAAATAATTAGCCAAATATTAGTCAGAAAATAACAATGAGAGAAAATTAAATTATCTCCAAGTGAAAAATATTAAAAAAGGGAATGGGCACTGTCCAAGAATTGAATCTCTACAAATCAAGAAAGAAAATATTTTTGGACTGGAAAAATCAATTTTTTAAAGAAAATTGAATTTATGGTCCAAGTTGGTTAAGAGAATCGGGATTTTTCAAGGAGAAAATGTGAGAAAAAATATTTTTTGGACCGAGAAAAAAGGCATCATCGAGGAATTCGATTTTTTCTCAAGCAATCAACTGTGGATATTATTTTGACATTGATCAAGCATTTAATCATCCAAGATCAAGTCAAATTTGTGCACGTTTCTAGAACTAGCCATTATTAACTTGGAAGAGACTCTAGAGCTCTCATTTCTTTTATATAAGGAAGCATATGTTCCTCATTGTACACCTCTTGGTTGTGCTCTTTCTTTTTGCTCTCGAAGTTCTCTTTCCATTTTGAAATAATAATACGCAAGTCTTTGGGGTGAAATACTATGGCTCTTCTCTTATGGATATGGTAATGAATTCTTGAGCTTAATTTTCTAATGGTGATCGTATTTGCTACTTCATTTGCTTACATAGAATTATTAGTGTATAGCTATCTTACACTGGTAATTAAATCTGGAAAATATTTTAGGATTGGACGTGCCTAGTCTGCTTTTGCTTAAATTGCTAGAATTTCCTTCCATTATATTTTTCCTATCTCATTTGAAGCTAACAAAATCTTTCTAAGTTGTGTAGAAAATATGTAGTTGAACGAGATCTCAAGTGTGAGGCGATGCTTTTGCTCAAGTTAACCAACTCTTTAGTGATTAAATGGGAGAATACATTCTATTTCACTTGAAGGACTTATCTAATAAATTAATTGCAGGATTTATGGGCTTGGGCTTGAAAAAATCTTTCATTTTATTTACTTATTTAAATCAAAGATCCACTAATGATAATATATGCTTTTTTAGAGCTTGTTTTATATATATATATATATATATATATATATATATATAATTTTCTTTTGTAAATAAAATTTTAATTTTTTATTTTTTATTATATTTTTAGGCTTTTCTTATCTCATCAAAAAAGAGAAAGTGGAAAATTATATTAAGTTTCATTTTTATTTGGCCACTATTTCAAAACTTGCTATTTAAGAAGCTAATACTACGTCAACTTTGTAATTTTTGTGAATATATTTCTCTATAATCACTTCTACGCATAACCCTTTGGCATTTTTATTATTGTATGTACATGTCGTCTATTTTGTTTTCCTGGCAAGTTTAGAGAGAGCGTGGAGACTTTATTTTTTTTGCAGTGTATTTTGTTTGCAGGTTTTGAAGAGGAACAAATTAAATTTGTGAGGGCCGCAAGCCCTCTAAGGGTTTTTCTCATTTATCCATATTTTTGAGCTGTCAACAGTTGTTTGCAGTAATTGATTCTTTTGGGCAGAGATTTCATCCAAATTTGGGAAAAGAATTATTTTTTGAAAGCTTGATTCAAATTGCTTTTCTTTTGGAGAAGTAGCATTCCTTTCTTAGCCTTTTCACTAAAAGTCATGAGCCCTAAGAAGAATTCTTTTTTTTCACTGTTGTACCTTTCATTAAAGTCGTCGTTTTTGTAGAGGTCCTCCGCCTATTTCCTAAACTTGAACTTTAGATATTCCAAAGGGTTATGTCATAAATATGTGGCTTGAAATCACTTGTAAATCACTTTTTGGGACAACTGCTAACCTTGAAGGATTTTTACTATTTAAGTTATTTCCTTGTTTCAAAATTTTGTATTTAACCAATGGATTTTTGCAAGAGTAATCATTGAATTTTGAAGGGTTTTTCTCATAAAAAAAATTTCTAGGATTTCATATCTTGAAAATTTGATTTTGGTATAAAATTTTGAGAAAAAGTTGTAAGGTTTGCGAAGCTTCTTTCTGTTGAAGAATGTAACTAGGTTTTGTCTTTATTATTAATATATTTGTCAAAAAGAATTTATCATTGTTAAATGACTTATTAAAGCACAGATTTCATGCTTGGGTCATATTTAGATTAAGGTCCCCATTGTGGACTTTTAGTTTAGTCATTACAAATTTAAATTGATCCAATTTGGGCTTTTAAATCATGTAATATAGGTTTTTTATTATTTGGTCAAAAGGCTCCTCCATCAATTCATCTTCTTCAAGGTCATCATCCTCGGTCACTTCAGCAAATCTTCCTCAACAAACTCCTTCAAGTTGGCCTCAAAGAAACAATCATAAAATGAATATGTATGTTGGCTCAATATTAATGACACAACTCTTCATCAACTCATGTTGACCTATTAATGGTGGGCAACAACTATATATACAAGGTTGTGTCTTCGCATTATCCTATCACAAAATTTCGAATCACTCTAAAATTCAGATCACAGTACAGATATACAATTCGGATCTTTTTCAAGAAGATAGTCTCAATGCAATCATGATCTTGGTATAATTGCAGTGATAAAGGTGTGGTGCAACCACATGAAAAGGATGTCATGACAATTTGAAACTATTACAGTAAGAAGGATCTCACAAGCTTGGTGCTATCGCAGTGAAAAGGGTCTCACTAGTTCAATCTCGATGCTATCTAAATAATGGTGATACTACAGTCTCGGGCTATGATGCTTATATAATCTCAATGCTATCTCAGCCATGAAACTCGGTGTTATCTCAATTGTGAAACTCAATGTTATCTCAGTCATGAAACATCTCCGGGTATGTCTTAGGCTATACATCTTATAAAATTCTCTTCATCTTATTTTGAAATTTGTGTTACATTACTAACATCGTTATGTCTACCTTCAATCATAAAGATTTTTGTTTAGGGTGATTCATCTTTTGATAAATCTACCCTCCTCATATGTTTGATTGTTTGTATAAAAAACCGTAGGAAGGTTCTATGGAAAACCCTAACCTAAGGGTAGGTTGACAATGTGTGAAACCCTAGTATGCTTAGGGTTATTGGAAAATTGCTATTATATATTAATGATGTCATGTTTGGGGGTTTGGTATGATCACGAAAACCCTAACTTGTTAGGGTTGAAATGATGTCTAAAATCACAGACCTTTGAAGTTTTGGTATAGTAGGGTTTGCTTTGTTTGAATTGAAACCCTAGACCCTTAGGGTTTGGTTGGGTCTATAAGCAAAATCCTTGTTATAAAGTCCTATGAATAAAACCCTAGGTATGTGTTTATTTGGTTGAAACAATAGCTTGGTCTAGGTCGGCATATGTCTAATATGTTAATCGTGCCTGACATATGATGTGCTTATGCGTGATGATGAATTCCTAGATATGTGTGTTGACCTACTTATTAATGGTCATGAGTCCTAGGGTTTGGAAACAAGCCCTAGTCAAAATTTTGATGGTCTAGGATGATGTTGTTATGGAAATCGAGGGTTTACATCAAACCTTAGTAGAAGTTATTCATGTTGTTAATCAAGTTGTGATTGATTGTTAAAGCTCATGTATGAAATCTAGGGTTTACATGAAATCCCAGTAGGAAGTCTAACATATGAATTCTAACAGTTGTTAGATGCATTACTTATTTGGATTGTTTCTAGGGCTTGCTATATGAAAGATCTTGTCACCTTGTTGTGAATAATGCTAAGACCCTAGATATAATGAGACTGATATTTTGATTGAGCTATTGATGTGATTTAGGGTGTGTGACAAAACCTAGACAAGAAGTTGAAGTATTGAAGTATAGTCCCATGGCCATACCTCTCGTCACAAACTGGAGGAAGGTGGATGCTAGCAGAGGAGAGCGAGTGGATCCTACAATATATAGGCAGCTAATTGGGTTGTTGATGTACTTGGTCAACACACAACCTGATATTTGATTTGCAATCAACTAGCTAAGTCAGTTCATGGTGGAATCGACCAAAATTCATTAGGTTGTTGCAAAGCATGTGTTGAGATGCCTCAAAGGCACAACGGACTATGGATTTTGGTACAGACAGGTTGATGGAGAGAGGCGTGTGGTATTCACAAATGCAAATTGGGCAAGGAGCTCCATAGTCAAGAAGAGTACTTTAGGTGGTATCTTTAGCATTGGGTCAGCAATTGTTTCTTTGTACAACAGGAAGCAAAGATCAGTTGCACTCAGTTCAGCTGAGACCGAGTACATGGTTGCTAGTCAAGCAGCTTGCGAGGCTATTTGGATGAGGAAGTTACTTGTGGGACTTTTTAGACAAAGGATGGAGTCTACCATGATACATTGTGATAATCAGAGTTGCATTAACCTCTCTAAGAACCCAGTGTTTCATGATTGCTCAAAAAATATCGATATATGATATCACCATCTTAGGGATTGCGTGCAAACAAGGTTGGTGAAGCTACCGCACATTCCAACAAGGGAGCAACCAGCAAACATCTTGACCAAGGCATTGGCAAGAAGCAATTTTGTTCATCATAGAGATAAGTTGGGAGTTATACAGAATCCCTTCCTCACTAAGAGGAAGTGTTGAAAAGTAGCGAAGGAATGGATTCCTTGATTTGTGCCTTAATTCAAGGAATTGATCTAGTGATCTTAATAATGCACGAGTTCCAGTGATGTAGACGAGTTCAAGAAGCAATTTGACTAGTGCAAGTTTGTGGAGGACCAAGTATATGTCCTCTAATGTGAGTTAAATTGGGAACTGAATGTTCAAGTGGAGCCCTCCTACAATTTAGGAGGATCTAGTTAACAAGTCTACAATTTAGGAGGATCTAGTTAACAAGTTGTATTGACTTTTGTTAACTAGAACAGCTCTAGTTCAACTTCCTAATTTAGAAACTCACTAACAATAGCGAAATTAAATTTCTTATAAGGAGATCAAAGGCACACTTTGCATTCATTATTCTTGAGCACAAGTTTGTCAGCAAGAGAGCTTGTGGAGGAACTAGACAAGGTTTCCTTGGGCGAATTATTGTTGAGGGCAATTTCTTCTTGAAAGTGCGCATAGAAATAGGGAAATTCCTTATTTAATAGGAGCTCAGCTAGCGTTAGGAAGAGGTGGTTATTTCCTAAGGATTTGCACTAGGAAATCGAAACCTCTAGTGTGCACAGAAGGAGGAAGCAAATCAACTATCAAGCAGGGGTTTCAAGCCTAGGACAAGCAAGAGAATCATTGTATTTTAGATTGAAACAAGCTTGTATTTGTATTAGATCTATTTTTCAATTTTCCTCAATAAAATTTTGAAGCAAGCGAGGGTTTTTCCTATTGGGTTCCCTGGAAAATTGTGTTGTTTCTTGTGTGAAATTGTACATCTTACTTCTAATCTATTCTGTTGCTATTTGGTAGAGAAATTTTGTGTCTATGTGAAAAGAAAAATTGTTTTCAAATTGTTCATATTAGCAAATCAAAATTTTGTGGATTTTCTACACCGGCATCAAGGCCATGCTTGTGTGTTACGAGGAAACTTCATTGGGACTATGGATGCTTCCAATGGTGAAGCAATGGCTAGAAAAGAAAGATGAGGAACAAACTTATATAGATGTTTGTTTAAAAAACTCTCATGGTTAACCCAAATCTAATCAGTAGGGTGTGACCAGTGAAAGAAAATTACCTTACTAATTGGATATTTGAAAATGGTATGTGAGAATATAAGTGTTTGGAATTTGGAATTATAACTTTCAAGAAATGACATCATTGTGGTCCATGTGACTTCTAGAAGTTGTAGAGTTTCCCTTAAATTTTGCAACTGTTATAATGTCAATCATGAAAACAAGTTTGTTGCACCAAGACACAGAATTTCTCTACGCAATTTGCAACGGAATAAAACACAGAGATAAGACACAATCATACAAAACAATAACACAATATGTATAGGGAACCCAACTAAGAAAACACTTTGCTAGTTGTAGAATTTTATTGACAGAAAGTAGAGCAATCTAATCTCTTTTACAAGGCAATTGTTTCAATGGAGAATACAATTTTTCTCACTGCTTGGACTAAGCTAGAATTGTTGGAAAGTGTAACTAGGTTCGGTCTTCATATTGACTATGTAATTATGTATTTATGTAAAGAAGAAGACAAAGATAATAAAATGTATTTTTTTTAAGCTTGCTTCATGGGTTTCATGAGCAAGGAATTTTATTATAGATCAAAGACTTCTTCTTGATGTCTTTTAGGGATTTGTCATTTTGTCATAAATGTATTAATTAGAGTCATGTAAATGAAGTGTCACTCATATAGAAACAGTCATGTATGCCTTAAGACCTTGTCATATAAGCTTTGAAGACATGGCTCAAGAGTGGTGATAATACTTGATGTAAGTACCCTTCAAGATAGCCTACAATACGTTGGAAGATCTCCTCTACATGTTGGCTCGCATACCCTTGATCAAGCCGGCCTCATTACTAGAAGACAGGTCGGCTCAATTACAAATAGGAACAACTATATATACCCTAGTATACTGCGCAAAAAACCAGAGACACGAAATTCGGATTTTGTCTGAGATTTTCAGATTGAGTTGCAAGAACGAATTCAAATGAGATCTGTGATATTTTATACGTATAAGGGAGAAAAATCAGCGAATAAAGAAGGCTATCACACATATATGGTTTGGGTATAATCATCTTGGACAACATCACAATAAGCCTAGGATGATCACAAATTTCAGGAAGTGACAAACTCACAGTAAGTGCAAAATAAGATAAGTATGCTCAGCAAAGAAATTCGGTGCAAGAAAGGTATCAATATAGTGTGAAGAAGGTGGACTATTCAACGAAAGGAGATAGGACAGGGTGTATGTCGAAGACCAGCCAACAAGGTTAAGTAGAGGTGCAAGGAGTGCACGGCACAGTCCTTAACAAAAGTGTTGTAATGATCATATACAGCCGAAGAAGGAAGAACACACTTAGAAATCGAGATCTCTAATCCAAGAGCATAAAGGTGCAGAATAATGCAGAAAAGAAGGATCAGCTTAAGGAGTCAAGGAAGAAGCAGTGACAAGGTCTTGGAGGCATACAAGGGTCAAGGGTCTGTGTCATGGTCATGGTATTTGTCAACTGAAAGCCTATAAGAAGAATTTCTTGTGGGTTTTCCTCTCCAAGAGGGAGAAGTTTTGGCCTTGGCTCGAATAGCCTAACTTTGTGTCTCTTGTGTTTTGATAATTAACTGGATGAAAAATAAAATAAGCTAATAAGAGAAGACATAAGTAAAAGAAGTAAGCTCACGAGTAATTATCAAGTAGAGAATTTGAATTAAACCTAGCCCTACCTAATTCTCAACAAGAACCTCCCTGCAAGACTCGACCTTTTGATCCCTATTTCCTTACACAACCTCTGCTCTTATCTCGCTGGAAATCTCGTATTTCCTTGCACTGAGTTGTTGAAACTCCTATTTCCTAGCACTGAGTTGTTGAATTTTGTGCAATTAAGGGATAAATTTCCCTAGAAAAACACTTTGAGTTAACCCCTTTGACCGTTGAGGTGAATTATTTCTCAAGTGCAAAATAAAATCACTTAAGTGATCTAATTCAAAATGTGCAAAAATGGATCACTCTAGGGCAAGGTTACTTGGGAGCGGGAGCGCGGAGCGCCATTTTTAAAAGCTTCCGTTTCGGAGCGTTTTCGGGAGCATTTATATATATATATATATATATATATATATTGATGCATATATGTCAACAAAAACATGTAGAATGATGAATTAGACATAAAAAACATAAAAACATAGATTGAATCATATAACATCAATCATCCAGAAGTTATAATCTTCATCAACCACGCCCACGAGTTGGAAACATACAACATATTGACTCGCAAATCATCAATCTGAAGGTTTCAAGCTTTCAAAATTCAATATCTAACATTTATCATCATTGATTTCAAATTTCAATATCTAACATTTATCATCATTGATTCATTGATTTCAAAATTCAATATACATTTATCACCATTGATATATAACATTTATCATCATTGATTTCAAATTTCAATATCTAACATTTATCATCATTGATTCATTGATTTCAAAATTCAATATACATTTATCATCATTGATGTATAACATTTATCATCATTGATTCATTGATTTCAAAATTCAATATATAACATTTATCATCATTGATATTATATAACATTTATCATCATTGATTCATTGATCACCATATAACTTTCATGAAGCATCATATTCATAATTCATAATGACTTGTAAATAGTAAACTTATAAATGCCAACTTCAAAGTTTCACCTTTTAAATTCAAACTTCAAACTTAAATTGTCATTAAATATATGAAATCAGAAAGAGTCAAGTTTCAACTATTCAACTGTCAACAACAAATAGAAAAGACTAGTAAACAACAAATCTATTTTATCTGGCTGGCCCCTTGCCACGCCCACGAGAAATGTCTAATTTTTGTGAGCCACAAGGAAATGTTGGTCTTCTAGTACTCTCAAGAGTACCACGACCACGACTAGAAGGTGGAGGCTAGATCTGCAAAGGAATAACAGTGTGATATTGAGGAGTGGCACTGGCACTGGCACTGGCACTGGCACCGACACCCGCACTGCTACCAGTAGATGGTGGGACTGGCCCTGTGTGTGGCGGTGCTACTAATGCTTCATCATCATCCCTATAAAGTTTTGCTTCCAATTCTTCCAAATGTAACGTGTCGTCCTCCAAATTATCATCCTCTGGGTTGTTGTCCCAGACTCTGTATGATTGATCCTCATTTGCCCGATCACAGTAATGGCTCAACAACTTCAAGTTATAATGCACATAAACCAAGCTTTCGGCTCGGTTTTCATTCAGCCTGTTTCTTCTCACATTGTGTATAAAGCTATAGGTGCTCCAACACCTCTCTGCAGAAGAAGTGTTCACAACCTGTGAGAGAACTTTTTTAGCCAACTTTGGCAGAAGTCTCATGCCGCCATATGCTTCCCACCATGTGAGAGCATCAAATCTGTCCCTGTCTTCCATTGCATGGAAAGAACCAAAGTTAGCAGTGCAACTGAAGTATTTGCCTAATTCAAGGCGCAATCTAGCACACTCTTCCCTGTCGGGTACCAACTTGTCCAATGCCTTCATGTACCCCTCTCGTACCTCTGGATCTGTGTGAGGTTTCACCCTAACCCCAACTCCAGGTGCAGGTTGGCCCAACCAAGATGGAGAGTAATATTTTGGCGTAAGGATATATGCCAAAGCATGTAGTGGAACATTGAGTTTATTCCACCGTGCACACACACGGTCATGAATCATAGCATACAAGTTGGGATCATTATCCTTAACAATATCTTTTATTTGCCCCAACATGCTATCCATCTGCTCATAAGCCTCTCCAATCACTAGTTTATCAGTATCTGCAAAGCGAATCATGTTATAAATGGGCTTGGTAAAATTCAAAATTTCCCTCACACGTGCCCAAAACAGAGGGTCAAGGGCGGTCTCCTCCACATGTTCGAAACCTTGCCTGTCAACTATTGTTGCTGCCCTGTCCTTTAATAGTTGCTAGTGTGGGCTTAATACCATTGCAGCCAATGACTCTCTTACCTTCAAAAGACGCCTGAAGGTGAGGTAATAGCTAGCAAATCTAGTTTTTGCTATCTTCAACAACTCCAATTTGGAGTGAGTACGGAAAATCCCATGGGTATTGCTATGATTTGTAATAAATTTTATCATTTTTTTACCTCTCTTGTACAAATCACCAAGCCATTTGAATTGAGGTTGTTTGTTTTTGATGATATCATGCATCAAAAGGTTCATTGTGTGAACCAAACACCTAGACCAAAAAATGTTGGGGTATTTATCCTCAATAATTGCTCCTGCTGCCTTACAGTTAGCAACATTATTAGTGATGACCTGTATGACATTGTATGGCCCAGTCTTTTCAATTATATCAAGTAATGGTTCTGCAATGTTAATGTCGGTTTTGAATTTGTCTGAATAATCATATGCTGCCAGGAAGATTGCACCACTAACCGACACAGCCAAAACATTTATCAATGGTTTTCCTTTTACATTGGTCCATACATCAGAGACAATGGACAGCCCATGCTCATTCCACGAACTTGTCATTCTAGCCAAAGAATTGTTTATTTTAGCTTTTTCATGCTCAAGACCCACAGTTCTGGCCTTGTCATACCCAAGGCTTTTGTATCCTTTGGGGGCATCATTAATGGCAGAAACCATTTCATGCCAATAAGGTGAGCGAAGAACATTGAATGGCACCCCACATGCATATAGAAACCGGTAAACTTTTGAATCCACATCATTCCTACACCCTTCGTCCAGGTAATCGAATATGGTTCTACGCCTTAATCCAATGCCACTGCCTCCAAAACCACTAGCATGGGTGGAAGTTGAACTTGTTTGTCCATGACGTGTTGGGCCTGAATCAACGAAACCCCTAGATCTTTTAGATGATCTCTGTAGGGCAGCCCCCTCTTCCTTCCTATATATCTCTCTCTGTGGTGTTGGCACAAAAGGACAAACTTTGATTCCAATATTTTTAGGTCCATCCCCTGGCATTATCCCACAAAGGTGCCTTCTCGCACGGGTGTATGAACCATGGTATTGTTTATTGCAATGAGGGCAAATAAATTTAGTGGTTCCACCACCTTTCCCTCCTTCCATTTTCTGAACATATTTCCACAAAGGTGTTTGAGTTTGGTCTCGTTTAGTTAGGGAATCTGTGTCCTCAGGTTCTCCACTCCCCACTTCCTCCTCAGCATAATCCTCCTCCTCTTCAGGATTTTCTTCAAATCCACCATAACCCTCCTCTTCATCCTCCTCTTCTCTGATTTGCCTCTTTCTTCTAGCACTCTCCAACACCATTATCACAAAGAAAGGAACCAACATGAGAAAAATCCATATAGCCATGATGGAAACAAGTTTCAAGTTTCTAGCCTGCAAAACAAATGGAAAAATGCCAAATGGGAATAGGAAATGCAACATGGGAAGAAAAAAAAAAAAATCATTTTCTAAGTTTTAAATTCAATAAAATGCAACATTCAAGAAAAATTCAAGTTTTCATTTTTAAACAATTTAACAACCTACAAATTCATCCTAGAAAATACAAAATTGGATTAGAAGGCCTACCTCTTTCTTGCAATCCTCCTGTTGCCTTGCTCCTTGCTCTCCTTATCTCTTCTTGTCTCTCGCTCTAACTCTCTCAACACTCAACAAACAATAAAAACTAAAATGAAACCCCCCCCTTATAAACATTTTTTTTTCGAGGAGCGTTCGGGAGCGAACGCTCCCTGATCGCTTCCGGCATTTAAAAAATGCTTCCGAAGCGTTTTTTAAACGTTGGAAGCGCTCAGGGAGCGTTCACTCCTGAGCGCTTCCTGAAACGCTCCCGAAAAGGCAGGGAGCGTTTTAACAGGTTCGGAAACGCGTTCCCCTCAGGAAGCGTTTTCGGGAGTGCATTTCCAAAACGCTCTCGCATGGAGCGCGTTTCGGAAACGGGAACGAGGGGGGTTTGAAGCTTCCCCGCAACCTTGCTATAGGGGCTTCCGAAAACCTAATTCGAGCTAGGGATTTTGCTTAAAGATTCCTATATATTGAAGAGAAGCCTTCATTTGCAACACATTGAATTCTCTCTCTCTTGCTTTGGTGATCTTGCTCTTGCATTGGTGATCAAGCCCTCGCATCAGTAATTTATCTCTCTTATTGTTAGCAGATCTATTGTAGATTTGCATATCTTTGATTATCAGTGGCAAATCTCTTATCATTACTAGCATATCTCTTATTATCAATGGAAGGTCTTTGATTGTCAGTGCCAGAACTGTTATCATCATTGGTGATCTCTTTTGCATTGGTGATAAAGCCCTTGCATCAATATTTTATCTCTCTCATTGTTAGCAAAACTATTAGAAGCATGTTATTTCATTTCATATTTAGCAGATCTAGTGGAGATTTCTTTCTTACATTATTGTTTAGTAGATTTTGTATTATTGGCAAGATCTCTATCTTGTATTATCATTGGTGGCTAAGGGAGAAATTTCCCTAGAAAAACACTCTGAGTTAACCCCTTTCACTGTTGAAGTGAATTATTTCTCAAGTGCAAATTATTCTGACATGTGCAAAATGAAATCACTTAAGTGATCTAATTCAACATGTGCAAAAATGGATCACTATAGGGGCTTCCAAAAACCTAATTCGAGTTAGGGATTTTGTCCCAAAGATTCCTATATATTGAAGAGAAGCTTTCATTTGCAACACATTGAGTTCTTTCTCTCTTGATTTGGTGATCTAGCTCTCGCATTGGTGATCAAGCCCTCACATCAATAATTTATCTCTCTTATTGTTAGCAGATCTATTGTAGATTTGCATATCTCTAATTATCAGTGGCAGATTTCTTATCGTTACTAGCAAATCTCTTATTATCAGTGGAAGGTCTCTAATTATCAGTGGCATATCTCTTATCATCATTGGTGATCTCTTTTGCATTGGTGATAAAGCCCTTGCATCAATATTTTATCTCTCATTGTTAGCAAATTTATTAGAAGCCTGTTATTTCATTTCATAATTGGCAGATCTAGTGGAGTTTCTCTCTCGCATTTTTGGAGATTTCTTTCTTAAATTATTGTTTGGCAGATTTTGTATTATTGGCAAGATCTCTTTCTTGTATTATCATTAGTAGCAGATCTTTGTTGTTTCATTTTTTGCAAATATTGTATTACAAGTCTCATCCTCTAGCACCTGGAGGATATTTACTTATTATTTGTGGCCAGATCATCGTATTGTGAAGGCGTATTGTGTTGAATTTCTAGCACGCATCTAGAGACTTGTCTATTTCATTCGTGAAAGTTAATCTTCTTCTCACACTTGCAATTCTAAAGTTGACTTTCAATTCATTAACACTCATCTTGAAGCACGATCTTTGGAAGATGTTTTTCTCATATTTGTGGCTAGATTGCTTCGCATTAAAGGCTTGAGGCTTATTTTTCATCTACTAGACGACCTATTGTAGATATACTATTCGCACTTGTAATCTTTGTTGAAGGATTGAAGGATCCATTATTCTACATTTTTTATCAGATCTCACACTTCAGAAGATTTGTCCTAGTTTGAAAAGGGTTAATGTTGTTGTCATTGAGAAAAGGGTTTTGTATTTTGCTTATGTATCCCTGTTGAACAGTTGATGAATATTTAATAGAAGAATATTCTTGAAGGGTTTTCCCCCACAGTGGGGTTTTTCCCTAGTCTTGGACCAAATATGTTGTCTTACCGTTCACTGGCTATTTTTTATATGGTTATTTGTTATCGTCTACACTTGAAGGTTGAAGATCTAAGATAATTCATTTCAAAATTGAAAAATTTAACATGAGCAAGTCCCTATTATTTAGGAATTCTTCCTAAATCCTAGCACACTTCTGCAAGGAAATTATCTGCCTCAAATTTGCTTCTAGATTGCTCCTAAATACTCTCTTCCCACAACAAGCTCTCACACACACAACCTGTATACAAGAATGAAATGCAAAGGTGCCTTCATCCTCCTTATAAGCAATTCGACTCAGCTAAATCTAGCAAGTTATTTTGGAACTCAAACTTGTGATTGAATTATTAACTGACTCAAACTGACTCTTCTCACTCGTCCTACCTCATTTAGAAATTGAAGCTCACTAACTCTTCCTTTTCCAAAAATTAACCCGCACTTGGAGACAAACAAAATTGAGAGTCCACCTCATGCGCATGAGTTAACTGCTCCATGACTCGTCCTAATTTCTAGGAAATTTGTCGTCATCTTGACTAAGGCATGAGTCAAGAAGATCTTCACTCGCTACTTTTCAACAGAAGTTTCCTTCTATTAATGGAATTTTATTGACATTTAGATTAAAATCTCTGATATTACTAACAGATATAGCTAGTTCTTCAAGTGTGTTGCCAATTGTTATCGCCACAACAACTACCCCCTTTATTTTTCTTAGATAAGTAAAATAAGAGGGGTCCCCACTACCAAATTTTTTATTTTAATGCCTAACATTGTGAGTTTCCTATTTATTCCTTGACTACCTTTGGTTTTCAAGATTGGATCATTAATTTTCTTTTGGTTTTGACTCTGATTGCATTCATTGTTTGTGATAGAATCATAAATTAATGTGGAATTAACTTTTAGTACAATAAGTAGGATATAAAATTGTGTTTCGCTCAATTTCATCATTACCTAATTTTGAGGACAACATCATATTCTACTCATCCAGAGGTTTCCAACAATATAAAAAAATTCTCATTTTGAGTTCAAGACACAATTTTATGGCCCTAAAAAGTTTTGTATTATCATCATGTTTTGGTGACATGACATATGACACTTACCACCCTAGGTTGTTAGCACTATTTACCACCCTAGGGTTGGAAGAGGGACCAAAACCTAACCTGGACCAATTTTCAGAGATGAGATACACTTCAAACATCCCTATAGATACATTTTTAGTGCTCCATCACTCCAATTATGTGGTAGAAGAATGGAGTGTCACTCTAATGTAGTGTGCAAGGAGTGAGGAAGTTGTCTTTATCAACTTTTAACCTCAGCAAGGGAGCGATGAAGTGTCGACCTTATAGAAATTGGGATTTCGATATGATTTGTTCGAATGACAAAGAAATGACTAAGCAAAGTTCAATAATTAGAGCTTTAGATAAACTCCTCCTAACCTAGGTGTCTACATGCATCCTCTTAAATCTACAAGAAATCGATATAAGGAAGTCCATTCTAGGGGAGAGGAGGAAAGATATAAACATATTTGTAGATAAATACTCGTGGATTTCAAGGACAAACCTCTTTGCATGATCTTAACCCCTCCTTGGTTGATAATCTAAAGAGTCGTGCATCCTCTCAAATCTACAAGAAGCTCATATAAGGAAGACCATTCTAGGGGAGAGGAGGAGATATATAAACATATTTGTAGGTAAATGCTTGTGGATTTCAAGGACAAACCTATTTGCATGATCTTAACCCCTCCTTCGTTGATAATCCAAAGTCAAGTTCACTTGAACATGCAAAGAGGTTTGTCTCTTAAATCCACAAGCATTTACTTGCACATGTGTTTCTATCTCTCCTCCTCTCCCTTAGAATGGTCTTCCTTATATAAGCTTCTTATAGATCTTAGAGGATGTATTTAGACACCTAGTGCCAAGAGAAGTTATAATGGGCTCCTTTTCTCAATCATTTCTCTCTCGTTTGACTTGATCATCTTGGAAACCCAGTTTCTAGATGATTAACCATTCATTGCTCTCTTTATGAGGTCAAAAGGTGATGAATTTAGCTTCATCACCCTTTGCACGCTACATCATAGTGATGCATCACTCTTCTACCTCATAACTGGAGCGATGGAGCAATAAAATGTCTCTCTAGGTATGTAAGAGGTGCATCTCAACTCTAAAAATTGGTGTAGGGTAGGTTAGGATCCCTCTTCCAACCTTACGGTGGCAAACAAGTTGATAACAACCCCAAGTTGGTAAATAGGGTGATAACAACATTTCTCTCTGATACATGTATCATAACATGGATATTTCTAACTCAATGTGCATGCCACATATTTTTGCTAAGTCATCCATTGGTTTTGTTTTAGTGTCATTAGGATCAAAGAAATTCATTTATGTAATTTTTTGAAATGTTCCAAATTCCAACTATCCAAACATCTGGATATTATCCAAAATCCAGATTTTGAATACAGCATTTCTTCATATTTAGAAATCTACTGCCAAGATTGGTTTTCATTCATCATTCAATGGTCAACATTCATGCAAGTACCCATAAGGTTTTCATTATTTTATTTGTTTTATTTGTTTTATTTATTTTAAATTTATATTTATTTCATTTTTAGTTTTTTATTTCATATTGGTTTTAATTTTTATTTATTTGGTTTTCTTTACGAATTTAAGCATTCAAACTAATTTTTCCAAGATTTTAGATATCCAAATTTTCTAGAAGTATCTGAGCATTTGAGCATCCAAGCCTTTCACATTGCATGACATTTAAATGTCACATATATCCAGATGTAGATTTGGGTGTCTAATGGATGTCCTAAATCTTGCATATATCCATACCTAGATATTTTATGTATATTACACATCCCATTTATCAAAATCCATATGTTATGGATTTCCTAGATCCTAGATCTATCTAGATTTGCATTTTTGACAAGTGCAACTTTTTAAAATTTTCTAGATATGTTGGATCCTATATTTTCTATATCCCACATATTTGGACATACATACAAAACATTAATGTGGCCTCCATGTTCCATACTTTTTGTAGCCTCACATACAAACTGTTATGGGCGAAAAGAACAATATAATTACTTCATAATGCCTTCAACAATCTATGTCGGATAAAGAATAATCCTATAGATCAACAATCCAAAATTATTCAAAGGGCAAAATAATTGGTTGATGAGTGCTAACTTCCATGAGCCATATCTTGAGTACTAGCTAAATAAATAAACATGTTTCAACAAGCAACAAAATCAATAATTTTAAATAAAAATTGCAATCAATAGTATGTACACATAATACCAGAGCCAATAGAGTAGTTTAAAACTATGAACATCAAACTAATGTTTGACTTCTTGCATTTTCAATAAAAGCAAATTTGAAATTCGATCCTAGACTTCTGAGTGTATGATGTGATCCTTGGTGATGTGATAAATTACTGTCAACAGGACCACCTCCACCTTCGTATACAAGGTCAGATTCCTCAAACAAGTCCAACTAATGTTTGACTTCCTACATTTTCAATAACAACAAATTTGAAACCAAAACCTAGACTTCCAAGTGCATGATGTGGTTCTTGGTGATGTGATAAATAACCATCGATAGGACCACCTACGCATCTTTGTACAGGGCATGATTCCTATGTTGCCTGTATGCAGTCCTTGCAAACACCTATTGTCCCATCCACAAGACTTTTTAAAAGAATAGCATATGGTTGCTTATGTGGTGCTCCATGAAATGGTGGAAGAGGCACTTATAATAGGAAATCATCTTGAGTGCATACCAAATTTTGGATTACCATTGATGCTATATGCCCAAACAGTGTGGATGAATTACCTGAGATGCATTGCAATCAAAGGAACTTATGGAATTTTGATGGGTGACTCAAATAAGAGGACCTCATCATTCAAAAATAGCATCCCACAAAGATATACAAGAGTCACTCTCTTTCAATGATCTATACAATAACAATTCCAACCACCCTGAGTGACAAAAATTCTATACTTGACTCACTAGATTACCTCTTGGCCAAGCACCCGTCTATCCTTAACAAGAGCACCAACAAAAACTATCACCAGCATTTGGTAACTCACTTCTAGAGAAAATTTGTTTTCATGTGCGAAAGTCAAGATTTTCAACGTGGAATTATTTAAACATTACAGACATATGTAAATTGAAATTTCTAAAAAAATGGTGATAGGTATTAAATAAATAACAACACAGTAAAAGGTTTTTTTCTCCTCCAACAAGTTGGTAAGAAGGTGGTAAGCCTAGTTATTTCAGGCAAACACAGCTAGGTATCCATACCTTCTTTAGTTTCCGAAGTTGCAGCATGATTTTTCTTCAGATTATGAAAATTAATGAAGTTCTTCGCTTCCTTAGATCTCAATATGTTTCTCTTCCTGTGACCACACACGGCGATACCATAACAACTTGTTGTGGTGTCACCTAGAAAAAAAGCATGCAGATATGTCTACTACTAACTTACTAAATGCTCAACCATAAGTTCCATGGATATGGTAAATGGAACATGGACATGGTAAACAGAACATGGACATAGTAAATGGAACGGATATGGAAAAAATTTAGAAGAGAAAAGATACTATACAGCTACAGTTTGGCAGATTTTATCTATCCTATATACAAAGAAAACCATGAGCCCAAAACTGCTTTTGCCTGCTCTGAATCTTCGGGTTTGCACGACTCCGAACATCAAAAAAATTATGAAAACAAAGTTCAAGGCAACTATAATGCATGCAAGCCGCATAAATTACAATAACATCACAATAGAAATTTACCAAACATTTCTACAAGCTAGATAATTATTTTCTTCGAAAATTGTATTAGCAACCCAATCTAGCAAAATCCAAGCGCACCAGAAGGCTTAGAAGGGAAAGAAATGAGGCACTAACGGAATAATTCACAGGTACCCGGTGAAAGATGGGCTTCTCAGCCTAACACAGATTGCCAGGTATAAATGTTGGATAGGTCCTGATCACTTCCACATATAATTTTGATGGGAACTTGAAGACACAAAGCCCAAAACTCCGTTAAGTTTAATCCCATTGCCTCCAGCGAGGATTTTATTCATTCAGTGAGTGCTGCTTAGAATAACTATAATCCAGACCATAAGGAAAATGTAAGGCAGCCCTTTCCAAGATTCTATTGAACGAAAAGGCTATTAATCCAAACATCTAAAACTATAACAGATATATGGGGAATATCATCTGGGAGGTTTCCAAGACGAAAAGAGAGCAAAGATTGAAGTTATTGATGAAGTACGAACTACGCTAATAGCTTGAGGGGGAACGAAATATAGGATGACGAGAGCAAAGCTACATAACCAACGGAAGCAAACGAAACATACCAATTTGGAAAGTTTACAGTGCCCTCGGTGCATCGTCTTCCAATCTTTAAGACAGGAATTTTTGGCACTCCCAAATCATCTACTCAGAACCCCATATATAGAAAATCTCGAAGAGTATGGCAAGAAAAGCTCAAAACACAACATGGACAATATATAATGCAGTTGCTACAAAGTACTCCAATTATTAAGACTGAGGAAACATAGGCCCAACCACAGCATCTATACAGAACCGCATACGTAAAACCTCAGAAAGATTACCAAATAAATTAAACTAAGAGGAAAAGGGGCGTTACGAGAGGTTTACCTTAAATAAACCTGAGAGACGCTCGAATAAGCCTGAGCATTTCTTTGGCATTTCGCGTTGAACCCGTTGAACCCCATATGCTGAGAGGCATTGCCAAAGTATCTACTCAGAACTCATATATAGAAAACCTCAAAGAGAGTATGCTAGGAAAACCCAAAACACGACATGGAGCGTTAAGAGAGGTTTACCTGAAATAAACCTGAGAGTCCCTCGAATAAGCCTGAGCGCTCCTCGGCATTTCGCGTTGAAATCGTCTACAGAAGAGCAGAGAGCACGGGCGAGAATTTGAAACAAAAAGGGGGCAAAAACAGCACAGGCTATTTTAATTCGACGGCGGGATTTTGATCGGAGTTAAACTTCAACCACGCCCTGTGGGTATGTCTAAACCTCGGCTCGCGTGCTCGGTTAAGAGAAGCTCCTTTATCGTGTTGGAGGAGCTTGCGTGAGACATTTGGAGAGCGACTAATGCGTGAGTGTTTGTTAGGGTATTTGCATGCGAGTTTAAATTAGCAATTTGAATGAATGAATGCGTAAGTTTGTTAGGGTATTTGCATATCTCATGGATGTAGATTTTAGTTTAAATTAGCAATTTGAATGAATGGATGATGAGAGCATCACTAGACCAGGGACTTAGGACTCCAACCCATCACAACTTCGAACTTTTCTTTAAGAGTACTCTATTGTCATGAATATTGATCAAGAAGTTCGGAGTGTTGATAAGTCTCGCTTCCTCAAATAACTTGTTCAAACAATCCACCTTCAGAATGCTTTTAAACTGATTACGAATGTCCTCATAAGCCCAACAACCCATGATGAAGTGTCATTATGTTTCAACCTCTCCTTTCCTGCAAAAGATGCAGGTTCTTTCTTCCCACTCTTCTTTTGGAGTTGTCCATCTACCTCTTTCACATCTGAGATGATGAGACCCAGTCCTTTATTGTGCTAGCACAGGAAAGAGAGGAGTGGGAGGAGTGTATGGTGCAAAGGAATGCTTTAGAAACTAGTAATTATCTTTACAGATGCATAGATACACCGAAGGAATAGAACATGTCTATGATGTTATTGCAAAAATGCTGCAGCAAAGGAAAGATAACAACCTAAAGGGTGGAGGATGGAGGGGAGGAAATGTGTTCCAACGTGTAACAAACTCACACTTGTGTTGCTCGAACCATCGTTCTTGGCTAAATCATTTTTTTTCAATCATATCACTATGTCAAAATCTTATATATATATATATATATATCCAAACTATAACATGCAAGGTAATGAGAATAAACATTACTCTTTAGATATCTAATTATTCTTTAGGGCCTTGGACAGACAATAATTGGGCATGTTGTAAAGGTACTCTTAGATGCTAAGTCACTCGTACAATCCCCCATTTTATTTGGGTGTTATTCTTGGACATAACCTTGGAGGTGTTGTTAAGGCACTCCCAGATGATAAGTTACTAGTTCAATCC
Source organism: Pinus albicaulis (assembly GCA_034641835.2). Taxonomy (NCBI): domain Eukaryota; kingdom Viridiplantae; phylum Streptophyta; class Pinopsida; order Pinales; family Pinaceae; genus Pinus; species Pinus albicaulis. Next base: position 728,912,786 of record CM076573.1, on the reverse strand, counting down.
CCCTTTTTATTCGGGTGTTATTCTTGGACATGACCATGATATAGTTTTCAAACTTACTAAAAATAAATAAATAAAATTAGATATCCAATTTAAAATTAATATTAAAGAGATTCTTTAATGATAATAATTTAATTTAAAATTTGTATATACAATTTTTTACTTTGCAATAAATACATAAAACATAAATATTTTGACATATTGAAATTTATATAAATTTTAATTGCTAATTTAAAATATTAATATAACTTTAAAAAAATTAAGTGAAAGTTTTCATTTGTATTAAATAAATAAAAGATATTTAAATTTTATGAAATATTTTGAACCAAGTCTTGTGAAATATTTGTGAACTTTGTGAAAAAAAAATTGAGTAGTAACATGTGTGCTACATATCTTATAAAATATAAATGATATCATTTTTTTAATAATAATTTAGTTTTATAAATTTATAAAAAAAAATATTAAATTATAATGAGAAATAGTATATGATTTTATATATAGAATTTAAATTATAAAATAAATATAAATATAAATATAAATATGATTTTATTGTTATATTTTTAAATAATTATATATAATTTTGGTTTTATGACAATAACATTTTTATTTAAATTAGTTTTTGAATTTTTGAGCCAATCAAATTGGTAATAATGAGTTTAACTTGTAATAATTTTGTAAATTTAATTGATAATAATTATGTTATGGATTGTTATACTAATTATAAAATAATAACCATAAGTTTAATTGATAATGATTTTATAAATTTAATTAATAATAATTTTGATACAAATTATTATGTAATTATGTAAAAGTATTCCCACTCTACATAGTTTAGCACCTTGGGGTGTAAGATGCTGCCAAAGCCTTGCGCGGCGCATAAGCGAAGACCAATTTTGCTCTAGCCATCGATGACAATGACTCTGCTACGCTCGCTCGGGCACGCAACCCCCGTTGGATTCAAACGTTGCACCCTCAACAGCAGTGGCCTCGTGATCTTAAGGCATCGGCTTTGGCTTTTCCTTTTGTGCCAACTTTGGAATCAAGCAAGAGACGCAAAGTCAGTATGGGAAGCAACTTCCAGCTCGAGTTTGAATCTCGTAAAAATTCTCCCTACGTTGGGCTTTCTGAGCATAAGACCTCTTCTTCCCTGCCGAGGAAGACCCCTTTTCTGCTGGATCTTAACCTGCCCCCTTCGGTTGATCAAGAAAACGAGAACGAGAGCGCGGCTCTGTAGATTTAATGGGATCTATTTATCAAAAGTTGGCTCCTAGGTATTTTGTAAAATATTGCTCGTGCCAAATCACACCTTTAAAACTATATATAAAGCTTCACAAAATTAAATTTGCAGGCTTCTCTTCTCGTTATTTTCATTGATGATTTGGACATTGTTTGACAACTACTGTTGAGATTCAACAAGATGATGAGCTTAGTGAAAAGAGTCGCCTTCACTAAGTGGGCCCGCAAGCTATTTTTGGCGCAAGTCTATTTTTAGACTATGTTTATTTTTAGACATGATGATCATATTTCAGAAGTTGCAGGATGCTATGTGTGGATGGTTGATCAAGTTGGAAAAATAGATGAAATTCTATTTTAGAGTGTGGAGTAAAGTCTGATAGATGCGCTGTCTCGATTATTATTAGCTCTTAATATTAATCGGACACTAAACAACAAATTCTCTTGGAGCACTTTGTTTCAATGCACAGATGTGGTAGATCAATGGACTGAGGGAATTATGTAATTTCCAAGGGAAACTGGAGGTTCATGCATGGAGGATTCAATTAGAACTCGACTAGCAGAGTTATGACAGAGTTTGAAGAATAGTTTATGGAGTTGTATTTAGTTTAACTCAGTTAGACTCAGTTGAGCTAGTTGTATCTAGTCTAACTGAATGATACACTAGTGAGAGTGGAGTGAATTAATTAGTTAATTAATTCACAAATAATAACTCATTAATCAACTGAAAAATATAGCAGTTAATTACAGTGCATGGTAGTTTCAGTGGAGACCTAGTGGAGAGATAGGTGAAAGGGCAATATGGACTATCTATTGTGACTATAGTGATGCATTGATTGCATCACACACACATTGGAGTTTCCAATGAGGATTGCACAGTCAAGGCAAGAGTAATTCAAATTCATTCTGAGCTATTCTTCATCAGGAATTGTGTAGTGGAGGTAGGCTAGCAGGAGGCAAAGATCGGTGCATGGATTTGCAAGATTGTTCCTGATTAGTGTATGAAGATTGTATTGTACTGAGAGCTTGATAAGCTTTGTATGAGGATTGTGATATGATTCCATGACACATAATATATAGTTGGGGTTTTCAGCTTCAGGCTTTCCCGGTTAAAAAAAACTGTGTTATGTGCGATTATTTATATTTATGCTTTACATGTGTGTGCAATTAATTTTCCGCAAAAGATTAACAAGTGGAATGATTCAGTATCTTGCATAAAGTTAAATAGTGTGAGATCAGGTGGATCTAGGACATATGCATGCTTAGTGCATATAATTTCTACATGGTATTGGAGCATTTTTGATTGAATATTGCAATTGTAAAGTGAGTTTGTGCTGGTGGACAATTCGAATTTGCTACAGAAGATTCTTGGTGCAGAGGTTGAGTATACATTGAAATGGCTTTCAATGGGTTGCGATTGGCGTATGCCCTTGATGGGAGCTTGAATTACATAGCCTGGAAGGATAGGATGGAGGCAGTGCTAGAGGATAATGGATTGAAGGATTTCATCGATAGCGATTTTCCTAACCCGGGATCTAGCGATGCTGCATTACTTGATGCATGGCAAAGAAGACGACAAAGCCTTGTTGAAGGTGTGAAGGACCATATTGTCCAATGGTGGGAGCGACTTTGGTCGGATCTTGTGCAGGAGGAGATAAGGCGGGGTACCAGGGATGGATATTCATCGAAGAATGAAGATGAAGAGAATTGCACTTTGGCTGCCAAAGCAAGGAAAGGGAAGGGGAAGAAACATCCTTCAAAATCCGATGCTAAAGGCAAGAAGTAGGATTTTTCCAAAGTGAAGTGTTTTCAATGTCACGAACATGGACATTTCGCCACTAACTGTCCACAGAAGAAGAAGAACAAGAAGGCTGCTGGATCTGCAGCTAGAGAGGTCTTAGCCTCGCAATTTTAACTTGATTTCTTCTTGATCACATGCTTGGTTTCAAGCTGTATGGGATCAGTGTGGTATCTTGATAGTGGTGCGTCTTTCCATATGACAGGAGACAAGGAGTTGTTTAGTGACTTGGAGGAGAAGGACCTCCAGAAGCATATAGAGGTGGGCGACGATGGTCGGTACAGTGCGACTGGCATTGGGACCATTACCTTTGAGAGTGAGTCTGGTAATCCATTCTTGTTGAAGAATGTTATGCATGTTCCAGGTTTGAAGAAGAACTTGGTCTCGGTCGCAATGCTGGAAGACAAAGGTTATGATGTTGTTTTTAGTGAGGGAAAAGCCTTCCTTTGACATAAAACAATGGGTCAAACCAAGAAGATAAGGGTTCGAATTAAGAAACTCTACAAGCTGGAGGTAGATGGCTACACTGCAATGGTGGGCAAAGCAAAAGAAGTGGTGAGCCGGGATGAGGGCGAATTATGGCATAGGAGATTGGGTCATCTTCACCATGGCACTTTGAAGATTTTGCAGCAGATTTCTACTAGACTTCCCAAGGGCACTCTTGCACAGTCAGATCAGTGCAAGGGATGTACTATGGGTAAGTTTGTGAAGACCACCTTTCATGAAAGGGAGAACCGTGCTTCAGTGATCCTGAAGAGAATTCACACAAACGTGTGTGAACCTTTCTCGGTTGCTTCAACAGCAAAACACAAGTATTATGTTATATTTTTTGATGACTATTCTCGTAGATGTTGGATCTTCTTCATGTAGAAGAAGAGTGAAACGTTCTCAAAGTTCTGTGAGTTCAAGGCATTGGTGGAGAAGGAGTCGGGGAAGCAAGTGAAAGCTCTACAGAGTGATGATGGTGGTGAATACATCTCAGGCAAATTCAAAGACCTCTGTAGCAAAGAAGGAATTCAGAGAGAACTCATAGTGCCTCATAACCCACAGTAGAATGGGGTCGCGAAGAGGAAGAACAGAACGATCGTGGGTGTTGCACTAGCGATGCTACATGACCAGGGCCTACCGATGCACTTGTGGGCGGAAGCACGCAACACTGCGGTTTATGTGCAAAACCATTGTCCTCGTAGAGTACTTGGCATGAGTACACTTAAAGAAGCTTTTACTGGTAAGAAGCCTGATATTTCTCATTTGAAGATTTTTGGCTCACCTGTTTACATTCATGTGACAAAGGATGCCAGGAAGAAGCTGGAGCTGACTACAGAAGTCGTGATATTTGTGGGGTACACAGAAACACCCCATAATCATCGTGTGTATTTTCCAGACAGTCGGATGACTGTTGTGAGACGGGATATAAAATTCAATGAGGTGAAAGCCATGGAGTTGTCGCTTGAGAGGGAGCTACACTTGCATGCAGAGGAGGAACTTCTTGTTCCCAAAGATAAGCCTCTAGATGTGGATCAGCCACAGGAGGAGATTCATGGAGTGGAGGAGTCCACTCATGCATAACCAAACATCAGACAAGGCAGAAAGCGTACACGAAGGGCGGCGGAAGCAGTGCGACGCCTGCAGAATAGGAGTCCCTACATCACCGAGCACGAAACCGAGAAGCAGTCCGGCCGATTCCTTTCTGCCCCATGGCTCTTAATGATGTCGTGACAGAGCCATCTTCTTTTGAAGGAGAAGGGCAGGAGCCCACATGGGTAGATGCCATGGTGGAGGAGTATGACTCCATTGTCAGAAACAGTGCTTGGGAGATTGTTCCAAGGCCGGTGGGAAAATCAGTTGTAGGATCAAGATGGATCTACAAGGTAAAGCAAGTTGTTGATGGGAGCGTCGAGAAGTATAAGGCAAGATTTGTTGCCCAGGGCTTCTCACAGATCGAGGGGATTGACTATGAAGAAACCTTTGCACCTGTCACACAGTATTCTTCCATACGGACCATCCTTTCTCTCTCAGCGGAGATGGGTTGGCACATTCATCAGATGGATGTGAACACTGTGTTCCTTAATGGGATCATTGAGGAAGAGGTGTACATTGAGCAGCCTGAAGGATTTGAGATCTTCGACGTGATGCAAAAACGTAATGCGGAACTCAAAAAGACGTTATATGGTGGAAACAAGCACCATGTGCTTAGTACCGGATCGCTTGACTATTTCACGCTTCCTGAAGTGAGGTGGATGCCTACATGAGATTGTGGTGGAGGTATAATCATTGTACTTTGTGTTGATGATTTAATACTATCGGTGATGACGTTGATGATATGCTCATGGAAGATCTTCTGCAAGGTTTGGGATGAAGGATTTGGTCCTCCTTCAATATTTCTGTGGAATGACAATATAGCGTGAAATGTTGTGTCTCAAGGCAAGTATGCAGGAGATACGGGGGTATATACGAGAACATGACATCGACACTCCTCTTCCAGGAAATTGGAAGAAAGAGGATGCTACATCGACAGAGGTAGTGGATGCCACTGTTTATCGACAGTTGGTGGGTTTGCTCATGTATTTAGTCAATACAAGACCGGACATATGCTATGCGGTGAACTAGCTTTCACAAGCGATGGTTAAGCCTACCAAGCTCTTTTGGAAGGCGGGCAAGCATGTCCTGAGGATATCTCAAGGGCACATCTGAGTATGGTTTATGGTACAGACAGACGGATGAGGTGAAGTTGCATGGCTTCACGGATGCAGATTGGGCAGGAAGCCCAACAGACAGAAAGAGCACATCAGGAGGGATTTTCAGTATCGGATCTACGACAATTTCTTGGTATAGTAGGAAACAAAGATCCGTGGCACTCAGTTCAGTGGAAGCAGAATACATGGCAGCAAGTCAAGCTGCATGTGAGGCTATCTGAATGAGGAAGATTCTGGTTGGTTTGTTCGATTCACATTTAGATCCCACAGTGATACATTGTGATAATCAAAGTTGCATTAATCTCTCGGTTAATCATGTGTTTCATGATATATCTAAACATATTGATATCCGATATCATCATCATATGGGTGTGTGCGAGCGGAAGATCATGTTGCTTCGGTACATTCCTACGGAGGATCGGGATGCGGATATTCGACGGAAGGCGCTCACCAAGAGCAAATTCGGAGCTTTCTGTGAGGATTGGGGTGAAGGATAATCCCTATCTTGTTGAGAGGGAGTGTTGAGATTCAACAAGATGATGAGCTTAGTGAAAAGAGTTGCCTTCACTAAGTGGGCCCGCAGGCTATTTTGGGCACGAGTCTATTTTTAGACTATGTCTATTTTTAGACATGATGATCATATTTCAAAATTTGCAGGATGCTATTTGTGGATGGTTGATCAAGTTGGAAAAATAGATGAAATTCTGTTTTTAGAATATTGGGCGAAGTCTATTTATAGATCGCTAGTACATTTTATTCTACTTGGCCTAAATGTACTAGGCAACTTTACCGTAAATTATTTCCACGTGTAACAAGGAATATAATTTTAACATGTAAAAGAAATTTATTTCTTCACCCAAAAAAATAAATGTTAGTTATTGCGTAATACGTGAGGGACGCCATTACTTGGGTGCCCTCCATTCCACGCAAGAAAACCAAGTGGTCAAAGCTAGGAAGATTGTACGACATGTGCTAAATGATGCCACCTGTCGTGGTTGGTGGGTTTATTAAATTGCAGCATTTAATTATTGTTTAGGGTTTACTTCGTCGTGTTTAGCGCCATGGGTCTGCATCCCTGTGCATTCTTGCATGGGCCCGATGTGTGGGTAATGAGGTTCGACAGTAGCTGGTTTATGAGGTGCTAGTGCTTGTTCACTCGATCCGCCCATGTGAACCTGTTCGTTTGGTTATGCAGTTTGATTGCGGCCTTGAATTGTTCTTGGTTGCGCGGCTTTGTAAACCTGTTCGTTTGGTTATGCAGTTTGCTTGCAGTCTTCAACTGTTCTTGGCTGCGTGGCATTGTGAGACTGTTCGTCGGGTGTTTTCATTTGCAGAAGTTCTTAAATGGTTCAGGGTTGCAGAAGTTCTTAAACAAGCGGCTTGAATGTTGTTTTCGAAAGAGCCAATGGGATTTTCGAGCTGGTTCAGTGGTCAACATGGAGGTTTCGAGGTCCATTCAGGTAATTGTGCAATTGCTTTGTGTTTTTTTTTTTTTCATTTTTCCTGTATTTTTGTGGTGGGTTTTTGCTAATTTGTATTTGTTGCAGGTAATGGCAAGGTTGGCGAGGTTTAGGGCGACTGGATTTTGCGGCTCTTCAGCTGGCTTCTGCGCCTCCCCGGTAGGAATTCTATTCCTACCAGCCACCTTCTGTGTTTTTTAACACTTAAAAGTCATTGTTGGAATATTTAGCTCTCTAGTTGCAGTTGTGTTTTTCAACACTGGAATTTCTTGTTGGGATATTTAGCTCTGGTTAGCTTTGGTTGCGGTTTGAAAGTGATAATGTTGTTTTATGTCTTTGCAGGACTTATATTGTTGATATGTTGTGTAAAGGGTTTGAATAATTTGTTGTGTAAAAGGTTTGAATGGTAAAGGATTTGAATGTAATTAGTTTTTTCGCTCCTCTTTCAACACATTATGAGAGTTGTAAACTGTTGGTTGTTGGTTGTTGGCTGTTGTATTGACTGTTGGTTGTTGTATTGAGAAATATGTAATATGATGTGTAAAGGGTTTGAATAATATGTTGTGTAAAGGGTTTGAATGTAATTAGTTTTTTCGCTCCTCTTTCAAATCATTCTGAGAGTTGTAGATTGTTGGTTGTTGGTTGTTGTATTGAGACTCAAGAGGGATGATTGATTCTGGTATTAAACCTCAATTTGAATCTTCAATAAAATATGAGGATTTACAAATGAGGGTTTACGAAGTTGACAAGGTTATGAAAATGACTAATCTCTTAACATGACCATGTGATCAATGATCTCATCCCAAATAAGATGAAACCGGCTATAGGAAGATTACATGCTTTATCCAATGTGCAATTGGTCTTCTGTAAATCCTGTGCATTTTTTAGTGCTTTTTCTTTATGTTGTGCTTGATCCTACAAAATATATACTAGCAATTTTTTCCCATCAAGTGATGTACTTAGGCCATCGACTTTTGTGGTTTTATCTGCAACTTACTCCTTGTACCATATAATTTTTTAGTGTTATCTTTTACTTGTTCGAGTAACTTTATTTATTTTTTTTCTAGTAAATTTTAAGGTATTACAATCACCTCGAAGTGTTTCTGCTTAAGATTCAATTTTAGTTGTTACCTTCATAAAATCATGATCCTTAAGATGTAAATATAATTTACCTTTCTCATATTTTCTGCAATAATTATTGTCTTGAGATTTAAATTGCATTGGTTATTTCTTCAACGATTTATTTTTTGAAGCTAAAGCATCTCTTTTTGCAATGGCAACTTCAAACTTTGGGGCTCTGCAATGCTCTACACAAGAATGACATCTTTAATTACCAACTCAACCTATAATCCCTTGGTCTTATTGTCATTAGCTTTGAGTAGTGCAACTGCCATTTTAGCCTTTTCGGGCTTTATTGCTAAATGTAAAATATCAATCTCCAACTCATGGATTCTATTTACCTTAGCTTTATTGATAACATTTTCAAGTCATAAATATTTAAACAACTTGTTGACTCTTTATCTAAAGCTTTCAAACCTCCACAATTGCATTGGTGTAATCACTATATATTACATTTGCCACTTTGTTTATGGAATTCAACTTTATCTAAGGCATGAAAGTTCTTTAAGTCAACTTTAAGAATAGAAGTATCATAATCATGTGGTTCCATGTCCTTCTCATATTTGTTTACATAGGTTGTAAGGTATCCACTCTAAATTGGTTTCCTTCATATTCTACCACTATTGAAATTTTGAGTAGCTATTCCATTTGGAAAAGAGAGTGGATTATTCTCTTTCTTGAACTGCTCATACCTCTCTTCAATGGTAGACATATTGGAGAATACATTAAAGGAGTGTGCAGGATGAACAATACCAGACTTGGAAGCAGTAATATCCATATGAAACTGAAGAAAATTATATGCAGGGAACCTCAAAAGGAATTGTGTTAATTTTGGGCAAACAGGTCCAAACTCCGTGTTGCACTTCTCATATGATGATGGTCATATTTTTGTTGGATTCCTCTTTCGAAGAGGTGCAATATTGTTCTAAAGATAATCTTGTTTGGATGAGCAGAACATATATTTTGAATTTATTTTCAACACATGTGCAAGGTCGGCCAGATTTGTAATGTAGGCTCACGTGCCTAATAGATGTGTCACACACCCTCACTGGTGGATATAAATTGGAGAGGCTTGGAGGTCATTTTTTCATCAACTCATCACACATCTCTCATTGTGATCTGATTGGTTCGATAGCCTTTGGAGGCCTCTTCCCTTCACACGTGGGGAGCTGAAGGAGTTGTTTTTTTGCGGATCTGTTTAGGGCTGAATTGCAGAAGCATTGACCGTGGTCAACCCTTGGTCATTTGACCTCAAAATTCTACCAAAATTCTGATTTTGAGAGGTCGTATTGTTGGGCACTAAAATCGAGGAAAACATAGTTGTTTGACCGAAGCACTAATTTGTAGCGTTGATTTTATGTTGTTGTCGTGTGTTGACTTTTCTGTGTTGACTTTTTGGTTGATCGGTGTTAACTTGTGATGAGTTGTCTTTGAGGTTTGTGGGTGTGACACTTGGAAGGTTGGTTGATCTAGAAAGGCTTTGATGGCTGAAGCACCCTGTTCACTGTCGTAACGCACAATATCTCATATCTTTGTTGGACAAGAAGAATTGTAAATTTGATCTATGTTATTGGCTTGTCTTATGTTGATCTATAATTATGTTCCATCAACATTTTACTTTCATGTTTATGTGATTTTTAATTTGTATCGGGCCTAAGAAAGATTGAATTAAACTTGCATTAAGCATAGAACACACCATGGTTATCTAAATTTAACATGGAGTCAAAGTTGAGGTGAAGACAAAGTCCAAGCTAGTGTTAGAAGCAATCACTAAAGGAAGAAATCCTATAAAAGACAGATGGCCTCCTCAACCTACAAGGGTTTCAAGGCTGATGATAAATTGACTGATAAGTCTGATTATCATGCATGGAAGATGTCCTTTGATTTGGTACTCGAAGATCAAGATGTCATGGAATATGTGCAGGGAAAGATTGAAGAGCCTCCATCAAATGCAGTTGCTGCCACAAAGACGAAGTATAGAAAAGGGGAAATCAAAGCAAAGGTGATTATTCGATATTCTATTCATAAGCACTTGGTTGCTTGCATTTCTAAGTTGAACACATCTGAAGAGATGTATGATAAGTTGGTTAGCATGTTCAGGGCTAGCAATGTTAATCAAATCCTTTTCTTCAAGAATTAATTGAAGAATGTCAAGAAGGGAAAGGATGAATCTATTCAATCTTATTTTATGAGGCTCACTGAAATCAGGAATAACCTCCTAGCTATTGGGGAAGTAATATCTGATCGAGAGATGGTTCTTATTGCACTTGGATGTCTCCCCCGTGATTGGTATGTATTCAATACCACTATTCTTAATAATAATGTGATTCCTAATTTTGATGAAATATTGACAAGATGCACTCAAGAGGACACAATAATAATGGCGAGAGATTATCCCTCTAATGGAAATGGAAGTGACCCTACTACCTTCGCCGCTCATGCAAATAAGAAAAACAATGGTGGCCCGAGAAATCAAAACCATGGAAGAGTGGGGCCCAAATGAAGGAAGGGAAGATATTACACTTGTAACAAGACTGGTCACTATGCAATAGAGTGCCCTAACAGAAGGGAATCTCCCAGGGATGATGACAACAACAACTCGAGAGGGAATGGAAATCAAAGGAACAACAGGTTCAAAGGAAAAAGGAAGGCTCCTTCCGATCGTAGTGTAAATGGGAAACCTTTCAAGAGGTCAAGAAATTCCAGGTACGATGAGTCTAATGTTGTTGATAATAAGATAAAATAATTTATTTTTGTATCTGCCCTCTCTGTTGCATCTCCTCCCAAAAACCTGGATGTCTGGTTGATTAATAGTGGTGCTTCGAGGCACCTCACTGGTTATAAATAAGCCCTCTATAATTTGATTAAGAAGTATACCAATCTGGAAATTATCCTTGGAGATGATTCCACCTATCCCATGAAAGGGACCGGGACTGTGACCCTCCATCTATATCAAGGTCAAGTCCTTCGATTACAAGATGTGTTGTACGTACCTGATTTGAAGAAGAACCTTGTGCCCATATTGGAAATGGAAGACAAAGGGTTCAAGGTGGCATTCGTTGATGGAAAGGTACATATCTGGAAGAAGAACTTCAAGGAAGCTCTTACTATTGGCTTTAGAGTTGATACACTCTACCAGGTTGGAGGAAGTCCAATGGGGACTATGTCATGTGATTCAACTCTTCAAGTAGAGTTATGGAACTGAAGGTTTGCACGCCTTCATTACAAAGCCCTTCCCGAATCAAGGAAGGTGGTGACAGGGATGCCTGAATTAAGAGATGATCATGAAAGTATGTGTCAGGGTTGTGCTGAAGGGAAGCATACAAGGGGACCATTCCCCTCAAGTGTCACAAAGACAATTGATATATCGCAGTTGATACATTTTGATTTATATGTTATGCTTCCCGTGACATCCTTGGGAGGATGTTCCTATTACATGACTTTTACATATGACTTTTCCCGCAAGACTTGGATATATTTCATGAAGAAGAAGGATGAAGCATTCAAATGGTTTTGTACCTTCAAGGCCTTGGTGGAAAATCAAACCGAGAAGAAAATAAAATATTTGAGGACCGACAATGGAGCTAAGTATGAGTCAAATGAGTTTAATAACTTTTGTAGAGAAGCTAGCATTAAGAGGGAGCCCACAACAACGTACACTCCTTAGAAAAATGGTGTTGCTGAAAGAAAGAACAGGACTATTGTAGAAGCTTCCCGCGCCATGCTATGTGACCAAGGTCTTTCGAAGTTTCTATGGGGAGAAGTTGCGAACACTGGTGTGTACATTTAAAATAGATGCCTGCATTCTGCTATGGACTCCAAAACTACCGAAGAAGTCTTCTATGGTAAGAAACCTATTGTTTCTCGTTTTAGAGTTTTTGGTTGTCCTATTTTATTTCATGTGCCGAAAGAAAAGAGAAGCAAAGTGGATGCTTCTGGAAAGAAGGGAATGTTTGTGGGCTACAGTGAAACTTCGAAGGCATATAGAATCTATGTGTCTGGCCAAAGAGAAGTGGAGATATTCCATGATGTCACCTTCAATGAAGATGTTGCCCTCAAGAAAGTGAGAAATCTTCCTAGCTCCAAGGAAGACAAAGAAGATGAAGAAGCAGGGAAGCTGGAAGATCCGAAGGATGAACTAATGCCCGATGTTGAAGGACCTGTGGATCCTATTGATCCACCTCCTTAAAATAAGAGAATACCCTCATGGCTCAGGGATACTCTCGCATATGCCAAGATACATATTGCCCCAAGGGGGACATTCCGTGAAAGTAAGAAGTCGAAGAGATACGAAGGGTATCTAGCAACCATGAGTACGATAGTACAATTTGAGCCTGGATCATTTGAAGAAGTCGTAAAGCATCAATTTTGGAAGGATGCTATGCACGAAGAATATGAGTCCATTATGAAAAATGATGTCTGGGAAGTGGTCTCGAGACCGGAGGACAAATCTGTGTCACCACGAAATGGCTCTATAAGATCAAGCATGGATCTGATGGTAGTGTTGAAAAGTACAAGGCAAGATTTGTTGCCCAAGGCTTCTCTAAAAAAGAAGGCATAGATTATGACGATATATTTGCACCTATGGCCCGCTATACCACCATTCAATCTATCATTGGCTTTATTGCAATGCAAGGATGGAGTCTCCATCAGATGGATGTGAACACTGCTTTTCTGCATGGTTCTATAAAGGAAGAGGTGTATGTGGAGCAATCTCTGGGGTTCAAAGTCCGAGATAGAGACACCCATGTATGCAGGTTGAAGAAAGACCTCTATGGGTTGAAGCAAGCTCTGAGGGCTTGGTACGAGAGGATAGGTAGCTACTTGATTAAGTTGAGCTTCGCTCGAAGTAATGCTAATCCAAACCTTTATTTAAGGTTGATAGAGAAAGTCCTCTCATTCTTGTTCTCTATGTGGACGATCTCTTCCTAACAGGTGATGACCCTCTCATTCATCAGTGTAAGAGGGAGCTAGATTCTGAGTTTGAGATGAAATACCTATGATTGATGCATTACTTCCTAGGCTTGGAGGTTTGGCAAAGGCCAGGCGAGATTTTCCTCTCTCAATGAAAATATGTCGTGAAGTTGTTGGAGAGATTTGGTATGGTGGATTGTAAGTTTGTGTCGACACTGATGGAACTCAACTTTAAGAAGTTGCGTTGAAACGTTGCTGGGCTCGTGCTAGCAAATCCTATTGAATATCGACAACTCGTGGGGGCCCTGATGTTCCTAGTGAAATCTCGTATGGACATATGTTTTGCTGTGAACACTTTGAGTCAACATATGGTTGATCCTCATCTCATTCACTGGATTAGTACCAAGAATCTAGTAAGATATCTTCGGGGCAAAATCAACCATGGGCTGAGATACACTGTTGGGAGTTTGTGACTCCATGGATATACTGATGTCGATTGGGCTGGCAGTGTGGTGGATCGCAAGAGCATATCTAGATGTTGCTTCACCTTAGGTTCTGCTTCGATATCTTAGATGAGCAGGAAGCAGAAGTTGGCGGCTTTGAGCACCACTAAGGCTGAATACATTGTACCGAGTATGGCCTGTTGTGAAGATTCTTGGTTGTGAAAGCTCTTCAGTGAGCTATTTGGGCATGTGCTAGATACCATCGTTATCATTTGTGATAACCAAAGTGGGATTTGTCTGTATGAGAATCTTGTGTTCCACGATCGATCCAAGCATATTGATATCAGGTACCACTTTATCTGGGATATGGTACAACGAGGCGCCGTAAGGCTCGATCATATAGGAACTGATGAGAAAGTCATGAATATTCTCACAAAGCCCCTAGGGAAGGTAAAGTACCTAACCTTCTATGAGAAGCTTGGAATCGTGGAAAGACCCTATTATGGGGTTCCTGCTTGAGTTGGACTATGAGCCCTGGGAGCTCCAGGAGGCTTGGGGATAACTTCTTGGAGCTATAAGCACATACGGGACTAGGCTTGTTGAACCTTGTTGTGCTTCTGCCCCAGCATTATGATATTGAGTTGGTTCACCTCTCTTTGATATGTGCCCCGCACACATCCTACCCATGGAGTTTTGGACTCATGGGAAGTACCTCTCATTTGGCCAATGAGGTGGGAAATGTGGATAGAGACCAATATCAAGACCGATGGACGCATCAGAGATTGTCATACTCTCTATGTTTAGGACAACACGTGTCCAACACCTTGATCTGGGATCAAGTATGATGAGGTTCTTACCTCTAAACTGACTTCGGGTTAGTAAACTAACTTCATATTAGTATGAGACTCTTTTGAGTCCAAGAGAGGTTTTAACCTCTAAGCTGACTTCAGGTCATCTAAGTGTGATGTCTTTGTGACTCACCTTTCTTTTGTTCTATATGAGAACTAGAGCCATCAAAGCAAGTTACAGCAGGATGACGCACGATGTTGGGTGAAAGTACACGATGGTACTGATGGATGGCACTTGTGGACAAATGGAGTTCTCCCTAAATGAGAGGGAGTGTTAACTTTGGGAAACTAGGTCCAAACTCCATGTTGTACTGCTCATATGATGATGGTCATATTTTTGTTGGATTCCTCTTTTGGAGAGGTGTAAGATTGATCTAAAGATCATCTTGTTTGGATGAGCAGAACATATATTTTGAATTTATTTTCCACACATGTGCAAGGTCGACCAGATTTGTAATGTAGGCTCAGATGCCTAATATATTTGTCACACACCCTCACTGATGGATATAAATTGGAGAGACTTGGAGGTCATTTTCTCATCAACTCATTGCACATCTCTCATTGTGATCTGATTGGTTCGATAGCCTTTGGAGGCCTCTTCCGTTCACACGTGTGGAGCTGAAGGAGCTGTTTTTTTGCAGATTTGTTTAGGGTTGAACTGCAGAATCATTGACCAACGTTAATCATGGTCAACCTCTGGTCGTTTGACCTCAAAAGTCTGCCAAAATTTTGATTTTGAGAGGTCATACTGCTGGGCACTAAAATAGAGGAAAACATAGTTGTTTGACCAAAGCCCTAATCTACATCATTGAATTTATGTTGTTGTCTTGCGATGACTTTTTTGCGTTGACTTTTTGTTGAGTAGCATTAATTTGTAGCGTTGATTTTATGTTGTTGTCGTGTGTTGACTTTTCTGTGTTGACTTTTTGGTTGATCGGTGTTAACTTGTGATGAGTTGTATTTGAGGGTTGTGGGTGTGACACTTGGAAGGTTGACTGATCTAGAAAGGCTTTGTTGGCTGAAGCATCCTGTTGACTGTCGTAACGCACAATATCTCATATCTTTGTTGGACAAGAAGAATTGTAAATCTAATCTATAATATTGGCTTGTCTTATGTTGATCTATAATTGTGTTTTATTAGCATTTTAATTTCATGTTTATGTGATTGCTAATTTGTATTAGGCCTAAGAAAGATTGAAGTAAACTTGCATTAAGCATAGAACACACCATGGTTATCTAAATTTAACAAATTGACTCCATGTGTGTTTCAAGTAAGAAGACATAATTGCTATTGCATGGCCATCACAGATTGGTACTTTACATTTAGGAACGATTGTTGTTATATTTACAACAATCTATATTCAACTATTTGCATGTTATCAGCATTTGTTTGCATGCAATTTTGAAGCTTTGCAATTTTGAGTGAGTTTTGTGTAGAGATCATTGTTGTCATGTTGCATATGGTTGAGCGAGAGAGTTGTTGTGAGCATATGTGTTTTTCGTGTGAGTTAATGTTGTCTTGACTGTTGGCTGTCGTATTGACTATTGGCTGTTGTATTGAGACTCAAGAGGGATGATTGATTCCGAGAGTTGTATTGTAGAGATGATGATATTGTGATTTGTATTAACTGAGTTTATTTTATGGTTATGTATTGGCATTTTGTATGCCGACATTTTTTTTTTTTGCAAAGAATTTATGGCAAAGTGTCACATGTAACAGAGATGTATACACATACTATACATTTTATATTGAAGCTTTGTAATTTTGAGTGAGTTTTGCGCAGATATCATTGTTGTCATGTTGCATATGGCCGAGCGAGAGAGTTGTTGTGAGCATATTTATTTTTTGTGTGAGTGAATGTTGTCTTGACTCTTGGTTGTTGTATTGACTGTTGGCTATGGTATTGGGAGTCGAGAAGGATGATTGATTATGAGATTTATGTTGTATAGATGATGGTATTATGATTTGTATTAATTGAGTTTATTGTAGGGTTATGTATTGGCATTTTGTATGCTGACATTATTTTTCTTACAAAGAAGTTATAGAAAAGTGTCACATGTAGCAGAGAGCTATATACATACTCTGCATTTTATATTGAAGCTTTGTAATTTTGTGTGAGTTTTGTGCAGACATCATTGTTGTCATGTTGCATATGGCTTAGCGAGAGAGTTGCCGTGAACATATTTGTTGTATGTGTGAGTGAGTGTTGTATTAACTGTTGGTTGTTGTATTGACACTCGAGAGGGATGATTGATTACGAGAGTTGTGTTGTAGAGATGATAATATTGTGATTTGTATTAACCGAGTTTATTGTAAGGTTATGTATTGGCATTTTGTATGCTGCCATTATTTTTTTTGCAAAGAAGTTATGGCAAAGTGTCACATGTAGTAGAGAGATATATACATACAATGCATTTTATATTGAAGCTTTGTAATTTTTAGTGAGTTTTCTGCAGAGATCATTGTTTTCATGTTGCATATGGCTGAGCGAGAGAGTTCTTGTAAGCATATTTGTTTTTTGTGTCAGCTAATGTTGTCTTAACTGTTGGTTGTTGTATTGATTGTTGGATGTTGTATTGAGACTCAAGAGCGATGATTGATTCTAAGAGTTATATTGTAGAGATGATGATATTGTGATTTGTATTAACTGAGTTTATTGTAGGGTTATGTATTGGCATTTTGTATGCTGAAATTATTTGTTTTGCAAAGAAATTATGGAAAAGTGTCACATGTAGCAAAGAGCTATATACATACTCTGCATTTTATATTGAAGCTTTGTAATTTTGAGTGAGTTTTGTGAAAACATCATTGTTGTCATGTTGCATATGGCTGAGTGAGAGAGTTGTCGTGAACATATTTGTTGTATGTGTGAGTGAATGTTGTCTTGACTCTTGGTTGTTGTATTGAGACTCAAGAGGGATGATTGATTCTGAAAGTTGTGTTGTAGTGATGATAACATTGTGATTTGTATTAACTGAGTTTATGTGTTTAGAAAAAACTAATAACATACAATATCAAATAACTAATAGTATGAACAACATTATAATAAACTATACATGTTCCTTCTATGATAGATGTTAATATTCATATGAATTAAGTTTGTATAAAGAGGTATGATTTGTTGCATGTTGTGTGTGGATAGATATGTGAGATATGGTTTGCGAAGTATGATGAAAACATTTGAATTATACTTAGTGTAGTAGATGAAATCTTGGATCTATCAAGATAAAAAAGTCCAAACATATAGAAATTTTGAAAATCTTCATAAACTAACAGAACTAACAGTATACAGTATCAATTAACTAACAGAAGTAACAACATTCTGATGTCATTTTGTCAGAATGTTCCATTATAATAGACTATAGATGTTCCTTCTAAGATTGATTTTGGTTACAATGCCACGTACAGTATGGAATAAATCAACCTTCAAGTGACAAGAAAAATAGACAGTCCATCCAAAATCCACATCATAATGTGGTTACAACCAAAAACATATAACACTCCTATTCTTTATGGCTTTGAGAATCTTCAGTGCCAAAACCTAAGTTGCCTCGTTGAGCCAAGTAGGTTGGCCTTCCTAAGAAGGGTTGATTAGGTTGTGGTTGATTGCTGCCATATAATTGAGACCAATTTGTCCCTTCCAACCATGGAGGAATTAAGTACCCATACCTCACACTTGCGCTAAGTGGAGGTGTGTGATGAGCATGCATTGAATTCACACCTCTTGTGGTAGGAATAAGGCAAGTGGGTAAACCCCCATTTTGATAGTGAGGCACTTGAATGTTTATGAGGTCTTGGAATAATGGTGTATTATTTGCAATATTGTCCAATGTGTTGGACATTTCCCTGGTTTCATCAACTGTGCTTGCATTTATTTCAACCATATCAATCATCCCTTGTTCCTTTTCAAGAAATTGTTCAGCCTTTCTTGCCCCCTCTGAATGTCGCACCTATAGACAAAATCTTAAAGAGAAGTATTGGTGCTACAAGAAGTCAAATATGAAATTTCATTCAACATAGATAACCAATGGAGGAGGATCACCAATGATTGTTAGTGTTATGGTGGCCACTCTTGTCTTAATGAAGAAACAATTTGAGGGGCCTCTAGTGCCCATGTTGATTTATGATTATAAACCATTAGTGGTCAACCTATGGTCACATGGATATTAGAGGAAGGAATGGGGGAGGTTAGTGGTGCCACACCATCTTTTGGTTTGAAACAAATTTACCTTTGTTACACAATAATAAATACACGAGATAGGTCATAAACAAGCACACCTATATAAATATTTTTAACAAAATGACCTTCAAGTTAAAGTGTATCTAAAGGGAAAAAAATGCAGACGCTCATACGTGTAATAAAACTATATAAACCCTCTTCCACCCTTTCATTTTCACACTAAGTATTTTTTCAAATTGCTCTTGCTTCTTCTACGAATTATGGTGTGACAAAGTTCTCCTGCCTTCTAGATTTTAACTGCGCTACCAGCACTTGTAACGTATACGCTACACGTCGGGTAACATCTGTGCACTCTAACTTAACAAGGATTCTTGTGAGTAATGTTTAAGTGATGTACTATTTTTTTGGGTCTAACTCTTCACCTAATTTTTCAATTTAATTATATACATATACACAACAAAGATCCAACCCTCTTAACACTTAGTTGTTTTATTCCCTTTGCCTCTGCATTAGCCATACATCATATTTTAGCTTCGTTGAGCCCCATAATTCTCCATATGAAGAAACAATGCATTCTCATTGCATATCTCGTAATATAGACTTGTGTTGCGTTGCATCACACACCTACAAAACCCTCACATCACTCACAAGGCCATCACATCGACTAATTTTCATAGATGTGTGACAACTCATTCTCTTTACTAAGTCTGCGATAAGCCCTTGTGATGTGCATGGATATCACATCATATATCTCTTTCACACCCTAACCTAAAGTGATGTGCTACAATGAAAATCCCCCTTCCTAGTCTACGGCGTGATGACATGATGCGCCACATAATAAAACCATTATATATTTCTACACCACATGACATCACCACTTCTTAACCTGATTGTTTGCCTTACGCCATAACGTGACATACTATCCAATACTACACTAACTCTTTGTGGTGTGCATTAAGTTTTCATTTGTTATCCAACTTAGTTTCCATGATGAATATTTTTGATATTTCAAGTTTAGTGGACTTACAATGTTACATTATATCATCATCGTGAGGAGAAATGGCTCCCCCAAATGAGAGGTCTGGGAAAGGAATCATAGAGGAAGAGAAAATCCATGTTGCCTTAGTTCCCACATATACTGACATAACATGTTTCATTGAAAAATCTATATTGATCACTTGGTCAAAGATATATCAATTATTCCCCATAAAGGAATACTTAGACGAGGAAGAAGATGTCGATGTTTACCAAAATATGAAAAAGTATTGGTTACATAAGGTCACATCCCATGCAATAATTTTCCCTTATGGAGAGATACTCAAATTTATTATCAAGTGTATTGATGTTACAGATATGAACATTTGAGATAACCATGGTGAAGACATAGTTGCATTCACATATTCCCGCAGCATTGAACTCACATCAAGCTGGTATAACAAGCTCAACCTAAGTAGCAAAGACATACTAAAGAGTTGGTGGCAATACCCCAAAAAATTTTGAACCAAGGTCTATGATATCTACATGGCTAAGCTACCGAGGAAAGTATATCATCTAGTTGTGGCTATGTGTTGTCGAATCTACAACAAGCCTAACGTAGAGTTGTTCGAAGAAAGTTGGGTGTCGTTGATGCATGCTTGTGCTCAAGAAGGAAGTACATTCAACTAGACACAAATCCTAGCGACATCTATCCAGACCAGAGTAAAATAAGCTCGAAATCCAGTAGTAGGAAAACATGCAGAGTTCTACATGGCATCATATATTCTTTATTGTGTGCACTCCAAGTTTGAATTCAAAGTATTGGGATGGAAATGTAGTTTCTCCCCACATATTCAATTGATTCACATATACTGTAAGGAATTGTGCGAAAATCAATATAACATCTCACACAAGAACAATTTAGGGTTTTATCTAACCATTATATCACATCTTATTCGACCACGACTCCCCTGCATGTCGGACCACGCCTAGGAAAATTTTTGGGTGATAGCTTACTGGTTATGTCCCCCCGAATATACATACATTGGGGTATCTGGAGCATGTAAACCTCCACATGAATTCCCATTATTCATCACTGAAAAAGTGATTATACTGGAAGTGGCATATCAAGTAACCATGGGAGTTGGAGGCACATAACACAAATAAATAAAGTGCCATGGCCTACATACCCTTTCTATGTAGGTACATATTGCATAAAAGGTTATAAAGAAGCACTAGGAAAAGCCACTCACTTGAAGTGCTTCAGATTCATTAGAGAAATTTTGAGATCTAAAATGAGTCCTAAGGAATATTATAAAATAATAGTGCAAATAATAAAATAATATTAGATTACATCATCAAATTTTAGAGGGGAAAAAGAAAAAAACTACTTTTTCAACTCATATTTTAAACTTATCTCCCTACGATTTTACTTAAATTTCAAGTGGGAGCACTTGTTGGATGCGGAATTTAATTCCTCATTCCAAGAGTACCCATTTTGCATTCTTTCGATAGACTTGCTACACAAAAACTGAGAAATACGTGAAAAAATGTGATTGCAATCATGTTTTTCATGTATTTCTCATTTTTCATGTAGGAGGGTCCATTGAAAGTCTACAACATGGGTACTTCTTGGATGATGAATTAAATTATGCATCCAATGAGTGTTATTTCTCAAAATTTGAGTAAAATCATAGGGAGATAAATTGAAAAATTAAGTTTTTTATTTTTATTTTTATTTATTTTTAATCTTTTTACTTTTTTACTCCAAAAATGGTGAATCATTCGCCATGATTGACATCATCATATTGAATCCTATTGGTTCTTATAAAGTTGATTTTGGTTGTACATTTTTGTTTTGATGCTCAATTTATACCTCAAAATTTCTCTAATGTGGAGAATCAATCTTTCACAGTATGATTCGAGAGGCATATTCGTGGCTTATTGTGCAGAATGCAAATACAAGTGGTTCTACTCCTCGCAAACCAATAAGGACGAGGAGAAGATTAGGAACTTATATAATGTTGCAGAGGCCATAAATTCTCAGGAAAACACCAGTGACTCTCAATCCACCAATATAAATGAACCCACGACTAGAGATTCTTCAAAAGGGAAAAGTAATAAAAATAAAAAGGTTGTCCAAAAAAGAGAGATGGAAAAGGAAGCAGCTAAAAGAGAAATGGAAAAGAAGTTAATGGAAGACCCACAACTACATAAGGATAGGGAGAAGAAAGAGAAAGAGCACAAAGGGAGATAGAAGAAAAAAGGAAAGAGGAAGAAGAGCAACTCGCAAAAGACACATAAGATAAATTGGATCAAGAAGAGGTAAGGAAAAAGGATCTGCAAGGAAAGGAAACTTAAGTTGTAGGGAATGACATTTTTCGCATAATGGATGTCGGTACTTCGACCTCAATCTCAATTCTACTTACAAGAGGTCATATAAGAATTGGAGAAATGAACATTACTATTGATGAGGAAAATCAAGTATTGAACTTAGTCAACTTCTAATTTGATTGAAGCTCCAACAAGATTGTTTAGGAGAGACGATGATACTTGGCCCTAGAAATGGAATGCTATCTTGGTAAAAATAAAGAGGGATATGGTTTCCAATGTAATGGAAAATCCACTGGTCATACCCTCGGTTGGAACCGCTCTCTCTTCGATCACAACAATAAACATTGAACATATAATGGAAATGGTTAAGGAACTAGACAAGAGCCTTAAGAAGGCACAACAGGAAAATGAGTGAATTCACAAGGAAAACCAAAATCTACTAGCCTTGGGTTTAACGAAAAATACTACTAGACAACAACACTAGAAGTAAACAAGTTGTTAGAATATAATATGAAGTAGTTATAAAGGGAACTTGCCACACTTCAGAAGATGGCTTCCACAGTTATGTCAATTCAAGAAACAATCAAGAAAAAAAGCATGCAACTAAATTGAGCCCTAATAGCCATTGACATAATGCACAGATGGAGTGTAGAACATCCAACTTCAACAAGAGCTTTGCTGAGAAGGGATGAGTTGAACAAAGAAAGAGATAGAGAAAAGATCAGAATGGCAATTCGAGCCGAAGAGAAGTTGGAGAAGGGTGTAATAATAACCCTAAACAATTATAAAAAGGATCATAACATGATGGAAATGTTAGTCAAAGCTCATAAGATATTTCCCATTGGAGCTCACAAAGAGTGTGGCCAGAACACAAAATTGAGCGTGGAATATAAGAGATGATACATGCACAAAATTTGGCCATCACATACAAGGATACGAAGCCCATAAAGGAAGCACTTGAACAATACCTGGTGGAACCCACAAAGTTACACACAATACTTGCCTCACTATTCCACTGAACCCAAGCTAAGCTGAAGAAAATGGTGCCCAACATATTCAAGTTTGAGATCACTAACGAAAAGTTGATATTGGGAAATTTTTGTCCATCACAACTGATTATAAGGATGGGCATGTTCACATGACCCAAGGGTTAGAAGTTCAAATCCAAGCCTTGTCTATGTTGGAATTAGTTCCATAAGAGATGTTTATTTTTGTTTTGTATTTCAACATATTTGTGTAAAAGAAAGAATATTAGAAATAAATTAAATTAGAAATTACACACGCGGGTAGTTAAAGAGTCATGGAAGGTGAAAAGTCACCTCACTTTGTATAAATACACCTTATTGGTTAATAATGAGTAACTTTTAGCTTTTTTACTTTTGGAGCCTTTTGAAGGGGAGAATCTTATACTTTCTTTGAAAATCAAGTCCCACCTTTATGTATTCCCACTCTTGAGTCTCCTGTCGATATCTCGTGACTTTACCCACCACTCAATATGTTTTAACATTAATATTCAAAAGCCCACGAGGCCATTCCAAGATTTCCACTCATGTGTTATCAAATGTAGTGAGACTATTCTTCATTGTTGCTTGGTATTATGTGATTGTTGCTCACTCGTTGAAGGTTAATGAACTATTTCATTATTTGAAAACTTCTACCTTTTATAGGAATTACTTGCTAGTTTCTACATTCCTTTATATTGGTTATTAATTGCAAACTACTTTAAAATTAATAGTTATAACACTTCGATTTCTATGTATCTTGATTAAAGGTTGCTATCATTCTTTCTTTACAATGCATATTCATTTATAATTTTTCTATAACATTTCTTATTTAAGTTTACTCAAGGTATTCTCAATAAAGTTGTTCTCACTTGTATTAAATCAAGGACTTTATTTGTTCATTCACTTTTTTTTTCTCATTCGTCCAAATCTAATTTTCATATAACATAATATGGAAACCTAACCAACAATTCTCATTCGTCCAAATCTAATTTTCATATAACATAATATGGAAACCTAACCAAAAATATGGATGGGACTCTCATCTCAGATGTTGTGAAGTCTAATTGAAGCTTTATATGGAAGAGATCCCCTAAGACTTTAAGTGGTGCATTTTTCCCCATCAATGGATCCACAAATAGCTAACCTTAGATTCCTCTCATCAATGCTTTGGTTATTGCTCTCTTCCTCTATCCTACTCATTCGATGAAGGTGGGTCATCAAATATGAGGCACACTAACCATTTTTATATTTAGGTGCTTTCATTTAATGTTAAGGGAATTATAGTACGAATCACAGGTTGAATTGGATAATATACCACTTTTTATTGTACTTTTTTTCCCCTAATTCACTTTGGTGGTTACCACTTGCCCCTAGTCTATTGTGACCTTCCTTGAGGCCTTTCCTTCGTTGTCTAAGAGCAACACAAAAAAATAGGAGGTTCTGATCAATGTTGTGTGCCCATGGTAATCCAAATTTAACACCTTCTCTTCCCCATGTATACACATCCCATCTTCAACTTGATTTATATTTGTCACCAATATTGGTCCCATGTTTTCCTCATCATTATGCAGGGGCCTATAAATTTTTCCCTAAGAGGTTGATACAACCAAAAGGAAAGAAAATGCGTGAGCCATAATGTTGAAATGCAAAATAGTGGCAAGGATAAATGAAAGTGTGTGTACAAAATCCTAGCTTGAGCTATACTCCCATCATTATCCATAAATGAAAGGGATTTTGAAAACCCAATCTTGGTGAACGAGGAAACACTTCGTCTTTAGGGGAATAGAAATGAATTAAGGGAATCTTGTAACCCAAGCTATATACATGAAAAAAAGAATTTAATAAAGAAAAGATGAACAAAAGTGGTGGTAACATTAGTTATAGGAAAGGGGTAACTAAAGCCCCATGATTGCTCCCTATTTACATCATAATGTTTAAGGATGTTGTAATTTCATATATGGTACAAGAGTGTGGCATCTTCAATCAAGTAAACCCCACTCCACGTCATTGATAACTTTCACCTGTTGATCGATGGGTCAACTTAAGAACTATTTGTGTCCTTAGGGTTAGAAGCACCTACCTAACAGGGCCTTGTGATGTCCCTCCCATACCTAAGCAAGGTAACTTATTTACAATTCCTAATCTAGAAAGACATCTGAAGATGATGTTTGTGTAAAGTAATTTGATGCATTTTTCATTAAATATGGGCCACTTTGATACTCTTATGGTTTGTGCACCTATGATGTTGATCTCACTTGATTTTGTGAGTATCTATTAGATATTTTCTCCGAGGTACAATTTCCATCCCTTAAGGGATTGTATGGTTCTTCTCCAACACTAGGACATCTAGCCTAGGAGCCCCACTTGATTACTTCACTAGGCATCTTGAACTAGGACGTTGATAGCTTATAGAGGAGCATTGACCTTGGGAAGTATTCAAGACATTTTATGTCACTCTCTTCACCCTCTAAGACTTGAAAAAATGCACTTTGGAACCAAGATATTTCCTTGAGAATTGATGTACCCTAGAGATGACAGGACACCCCTAAGCTAGAATTGCACCTACATGATGAATGTCTCCCTATTTTTTAGGGGATTTGATGATGATTATGACTTGAGACCCCTTTACATGAGATGGTACACTTATCATCATGATGATTTCATGCCCTAGCTTCATGATGTCCTCTTTAAGAAGCTTGGATTGATGCCTTGGGCTTGGTTGAGGATGGAATTTTGGATGATGATGCCTTGCTTGATGGTTGGAAACCATTTGATGAGGAGATATGAATTTTGGAATGAGATGCACCCCCTTGAGTCGTCCATGACACCATTTGATTAAAGACACCTTTGGGAGGATGACCTTAAAATTGGAGGTTTTTTAACTCACATGTGTGGGTTAAAGGATGCTTATTTTGTGTGTTATCATTGAGTTAGCTATCTTTAGAGTTCGACTTATGACCTACCCAACTTGTAAACACATTTAATATTATTTTTAGGGATTTTAGTCTAAATTAAATAAAAATAACTTGGTTTCCCTCATATAAATAAATGGAAGTTGATTTATCCTGGATTGATTATCACACACATTTGGAGATTAATGTGATCTAGCTAGCTTCTTCTCTCTTGGTTGCTATGGAGCACTATTGAGCGAATTGTCTTAGAGAGGATATTTTGATTGAATGGTTCTTTATATTGGATGATCATTGGCGGTTCTATGATCATTTTTTGTTAATTTTTTGTATATTCTTCCATCTTATGCCTTTTGAAGAATTGTGTTTTTAATGAAATTTTCACCAAAGTGTTATTATGTTTTTATGGCTCTAACATCTCCTTGAACAAGATTTTCCTCAAGTCTATTTTGGGGAACCTAAGTGTAGCTTCCTCCCTTTCAATATCCAATGAAGATACAAGAATGTTAACATTTAGGGAGTTGAGAAACCTAAGTGTAGCTCTCTCTCTCTCTCTCTCTCTCTCTCTCTCTCTCTCTCTCTCTCTCTCTATATATATATATATATATATATATCTTTAGAGTTACTTCCATAAATTCTCTTTCTATATTATTCCATTTATTTTTTTATTGAAATTCCCGAGAAATTTTCTATGAAATTTTCTTTAGAAAAAGCACACTATAAAATTTTCCAAGAATTTAAAAAATTTAAATAAATTATAAGGCCAATAATCATAGATCTTGTAGACAAATTCGACAACAAACCCCAATTGTTTATTTATAATACTAGGAGGGAAATTACATCATATTTATTTTTGAAAGGAAACTTGACAAATGGATAAGTTGCAGTAATTGGGTCCTCCTCAAAAACCTCCTTTGGTTGGACTTCCCCATCTGCAAATGTGCGCTACTTCAGCCTTCTAACAAAACACTCCAAAATCTCATCCTTCCTCGCCAAGCGCCAATGAAGAACTAGAAGTGGTTCTCCTTGTTAACTAGCCAGGGTGGATGTTTCACCACACAAACCAATATTGATCCATAGAGAGGATAGTTTCACCTCGAAGAAAATATACACTCAAAGTTATAAACCCTCACATAAATCTCCATGAGACCACAAATCAATTTACCAAAACATCCAATCACACCCCTAAGTGAGCTCCTCCTTCCCTTTTATTGAGATGGCTATCCGAATACCATGGGTCCTTTTATTCTCTTAAGAATTGACTTATAATATTCTTTTTCCTTAGTCATTTTTTTAACTAACTAATCTATGATATTTCATCATTATTTTTAATATGAAACATATCGAAATGACTAGGCTACTAAGTTAGTCTTCGTTCCCAATGCTCGGAAAAAGGGACATTACACTTCCATGGAATTGTAGCCTTAGAATCCATTAGCACTTGATTGAGAAGACACTAGAACTATCTTTTGTGCCAATCCATAAAATAATAAAAATAAAACCCTAAATTAATGTTAGGTCACAAAAAATATACATTTATTAACATTATTTACCTTGGACCCACTCTTGTTATAGGGTGAAACTTTGCATGCATTCAATTGGAAAGGTGAAAATATTATTTTACATGCATTTTTCAGCCATTAATTAGGGATGATATCTATGGTTTCTATTGTTGTTTTATGTGTTTTCAATTATTAAAAATTGTTGTAATTTGTTTCCATGTTTATGCATTAAGTAACATTATTTTTCACTTGTTTATCACAACTCACGAGTGCGTGTGTATGTGTTTGTTTGTTTGTTTTTGTTTTTGTTTTTGTGTGTGTTTGTTTGTTTTTTTTTTTTTTTAAATGTGGTTCATGGACACCAGATATTAGTGGCCGCTACGTCCACATAAACAATCCTGGGAAAATCCACCTGAAGGGATCACTTTAAATCCTGCCAGCTTATTTGACTCGCATAACCCCAAGAGCATCGAGGAGAATTAATCTCGTGATCTCCCATTAGCGAGGTGATTATACGATGGGACTCGACTAGTTGAGTTAACCCTTGGGGATATTTCTCATTGTTGTTATGAATGTATGTTGTAATTTTGATTATTAAAACCCTAGTTTATAAAATCAAAGTGTAATTTCTAGATTACATATGTTTGGGGACCTATTTGAGCTCCTTGAGGACTTACTAATCCCTCTATTTTTATCCATGAGGTCCTATGAACTCCCCATCTTGGAATTATACTTGAATATTCACTCAAAACTTTAATCATTGAATATATATCCCTGGGTAAATCTTGTGGTAGAACCCTTAGGGAGTACATAACTTAATTTCATTTTTCAACTAATTAGAACTAAGATTGAACTACTTATTGTGCAACAATCGGGACTCAAAGTTGAACCAAACTACAACTGTAATAGGAACATCATGAATAGAACCGGGTGAACCTCACTATCTTATTTGTTGGTGGGAATTGGACTCAACCCTCCCCTTGCAAAAAGCCCTTATCACTACCCAATTTAACATCTTGCATAGGCTATCTTTGATTACTTCATTTCCCCCTTTTATGAGCGCTTGAACTCAAACACCAACAAAATGTAATTTGACAAAATAATATAAATAAACTATACAAATAGCAAGTGCATGAAGCCTCCTGGATGTGGGTGATCCCTAGGTATATCGACATGGTGACTCCTCCGCAAGGCGCATGGTAAAACCACATGGATGTGCATGGCCTCAGTCTGGATGCTTTTAAATGGGGTAGCTGCTCATCCGACCTGTGCATTAATCCACTCGCTCCAAGCAATTACACTCGTCTGGCCTGCTGCCCATCCTGGTATTTCATGGCGCCCTACATTTACACTCCCGTTGTCTTCTTTTACAGTTTGATGGTATCATTCCAATTTGCAGGTCTTTGCCTGAGGCACCCCAGCTTCCACTCCCCGCCTCCTATGCAGCTTGAGGCCTCCTGCCATCTTTCCTCCAGCAATTTCGCATCCCTCCTCGCCTCTCTAGAGCTTCCCAACAACTCCATCCCTTGGCGTCACAGTATGAGAAGCTGCAGAGGCCGCGGTAGAGGCCAGTCCTCTTGCCCTCCCATCTCCCTCCATGATGAAAGCCACTCCCCCCTCCATGAGGACATTCTTGTCGAATTTCGGCTCCATTTCGATTCCACTGAAGCTCTGGACCAACATCTTGTCTCCGCCACACTTTCGATGTGTCTTCCGGAAGTCCCATCCAACTCTGCTGGTTATGGATCTCGAAAACATTTAAGAAAGTCTACCATATCCTCACCCTACCCCCAGCACTCCAGAAAATCGAAGGCCTTGCCTACCAAACCTGCTATGTGTTCCTCCAGCAGCAAAGGGAGCGACAACTCAACAGAAGATGATAAGGTTATTATTGTAGGTGTGCGTTCTGCTTCAACGTCGGAGCCTACAATGCAGGCATCGAAGAAGGAAGAGGACTCCTTTGAAGACTTTGGCTACTACATAGTTGAAGAGCCAGCTCCAGACGACTAGTAGCATGACTTGACGCACCAGAATTAGCATCAAGAGGTTTCATACCTCAGCTAATTTTCATTTTATTATTCTTATGTTTTTCTTGCTACTGCACAGTTGTATAATTTTTTGGAAAATTATGGTAAATGTTGGTTTCCCCACTTGGGGTAGCAATCTCTGGACTAGTTTCCCCAACTGGGGTAGTCCCATTTTTGTGTTTTTGCACTCTACACCTGCCGGAATTGGCTAGCATAGCAGCTTCGGTAGGAACGTTACGAAATGTATTTTTATGTACCATATAATAGAAACAGTCTTACTTAGAAAAGAAAACAAGTGCATGGAGCCCAAGTTGAAATCAATTCGTTGTTGTCAATGCTTGTGTGGACTACAAAGAGCTCAATAAAGCCACTCAGAGGGACCACTTTCCTCTCCTGTTAGTCGAGCCTGGTTGCGCACCTCTCCCTTTCATTGACCAAGTTCTCCATATATGAGATAAAAAATCAATATAGTTATGAAAAGAATATAGCCAAGGGAATTATTGCTTCTACTTGCTCTCGTGAGAGCCACCAAGAAAAGTATTCATGGGCAAGTAGCGAAGGGAGAAACACAAAACCTGACAGCTCCATTATTCTTCCTAACAAGAGCAACCAAGGTGGAAAAGACAAGAGCAAGGCCCAAATTTACAAGGGTAAAGGTCATCCATACACCATGCACCCTGTTACCTCCCAAAATGCATCTGCATTTTTCTTATTCAAGGCGTTCTTTCCAGACACAAGCAGGAGTGTTACTTAATCCCTAATATCTCTCAATGATATCTCCCTTGTGGGGATTGTATTTGACCACAAGAATAGTAGGGGAGTAGTTTTTTATTTTTTTAACGGTGGTTTACAAACACAAGATGACCGTTACAACCACGGAAAAATATAGGCAGATCAACCCAAAGGGATCTACCAGCTGACCAAACAAGTAGGGCCTAACCCTAAGGGCGTTGAGGATATTTGACCCCGTGACCTCCCAACTAGAAAAGTACTTAGCAACGAGAACTCGACCAACTGAGCTAACCCTTGGGGTTGTAGGGGAGTAGTTACTAAGGTGATAGTGGTAACTAATCCCATTATTACTCTCAATCTATATTACTTAGCAAGGAATTGCACCGAGGTGCTATATTTTGCAACAGAAATTACCATATCTTTAGTTTACTTGTCTTGATGCCTTTCCTTGTTGCACTTTTATTGATTAATTAACATATGCAGTCACTATAATGCAGTCTTACACAATATAATGAAACCATTAAATCACCACGACATGATAAATTTAAAATGCAAAATTAAACTTGCAAATAAAACTAGAAACTAATATAATTCATGATATAACAACATTATTCTTGCATAATCATAAGTCACAAACACTTATCTTTCTAGAAATTACCCACTAAATAGTTGCAAAAGAAGGATTTTTACCCAACTACAGGTCCCCTATTACACCAAATATCATTGGAAAAAAGACTACCCCAAGTTGAGGCTATGAGTCAACAAGGGTGAGTTTACTTATAGCTCACTCTAACTCTCTTCACTTAGCCGAATTCCTAGGTTCATAGTTAATTTTACACCTAATACATTATTGATCAAGAGGCCTCTTTTCCCATTAGACTGCACAACCCATTGAATGTGATCCCCATTTTTTTATAAATAGTCCCTTAGAATAGCCTAGTTCCCTTCAGGGCTCCAACATAGGCAAGCCAAGAAATCTCACTATTGGGATTCTAGGGGTTCTCGATGGTAGATCAATTTCTCAGCGACAATAATTACACTTATTACCTTTCCTTCATATTTCTCAATTATATAATTTCTACAACAATTCTATGACCACTTAACTCTAAGAGAGAACTCTCCAAAAATTCCCTATTATAGTGGTAATTTGAGCTCTTCCTGATTTCTCAATTGAATGGCGATTTCAAATCTCCCAATATTAATAGTTTGAGTTCCCCTGTTGAGTGGTAATTCAAACTTAGTGGTGGTTTAAACTAGAATAGTAGTTGGAACGAGACGGTGACTTAAACCACATAGTATTTTGAACTTCCTAATAATTCAAACTCTCTCTTGTCACATTGCCAACAAGGCATAGTAAAAATTACATGGCATGAAGAGGCCACATATCTCTATGGTGAGCCAATGTACCTCCACACAATTAATATTTGACTTAGGATAAAATTAAACATGAACTAAAAATCACTAGTTAAACAAGGTAAAGGACTTAGAATAAAGTTAATATATAATTTTACCTTTGTTTAGCCTTGTTAAGCCCTCCAAGTCCCCCTTCTCAACTTTCTCCTCTTGTGGAGTCATAGCGTCCCATTCTTTGTCGTTCCTCTTCTGTAGCATGTGATGTATCTATATTAACATTCAATATTTGGTTACGAATTATATTTGTTCGGTTTATAGCCATTCATCATGTACATATTTACATTATTAACATTGTGTATTACAAATTTATACAACACTAAACATAAATTAGAACATTAGACTAAGTAAAAATATAAATTTATTAATGTGCCAACACCTCTAGTTTAAATGACCATTATAAACTAAATAACTTAAACATAGACCTCCAAAGTTTTCATACACAATTTTGATGTTTTAATCCATTAGTGATGTTTTAAACCATTTCTTACGAAATCAATGCTTTTACAAACCATGTGTATTGGATTGGTAGTGTAACAAATTCTTTTTGTTACATATATACTTGACTTGGCCATTTTGGCTGTGGACATTGGGAGCATTTCATCATTTATCAACAATAAAATATTGTTTTTAGGAAAAAATTATCCTTTTAATAGAAACAACTAATTGTACTACATAAAATGAAGAAACCAAGATTAGTGCCAGAGCACAAGATCTAATAGAAACGATGAATTGTACTACATAAAATGATTATTGTCATTCTGTGCAAATTAGTGCAAATATTAAAGCTTTAAAATTATTATTTGTTATGTCATTTCTCCACAATAATATATATGATCCGTTTTCCTGTATTTTTTTTTTACTATATATGATCTTTCATGCATTGCCCATAAATTGAGTACCTCCCAAAGATGTATTAAATGCACCACGATAACACTTCAATAGATCCTCACTCAGATCGTTCTCATATCTAGCATTTTATCATGTTATGTTGCGTCGTTGTTGTATTAGAAAACCTACTTCACATTGCACAACAGGCCTTGGTGATTGGGCAACTCAAGAGTGGGAGATGAGTACTGACATATGGGTTATATGGCATGAATGAAGGCACCATATATTTGACCAATTCTCTTGGGTCCATGACACAGTTGGACTTAGTGGACATTCATGGCTTCTTGTTGCATATTTCTCATGAAATTACAATTATCAAAGACATCATTATAACACTGACATTTTTTGTGGCCAGGCCAAAGAAATAACTGAAATGGACTTAATCCTCTTATCTAACCCTCCTGAAAGGTTCCAAGCACATGAGCATCCACATTTTGTTGATGGTTTGAGATATTAAGCATGAATCCAATTTATTGTTTGCATTTTGTGGTGGTGAAGAGCTTCAATCTTCTATTGTTGCAGTGGCAAAGAGATTCAACTCCCACAATCACTACAATGGGTGTTTAAATTTGGTGAAATTTCTTGTGGAAAAGTGCTTCAATATGTCTGTGTCCTTGTTGAATGGAGCATAGAAATACTTATGGGGGTTCTCTGTTTCCTAAGTTCATGACAAGATGATAAAAGGATCATCGTTGAGACCAGAAGCAGGGCCTTCAGTACTAGGTACTACCTCTAGCCTTGTTTTAAATTTTTTATTATGGAATTTTGTGTTGTGAACATACCATGTGAGACCAAGATTGACCTTATGTCTATGGATCTCCTCTATTTTTTTATTGTTTGCTTTGTTTTAGTTATTGTACTCTTAGTTTTTTTAAATGGTCAACAACTATGATCTACCAGATTTCACTTATGGAGGCCATTACCATGACTAAATGCAGATGGGCAGTCCAAAACCCACCCTCTGTAGGATTTTTTTTTCCCATGAGATTTCCCTTTAATCTTCTAAATGTCCTCACCATGATTGTTTCATAAACTATGAAAATGATGTTAGGTAGCTTAGGAAATTTCTTAGTTAGAACGCATATAACTATTCAGTTTTGTTCCTTGCTTTATGAAGAATGTGTTTGCCTACACTATCATGGCATTTTGGCATGAACAAGGCAACTGAGTTGGTGGGAATTTTATCATAAGTTTTGTTTTTTCAACTTGGGTTTCCATAACGTGCATCCACTAAGTGAGACATTCCTTATTGTTGCGTTGTCTTGAAACATCGTAAAAAAAATGTAAAATATTTTATGGTATTAAATTTTGATTAAAATTTAATTTGTATAAGCATAGCTGAAAGTCACCGTTTACATGACTGTCCAAAACAATTGGTTTTCTGATATTGCTATGCTCTGGTTTTTCTATGGTTATGGAGACAACCTTTAAAAATAAAAGGATGAGTTTGGTGTTTATGTTGGGTTTGTATTTTTCAAGAAATTGAAACTTTTTAATGTACTGAGGTGAGGCTAGAGAATTGCTCACTATAATTTTTTAAATAATTGATAAGTGTATTTTAAATTAATTATGTTAATATAAGTGGTCTACTTTAGAATAGGCTTTTGAGAATTTCCATTTTTTAAAAATAAAAAATAATTAATGGTTTAGATTTAATAACTTGAGAATGTTCTTTGTCATATACACTATCCAACCAACTGATGAATTTAGGGGTTTCCAAGCCATTTTTCTGTTTACGACCACTCCTACTTTAAGGTTACATATTCTAAGTTATAAATGGCACTTTTGATGGTTATCACATATATCATCTATTCAATTTATATGGTTGTGCCAGTATAAGTTAAGTAAGCCTCTTAAAAAATCTGCCAAATGTTAACGTTTATGGGTTTTTAAGGATGTCTTAAAAAATTTAGATTCACTAAAGACAATTATTCATTTGATGCATTTTTATCCCATAATCTATGTCTTATGCATTTTTGTCCCATGATCAATGTTTAAGATTGTTTTGATGCATATTTACTCAAATTAATAACCTTTGTTGCAAAATCTTTTATTGTATCAATTTTGAACTACAATGTATCATTTGTGTAATATGCCCTGTAATAATAAAAATAACAATAGAAATAATATTAATATATAAATAAATAAAACAATTAATATTAAAGAAAATAAAAAATTAGTAAATAATAATTTGAAAAAAACAAAAAACCTAAAAAATAGTAAGAATAAATAAAGTTAACAAAAGTAAAAAGGAAAATAATCAAAAGTTAATTAAGAAAAAAGGTTGAGTTAAGTAAACCTAAACAAAGAAATGAAAGTTGGGATGTTGACACATGGATTGTGTGCATGCAAATCCCTTTCCAATCATTTTTTTTTGAACAATTGATTCTATTTAATGGACGGAAAAGGGGATGAGAAACATTCATTCTCTCTAAAGAAGAATGTTGCGAGACAAATGTTTCCTTGACAATAGTAGTTGATTAAGGGCTTGGGGGTGGCCAACTGTAGAAAGATTATATGCAGCTGAGCCTACGGTTGGGTATAGAGTCGTTCCTAAAACTTTGTTTCGGGATCTAAGCAACGTTACAACTCCGAAATCACAAGTAAGGTATATGATCGCTACAGGTAAATCTTATTTGCTCGTGGTTATAAAAAAATTATGATAAATAGTTGAATAGTTGTGTGTTGGTTATTAATCACATAAATTGATGTGATTAGTTATATATTTTAATTTCGAGTTGTTACATATTGTATTAGAACAAGGTTTCAACACTATCAAACTTTTAGGCTTCCGTATTCCTGATGTTAATAATTATAAATGGTTTTTATAATATATCTTAAATTAATTGGATTGGTTTAAAGTTATTGGAATTATGAGGAGACTATGTAGTGAAGGGTTTTCTCATTAGTACATTAAAATTAGAAGAAAAGTTATTTGACATTGTTTGATACACATCGCAAACCTTTTAGATCTTTGGCATAACATTTTGTACTAGGACCTTCCATATGCTCAAATAAAACCAACATATTTGTTTAAATAAAGTTTAGATACAAAAATATTTACAAGGATTTAGAAATTATTTTGATATAAGCGTAAAAAAATTATATATATATATATATATATATATATATATATATATATATATATATATATATATATATATATCAATTGTTAATTTAAAATCCTCACCCAATGAAATATTATTTAAACAAGAAAAAAAACACATTTTTTTAAGGGAACGTTCGATAAGTGTGGGATAAAATTCTCATACGTTGACTTTTAACAACAATTAAATGAAATTGGGAGTAGTCACGGAGGAGAAAGAAGGAGAAGCCGAGAGAAAGGAAATCAAGAAATGCTATTGCAAGTATTACCTCAATATTAAGATTTCCGTAAAGAATTATCAAGAATAATAGTTATAATACACTTATATTACAAAGGTTTTGGGGTTCTTGTTCGTAAAAACTAAAGATTTGAGGTTTTTTGTTTTTGTTTTTGTTTTGTTTTTTTTTTTTTTAGTTTACATATTATATTTGTGCAAGTGAATTAAGCATGATATAAAATTTAATCATGATGGCCTAGTGTTTATATGCAATTGCATATAATGGTCTTGGAATCGGTAAGACAAAGAGTAAATGGATGTAAAACAAAGGATTTTAACTTTGAGATTGATGATTTAGAGAATGATTATGTGACTAGTAATATCTTAATGATGAATTGCACTAAATTTCCTTGGGAAAGGAAGAATACATGACTAGAAATTAAGGCTCAAGATGATGAGTCTCATTTGAAGTTTAACGATGTACTTAATGTTGACATTATGATTTCTTGAGTACTCCTTGTTGCGTGATGGGTTTATGATGAGTACATATGATTGTTGCTCTATGGTTGTTACTATTTTTATTACTGAATAGACTTATGCCACTATCATTATGTGAGAATGTTTGGCTTATACTACAATTACATTATTGATTGTTGATACTTCTTAAAACATTTGATGAGGATAGAATGATGCCTACAGTGTCTTGTCTTACATATTGAGGATGATCATGCTGCTATCTATGTTGTTGCTATCATATGTCTATGTTACATGATGGTTAAACTTTCGATGCCTGTTGGTATACTAGTTCAGTAGAACGTTTAGGGAAAACGTGAAGTAATAAATAAATAACTAAATAAAATAAAATAAAAAGTTTAATTATTCAACTTAACTTTGGGACGAAGTTCCTTAAAGAGTGGGATTATGTAATGCCCCATAATAATAATAATAATATATAAAGAAATAAAGAAATAAATAATAAAGAGAATACAAGGATAGAAAATAATATATATATATATATATATATATATATATATATATATATATAAAATAAAAAATAAAAATAGTAAGAATAAGTAAAGTTAACAAAGGTAAAAAGGAAAATACGCAAAAATTAAATTATGAAAAAGGTTGAGTTAAGTAAACCTAAAATAAAGAAATAAAAGTTGGCATGTTGGCACATGGATTGTGTGCATGCGGGTCTCTTTCCAATCCCTTTCCATTTTTGGAACAATTGGTTCTATGTAATGGAAGAAAAAGGGGATGAGAAACATTCCTTATTTCTGAAGAAGAATTCTATAAGACAAAGGTTCCCCTGACAATAACAGTTGATTGAGGGATTGAAGGTGGCCAATTGTAGAAATATTATGTGCAGCTGAGCCTACGGTTGGGTTGAGAGTCATCCCCAAAACTTTGTTTTGGTCAGCAGAATCTAAGAAACGTTACAACTCCAAAATCACAAGTAAGGTATATCATCTCTACAAGTACGTCTTCTTTGCTCGTGGTTATAAACAATTATTTTCTAAATAGTTGAATTATTGTGTGTTGGTTATTAATCGCATAAATTGATGTAAAGTTATATATTTTAATTCCAAGTTTTTACAAGCTGGTACCCAACCATTGGAATTCCCTATATAAGCATGTCATTTTGGTCTAATTCTTTGAATGGTGTGTTGAGTTATACAAGTATGCATGCATCATGTAGTTTCTAAGGCCGATGATTCTAAAAACCCATGGAGAGATAAATGTGTCAATCAGTGGTTGTGGGTGAAAAATGATCACAATCACTATATTTGCATTCGAACATTGTACTTGTCAATGAGAGGTGGGTTTATGGAGATACATAACTTTCACATGGCTATTGGTATTGGTTTGTACTATGCAGTTTTATCGATTATCATTTATGGCTGATTTTTCCAATTTGGGAGGATGGGCATTCATGTGGAAATTGGAATATAATGTCACCTTGGCATTCATTGTTACTTCAAAGTCATCATGGTTATACTTTTTAATAGAAAAGTGTGATCTATTTGTTATATTGGATGAATTATTTTTTTCACAAAGGAAAAATTCGTAACTTTTCATTATAAGATAAGTTACATGTTACATATGTTGGTAGTGTATCACTACTAAATAGTCTACGAAATATCTCATTATACTGCCATACTGGCCTCCAGTAGACTAAAACAGTCCCAAAATAGCTGATCAAAATGTTGCCAATATTCACAAAGTAAGTTCGGTGCATAAATTAATGGAAATGGAGACAAATACATAATAAAGATAAAAATAAATATACATGCCGATAGGTGTCCATGGGAGATAGAAACAAAATCCTCCCAAATGTTGTACAATTAGACAACCCAGTTTGCAGGAGCCTCATCCATAAAAGGCCAATGGAAAAATCTGTAAACCTGTTCTCCAGTCTGTTCTGTAATGTGCCAGGTGCCCCAAGTCAGCTCCGTAGCTTCTTTGGACAACTGGTCAGACACTTTGTTCCGAGACCTGTAAATGTGTACCATAGAGAAGGAGTCAAATAGGATCCTGAGTAGATGAACCTCTCGCAGAAGTGCAGACAGTGTGTGCGAGTGACAGTGAGCAAGATTATTGAACCAATTGATCACAAGTTGAGAGTCCCCAAAAATCTGAATGGAATTGCAATGTTTTTCCCGAGCAAATGTCAAAAGGAGTCTAAGGCATTGTATTTAAACATAGTTATTTGTGCCAGGTCCCAATCCCTTCCAGATTTTTTAGTGGTGGTGATCATTTAAATGGAGTGTGGCGCCCCCTCCAAAGCCCTGTGCATTGGACACACCATCAAAATAGGCCCAAGGTCTACTATGGTCAATGAGTTTTGGTGCCCCGATTGTGGGGGTAATGTGTTGTCGATCCACAAGCATGAGGTGGTAGATAGCAAAGGTAGCGGCACATATTCTGTCACAATTGATTGGTAGACCATTGAATATCAGCTTATTGCGACCGATCCAGATTTCCCAAGCCAATATCAGGGGGAGATTGCGCATCCTCGGGCAGTAAGAATTTAGCTGCCACCAATTTGTCCATGAGTCAAGTAAAGTATCACCCTGCCCGAGATGTAGACAGCCCAAACCATTAGTAACCTGAGCCTAGATGCCTCTAATAATATTGCAATGTAGAACTAGGTGAGTAGTATCCTCGCAATTTGAGAGACAATAGCAACATTGTGAAGGTCCATGAATGGCTCGTCTATGTAGGAAGTCCATGGTGGGAATGCACTGGTTTAGTATACACCAGAATGAAGTTCTGTGCTTGTGCGGGGACTTCAGCTTCCATATGTTGCGCCACCACCATGCTTTTAGCGGGGGTTCTTTGGGCTGTATAAGAGTGAGGTATCCAAGTTTCGGGGCATATTGCCCATAAGGTGAGCAAGCCCATATCAATTTGTCCTCTTGATCAGTGATGCGAATGTTGGATGCTTTTAGTGCCCAAATGAAGTTCTGCCATATTCGAGTGCCCACCTGAGGTATCTCTAGATAATCCGCATGTAGCCAGGCCTAACCCTGCTAAGTGGTATGAACAGGGTCCGCAATTTGTGCAAGGAAGTATATGTCTCTGCGAGCCAGGTGCTCAAGAATGAATGCAGGTAATTTATAAAATTCACCACTCCCTGGCCAAGAATTAGTGCCGATCCGAACAGATACACCAGGTCCTATTTGCCATGATAAATCCTTCTGGATGATGTGAGTCGCTTTTGTGATCACCTTCCAGATTATGGAAGCACCAGTCAATGGCCCGATTCTGTCTCTGATCCATTCGAGAGTATTCCGCGGCGCAATATATTTTGCAACAATAACCTCCTTCCAGAGGCTCTGTCCAGTGATTAAGTGCCAAAACATTTTGGCAGCAAGAGCCCTCAAAAATAGATGGAGATCTTTGATCCCCCAACCACCCCATTGCTTAGGTATGTTGTTGCGGTCCCAAGCAATCCAAGAAAATGTAGAGTCTTTTCCCTGGTTGCGCCATAAAAAGTGTCTATATATACATTTAATTCTGTTGGTAATACCTATAGGTATCCATGCCAGGGTCATCCAATAGAGCGGGATAGCTTCGAGCACAGATTTTTTAAGGACCAGTCGGCCAGCCCTGGATAGCCATCGGTTATACCAAACATTGATTCTGCATTCAATTTTGGCAATAATCCAGTTTCAGTCTTTGATTTTATAATCATTTGGTTTGATATGATATCCCAAATATTTGAGGCCATCACTGATATTAATACAGACATAGTCAAATAGATTCATGGCAGTGCCTTGTTCCAGGCCCGAGCATCTAGTCATGATAATAGAGGATTTGAGAGCATTAGGTACCATACCAGTGGCTCTGCAAAAACATTTAAGTAGCAAGTCAAATTGTACAGAGTCCTGTCTAGAGCCATTGAGAAATATTAGAACATCGTCCACAAATAAAAGATGAGTGAGGTGTAGTATATCATTGATCTGGAGTCCATGTAAGGTTCCCCGAGCCTTTGAATTTTTTATGAGGACAGAGAGACCCTCCATAACCAAGACAAATAACAATGGTGAGAGAGGACATCCCTGACGTAGACCCTGCCCCGCATGAAAGAAATCAAATGCTGTGCCATTGAGTAATATGCTAAAATTAACATGACAAATGCAGCCCATAATCCAGTTTATAAATGAATGAGGAAAGCCAGAATGAATTAGGATGAGATGAAGGTAACTCCAGTTTACCTGATCAAAAGCCTTTGTAAGATCAATTTTGAGTATAGTGGATTTAAGGCGCTTAGTTTTTATGGAGTGAAGGGCCTTCTGGGATGTACCAATAGCTTCATGGATTTGCCTATGGTGCAGAAAAGCAAATTGTGCCTTTTCAATACGAGAGGAAAGAAAAGGCTTGATACGATTTGCTATAATTTTTGAAATGATCTTGTAAATGCAGTTACAAAGGGATATGGGTTTGTACTCATGGAAGCTGGTCGGGTTGTCAGATTTTGGTATGAGCGCAATAAAAGTAGTGTTAAACCCATCATAAATCCTGCCTCTCACCCTGCTATCCTCAATTATAATCAAAAGGTCATTTTCCATGAGTTCTAAAAAGTGAATGGAGAATTCGATGGGCCAGACATCAGGCCCAGGGCTTTTGTCTCTTTTGAACCATTTCAAAACCTCCTCAAGTTCACCCATAGAAACTGGTGCATTGAGGTCATCAATCTGCTCCTGTTCCACAAATCGATTGAATGACTGTGTAATGTGCATGATATCCGGGAGATCAATGTTGGGTGGCACTCTTTATAGGTTGGTGAAATGTCGAGTGCCCAGATCATGTAGTTGTGATTGCGTTCTCGCCACAAATTCATTCTGATCAGACAATTCCCAAATAGAATATGCAGTCCTGCACCCATTAGCATGTTGCTGAAAAAACTTAGTGTTTTCATCCCCAGCTTGTAACCATATAGCGCGACTTTTAAGTCTCCAGTCCTCCTCTTTTTATCTCAGAAGTTTTGCCTTTTCAGTCTCAAGAGCAGTAAAATGCACCTTGGTGACATGAGATCTATATCCCATGAGATCAGAGTTGTTGAGGAGTGAAATTTCCTCTTCAACCCGATGGAGTTCCTCCCTTTCCAATCGCTTCTTATTTCGAACCCATTGAATAGTAAGGTTCTTAATGTGCATGAGATTATCATTGATAATCCGGGCAGGGTCCCTGTCATTCAAGGGTCGACAATTCTGCCAGGCCTGGGTGACCATCAAGTGATACTCAGGGTATCGCAGCCACCTGGAGTTGAATTTGAATGGAGGTCGAGCTCTGTTGGGTCCACATTCAAATTCCAGGAAGATAGGAGAGTGGTCAAGTTTTCCTCCATGCCCCACCCATTGTCAAGTCCGAGTTAGTGTGGAGAGGAGCAACTGCTTAATGAGAAATCTGTCCAACCTGCGGGCCAATGCAACATTCCTAGTCCTTCTGTTCCTCCAAGTGGGCTGAAGCTTGGTGGTCTGAATGTCAATGAGGTTGGCCGACCCGAGCATGGTGGTGAAAAGCTCAGCCAATGGATCAGGAGTAGCATGGGTACCCCAGGATTCAGAAATGCCCAATGAAAAATTTAAGTCACCACCCAAAATAATGTGATGGGTTGCCAGTAGGGAGCAAGTCAATAAAGAGTTCCAGAAATCCTCTCTATTAGCACAGGGCACATAAACATTTATCAAGGTGAACTCGTGCTCAGAGTGACCAAATAGGACTTTCATACCAAGTACACCCGCCCGACCCCAGCATTTAATCATCTGGGTGGTCTTGTCATTAATTCCTAATGCACAACCCCCAGATCTTCCGTGGGCATCAAGAGTAATGAAGGTCCAATTGGGAAGAAGTGTTTTTAGGATAGCATCCACTGCAGAACCATCTCCCAAAGTCTCTTGGAGAAATAGGATGTCTATGGGCTTCTGAGCAATCAGATCCTTAAGTGCCAATCTCTTATCGGGGTTGGCCAATCCCCTGCAGTTGTAGGAGAGGCAGATCATGATGAAACCTCCAATATGGGTCGTCTTTCTCTAAGGACCTGCATACGTGAAGATTGAGTACCCACTTCCACTTCAAGATTAGCTCGCTTGATGGCCTTTGCTAATGCAGATGGTCGACCTCTCGTCTTGATGGGTGGGCAGCCCTGACCCGACCCAATACCAAAGGCTTCACCAGTGAGGGGTAGGGAATGGGATCTAAGAAAATAATTATGTCTCATGGAGGGTGTCTTCGAGGAGGAAGATGAGTGACAGGAGGTAGATTCAGCAGAAGTGTGTTGTATGATGGGGGTAAATGATGGAGGGGCTAGTGCAATGGAGCAACAAATCGAGGGGAACTTCTGTGTGATGCTAGTCGAATCCGATGTAATACAAGGAAATGTAAATGACGAAAACTGAGTATTAACAACAATTCCATATGATGAAAAAGGATGAGTAATGGATGATAAATCAACAGATCAATTAGAAATCAAAGGGTCAGTGATAGGAGATGTACCCGGGATAGTTGAAGTGCGATGAGTAGTCACCGGAGTAGCCTGTGCACGTGATCTGGGATGAGTGATAGGCAAAGTTTGAAGTTGATCAGTCGACACCATCCCAACATCAGGTGAAGTATCTGATACAGTCAGTGGCACACCAGCAGATCCCCAATCGGTACAGATAGAAGGCTCAGTCTGTGTAGCAACAGTGCGGGATTCATTGTAGCCAACCTGCCAAAACCCCTCTTTTGGCATTCTTTGTATAAATGCCCCACCTCATGGCATTTCCTGCAGTGAAACGACACACCTTCGTAATCAAGTGGTTGTTGCCACATCATCCCATCAAATAACATGTTGAATTTGTCATACAACCCATCACGAGTATCCAGGAAGATCAAAATTCGGGCAACAACCCTGCTGTCGGTGGTCAGGTAGGACCGATCATGGTCCAAGTAGAGCCCAAAATGACCCCCATTGTTCTGGAGGGCATTATCATTCCAGAATTGCACGGGCAGTCCAGGCAGTCGCATCCAGATAGGGCCGACCCCCGCATTCTCCTTGTTGGGATCAAATAGCGGAACTCATCGCTTGAGATAGACGGGATGCATCTCAAGATGCCAGAAGTGCTTGAGGGCCCAATCAGATTGTTCAGGATAGGCGAATGTAAGGGTGAACCATCCTTTGGTCAGCACCAGGACATCTGGTAAAATGTCAAGGGTTCCGCCCCAGATCTCGCGGGTCCACTGCTGAAGTCTTGCCGCAGAGTACTTCCGGCCACGCACCTTCCCAACCACCATAGTTGCCGCAATGTGTCCCCAATCCGCCATACTGCTCTCACAACTGAAGTTCAAAAAATATCTAAGATTATTTTTAGTGATTTTGTGCTTCTTTCCAATGTTGATGCGCCCTAGACCCTGCTCAGCAGATGCGTCGGACTCAGATGATGAGCTAGTATTATCTGGAATGGAGATATCCTCTGACATGTTTGATAATACGCTCGAGGCAGCAGATGGAGCGACCGTCTCCAATCCAACATGCGTCGCACCTCCAATATCAGATGTGCAGTGCGAGACTCCACAGGGAGGATGAGTGCCTCCAATACTAAGTTGCGCTAAGGAATGAGAAGCATCACCGATGTCTAGATAGACCGTATCCGAGAAAGGCACCGAGGTTCCAATGTCGACACCTGCCAAAGTGTATTGTTCTGCTAGAGAGATACCCCATAGTCCAATGTCCGCGAGAGATCAGGGTGTGGCAAAATTATACTGTTTGAGTTCACCCTTGGGAGTGGTGCAGCCCTCCACGTCAGATAGTGTAGTCATAATAGGCATCGCGTCCCCAGGGACCGGGTCCAAGTCAGCCATCTCTTCCACCTCCTTGTGAGATCCCTGACCCCAAATGTCAACCGCCTCTAGTGGATCGTCCGTGTAATCCACCTCATCATCATAGTTAACCATGATGTCAAGTGGGAAGTCTCGGCGGAGCCCGTGATACTCCAACAGAGAACGACAAACCCTAATTCAATACTGCACGGGTTTGAAACCAGTGCAGCAGTCAGACAGAAGCCGGCCGAGTTCGATGATGAAGGGTAAACAAAGTAGCACAGCAAACCGAGAAAAAAGGAGGATGGTCCAGACAATAACCCAGACAGGGTCCACAGTCAGATCAAGAGACCCCACCCAAAACAGCACTCCATCAAAACCAATGATAGCATATCCCACAGTTCGAGAGCAAGTTTTGGAGTGCGACAGTTTTTCTGTGCCTCCCAGCTTGGGAAAATACAGTGGCCTGGTTCCCTGCTCCGGCAACACTCCCGACACAGTTAAGTAAAATAGTATAAAACCTCCGTCGAAACAGTCTGATAATCCGCGAATCAGCAAGACCTAGTACCGATTCCAAACCGAAATATCGAACCCCATCAGCCTTCAGTCCAAAGGGTCAAAACCTGATCATATGCCATAATCCCGAGTAGATGAAGTAGAACCAGGTAGCTGCCATGCTAGGGTTTCTTCGCC
The DNA here is from genome assembly GCA_034641835.2 of Pinus albicaulis. Classification (NCBI taxonomy): domain Eukaryota; kingdom Viridiplantae; phylum Streptophyta; class Pinopsida; order Pinales; family Pinaceae; genus Pinus; species Pinus albicaulis. The sequence goes on along the minus strand of CM076573.1, from coordinate 728,867,987 downwards.
ATGCTAGGGTTTCTCCGCCATGCTAGGGTTTCTCCGCCTTCAGCCCTCCGTCAGTTGCTTCAATTCATGATTATTGGATGAATTATTATACGAAGAGAAGCAAATGTTTTACACCAATGTAATACTAATTTAAAATTGTTTTTATTTTAGATTTTTTAGGCATCGAGAAAAGATTTAAGGAAACTGATTAACTAATTATAATATCCCATGTCTTCTTTTTTCTAAAGTATTCAATAATTAATATTATAGTGTTGGTTCTCTAATTCAACATGTGATATCAAATATTGTTATGGATGCAAGATTAGCGTAAAGTAGTTCCCTTGTAAATGCTCTTTAAGTCTACTAGATTATACAAAAAGAAAGGAGCTCTAGATTGCAGGATGCTCTCCATCATATTGACTAATATATGTCACAAATTAAAACTACATGCAAAAATACATCTATACAAAAAAAGCAATGACGTTGCCACCACATGGCTCTTGTTTGTTTATTGCATTAGGTTTACGTGTTTTATTTCTATGATTACAAAGATAATCTAGTATGTTGGTTTACTAATGTCTTCATTTTGTGCGATAAGTCGCTTCGTAAATTTATGGATCCCATGCTTAAGTTGTTCTAAAAATATGGACAAAGGTGTTGAACAAAATGTAATAGAACAAGTGTTTCTAACATCTCGATTTTATCATGAAAAAATTGTGAAATTGCAAGTCTTTGGCATAGCTGATGTTTGTTGATTCTTACCAATATTTTCGCTGTATCTTACTTTTAGCGATGTTTGCTGATTTTTATTGATATTTTCTCATTTTTTACATTTTTTTGGTTTTCTGGACCCTTGCCGATATTATCCCGATGCCAATGTTTGCAACATTAACATAAACAATGAATGATATTATAGGTAATGTGAGGCTCTAAAATGCTTATATGTTTGTTTATTTTATTTGTTTGTCTAATGTGCACACTTTAAATCTTATGCATGTCTAACTCCTCTCTAGGATTTTCTTCGGAGTATGTTATTTATATAGGAAAATCGGTTATCATGTTTTCTTGGGATCTACTCTAATATTTAGAGATCTAGCTATTCAGATTTTTTTTTTGGTTATATCATAAGCTAGAGCATTGAGCACTAAAGTTTTTTCTTTGGAAGATAAATGGCTTTGTAAAGTTATTCTAAAGCCATTGAATATATTGGAATAAAAACAATGATTTATATTGTAATAAGTGAACATATGCACTTTATAAACCAATGTCAATGTTGAAGCTTTGAAATTCTTATATGTTTGTTTATTTATTGGCATAGTCTAACTAGGCGACTTTTCAAATTTTTTTTCCAAAATCTAGTGATACAATTATTGGTGAGATCACAATGTTCCATTATTTAAATTGTATTTTTAAATGCAAAAAATGGATTCAGTTCTCTAGAAAATCCCTTAGGCACTCAAATTATATAGAATTACCGATTGAAAACTACATTTTCCCAATTTATAGCTAGATTTCAAGCAAAATTATCGAAAAAAGGGCCAAAAAGTCACTTTGTTAGGCTACTATTTTATTTGTTTATTTTCAATGTGCACAATTTAAATACTACACTTGTCTACCTACATATGGATATTCTTTTGTGGATGATTACTCTTGATATGGGTTCATGTTTTCTTGAGGTTCTCTCTTATTTATTTATTCTAATTTTATGTACTTTAACTGTTCAAAGCCGTTTTTTAACAAGACTTTAGGACATAATAGTGAGTCCCCATACAACATTAGCAACTATTTTTTCTTTCCTCCATGCTATTGCAAAGAAAATTTTGAATTTAATATGTATACATGTTTATTTGATTATAAGTTTTACTTCAAAGTATTGAGGAATTGACTTCTAACTTGATTGTGGGCAAAGTCCCTTAAATTTCAAATGATGGTCTAGGTAGGAAATAAACATTTGCTACAACATGGTGGTGGTAAAGAAATGCAGGGAGAAAAATGCAAGAGTGTTTATTTATTTCACTACAACAAATCTTATATTTTCTCTTACACGCAGCCCCATAACATTGTTTGAACTATTTCAAACTTGAAGAGGTCCCATGCCATTAACATATTTGTAGTGGCAAAAAGTGTTGGTAATCATGATTGCCATTAGACCAAAATCTGCAGGTGTTAGTCAACGATCACATTGTCAGAGATAAGGATCCACGAGAGGCGGTTAGTCCATGTTGCAAAACACACAAGGAGCGTTGGTTTATCCAATGTCCAACAATATCCCCCCAATGCGAGCCGGGTGTGTATTGAACTCGTGACCTACGCTCTAATACCACTTGTTGGGAATCACGATTGTCGTTAGACCAAAACCCGCAGGTGTTAGTCAACGATTGTGTTAGGTCCCTATAATACTGGTGTATCCTCTTATTGTTATTTTTAGTGTAGCCCCCTTATTGTTATTGTTGTGCCCATGTAGTCCCCATAATGTTATTATTGTGCCCTATAGAAGCCCCCTATTTTTATTGTGTGACCTTACATTATTATTGTTATGTAGGCTCTGATCATATTGGGACCCCTTAGACTCCTATATATAGAAAGTAGGTTTTTGTCATTTGAATCATCCAAAAATTGTTCATTTATGTAATGTAAAGGAGGGTTCCTCCTCAAAGAGGTTGATTCTTAAGTCATTGATCTATCTTTTCTTCTATTTTGTGACCTGGTTGCATAACATTTGGTTTCAGAGCTTGGGATTCTAGGGTTTCGTTTCTTCAAACAAGTCATCTTGGAATTTTAGCTATAATTGTTTTTCTACAAGTCTCCAGAAGCTGAAATTTTACCATGTGGAGACAAAATCTTGATGAAATTTGTGTAAAATTTCAGACAAATATTCGCTATATTTTCGGAGATATGATCTATGGAAGTTAGGGTTTTTGCAAGCTCCATAATTTCATCTCAGACAAGTGACCGAGGGAAAATCGTCATAACTTTTGTTTCAGACATAGGATTTTAATTATGTAAAAAGTGGCCAAAAGTGAACGGACTGTAGTTTCTTGTTTATCGATTTAAGAGCCGAAGGTCGAAACAATGACACATAGCATGTCGTACAAGTTTTCTCTACTGAACGAGTCCATAATTAGGTCATCATGGGAGATCGAGCATAACTTTGTCTTGAAGAATCAAAATTAGATCTGACATATGGCATTGGAAATAAGACTCTGAGTGTTACTACATGACCGAATTTAAAATCTTGAGGATCCTTTTTTTTTTTTTTTGGTTGTCTATTGCATAGATTTTGTTTAAAAAATAATTTCGAAGTGATTCCAAGGGCATATTGAAGCATTGATATTGGTATTGGGTTTTATAATGCTTCCAAAAAATAATTCCACACCCATTAATCCCTCAGAAATATCTACTACGACACATGAAGAGGAAGAAGTGCAACATGATATATCAAAATTACAAGACCAAGTGCAACAAATTTCGCTCTCGCGAAAAAGTAACCAAAAATGAAATGTAAGCTAAGATGGATGGTTTCAAGAATGGAGTGGAAGCTAAGACGAATGATATGGAAGCTAAGATCGATGGCATAGAATAAAAACTGAAAGGAAACATGGAAGACATGGAGAATGGTCTAAAAGCAGATAAGAAAGGTTTGAAAAAGTTGCTGCAAGAAATGATTCCTAATGGCAAAAAGGTAGTAGATGAAAATCATGATGAGAATTAAATAAATATTAATCATGATTTCATAAAATCTAATGTTGGATTTTATATCCACCATATTCCAAAGATCGATATGAGGAAGTTTGATGACAAGGATCCGGTAACATGGATACTACAGATGGAGAAATATTTTGATCTCCACAATGTGAAAAGCACACAAAAGGTACACATTGAAATATTATATTTAGAACCCAATCAATTTGTATGGTATCGATGGCTTTTTTCTCGTAAACCACTTATGTTGAGATTCAAAAAGATGATGAGCTTAGGGAAAATTAAGAACCTTCATTAAGTGGGGCCCGCATGCTATTTTTAGGTGTATGTCTATTTTTAGACATGGTGAGCATATTCTATAAGTTACAAGATGCTATTTGTAGATGGTTGGTCAAATGTGAAAAATAGATGAAATTCTGTTTTTAGAATATTGGGCAAAGTTTATTTATAGATCGTCAATCTAAAAATAGATGCATGTCGATTATTATTAGCCGTTAATAATAATCCGACAATAAATATCAACTTATTCTCTTGGAACACTTTATTTCAGTGATTTTTTTTTTGAAAATCAGTGGGCTGAAGGAATTAAAAAATTCCTAGGATGGTTGGTGACTCATGCATGGAGGACTCAGTTAGAACTGAAGTGGAAAAGTTGTGACAGAGTTGGAAGAGTAGTTATGGGAGTTGTTATTTAGTTTAACTCAGTTGAGCTAGTTGTATCTAGTCTAACTGAAAGATGCACTAGTGAGAGTTCAGTGAATTAATTCACAACTAGAGACTCACTTGCAACTGAACAAATATAGTAGTTAACTACTTGCATGTCAGATCCAGTGGAGAGATAGGTGAAAGGGTGAGATGGACTATTTGTTGTGACTATATTGATGCATTCAATGCATCTGACACACATTGGAGATGCCAATGAGGATTGCGCAGTCAAGGCAAGGCCAATTCGAATTCATTCAGAGGTCTTCTTCAATAGGGTTTGCGCAGTGGAGGCAGGTTGTCAGGAGGCAAGAAATTGGTGCATAGATATGCAAATTTCTGCATGACAATGTGTAATGATTGTTGATTGTACTGAGAGCTTGATGTACTAAGATTTGTATGAGATTGTTACATGATCCATTGATATAAATAATATATAATAGTTGGGGTTTTTAGCTTTAAGCTTTCCCGTTAAACAACTGTGTTTATGTGCGATTGATTTTCTTCATATGTTTTGCAATTGGCGATTTAATTTCCGCAAAGAATTAAGTGGAAGGATTATGTATTTAACATAAGATTTATTTGTTAGAACAGGAGAATCTGGTAATACTACCAGTATTAATAAATTTCTACATGGTATCAGAGCAGTGTTAATCACTGGAGATTGCAATAGTAAAGCGGTGCTAAGTTTTGTGCTGGTGGACAATTCGAATTTGCTGCAGAAATTTCTTGGTGCGACAGTTGAGTATTCATTGAAATGTCTTTCAATTGGTTGCAATTGGAGTATGCCCTTGAGGGTAGCTCGAACTACATAGCCTGGAAGGACAGGATGGAGGTGGTGCTTGAAGATAATGGAATAAAGGATTTCATCGATAGCAATGTTCCTAAGCCTACTTCTAGCGATGCTGCATTACTTGATGCATGGAAAAAGAAGGTAGCGAAGACAAGAAGAATTATGTTGTAAGGTGTGAAAGACCATATTATGTCAAGAATTCATGGGAAAGCCACTCCATTTGCAATGTGGAAGGCTTTGACAGATCTTTTCCAAAGCAGCATCGACCATAGGAAGTTGGCGCTGAAAAATAAGCTCAGAAAAATCAAAATGGAGAAGGGCGACAATATTCCAAAATATCTCACGAAGTTTGTCCAATGTAGGGATGAGTTGGGGAGTGTGGGAATAACATTTACAGACGATGACTTTGTGATCTTGGATCTCCTTGGGCTTCCAAAGAGTTGGCATAACTACGAATACTTTGTCAATGGACGGGAGAAATTGTCGGATTGGGAGTGACTTTGGTCGGATCTTGTGTAGGAGGAGATAAGGCGGAATACCAAGGATGGCTCTTCATCGAAGAATTATGATGAAGAGAATTGCACTTTGGCTACCTAATTAGGGAAAGGGAAGGGGAAGAAATCTCATCCAAAATCCGAGGCTAAAGGTAAGAAGCTGGATTTGTCCAATGTGAAGTGTTTTTACTGTCACGAACATGGGCATCTCGCCACTAACTGCCCACAGAAAAAGAAGAACAAGAAGGCTGCTGGAGCTGCAGCTGGAGAGGCCTTAGCCTTGGAATTTAAAATTGATTTCTCTTTGATAGCATTCTTGGTTTCAAGCGCAATGGGATTGGTGTGGTATCTTGATAGTGGTGCTTCCTTCCATATGATGGGAGACAAGGAGTTGTTTAGTGACTTGGAGGAGAAGGATCCGCAAATGCATATAGAGATGGGCGACGATGGTAGATACAGTGCAACCAGCATTGGAACCGTTACCTTTGAGAGGGAGTCAGGTAAACCATTTCTGTTGAAAGATGTTATGCATGTTCCAGGTCTGAAGAAGAACTTGGTCTCGGTCGCTATGTTGGAGGACAGAGGTTATGACGTTGTTTTTAGCGAGGGAAAAGCTTTCCTGCGACATAAAACAATGATTCAAACCAAGAGGATAGGTATTCAAGTTAATAATCTCTACAAGCTGGAGCTAGATGGCTGCACTGCAATGATGGGCAAAGGAGAAGAAGTGGTGAGCCGGGATGAGGGCGAATTATGGCACAGGAGATTGGGCCATCTTCACCATGGCGCCTTGAAGATTTTGCAGTAGATTTCTACTGGACTTCCCAAGGGTACTCTTGCGCAGTCAGATTAGTGCAAGGGATGTACTATGGGTAAGTTTGTGAAGACCACCTTTCATGAGAAGGAGAAACGTGCTTCGATGATCCTCGAGAGAATTCAAACAGACGTGTGTGGACCTTTCTCGGTTGCCTCAACAGAAAAACACTGGTATTATGTTGTTTTTGTTGATGACTGTTCTCGTAGATGTTGGATCTTCTTCATGAAGAAGAAGAGTGAAACATTCTCAAAGTTCTATGAGTTTAAACCATTGGTGGATAAGGAGTCAGGGAAGCAAGTGAAGGCTTTGCAGAGTGATAATGGTGATGAATATATCTCGAACGAATTCAAAGAATTCTGTAGCAAAGAAGGAATTCGAAGAGAACTCATAGTGCATCATAACCCACAGCAGAATGGGGTCGCTGAGAGGAAGAACAGAATGATCGTGGGTGCTGCATGACCAGGGCCTACCAATGCACTTGTGGGTGGAAGCATGCAACACTGCGGTTTATGTGCAAAACCATTGTACTCATAGAGTACTTGGCATGAGTACACCTGAAGAAGCTTTTACTAGTAAGAAGCCTGAAATTTCTCATTTGAAGATTTTTGGCTCATCTGTTTACATTTATGTGACAAAGGACGCCAGGAAGAAGCTGGAGCCGACTACAGAAGTTGGGATTTTTGTGGGGTACGCAGAAACACCCCATAATTATCATGTGTATTTTCCAAACAGTCGAATGACTGTGGTGCGACAGGATATAAAATTCAATGAGGTGAAGGCCATGAAGTTGTCGCTTGAGAGGGAGTTACACTTGCATGCAGAGGAGGAACTTCTTGTTCCCAAAGTTGAGCCTCTATATGTGGATCAGCCATAGGAGGAGATTCATGGAGTGGAGGAGTCCACTCATGCAGAACCAACATCAGAACAGGTAGAAAGCATACCACAGAAGCTGAGAGACTGAAGCTTGATGCGGCACAAAATGTAGGAGTCCCTACATCATAGCACAGACAGAGGCAATCACCTGACTGATTTACTGGATACATGGCTCTTGTGACCAAGTGTATCGTGACAGAGCCATCTTATTTTGAAGAAGCAACTCAAGATCCCACATGGGTAGATGCCATTGTGGAGAAGTATGACTCCATTTTCAGAATCAATGCTTGGGAGATTGTTCCAAGGCCAGTGGGTAAATCAGTGGTAGGTTCAAGATGGATCTACAAGGTAAAGCAAGCTGCTGATGGGAGCGTCGAGAAGTATAAGGCAAGATTTTTTTCCCAGGGCTTCTCACAGATCGAGGGGATTGATTATGAAAAAATCTTTGCACTTGTCGCACAGTATTCTTCCATAAGGACCATCCTTGCTCTCTCAACGCAAATGGGTTTGCACATTCATCAGATGGATGTGAAGACTGCGTTCCTTAATGGTATCATTGAGGAAGAGGTGTAAATTGAGCAACCTGAAGGATTTGAGACCTTCAGTAGCGATTCATATGTGTGCAGACTCAAAAGAGCGTTGTATGGGCTGAAGTAAGCACCATGTGCTTGGTACACGCGGATTGACAACTATTTCACCGGACTTAGCTTCACCAAGAGTGAGGCGGGTGCAAACCTGTACCAAATTGTGGTGGAGGGTAATCTTTTAATCATTTTTCTTTATGTTGATGATTTAATACTAACGGGTGATGAGTAGTTGATACACTCATGCAAGGCAGACCTTGCAAAGGAGTTTGAGATGAAGGATTTGGGCCTCCTTCATTATTTCCTTGTATTGGAAATATGGCAGCGAGAAGGTGAACTATTTGTGTCTCAAGGCAAGTATGCTCGAGAGATACTTGGTAAGTTTCACATGGAGGACTGCAAGCCCATGGATACTCCTCTTCCAAGAAACTGGAGGAAAGAGGATGCTACATCGGAAGAGGTAGTGGATGCCACTGTTTATCGACAGTTGGTGGGTTCACTCATGTATTTAGCTAATACAAGACCGAACATATGCTATGCGGTGAACTAGCTTAGTCAAGCGATGGTTAAGCCTACCAAGCTCTTTTGGAAGGCAGGCAAACATGTCCTGAGGTATCTCAGGGGCACATATGAGTATGGCTTATGGTACAAACAGACGGATGAGGTGAATTTGCATGGCTTCACGGATGCAGATTGGGCAAACAGCCCAACAGACAGAAAGAGCACATCAGGAGGGGTTTTCAGTATCAGATCTACTACAGTTTCTTGGTACAAAAGGAAACAAAGATCCATGGCACTCAGTTCAGCGGAAGCAGAATACATGGTAGCAAGTCAAGCTGCATGTGAGGCTATCTGGTAGCAAGTCAAGATGCATGTTTAGATCCTACAGTGATACATTGTGATAATCAGAGTTGCATTAAAATCTCGATTAATCCTGTGTTTCATGATAGATCTAAACATATTGATATCCAGTATCATCATATCAGAGATTGTGTGCAGCGGAAGATCATGTTGTTTCAGTACATTCCTACGGAAGATCATGATGCAGATATTCTAACGAAGGCGCTCAGCAGGAGAAAATTTGAATACCATATAGGCAGGATCGGGGTGAAGGATAATCCCTATCTTGTTGGGAGGGAGTGTTGAGATTCAACAAGATGATGAGCTTAGTGAAAATTAAGCACCTTCACTAAGTGGGGCCCGTAGGCTATTTTTAGGTGTATGTCTATTTTTAGACATGGTGAACATATTTTATAAGTTGTAAGATGCTATTTGTAGATGGTTGGTCAAATGTGAAAAATACATGAAATTTTATTTTTAGAATATTGGGCGAAGTCTATTTATAGATCGTCAATCTAAAAATAGATGCATGTCGATTATTATTAGCCCTTAATAATAATCCAACAATAAATATCAACTTATTCTCTTGGAGCACTTTATTTTAGGGAATAGATTTGGAAAATCAACGGGCTAAAGGATTTACGCAATTCCTAGGGTGGTTTGTGACTCATGCAAAGAGGACTCAGTTAGAACTGAAGTGGCAATGTTGTAACAGAGTTGGAGGAGTAGTTATGGGAGTTGTTATTTAGTGTAACTCAGTTGAGAGAGTTAAACTCAGTTGAGCTAGTTGTATCTATTCTAAATGAAAGATACACTAGTGCGAGTTCAGTGAATTAATTAGTTAATTAATTCACAAATAGAGACTCACTTGCAACTGAACAAATACATCAGTTAACTAATTGCATGTCAGATCCAGTGGAGACCTAGTGGAGAGATAGGTGAAAGGGTGAGATGGACTATCTGTTGTGACTATAGTGATGCATTCAACGCATCTGACACACATTAGAGATGCCAATGAGGATTGCGCAGTCAAGGCAAGGCCAATTTGTATTCAATCAGGGGGTCTTCTTCAACAGGGATTGCGCAGTGGAGGCAGGCTGTCAGGAGGCAAGAAATTGGTGCATAGATATGTAACTTTATGCATGACAGTGTGTAATGATTGTTGATTGTACTGAGAAATTGATGTATTAAGCTTTGTATGAGATTGTTACATGATCCATTGATATACATAATATATGATAGTTGGGGTTTTTAGCTTTAAGATTTCCCGTTAAACAACTGTGTTTATGTGCGATTGATTTTCTTCATATGTTTTGCAATTGGCGATTTAATTTTCGCAAAGAATTAAGTGGAAGGATTATGTATTTAACATATGATTAATTTTTTATATCAGGAGAATCCGGTAATACTATCAGTATTAATAAATTTCTACATGGTATCAGAGTAGTGTTAATCACTAGAGATTGCAATAGTAAAGCGGTGCTAGGTTTTGTGCTGGTGGAAAATTCGAATTTGCTATAGAAATTTCTTGTTGCGACAGTTGAGTATTCATTGAAATGTCTTTCAATGGGTTGCGGTTGGAGTATGCCCTTGAGGGTAGCTTGAACTACATAGCATGGAAGGACAGGATGGAGGTGGTGCTTGAAGATAATGGATTGAAGGAGTTCATCGATAACGATGTTCCTGAGCCTACTTCTAGCGATGTTGCATTACTTGACGCATGGCAAAATAAGGTAGAGAAGACAAGAAGAATTCTTTAGGAAGGTGTGAAAGACCATATTGTGTCAAGCCTTCACGGGAAATCCACTCCATTTGCAATGTGGAAGGCTTTGACAGTTCTTTTCCAAAGCAACATCGACCATAGGAAGTTGGCGCTGAAAGATAAGCTCAGAAAAATAAAAATGGAGAAGGCGACAATATTCCAAAATATCTCATGAAGTTTGTCCAATGTAGGGATGAGCTGGGGAGTGTGGGAATTACAGTTGCAAATGATGACTTGGTGAGCTTGGCTCTCCTTGGGCTTCCGAAGAGTTGGCATAGCTACGAAGACTCTGTCAATGGACGGGAGAAACTACTGGATTGGGAGCGACTTTGGTTGGATCTTGTGTAGGAGGAGATAAGGCGGAATACCAGGGATGGCTCTTCATCGAAGAATAATGATGAAGAGAATTATGCTTTGGCTCCGAAAGCAAGGAAAGAGAAGGGGAATAAATCCCATCCAAAATCCGAGGTTAAAGGTAAGAAGCTGGATTTGTCCAATGTGAAGTGTTTTCACAGTCACGAACATGGGCATCTCGCCACTAATTGCCCACAGAAAAAGAAGAACAAGAAGGCTGTTGGAGTTGCAACTGGAGGGGCCTTAGCCTCGCAATTTGAACTTGATTTCTCTTTGATCGCATGTTTGGTTTCAAGCGCAATGGGATTGGTGTGGTATCTTGATAGTGGTGCTTCCTTCCATATGACGGGAGACAAGGGGTTGTTTAGTGACATGGAGGAGAAGGATCCCAAAATGCATATAGAGATGGGCGACGATGGTAGATATAGTGCGACCAGCATTGGAACCATTACCTTTGAGAGGGAGTCAGGTAAACCATTTATGTTGAAAGATGTTATGCATGTTTCGGGTTTGAAGAAGAACTTGGTCTTGGTCGCTATGTTGGAGGACAAAGGTTATGACGTTATTTTCAGCGAGGGAAAAGCTTTCCTGCGACATAAAACAACACGTAAAACCAAGAGGATAGGGATTCAAGTTAAGAATCTCTACAAGCTGGAGCTAGATGGCTGCGCTGCAATGATGGGCAAAGGAGAAGAAATGGTGAGCCAGGATGAGGGTGAATTATGGCACAGGAGATTGGGCCATCTTCACCATGGCGCCTTGAAGATTTTGCAGCAGATTTCTACTGGACTTCCCAAGGGTACTTTTGTGCAGTTAGATCAGTGCAAGGGATGTACTATGGGTAAGTTTGTGAAGACCACCTTTCATGAGAAGGAGAACCGTGCTTCGGTGATCCCGGAGAGAATTCAAATAGACGTTTGTGGACCTTTCTCGGTTGCTTCAACAGAAAAACACAGGTATTATGTTGTTTTTGTTGATGACTATTCTCGTAGATGCTGGATCTTCTTCATGCAGAAGAAGAGTGAAACATTCTCAATTTTCTGTGAGTTTAAAGCATTGGTGGAGAAGGAGTCGGGGAAGCAAGTGAAGGCTCTGCGGAGCGATAATGGTGATGAATATATCTCGAATGAATTCAAAGACTTCTATAGAAAAGAAGGAATTTGAAGAGAGCTCATAACGCCTCATAACCCATATCAGAATGGGGTCGCTAAGAGGAAGAACGGAACGATCGTGGGTGTTGCACGAGCTATGCTGCATGACCATGGCCTACTGATGCACTTATGGGCGGAAGCATGCAACACTGCGGTTTATGTGAAAAACCGTTGTCCTCATAGAGTACTTGGAATGAGTACACCTGAAGAAGCTTTTACTGGTAAGAAGCCTGATATTTCTCATTTGAATATTTTTGGCTCATTTGTTTACATTCATGTGACAAAGGATGCCAGGAAGAAGCTAGAGCCGACTACAGAAGTTGGGGTATTTGTGGGGTACATAGAAACACCCCATAATTATCATGTGTATTTTCCAATCAGTCGAATGACTGTGGTGCGACGGGATATAAAATTCAATGAGGTGAATGTCATGAAGTTGTCACTTGAGAGGGAGCTACACTTGCATGCAGAGGAGGAACTTCTTGTTCCCAAAGATGAGCCTCTAGATGTGGATCAGCCACAAGAGGAGATTTATGGAGTGGAGGAGTCCACTCATGCAGAACCAAACATCAGAACAGGCAGAAAGTGTACCACAGAAGCTGAGAGACTGAAGCTTGATGCGGCACAAAATGTAGGAGTCCCTACATCATAGCGCAGACAGAGACAGTCACTTGACCGATTTACTGGATACATGGCTCTTATGAGCAAGTGTATCATGACAAAGCCATCTTCTTTTGAAGAAGGAACGCAGGATCCCACATGGGTAGATGTCATGGTGGGGGAGTATGACTCCATTATCAGAATTAGTGCTTGGGAGATTGTTCCAAGGCCTGTGGGTAAATAAATGGTAGGTTCAAGATGGATCTACAAGGTAAAGCAAGCTGCTGATGGGAGCATCAAGAAGTATAAGCCAAGTTTTTTTGCCCGGGGCTTCTCATAGATCTAGGGGATTTATTATGAAGAACCCTTTGCACCTATCGCACAATATTCTTCCATAAGGACCATCCTAGCTCTCTCAGCGTAGATGGGTTGGCACATTCATCATATGGATGTGAAGACTGCGTTCCTTAATGGTATCATTGAGGAAGAGGTGTACATTGAGTAGCCTGAAGGATTTGAGATCTTTAGCAGCGAGTCGCATGTGTGCAGACTCAAAAGAGCGTTGTATGGGTTCAAGCAAGCACCACGTGCTTGGTACACACAGATCGACAACTATTTCACCGGACTTGGCTTCACCAAGAGTGAGGCGGATGCAAACCTACACCAAATTGTGGTGGAGGGTAAGATTTTAATCATTGTTCTTTATGTTGATGATTTAATACTAACGGGTGATGAGCAGTTGATACACTCATGGAAGGCAGATCTTGCAAAGGAGTTGGAGATGAAGGATTTGGGCCTCCTTCATTATTTCCTTGGATTGGAAATATGGCAGCGAGAAGGTGAACTATTTGTGTCTCAAGGCAAGTATGCTCAGGAGATACTTGGTAAGTTTTGTATGGAGGACTGCAAGCCCATGGATATTCCTCTTTGAGGAAACTGGAGGAAAGAGGATGCTACATCGACAAAGGTAGTGGATGCCATTGTTTATCGAATGTTGGTGGATTCGTTCATGTATTTAGTTAATACAAGACCTGACATACGCTATGCGGTGAACTAGCTTAGTCAAGCGATGGTTAAGCCTACCAAGCTCTTTTGGAAGGCAGGAAAGCATGTCCTAAGGTATCTCAGGGGCACATTTGAGTATGGCTTATGGTACAGACAAACGGATGAGGTGAAGTTTCATGCCTTTACGGATTGAGATTGGGCAGGCAACCCAACAGACAGAAAGAGCACATTAGGAGGGGTTTTCAGTATAGGATCTAAAAAAGTTTCTTGGTACAAAAGGAAACAAAGATCTGTGGCACTCAGTTCAGTGGGAGCAGAATACATGGCAACAAGTCAAGCTACATGTGAGGCTATCTGTATGAGGAATATCCTGGTCGGTTTGTTCGGTTCTCATTTATATCCTAGAGTGATACATTGTGATAATCAAAGTTGCATTAAACTCTCGATTAATCCTATGTTTCATGATAGATCTAAACATATTGATATCTGGTATCATCATATCAGAGATTGTGTGCAGCGGAAGATCATGTTGCTTCAGTACATGTTGAGCTAGTTGTATCTAGTCTAACTGAAAGATACACTAGTGAGAGTTCATTGAATTAATTAGTTAATTAATTCACAACTAGAGACTCACTTGCAACTGAACATATACATCAGTTAACTACTTGCATGTCAGATCTAGTGGAGACTCGGTGGAGAGATAGGTGAAAGGTTGAGATGGACTATCTGTTGTGAATATAGTGATGCATTCAATGCATCCGAAACACATTGGAGATGCCAATGAGGATTGCGCAGTCAAGGCAAGGCCAATTCGAATTCATTCAGGGGTCTTCTTCAGCAGGGATTGCGCAGTGGAGGCAGGTTGTCAGGATGCAAGAAATTGGTGCATAGATATGCAAATTTCTGCATGACAGTGTGTAATCATTGTTGATTGTACTGAGAGCTTGATATACTAAGCTTTGTATGAGATTGTTATATGATCCATTGATATACATAATATATGATAGTTGGGGTTTTTAGCTTTAATCTTTCCCATTAAACAACTGTGTTTATGTGCGATTGATTTTCTTCATATGTTTTGCAATTGGCGATTTAATTTCTGCAAAGAATTAAGTGGAAGGATTCTGTATTTAACATAAGATTAATTTGTTAGATCAGGAGAATCCGGTAATACTATCAGTATTAATAAATTTCTACAACTTGTCACTTGGTCAATTTTTACGGAGGAAATAATAGCACATTATGAGGATACAAAGAGAAACACCTTCTTTAGCCATTTGATAAATCTCAAACAAAAGGGTTCAATGGCAGAACACATTGACGACTTCTAAAAATTGAATATCATGGTAGCGGAAATTCTAGAGGGGCATAGGATTGATGTCTTAATAGGGACTTTAAAGGATAAAATCCAACATGAGGTTCGCCTTTGGGAACCTGATTCGTTGGAGAAGGCATTTAGGGTGGCAAGAAAAGTTGAAAGCAAAATTATGGCAACAAGGAAGTATACCAATCACAACTATAATGATGGAAATTTTGTTTCTCCTAGCCTTCCACAACCTACAAGGTTAAGACCACAAAAATTTGAGGAAAAATGAGAAAAATGGCTTTTTTATAGTTGTGATAGCAAATACACTAAAGGTCAAAAGTGCATCGAGAAGAAATTAGTTTACATAGATTGTGAAGAGGAGGAAGAAACGTAAGAAGAAACATCAAAAGAGGAGGATATACACCAGAAGACAACCCCAAAGAAGGAACAAATGAATCCAACCATATCTTGTAATGCATTGGCAGGAAATATCACTCCTGAAACTATCAATATAGAAGGATATATCAAGAAAAAAGGTAATAGTGCTGATTGATTCGAGTAGTACACATAATTTTACTCATTTTAATATATCGAAGGAATTGAATTGATTCCTATATCCAGCACCAGAATTTCGAGTGATGGTTGCAAATGGAGGAACTATAAATTTCTCTGGAAAGTGCCATAATATCAGGCTAACCATGAAGGAATATGTATTTAGTAGTCCAATTCTTTCTATTCCAATGGGTGGTACCGATGTTGTACTAGGAGTCCAATGGTTACAATCTTTTGGGACTATAACTTTTAATTTTCAAGAACTTTTCTTGAAATTTTCTAGGAAGGAAAGGAAGTTGAATTACGGGGTATCACAGGGAAACCATGAAAGATAATAAACTATAATGTCATGACAAAGCTTCCGATGAAAGAAAAACGAGGCGTAATTGCACCGTTATGCTCACTACAGGTTCTAACATCGAAATCCTCTATTTATCCAGATCTCCAAAAAGTCTTGGACAATCATTCCAAGGTGTTTGAGACTACCAAAGGCCTCCCACCTATCCATGATCATGATCATGCTATTCATTTGATTCTAGGAAGTTTTCCTCCAAACATCAGGCCTTACAGGTATCCCTATTTCCAAAAGAGTGAAATTGAACGTATGATTACATAAATGCTAGAGGTTGGTATAATTCAACCTAGTCAAAGTTCTTTCTCTGCTCCAGCAGTATTGGTGCACAAGAAGGATGGATCATGGCGCCTGTGTCCGGATTATAGGGTGCTTAATAAGCTCACTATTAAAGATAAATTTCCCATTCCTGTCATTGATGAATTATTAGATGAATTACATGGAGCAATTTACTTCACCAAGTTGGATCTCCGTTCAGATTATCATCAAATTAGAATGAAGACTGAAGACATTCCGAAAACAACATTTAGAACTCATGAGGGTCATTATGAATATTTGGTCACGCCTTTTGGCCTTACCAATGCACCTTATACATTTTAAGGGTTGATGAATTCCATTTTCAAACCCTTCCTTAGAAAATTTGTTTTATAATTTTTTGATGATATACTAATCTACAACAAGTCTTGGAAGGATCATGTTCAACATGCTGAAAAGGTGCTTAAACTATTAGAGTAGAAACAATTATATGAAAAAACCTCCAAATGTTTCTTTGGAGTACATGAGGTGGAATATCTGGGTCATATTGTATCTCATTAGGGTGTTAAGGTAGACCCTAACAAAATTAAAGCCATTAAGGAATGGAAAATCCCCACAAACCTAAACCATTTGCGAGGATTTCTCGGGTTAACAGGGTATTATCACAAGTTTATTAAGAATTATGGGAGAATATCAACACCTCTAACGACATTATTGAAGAAAGATGCATTTTCTTGGACTCTAGAAGCAACTAAGGCCTTTGAACATCTTAAAGAGGCAATGTTCCAAACACTGATCTTAGCTACGCCAAACTTCACAAAAATTTTCATTATGGAATGTGATGCCTTAGGAAATGGAATTAGTGCCGTTTTATTGCAAGAAAGAAGACCCATTACTTTTGAAATTCGTCCAATCAAAGGAAAGTATTTACAAAAAGCTATTTATGAGAAGGAAATGCTGGAAATACTACACACACTAAAGAAATGGCGACCTTACCTAATGGGAAGACACTTCAAGGTAAAAACATATCATGATAGCCTTAAATACTTTTTGGAACAAAGAATATCTTAAGAAGAGTAGAAAAATTGGGTCACAAAGATGTTGGGTATTGCCTTTGAAATCATCTACAAAAAAGGGAAGTTAAATGTTGTTGTATATGCACTCTCAAGAAAGGATGAGGACATGGAAGCATTGCTTTGTTCCATTTCTATTATCCAACCAGATTGGATAACCGAAGCAAGGGAGGAGTGAAAGAATGACAAAGAAGCGTGGACACTATTTCAAAAGTTGCAGTAAGATCCCAATACATCTGATACATTTAGCTGGAAAAATGATTCATTATGGTACAAAGATTGCTTATAACTTTGTAACAATTCCCAACTAAAACAAAATATTATTTTGGAATTGCACACCTCTCCCTTAGGAGGACACTCGAGATTTTTAAAAACATACCACATGTTCAAGAAAGATTTTTTTGGGATGACATGAAATATGATATTCAAAAGTTTGTGGTGGAATGTTTAGTCTGCCAACAAAATAAAGTCGAGACATTTAAGACCTAGGATCTGCTACAAACTTTATCCATTCGAAGTCAACGTTGGGAGGAGGTTTCAATGGATTTTATCACAGTTTTACCCAAGTTCGAAGGAAAGAGTGTCGTCATGGTGGTAGTTGATATACTTACCAAGTATTCACACTTTTGTGCATTATCTCATCCATTTAAAGCCAGTACAATTGCTACTGAATTTATGGAAACAATTCAAAAGATACATGGAAACCCAAAGATTATTGTAAGAGACAAAGATCTTATTTTCACTCGAAATTTTTGGATGGAATTATTTTCTTGTCTGGGTACTCAGCTAGCTCATAGCTTATCTTTCATCCTTAATCTGATGGGAAAAATGAGATAGTGAACAAATGTTTGGAAGGATATCTTCGTTGCTTTGTATACGATAAACAAACACAATGGGTCAAGTGGTACCTCTGGCTGAATGTTGGTATAACACTTCCTTCTACACTGCAGTAAAATTGACCCCATTTATGTCACTTTATGGATACCATCCACCATCCATCACATAATATTTAAGAGAAAATTCTAAGGTTCAAGTAGTGGAAGATCACATTGAGCATCAATAATAAGTTCTCCAACTCGTAAAGGATAACCTAAATTTGGCGCAGAATCGAAAGAAACAACAGGCAGATCAACATCACAGCGAAAGAAGTTTTGATGTAGGTGACTGGGTATTTTTACAACTACAACCATACAAAAAAATGTCCCTCAAGCAAGCTAAGAAGGATAATAAATTATCACCAAAGTACTATAGTTCTTATAAGGTGTTGCAATACTATGGTCCTTACAAGGCGTTGCAAAAAATTGGTAATATGGAATACAAATTGGAGCTTCCAGCATCTTCCCGAGTGCACCCAGTTTTCCATGTTTCATGCTTAAAGAAGATTATTGGTGACAAACTCCCAGTTCAAACAATATTTCCAGAATTTGATGAGGAAGGAAAAATCGTATTGGAACTTGAAGCAGTCACGGAAACAAGAAATCGACAGCTACAAAATAAATCAATTTTAGAGTATCTCATCAAGTGGAAGAACTTACCCGATGAAGATTCCATATGGGAGGATGGGAATTTTATACAGAAGAATCCATAACTTCTCAAGCATTGAGGACAACACTTTTTTGAAGGAGAGGGGCATGTTAGGTCCATATAATACTAGTGTATCCCCTTATTGTTATTGTTATTGTTGTGTCCATGTAGTCCCCATAGTGTTATTATTATGCCCCATAGAATCCCACTATTGTTACTGTTGTGCCCTTACATTATTATTTTTATGTAGGCTCTGACTATATTAGGACCCAGTAGACTCTTATATATAGAAAGTAGGTTTTTTTCATTTGAATCATCCAAGAATTGTTCATTTATTTAATGTAAAGGAGGTTTCCCCCTCGAAGAGGTTGATTCCTAAGTCATTGATCTATCTTTTCTTCTATTTTATGAGCTGGTTTCATGACAGATTGCATTGCCAGAGATAAGGATCCACAAGAGACGGTTAGTCCATGTCGCGAAACACACAAGGAGAGTTGATTTAACCAATTTCCAACACAAATATTTTCTTATAATGGAATAAAGCATGGTAACAATGATGATTTCATCTAATATAACCATTATTATATTTTATTTTGAGCATTTGCATAATAATGTTTGATTTATTTCAAACTTGGGGAGGTCAAATATCAATTTAATATCTCTAGTTACATAAGCATTTTTGTATAACGTGGGATGGTATAATTATGCACAAGGAGGCATTGTAAGATGTTTAAAATTTGGTAAGTAATATCTCCCGATTTAGATTTGATTAAAGAACAAAGTGAAATAACATGCAGTATTGTAAAAGTACATGAAATTAGTATTGACGGACAATATTAAAGAGAATACCAAATTTTATTAATGAATATATTGGTGAAAACCATTGTAATGTACATAAGATTGTGAATGGCATGAGAATTCGTTGCTAAACTTTGAGATGAGATGTGATGGGTAGGTATTCACGAACATATTAAAAAAAAGGTTTAAACTACATTATATTGTAATGCCATAAACCATAACCTTTAAATTAAAAGGTGGAGAAAGTAATGGTAAGCTTGTGAACTTTGTTTTGGGCATTTAGTTATCACCTCTACAGGTGTCATTCCCTTCACCTCCAAGGAGACCATCATGACTCAAGAACCACCTGTAGTGACACCAACCGGTGCCACTAAGAAGGACAAGAAAAAAGGGAAGAAGGTGGATGCTATTAAAATTCCTAGGACATCTGCACCTTGTGCATTATGAAATGTATTTGGCCATCCTACCAACACTTCCCCAAAGTTAGAGGAGTTGAAAGCTCTTCAACATGCCGAAAGTATGAATGTAACCCCAACTCCACCTACTAGAGAAAAGGTCACAAATGTATAAATTAAGGCATTGCGTAACAACCATGCATGCGCCATATGCGTGGAGTATGAGCATTGTAAACATCATTGCCCCGAAATCCCTCAATATAGAGATGCATTACGCACACTGGTGCAATCCAATTCCCAAGATCCAACCACAACACCCATCCATATAGGGGAGGATGGATCCAAGACCATCTTGTATGTATGTGAAGAACCAACATCATGCTCATAACCACCACTTCCAACCCTTTAGGCACCAAGGAGACAAACAGAGGCTAGGCCTCATGCCCCAGTCCATGCCTTGTCTGATGAACCTAATCATTTGATCACTCAATGCCTGAAATTAAGGGAATTTAATCGTTGGTACCCATTCAACCATGTTTCCTAAAGCAACTTATATAGGCACATACGTCATACTTGTCAGATCTATGGAAGTAACCATCATGTGTGACATTGTCCCCTCCTTTCCCGATTCCGCTCTATGTTAGACTTCATGCGTCGGTTCATCGCTGAAAACTCCGACTTAGTCAGTTCATACTTGGAACTTTCAGAAAATACCACAACTTAGGGAAATGAAGCATCTAGGTCCATTTTGTGCATATTGAAGAAAAAAAACCAGTAGAAATCCTGCCGACCTCTTTTCACCATCATTAACCTAGATATGGGAAAAATACCAAATTTTCCATGAAAGCATGGTCTAAACAAAACCTCCCATGTCCCCTATGCAATAAACCCAACCACTTGGTTAACCAATGCTTGCAGTTGTCCAAGTTTGCTGATATTTTTCTCATAGTAACCCCTATCCCCAAAATACATCTCTCCAACCAAGAGAAAATCACTCACTCCTATTGTTGCATATGCTCCTAATTTGATCTCATGAAGAACTGTTAATATTTTCCACGATTACGACCAACCATAGCCGCGTTAAACCAAAACCACCCAAGGAACCCACATCACACTAAAAATAAGACCCGGAGATGGAAAGCACACAAAAATTCCCCATATCACGACCCCAACCAAGCATCGTCGTCTTACGTCATGAGTAGTATGACTCGCATACCATTTAATTAGTAAGTACATGCCCTATGTGAAACATTTGCACCGATAGATCTCATGGTACAAAAGCATGCCATATGTTATAAACATTTCAACATCTTAGGATTGAACGCAAGTTTCCTATTGAGGAGGATATATTTTCCCCTTGTACACCAACAAGCTCGTACGAACTCCACCTAACTTAGTACAAACCAATCATTACAGAAATTATCCCACCACTTAATTATGAGGACACACAACATCACATACGCTTCATCTCATCATCCTTGGGAACCATGATTCATGTTGTCTGCTCATCATTTTTTTGTGCCGAGACCGCTACCACTACTATACCAGTATTAGTACCATTGACAATGCAAACCCATCTTATCTGTGCTTTGTAAACTTCACTTGGTTCTATGACATCAACCAACGAATCATATTCTTGCTTGTCAACCAAAACTTCTAGGCCCGAACTCCGTCCTCATGGCCTCGCGTAAAAAAACTCACCTTTAGAAATTTTTTTTTTTTTCTCACTCAGATGAAGATATCCTAGAGGCCATGAAGGAACTTGAATGTCCATGGGACGCTATGCACCATCGTTCGTTTTTTTCTACTTGAGAAAGAGTTTGTTCTTAGTAGCACACCAGACCACGATATTTACGCCATTGAATCTAAATATTTCCCGTGATCAGGAAAAGTAGATTGGTTCAAAAATCCTATCCCAACGTCCGACGCATTTGAGGAAGCAAACATGTCAAATATTTCACCTATAATTAAGGTTAATATTTCGAAAAAAAACCTGGCAAGGTCGAAGAAATATCCCTATGGGAAACATTCTTCCTAAAATAAGTAGCCTCATACACCTCCCTATTACAAGAATATAGGGATATTTTTGAATGGGATTACTCGGAGATTCCAGGCATTTGTCCCACCATTGTGGAACACCATATTGACACATGGGACAATGCCATTCCTGTCCGACAGAAACAATGTCAATTACAACCTTCTAAGGCAAAAGAAATCAAATAGGAAATAGATAAACTCCACAAAGAAGGGTTTATATACCCGATAACTTACAATTCTTGGGTTTCTTACCCTGTACCCGTCATAAAAAATAAGGAACCATCCACGTTTGTACCGATTTATGAGATATGAACAAAGCACATGATAAGCACCCTCAGTCGATATAGCCTCCCCACTCATGGCTCCCTTCATATTCATAGACCCCCATCCATTATCGGGATCCATGACCACCCATTCCAGCCCGGGAAACCAGCACATTTATATGCCTCGATGACCAACCTCATTCTGCTTCACTCATTGCATACTAAAACCCACTCTCGGACCACCAATAATATTTTACGATAGAACAACATGACACATTGCCACATGTCACATTTGGCTTATCACACCCCCATTAATATAGCTAACCTGTGTCACTTCATCTGCTTCATCACCCCCACACCAAGACCAAAAAATGGGGCCCCCACCCTTAGCAAAAAAATGTCATCCTCACATCATTATGCAGGACCCACACATGTTAATGGGGCACCCATCTCGGTGTTTGTACATCCAAACCACTTTTACACTCTTTTGGAAAGTGTACACAGGTTTTTTAGGAGAAATAATCCCACCCATATTATTACGTTTCATACCTGGTGGCAGTTTCTAGTCACCCTTGGTCAGATGTTGCACATTTTTTTACCAATCCCTATCACGTCAGTCAAAGCATACTTACACACACCCTAGATGTCCTACTGAACCCAGGGATACCCCTATCAAAAATTGGTTTGACCTCGAGCCAGTTATCCATAACCATTACTTATAACCAACTCTCATTATCATGCCTTGTTAACCCACCATGTTACAATTTGCTTCACCATAAACATTGATTCCTTGTACCAACACTTTTTGGACGGTTGATGCTTCTTTCCTGTTGACTTCACCAATAATATTCTAGGATTGAGGTAGTACCTTGTATGGATTCCCCATTTCAAGGAACGTCCTCAGATGGCACAATGGGAGTCAAAATTTCCCATTGATGTCATCGATCCTCCTGACATTCAACATTAACACCAGTTTTCATGTCAAGGTGGTATTGTACTTCATAACCGCTGCAACTCTGCCATTTAGTTGAAGACCCGTGCATTGATAAGCATCTCTTTCAACAATGCTTAAGCCACAATGCACAGGAGGTTCCCAAAATCGAATACCCATGTATACATTAGCACCTCATTCAAAAAAGTGCTTCACCCAAACAATATTGCTCGGGGGCAAAAAATTCAGTATATTTGTTCCAAGTAAAAAATCCCTTGAGGGCGTCAACAATTATCATCACCAACCAACAAATGTGACTTGAAAAAACTAATATCTGTCAGATTTTATTTACTAGTCATCATAACGAGCATGGGACATGCTCGCCTCGTAGAAACATTTCTTATTTTATCACTTAGGTTTCGTACAGAGCATGGTCACCCTTTATCTTCAGTGAAGGGTTCCCTCTACTCATTTAGGCAACAATTTACTCTCTCTCTCTCTCTCTCTCTCAAATATTTTATGCAAACTCTCAGTTAGAACATAAAACGTGATGTACTTCGGCTATACACTTGTTCCTAGACCTTAGAACATAAACATGAGGTTTATGTTCTAACGTGATGTATTTTGGCTATATCTGCCAAATTGTATTAACTAGTCATCATAACGAGCATGGGACATGGTCGCCTTGTAGAAACATTTATTATTTTATCACTTAGGTTTCATACATAGCATGGTCACCCTTTATCTTCAGTCAAGGGGTCCCTCTACTCATCTAGGCAAAAATTTACTCTCTCTCTCTCTCTCAAATATTTTATGCAAACTCTCAGTTAGAACATAAAACGTGATGTATTTCGGCTATACACTTGTAAATTGTAAAATACATTAGAAATTGTCTAGAAAAAGGTAAAAATCAAGATTCTCCAATAGAAGATATCATGGAAATTATAAAAAATTAACTTTTCCCAAGGTTATAAGGGAAAATTTTTGACTGTGCACCAGGATAAAGACAAAAATGTGTGACCGCACAATTTTTCCTTCGAAAGCCGTGCGGTCAAAGGAAGGGAAAACTCAACATTCTGGGACCACTTCCAACACTTGGGGAGGAGATTCCCTGACATGGCCAGTCAAGTGAAGCCGACTTGAGGTCACCCTGAAGATATGAAACCCTCAATGGAATCATCTTGTCCTACTCTTGTATCACTATCACTCTTGAACCAGGGGAGGGAAGATAGGTTCAAAATTTTCTATATAAACAAACCACGGGAAGAGAAAAACATGAGACATTATTATGCTAACCAAATTTCTATCAGAGCAACACCACATTTCATTGTCAAAGCAAATGAAGTGAGAGAACTAGCACGTTGGCCATATTTCTTCTAAGCAATCCAACATATTAGTGAGAGCAGGATAGTACACCATTAGAGAGTCTTCACACTTATTTTGAGAGAAAGGAGAAGCTTTCAAAGAGATTGAAGAAATGGAATTCCTTGCTGAGGATATTTGAGCACCATAGCTCAAAGGATTCTCTTCAAGTGTTTTAGCAATCTATTGTATTCTTCTATCATCATTAGTCAATAAAGGGAGTCTTTCTCCATTGTTGTATTGACATGTTTGATCCATTGAGTATTGTGTTGTATTTTTATTTTTTGTTTAAGCTTATGTTTCTTCATGCATTGCTTCCATTACTAGTTATGATTTGTTTTAATTAAGTCTATTCACTAACAACACCAATTATCTCTATGATCCTTTGAAGGGAACAACCAACTGTTAAGGAGGTGTTATTTGGTACTCCATTGTGTTAGGTATCTATATTACTAGTGTAGCCCCATTATTGTTATTGTTGTACCCCTGTAACCCCCATATTGTTATTATTGTGTCCTTACATTATTATTGTTAGGTCGGCTAGGATTATATTGTGACCCCATGGACTCCTATATATAGAAAGGAGGCCTTGTCATTTGTATCATCCAAGAATTGTTCATTTATGTAATTTAAAGGATGTTCCCCCCTCGAAGTGGTTGATTTCTAAGGCGTTTATCTCTCTTTTCTTCTATTTTTGGAGCTGGTTTCATAAAATTTGGTATCAGAGCTTTGGATTCTAGGGTTTCGCTGCTTCAAACAGGTCATCATGAAATTTTCGATATAAATTTTTTCTACGAGGGTTCAGACACTAAAAAAAAAACCCATTTCAAATAAATCTTGAGGAACTTCGTGTAAAATTTCAAATCTTGGTTCACAATATTTTCGGAGATATGATATGTGGAAGTTAGGGTTTTTGCAGGCTCCCAAATTTCATCTAAAAGAGGTGACCTTGGGAAAATCGTCATAACTCTCTCTTTGAGCATTGGATTGGAATTATGTAAAAAGTGGCCGAAAACACACGGACTGTAGTTTCATGTGTATCAATTTCAGATCCAAAGGAGAAAACACTGACACGTGGCACACCATACAAATTCGCTCTACTGAACTAGTCCATAATTAGATCATTGTGGGAGATTAGGCATAAATTTGCATTGAAGAGTAAAAATAAGGTTAGACCTATGGCATTCGAAAGAAGGTTCAGAGGGCTACTACAAGACCGAATTTCAGATATTGAATTTGAAATCACAGAGATAATTCAGTTTCAATGGCAAGCTCCTCGAAAGCAAGAAAAATATGTGTATTTTTTTTTCAAATTGCATAAGTCTTGTTTGAAAAATCAGTTTGAGGTGATTCCAAGGGAATATTGAAGCAAAGATATCAATATTGGGTTCTAAAATGCCCCATAAAAAGAATTAAACACCCATTAAGCCCTCAAAATACTCTACTATGACTCATGAAGAGGAAGACGTGCAACACGATAGAGCAAAATTACAAGAGCAAGTGCACCAAATATCGCTCTCGCAAAGAGCAACAAAAAATGAAATCATAAGTTTTGAAGAAAGGTGTGGAAGCTAATATGGGCGGTTTGAATAAAGGCGTGGAATCTAAGATGGATTATTTGAAGAATGGCATGGAAGACATGGAAGAAAGAATGGAAGACACGAAGAATGATATAAAAGCAGACATGGAAGGTTTGAAGGAAGGTTTGACAAATTTGATACAAGAAATGGTTCCTAATGGCGAAAAGATAGTAGAGGAAACTCATGATGAGAACAAAATAAATGTTAGTCGTGATTTCATAAACTCTAATGTTGGATTTAAGACTCATCATATCCCAAATATCGATATGAGGAATTTTGATGACAAGGATCTCGTAACATGGATACTACAGATGGAGCAATATTTTGATCTCAATAATGTGAAAAACACACAAAAGGTATGCCTTGAAACTTTATATTTAGAAAAAAATACACGTGTATGGTATTGATGGCTTTTCTCCCGTAAAAAAAATGTCACTTGGCCAATTTTTACGGAGGAAATGATAACACATTATGAGGAAACAAAGAGAAACACCTTCTTTAGCCAATTGATAAATATCAAACAAAAGGGTTCATTGGTGGAGCACATTGAGGACTTCCAAAAATTGAATATAAGGGTAGCTGATATTCCAGAGGAACACAAGATTGATGTCTTCATAGGGACTTTAAAGGATAACATCCAACTTGAGGTTCGCCTTTGGGAACTTGATTCATTGGAGAAGGCATTCAGGTTGGCAAGAAAAATTGAATGTAACATTATGGCGACAAGGAAACCTACCACTCACATCTATAAATATGGAAGTGTTGCTACTCCTAGACTTCCACAACCTACAAGGTTGACACTACAACAATTGGAAGAAAAAAGAGCAAAAGGGCTTTGCTACAGTTGTGAAAGCAAATACACTAAAGGTCATAAGTGTGCTGAGAAGAAATTATTTTACATAGATTCTGAAGAGTAGGAATAAAATGAACAAGAAACTTCAAAAGAAGAGGATATACACCAGGAACCAACCCTATAGAAAGAAGAAATGAGCTCGACCATATCCTGTAATGCATTGGTAGGAATTACCACTCCTCAAACTCTCAAGATAGAAGGACATATCAATAAGAAAAAAGCTAACAATGTTAATTGACTTGGGCAGTACCCATAGTTTTATTCATTGTAAGGTAGCCAAGGAATTGAATTGATTCCTATACCCAGCACTAGAATGTCAAGTGATGGTTACAAATGGAGGAACTATAAATTACTCTGGAAAATGCCATAATATCAAGCTACCCATGGGGGAATATGTATTGAATAGTCCAATGCTTTTCATTCTAATGGGAGGTGCTAATGTTGTACTAAGAGCACAATGGTTACAATCTTTGGGGACAATAGCTTTTAATTTTCAAGAAGTTTTCTTGATTTTTTATTTTATTTTATTTTTATTTATTTAATTAATTAATTAATTTATTTAATTTTTATTTATTAATTATTATTATTATTATTATTATTATTTATTTTATTTTATTTTAATTTTAATTATATATATATATATATATATATATATATATATATATTTCTTTTTTCTTTTTATTTTTTCGGAAGGAAAGGAAGTTGAATTATGGGATATCTCTGGGAAGCCGGGAAAGATAATAAGCTCTAATGTCATGACAAAGCTTCTGAAGAAAGAACAACGAGGCGTAATTGCACAATTATGCTCACTAGAAGTTCCAACATCAAAATCATATATTTATCCAGATGTACAAAAAGTCTTGGAAAATCATTCCAAGGTGTTTGAAACTCCCAAAAGACTCTCACCTATTCGTGATCATGATCATGCTATTCATTTGATTTTAGGAAGTGTTCCTCCAAAAATCAGGCCTTACAGATATCCTTATGTCCAAAAGAGAGAAATTGAACGTATGATTGCCAAAATGTTAGAGGTTGGTATAATTCAACCGAGTCAAAGTTCTTTCTTTGCTCCAGTAGTATTGGTGCACAAGAAGCATGGATCATGACGCCTGTGTCCAAATTATAGGGAGCTCAATAAGCTCACTATTAAAGATAAATTTCCCATTCCCATTACTGATGAATTATTGGATGAATTACATGGAGCAATTTATTTTACCAAGTTGGATCTTCGTTCAGGATATCATTAGATTAGAATGAAGATTGAAGATATTCCAAAAACAACATTTCGAACTCATGAGGTTCATTACGAATTTTTGGTCATGCCTTTTGGCCTTACCAATGCACCTTATACATTTCAAGGGTTGATGAATTCCATTTTCAACCCTTCCTTAGAAAATTTGTGTTAGTATTTTTTGATGATATACTAATTTTCAGCAGGTCCTGGAAGGATCATGTTTAACATGTTGACAAGGTGCTAAAACTATTGGAGGAGAAACAATTATATGAAAAAGCATCCAAATTTTTCTTTGGAGTACAAGAGGTGGAATATATGGGTCATATTGTATCTCACGAGGGCGTTAAGGCAGACCCTAACAAAATTAAATCCATTAAGGAATGGAAAGTCCCCAGAACCATAAAGCAGTTGTGAGGATTTCTTAGGTTAACAGGGTATTATCGCAAGTTTGTTAATAATTATGGGAGAATAGCAGCACATCTAACAACATTATTGAAGAAAGATGCATTTTCATGGACTCCTGAAGCAACTAAGGCCTTTGAACATATTAAGAGGCAATGTGCCTAGCACTGGTATTAGCAATGAAAACTTCACAAAAACCTTTATTGTGGAATGTGATTCCCCAGGAAATGGAATTGGTGTTGTTTTAATGCAAGAAGGAAGACCCATTGCTTTTAAAAGTTGTCCAATCAAAGGAAAGTATTTATAGAAAGCTATTTATGAGAATGAAATGTTGGAAATACTACATGCACTAAAGAAATGGCGACCTTACCTAATGGGAAGACACTTTAAGGTAAAAAAATGATCATGATAGTCTGAAATACTTTTTGGAACAAATACTATCTTCAGAAAAGCAACAAAAATGGGTCACAAAGATGTTGGGTTATGACTTTGAAATCATCTACAAAAAAGGGAAGCTAAATGTTGTTGCAGATGCACTCTCAAGAAAGGATGAAGAGGTGGAGGCATTGCTTTGTGCCATTTCTATTATTCAACCAGATTGGATAGCTGAAGCAAGGGATGAAGAAGTGTAGACACTCATTCAAAAGTTGTAGCAAGACACTAGTACATATTATACATTTAGTTGGAAGAATGATTCCTTATGGTACAAAGATCGCTTATATATTTGTAAGAATTCCCAACTAATACAAAAGATTCTTTTGGAATTGCACACTTCTCCCTTAGGAGGACACTCAGGATTTTTAAAAACTTACCACACGGTGAAGAAAGATTTTTTTTGGGATGGCCTTAAACATGATATTCAAATTTTTTTGGCGGAATGTTTGGTTTGCCAACAAAGCAAAGTTGAGACAATTAAGACCCCGAGCCTTCTACAACCTTTATCCATTCCAGGTCAATGTTGGGAGGAGATTTAATTGGATTTTATCATAGGTTTGCCTAAGTTCAAAGGAAAGAGTGTCATCATGGTGGTAACTAATAGACTTACCAAGCATGCACACTTTTGTGCATTATCTCATCCATTTAAAGAAAGTACAGTTGCTATTGCATTTATGGAAACAATTCAAAAGCTACATGGAAACCCAAAGATTATTGTAAGCAACATAGATCCCATTTTTATTGGAAAGTTTTGGACAGAATTATTTTCTTGCGTGGGTACTCAACTAGCTCATAGATCATCTTATCATCCTCAATCCGATGGGAAGACTGAGATAGTGAACAAATGTTTGGAAGGATATCTTAGTTGTTTTGTATCTGATAAAAAAACACAATGGGTCAAGTGGTTACCTTTGGCTGAATAGTGGTATAACACTTCCTTCCATACTGCAACAAAAATTACCCCATTTATGGCACTTTATGGATATCATCCACCGTCCATCAAATCATCTTTAAGATAAAATTCTAAGGTTCAAGTAGTGGAAGATCATATCGAGCATCAACAACAAGTTCTCCAACTCTTAAAGGATAACCTAAATTTGGCACAAAATCGAATGAAACAATAGGCAGATCAACATCGCAACGAGAGAATTTTTGAAGTAGGAGACTGGGTATTTTTACGGCTACAACCATACAAACAAATGTCCCTCAAGCAATCTAAGAAGGATAATAAATTATCGTGAAATTAATATGGTCCTTACAGGGTGTTGCAAAATATTGGTACTATGGCATACAAATTGGAGCTTCCCGCTTCTTCTCGAGTGCATTCAGTTTTCCATGTTTCATGCTTAAATAAAGTTATAGGTGACAAAATTCCAGTTCAAACAATATTTCCAGAACTTGATGAGGAAGGAAACATCATATTGGAACCTGAAGTAGTCACGGAAAAAAGAACTCGACAACTACGAAATCGATCAATTTCAGAGTATCTCATCAGGTGGAAGAACTTACCCACTGAAGATTCTAGATGGGAGGATGATAATTTTATACAAAAGCATCCATAGCTACTCAAGCGTTGAGGACAACAATTTTTTGAAGGAGAGGGGCATGTTAGGTCTTTATATTACAAGTGTAGTCCCTTATTGTTGTTAGTGTATCCCCCTTATTGTTATTGTTATACCCCTGTAACCCCCATATTTTTATTATTGTTCCCTTACATTGTTATTGTTAGGTCGGCTAGGATTATATTGTGACCCCATAGACTCCTATATATATAAACGATGTTTTTCCATTTGTATCATCCAAGAATTGTTCATTTATGTAATGCAAAGGAGGTTGCCCCCTCGAAGTGGCTGATTTGTAAGGCATCGATCTCTCTTTTCATCTATTTTTGGAGTTGGTTTCACAACACATTGCCACAAAACACTAAAACATAATTGGTGACTCCACTGGTTCCTTTTCTTTGTTCTAATGATTGTTTTGCAGGAACTCCTCTCTGCATAATCAACTTCAAAGCGCTCAATACATTTATGGAAATTTTTGCAGGACCCCTTAGACCTGTTTAGAGCCTCAAACAATGAATTTTCACTCTATGTTCTCGCCTGCACGACTTTTGCTCTAACATATGCATCACGACACGTCTTTATTGGTAAAACACTCAAATCTCTAGAAAGTAAGAAATGCCTTGTATTTTCATTTCTTCAGGTGTTTGGCAACCTTTAGTGAATTTCCTTCACCTCAGCACTGTGTTATTTGTTTGTTCAGTTTGCCTGATTGTTGTGATAACCATAATTAGTGGAGAAATTAAAATTTTTTTATTATTTTTTATATTTGTAAAAACACACATAGCTTAATTAGGGAGAATAATAAGTGGCCAAATTCCACACATGTTTTTCAAACTATTTTGCCAAAGTTTATGCAAATCAAATAGTTTAATTAGTAAAGGATTAAGTGGACCATCATCAACAAATCTTGCTACTAAACAAGCTAATTTTATTTTCATTATTTTTTGGACTAGGGCCAAGTGTTAGTATAGAAAGAAAGTAACCTCCGCTTCCCTTGCGCCTTTAGGCGAACCTGGGCTTGCATATGAACGCTTTATCAAAGCATTTGGATTCCTCATCTCCGTTTAGTTCCACAAAGTGTAATTAGAAGGATTGTAAGTGACCCATTATCTGCACATTATTTATATTTTATGTAAGGAACAATCAAACACTTAGTGTAGTTAGAGGGATATAGTAAAGGATCATCACATATACACATCTTATCACACTTTGTATGTTCACTTCGCCACACACTAAGCATTTGTAAGCTTCACATAAGAATGCATCTGACACTTGGAGATTTTTACGCTTAGATTAAATTTTCTTACCAATTCACACCCTAAGAAAAGTCAAGGCAATTAAAAACAACCATAAATTAAACCAACTAATTCTCTCCATAGGGGTCATAAAAGAAGTAATAGTTCAGGTTAAGACCATTGGGGGTAGGCATCCCATAAGGTTCCATGGTAATATTACATCTATGAAACATAGAAGTTGACTTCTAGGGTGCTTAAAATCCTTCAATCATCCCATGAAAAAAAATACCCGAGCATAACAAAGACCCGATTCGGAGGGGGTTTGGCTTAGGTCCAGTGCATGTAGTACTCTTTGGGGATAATTGACCCATCTAGTGCTCGATACTGGTAACTGACTACCAATAAGCTAAAGAATCTAATGCTCACGTGGGACGAAGGTAATTTAGTGTCCAAAATCTAGGGCATCCTTTCCCTATAAGTGACGGTGCGGGCAACACTCGATCCTCATTTCCATTACCTTGGTTGATTCTTTAGCTGTTGGAAGGCGTCGCCAGTTCTTTCGAGATGTTGCCCCAGGACCAATATGAATATATCTCCACAAGGCCCAGTTAATTTGAGAGTGGAAGGATGATCGGGTCTACATAGGATTTTTATCATACACAAATGAACAAAAAACCATTTTTTGCTTTATTGATCACATAACTTAATATAAAGAAAAATTACCTTTCCATTTTCGATTTGTTTTATGTATGTGATTATATTGCATTGATAGCAATCTTCTGCCCTTGAAATACACCTTTCACGACTCCAGAAGTGTCACCAATCACTACGCCTTTGAGCAACTCACATACCATTCCTCTGGATAGCCCTAGGAGCACCCACCAGGGTAGTCTTCCTCCAGCCTCCCTACAGAGGACCCCTTTGCATATAACTGTTTAAAATCATTTCATAATGGCAGATAACTAGAAAATGCCTTTCTTAGCATCTTTGAATCTACCCAATTGAAGTAAGTTAACAAAAAACCCAATTACGCATGGCCTTAATTGGTCATCCATGCCCACCAAGCTCCCTTCAGACATTCCAAAGTTTGAAGGAAAGCAAGGTGAAGACCCATGAAATTATCTCATGACTTTTCACTTGTGGTGTTTGTCAAATAGTATTATAGACGATACTATTCAGATGCGACTATTTCAAAGCACCCTTACAGGGCCTGCAATGAAATGGTATGTTGACCAACCTTATGTGTCACATGGAAGCTTTAGTTCCCTAGCTACAACATTCCTTACATTATTGTAGCTCCTGATTCAACACGAATTAGGATTGAAACTTCTCACCCACTTCAAACAGACACCCACCATAGACATATCAGACCATATCCATGAATGGCAAGCGTCGTTGCTTGTGTAAAGCCCATTTTTTAAGATTTAGTCCTCCTGGAATTGTTTTTGAGATCTATCACATTGTAAATTTCAAAATATATGGAAAGTTCATCCTCACACAATAATAAAGAAGCCATTACCAAATCCCAACAACTAGAGTTCATATACACCTAGTCGGGATATATCTATCATGTTCTTCCATATGCCCCACACCTACAAAATTATAAAGAGATACCAGGTGCATCTAATACTACTGATGGATTGATAGGGTCCTTAACCAAATCTCAACCCAAAAACACCTACCAATATCCTAGGTATTCGATTTCTAGTCAACCATTCAATAGTACACAAAATGTACCGTATACAAGATACTACCCCAGTCAGCCTGCACCATTGAAAAATGCTGCTAGTAGGGTTAACCAATGCCATCCCCCACAGGGAGGAACATACCCTCCCCCTTAGGGGAACCAATAATCATCTAGGAATAATGATGTAAGAGCATCATCCCAAAATGCATATGCCAATCAGGGACAAGGAAACCAATACTCTCCTTTCCCCACACAACAACAAAATATACCACCAGTGAAAAATAACGCAGAGGTTAATTTAGTGCAACCATCCCAAGCTCAAAAAACTATCATTTGACCAGGAGAATGCCAAAAATCCCCCTAATGTTACTAAGAAAAAACCAAAGAGCAAACCAAAGGGAGATACTGGATAGGGGGCAGAAATCAACAATTCCCCCCATGAATACAGGCTGGGGGTAACCCCAACTGAAATCAAAACCAGGAAGAAACCAACAATAACTCTCAAAGGCAAAAAAATACTACTATTCTAAGGAAAAATCATTCTTGTTCCATATGTTGGGAATATGGTCATTACACCCACCACTGTCCTTAGTTCCCCGAGTTAAAAATAATTTAGGGCAATCAGGGACAAGGGGGGCAGAGCCAGCAACCTGCAGTAATGAAGGAACCTTCCCCCAGCTAAGGAGTGGTTAATAATCAACAACATCAACCACCCCCAAAAAAAAATCATGGAGGGAACACTCATAAAAATTCTAATCGTGATATTTACATGGCAAGATAAGACATTCTCCTACAAATGCAAAATAGAAATTATGAACCTCCCCCAAAAGACCAACCCATATTCCTCAAGCATGAACCTGCCTATAGCACCATTGGCCATTCGTTGGGTACCTATATAACCTATGCCAAAAATGGTAAAAGGTCCCATGAGGTACACATGATATAATTCAAAGGCTGCTCATAGCTACAACATAGTTGACGACTTGGCTCAATCCCCCTCAGCTATGTTAACATTATACGTCCTGCAATATTTCCCAGCCCAATGGAAATCCCTAATTTCCACATTAGGCACGATCTACCCTTATGATTCACGCTTAATGGTTTTTGACCTAAATAAAGTGAGCCCATGACTCCCTTCTCTAGTTGCCTTTCAAATCCTAGTTTCATTCCAGAACATCACCTTTCATCGTTGCATCGTGGACGAAGGAGCATCCACATGTATCATGTCAAAAATGGTTTGGCAGAAGTTAGGATCTACAGAACTAAAACCATCCGTATTTAAAGTGATGATGTTTCCCCATGAAGGGAAAGTTGTTACTATCGACCAACTCACATATTACGAGAAGAAACTAGTAATCGTCGTTGACGACGTGCTACCATATGTAGAGTCTTATGCAGAGTTGGTTAAAACATATACAAATTTCGCTTTTGATCAATTCAAACCATCCATGCTCCTCAAAACATTCCCTGGAGAACCTCTTGTATTGCCAGGAGAAGCTCTGGAAACTACAAGAGCTGCAGTGTGCATGATGAGTCCATCAAACACCCAACCGAGTTAGGAACCAAAGCCTGACACCATGGGTGTCGCCGTCACCGATTCGTCATTTCTCCCACATGCCATCACCCAAACCCCCTTTTTATATCCTTCGCTTGGTTTTGTCTCACACCAAGGCATGGAAAACATTACATTGCAATACATGGTTCTCACGATATCGTTCGGGTATTTGGCCCCACCGGCCATGTCAGGAAACTCATGTATCACCTCTACAGGTGTAATTCATTTCATTCCAAGGAGATCATCATGACTCAGGAACCACCGTAGCGACACCAACCGTTTCCACTAAAAGGGAGAAGAAAAAAGGGAAGAAGGTGGATGCTCCTAAAATTCCTAGGACATCTCCACCTTGTGCGTTATGCAATGTAGTTGTCCATCCTAACAACACTTGCCCAAAGTTAGAGTAGTTGAAATATCTTATACATGCCGAAAGTACGACTGTAACCCCAACTCCACCTACTAGAGAAAAGGTCACAAATGTAAAAGGTAAGGCATTGCGTACCAACTATGCATGCACCATATACATGGAGTACGAGAATTATTCACATCATTGCCTAGAAATACCTCTATATAGAGATGCATTACGTGCACTGGTGCAATATAATTCCCAGGATCCATCCACAACACCCATCTAGATAGGGGAGGATGGACCCAAGAGTATCCTATATGTACGAGAAGAACCAACGTCATGCTCATACCCACTACGTCCAACCCTGCAAACACCAAGGAGACAAACAAAGGCTAGAACTCATGACCCAGTCTATGCCTTGTTCGATGAACCTAATAATTTGATCACTCAATGCCCAGAATTAGGGGAATTTAATCGATTGTACCCATTCAACCATGTTTCCCAAAGCAATTTTTCTAGGCTCATATGTCATACTTGTTAGATATATGGAAGTAACCATCATGTGCAACATTGTCCCTACCTTTCCCGATTCTGATCTATGTAACACCCATCCAGATAGGGGAGGATGGACCCAAGAGTATCCTATATCTACGAGAAGAATCAACGTCATGCTCGTACCCACTACGTCCAACCCTGCAAACACCAAGGAGACAAACAAATGCTATAACTCATGACCCAGTTTGTGCCTTGTTCGATGAACCTAATAATTTGATCACTCAATGCCTAGAATTAAGGGAATTTAATCAATTGTACCCATTCAACCATGTTTCCCAAAGCAATTTATCTAGGCTCATATGTCATACTTGTTAGATATATGGAAGTAACCATCATGTGCGACATTGTCCCTACCTTTCCTGATTCTGCTCTATGTTTGACTTCATGCGTCGGTTCATCGCCGAAAACTCTGATTTAGTCAGTTCAGACTCAAATTTTTTAGAAAATACCACAAATCAGGGAAATGAAGCATCTAGGTCCATCTTCTGCATATCTGAAGAGAAAAAACCAACAGAAACCCTGTCGAACTCTTTTCACCATCACCTATATGTGATGTAGTAACCCTTTCCCCCAAATACATCTCTCCAACCAAGAGAAAATCACTCGATGATATTGTCACATATGCTCCCAATTTCATCGCACAAAGAACTGTTAATATCTTCCACGATTGCAAGCAACCAGAGTAGCGTTAAACCAAAACCATCCAACGAAGCCACGTCATGCTAAAACTAAGACCCGAAGATGGAAAGCACACAAAAATTCCCCATATCATGACCCCAACTAAGCATCATCATCTTACACCGTGAGTAGTACTGCTCAAATACC
Organism: Pinus albicaulis; assembly: GCA_034641835.2. NCBI lineage: Eukaryota > Viridiplantae > Streptophyta > Pinopsida > Pinales > Pinaceae > Pinus > Pinus albicaulis. The sequence continues at coordinate 728,831,211 of CM076573.1, read as the reverse complement.
ATTTACTCATACCTACCCTGTGTGCGACATTTGCACCAACAAATCTCATTGTACATAAGCACGACCTATGCTATAAACATTTCGACAGCTTAGGATTCAATGCCAATTTCTTATTAAGGAGGATACCTTTTCCCTTTATACACCAACAAGATTGTACGAACTCCCCCTCACTTAGTACAAACCAATCATTACAAAAATTATTCCACCACCTAATGTTGATGACACACAACATCACATACGCTTCATCTCATCATCCGTGGGAACCATGATTCGTTCTATATGCTCATCTTTTTTTAGTGTCAAGACTGCTACAACTATTATACCAGTAGCAGTACCTTTTGACACCTGATCCTAAGGGATTGGGTGAAAATATATATTAATGTAAATTTGGAAATAAGGAAGTCTAAGAGACATTGGGAAATGAATCCCAACGATCTCACCTCCATGTATATATTCATGAGCACCCTCTATCAAATTCATTGTTCAATTTGTGGAGTTACCTCCCGGTCTGACATGGTATCAGAGCCAACCCTTTTTTTGGCATTCCTGCCCCTGGTGTAACTACCTCCTGTCTTTGTTATGCATTTTTGCAGACTTCCAACTCTGTCAGATTCTTGCAAATACTGTTTGAAAGCTTGCTACATTTAAAATCTATTTTTCGCCCCCCTTGGCCTGCATTCCAACTCTCCTCTACATTCAAATTATTTCAGGGCTCACTTCTGCCCTTGATTGAAATTTATATCAGTGGCAAAAATTAGCTCAAAAATGAAAGTGCTGAGAATTTCACCAAACCGAAACGAAAATGACCGACCCATCGCAAGGAATCCAATGCAACTCGTTTTGTTGAAAACCGAGTTCGGATGAGGAAGTTCTGGTCAGCTGATCGTCATTCAAAACATGCAAATTAATTTTTATTTTATTTTATTGCAGAACAGGTACAGCTGATGACATGGTAGTATAGTCAGCATGCAAAGTTCTTCTTCTATTTTTGTCCAATGGGATTGTGACAAGTGTCACAGTGGAATTCGCTAGTTTGATTTATGAAGGTGAAATTTGCCCAATATCCTTCAAGATTGAATGTGGGTTCATAAATATTTATGTGCTAGAATATATATATTTTTTTAATTATTAGGTTTGGATTAATCAATATATATATATATATATATATATATATATATATATATATATATATATATATATATCATTATAATGTTTTATATGGTTATTTATCATACGTATATTGAAAACATTACAAAGCGTTAACAAAGTGCGATATCCAACGGTTTCATTTGGAGCGTTTTAAAAATGTGGCCAAAAGATATGTAAAGGGGTGAGGTCGGGGTTTGGCCCCGAGACCTCCCCCACTCCACTTCTCTGCCTTCACCAATGGCCATGTCCTCAGACCTTGTAAACGAAGGCATCGATTTTTTACTTAACTGCAGCGGATTTTCGGATGGAAGACCGGGAGGGGCGAGCCCTCCTCCACATGACCGCGTACCATAAAACCTCAACCCAACGCCCCAATTAAGTGTGGATTTGTACAGTTAATCCACCGATTAATCTGCAGTTATCCATTAATTAATATTAAGTTAGAATTTGTTGGATTTTTATCGGATTCCCAAAATTTAGCGCACTTACAGATTTGGTGAAGCTAACTAGCAGTTTTCCAGAATTAGAGGCAGAATCTAGGGAAAACTTTAGTGGATCATATCTTGAGCAATTTTCGACCAATTTTGGCTTAGGAATAGTCATTCCTAGCAAATTGGCATGCTCTAAATCCATTGGAACAACTTTCAGAGGTAATGGAGCAAATATACAGGTGTTTTTGGTCACTTGAGTAAATTTGAAGCCTAGGGCCATCAGGAGGGAAGGCCATGCCCAGATCAGCTGAAGGCCAAATGGAGTGAATGAATAGTCAATTTTTGATGTATTTGATGTTTTGAACATAGTGGTACAGTTTACACATGAGTTGGAGCACATCTGAAGGTGATTTTGTCAATTTGGATATTAAACAAGCCCATGGCCACCATGATGTGAGGTTGATGTGAGGTCAAGCCTAGAGGAGATGGTAACCAAATTTAGAGGTTGAATAATCATTTTTGGGTATTTGAGTGTTCCGAATCCAATGAAACAATGTTAAAATTTGGGTAACAGAGGATAAGTGGTTCCCTAAGGCTTTGATCTTTGGCCTAGGGAAAAGTGTCCAAATGTATTTAACTTTTTGTGCTAAAGTGACTTTATAAGTGGTAAAGTCAAATCTAATTTAAAAGTTAATTTATAAGTGATAAAGTTACTAAGTCTAATTTTAAAGTGACTTTATTAAAGTCAATGTGAAATTAGAAAGTGGAAAAGTGACTATAGCAATAAAAGGCTAAGTGGGTCTTTATTTAAGTGGGGTGAATTAAAAAATAGAAAGTGAGATTTAAATGCACATTTAATCTTAGCCCTAGATCTAAAGCTATCTCAGCCATTGGATTTAGGGATTCCCCAAAAGTCAATTAGGGTTAGGTTAAAGGAGGAAAATGAGAGAAAAGGTCATTCATACTTTCATGAGCAGATTGAGAGAGAAGGAGAAGAGAGCAAGAGGAATTTACGAGCAGAGAAGTTGAAGGAGAAACAATACCTTGGCACATTTACCAAGGCAACTTCATTTCAACAAATCTGTACAACAAAGTAGGAGCACGATTTTTTAGGCAAGTGGCATGAAAATTGAGGAAAGCAAGAGAAGCATTTATTGCAGCAATATGGCACATATTTTAAAGTCCATAGAACAGTTAAGGATGCATGAAATTCGAGGTCCGTAGAATAGTTAAGGATGCACGAAATTTGAGGTCCGTAGAATAGTTAAGGATGCACAAAATTTGAGGTCCATACAATAGTTAAGGAGGCACGAAATTCGAGGTCTGTACATCAACAAAAGAAACACTGTTTTCGAGGTCCGTACAACAACACATAAATTGAGGTTGCACATGGCACTGAGTGAGTGATTGATGACTACCTAAAGGACTTAAACCAAATTAACCGTGGAGGTTAAAACTACAATCGGAAAAAGAACATTAACACACACGTGATAATTCACACTAGAATTCATCCTCTCATCGTCAAGAGTTGATGAATAAAAGTTAGTTCTTTGATGAAACCAATGAAACCAAGAAGATACTTATCAACCCTTACTTAATGAAGTAAAGAAAGTCTTCACAAGGAGGATATGTATTTCATCCAATTAAAGATTGAAATACATGATTTTTTATTTTATTTTTTAAGTAAAACTTTATGGAGAAACTTGAGATCGACAACTCATTAGAGTGACTTGAGCTACACTTGAGATGGACTGAAATGATTTCCATAAATTTGCAACCCAAGAGTATATTCAATATGTTGTAAGTCTATAGTAATAACATACGAATTAGCAAGGGTCAAGACATCTCCAAATACACTTGTGGGGTGGTCACACTCCTTTGGGAAACTACCCTTCTAGATTAATGAAAGTCATGTTCTTTTTCACTTCTAGGAAAAGTTTATAGAGAAACCCAACACTGGTAATTAATCAAAGTGTTTTGAGGTACAGTTGAGATGAAATGGAATGATTGCCACTATAACACAAAAGTATACCCAATATGCTGCTAGTATACACTAATAACATGTGATTTATTAAGAATGGTCAAGACATTTGGAGATACAGTTGTGTGGTGGTCCTACTCCTTGGAGGCTTCTACATCCTTTCCAGTGTTATAAAGATAAGACAAATGTCTCAGCAGAAATTTGAACCTAGATAGGGGAAATAAAGAACTAAACAAATACTACAACATTGATAATAACCAATTAAGCCAACCAACCTATTATTCTTTTTCCCTTAATAATCCTTTTTACCCTAATTTATTACTTCTCTTATTAAAATTTCTCAACAAAATTCTCTTAAAAAACCCCTTATTGTAGAATTTTTTCTACTATAAATATTACCTCTTCCTTATATATATATATATATAGTGATTGTCCCTTTTTACACATAAAAGTTTTATTTTTCCACATCGCTCAAATAAAACACACATTCAAATTTTGTTCAAAATAAACAATAAATGATACCCATATTTGAAAATAGGACAAATAGAGACAGTGGAAATTATTTGTCAAAGCCACTAACACAAAGAGAGTCCCGCCATCAGAAATAGGGTTTAATAGCTTTCAAAATTCACACCCTAATTTGTGCCTTATGAAACCGCAATCACATTCAAAAATTTAGGAGAGTGGCGGGAAGCGGGAAGAATGAGGGAAATATTGGCATGCCCACGATGCAAAATTCAGGAGACAACACAATCGTATTTGAGGAGACTATTTTACTTCTGCCAAATAGCTGATAAACTCACACCCTAATTCGTGCCTTTTCTGAAGCCGCAATCACATTAAAAAATTCAACCCACTACGTCTATGGAGAGTGGCGGGAAGAATGAGGGAAATTGCATGCTGACGAAGCACAATTCAAGAGACAACGCAGTGGTATTTGAGAAGACTATTTTGCTTCTGCTAAAGAACTGATGAGACTAAATGGTGCAACGAAATAACCCATTGCAGATCATTTTGGTGAGTCCATAGCAAGAGAAATGACTATTAGGGCTTTCAGGGTTGAGGATCAGTTCTTGAAGAAGAACTTAGACTTTATTGACAAAAATTCGAGCCCCTTTTTCCATAGTTTCTGAGCCACTGAATGGTTGATTTAGCGTCTAAAGGTGCTAAATGCAATTGTTCTTTGCTCCTCTGCTCTTGCTATGGTTCTACTCCCACAGGGTAGCTTCAATCTTGGTATGAACAATGAAACTAATTGTCAACTGTGGGTGATTTCTGTTGTTACTGAATGTTTTTATGTAGAAGATGATCATTCCTAACAATTTGAACTGGTGCAGGTTTCATTGGGATGGCCTTCTTTTACGGTCTATCATTAATGAACATATCGTTTGCTGGAAGTATACAAAACCAATTTACAATTGTGAACTACATTATTTTTGTAGAACACATCAAACAATACATGCACATTCCTAGTGAGGACCCAACTGTTATAGAATATTACAGACCACCAGATAATGGAGAAATTCGTGGCAAGATGGAGTGCCTAGCAAAAACTGCCCCATACCACCAGGAAATAATTTTATGTACAAGTTCCAAGTGAAGGACGAGATAGGTAGCTACTATTAGTTCCGTCATTGTATCTGTAGAAAGCTGCAGGGGGCTTCGGAGGACTAAGTGTAGCTTGCAGGGCCCTGTTTCTTGTTCCATTCCCTCAGCCTCATGGTGATATAACTCTGCTTATAGGTGACTCGTACACAACCAACATTTCAGTAAGTTATTAATCCATCCCTAAAACATGTACATCTCTTGGAATTAAAGAGTCTTGCTATGTTCAACTTCAGCCTGTCCACCAGAATGTTCTCTTGCAATGCATCAATCTTTGACTATATTCTATCTTTTGGCAGATCCTTAGAAGAACACTTGATGTGCACAAATCTATTGGTAATTCTGATGTTCTTCACATTAATGGTCACGGGTTACCAAATGAAATAGCAATTACAGTGGAACAAGGTACTTATCATTGATCTATATCAGCAATTCATTAGATTTAGTGGTGTGTCTAGCCTTTTAACGATTCACAAGATCCTGTTTATTTTGATTTTTATCTCATGGCTATTGAATACATTGCTTCTTCTCTTAAGATGTATCTAAAATGACCCATATTTTCATTAAGTTTTTTGTGCCAATCTTTCAAAGTGATAACAAATGAATTTGAGATAATGACTATGCACCCATTTAGTTGGGATGCATTTATTTGATTAAACGGAGTTTGAGAAGTCATTTTTAGGAATATTATGATGTGAGAAGTAAATGCTATGTTTAAAGCTACAATCTTGTGAAGAAATTGAAAACAAAACATGCACAAGTTTTCAACAACATGGTAACAACTCATCCTCTTACAATGATCACAATCATGCAGAGACATTTCACACATGCTAAATATTTTCCAATCCATATGAATATGTGTAAGAAAATATAATGAATCAAGCACAATAGGGTGGAAAATACTAGCACAACTTGAATTTTTCCAATGTAAGGATTCCAATGCAATCATTTAGCATAGGCACAAAATATTTCATGAATCCAACACAATTCACAACCCAAGCCCCAAAACTAACTCAGGATAGTTAGTGCACAAATAAACACATAAATCCTCTCTTTACAATGCTAGTCCTCCATCGAACCTAAAACTACCATGGCATATGCATCCAATTCTCCTCCTAGATAGAAGTACCAAACGTCCAAAATTCTAGAAGCACTTCTTGTGAACAATTGAGGGGCCAGACTCATCATATTCTGATTTTGAAATCCACATTTGCAATACACATAACAAGTGCATATTTTTAGGCGAATCCAAAACTTTTTCCTTGATAAAAAACAATATTTATCAAAATTTAATTTTATCAAATTGGCCCTGATGTCATTCTTATTATGCTGGGCCAACTGTTGGGGATCTTGCTGTGGTGGAATTGTGTTTTTGATACAATCTCCCACCCTATTATCCTCCAATAATATCATGATCCTCCCTTTCCAAGAGACGATGTTAGAGGCTCGTTCTAAACATTGATCTACTCTCAATACTTGGTAGGCCATCCTGCTTCCCACAAACAACCTTGTAGTCCATTTGTAGGTGAGGAAAAGAGTGGAGAAAGGAAAGAGACCCGGATAACTGATATAGGTCCACAGGCAAATAGATCAATCACTTTAAACTTAGTATGGGACTCCTTGTGGGCTCTCATGAGTGAAACCCTTAGTATGGTACTCCTTTGTAGTCCTTTACCATTTACCGGTGAAACCCTCAGTATGGGACTCCTTGCGGGCTCTCACCAGTGGTTTCTGCAAACCATAGCTAGTGATGTTGTTTAGAATGCTATAAACATTTGTATTAAGGGTTATCCCGATAAATATAGGGTTAACATGCATCGGTTGAGGGTTTGATTTCCTCTTAGCATGGCTCATGTTCTGAAGCATGAGGCACACTTGATTTCTAAGGCAGTGGAGGCCTTTTATGACCAGGACGTGGATTCCTTGAAGGCGACGTCTTGGATGGAGAAGTTTTTGGGCAATAAGGAGATGGTGGATGTCTATGTGAGGATGTCAAGGGCCATGTACGCTCAGCTCATGCAACAAACCTTTCAGGCATCACGTTGCTATCATATTCTCTATCATCTCCAAATTACAAGGAGGAGGAATTGGGTATGAAGATAAGTTGTGGATGATGATGTATCATTAACGATCACATTATTAGTTCGAAACATAGAATCCAAAACTCAGATTGAGTGGCTCATGGGTTGCTGGAGTCCAAAGCTCGACACTAAAAGCAACAATGAGTAGAGACATTGGATGGGAGGCATTTAGGAGAAGCTTAGAGAACAAGGGTTATTTTTGGGGTCTTCTTGAAGGATTGAAGGGGCATAAAAAGCTCATGGATGAAGCATTGGACTATTACAGAAATATCACACTCTTCTCCAGAGTTAGGTAAGCCTAATTTTTTTTCACATGACACAGATGATCCTTATGATGCACTACCACCTCAATTTAAGTATGCATTATCAACAGTGAGAAAATTTCATAAACAAAAGAAATTATTTTATTTATTTTATAACTGGAAACCTATTTTTTCTACATGGATGGTAAACCTGGAAAGAATATCTACCCACCAATTTGAGCGAAGAAATGGTACCTTGCCAGCACCATACCATAATATGTCGGTAGGTTAAATAATTCCTTTATTTATTTGTAAATGGGAACCTATTGTTTTAACATGGATGGTAAACCTGGTAAGAATCTCTACCCACCATCAACACATTTGACCAAAGAACTGGTACCTTGTCAGGACCATACCATAATCTGAATATGTCAATATTATGCAATATATTCAAGAGCCACTCTTGGAAAACCTCATGCAAGGGAGGACTCAGGAGCATGCCTGTTAGGATTTGAAACCATGTCATTGTCACAAAAACTTCTTTAAGTTTCCACTAGTCCAAAGCCTGATGTACAAAGCAACACAAATTCTTGTAATCAAATTCAAAATTGTATGCATGCTTCTCTAATATTGTTAGCATGGGGGCTGTTAAATTCAATTTGTGTCTACAGGAGAGAGGCCAAACACACATACATGTGTGCCTCCAAGTTCTATCGATAAAAAATATATGAGTACAATGAGCATATTATGCAAAAAGGGTGGATAACACAAAGGCTTTTGCCATAGAAACATATAAAGGGCAGGTGACGTTGGGACTAAGTACTAAAACATGCTACCTATGAGCTAGTGAATCTTGTGATTTAAAAAACATCGTTGTACAGACACAATCAAATTGCATCCCTTAATGAAGACACATGCCTTCATGCAAGAGTGCAGCATGAGCCTGAAAGTGAAACATAAATCAAACTATTCCTTTGTAACTTTTCAGGCATCATGCGAAGGAGTGACATATGTTTGGTCAGGAAGCACAACTAACCTATATTACCTATAAAATGTTGAAAGGGTGTGAGGGGAAACACCACATCCCCTCAGGATATGTAGACCTGAGACCACTGCACCCTTGATGGGCCACAACAAGTCAAAAATGGCATGGGAGTGGCAGAAAAGGGTTATTTCCAATGCCTTGCAAACAACATCACACACACCAATAGGAAAATTGAAACTAAGAAAGCCTTCTGCACTAAAGAAATTGTGTTGTGGCTGGAAATAAAGAGCATCATGGCTTTTTCCCATTGCACACAGAAAATTGAAACTGATATGAAAAGCAAAATGATATCAGCTCTGCCATATCAGGACAGGACATATAAGGTCAAATTAAAATGGTTATAAAATGCAAACCAATAGTGCATCTGCCATATCAGGATTCAGGACAAAGCAAACAAGATAAAATCTTCAACAATCTCTAGGTTGGTTAGCCTTTGCAGGAGATTATTTAGTTTTGGAACCTTCTCCCTTAATGACGCCCACATGGTTGTGTTATGAAACGTTGTATTTAACTCTAACCTCCCCAGGTCTTGAGTTAAGTCTGTCAAAGTGTGTGGTTGTGTTATGATGCGAATGAAATCTACATTTTTTATTAACGTATGACAAATCATGGCCGTGTTCAGTTTGCAAAATAGAAAGGTGTGATCAAATATGTTCACTTACTCTCCTATGTCAGTAGTCATGATTAGAGATTCCAATCAAATAGTTGATAAACTTAGTAACGATCCAATTTCAATTAAAACTACACAACCAAAATGGAGTATGTGATTGATATTTTGTATATTTCTTCGAGATAGGGAAGCATAATTCATTCCCTAAGGTTCTTGAAGATAACTCTATTTCCTATTATGCTTGGTTTCTTGTGATAGTGACCAATGTGAAGCACTCAATTTCTTTGTGAAACATAGAAAAGTATGTTTAATGGAGCAGACAATTTCTTACTTTGTGAAACATAGAAAAGTACGTTTCATGGAAAACCTTCAAAGGAAAAAACATTTTATGTTTATTTGTTGATTCAAAACAAATTCAGGCAATTCACTTTAAGGATAAAGATAGTATGCACTATGAATTGTTATTTACTTAGCATGATTATATTTTTAACAAGAAAGGAAATTATTTAGTGTAGTTTTAAATAAATGTTCAATGTTGAAATTTGAATGTAGTCATTAGCAAATGACAGTTTAACAAACCAATTTCTAAATTATGCCTTGCAAGATTAAGGTTTTTGCTGTTGTTTTTGATATAATGAAAGATATATACTTCAGTAGGTGCAAAAGGCTTAAAATTGGAAACATGAGCACTGAAACCTGCTAGTTAAATTTTCCAATCTTTTATTAACTTGTTTTTCTGGAGATTGATTGTGTTCTTGGAGAGTTATCTTTTTTTGAAGGATATGTACAACTTATTCTTGTCATCTTTAGTATACGATTTAAGAAATAGACTCTGTTCTTTGGTGCGTGGCCATTACAACAAGTACTTGTTTTCACTTTCGAAGGACTAGGTATGAAAGATAAGTTTTCTTATTTGATTTTGATATGATGTTTTTATTTTGTTTCAACAAAGTAATGCATGCTTCGGTTGAATGCATTGATGAAATTTTTTCCTTGCCCCATTCCTCATCCGATTTTGTGGGTTTTGACCTTCCACCGGATGATGATGATACATAGCTTTACAATGGAGAAGAAGATATGACTGTTGCCATGCTATAGAGACAGAAGGAAATATATTCATATGAGAGAGATTGACTTAAGCAGAAGAAATCAAAGAATCCTACAAGGAATTACTCTACCTCAAGAGAGACTATGAATGATTTTAATGTGGAAGATGTAGCAAAGAATATGCAGGAATTTGTGGATAAATTTCAACTAATGAAAGAGATGAAGTTCCAGGAAATGGGTAGTGCTAGTTAATATGTTTCTTGCATGTGATTGGTTGCTCTATTGCTAAATATCATTCAATTTAACTAGAAACATGCATAAGCAATAATCCTGCCAACTGCTATAGTTTCAACACAGTTCTTTGGGCACTTATGTCTTCTAGATAGGGCTGCCATTTATGGATAGGAGTTTTTCTTACGCATAAATAAAAACTGTGTATCCTTATCAAAGCATTAGTATACAACACATGCCCTTATGTGCATTGGTCCTTGGATGTTCTCATGAACCAAAAAAATATTGCCTGGATGTTGTAGAAGAATTGACTTTTTCCGGTAGAGAAAGCTGAGCATATATTTTAGCTTGGATTCATCTCTTTGACAACTACTATAGATTGGTAATGCAAGGCCCACGTTGGTCGATTTTTTCAACATATCATGGATCTAGCATCATTCACAATTTTTCCATGTAGGTGAAATATAAACTAATGTAACAATAGGAAGGTGTTGTAAAAAATAAGGTGATACGAAGGGAACCATTGTCAGATTTAGCTTCACAAGGTATCAAGCATTATACTTCCTTGTGATTCAGATATGATGTTTTGCTGTAGGTGAGGATTCCAGTCCTAAGTGCAGCAAGAAGAAGAAGAAGAAAACACGGGGCAACGATGTCGAAGAGGAAGAAGAAGAACAAAAGGAAGAGAAATAAGAGAATCCCAATGCAGTTTCTAATTTCAATATCTCGGAGCCACTGAGGCAGAAGCTCAAGTCCAAGGGGATTGTGTCATGCCCCATCCAGGCAATGACCTTTGAGATTATCTTCATTGGCTTGGACATGGGTTGTCGAGCTCCTACAAGCTAGGGTAAAACATTGGCATTTGTGTTGCCTATTGTGGAGTCGTTTACAAGTGGTCCAAATGCCAAAGGTAGGAATACAACCTATGGGAGGGCCCCCAGTGTGATTGTGTTAGTTCCAGCAAGGGAGCTTGCAAAACAGGTCCACGTTGACTTTGAGGTTTATGGTGGAGTTGTTGGCCTTCATTCATCCTCTGTATATGGAGGTGCTCTTTATGGTCCACAGGAATATGCATTGCGTAGAGGTGTGGATATCATTGTAGGTACACTTGGGTGCATTAAGGATCATATTGAAAGAGGGACATCGAATCTGAAATCCTTGAAATTTCGTGTCTTGGATGAGGTTAATGAAATACTAAACATGGGCTTTGTAGAACGTGTTGAGACCATTCTTGGAAAAGTTGAGGATGCAAGCAAGGTTCAGACGGTTCTTTTTAGTGCAACAATGCCAGATTAGGTATAGAAGATTGCATCAAGGTTCTTGAAACATGACAGAAAAACTGTAGATCTTGTGGGGGATGATAAGATGAAAGCTATTAGAGGTGTGAGACACATCGTTCTTCCTTGTTTCTATTCAACTTGACCATAAGTTATACCAGATGTTATTCGCTACTATAACAATGGGGGAAGTGTGATTGTTTTTACTGAGACAATTAATGACACATCTGAACTCGCTGGATCTTTTCCAAATGCTTGTGCTTTGCATGGATATATACAAAAATCACAACGTGAAGTGATTCTTGCTAGATTATGTTCGGGAAAGTTTGCACTCCTAGTTGCGACTGATGTTGCGGCACGCGGTTTGGACATCAATGATGTCCATCTTATAATTCAGCGTGAACCACCAAGAGATGTGGAAACATACATTCCTACGTAAACTACCCAAGGAGACTCTAAGTACAATATGGATTGAGACCCCTACCTTGCTCTATGTTATTCAAACGAGACTTCTTCTACAAGCCTCCATAGAGAAATTCCTTGTAGGATTTCAAAGGCTTCTTGAATTCTTTATTCAATGGCCATCTCTACCCATCAAATCCCCCCTTTAGGTACTCTTTAAACACACCAAGGTCACTTCCTATCATCTAAACATGACTTGAGCCAAGTGAGTAGCGAGAATATCTATATGCAATACATTTATGCACATGGTCATTTGTTGGAGAAGAGTTTCGCAAAAAAATATAGAAAATATGGCAAATTATAATTTTTTCATAAATATTGCATTTATATTAAGGCAATGTATGTTTTTCCTCGCACTAGTGAGTCAAATTCAACAAGAAGTGCAAAACTCATTAAGTACTTATGTGTCAAACTCTGACAATTAAGCAATCACAATTCAAACTAATGTCAATGAGTAATCCAAAAGACATCCATAAGGATCATCTTCCTAATGTGACGATACATTTTTAAAGTGTATGATATCAATTGACCTATGTTCAAGTATGAATAATCCAAACAAGTCTCTTTTAATTTGGAATAAATTTTTCGGTAACATTCCTCCTTTATTTTGTGAAGATAAACCTATTTTGCAATAAATAGACACATAATACAACTTAAAACAAATTGCACTTATCAATAAAGTTTCTCCTCTGTTTGGGGAAGAAAGACCTATTATCCAGCATGGATAATAGTAAATACATACACCATATACAACTTATACAAACAATTTGTAGAAAGATCCACAATTCTTTAGTTCCTTGAAATCCCACTAATAATGCCAAAAAACAATAGTTAAAAGTTTTATTACACGCTCCATAATTTCAAATAAAAAAATTCCATGATCCAAAACATTAGAAAACATCTTAAACTTTCACCCCATTTCAAGGGCTTCAAGTCACTTCTTACCATTTTTCTAAACTTCAAGTATCACAAGGCCATTGTTGGATATTACAAAGAGGGTTAACTGTTTGAAGCCCATAAAAACACAAAAAATTGTATTTTTCTCTATGGTATAATGTTCAGTGCAACAATGAATTTGAGAAGAGGAGCCTATCTAATTTGAATCCCTTTGCACTTTGTGGTACATCCGAAGAATGAACATGAATAATAAGGAATGCTTGGTCTAGGTCTGCTAACTCTTATTTCAGTAGACAATTTAAGAAATCAGAATGAACATATGCATACACACATCCATATATTTGTTTATGTAGTAACATACAATTTTAACTACTAACATTAGCCTAAAAATAAATATAAGGAAAATATGCCACTTGACTGTGCCTCCAGTTACCCATAAGAATCACATGCAAGTTGAATTTGCCTCCAGTTTCCACTAGAAATGGAGAACCTGAAAGGTCATTGGAATAACTGGAATAACTAGAGCAGCTTATCAAATAATTTGCTAAAAACAACCATACAAACAAACTATAATGCTCTAAAACTCTTTAAAGCTATCTCTGCATAAATCAACCCCAAAGCTAGAATACAACAATCAGATTTCATATCATGCTTCCAATGTAATTTTTTGCGTAGGGGTTCAAAGCGGTTAGGCCGTGAGGTTGACCTGGTGTTTCAAACAAGTTTTTCCACATTAGAATCAATAAATCAGTCTATCAATGGGTCTTCCAACTTCAATATAAAAAAAATGGAGCACGGGCATGGGGGTGCATAGATTAAAACGCCAGCTGAAACCTACATTGAGCCTTCATTTTCAAGTAAAGGAAGCCTTCTATAATCCACCACTTTCTGTTGATTTCTGCAGATTTGGCATAAAAAATAATTCATAGATATTATAAAAAGGATTTATCACTGTATATCTATATATCCAAAAGTTAAAATGTTGTTCTGCATCTAGAGGCATTAACATTCAAACCCATGGCATGCCAAGAGCACATTCAAACTCCGTAGCTCTCTCTTGCATGATACAGTTACTAGCACTGAGATCTTTTACAAAATCAAGTGTGGATTCTACATGACAAAGGACATTACCTCATTCATAGTACCCAATATTAGTTTTTTTTCAAAATTAAATGTGGATTCACCAATAGGACCTCCTTTCAATGGTGAGCTTGACAGAGCATTAAACCATCTACCATAGTTTCATTCTAGCATTACCTCGTTCACAGTAGCCAATATTAGTTTTTTTTCAAAATTAAATGTGGATTCACCAACAAGACCTCCGTTCACAAGTAAGGTTGACAGAGCATTAAACTATCTACCATAGTTTCATTCTAAATGTGGTCTACCGCACCATAATGACACGTCAAAGTGTTGAGGAAGGGTGCAAGTTCCAGAGGATTTTCGTGGAATTGTTACTCCTCTTTCCTGGTCCCTGAGCGAAAGTATATGTGTCTCGTGGTGCATATAGGAAGCTTAGTGCATGTTAACGTGTGGGTTCTACCTAATAGGGAACATTTTTTTGTCCATATAAGTCCAGTTATAATATTTCTACCTGACAAGAGACATTGCCTCATTTGAAATCTTCGCAAAGACAATACACAATTGTGTTTTTTTTCTTTCTAAAAATAAGTGTGGGTTAACCAACCGGGGCTTGATTCACTGGTGAGATTGACTGAATACTAGGCCATCTTCCCTTGTTCCATTCTCACTGTGGTCTGCCCTACAGGAAGGGCATGTCAAAAAAGTCTCTGAGCTCAATCTCCGGAAGTTTTTGGTGCAAAAATTACTTGACCATTACCTGAACCAAGAGGATCTGGGTTTTAAGCAGTACAACCATCAAGCTCAAGGAATGATAAAATGTGGGTTCTACCTGAGAGGGAGCATTTTCTTTGCCCAAAATTCCACAATTTAAGGGTTAGTCTACCCTTTGATGACAATTTTACTATACTTCTGCAGAAGGTAGAAGTCATGCCAACCAACTGCTGAGCAATAGATGTGAACAATCATAATTAATATTTTCCAAAACTTTAACTCCAATTATTTTTCAAAGAATTTTGGGGCGTTTCTAACAAATGATCAGTGATTTAAGCCATCTGCCAAGATTCTATTCTGGCCATGGTCTGCCCCAGCCAAATGGCATGTAAAAAAGGATGAGGCTGCATTTGCACAAAAATAAGCCTATCAGACCTGCTTCGTAAGCCAAAGAGAGTCTGTATTGTGTTGTAACACCGTCGACACCAAAACATATTTTTCGAAGCCAGGTAGTGACTATTTTCTCTGGTCAAACTGAAATGAAATAAGTCCTATAATTCCATTATTTATAATCTCTGGCACACGAAAAATAGGAACTTGATCAATATTTACCAGTTCTCCGAGTGCAGTAAAAGATAGTAACATTACTAAGGATAAAAGGTTTTTCAATGCGTGATAGAAAACAATATATGATTTCTCAGATAGAAAGGCAGGCTGGTGTAAAATTTGAGCATGTATCTGCTCCTCAACCAGGAGAGGGTTGCTAAAGCTACTGGTTCAACTGCTGCAGAAAGTATTACGAGTGTCAGGGATAATGTGCTTCCCATTTTTTGGAAATCAGCTGAGGATTTGGTGAAGAAGTCTGATCTTTCACCTGTGGATATCATTGCAAAAGCACTAGCCAAGATTGCAGGATACACAAAATTTAAGAGAAGATCATTACTGTCTTCTCAAGAGGGTTTTTCAACCTTAATTCTTAAAACTGGAAGGATTATGCATACACCAACATATTATTTTACCATACTAAGAATGCATTGATGAAATTCTGTTCTTGTCCCATTCCTCATCTGATTTGTGGATTTGGACCTTCCACCGGATGATGATGATACATGGCTTTACAATGGAGAAGAGGATATGACTGCTGCCATGCTAGAGATACAAAAGGAAATAGATTCATATGAGAGAGATCGACTTAAGAGGAAGCAATCAAAGAATCCTACAGGGAATTACTCTACCTCAAGAGAGACTATGAATGATTTTAAATTTTAATGTGGTAGATGTAGACGAGAATATGCAGGAATTTATGGATAAAATGTTGAGTTATGAAGGAGCTGAAGTTCCAGGAAATGGGTGAGTGCTAGTTAATATGTTTCTTGCATGTGCTTGGCTGTTCTATTGTTAAATATCAGCAGAAACATGCATAAAGCAGTAATCCTGCCAAAATCTATAGTTTCAACACAATTATTTGGGCACTTATGTCTTCTAGATAGGGCTACCATTTATGGATATGAGGTTTTATTACACATGAATAAAAATTGTGTATCCTTATAAAAGCAATATTATACAACACATGCCCTTATGTGCATTGGTCCTTGGATGTTCTCATGAACTAGAAAAATATTGCCTTGATGTTGTAGAAGAATTGAAATTTTCCGGCGGAGAAAGCAGAGCATATATTTTTAGCTTGGATTCATCTCTTTGACCATTGCTAGAGATTGGAAATGCAAGGCCCATGTTGGTTGATGTTTTCAAAATATCATGGATTTGGCATAATTTACAATTTTTCCATGTAGGTGAAATATAAACTATTGTAACAACATGAAGGTGCTTGTCAAAAATAAGGTGATATGAAGGGAACCACAGTGAGATTTAGCTTCACAAGGTATCAAGCATTAGACTTCCTTGTTAGTCAGATATGATATTTTGCTTTTGTTTTAGCAAAGTAATGCATGCTCCAGTTGAGTGCATTGATGAAATTTTTTCATTGCCCCATTCCTCATCCAATTTTCTGGGTTTGGAACTTCCACCGGATGATGATGATATGTGGCTTTACAATGGAGAAGAGGATATCACTGCTACCATGCTAGAGAGACAAAAGTAAATAGATTCATATGAGAGAGATCGACTTAAGCGGAAGCAATCAAAGAATCCTACAGGGAATTACTCTACCTCAAGAGAGATTATGAAAGATTTTAATGTGGAAGATGTAGCCAATAATATGCAAAAATTTGTGGATAAAATGTCAAGTTATGAAGGAGCTGAAGTTCCAGGAAATGGGTGAGTGCTAGTTAATATGTTTCTTGCATGTGATTGGTTGTTCTATTGCTAAATATCATTCAATGTAAGCAGAAACATGCATAAAGCAGTAATCCTGCCAACCTCTATAGTTTCAACACAGTTCTTTGGGAACTTATGTCTTCTAGACAGGGCTTCCATTTATGGATAGGAGGTTTTCTTACGTAGGAATTAAAATTGTGTATCCTTATCAAAGCAGTAGTATACAACACATGCCCTTATGTGCATTGGTCCTTGGATGTTATCATGAACCAGAAAAATATTGCCTAAATGTTGTAGAAGAATTGACATTTGCCAACAGAGAAAGCAGAGCATATCTTTTAGCTTGGATTCATCTCTTTGATAGCTGCTGGAGATTGGAAATGCAAGGTCTGTGTTGGTCGATGTTTTCAACATATCATGGATCTAGGGTAATTTACAATTTTTCTATGTAGGTGAAATATAAACTAATGTAACAACAGGAAGGTACTTGTCAAAAATAACTTGATACGAAGGGAACCATAGTCATATTTAGCGTCACAAGGTATCAAGCATTATAATTCCTTAGTGTTCTAGTTCAAACAGGAATAACACTTTTGAGCATTTTGACAATGTTTGCTGAAGATAACTGGCAGCTAAGTCACTAGTAACTTGGGAAAGGAGCATACAACTGCTAGAACAGACAGACATATTTAAATGTTTGAAATTAAATATGAGTGGACTGAGAACTAAAGAGACCTTTTTAGCTTAAATAATCTCTATATGGAAAGGAACAGAAAACAATATCCCTATTCCATAAGATAAACAAGCAAGACATTTGCAAGCACTAGCAACTACTTCCAAACCTGACACTCAAGGAACTTCCACAGTAAGACATGCTGCTGATTCAACACAGTTAATTGAGTTGTATCTTGCGAGTAATGACTATTTGAGAGATGCGAGCAATACACATAACAAGTTTAGATCAGGGTGAGCTAGCGCATACTCTCCAAGGAAGTGGCCAATTCACCCGTTAATAATACACCCTAAAAATGAGTGCAGGATGGTCAACTTGGCCATTGTAAATTACAGCAAGCTCTAGCAAAGGGAGTGACCTTAAATAATGTGCTAAGGTGCCAACTAAGGGAGCACTCCTTCGATCTAGGCGATTCATCACTCATCCTAAATGCAAACCAATTACAATCTCAAAATAGAAAAGGCAGCTAAGGCTCTTTCTCCAATGACCCAACTATCTCTCCAAGAATAGGAAACAATGGTTAAGGGTGCAATAAATAAACTTAGGTTACTATAAATACCCCCCATAAATGCATCAACCACAAAATAAAAAATAAAACAATTACATTTGTTAGGAAATGAAGCAACCTAGGATTGTGTGCCAAGTGGAATCCCCTTTAAAACATACCTCTTGACCATGGCAAGGAGTTGCACCCTAGACAATGAAGCCCAACATATTTTAGGCCATAAAATGCTTCCCTAGAACAGATCCCTCCTTGTACAAAGTTCAAACAAGTCAGTTGAAGGTGAACACAAGGAATAATACGCTACTTGCTGGTTGTTTCTTTTTAAATCTACACTTAAATCTTTCTTAATTTGATGAGTACCACATTGGAGAAAGGGATATACCAACTAATGAAAATGACTTCCATTTTCTATTCTAGAATAGCAACAATCTTATGCCAAATAAGCCTCAAAACCTTGCATCAGGTCACCAGCTAAGACTGCCCATCATATAGCATAATAGCTCTAAAGGAAAAGTTTCCTATCAAGAATAAACCACACCATGAGGAAGTACTTATGTGCTGTTTTATATTCATAGCAGTATATATCATGTTTTGTTGTAAAATTGTATAGATCATGTTTTGCTGTAAAAGGCGTTTGTTGACAGATAGTCAGGGTCACTATCATCATATTTTTCCCTGATGCTTGAATTCCAACCATAAAATGTTTGTTCTTTGGAAATTCCAAGATCCACCATGGTTGCTCTCATAAGATGGTTTAACAATATATTGGCAGACTTAATGCTACGATGCACAATTGGTGGTACAACCCCATAAAATAGTAAAATAATCAACCTCAGCTAATCAATTGCTACAGGCTAGCCAAAAAAACTTGACTTTGGACCCATTTTAGGAGTCATTCAGACCTGTAGATACAATTAGCTGGCATGATAGGAACAAGTCTCAGAGTGCATGCTTGGCTGCTCCAACAAAGGCACTATGTCAAGCCCTACAGGAAGCCATTTTAGCATGTTCATCTTCCATATGTGATGCCATTAAAAGCCTCTGAAAAATCTCAGCCTAGTCCCCACCTCCAAGTTTCACATCCTAATCACTGCACTGATGGAATGAATGCCCCAAAATGCAAATGCATTTTGAGGAGTAACAAGAGGGTTCCCTTAAATCTTACCTTGGCCCCCAATACCATATGACACTACACCATGTCCCTATCCTTGGCCCCTACCCCATGAAATGCTGGTTTGACAAAGAGGGAAAACTCCATAGACATCTCCATTTTTCTATTTTTCATGATCAGTCCATTCCTCACAGCTTGAAGGCCTCCACCACCCACTAAGTGTTCTTTTTCCTATCTAGGGTTCTCTCATGAGTCATTACTTGTTCTTGCATACTACCACCCTCTATGATATTTTTGGACAACCTCTAGTGTGCATCGCTTCACTTCCTTTTTATTGCTATATATTTTCTAGTTCCTCCTTGGGAGGGTCATCAGTATCATGAACACTAATAGCCTTGTTGATGGGGAAGCCTCTTAGGCTGAGTTCCTCAAGCGTGGTATTCATCCCCTTGAATCCCACATTGTTGATTTTTTTAATCATGTTGTTTATTTAGGTTTCTCTTTGTGATGGCCCCACCATATCATCTTGTGGTAGGGTGGTAGGCTAAAGCAGGTTGGTGGATGATAGAAGACATATTAGGTTCATTTCAAGAAAATTTATGGCTGTAGAGTGAGTAGACATACTAGGAAGCTTGAATTACCATTACCCACTTGTCATGTTTGACCATTGATTGCAAATGACTAAATGAACCAAGGTATACTGGTTTCAGGTATCCCCAGAGAGAATCTGCAGTTCAGACTCTTCATGCCTACACTCGAACACTGGAGGGATTTTTGAAAGATAGCATAGCAGAGAAATGATATCCTGACCTTGTGTTTTCTCTGGCCAAGAGGAAGAGGGTTGTGGCTGATTGGAGGTTAGAGAACACATTCATGTTAAATGATAAGAGTTTGGTTTTGTCTGTGTATGGTTTATATCTGTGTTCATATTTTTATCAATCAGACACTGTCAATATTTTGACAATGTTTCTTATTGGGTATACTATAAATACTGTATCCTTCTTCACTTGCATACATATTGTTTAAATCAATTCTAAATACATTATATATTTTAATAAAATTTCCATATTAAGGACAATAGATTCCTTAAAATTGAGTAAACGTGGACACCAAACTTAAACCAGCTAAACATTTCCTATATATGATTTGGTATTTTGCCTCTGAATGTCTTGAAATATGGTGTTTTTATGCTTCATTCGGTCTTCATTGTTTGTTTGATAGAGCTTTGTTGTCCAGATGTAATGAGTTTTGTATTCCTTTCTTTTCTTTTCTTTCCCTTTTTATTTAAAAATATATTTATTATGATTAGTTGTGATGCTAACTACCAGATGGAGTGGTCTCAACTGCAACTACAGGGTCATCTGGTGACTCCTAGGGCTGGACATGCTGGCGCAACAATAGGTGAGAATTGGTATATTGTAGGTGGCAGAGATAATAAGAGTGGTAGGTTCAAGCCACATCTCAAACATTCGCTTGTTGATTACTAATAGTGCATTTATTTTATTTACATATATTTTTTCAAGTATTCTGAATTCAATATTTTCAAGTTATTTATAATCTTCCTTGTTTTTAGTTAGTGACTAATGTTCTTCCTCTTAGTTTCATATCAAAATAGATTCCCGAGACTCAAAATGTTGATGCTTAACAAGTATGTTTGAGACACTGGTTTTAAATATGTCTAAGCTTGTTTGGTATGTGGTAACAACTGTGGAAGGAAGGGTACCAATTGCTAGTGAGGTTATGTCTACTTAAATTCTGTGAAATTCTCATATTGAGTCTTTTTTCAGCTAGGTGTAACATCAATTCCTAAATCATTAAAGATAAAGATATTTTCAAGGTTACTGCACATCATGAAATTCCAACAAATATGTATTATAATCAATATCTGAGTCATATGTGAGAATTTTAAAATTTGACCTTTCTTTGAAAGCTATAAAGGAGTTTTAATGTCATTTATATGAACATCATAACTGCTTCATGTGTGACCAGAAAGTTTGTAGACACTTGTTATAAAATCTGTGTCTGTTGGTAACTTGCACATGTTATTTTTATTACTCATGTTCCACATGTATTTACCAACAAAACCTTGATTTGGTATTTGTTTTATCCTAAGAGATACATATCCCTACAATTCCTGTTTCTATCTCTGTCTAAATTGTAACAAATTACTTTACATACATATCCCTACAATGCATGTTTTTATCTCTATCTAAATTGTAATAGATTACTTTCCTTCTCTTTGTAGCAAACATACTTTTATCTTGTAGATTTCCATAGGTTTCATACTACATGTATTTCATTTGATTCTATTAATATATTAAGCATAATTATCCCTTATTCACCATGCCTATATTTGTTATTTTTTTCCCAAAGAAAACTTCATAGTGAAATTCAAGGGATTCTTCCCCACATTTGAGGATGACATCCCCAGTAAACTTATTGGTATACAAACTAACCAAGTGCCTAGCAACCTTGCTGATAGGTGGTTGAAAGAATCCCTTGGGCTATATATATGTGTGTGTGTGAAAGAAAATGCATCTTATATTCCAATAATACACGCAAAAGGAATACATGATACAATGTTGACTAATACTCTAAGTAGCAAGCGTCCTCTCATCTTCAAATTGTTTGGAGTGACAAAGAGAGTTTTCAAATTGAGAACTATCTAATTTTTCTCGCACATAGAGATCTTAATGTTGATTTTTGTAGCTCGGGCAGGTACTTCTGCACATGCCTTGTGCCTAGGTGTGCAGAAGTTGCCCACAAACTCCTTAGAACACTTACTCAAGTGTGAAAAAGTTGCTAATGTAGCTTAGCCTAAGTCTAATTTAGAAAAAAACACATTAATATGTTGGCTTATTGAGATAAAAGAAACTTATGAAAGTAAAGTAATTTACTTTAGTGATTTTTTTTTAATCTTAGTCGTTGATCTCAAGGGGAGAGATATCTAATTTCGACCATTAATCATTTTGAGATTAGGGTTAGGGGTAGATATTTAGCTCAATGTAAAGTTATAAAAGAAATACTAGGGAGAGGAAAAGATACACCATATAACGACACTAGCCTCATGAAGCATAAGGTGGCAATTCACTAAGAAGGAAGCAAAACGGGCTAGATTAGTCGACACCACTCAACCATTGAGAAATTGCGAGGGAAAAGGCACACAAATGAACGATAGAAGGGTAGGTTTCAGTATAGTTAGTTTGTGGATGGAGGACTGCTATCAAAGCCAACTAGACCCGTGTCAGTGCATGTATAGTAGCCATCATGCTTGTGGTCGAGTAGCCTAGTTGAAGCCGCAGTGATGGGCTGTCAGGCACAATCTGACCGAGAATTGGAGCAACTGTAGTTGACAAGCGGGGAAGTGCATAGATCGTAG
Organism: Pinus albicaulis; assembly: GCA_034641835.2. NCBI lineage: Eukaryota > Viridiplantae > Streptophyta > Pinopsida > Pinales > Pinaceae > Pinus > Pinus albicaulis. The sequence continues at coordinate 728,808,354 of CM076573.1, read as the reverse complement.
TCATAAGTAAGAAGGTGGGTTGTCGGGTCGTGCGCAAGAGCCTGCATCAAACTTCTTGTGCCTACATCCAAAATAGGCTTGCCTTCAAAATGGTGTACGTTCTCAAATATAGTTGTTTAATAAGCATACATCCTCACGTATCACATTTGGGAAAAGAGTTGTAGGGAATCTCCACAATTCCCTCGCTGCCCATGTCTTTCCTTGTACCAAATCACTGACATTCGTGCACAACCTTTACTAAATAGCATATATTTTCTCTCTTCAACATCTCATAATTATAATGAATAATTGCCTCAAGATGTTGTTTATCAACAAAATTTGCCTCATGAGAAGGTGTCTCATTTCGAGGAGAAATTTGCTCATTAACAAACCATTTTGAGAGAATTTATAAAGAGGATGCTAGAATAAATTTAAGAGAGATAGTTAAATATGACTTCATATTTCCCTAGTTTTGTAGGTTAGGTGGGTAATGAAGCACTGATGGATCAAACCTTGCCGCTAATAGGAAAAGACAACTACATGAATAAGGGGTGGTCGATGCAGTCCAGTTGGTAGAAAGTGATCTACCAACATTGTGTTGAAAATGCAGCAATATGATGGAGCTTAGTGAAATGAAGTCGCCTTCACTAAGTGGGCCCGCAGGCGAATTTTGGCGCAAAGTCTATTTTTAGACTATGTCTATTTTTAGACATATGGAGCATGGTCCGGGGATTCCATTATGAGATTCTTGGAGCATTGGTCATGTTGGTAAAAATAGATGGGACTCTATTTTTGTGACCTATAGGTCGAAGAGGTCGAAGTCTATTTTTAGACTGCCTATCCTAAAAATAGGGAAGTCAAATGTCTTGGTACCCTTAATAATATTTGGACTCTAAACAACAGAAGTTCTATCTTAGAGCCGCCAGTTCGAAGATGCAGTGGCTCGTATCTGACAGGAAAATTAAAATAATTACGCTATTCTAGGGTTTGATGGCATCATGTAGTTGACTTCAGTTAGGACTTCAGTGGCAGAAGTTTGGTGGAATTAATGAGACAGCTAGTGGAGTTGTGTTCAGTTTAACTTAGTTGAACTGGTTGAGATTATTTTAACTAGCTAATCAACTAGTAATGAGTGGAGTGAATTAAATATTATTTAATTCATTAATTAGTAACTCATTATTCAACTCAAGAACACATCAGTTCACTACAGTGCATGATCAGTTCAGTGGAGACCAGTGAAAGAGGTAGATGAAAGGTGGAGTTAGCTATCAGTGGCGACATCAGTTGTGCATGAGATTTGCACCACACTTGGAGGAATTGCCCATGATGATTGCGCAGTCAAGCCAAGGAGATTCGAACCTTGGATCTCTATGAAGCATTGAAGACTTAGATTGCAGCAGTAAACCAAGGCAGTGTAATGAGTTTTAGACGATCTTTGTTCAGTAGCTAGTTTGTGTGTAACTTCATGAGATAGTACTGAGTACTTGTGAGGAGTATTGTACTGATTTTGTTACATGATTTCTCCATTATAATATACACAATAGCTGCGGGGTTTTCAGCTATAAACTTTCCCCATACATACTGTGTTAATGTGTATGATGATTTGATGTGTTATCGCTTGATTTTATTTCTGCATGTTTGATGATCTGAGTGGAAGAGATTATGTGTTGTGTATGAAGTTCAAATAGTATGTGACCAGGATAGTCTCGGTGGATAATTAATCATTATTTAGAAAATTTCTACACATTGCCTCGAAGAAGCACGTAGTTTCGAGTGTAGTTTTCCAGGAGAGGTGGGAAGGTATGGTCGACAGTCGTTGGTGGAAGAATTATGGCCTGTAGGCAAGCCTGCACTGGAAAAAAAAAAACACAAGAAGCATAATGTGGCAACTCACTAAGAAGGAAGCAACATAGGCTAGACTAGTCAACACCACTCAGTCGTTGAGAAATCACGAGGGAAAAGGAAAGAAATTACTGATAGAAGGGAAACTATCAACACAGTTAGTTTGTGGTTGGAGGAGTGATATCAGAGCCAGCTAGACCTGTGTTAGTGCAGGTTTAATAGCCACGACGCATGTGGTAGAGTAGCTTAGTTGAAGCCAAAAATATGGGTCACAAAAATAACCGACCGAGAAACTGGGAGCAAATGCGCTGGACAAGCAAAGAAGCGCATAGATCATAGTCATAGGTAAGAAGGTGGGTTGTCGGGTCGCGTGGAGGAGCCTAAGTCAAACTTCCTATGACTACATCCAAAATATTCTCGACTTCAAAATGGTGTACGTTCTCAAATATAGTTGTTTAGTAAGCATACATCCTCACGTATCACATTTGGGAAAGTAGTTGTAGGGAATCTCCACAATTCCCTCGTTCCCATGTCTTTCCTTGTACCAAATCACTAACATTCATGCATAGCCTTTACTAAATAACATATATTTTCTCTCTTCAATATCTCATAATTATAATGAACAATTACCTCAAGATGTTTTTTATCAAAGAACTTGGCCTCATGAGAAGAAGTCTCATCTCTAGGAGCAATTTTCTCATGAACAAATCATTTTGAGGGAATTTATAAAGAGGATGATACAATAAATTTAAGAGATAGTTAAATATGACTTCGTATTTCCCCAGTTTTGTAGGTGACGTGGGTAATGAGGCACTGAGGATCAAGCCCTATTGCCAATAGGAAAATAAAACTGCACAAAGAAGGGGTGGCCAGTGCAATATGGTTGGTAGAAAAGGATCTACCAACATCACCTTGAAGAAGCACGTAGTTTCGAGTGTAGTTTTCCAGGAGAGGTGGGAAGGTATGGTTGACAGTCGTTAGTGGAAGAACTATGGCCTGCAGGAAAGCCTGCACTCAAAAAAAACAAAACCACAAGAAGCATAAGGTGGCAACTCACTAAGAAGGAAGAAACATGTGCCAGACTAGTCAACACCACTCAACTGTTGAAAAATCACGAGGGAAAAGTCATAGAATTGACTGATAGAAGGGAAACTACCAGCATAGTTTGTTTGTGGATGGAGGAGTTATATTAGAGCCAACAAGACCTATGTCAGTGCAATTTTAGTAGCCACCATGCATGTGGTCGAGTAGCCTATTTGAAGCCACAGTGACGGGTCGTCAGTCACAATCCGATCGAGAATTGGAACAATTTCAGTTGACAAGTGGGGAAGCGCATAGATCGTAGTCATAGGTAAGCAGGTGGGATGTCGAGTCTGTTGCAAAAGCCTGTGTCAAACTTCCTGCGCCTACATCCAAAATAGTCTTTCCTTCAAAATGGTGCACGTTCTCAAATATAGTTGTTTAATAATAATACATATTCACATATCGCATTTGGGAAAAAAAATGTAGGAAATCTCCACAATGCCCTCGCTACCCATGTATTTCCTTGTACCAAATCACTAACATTCGTGCATAACCTATACTAAATAGAATATATTTTCTCTCTTCAACATCTCATAATTATAATGAACAATTACCTCACGATGTTGTTTATCAACAAACTTTGCCTCATGATAATATGTCTCATCTCGAGGAGCAATTTTCTCATCAACAGACCATTTTGAGGGAATTTATAAATAGGATGATAGAATAAATTTAAGAGAGATAGTTAAAGATGACTTCATATTTCCCCAGTTTTGTAGGTGAAATGGGTAATGAGGCATCGATGGATCAAATATCAAAGGAAGATTTACAAGCGATTTTGCACTCTTTCCAAAAGGATAAGAACCCTTAGCCACCTAGCAGGAAAATAAATTCTTCTAGGGGTTCTATGACTTCCTTCAAATAGGCCAACTAAGAATTGCTGACAAATTAAAATACATAGGCAATATTTTGGAGCTTTCAGTTCAACATTTCAGGCTTTAATCCCAAAAATTAGACAAGAATGAGATGATTTCAGACCCATATCACTATGTAATTGCATCTACAAAATCATTGCAAAAATTAGTGCATGTAGGGTCAAAATCCACTAAGCTGATTCTTTGTCATTAGAACAAATTTTCATCCTTCCTGGGAAACAAATCCCTTATGGAATAGGAGTAGCCCAAGAAGGAATTTATAACATCAAACCAAAAAATTACAAGAAATGTTAGTGATTTTGTCTTTCCAAGGCATATGATAGAGAAAACTGGCTTTATTTAGGGCTACTCATCCATATAGGGTTCAATGTGCAATTGGTTAACTAGATAATGAATTGTCTTTCCTCAATATCTTTGCAATTCTAATTAATGGCTCAACTTATTCTTCTATCATGCCTACAAGAGACCATGGGTAGGTATGACTAACGGTTCCTTTACCATAGTAGGTGGTCTCAACAAAGTTATACCGCAGCAAAAATAAGTACATGTTTTACCAGCTTGGGAGCAAGGCAAATGCAATTATGCTGAAGGACCCCACCCTTGAAGAACTGAAATTTCTACCTTAAAAACTACCAACAACTGAGGAGCTACAAGAATCAACACCATCTTTGATTTGAACCTAAATAGTCTTATTATCTTCGAGTATTTCCCTAATCACAATGACTAGTAGATTCTCCTCATGGATTATTTCTCTCATTCTATTTATTAGTAAAATCCACAAAATGTATCCCTACATTTGAATCTTGGGAAAAAAACATATAATTGTTATCATTTAAATTATCCATATCTCTTGGAGCCCAAAAATCCATTTGCTTTGGATAAGCTTTATTTATAACCTCAAAAGCAACCCTATTATAAGTTGAAGGACCATTATGTCCTCTTGAGTCTTGACAAAGTATGATGGAATGAAATTGGTGAAAACCAGATCTAGGTTTACCATGTCAGAACCTAGGTTCATTGAGATGACAACCTTGGTTTGAAGACATCCACCATACAAACTATGACCACCCATACTTATTGGTTCCATCTCTCTTTCATCATCAATACTAACATACTGAGGACCTATAACCCGTGGAGGCCCATGGTCGTCATTGCAATGTAATTTATTAGAATACATGCCATGTCCACAAGTTTTTATATTTAATATCTGCATCCAATGTGGCCATTTCTTATTATGAGATTTACCACATCCGAAAATGGCATTGTTCACATAATTTTGAAGAAGTCTACAAATTAGGTCAACATAAATTTTTTCACATTTACAACTTCCCTCACATCTGTTGGTTCCTGAAGCTTGAGCACTTTCATAACAAAAATAAGAAAAGTCAAACAACAAAAATGGTCCACTCTCTTTTCATTTTCTAATATTATAATGAAGTTTTATTAGAGGCACTGTTTGTTTTTTTGTTTTGGTTAGAAAACAATTTGCTATTGGTTTTATGTGCCTTTCAATTTATCATATGTAACATGTTAAGAAATGGGAAAGAATAATGTGTGACATTTATCTTGAAGAAATTGATGCCGAATAAAAGGATACATAGTTTAACCAAGGTACAATTCGATTTGCTAAAGACGAAGGAACATCTTTAAAAGCTGCCTAAGAATACACCATATACAAAGTTTGAACATAAGTAATATATGCATTTTTATTTTGCAGATATGTTATTTTTTCTACCCAAGCTATCACAACAAGAAAAATATTGATATTGTAGAAATTGTTTGAGGACCTCATTGAGGAAGATTTTTTTGATGTCCTACCTGATTGATACCTTCTCATATGTCAAGAAGGATTTAAATATGAATTAATATGTTCATGAAACAAATTAGATTCAAATTTTATAGATATAAAAGATAAACACAAATGTCAATGTCTTCGTTTGATTGTTACTTGACTTTGTTGTGAGTATGTTACAAGAACTGTGATTGGAAAAAGGATGGGGAGACAATGCATAACACGTCTTGAATATGATTCATTTGCTGTTAGAGATCCTTTAGGAACCTGCGCCATCGACTTTGGAAATGTTTCTAGTAGGAATTCCTATGGTTTTTAATGTTGTAATTATTTCACCTCAGGGTTATTTTGGGCAAGCAAATGTTTTAGGAATGCCATACACAACATTGGTGGATAGGTAAACAATTTTTTTATAATTGCAATTTCCATTCCATGATATCCTCTCTTTATTGTTTAATTGTATTTTGGACGTTTCTTTTGATTTTGTTTTGTCGTTTAACTATGAAATTGAGAATACTTGGTATCATGTCTATTTAAACAACAACCAAAGCTTGAAGATGAAATTAGTATTACATGATATTTATTGGAATCCTTATAGCTATTTTGTGTTAAAATATTTTCATGAATATCGGAAAAGTTTACTTTCATGTTGTTATTTGAGCACATGTTGTTTATATAAAATACCAAGTTCATGAAATGTTTTTGTGAATAAAACGACGAGGATTAAACATCACACCTCATATTATTTGTTTTCACAAGTTATCTACAGCTTGAGATTTTTAGCATATAAATTATTTGACATGATTGTTCCTAAGCTTTCCCTGAAGGTTGAATACTAAGTTCTAAGGTGTTATTTTCTATATATGGTGACATTTTATTTGCTTTGTTTATAGAGGTCATCTGGCCACATTATAGTGGCCACTATCGCCCAACTGAAGAAAATTTGTTCGAGTTTCTTACTTGTATGGGGAAAAATGGCTTTGACATTGCCGATGTTGAGGTATATGTCGTATAAACTATTTATATTCAAATTTACTTTATATTCTAGTGTTCATTTTCGTTCATGTCTTACACTCTGCATTGTATCTTTTGTTTTCAGAAAATGAACTCAGTATTGATGGTAAGAAGCATAAATTGAAGGAAGAGGAGAGCAATAACATTGGAGTGACAATGAAAACAAAAAAGAGATAAGAGAACTGGTCTGGTGATACCCTTAGAGCCAATATCCTGCATAAGACACACATATAGATACTAATGGTCAAGTCTTCAGAGTTGGTGAATTCACCTGCAATGCGTTGGCAACACAATGATAATGTTTTGAAGTGATGAAACATCATTTCATGTGTAAATTGTAGTCCACCCAATATTAAGTTAGAAACTCATTGTAATACTTTAACATTTCATATAATATAATTTATGTTGTTGAAATTATTTATAATTTCACTTATTTTTTAGTATTGTAATTAACATATGCAACTTCATGTTTTCATATTAGATGAGCGTGTACATTGTATGACATTTTTTAAACCATACAAATTAATTTATGTTGATTAATAATGAACACATAAAATCAATTTAAAACTTCTAAATTAGTAGTTTATAGTGATTAATGATGAACACAAATAAAATAAATATACGACTAAATTAATCATTTATAATGATTACTAGTGAAAGTAAATGAAATGAATATAAACTACTAAATCAGTCGTTTATATAATGAATATGAAACTACCAAAAAAAGATAAATTACTACTGCAAATGATAAATTTGTGATTACAAATAATGACTAAATTTTGCATATATATGACTATTAGTAGCTAATTTACAGTATCTTATAACACGACAAAAAAATTAGTCATATTTCTTTGGTCATTAATTAGTTTCAAACAATGACTAAAATTTGCATATATGTGACTATTAGTAGCTAATTTACAGTATCTTATAACACGACCAACATTTTGGTCATATTTATTTGGTCTTTAATTGGTTTTTTTGGGTGATTATATAGTAATATATTTTGTTGTATATTTGATCATTAATTGTGACAATTAATGACCAAATCAATGATTAAATCGATGACCAAATCAATGATTAAATTAATGACCAAATCAGTGACTAAATTAACGACCAAATATACTACTATAAAACAAAATTGAGATAACCAATTAATGACTAAGCTAAAAACGACTAAAAGTTGGTCGCGTTATAAGATACTGTAAATTAGCTACTATTGGTCACCGACCGAAAAATAGTCGTTTATATGCAAATTTTAGTCATTTTTTTAGTAATTAATTAGCTATTTTGTACTAGTGGATATTTAGCTCTCTAGCCTATTTTTCCAATGCCCCTCCGAACCTTTCCATGTTAACACTGCATGGTATGGGATTCTGGGTCCTCCCAAAAACACCCCCATGACTAAAGCAATGCCATATGAGAATGAGTCACAACCCACTGATGGCTCTCGACCCCAGGGCCTGCATGGTGCTGGAGGCATTAGATTTTACTAGCTATGGTTGGTCTTCATAATACATTATAATAGTTACAAAAGAAAAATTATATGAAGTATGTTATTCATGCTTGCAATAAAAGTGAATTATTTATTTGTATGCTCATTAAGAGTGGGAACATAAAAATTTTGAATTCAAAATTTTCACTCCACAAAGACCAAGTAAGCTCTCTGAGGATCAAATCAACTTTCGCAAAAGACATGACCTTGCACATGGACGAATGACTATAAATAGAGCCTATTTGATCTCCAAAAAGGACACCATTCCGATATGATCTAAGGCTCGCTAATATGAGAGAAACATTGCACACTTTTGAGGTTGATATTCTATGGTAAAGGGTCGAGTCCTTGAGGTTGATATTCTGTGGTAGAGGGTCGAGTCTCTCAGGCTAGTTTCTGTGGTAGAGGTACGAGTCCCTGAGGATGGTTTTTGTGGTAGATGGTCGAGTACCTAAGGTTTTTTTTTTTGGTAAAGGGCTGAGTCCCTAAGGCTGGTTTTTGTGGTAGAGGGTCGAGTCCTTGAGGATCGTTTATATGGCAGAGGGCCAAGTCCCCGAGGCTCATTTTTATGGTAGAGGGTCGAGTACCCAAGGCTCATCTCTATGGTAGAGGACCGAGTCCCTAAGGATTGGTTTTGTGGAAGCGGGTCGAGTCCCTAATGCTTGTTTCAATGGTAAAGGGCCGAGTCCCTAAAGAATAAATCACAGGAAAGGGGGCCGAGAATATTCTATGAAAAGAGGATGGTCTACATGGTATTGTGCAATTTTTGAAGCAGACTTAGAGGTCATGTTGAAAAGCTTATTTGGACATAAAAAATGGAGGGATGACTTGGTCTTTGGAGGTTGGTTGAATTTTATGTATCTGTTGTTGCATTAATTATCTAAGGAAAAGGTTGGCTGGGTTTTCCCCGTTGTGGGTTTTCGCAGGATAAATCTCTTGCGTTCTTTTGCATCTGCCACTTTATGTTCTTACTTTCTTATATGCTATGTGGTTGATGTATTTCTATATAATTATTGATTGATGTATGTTAATAAGAGTTGAAAAGATAAAAAATAATTACTAGTGTGAAAGACCTTGTAAAATTCAACATGGTATCAGAGTAGGTTGGTGAATTCTTAGAAGCCTCAATGACCAATCTTAGAACCAAGATAACAAAATACCCTTTTCCATGCTTCAATTTCTTAGAAAATTTCAGAAGCCTCAGTCTCATCTCTGTGAATTTATTTAAGAGATAAACGTTTTTCATAGAAACAACTGGTACAATTGTTATCTAATTCAGGTTTAAGGTTAATAGAAAGTATGATATTGAGAAGGTTACATAAGGTCCTAGTTTAGGAGATATGAAACTGTATGACTGATTCCCTAATAAGAGGCTCAGTCCAGACCTATCTCAGATGTCAATTTCTCTAAAATGGATGATACCCTAGTTTATTTTTTGGCTGGAAAGGATAGGTAATTTAGTTTGTATTGAGGCTATAGGTCTTGATTAAGCCTTAAAATATGATATCTGTTAAACACACACATGGTGTATGAGGAAATATAAACACACACATAGAAAGATAAGCATGAGATACTCATATTATTCACCATAGATGTACATTTATAATACAATGGTGTGACCCTTAGCTTGGATTCATCTTCCAAGGTCACTTGGACTCCTTTGTGACTCTTCACCTTCCACACCTACCCATAGAGGATTAGGTGCTCAACATTCCCCCCCTTAATCCGAAGGGGTATGTGTGAGTCCAAGAAGAGATTTGTAATACAAATCTGCAAAGTATGCATGGCAGCACTTAAGCTAAATCAACTCTCTGAAATGTTGTCATAAAGAGGTGGTTTAAGGATGACCACCAACATTGGAACACAACGCTTATTGCAGTTCCCGGAACTCTTCCAAAACAGGAAAGAAGCTAAGGGCTTTTGCTAGAGGAAGTGTTCCTCATATTTTAAGAGGGAGACCTTCAACCTAAAAGAAGGGAAGTCTACAACCTGTGATGGTTTAAGGATAACCACCAACACTGGAATGCTTGATGCAATTCTTGGAACTCAACCAAAGCTGGCAAGAAGTTGAAGCCTCTGCTAGAGGAAGTGTTCTGAAAGAGGAAGAATATAAACCTCACATAGATGGTTTAAGGTTGTCCATCAACCAAAGGAATTCTCATGGGAATTCGTGTCTCTGGCTACAACTCTGAATCTGGAATGACGAATTGTGGTTCAGGCTCGCTTGAACTGCTATGTCTCTAGCTACAACTTTGAATCTGGAATGAGAGATTGTGGCTCAGGCTCACTTGATGTAGCATCGAAGCTTGTAGATGACCACCATTTCCCCCCCTGTCATGTACAAGGTGAGATGATGGCGAAAACTCAACTGCAAGATTGTTCAATATTCTAGAACAAGTTCTGACATGTGACTTAAACATCTTCTTGGATGTTGATGCCCATTGCCAAGAAGCGATCCATCCAAGATGAATCTTTGTTCTTGCAGGAGGCTTGTTTCTGAAGCATCTATGTGAAGAATGGGTGTGCCGACCACAGTGCTTGCATGGGTGAATATCAAAACAGTGATCTTTCATATGGTCAACTCGATCACAATGTTGGAATTTTACAATCTATTGTTGTTGTTGCTGTGGAAGAGGAGCAGGATCTGGAAGAGCTGTAGGTGAACTGTCATAAAGAAATCTGGCACTCTGAAATTTTATGGGCTTGGAGTAGTCCATAATATGAAAGGAAAATTCCTTGTCATAGTTAAGACTAGTTCTGTGCTTGTTATGTAAAAAATCTTCCCAAGGTCTGATGATGGGCTTGGGAAGTGCAGACTGAGCTGCTGCATCTACATGTAAATATGCTCTTGTACAAGGAACTGAATGTGAATTGACTACAACTTTATATTCTTGCTGCTGATGGGAGTCCTTCTCAATGTTCTAAACAGAAACAGGTTCAGAATGATGACTCCACTGCTGTAATTCTTCTTGTTGGAATTGAGACTCCAACTGCAAAAACTCAATCTTGTCTTGTGCATCTTGCAAGCAAATTTGAATATTAAAAAGAGCGTTCTTGCTCATTTTTACCATATCATGAACAATGGAATGAATGAGGTTATTCAAAAACTCTAATGCATCATTTATTTTAGCCATTTTTCTCAACAATTCAGGCTCAAGAAATAAAGGGTGTCGACTTCAACCGATAATGCACCCGTTTACAATGTAGACAAATTGCGAATATTCTTCAGCTTGGTTTCAATCAGTCCTCTTCCAAATGTCTGCTACAATTTTAGCAAATTTTTTATTTTTTATTTTTTATTTTTATTTTTATTTTTTTGAATTTTGAATTTTTTTGTTTTTTTTAAGCAGTAACAAAAACTACATATACAGGCGAGGATGGAACACTTAAAAAAAATGTAGTGAAGTATAGAACATAAAAAATCTACTCAGAATTGTGTAATTGGCTCAGATTTACAACAAGTACAGTGAATCCGTGAAATCTGTGTCCGCAGATGCGCTGGAAATGAGCTCAGAGCCATGTCAAGAGACTTCGAGCTCTCATCTCTGCCACATACGAAGAAATATGTACGCAACGAACTTGACAAGAGGAGTCAAGCCTATAGCTACCAAGCTCGAATTCAATGAGTTGGACAAAAAAATCCGGATCCAAGAAATTCAGTACCAATGAATTGATGAATTGTTACAAACAGGCGAATGTAAACACTGACAGTTAATGTATCACCCCACCATCAACTAGTCTATAGAATGCACAATTTTTCTCTTAAGCCAATTATTCTCAACAATTCAGGCTCAAGAAATAGAGGTTCAACACAGATAAAGCGCAGGTGCTATTGGAATCACTTACACATGTTGGGATAAGGCTTCCGCTGTACTCGAATCAATTAAACACAACGCCGTAGCACGATTCACTAAAATCTGTTGCGATTGACTTTTGAGTGCCTGGGAATCAGACTCACCAAATAGAAACAACGATTGAAACAATCGACATATTCACACATATCTCTTCCATTGCAGTAGGCATTGCTACCAGCTATGAGAAATATACAAAATTCAAGACAAAATTCGTTCATGATAACAATAAACTGATAAAATTTAAGATGATGATCCCATCTCTGTGAATTAAGGAGTGAACATATGATCACCGTGTGGCAGTTATGCAATTCTTAGAATGACGAAGGAAGATGATTTGAGTTCCATCCTCAGCCTTTGGAAACCACAGACATTTCTGCATTGAGGTTCACCCTGAGAGGAGGGGAGATGAGGGGAGCGCCACGAGGAATGCCTTTGCACGGACTGGAAAGGAGTGAATTTACCACTGTGGCTTTACAACTTCTGCAAGATATTCTTGAGTGGTAGGATTCACACTTTGGGTGTGATAGGTCTCGAGTACGCTTCTCGGAATGCCAGAAACTATGGCTCTACACTCTTCTGCTGCGAGGGGAGGCAACATGCCAATCCACCGCAAACTATGTCTCTACACGCTTCTGCTGCGAGGGGAGGCAACATTCTAATCCATCACTAACATTTAAGCCACGGTTTATGAGGAGAAGCCATTATAACAAACACAGAGTGCATATGGAGGGCCGAGCGCCGAGGCTGCGTAGGTAGAGACTCCTCGAGCAATGAGTATGCCGAGGATTCCCTATTCAGAGTTGTGGGAGTTACAAGGCAGACTTCCTTTTTTTTCTTTGGCACACCACAATGGAAAATGCAAGAAAAAGGAGGCATATACTCAACAAGGAAAAAGAATAGGTTCGCTGTAAAATAGCAGATCTGACAAATTCAGAGAGCCAGATCTGAATTTGGAAATGGCAGACCTTAGAGATGTCAGGGCCACTTGAATTGACTGTCACGCACAAGAATGGTGTGTCATAGATGGAAGGATAATGGCTCAAATTAGAGAACTTCAGGAATATTCCTACAGCTCTGATACCATGTTAAACACACACATGGTGTATGAGGAAATATAAACACACACATAGAAAGATAAGCATGAGATACTCATATTATTCACTATAGATGTACATTTATAATACAATGGTGTGACCCTTGGATTCATCTTCCAAGGTCACTTGGAATCCTTTGTGACTCTTCGCCTTCCACACCTACCCATAGAGGATTAGGTGTTCAACAATATCCAAATCCCATTCATCAAACCTTCTAGATAAAAATTTCTAGGGTTATATTTGAGGCCGAAATCCATCTGTCTGAGCCTCAATATTATGTCAAAAAGGTCGAGTAATTTTTCTAATGAAATTTTGTTGAGATTAATGTTTTAAGAGTCAGAAAGTACCCTTTGTGAAGATGGATAAGACTGTTTTATACTTTATTGTCACTTGAAATCAAAGTTGCGTTGTTTCTCAATACTCCAATTGCTTTTGAAAAGGACAAAATCAAGACCGTTGTCCAAGATGCCTACTGAAAATAGTTAACATCTGGAAGATTCAAACTCTTCAAATGAGGAAGAAACCTTTTTCATTTTGGTATATATATATAACTATTTTTAGTAGGCATCTTGGACATACCGTTGTCCAAGATGCCTACTGAAATAGTTAACCTATGGAAGATTCAAACTCTTCAAATGAGGAACACACCTTTTTTTTATATATATGCCAAAATAAAAAATATTTCTTCCTCATCTGAAGATTTTGAGTCTTCCAGAGGTTAAATATTTTCAGTAGGCATCTTGGACAATGGTATGTCCAAGAAACCTACTAAAAATAGTTAGCCCCTGGAAGATTCAACAACCTTGAACTACTAACAATCTCTTCAACAATCTTGAACTGCGAACAATCTCTTCAACAATATTGAATTGCTAACCTAGTAATGTGAAGGAAGCCGGCCTAATATCTCCTTGAGTAAGGTTAAAGTATCATCTCATACACTCCGCAATAAGAAGCGAAACATACCATGACTAAAATACAAGAGATCAACATAAGACTAAAGGTTGCCACTCAACTTATGAGGTATGATCGTTTCATATTTTATATATCAAGGAGCTCTAAGTATGGGGTCTTGAAGTCTAGTTTAGGGTTCTCTTAAAATGAAGCTAAGTATATCGTAAAGGTACGTGCTCTTTAAAATACTGAGTAAATGTTTTTTTTTACAAAGTTTGGAATATTAGTGTCATTTAAGAAAAATACCAGTACTGAAATAATATGAAGTGTGAATTATTAGTTTTAGACTTTCTTGAAGATATTTCATTATAAAAAGGGAATTAAAAGCTTCCATGGAACTTGTATTGTGAAGTCCTTAGAAATATGCATTGGATGTATTGGTGACAAGGCATTAATGACTAAGTTTGTAAAAGAGGCCTAGCCCCTTTCTAGCCTCTCTTGATTTTCAAGAGGACAAATACATAATCAAAGTTCCTGAATAAGTTGATATGTGCTACTTGCATTATTTTTTGGATCTATTTTCTTTTGTAATTCAATGAAGAACCTTATATTACTATGTAACCATTAGATACATCATAAACAATTGATCTGCCATATTGGAAACCAAACCAGCTGCAGTAAAATATAGTTATATTGACCAAAAAATTAACCAGACACACCATAAGGTTTTTTTTGTCTATGGTAGCTCTTGTATATATCTACAAAATTTTCTTTACTACTCCTGCTACTTATCCATTTACATCTTGAAGTCATTATGCTTGTGAATCTATATTCCTGTTCTACACCTACAAGCCTACCTATCAACAAATTACTATGAACAAGCTTAGGCAACCTAACGACACAATAAAACAAAAAATGAAACAAAATCATGATCATTTAACCAAGGGAATTGGTGTTGCTTCTACCACACCTGATCCAGACATAGGTTAAAATTTTCCTGCTGGAGTTGCTGTTGCAAATGCCTCTTCTCCCTACATCATCGGTTGCTTGCCTCTTTCTCCAATTTCCTCTCTGACTTGATATCTCGTAAGACTGGCCTGATCTCACTGTTCCTGTCCTAGCGTGATATCCAACTTGTGGATATATTTCAGGTAGATGGAGAACATTATGGTCATGTCTCCAATTATGTCATCATTCAAACATTCTATATTCACCACCCTATTCAGTGATTCCTCTACAACCCTTATCCTTTTCTCAATTGCCTTCAGTTGAAGTTGGTGTTCCATCTGTAACATGGTTCTCTCCTCCACTGCCTCCACTTGCACCTTCCCCACTAAGGTTTTGATATGCCATGCCTTCTCCAGTGTTCTCTAATAAACCATCTTCCTCGTTCAATATTTCCCTGTCTCTATAATACATTCGAATTATTCTTCAATTTTGTTATCCAAGATGCTCTTCGCAGACACCTCACTTCATTTTCCCAAATCTCAGCAATTTCTTTGCCTTTCTTTGGGATAGTCGCATGATATTTTAGTTCATCCATCCTCATCGTATCCTCCATTCTGGAAGTCTTACTAGCTGTAGAGATCTAAGCATCCACTTGCGGCCTCCGCCGGCCTTCCACCATTGTTTGGTCACTTGGCCATAACTTTCGTGAAAGCAATGATTCTGAGGAAAACAAGATCTTTATCACTACAACTCAACCTTCTATTCTTCAATATTATCACTATGTAACCTATGCTCCTTCCAACCTTCACATATAACGAAAAAATCCAGAACATGTCATGCCACCCCGTCCTTTGAGCACCTTCCCCACCTATTTTTGGCAAATTTCGCTTATCGATGGTGTTACAGTACATTCATGTGAGGATGAAGGCATATTCCTCCTCATTCGCCTCTACATACAGTTTTGTAGGCTCATCTCCCCACTAGGCTTCGTCCTGATCCACTCCTTAAACCATCCTTTCCAATTAAAGTGACCTCCCTATGAACGATTGATTGAACCAAAGTTCCTCTCCTCCCCTTCACTTGCCATCATTTCCTTCATACCATCAGGACACATACATCCTCGCTCTTCCCTAAAAACCGCTACTTGTCGAACCACTATACTTATTAAACATTCATTTCACTAGGTGGGTCTCTGCCTTGACCGTTGCCCACCCTATGTCTGTCGACACTTCTCCCTTTTTAAGTGGAGTTATCTCTCTCTTCCTATGATCGACAATAATCCTTTAGTTGTCCGTCCAACATGTACTGCCAGCCAACTCAGTAATCACCCTGGCACTTTAAACACCTTCTTTTTTCACTCTATGTGCTAGCACATTAGTCGAGTGTTGTATCAAGGAAAAATACACCATTTTCAACTCCTCCAGGTGGCCCTTAATCCATTGGATTATCTGGGATATGCGCCAATTATTTGTGACTTTGTTCATGTGAGAGCCACATTGCAACTGACATGCCACTTGAATGGCTAATGCTGAGTCCCCTTCCATTATGACATTCACCATTCTCTCTTGTCACAATGTTTCCAACCCCTTCTCCAAGGCTTGAAAATCTTCTACATTATTTGTGGCTTGTCACATATGGATGAATTGTAGCCTTTGGATTTTATCTGTCCAGTCTCGGATGATTCCTCCAACTCCAACCTTACTAAGATTTCCCTTGGATGCTCTGTCGAAGTTCAATTTCCAGGTCCCTCCGGGAGAGCTCGCCACACTATAGAGCCATGCTTTACATGGCTATATTTGATTTTGTGGGTTGAACCACTTAGGTAATTCGGGTAAAAAAACTTAAATATTCTCGCTTCCTGAGGGGAGGGTTGTTCCTATGCAATTTGTTTTTTCCTGTTACTGATGGTTTCCTTAAGTTGGTGACGAATTTCTTCCACCAGATTTGCAATAGGGAGATTTTTATACTGGAATATTTGGTGGTTGCATTCTTTACAGACTGACCAAAGGATAAATCCTGGAATTACGTTCCAGGTAATATTCACCACTTCATTCTTAGGATACTGCAACCTCCATTTTATTATTTTTTCTTATATATTTTCCTTGTTTTGTACTTTTGTTTATAGATAATGGTAAACCATTTCCATAGAGATTCCATGTAGCTACATGTATTTAAGAGTTGATTCATACTTTCTTATTCCTTCTCACATAGGAAACACCATGATGGACTAATCATCCCTCGCTTTAATAAATTCTTCCAGGTCAACTGCTTCCTGTGTAGAATTAGCCACAATAATATTTTAATTTTTGGACAGTGAGAGGCCACCCAAACTTTGCTCCATAATGGGTAATTGAATTCGATATGTTCAATTCTGAGGAAAGTCTTGGCTTCCTTTAGGTTGAACTCTCCCCCTTCTCGTTTTTCCCTATCGGAGTTGGTCTCAGTCATCATTCACCAAGATTTTTCTTTTGCTGAGTTCCTATGTGATATCATGGATGAATGAATCACTAAGATTTTCACGGTGAAGGAATTTAAGGTTCTGCCTTCTCCATTTTTTATTTTCCAATCCTCGAGCCTAGAATTTGTGACTTATTTATGACCCTGTCTCTCCGTGGCAACTTGTAGAGTATGCCATTCTATCCTGTTTAATTTCAGTTTTTGTTGCCAGGCATATTCCTATAATAAAGTGTCCTTTCTGTTTCTTATTTTCCAAAATCTATGCTGTTAAATGATTTCATTGTTATTCCATGCAAGGTTCCATTTAAACAACCCACATATTGATCCCGTGACCCTTACTAGGTATTTTATTTGACAAATAGGGGCACATTTTTCTTTCCATAGTTTCGCCCATGGATTCTCCCTTCATTTTAGCCATCTCCACTACAATTTGGCCCCATTTGCTCTGTTGACTATCTCAGGTTCTTGCAGTCGTATGCCTTCGACGATCTTGGATTTGTAGACCGTGTTCCATGCCACTAGCGCCCACTTTCATTTTTCCTCTGACCCTCTCCACATGAAGTTTGTTTGAACCTACCTCATTTTTTGGAGCACTCCCTTAAGCGTAGGTATAATAGATAACATATCCCCGGGATAACCCGAAGCATTGCCTTTACTAGCACAATCAACCCGAAAAATTCAATGCTCTTACTGTCCATCTTTTGACCTTATCTTCCAGGTTAGATATTACTCTCTCCCAGTTGGATTTCTTCCAAGCTTGCACTATTAGGGGGACCCCTAAATACTTAGAAGGGATGGGTTTCCTTTGGAACCCTAAAATAACTGATAATCTTATTTGGATAGAAATGCAGGTGTTAAAAAAGAAAATCATAGACTTTTACTGGATTAAATCCATAACTGATGCCGCCATGAAGGTATCCTGAATGAATTTGAAATTACGTTCCTACTTTATAGTAGGAATTCCATGAAGCATGTTATCATCCACAAATTGTTGATGAGTGATCGACTGAGCATCTTCATTCAACTTTATTCCTTTTATGTCTCTTCTCTGTTGGCCGCTTCAATCGCCCTCCCCAATCCTTCCATCATTAAGATAAACAAGAAGGGAGACAATGGTTCCCCTTTCCGCATTCCTCTGGATGGAAAGAAAGGTTTTGATGGGGCTCCGTTAATCAAAATTTAAAAACTAGGTGATGAGACCATTGCCATAATCCAACTGATCAAGTGTTCATCAAACCCAAACGCTTCTAGCATCGCTACCATGTATTCTCAACTAATCTTGTCATATGATTTAGATAAATCTAATTGCTTAATCATTCCATCCTTTTTATGGGTCTTCAAAGAATGAGCTACTTCGTGTGCCAAGATTTCATTATCCAAAATTTTTCTCCCCTCCACAAAACCCGATTGTTCCTCAAAAACCAAGTAAGGGAGATTTGTTTTCATTCGATTAACTTCTACTTTGGATATTATTTTGTATAAAACATTACACAGGGCTATCGAATTGAAATTATCAAGGGTATTTCCCAATTCTTCCTTAGGAATAAGGGTTATAAGATCGAATTCAAGGCTTTGAGAATTGTTGACGACTCTTGGGAATCAACCACTACCTCATATATATCATATTTAACAATTTCCCAGCAATATTTAAAGAAATCTGTAGTCAATCCACTCGGCCCAAGGTATTTTCCATTAGCCATTTCATTCACTTCCAATGCCACTTCCTCCATGGAGAACAACTTGTTTAAATTCTTGTTTTTCTCTTCTTTGATCACCTTTGGGATATGTCTCAAAATCCTTTGAATGCCTTTGAATCTATCCACTTGGGGTTCTTTAGATATATTTTGGAATTAATGGACCAATACCTCATCAATGTCTTAATGAGCTTCAAAATCCACCCCCCCTCTCATCCTTACTCTAAGGATTCTGTTGGAGTTTTTATGTTCTATTGTTGATCGGTGAAAGAATTTAGTATTTCTCTCACCCTCCTTGAGCCATAACACTAGATATTTCTGTCTCCATAGAATTTCCTCTTGTTTACATCTATCCTCCCACTTATTTAATAACTCCATCTCATTTTTTTTATGTCCTCTAAGTATCTTTCAGAGATCAACCATTCCATCTTTTGTTCCAATTCCTTTTTTTCCTGAAATATGTTTCCAAATTCTGTTTTATTCCACTGCTTTAAGTTGAACTTGATATGTTTTAACCTTTCCCGTAAGGTGTACATTTTTGAGCCTATGACTTGGATCTGTTCCTCCCACAATCCTTTGATATTCTCCATAAAGGCAAGGTGTTATAACGAGATGGTTTCAAATCTAAAAGGCCTATTTTTGGGGGTACCAACCAACTTTAGTATTAATATCACTAGCCAATGTTAAAATCCCCCAAAGGGAAGGATATTTGTTGCTACATATAACCCTCTCATCAGTAAATATTCCGATATTAAAAATCTGTCAAGTCTAGATGCAACTTTATGTTTCCCTTCCCACTTATTACTCAAAGTGAAGCATCAATTCACAATTTCTATGTCAATGAGGTTGGCCACCTCAATGAATTCCTCGAATGCTTAAACATCTATATCTACTCTTATTCCCCCCCCTTATTCTCTAATAAAGAGGTTATCATATTGAAGTCTCCCCCCAAAACCCACGGGAGTTTCCCTTTCCTGATCTTTATCTTACTCAGATCTTGAAGGAGCTTGATCTTCTCAGTTCTTTGTGGCCCATAAACACTTCTAAACACCATTGTGTTAGGGGTTCCTATTACCTACATTTATACATATAATTATGATATAGTGGCTTCCAATTCTAATAAAATAAAGGATTCGGTGTTCCAGCAGATCATCGACCCACCTGCTGAGCCCTGCGCTACCACCTCCAATGTGTCATACCTTCTTCCCAATCTCCTGTTTAACTACTTTATTTTCTCTGCAGAGCACTTTGACTCTTGAAAGAAGATAATATTAGGTTGTTCCATTTGAATCTTTTTCTTTAACAATCGTTATTTCCTAAGGTTATTAATGCCTCTTATATTCCGTGATAGAACTTTCATGACTTAACTACGGTTTAAGGCAGGTGAGCCTAAAGCTTTCATCTTACCTGAATTCATTAGTATAACTCCCAACTCCTTAAGGGCGATGCTGTTTGGATTCCTCCCTCGTTTTTGATGGCACCAAAACCATTTGATATCCTATTGCTTTCACTCCCAGCTCAAATTTTTTCTAGATGCAGACTTTTTTGCCTTCGTAATATCATCTCTTCTCTCATTAGGTATAGATATTAGATTCTATCCATTTGATCCACATTTATTTCCTCTATCCCTTATTTTCTCTCCAGTTCCATCATATCCTAGAGGTCAATTCCCTCCAACTCTATTATCTTCTGCAATTCCATATCCTCTATTCCTATTTCATTGGGGGTCATTTCTGCATCTGCCTCAAAATATTTTGATAGATCTGGGATATCCCTTGCTGTTCAAAATCTTCGTTTGGCTGTATCATTTCTTCCTCCTTGCCTTGTATTTTTTCCTCACTCTTCTCTCCATCCCCTCCTTGTCCTTTTGTGTTTTCCTCTACTATGAATTTAAATATATTTCTCTAAGATTTTCGCCCCCCCTGGTTTCATTGTTGTTGTCTTCTATTAGGTCTACCCCTTAGAGTGAGCTGAACAAAACCGTTTGCATCCTTTTGGTCTGTCTCTTTTCTCTGTTCCTCTATTTTTATTAAAGTAAATTCCCTTATTAGGTGTCCATGTTCATGGCATATTCTGTATCTAAAGGGGATATGTTCATAGTCCATTGGTTGTAACCAAAATTCATCACCAAAATCTAGTTTGACTACTTCAGGAAAAGCCCGAGAGACAGCCATTTCAACACAAAATTTCACATATGCTGTGTATCTGTCTTGTAAGGTTGCTTCTGAGATTTTAATTAAATGTTGGGTATACGACCAAAGTCCCACATTGACTAGAAGTGGGGAGGATCATGGGTATATAAGGATGGACAAATATCTCCATTGGTATGAGGCCTTTTGGGGTAAAGCCCATAAGCAAAGCCATGAGGGCTTAGGCCCAAAGTGGACAATATCATACCATTGTGGAGATATGTGGTGTCAAGAATCCTTATAAGTGGTATCGGAGCCATGCCCCGAATTTAGCGAAGTGGATGAATCCTCGAATGCCAAACGAAGGTGGTGGGCCCCGGTAATATCACGATGGGATCCGTGGATGAGCTCGGTTAGACAGGCGGTATGCTTCGGATTCTTCATGGACGTGTCCTGGTTCCAACACAGTGAAGAGGAGTTGACCTGGGATAGAGCAAGCTCTCGAGGCAGGTGGTGCTCCATGTAAGGCGTGTGCTTCCAATGCATTGGAGCGAAGAATCCTGGTTTGTAGAGAGTGGACGGATGGATAATCGTTTGAGGGGAGGCTCGATGGTCCTTTGTTCGAGGGGAGGATTGTTGGGTATACGACCAAAGTCCCACATTGACTAGAAGTGGGGAGGATCATGGGTATATAAGGATGGACAAATATCTCAATTGGTATGAGGCCTTTTGGGGTAAAGCCCATAAGCAAAGCCATGAGGGCTTAGGCCCAAAGTGGACAATATCATACCATTGTGGAGATATGTGGTGTCAAGAATCCTTACATTAAATTCCCAAGAGAATAATCTATCAACTTTAAATTTGTAGGGAACCAATAGTCCAAGGGAAGGGAATACAACCTGACCCAAACTGGGATGCATGTAAAGGTTTCCTTCTTCGTGGTGAAATTATCCATCCATGGCCTTATGTATAACCCGACTGATGCAAAAAAATAAGGACCAACATCAAAGATTCAGTCTCTGTCTTCCATATTGGCAAACACCACTGTAAATAATCCTTTAGACCTTAGATGTAGCTCTATTTACCCTCTCGATTTCCAATGATGTTTGATCCATTCACACAATGATTTTTCTATGGGAAAAAGACCCATGAAATTGCATATGAAAACGTATGACCTCATACGTTCCTTGAAGGCTTGGGTCTCGGGATCGATAATTGAATCCGTCGGGATCACCGCTGTTTTTGGATTACATGGCCCTATGGATCCTTTTGACTTTTGATGTTGATCTTGATACATTTACTTTCTTGTTGGGCCCCTATCATAATTTATTCTATGTCCTTTCCCACCTACTTCTGTCGTTCCCTGGACATTATCTGACATAGCTTCTGCATGTGCACCAAAGCCCATGTTGATCCCCTTCCCCTTTTCCATTACCACATTCCTATAGGAGGGAGTCCTGCTCCCTCCCCCTCCAAAAACCATCTACGTTGAACCCGAGCTACTGCTACTCAGAAAAACCTCACTTCTCTCGCTCCCCGTTTCTAATCTTTTTCGTTAATCACTCAAGAAATTACCTTATGTTAGAATGCCTCTATCACATGTTTATTCTCATAAGTATGTGAATATATTGCTTAGACATTGAAATTATGATTATGAGAAAGAAAATTTTATTGGGTCATCATTGGAAAAACTTAATAAGTTAATAACAATGATGGGATGTGTAAGGGACTTGTCAATTCAAGGATTGTAACATTTGGTTTGTATATCCTAACAAGCAACATACTTGGATAAGGAAAAACCTAGGTTTTATGGACAAAACCCTAGAATTGAACGTTTCCAATGAAAGGAAGAAACCCTAGAAGGGTATGACATCATGATGTGAATGAATTTGATTACAAGTGGATGCAAATTCGAGAGGGAGATGGCATGATCTAAAAAAGATAAAGTATTTTATATCACTTTTTTGTGACTACTACTATTTTTATTTTTTATTAGATAGTCTCTTGTCCTTGAACCTTTTGCTTGGTTATTATTATTCTTCCATGATCTCCTTGTATGGGTTGCAGGTACATAATGAAGGCTACCAAATCCTTGGAAGTAATATTGAAGAACAAAGCAAAGTTGTGACTAAGAGATTCTTTGTGTTGAGAGATATTGTAATGGATGGGGTTTGGACTAAGAGGGAGAAAACTGCCTTCGATTTATGTCAAGATAAATCATTACTGGATGTAATAAAGCAAAAAGCTAAGGATAATCTCAATAAGAGGGGAAATACTATGAAGGAACATCTTTTCAGGTACACTTCTATTGAAAATTTATTATATTTGTGATTTCTGATCAGATGGATACAAATATCATCTTCTTTGATGAAAGAATAAGTGTACTACCTCAAGATAATGAAGTACATGAAGAATTCCTACACTTGTAAGAAGAAATAAGGCATTGTACAGGTTCCTTTTAGTTGATGCACTTAGATTTTTCCTACATGTTTTGTTGACGGAAGTAGGAAAATTCTTATGCCAGAGGCAGTTGCATTAAATGGAATATTTTCTATAACGGGAGAACTCAAAGCTCCTCTAGGAAATTGTGCTTAGATTTAGAGGGATTTCACCTCATATGAAGGATATTGACTAGATATATGACAACACCAAGAGAAAATGGAGTAAATAAATATTTCTATGATAGGATTTGCTTAAGCAAGAATATCCATTTAGGGAAATTGATGTATCCAAGATGTCAGATCAAGTAAAGGAAGCTGACTAATTTATGAATGAGCCAAGGCATATAGATCATCATATTTATTGAGGTATCAATATGGTACAACTGATCATGGAACAATCAACTATGATATGAGAGATGTCTCAAACAAAAAGTTCAACTACAAGGCTAGGAATTTTGAAAATACAGGAAGTTTATATATCGCTTGTGATTGATATATGATCTTGTGGATGAGCAAGAAGCAAGACATCTGTTACACTCATACATCAATAATGTTGTAGCTTGAAAGACCAGATATGAAGTAGTATGGGTGAAACTTGCTGGTTCGGTGGATTAGGTGTAGGTGACAATAGGATGAGAGGTCAAGGCACCTTGAGATCAAGTGTCACTACATATGTGGCATGAAGTAGAGGAGAGTGATAAGGATCGAGTACATATCCACCAATAAGAAACCAACTGATGTTCTGATGAAGCTTTTTCCCAGGGAGAAGTTAGCATAATTTAGAGACAAGTTGAGGCTCATGGATATTACCCCTCTTGTTGAGAGGGAGTGATAATATGTTTGAAACATAGATGGAAATTATCCTAGTAGGGAGATTGGGTCTGAAAAGCCCGAAGTGCTCAACAAGTAGGGTTGAGTGAGAACCTCTAGGAGGAGACCTTCATCACACATCAGGAAAGGATGTAGTGAGTTCTGCTAGTATTTGGACCCTGAACACACACCAAGAATGGTGGAGTGAGGTCTTGGACCCTGATCACACAACAAAAATGGTGGAGTGAGGTCCAGGACCCTGATCACACACCAAGAATGGTGGAGTGAGGTACTTAAACATATGAACCTTGATCACACACTAGATAAAGTGGAGTGAGGTCCTATATCGTGGTCACACAACAAGAATGGTGGAGTGAGGTCCTTCATCATACAGACCTTGATAACACACTCGGTAGAGTGAAGTGAGGTCATGGACCTTGATCACACACTAGGAAAGGTGGAGTGAGATCCTTTTAACATATAGACCCTATCACCAACTAGGAGGGGTTGAGTGAGGTCTTGGCCCAGAGTACTCACAAGGAAGGGTGAGTGAGTGCTTTCTAGTTGAGGGTCTCAACATTTTGGCCTTGGAAGAGGCCATGGGATTTGAGGACTGATCACTCTAAAGGAGTGAGTCTTGATATGTTGATGCCATTTCCATGGGTTTGGTACCACCCTGGATATGGCCACTAACAGATGATGGTAGATGATGCCGCTGATGATAAGATGATGTTGATATAGGTCAAGAGTGTTGACTTATATAATGAATGAATTGAACCTTGTCTTAGAGAGATCATGTTTACGTAGAACACTGGGATACTCATTATGAATACCTCCCTAGCTAAGAGGGAGCATTAGATTTTTGTAGCTATGGTTAGTCTTCATAATACATTATAATAGTTACAAAATAAAAATTATATGAAGCATGTTATTCATGCTTGCAAGAAAAAATAATTATTTGTTTATATTCTCATTATGAGTAGGAAAATAAAATTTTTGAATTTAAAAATTCCCTCCATAAATACCAAGTCAACCCTCCAAGGATCCAGTCGGCCTTCCCAAAAGATGTGACCTTTTACATGGATGGAAAACTATAAACATAGCCTATTTAATCAAAGAAATGGACACGATTTGGACCAGATCTGAGGCTTGCTAATTTGAGGCAGAACAATGTACACTTTTTAGGATGATATTCTGTAGTACAGGGCCAAGTCCCTAAGGTTGATATTATGTGGTAGAGGGCCAAGTCCTTGAGGCTGATATTCTATGGTAGAGGGCCAAGTCCTCGAGGTTGATAGTCTGTGGTATATTTCCAAGTCCCTGAGGTTGGTTTCCATGGTAGAGGTCCGAGTCCATGAGGGTGGTTTTCGTGGTAGAGGGCCAAGTCCCTGAGGCTGGTTTTGTGGTAGAGGGCCTAGTCCCTGAGGCTAGTTTCTATGGTTGAGGGCCAAGTATATGAGGCTAGTTTTTGTGGTATAGGGCTGAGTCCCTGAGGCTGTTTTTTTGGTAGAGGGCCGAGTCCCTGAGGTTCATGTTTGTGGTAGAGGGCCAAGTTCCCAAGGCTCACTTTTGTGGTAGAGGGTTGAGTCCCTAACGCTTGCTTTTGTGGTAGATGGATGCGTCTCTAAGGCTTGAATCTATGGCATAGGGCAGAGTCCCTAAGGCTTGTTTCTATGGTAAAGGGTCAAGTCCCTGAAGAATACATCAAAGGAAAGGGGGTCAAGAATTTTCTGTGAAAAGAGGTTGATCTATGTGGTATTGTGCAAGTTATGAAGCAGGCTTAGAGGTCATGTTGCAAAGATTATTTGGACAAAAACAATGGAGGGATAGCTTGATATTTGGAGGTTGGTTGAATTTGATGTATCTCTTGTTGCATTGATTCTCTTAGGAAAAGGTTAGATGGGTTTTTCCCCATTATTGGTTTTCCCAGGATAATTCTCTTGTGTTATTGTGCATCTGTCTCTTTATGTTCTTATTGTCTTATATGCTTTGTGGTTGTTGTCTTTCTGTGTAATTATTGAATGATGTAGGTTAATAAGGGTTGAAAAGATAAAAAATAATTACTAGTGTGAAAGATCTTGTAAAATTCAATAGGAGGATCCCACACAGAATTAACCCCAACCAAACCAACCAATTGTTAGAGATAAACTTCACAAACATTATAGGCCCCCTTAAGTACTGCAACAAACATGACACTGCCCCAACCTTTGCGCCCAACACTGCTAGACCACAACCCATTCACAATGTATAGAAACCAAAGGTGATTAAGGAAGACGCCTTCACAACGACCACCAAGCGAAAAATCAATGAATTCTTCTACACTGACCCAAGAGCAAGGCCACCGCCACTCACTGAAAATTAAAAGAACCAAGCCAGAAAATATCTCCCACAACCTACGTGAAGCGATTGGTGTTCCCTAAAGAAGAAAAAAAAGCTAGGGATCTCCTTCAACCCACACAAGCTACAGTCCCAGGATAAAAACCTTGCACAAGAAACATTAAAACACAACAACCCATGAATTTTCCCAAAGGGCATAAACGACTCACCAAAATTAAAGAATGCAACAATAAATCATAATGGAGGTTTCAAGCTACCGACACCAAGATAAATCTTTAGATTTCTTCTGCACTCAGTCACAACTAGATGACGCATGGCTGAAGTAAAGGTCCGTTCACAGGAAGGAGAACTCACTTGTAACCTTGCACCAAGGTCCTTAATTCTCCGTCTTGACTTTCCTTTCGACCATCCAATGTCACACCGATATATATTCAACACTAGTGAAAAGACTTCATGCTCAGGATGTCGTGCCCAAAGGAGCACCACCTACGAAACCAAAGCTTGCCAACAACCTTCTCCCACTATTCCCATACCAGAGTTCACAAATGCCATTACAAGAGCCATCGACCAAAACATATAGCATACACCCATAGTTTGGATAAATCTAAGCATTAATGCTTGCATGTGAAAGAATTGTTGCGTATTCAATGCATAGGCCACTCGAGTTAAGAGGTGGTAGGACATCCCCCTCCCCCCTCTAACTCTTCAATACCATGTGTCATCACTCCCATCGGGGAATATTATAATGATTTTAATAGAATACGAAATCAAAATATTTCTATATAAAGATATGAAATACATATAGAATATAAAAAAATCTATCTTACTATATAAATTAAAATAATGATGATTGATATTCATTACCATGTTATGCATATATATGTAATTATATGTCTTATAAGGATTCGAATAGAGTTAAAAATATAAAAATATAGAGATGCGAAATTTATATAAATACGAATGATATTATAAGGAATCAACATAGATTTACCTTAACTTTTTTGTTTTGAGAGGGTTCAAATTTCTCGAGGTGCAAACTTTTCCTCAAACTTTACACTCAAAAGAAAATAAATTTACACTTTAAGAAATTTGATTGCTCTCAACACTTAATAAATTTAAGATTAAAATAAATGTATGTTAATAATATATACTCTGCAACCCATTAAAATTAAGATCAATGAAATTCAAACTAATTGAATGATATATAATGTGATTTGATTTTTACTTATATATTTTTTAAAAATTAAATTTTAATAATTTAATAATTAATTTTCGATATATTTAATAAATGAATATTAATAATTTTTGTGTACAATTTTACTCGATATTGTGTAAGTAACTTTCTTAGATGCATTTCATTATTATGGATAATGATAATATATTCCTCATACCTACATGAAACAATAAACCAAATATTTTATTTAAGTATACACATGTATATAAATATTTAGGGATTTTTTTTTTTTTTTTGCCGACGCGTTTCGAACCATCGAGTGTGGCTCATCATCAGGACAAGATGAGAAATCTGAACCAAAAACCAGATTAAATAGACATGAAAGCTCCAACTAGCCGTTGGTGACATAACGGCTAGTTTGACTAAATCAATTAATTAAATTAAAATTTTATCAAATCAAACTATATTTCATTATGTTTGATTTCAAAAAGATTTTATTATTAAGGTTTTAATTTGATATTAATGATTACTAATAAAAAAATGTTAAAATAATTTTATTTTAAAATTTTAAAATTTTGAAAAAAAATAAAAAATAAAAATAATATATTATATATATATATATATATATATATATATATATATATATATATATATATATAAAATAAAAATAAAATATTTAAAAATAAATAAATAAATAAATAAATTAATTAATAAAAAAAAATAAAAAAATAAATAAAAATATCAAAATAAATAAATAAAAAAGTAAAAATAAAAATATTTAAAGATTTAAATAAAAATAAAATAAAAATAAATATATAAAAGAAAAATAAATTTTAATTTTAATAAAATAAACCAAAATAAATAGAATAAATAATAATCAAATACACTAGTAAAAGGGAAAATAATAGATAAATTATTAAATAATTTAAATTCAAAGCTAAATATTTTCAAACAAGAATAAGGAAGTGACCTTAAAAAAATAAAAATAAAATTATATATATATATAAAAGGGAGCCAGAGGGAGTAGAAAGGGAAAAAAAAAAGGCAACTAAGAGTGAAGGGCGGGAATCCAACATTACTGACACTCCACCCATCATCCCTATTAAGGTTGACTGGCCTCTTTTCGATCTCCAAGGCTTCCCTCAATTTGCGATGGTGGAAATGGTCAATCTTTGCAATAACCTCAGCGTTCTCAATACAGATGTGATGATTCGTTTTATCGGCATGCTCTGCTAAGGCGGAGGACCAAGATCTACAATGTCTGAGGTCAACGATATGTTCCTGAATCCTTTGATTAATGGATCGACCAGTTTCACCAATGTATGGCGTCCCACAAGAACATAGAATCAAGTATACACCCTTATTTATTTATTTATTTATTTTTAAATATTATATATATATATATATATATATATATATATATATATATATATATATATATATATATATATTTATTTATTTATTTATTTTTTCAAAATTTCAAAATAAAATTATTTTAACATTATTTTTATTAATCATTAATATCAAATTAAAACTTTAATAATAAAATCTTTTTGAAATCAAACATAATGAAATATAGTTTGATTTGATAAAATTTTAATTTAATTTATTGATTTAGTCAAACTACCCGTTATGTCACTAACGGCTAGTTGGAGCTTTCCTGTCTATTTAATATGGTTTTTGGTTCAGATTTCTCATCTTGTCTTGATGATGAGCCACACTCGTTCGTTCGAAACGCGTTGGCAAAAAAAAATTCCCTACATGTAATTTTCACTGAAAGAATTTCTTACACATTTTATGGATCACAGAAGCAAAATTCCTAATATATAAATATTGTAAAAAGATAAATGCAAAATCACTTTATAATAAAGTTGAATTATACAATTATTTTAAATTAAATAATTATATAAACACTTTATAATGAAGTTGAATTATATAATTATTTTAATTTATATAGTTATATAAACATGTTTATAGTTATTTTGTCTTTTTTAATATAAAATTCAATATAAGGATAAAGTTTTAATATATAAATTTAATATATAAACATTAAGAGTTTAGGCTATTCATTACCATTTAGTATCTATTAAATTAATGTTAAATAATTATGTATGTGTTTGAAACGATTAAAAAAATTATCAAATAAATAAAAAATATTTATATTTTGAACATTGAATATGTTATATAATATTTCAGAATACAAATTCTTATTCTGAATTCATTTTGAACATTGAGTATAATATAATATTTCAGAATATAAATTTTTGTGATTCATAATATTTAGTGATAAAATTTTTCCAATAACATTGTAATATATAATATAAATAATTTATAAAGTGAATATATTTATAAAGTAAGTATAATATATAATATTGTTTATGTGTAAGTATATTTATAAATGATTTAAAAATCAGGGATACTTATTTTTGGAGTACATTTTTTACTGATTTTTTTTAAATCTTTAAACTTAATATAAAAAAGCAAAATTTATAATATATATGAATAGGTAAATTTAAAGCTATATATGCATAATTGCAACTCCTATCCTCATCGAAGTGAAGGTATGCACCATTCTGCATCTTCACCGCCTAGGAGAGTGGGGGTGAAGGTGTTGCATTTGTGTAAAATGCCTTTCCCTAATGATGGGGTGAAGGTATATATTGTGGATAGTGAAGTTGTGCATTTGTGAAAAAAAAACTTGTGCATAGAATGGTGGAGAGTGTAAATATGCATTGTGCACACATAAACTTTCACTTCCAACAAGCCACCATTTGACAAAATTGTATGAAATTATATTGTCATTTAATTAATAATCCGAGTTTGGACAAAATTAGTATATTTTTCAAATAATATTTGTAAGATTTGAAACTAGATTCAACAACATTAATTTGAGTGATTATTAAATCCTTCTATCCCCATACATATGGTATAGATATGTTATAATTGGAAATTTCCCAAACAATAAATCAATTGTTAAAAATTTGATTCAATTAACAAAGGCTAACACAATATTGAGTAAAAGGGTTGATTCCTTTCCTAATTTATTTAATTTATGTTTACCCTTCACTACAAGGATATTAAGAAAACTAAGATGGAGATTCCTTATTCACTACAAGGATATTATGAAAACTAAGATGGAGATTCCTTAGAAATGTTTATATCTTTATAAACAACACCTCTTTTAGAAGGTGGAATGGGTTCTTTTATTGGAGCTATAAACTCATAATGTGTTTTTTTTGGGCATTCATTATTGGGTTTTGTGATCTGTTAGATTTGTTGATTTCTCCTTCATAGCTAGAAACACACTTAAATTAATGTAAGGTTCCTTAAATTAATCTATTTTATACAAATTTAACTCCGGAAAGTCGTGTTTTCAATATCTCATGCATAGATTCATTCATAATCATCACATTCTTTAGTAATCTTACAACGAACTTTTGCCTAAGGTACTAAACTACATAGATTTTGGCATGGGTCAAATTTTCCATACTACTTTGACTTGAGTAATAATAATTTAATATACAGATTGAAGTGCATAAATTTTCATGGTGTCGAGGAGCAACGGAGGTTAGAGTTTTATAGAGTCTGGACATATGCAACAATGGATAGGATACTGACAGCGACTCCCCCTGGTCATTGGTGAGTCGGATAAAGATAATTCTAATTGCGAAGTTTGATCAATGGGTTTTATTTCATTTGTTACGGTTTCCACAATATTCTACAACATCTTTTCCTCAGGTCAATGAGAGGTCCATCTTATTATCTAGTTTATTTTTATGAAGTGAGAAGGTAGAAGGTTTGTTTTTGTTTTGTTTTTTGTTTTTTGTTTTCCCAGTATTTTTACTATGAATCACTGCTTCCTTGTCTGTCTTGCCTTAGAACGAAGTTGGTGGTTTGAGCTGAGTTGGAAGGTTTATCATTCTAAGAGAGGATGGATGTGGTGGACTATGAGCTGGAAAGCCTTGCCAATGGGTCTATTTTTACTTCCCCAATGAATTTTAGGGTTTCCGCTGTTGAAAAGTTTGTGAGTCAGGGACCAACTGGAATTCTGCAATGCCAGGTGGGTGGTTTTGATTTTAGAAATTATACCAATGGATTTAATCTGATCTTGTAATGTACTAAAACAAAACACTGAATCACTTCTACAAATTTGTAGAAACCAAATATGATCACACAATCACATAACAAGTAAGAGAAATAAATTATCAATCACACAACACAACATTACAAGGAAAATACCCTCTAGCGGATGTTTTTGAGGAACCCCTTATAAAAATACCCCAAACATTCGTTTGTAGTGGAGGTTACTAGAGGAGGTTTTTGTGGGTGTTTTTCTTCCGGTGCGCTTATAATCATAAACTGCATCGGTGCATTCAACTAGAGAAAACACCGGTGCACACAAAACGTTGGCACACCGAGACACCATGCGCTCCGTACAAACCCGCTCGGTGCATCTTACTACTGTAGCGCATCGATGCTTTACAAATATTCCGCACCGGTGCGTCCTAAAACCCCGCGCTAAAAATGAAACAACCCGATGCGGTCCTAAGACACTGCACCAGTGCACCTTTAAAACCCGCGCACTGGAACATGGTTAAATAAAAAAAAAATTACGGCCAAAAATCCACATTTTTCACTTTTAAGTGCTCCAAAGCTCTCAAGCACCGGTGCAACTTTACCTTGTGTGAGGCGCCTTGTCATCGGTGCTCCCATTGCACGCACTGCTGCTGTCCATTGCCCACCATATCCATTTTGAATTTTGCAAAACAGTGAGCAAATTTAGTTTTGAAAATTATACAGCCAACATGCCTTCTCGACGACCAAATGTACATGTATTTTCCTTCTTCTTCTTCTTTATTTTTTATTTTTTTATTTTTATTTTATTTTTTTCCATAATTAAACATTTTAGCGGATTAGTTTTGTAAATTAGCTTAAAGTTCACCTTCTTTTTTTTTGGTCCCGCGTAGTGCGATCGAGCCATTCGGCTCGCACCGATTCGCGGTGCTGCCTGTAAATTTACAAGATGCACCGCCACCGGTGCTAACGGTATCTGCACTGGTTCCGGGGCAGTACTGAAATGCGCACCGTGATTTTTAAAAATTTAAAAAAAATGCGGTGTGGTCGGTTACCTGACCGTACCATTGACCTTGTCGAATAACGGGAATGCGGTGCGTTGATGGAAATATCTGTCCCAGGGTGGGTAATTTTTTCAGCGCACCAAATTCTGGCAATTCGACATGGTCAACGGTGCGGTTTGGTAAAAGACCGCACCGTTGACTATGTAGTGATATTAGGAGAGCGGTGCGCTGACCAACCTATACGCCCCAGGGCGTATAGTTTGGTCAGCGCACCGCCTTCCCGACACTGGTCCATGGTCAACAATGTGGTATGTTATACCACTGCATCGTTGACTTCGGAACAATGCCAGGAGTGCGGTGCGCTGAAAATTTTCAGGTGCACCGTTTCCAGTACTGTGCAAATTTTCTGGTGCACCGCCTTCGGTGCGTGACAAAAAAAAGACGCATCGTTATCGGTGCATGTCTGTTTTTTGTGGCACATCGACTGTTTTTTTTTCAAAAAAAAATTATATATGTATATTCCTAAATACATGTCTCATTTAATAAAAAAATTGTATTTAATATGTCAATAATTCAACGACGTGAAATGAGAGAAGAAAGGGAACAACAACAACAACTTGCATACCGGAATAACATGGCTCACCTGTGGGAGGCACGAAAGAGGGAGAGAGATAAGTACCCTCGCCCTATTACATCAACGATATGAGCATTATCCTCTAGATGATCATCGTTTTGGAATGCATCTAACAACATTGTCCCCATGGCAGTCGTATCCCTTAAGTAATCATCCATACCAACTTCTATTTGATTGCCTCCATTGCCAGCTTCTGAAGAACTAATATTGTTGTAGTCATTCCTAATTGGTGAATCTAGACATAGCGGGAATTGAATTAGTGGTTGATTCAAATATTATTGGTATCGTTCCTCTCCGATTTTTTCTCTTAATTCATCCTTCTCTTGATTTTACATTGTCGTGGGGTGCAACGGAAGATGGAGGTAGGTCACTCATCATCACTAGAATCCTAATAATTTCAAAAAATATATTTAAACATGATTAGTACAAAATCTATGATATCAATTAGTAAGAACGTTGATGATGCATGATTAATTTGTTTGACGTTGAAATTAATAATTACATTAATATACCAAACAATTATTGTTACCATCATTGTCCCGGGATTGTGGCTAGAAGATGCAATATTGTTACAATTGGCAGGGTGAAGCGGTTGTCTATTTTCATCTACCAAATTCGCCTTGTGGTATGCTGCTCCTGATAAGAGCTTCCGACGTTTTGGAGCCGTTTGATTATTTTGTGCATCTGAACTCGATTCTAAATTGGCATGAACCTGCAAATTTGTATACATTATAAATTTTATAATGCTGTTTGAGATGGATAAAAACCATGCATTCAATTAGATAATGAAAATATAAATAAAATATGAAGTAAATATTATGTCTCGAGATGGATAGGGAGAACTTTGCGATGGAATTTGAGAAATATTATGGAACGAGCTGGATTTTGAAGAATTGTCCATTCAATATAATTATGATATTTTCTCCCTGCATTTGAGAAAAATCAACAATAAATTTTAGCGCACACACTTAAAAGTAATTTCGGTGCCTTAAAATGGACTTATTGTTATCAGTGCTTATGTACATATAACTGCACCAATGCTGTTTTAGTTACTACGCACCGATGCCGTGTTATTAACGGACACATTGGTGCAGTGTTATTAATTGACACACTGGTGACGAAAAACCGCAAATACAAAAAACACAACTTTATTTTTTTAAAGTGAAAAAAAAGCGGTAAATTGAAAAATGGGTGGAAAAATATTTTCGAAAATCTAATTTCATAAAACAATTCTTTAAATACCAAACACTTTTCAGTATTTCACTATTTTTGCAAAAAAATTCAGCCAGAGATTTGCAGAAGACATACCTCGAGCAAGAGAGTATGAGAGCACTGTGGAACAACGAAATATTTTCGAACAGAAGTATTCAGACAATCAGAATTCCAAACCTCTGGTGATTCAAACCCTGTAGCATAGAATTTCAAACGATATCGTGATTAAATTTTATTGTTGTTTTTAAATTTTCTGCAGTATTTTTACGCAGTAAATAAAGAAATTCAATTTGTTGTTCATTTTCAAAAGAAAAAAATAAATAAATCCATTTTTACCCTAAACCCTTCATTCTTTTTGTTTATGCCATTGCTTCTTCCTATTTCTGTGATTTTAGAATTAGGTATTTTCATTTTAGATTTATAGGTTTGTATTGCTATATATATAGGCCTATGACATCCAACCCACGGGACGACTGGCATAGTCGGATCCCAATCCATGTTGGCCCTTGCACGAATTAAAAAAAACAATTTAAAAAAAAAAATCGGTGCGCCCTACTTAACCTAGCGCACCGGTGCGCTGGCTTATCCCAGTGCACTGCGCACGTACTGTTTGATAAAAAATTTAAAAACAATTTTTTTAAATCCATGCACCATATGTAAAATAGGGCATCGATGCAATATTTAATTATAGCGCACCGCTCACGTAATGTTTGGCAAAAACAATTTTTTATTTTGTGTTAATAAGTGCACCATGTAACATACAACGCACCGGGTCTCCTAGTTGACAGAGAGCACTGTACAGTGGTCCCTTTTTTGCGTGGGGCATTTATAATAATAGGCAGCATCGCCCCGTCCATGACACCATATGCTACAAAAAATAACACTAGAAGATTTTTATTATTTTGTCTGCGTTAAACGGTGCGGTGGTTAACAAGTAACACACCGGTGCTCCCAGTTGACATAGAGCATCGTACGATGTTTTATACTATTTTGGCGGTGCGTTTATAAGACCATCACACACCGACGTTGATGCGTGCACCATGAATAGCGCACCGGTTTCTTGATATTTTTTTTTACCTAAAAAGTTGACAATTTATTTATAAAATATATTAATGAATGATATGGTATATGTTTCATATTGATAAATAAATGACTGACAAGAGATCAAGTAACAAAAATACTGATAACACATCAAGAAAAGAAAAAAGGGCAAGTTCTTTGTAAATTATTTACAAAAAATATTATTTTTGAACTATATGTAAGTTTAACTAATATGTATTGTTTAATGTGTATTATGTAGAGTCACAAAATGTTGAAGCTCGATAAGATTATTTTTGATCTAGGACCAGAAGAGTGTAAAAACTTGATGGAAAAATTGCAAAAGGATGAATCAGGTGAATGAAAAAATACTATCGATCCAATATGAGTTTCTTTTTTTATTTTTCATTAAAATATACTTAAAATTATTAGATAACATGTGTCAAACAATCTATTAATTCACATTTGTTTAATGTTCTACAGGGGCCAACAACTTAGAAAATGAATTTTGTTCTAAGGAAAGAAAAAAGATAGAACATGCAATTGAAAATGAATTGCTCCTTAGCTCATCTAGAGTGGTGCTGGAGGTTAACGAAAGGGGGAAAAACTTTTACAAAAGTTTGAGGGATCTAGTGGAACAAATGTATAGATGTTCTTTCCACTTACAATACAAAAATCAATCCAATGATTCCAAGAACCAAATTTTATCTAAACTACAGGAAGAGTTTCCAGAGAATTGGTCAATGAGACATGTCAGACTTTTAATAGCAAAAACGTACAACAACAAAAAAGAAGGAATGAAAAATTAATATTCCTTTAAATGTTTTTCTAGAATTATGTATAAATATCACTTTTGTTATATTTACTTTTCATATATCAATATAAAAATTAAATAGTTTATTATCATGTTACATTTTCAAGAAGATTATGAAAATCTTAAAAGATGAACGAGTTGATATCAGAAATATGCCAATAGGAATGTCCAAAAAGGTGTACAAGGAGATGGTCAAAGAGAATGACAAAATTGCATCGCAGGAGGAGCCATCTCAACAACAACGTGCTTCAAATGTAATATGTAATGATTGATTTTTTTCTATCATTAGGTACAATAAATAAACAATATAGCATTAAATATTAATTTTCAAGTATTTTCTTGTAGAAAAGAAAAGAAAATGGAATCCATTCAACACATAAAACAGGACGACAATGAAGAAAAGGGTCTATATCTAAGTTTGTGAGTAATTTTTACTTCCTTATAACAACTTAACTAGATTTAATTTTTGTATATTTTAAGTTGTTTTACAAAAATCATCATTGAATGTCTTCAAACAGGTGCTAACATATAAAGAAGAACCATTAAACGAATTGATTGACATTGGGTTAAATATGGGTTATGAGTATATGTTGGCATATCAAAAATTAATTGTGGAATTTGTAAGCATATATCGATCTTGTTTTACTTAGCTTCGTCTATAATTAATAGAACAAAAAAATATTTTATATTAAATATATGATTTGTTATGGGGTGTAAAACTTGTAGGAAACAAAGTATGGAATTGTGCCAATAGATGAAATCTTGAAAGATGGCATACTACATGGTTATGAAAGAATGTGTATAGTTCATGAGTCAATTTTTTCTATGGTACGTCATTTCTTTTCGATTTACATTGATGTATATTATTTAATATTGCAATTTTCATTATTCTTGCCAATGTATATACACTCATTACAGTTTATTTTTATGTTTGTAGATGGAAGGTGTTGGATTGAGGGGTCTTGACCCAGGTTCGGAGTTAAGGTTTGCCAACAAACCCATATACTACTGGCCCTTTTGGCAATGACCTGCTTGCGTAGGCCAAGGTCTCACCCGAAGTAGTATAGGAGAGTGCTGGAACCAGGTTTCCGCACCCTGAGAGATAGAGAGTTAATAGAGGCAACCTTGTTAAGATCTATCAGATTTGTGTAGAAGAAATCTTATCGTAGAACCTTTAACACTGTACTTGCAGAATGCGAAGCTCATAAACCCACATATAGCATAAATATAACAACTATTACTAATAATATCTCAGTAATACCTTCGCATCCACGTGCGCATTAATATGAATCAACATACATAGTCATTATAATATCATAAACACAACTAGTTCTCAGAGATATGATCAAATAGATTTATCATTCATTAGCTTCCAAAATCTACTTACAGACCCAATTCCCAACCCGTGCACACAACCAACGGGGTTCGCACACAGCAGGACTGAGGATCTCCGCGCACACAGCCAGCCGGAGTCCTTACCCAGATACAACCTAAGATAGACCTCAATAGTTCACAATTAGCATCAATCACACTTAGCCTACCTCTAGACTTGATCTATCCATCTACTTATAGCATCTTAGCCTGCGCTATCCTATGGTTCGAAAACCGTGGTTTGTGGATTCTTGGTCTACCCTTTGACCCATTACAATACATTGGGGGCTTTGACCTGCCCCAAAGCCCCTATGCTAGACTAAGTATTACAAAATTTATATCAAAACACAACTAGGGGACCCTGTTCCAACAAGCCCCCAACACAATCTTGTGACTCGTCTCGAGTCACAGCAGCCGTGGGGTCTGCATCTTCTCCTGGAGTTGCTTTATGGCAATGAACAGAGGGGGAAAAACACCTTCTCTCTGCGCGACAACATTCTGTGCAATGTCAAACAAATTTTGTGAAGTTGGGCCTTCAGTAGCAACAATAACACTTTCCAAAGTCTGATTCAGCTGCTTGACCACTACATCCAAATCCTGCGACAACTTGAGGGCTTCATCTACCTAGGGATTGAGGTGGTCGCTGAGGAATTTATTCTTGTGGCGGAGCCCCTCTAGTTCATCTCGGAGCATGTGGCTGGCTCGCAAACGTGCCAGGCATTGAGCTGGAATAAGCATGGGCATTGTAGCCTCCATTTTCTCAAATTCTTCTTCTTTCTGGCGCAGCTCTTGGGTAAATTCGCCAGAAGAGGGTCGCACTGCACCGTAGACCATAGATTCATAGCTATCTAAACAATTCGACACCCTGGGAAATCTACGCTATAATGGTATTTGTAGCTTCAACGACTAACGCAACTCTCTGGGTGCGCACCTCCGGAGGGGTCTCAGGCTCCAACATTACTTGCAGCGCAACAATCTACTGCTCCATATTTGCTTTAATGTTTTTCATTTATGTCTGAGAGGCTTTCAGAGCTGCAACGAGTCCTTCAATATTGGCCTGCAGGGTGGCGAGGCCGGAATGTCCTCTTGCACATCTTCGCAGAGTCTGTTGAGGATCTAATGTTAGCCGGAAAACCCGTCAATGAACGAGTATGCTTCCTGACCTCCCACATTGTCTAGAATCTCATCAGAGAACGACGTAGGGAAGGGATCATGTACACAAGCATCATTAAACTTGCGCAGGTCTACGCAGATTCTTATTTCCCCTTTAGTATTATTTTCTTGGACCACGATAGGACTCACCCAATTTGACTGCTCTACTAGTTCAATGATGCTTGCTGCTACCATTTTATTGATTTCTTCTTTGACTTTCTGCTTATACTTTGGGTTCAAGTGGTAGGGTCGCCGCTTGATAGAACATGCATCTAGTTTCAAGGTGATGTGCATGACACCTAGATCTCCTACGATGCCTTTGATCTCTGAAAACTTTGTGGGAAATAGATCCTGATACTCAGTAAGCAGTTATGCGATCTTTCCAACGGTATCATCATCCAAGTAATCCCTAATTTTAGCCATCTTGGATTTTTCTTCTGTTCTGATATTGACTTCCTTTAATTTGAGGGGTTTGGTCACATCGACCGGCTGTAATAGGGGTCCGAAAACTGCGCGCTCACCCTCAAATTCGGGGATAGTAACATTTCGCGGGTTGTCATCACATTCCTCTATTGACATATTTTGACTGTTGGCAATGTCCTGCATCTTTGCATCCCAAGATGATCCCCCATACTCTGTGCGAGGGAGTAATTCATCAAATACTAGAGAATTTATGTCCTGTAGGGCTTCATCTAATTTCTCCGTTCTGCATATCAACTCAAATGTCCCCAAAAAATCTTCTCTCATGGCGTCCTAGTGGCAAGTGCGCTAATGTAGCTCCACGTCCAAATACCATGTGGTGGGGATTGGTCCCAAAGCATGGATAAACATGTGGACCCATTCGTCCCATGTCCTTTCACTCCATAATTCCATCCATACAGACAAGTGCTTGCATGGGTCTCCATGGCCAATGAAAAATCATATGGGTAGGTTGGCTGGAGGTTCGAATCGTAGGATCATCATTCTGCAACATTCCTCCCAATCCTAAAAAGTCCCCTTATGAGTTTCCCACCACCGCGCAGGGGTTGTGCGCATAGCTAATTTAAGTGCCCACATCCTTCATTCTCTGGGAAAGTTTGCTTTGAATGTTCTAAGAAAATTGTTAATCTTACCAGAACCATAAAAATAGGGCAGCACTCTTACCTCTAAAGAGATGCACTAGAATATCTTTGTGATCCTAAGGCACCGTAGTGAAGATACGTCATGCAACCGGTTCCTGATAATTCTTTATCTCACCATCTGAGTTAGAGAGACCTTCGCTATCCTTCTCCCAAAAGAGTACGCCATCGACCGTAGTGTTAATCCAATCATTGTCCCAGGCTGTTAGCTTCTAAATATGATCAATGCCATCCCCTTCATGCACCGGTTCTGTGTATCATTTACCCTGCACCGGATCTAGAGGGACTATCACTCGTGTACCTCCGTTATCGAAAACCATGCTTTGCCTTTTTAAGTTGATAATACCTCCCATGTCTATGGCCCAATATAGTCCTAACAACGCAGGGTAAGGGTATGCATAATCTACAATTTGACTTACCTCAAAATCTGCATATACCTTAACTCCTACGATGTCTACCATAACCTTTGATAGCCTTCCTAGCGGTATGATCTTCTGTTGGTTAGCCATGCGTAGCTGTAAAGTAGACCATTCTAGCTTGGGCTCCCCCATCCTTTGCTAAGTTTGTTAGGTAGGACATTCGCATCAGATCCTAAATCAAGGATGACCTGATCCATATCATAATCTCCAATTTGCGCAGTGAGCCGCATTTCCTGACCGATTCTCTTCTTATGTTTATAAAGTTTGTTGACATCTCTAACTTCCGTTGGTGGGGCAATAATTTCTGCGCAGCTTTCTATCAATTCTTGGAGGTTTTCTACTGCCTTCTAGTTGTGTAGTAACTTCATACATGCTTGTAGGAACGACCTCACCTCTTCATCTGCTCTAAGATCCATCGGAGCTTTTGAGGTAGATGCCTCGTTTTTGGAAAATTCTTTTCTAGCTTCGAGGAAGGTAGCTTTCTCCTTCTGTAAGTCCAGGCTTTCCTTTTTTTCAGCGACTTTCCTGATAAGTGGTTCGACTGTGGATTTTTCCTTAGCTCCTCCTGTGGCCATGCCACTGCGCTTAATTATGTTAACACTCAGTCCCTCATCGTGCGATTCTGCCTTAACCCTTTGTACATTCTGCATCGACGTTTGCTGTTTTTACTGCATCTTTGCTATCAGTACAGGACAGTATTCGATCACATGATCCAACTGCTTGCAATATCTGCAAGATTATCGTGCAAGGTTTGGAGAGTCCCTTGCGAAGTGTCCCACCTCCCCACAATTATAACAGGTTAGTTGTCCTCTTCCTCGACCTGCGCTTCCACCTCTCCCCCCTCCTCGACCTCTTGCAGGGGAACCTCTTTGCCTAGAGAGAGATAATGGTGATGAAGGGTCAGCTTGCACCCTATACAAGTTTCCTCTATCTATCATCGGATCATATTTCTGGCAGTTGTGCTCATCATGTCCTACATACGAGCAGAATCTGCACCACTGTTGCTTCAATTCTGGGACATAGGTACCAAGTCGGGGGCAGTGGTTTGTATCATGTAATCCGACTACTCGACAGTCAATGCACCATAACATGGAGGTACTTGGTCCCACAACTTCTTTAGGGCGTAATGGGTTAGGCCTCGCAGCCTGCATGTAGTCCAACAACAGAGGGCACTGGTCCTTGGTGTGGCCTAACATCCTGCACCATATGCACCAAATTTCTGTGCTAGATTCTTTTCCCCATTCTTTTCGTAAGTTCTAAATTTATAGGTGCATTGCCTCTAAATGGCCCTGGATCTGTTGCACCCCAAACTGGGCATCGTCCCTTGGTGCAAATTTTAGCTTCATGGAAATTTCTAGAGCTTTTTCTTGTGTATCGATCATCTGCTGACCCATAGGTCCACGCAGGTGTGGTAATAGCATGGCAATGAACCACTCTTTGTGCTTTCTATCTTCATATTTAAAATTTCCATCCCTAATAACTTTCTTCAGCCACTGATCGACCTCCCATACCAACTCTGTCGGTCCCTGTCTAAAATATTTCAAGTCAATCACCAGTTGAGTGTAGGACTTAGGCTTTCGAAACTGCTGTTTTAGGGCATCCTTAATTTCCTGTATTGACAAATCTGCATGCTGGCCCACGTACCCCATGAACCAATCCAAGGCCCTTCCCTCAAAGGCTAGGGATAGCTGCGCTCTTTTTACAACATCGCTATCAACATATTGCATAGTCCATACTGATTCTGCCACAAACCAAAATCGGTCCATGTCCTCGTCCCCCACACCCTTAAAGGTGGGTAGCTTTATGTGCGTGGCCATATCTTTTTTCGGTGGTAGCGGTGGGGTAGGAGAGTTCTCGCCCTTACGCGGATTTGATAGTGGGTTAATCGGAGGACTAGTTTCTACATGCATAGGTGGCTCTCTTAAGGGCCTATATACTAATCTATCCCCTTCTCGATTGATTCTGAAGTATTTACCACTTCGTGTTGTAATTTAACTATGATCGTAGGTCATTCACTCGGTGTGGCTGCACATAACACCTTTTTCGCACAGTAATATCTTAATTAATAGAGACAATGTTTTCAAAAACTTACCTTAGAACCCTTTGAAGAACATCTGCTCTGCTTCAGAATAAGATATGAATTGGTCGATTACGAATTCTATTACAAATCCTCCTAAAAAACTATCCACCCAGTGATCTACAGTCCGGGTGATCTTGTTATCAGCCTTCTCCAACTGTCGGATCAATTTAGGAGTCCACTGCGTAACTTGATTGTCTTTCCCGCAGGTTTGGAATTTTGCTAATCGTGCTAGCCACTCTTGTAGTTCGTGTGCGAAGGATACAAAGAAAATATCATATACCTCTATAAATATATACTTGTTTTTCCATTCTTCAGCAGTCAACCTTGTACTTTGATTCTCTTTTAGATAAAATTCCTGGATCTGTTTTTCAAAGTAGTCTTCAAGCTCAGAGTTCTTGGGCTGCCAATGACCTCGTGGCATTACCCAATCTCCCTCAAAATGCTCCCGGTTCTGGCAACAGAACCATTTTTTGGCTTGAGGGGTCCTGACCCAGGTTCGAAGTTAAGGTTTTCCAACAAACCCCTATATCACTGGCTCTTTCGAAAATAACCTACTTGTGCAGGCCAAGGTCTCACCCGAAGTAGTATGGGAGGGTTCTGGAACCATGTTTCTGCACCGTGAGAAAAAGAGAGTTAATAGAGGCAACCTTGTTAAGATCTATCGGATTTGTGCAGAAGAAATCTTATCACAGAACCTTTAAAAGTATACTTGTAGAATGCAAAGCTCATAAACCCACAGATAACATAAATATAACAACTATTACTAATCAAATATCAGTAATACCTTCACATCCACGTGTGCATCAATATTAATCAACAAAAAGAATCATCGTAATATCATAAACACAACTAGTTCGCAGAGATATGATTAAACATATTTATCATTCATTAGCTTCCAAAATCCACTTACAGACCCAATTCCCAACCTGCG
Source organism: Pinus albicaulis (assembly GCA_034641835.2). Classification (NCBI taxonomy): domain Eukaryota; kingdom Viridiplantae; phylum Streptophyta; class Pinopsida; order Pinales; family Pinaceae; genus Pinus; species Pinus albicaulis. The sequence goes on along the minus strand of CM076573.1, from coordinate 728,764,601 downwards.
CACACAGTCAGCGGGGTCTGCACACAGCAAGACTGAGGATCTCCGTGCACACAGCCAGCCGGAGTCCTTACCCAGATACAACCCAACACAAACCTCAACAATTCACAATTAGCATCAATCACACTTAGCCTACCTTTAGACTTGATCTATCCATCTACTTATAGCATCTTAGCCTGCGCTATCCCATGGTTCACAAAACGTGGTTTGCGGACTCTTGGTCTACCCTTTGACCCATTACAATACGTTAGGGGCTTTGACCCGCCCCAAAGCCCCTGCGCTAGACTAAGTATTACAAAATTTATATCAAAACACAGCTAGGGGACCCTGTTCCAACAAAAGGTGAAGAAGAAGACAACAATCAACACTGTGAAAAAAACATTCCTGAAAATAACCCAAGTCATGGAAGTAGCTCTAGTAGTGACAATAGTTCAAGCGAAGAATAATGATCATTATATTTGGATATCAAAGCAAGGCGTTGTATTTTTTGAAATATTTGTCTGTGAAATAAGACATTTTGTTTAATGTAATGGACACAGTGTCTCAATTGAAAGAAAAAGGGATACCAATAACTGTCCCATTTTGTATGACAAAGAATGTCTTATTCACACACACACACACATACACATAATAAAATATGTTTTAATTTATTCTATTGTGTTCTCCATTGTCACTGTGAAATGTAACACCAATGATTAAATTTATGGATGATTAAATATTATAATGAAGAGATGTGAAATCTGATGATATGATATAACAAATTAATCCAAACAACACATTCAAATGCACTAATAAAAATTTAATTGATATGAATACTGTTATGAGATATGTGTCGTCTTTTGATGAATAATGAATTTAAAAAAATCACAATAATTATGATATGATATAAGAAATTAATCCAAACATCACATTCAAATGCATTAATAAAAATTTAATTAATATGAATACTGTTATAAGATGTGTTTACTTTTGATGAATAACGAATTTAGAAAAATCACAATAGTTGCATGGTCACAGGTCGATGTTTCTAAAAAATACAAAATGAACACCGATGCGTGTTAGTTACTGTACACCGATGCGTTTGTATGATACAATGCACCGGTGCATTTTTTTCTTTTTTTCTTTTTTTCACAAGATCGGTTGCTGATTGGTATTCAAAAGAAAAAGAGAGGGAGACGGATCTCTAGCTTTACAGGATGGCGTTGGTAATGGGAGAGCCAACAGTAGATGCAGTTGGTGTCGATTTCTGCTTTACAACTTGCTTCCTTCGCCATGAAAAAGAAGGAGACAATATATATTCTAACAAACTGCAGTAATATAAAACAGTTTTTACATTTCACATTTTAATTTTGCAGGTGTGTCGCATTCACCGCCCGTTGAGATAGCAATAGTGTCGCTCGACTAAATCAAAGAGTATTTTGTTTGACGGTCTTTGACTTGTCTTCAGGACAGCCTGTGAAGCTGACAGGGACGAAAACAAGGTCGTAAGAGGACAAATTCTGGGGCAGAGAAACTCTTTCTGGGCGAACAGAGATGCAGAATTCATGGAGTAGTGTCCGAGTTGCGACTGAGATCGATAGAGTGAAGTTGGTAAGAGATCAGTTGGTGTTTTTAGACATTCGTTTGAGCACAAGAGATTGAATACACAGAGGGCGCAAAGCTTAATGAGGTTTGAAAGGGCGATCGAGAGAGAGTTAGATTTTGATGCTGAAAAGGTTACATCTGTGGGGATCAACGCCATTGGATAGAAGGCAGAAGTGTGAATCCTCGCAGAGAGGCTGGGAAAAGGGATTTTGAGACCAAGAACAATGATCTGCTGTGGGGCGGATCTGCTGAGGGAATAAAACCTGATCATGGCAAGAAAAAGTACTGGTCAGAGCCATTACACCGGAGGTTACCGACAGTGTGAGAGCAAGCTTTGTTTGCCAATTCATCAGCAGTTTTGTTGAGAGATTGAAGGACATGATAAAATCGATTACCTTTCATCTGCTGGTCAAGAGATTGGCATCGCTCTATAATTTGCTATAGAATCAAATTTTGGGCTTTTCTGTTACTTACCATCAGACCAATGGCAATGGCAGAGTCTCCAATTATTATAGCCTTGGCTATACCAAGTTTATGAAGCTGGAGCAAACCTTGGAAGAGGGCGAAAGCTTCAGCCCTGTTGTTTGAAGCAGAGCCTAGACCCCATTCATAATCAGTTAACACATCACCATTACCGTTGCAAATAAATCCTCCAGCCCAGCCATTCCTTGGTTGGATTTGGAGGCTCCATCGAAAAAGAGATAATGGGTATTGCTGTTCCTGAGCCATCGAGCAAATTCTTCTTCTTTCATCCTAATTTTCCAGCTACATCTGGAGCTGTCTTTGCTACTGGGATTAATTCTATTTTGTTCTATGTTGCTTCTGTCTAGAATATGCCCTATGTAGTTCCTTTCTTCGACATGTAGATCCAACACCTTCAAATTCCCATGATATTTTGTGGACAGAGCTTCCAAGTTGAGATTCCAAGCTTTGTTATAGAGTTTTCTAACGTTAGTTTCTTTACCTTTGAAAATCATACTGTTTCTTGCCAACCAGATGTTCCAAAGAAGGGTACAGGGCAAGGCATTCCAGACCCTTCGAGCTGTGTTGTTTGCTTTTTTTCCCCACGGGTAGCTTTTTTTCCATATGTGCAACACTTCACATATGCTAGTGCTAGGCGCCCAAGGGGGATTGTGGCTCTGAAAAGATTCCTTCCAGCAAGCTGAGGCAAATGGACAGTCTATGAATAGATGCTAGATTGTCTCTTCTTCATTTTGGCAGTTTGGACAGCGAGATGGCCCATTTATTCCTCGCTTTCTGAGGTTCTCTGCGGTGAGGGCTTTCCCTCTTAAGAGGATCCATAAGAAGAATTTGATTTTTGGGAGAGTTTCTGCCTTCCAAACAAGTCTCCAATGTGCCCAGATAGCCATGGGATATTCGATGTTGCAGATCTGATGATAAGCAGCCTTAATAGTGTAGATTGTGCCTAAAGGGTCCCATCGAAAGTCATCAGCAAGGTAGCGTTTGGAAGGTGCTATACCATGAAGATAAACTTTCAGGTTGTTGAGACTGATTTCTGTATCTGCTAGTATGTGAGGGAAGGTCCAACCTTTCCAGGTATGAGAGTGGGCTTCCCATTGAGAGATCTGATCCAAAGTTTGTATCCCTGCACTGTTGAAAAAAGCTAGAATCTGCTGAGTACCAGGCCATCGACTTATGGGCTGTTGCCCCATTATTTTGTCTTCCCCAATTCTTATGTAGCTACCGCCTTTGGGCACTTTGGAATTGTTTTGTTCAAGAAATGGTATAGCTTTCTTACACATCCTCCAGATTTTTGAGCACGTTCTGTTAGGAAGCTCATGATCCAAAAGTTGATGCCTTGGGTAGTCGAGATATTTTTTTTCTAGAACTGTCTTCCACCAAGCATTCCTGCCAGATATGAGTCTCCAAACCAGTTTGCCAGCAAATGAAAAGTTTAGAAATTTAGAGGATCTGATTCCCAGCCCTCCATTCTCACATGGCTGAGTGACCTGCTTCCAGCTTACCAAGTTGTATTTTTTTTTTCTCAGTTCTCCCTCCTTGCCAAAGAAAGTGACGAAGGAGAGCATCCATTTTAATATGAAAATTGGCAGGGGCTTGTATGAGAGTAAAACAGTACAAGGGCAGGAAGGAGAGGCCTGCTTTAAGAAGAATTATGCGCCCTGCTGGATTAAGCCAAGAGGTGCCCCAATGCGGTATCTTCCTTTTCATCTTGTCGATAATAACTTCCCAGACTGCTGCTTTCATGTTGCCGGAACTCACAAGCATGCCCAAATAAGTAAAATGCTCCCAATCCAGCTTACATGGAACCCCAAAAATAATAGCAATCCTATGGAGAACTTGAGCCGAAGCGTTCCACCCATAAATATAGCTCTTAAGATAATTTATCAGACCTCCAGAATAGCTCATGTATTTATCTAGGAGAGCTTTGAAACGGCGGGCTATGATGTTTGAAGCTCCCCCCATTAGAAGAGTGTCGTCAGCAAATTGAGAGTAATTGATGTTCTTGACTCCATTATCAAATTTGATCTCGGTGATGAGGCCCATACGACGATTCTAATCCAGAGCTCTACTAAAAGATTCAACCATCAAAATAAAGAGATAAGGTGAAAGGGGGCAGCCTTGTCTAAGACCTCGAGAAGATTGGAAGGGTGGTCTAGGTCTACCATTAATAAGAGGGGAGATCCAAGGTCTTGTGATGCAGGCTTTGATAAGACTGATAAAGGATGTGGAAAATCCCATTTTTTCAAGCACAACAGTTAGGAAGGAATGCCTGACACGATCAAAAGCATTGGCTAAATCTAACTTTAAGATGAAGCCTTTCTCATTTCTGGTTTGACTGGAGTGGATAGCCTCTTGGACAAGAAGGATGGAGTTCGAGATTTGCCTATTGGCCAAAAAACCCCCTTGATTTTCAGAAATGAGAGAGGGGAGGATACGTTTTAGGCGAGAAGCCAAGATTTTTGTCAAGATTTTATATGATGAGTTACAGAACGATATGGGGCGAAAACAAGAGAAGGTCAAAGGTCGATTTTCTTTAGGGATAAGAGCAAGGTGGGTTGCATTAGTGAATCCTCCTATTTTGCATTTGCGTTGGGTCCATCTTAGCATCTTAACAAGGTCTTTTTTAATTATTCCACAGTATGTTCTATAGAAACAAATTGGAAAGCCGTCTGGGCCTAGGGCTTTATCTGGCTGAAGAGCCCAGATGGCATCTTGTATTTCTTCTTCATTGATTTCCTTAGTCAAATCTGCATTGATATCCTCACTGATTCCTTTGGGCATGTGCTGTAGGAGGTCTGAATAATCCTCTGTTTCCTTTGTCTCAGTTAAAAGAGTGCTGTAATAGGCTGAGGCAGTTTTCTTGATAGCTTCTTGGGTTTTTTGAGGGCAGCCTTCCTCATCATTGATCATGGTGACATTATTTCTGACTTTCCTGACAGTTGCTTGCTTATGGAAAAAGGTTGTATTTTTGTCTCCTCCTTGAAGCCAAAGCTGTCTTGACTTAATTCTCCACTTCTGTTCTTCTTCTCTATTAACCCGGTATAGATGATAATATATATCACTTTCTAATGCTTTATCCTCATGGGACAGACCGTTCTCCTCTATTTTCCTGTGGTTTTCTTTCAATTTATTTTTTAGCTCAGCTTTGGCATTTTCTGGTTCTTTGTAATGCTGTTTCACCCATTCCTTCAAGGCATGTTTTGTATTTTTCAGTTTGCATTCCCAAATGAACCCCAGTGATCCTTCTATGTGATGCTGCCAGGCTGTTTTGACAATCTGATCCACAATGGGATTGCTGCGCCAAAGAGAGTTATATTTGAAAGGCAACGACCCCAATGGACAATGTGCTTCAAGGACAATGCTGATGGGGTAGTGATCGGAAGCTAAATAAGGCAGGATTGCAGCATGAGCAGTGGAGAACTCAGAGAGGAAAGAAGTGTTTACCAGAATTCTGTCAAGGCGCTCCATTATGTTATCTCTGCCTAGCTTGCGGTTGTTCCAAGTGTACCTCTGATTTTTTGGGATGATATCAACTAAATCGCACTCTTGCATGATGTTTTCCAGCTTTTCTCTATAAGGATCATGTGTAAAAATGCCTCCTATTTTTTCATTGGAGTGTAATATAAGATTAAGGTCTCCCCCAAGGATGATATTTCTGTTGTCTTCAACTTGGATGTCTTCTTGTAGTGTGGCCCAGCACTGTTCTTTGTCTCTGAAATGGTTCGGTGTATAAATTTTATAAATGACTATTTTCTTGTGCTCTGCTTGCTTTTCTAATATGACTTTGATCCAGTATTGATTGATAGTATTGGATGTGCATATCCAAATATTTTTGTTCCACATAGTGGTGATACCACCAGAAGCTCCTCTTGCTTCACATATATGTCCCTCATAATGCCTGAGTTGTTCTATAATTCTTGTCATCTCTTGCAGTCTTTGCTTAGTTTCCTGAATCATTACAATTCCTGGCTTCTCATGGTCTGTAAGATCTTTCAGGGCAGAAATTTTTGAGGGGTGCCCCAGTCCCCTACAATTCCATGATATGACTTTCATCATTGAGTATTTAGGTTTCAGAGAGATTCTCGTCCCCCTTGCTCCTTATGTGTTTTTTCTTTGCTATTTTGACCCAGTATATAAGTTTCTATGGGATTTTATGTTCCCATGGCAATGTCTTTTTGGGCATTTTCATCTCTTTGCTGTTTGCTTGATTTGCTGCCAGGTCCTTTTTTATGAGACTCTTGATTGACTCCATGCTCTTTCGAGGAGCTTCTAGTAGTTCGGGGTGGAGGGGGGTCGGGGGAATGGGAGGGAGAGGATTGAGAAAGGGAGAAAAGGATGGGGGGATCATTTTCAAGGGGGTTCAGGGGGTCATTTTCAGGGAGAGAGAGGGCGCCAAAGGGATTTGAAGAGATCAGGGGAGAACTAGAGGTTTGCCCCGAGGTGGGGAAGATGGGTGGGCCAAGAGAAGAGGAGGGAAGAGGGACAATTGAGGAGGGAGATTTGGGGGGAGCTGAAGGGGGATTAGGCTTGGGAGGGGCAGGTTTGAGAGGAGCTTCTTCATAGTTTGCTTTCAAGCCAGAGGCAATCTTTTTTTTTTTTACAGTTTCCCATTGCTCCTTCGATTGAGCAGGTTCATCATTAACTATTTTAGAACAACGGTTGGAAAAATGGCCATATTCGTGACATACCTTGAATTTGAAGGGAATTTGTTTGTAGTCCAGTTGTTGAATGTGCGTCCATTCGTCCACCTTTAGTTTGATTGCTTCTGGAAGACCCTTGCTGAGATCAACTTCAACACATATACGTGCACACGCCTTCATATTATCCTTGGGCTCACTCTGGTCAATGTACTTTCAAACAGCATTGCCGATGGCTAAAACCGAGTCATCTCCCCAGCAGTGGAGCGAGAGATGCGGAAGACAAACCCAGACCAGAACAACATTAGGGACATCCAGCTCAGGATCAAAGTCTGGAGTCCATTTGTTCAGATAAAAGCCACGAGAGTCCATGAAATACGACCCATTTCTGAAGATTAAGTCCTTGTCCGCTCTAGATTCGAAATGGAAAGTGTAATAACCTTTTCCACAGAAACGAATGGAGATTTTACTATTAAATTTGTCTGCCCAGTTTCTTTCGATCCATCATTGGAATGGTTTCGGAGAAGGCCATAGGCCAGTGAACTGACCGATGAGCCCTCGTTCAGCTAATGAGAGTGTAGCCATTCGAGGAAGTGTAGGAGGGAGATCGACCTCTTGCAACCCATGTAACTTCTTAACAAACTTGGACAACGCAGGGCGAGTTCTCTGAGGCTGTAGGGATTTGACCAATGCTGAAAACGCATCTGCTGCAGACTGTTCAACAAAGCCCTCTGAAGCAGCATTCGGAGAGGCCATGACAGGCCAGAGGCCTCGTGCAAGAGGGAAGACCAGCAGTCGGCTGCTAGGTCAAGGAAACACGTAGGCAGAGCGCGCGCTTAGTTTTTTTTGAATTGACTGACATTCAATGCACCAGTGCATTTCTACGACCTATGGGCACCGCACAAATACCAATACCAATTATAAATCTCGGTGTCTTTGTGCGATACTGCACACCGGTGCGTTTATGTGAGACTACGCACCAGTGCATTTGTACGACCTAAGGGCACTGCACAAATACCAATACGAATTAGAACAATTGGTGCGTTTGTCTGATACTGCGCATCGGTGCGCTTCAAGAAGACTACGTACTGGTGCATTGATATAACATATGGGCACCGCACAAATCCCAATACGAATTAGAACGACCCCGTGCATTGTATCACCTACTGTGCGCCCAGTGTGGCTGTATACCTTTATGGTCCGGTGCATGCACCGTCAACTGCCCCGGGCCCACAGTCTATATGACACACATCGGTGCATTCACACCTTAGTAGCACACAGATGAAAAAAACATCCGTAATAACCTCTGGCCGCCTAAGTTTTTTAGCTGTGTTGAAATTTTGTTAAAAGCTCCGCCAAAACCTTCGTCACCAAAAACAGATGTTGTAGCAAGTGTTTTCTTGACAATTTTGGCTAATTTTCTAACACTAAAAACCTCCTTTATAACCTCTACTAGAGGGTCTTTTCCTTGTAGTGAAAGATGTATTTGGGAAAGAAACTGCTCAAAAACCCGCTATCGGTATATTTCATAAAGTAAAGACCATGAAACAATACAATGATATTTCCCTTCTCGAGAAACTTCTACACTCTACTCACTGCCTCACTCTGATCTCTAGCTTGATCTAAGTAATTTGGTCCAATATTTAACCTTTTTCTTTCCTAGGTCTGACCTGCTTTCCTTACATATTCATGGAGGAATTGTGACCCTATTAATTAGGAAATTCCTTGGAATTGATTGCACAATTCATCTAAGGCTTGCTGGTGACCTCATGCATGACCTGTACAATTTTCTAATTACATAATTAATAGTTATATTCCCTTAAACCTCAAACTCAACTGGGCCTTCCTTAGAACTGACACACAACAACTATTTTTAGCGAATTATCAGTTAGATGATTGATCAATAATTGTGAATTAAATCATATTTAATTCACTGGACCTCTCACTAGCTCATCTCTAGTTAGAACTAGTTAAACTGATTTTAGCTCAATTAATTGACTTAACTAATTAAAAATCAAAAATAACTGTAACTGTAACCCCTAAAATCATCGGGGAACTCTACATGCCTCCTCTCTGATCCTCAACTTGAATTTCCTAAGCTAACTAAGTCTTCCTGACCTAGCTAACTAATACAAGTTGTCATCAGATGAAATTACAATTTCTATTCCAAATTAAATAAGGGAAAAATGAATCAAAAGCCCCTATGGTTCCATTTATGGGTGGCATTTTCAATGTTTCTTGTTGCCAATTTCAACATTGATATGCCTGGAGTTTGGATGCATGTTGTTGTCCACTTGGTGGGGGCGATGGTGAATTCCAGTGGGGTAGCCAGACCACAAGGTTTCCTAGTAGCCTTTTACATGCAAGAAATTTTGGGGGCCAAGGGTTCGGTCTTGGAGTGGATAAGAGTTTTCCAGAGCCATTTGTTATTGGTTTTTTGGGTCTAGGGATTTTTGATCATCCAGGGGGGGGGGTGGGGGAGGTCTTGCATACATCTTTGGATCAGGGAAGCATGTAGGGTTTTTAGGGGGGGAAGGGAGATATACCAGTCTCAAATGTCGGTTGCATTGAATCTTCAAGATCTATTCTGTAGCCGGGAGTTGGGGGTCTACTCTTTATAGTTCAAATTTCTTTGGCGGGTGCTCTTCCGGGGACATCGGTAGGAGGATATGAGGGATAAAAACTACAACATATCCCTACACAAGGTGGTGGTGTTGAGGGAAGGGTAGTATAGGAGGGGAGGAGTACAAAAGATCCCAGGGGAGCGATTTAGGGACTAGAAAATAAAAATAAAAACCCCTAAAAAGAAGCACAAGGTGTTGAAGAGTGAGAGTGGGTAAATTCAGTATAACAGTTGTGTAGGGGAAGATGTGGAGATGGCACATGCCTCCGAGTTATATGAAAAATCTCTTGTTGGCAGGGCACGAAAAAGGTTGTTCAATCTGGAAGGGCGGAAGAATTAAAACATCAATGATAGGGTTTCAACCTCTCCAAATATTCGTCTTCTTGCATAGGGGTGGATTCAACTATTCTTTTATTCAATGTTGGATGCAGAAGTGGTAGAAAAATAGGTATGGTTTATTGATTCCACCTTGTTTTCCTTCAAATTTTGGAATCCCTTATTTGATGCACGTTGGGAAAGAATGGATGTGATGCCTGTCTGGGTTCACATCCTCAGTTCTGCATGTACACATGTGGAATCTAAGTAGTTTCATGAATATTGAGAACACCTTAGGGAATTTTTTGGGAGTGGATTACTCTTACAAAGAGACCAAGGACTAGTTAGTGGCAAGAATCTTGGTTAGTCTAGATTCGATATCAAAATTATATAAAACAATGAATATAGGGAAAGAAAAGGAATCGATACTAGACCTTGACTATGAAGGGATTCCCTTTAGGTATAATAGGTGCCACAAATATAGACACCTTTTGGATGGTTTCACAATGTCCTTCAAAGAAAAAAATTCCAGGTCGGGCGAAATAAAAAGTAGAGGAAGGCTGGGTGGGTAGATGTTATAGGCTCAAAATCACAGCCCGAGGACAATATCCTAGATGAGTAATTGGTGGACTCAGTGAGGGTACAAATATATCACGAAAAGGAAGAGGGAGGGCTCAGGATTGAAGGCTTGGAATCTACAGGGGATGCAGTTCTCTTTTCAACTTGGGGGGGGGGGAGGTTTTGATGTTGGAGAATCAAAATATGGTGTTGAGGATGGAGCTGGGGTATGGAGATAGAAGCAAAAATTATGAAATATTCAGAGGTACCAGACCAAATGCCACAAATTGAGGAGCTCGTGGATATGGCATGTCAGTTGGAAGAGGATGTCGCCTTGAAGGGAACTTCTCTTCCCCTCCACTTCGTTCCTTTATTTTCTTGTCCTTATTAATTATTGGAGCATCACTGGGATAAGGTGTGTAATGAGCTGAAATTGGATTCCATACAGAGCCTTGTAACATATCTTTCCCTCGGAAAATTCCCATGTACCCTGCCCATTGCTATGGAGGGTCCTCATCCCCCTCAGTTTCATTCGATTCGGTCTTCTCAGAAGATGAAGGTATTATTTCTATTCCCTACAATCTATGATTGAGGTAGGTCCTCACCTCGATTGGTCTAATGGGTGGCTTAGGAAACATCTTGACCCCTAGTGGTATAGGGGGAGGTCAAGGAAGGAAACATGATATTTCTCTTGCAAAATACTAGGCTAGGGAAGAGTTGGATTCGAGTAGACAATCATTAGGGGAATTTTGAGGTCTAAAATGGGCCTCCTAAGAAAAATGTACAACAAAAATAAACTTTATAACAACCAATACGATTCAAGATGATGATGTCAACCATGGGGGATGATTTACCATTTTTTAAATAAAAGGGTAAAAATATTAAAAAATAATAAAATAATAAAACTACTTTTTCAACTCGTATTTTCAACTTATCTCCCACAATTTTTACTCAAATTTTGAGTGGGAGTACTCGTTGGATGCAAAATTTAATTCCTCATCCAAGGAGTACCCATGTTGCATACTTTCAATGAACCCTGCTACATGAAAAATGGGAAATACATAAAAAACGTGATTACAATCACGTTTTTTTAATGTATTTCTCATTTTTCATGTAGTAGGACCCATTGAAAGTATGCAATATGGGTACTCCTTGGATGAGGAATCAAATTTCGCATCCAACGAGTACTCCCGCTCAAAATTTGAGTAAAAACTTTGGGAGATAAGTTGAAAATATGAGTTAAAAAGTAGTTTTTTCATTTTTCCCTCTAAAATTTGATGATGTCATCAAATCTTATTTGATTTTTTTCACTATTATTTTATAATTTCCTTAGGAGGCCCATTTTAGACCTCAAAATTCCCCTAATGCCTCAATTGATCGGGCCCTTAGAGCATTGAAGGCTCATGAAGCTATTCCCCAATGAAATTTCTCACCTTTAATTGCAGAGGGTTAGCAAGCAACCCCAAATGTCTTGCATTCAAAATAATGATTCAATCAGAATGTCCTCAAGTTTTTTTCCTTCAAGAAACTTTTGGAAAACAAGATACCATCATTTCTTTCATTGAGTGTTCTCTTCCTTTCTAGAAGTTTATAGGTCTGGATGTTCGTGGGAGATTTGGGTGTTTGGATTTGGGGTGGGATTATCGCAAAATCCAAACTCAAAATACTTGGAGTGTTCTCTCTGGCATGGGGATGGAAGGTTTTTCCTCAGAGCTGGAAATTACTTACACCTTAAATCTTAATATTTATGGTCCACATGAATAAAATATAGGTTTTTGGAATGATTTTTTTGGGAAGTCAATGTTGAAGCGAGACAATCTAATATTAGGTGGATATCTAATTTTTTTGTTGGGAGTTGCAGAATCCTAGGGAGTGAGGGCTAGGCCAGATGTTCTCACAGACTTCTTCTCCCACCATTTAGGCTTGTGCAAGCTTGTTGATGTATATACTATTCAGATCAAGCCTACTTGGCGAAATAAAAGGATGGGAGAGGATAGGGTGACTAAACGTATTGATAGATTCTTGGTGGAATAGGCCCTAATCCAAAATTTTGGGTTTATAAGATAATGTATTGGTGTGGGAGGAGTTTCTGATCACTCCCCGGTTCTACTAGAAGTTAAGAGACAATCACATAATACTTCCAACCCTTTTAAGATGAATGCAGAATGGTTGGAGGATGACAATTTTAAAAATATGGTTTCCACAAACTGGAGACATTATGATCAGAGTAATGCAATCTTTACAACTTAGAAACTTTTGGACAATCTAAAAAAGTTCAAGGTGATGTGTAAGGAGTGGGAAATAGAAATAACACAGGAAGGATGAGGTACTTTTAAATATTGAACATAAATTGGGCCTAGCCTAAGAGTCATCAAAAGAGGGTTTTAGGGATCATGTCTCTAGGGAATAATTGGTCAGACTACTCACAAGGAAAAAGGATATCCTTTGTTCTCGGGAGGCAGAATGGAGATTAAAAAGCATAGCGATCTGGTTGGAAAAGGGTGATGAAAATACCAAAATTTTTCAGGCCTATGCGAAGAGGAGAAAAATGGAAATTACAATATGGAAATTAAATGATCACTTAGGATGAGAGGTTACCAGTTTTGAAGGACTGGCTGATCTGGGAAGGAATAGTTTTGAAAACCTCTTCAAAGCTCTGGGGGGCATTTCCATTGCCAAATTCTTAATGCTGGCTTGTTATTATCTGAGATTTGTGGGCGCATAAGACAACCTTGATCTATTGCAAGAAGTGACTTAAGAAGAACTAAAAAAATCCCTCTCAAGTTTTCAAAAGGATACAAGTACAAGGCCAGATGGGTGGATAGTGAAATTCTTTAGTGGCTTCTTTGACTTGCTAGGTGGGTATTTATTGAAAGTGATCAATGATACTAGAAGGGAGGGTAGAATTCTTCTAGCTTTAAACTCAACCTTCATCGCCTTAATTTTGAAATTTGATAACCCTCCCTCTTTTGATGAGTTCATGCCTATTTATGTGTGCAACTATGTATACAAAATATTATCTAAGATGATAGCTTGTAGAATCAAGACCATTCTTTCAAAATCTATCTCCAGTGAATAATTTGGTTTCTTGGAAGGAAGGAAAATTCATGAGGCGATAGGGGTGGCTCAAGAAGGTCTCCATAGCTTTAAAAAAAAATAAAAATAAAAGGACAAAATTCTCAAAATTGACCTCTCTAAGGCTTACGACCGAGTCAACCAGATCTTTATTCACCTCCTTCTTACACATCTGGGGTTTAATGTCCCCTTCATTAACTATATTATGATTTGTTTACAGACAATATCATTTGAATTTATCATAAATGGTGCAACATCTCCTTTTTTAGAGTAGAAAAAGGTATTCTACAAGGATTTCCCTTGTCACCTCTCCTTTTCCTTATAATGGCTGAAGGACTTAGTCATATGCTAAAAGATGCTACACATAGAGGTGACTTTAAAGGTGTAAGTGTTTCCAAAACTCTTGCTATTACACACCTTCTATTTATATATGATATAGTAATGTTTTGTGATGGATCTAGAAGGGATGTTCAAACTATGCATGATATCCTTGAACTTTTCTATAGTGCCACTGGGATGGTTATCAGTGAAGAAAAATCCACCATTACTACTCACAATCTGGATATACAAGAGGTCAATTTTATTAGAATGTTCTTTCAATTTGAGATTATGATATTTGACTTAGGTATTAAATATCCAGGGTTCCACTTAAAACCAAATTAGTACAAAATTGAAGACTAGTTTTGTTTATTAGAAAAATTGGAAAAGAGGTTGTCTTCTGGAGTCATAGATGGCTGTTTAGAGCTGGTCGTATGGTGCTTGTTAAATATGTGTTGGAAGTGACCCAGTTTATTGGATGTCGTTGCCATGGATTCCGAAGGGCGTTCTGGAAAAAAGTTAGGTGGGTTTGTTTTAAATTTCTCTGGGATGGTACTCAAGAGGTTTCTATCCTCCCATGGGTAAAATGGTCAACAATTTCAATTCCAAAACTCTTGGGGGGATGGGGTCTAAATTTATTTTCCTGTTCTCAAGAGGGATAGCAACAAAATTGGGATGGTGATTTCTCACTAATACCAGCTTGTGAATGGAGTTTGTTATCCAAAAGTATATAAGGCTAGGCTTGCTGAAGGATTGGGTTAGGAGGAAAAATAGATCTAAAGGTAATTTCTCATCAATGTGGAGGGAAGTTTTAAATCATTTCGACTTAATTGCTTCTAGTTTGGATTGGAAATTTGGGGACGTGCATAAGGTAAGATTGGGTTATGATCCATGGCCGGGCAGTGGGGGAAATCATTTACTTTCCGAAAATATTATTCTGCACTTATAGGATAAAGGATATATCAGACTCACCTAGATTGGGAACCCGATGGAAAATTTTTTATGGACAAGGTTGGCTTGATTCTTGTGTCTTAAATATTCCTGAAGGTATTTAAGAAGAATGGAGAAGGTACTTGAGTTCCTTTTCTAGGGATCATATCAGACTCAATGACCGAGAGGACGAGCTGGTGTGGGCATATTCTCCTCTGGGTATTTACACTCCAAAACTGGGCTACATTTTCTTAAATGTTTAGTCACAGATGGTTGAGGCAGAGTGGTAGTGGAGAGAGATTTGGAAGGAAAAATGACCTCAGAGGGGAAAGCTGCTGGGGTAATGAATCATGACAAAAAAACTACCTACATGGAAGGTAATGTAGCAGAGATATGCCATTGGTTCGGGGTGGTGTTCCTTGTGCAAAGGGGCAAATGAAACGACCAACCATATTTTTGTAACATGTCCATTCACTCAATAGTTTTGGAATGAATGCAGAGCGAGTTTGGGGATGCATTGCACCTAGGAGGGTCATGCCTTCATAGTCTCTTGGTTAAATAAGACATAAGCTCCGGTGAACATAATTGTAAAGGCTCTTCCTCTTATTGTTTGTTGGGGAGTTTGGATTTCTATAAATAAAGAGATTTTCCAGGTTATTTCGTCCTACCCAAGGATTCTGGCCGCTAAGGGCCTTGCCATCCTTAAAAATTTTCCCAAAATAAAAGACATGCCAATAATCAGGGATGTCCCTGAAGTTCTTCCTGACACTTCTATACCCTAGAGTTTCTTCGATGGGGCTTCCTAAGAGGATGTGAATTTAGCTGGTGGGAGTTTTATTCTCAATTTGTCGGAACGACATGCTTATCATGTCAAATTTGGTTTAGGTTTGGGTACAAATAATTGGGCAAAAACACTAGCCCGTTGATTGCTGATTTCTTTTTCTATTAAGAAGGGATGTGACATGATTGAAATTTTAAGTGACTCCTTATTGGTGGTTAATTGAGTTAATGATGGTCAACAATGTAAAAATATCAATTTGGTCAACAATGTGGAGGATATTCACAAACTGCGCCTTTATTTCCATCATTTCTCTTGTAGGCACATTTTCAGATTAGCGAACCAGGAAGCAGACACTCTCTTGGATAGGGGGCTCTGGCAGGTGATCGACATTTGGGGTCGAAACATATCAAAATACTATCATAGGACATTCATTGATGAAATTCAAGATATTTGAGACATGGACCAACCCATGTCTTCTTACTTTTCTTTGTGATTTTCGAGTTCTTATGATACAAGTTTCTGGACACTTTTTTTTTTGGAGCACTATAGATGTTATGGTGTGAGTTTTTGTTTTCTCTCTGTCTTCAAAGAACAGTTTCACATATAGATTCTGTAATTACATTTCATATGCTAATTTTAGACAATATTATTATTATTTTTATGGTATTTCTGAATTCATTTATATAGTTGATGTCTTTGTTTTTAACACTATAAATATTAAAACTATTGCGAATAAAAAATGTGGATACACACTAATAAATGCACCAACTTTCAAAATTAATTTTGTTTAAAATAAATAAAATTATAGTTTTTTTTTAAAACTAATTTAATATAATTTTTATAAAATTTTAAATAATCTTTAAAACCATACAGCGTAAATGCATACAATCAATAATGAAGCATAACGAATACGAAATAATATCATGGACTATTAAATTTACTATTTCATTATTTCATATGAGTATTAAATGATTATATGAGAATGACACCGCCTCAACATAACTACTACTAAATGATTATAATGAGAATGACACTCCCTCAATATAACGTTATTTTTAAAAATACAATAATTTTTTTTTTTTTTTTACTTGAACTTTTATGTATTAAATTTATTTTATATGAGTATTAAATGATTATAATGAGAATCACACCACTTCACTATAACGTTCTTTTCAAATATTTTTAAATATACAATAAAATTGTTTTTTTTTTCTACTACTTGAACTTTTATGTATTAAATTTATTTTATATGAGTATTAAATGATTATAATGAGAATCGCACTACTTCACTATAACGAAATTGTTTTAGGTTTTTGTTCTATTGCTTGAACTTTTATGTTCTGAACTATGTTGACACTCACATTCCCATCAATAATATCTCTAAGAAAAGCGCTTTACCTTAACATATACCTAATTGGTTATCGTATGTTATCATATTTTTGTATTATTGTGGTAGTCTTATGATACCTATTTTATTAGTCTTTGTTTTGTTAGCGATTATAGCACTTATTTCATGGTCAAAGTAAATTGATATTTTATTATTATTATTTTTTAATTTTAATTAAAGTTTTGGAAAAATGGTGAATATTTCTATTTTTTTTTAAATTCAAAAATGATTTTTTAATTTCTTGAAATCTTATTTCTAATTTTCGATTGGTTAAGGAGCTTTGATGTGACATAATTCTTTTAGTGGAGGGTGATTTATTTCCGGTATTTGTGAGTGCATGACAAATCATTTTAAAATACAAAAAATGTTAGTTTTGTAAGTCGCCATTTGTTGATGAGTGCTTTGACACTCACATTGACATAATGCTTTGAGTATGTCCTTTACGTAAGCAGGTGGGGGCATGGGTGCATTTCTTCGATTAATTCTCTGTCATTGACAATAAGACAAACATTGCTAGTGCCTTTATCTCTTATTTCATTTTTTTTTCTATTTTAAATTTTTATAGATTTAGTTGTGTGAGAGAACAATTGCATAGAACTATGACTCAATGCAAAATGAAGGATGTGTAGAGGAGGGGCTATGTTCGGGAGAATGGGGGTGCACAGGGAACTTTATTCTCCAGACACGAAATTATTTTAACTTTAAACATAAACTTAGTATCCAATATTAAATGAATAATTTTTGTAATGTGTGTGAGAAAGGAGTGTCATGCGGGACAACGTGTGTGCGAAGCAAGGAACACAAACTTTAATTCGCAGTGTTCTGCATCTCCAAATAAATTTTCCCTTAAGGGTGGATCAACGTGGGATGTGTGTTTTTCAAAACTACCTTCAACAGCTTTGATAGTTTAAAAAATAGAAAAAAACGAATCTTGGTATTCAAGGTTTTCAAATACTATGCGCATTTGTGGATTGAATGCTTATTATTATGCCATATTAAATTAAGTGTCTTTTTAATGTGTGTGAAGAACTAGTGTTGCGTGGGAGAACAGGTGTGCAGAGCAAGGAACAAAAACTTTCTTCCGCGATGTTTTGGTCCTCCTTCTGCAGACCTCCCTCCCGCACTACAATACATATGAATCAATTAATAATGAGCAATGGAGGTGTAGAGGGAACTTTATTCTACAAACATGAAATTATTTAAACTTCAAGTAGAAACTTAGTATCCACTATTAAATGAAGTCTCTTTTTGATGCATGTGAGAAAGGAGCGTTTTGCAGGAGAACAAGTGTGCGGAGCAAGGAAAGTAAATTGTAATTCGTAATGTTCTACATATCCCACTACATTTCCTCTAAAGGGTGGATCAACATGGGCTTGTTTTATTTGATATCAGGATGATTCAATGATTCAATGTGCAATTTTCAAAACTATGTTCAATGACTTTAATCATTTAAAAACAAATACAAACAACTGATGTTCGTATTCAAGGTTCCCAAATACTTATTATGCAATATTAAATGAAGTGTCTTTTTAATATATACGAAGAAGAAGTGTTGTGCGAGAGAATGGGTGTGCGGAGCAAGGGACATAAATTTTATTTCGTAATTTTTGGTCCTTCGCATAAATTTCCTGTCCGAAAATTTCTCTTGCACACCTCCCTCCTGTTAAGAAATACATATTAATTAATTAATGAGCAGTTTAGATTTATTAATATCTGGGGCATGGAAAGTTTGGTTTACATTTTTATCGGGTGCAAAATAAGGGTGGGTGATTAACTGTCCACATTACTATGTTTGTAGGCTTTGATTGTTTAAAAATAATATCAAAGTAGAAAGAGACAACCTTGGTATTTACGGATTTTGAATACTATGTGCATTTGTGAATTAAATACTTATTATCGAATATTAAATGAAGTGTCTTTTTAATGCATGTGAGGAAGAGTTGTTGTGCAGGAGAATGGGTGTGCGGAGCAAGGAACATATTTTTTTCTTCCCGCAATGCTACGTATCTCCGTATGCATTTCCACAAATCTTCATTACACACAATGATACATATTAACAGATTAATTATCATTTTTTTAATTTCACTTTGTGTTTAGGTTGAAGCTATTATTAATATTGAATTTCTTAGCAGGAGGATGTTGTTACATGTTAAGAAGAGAAAGCTAGAAACATTTCCTTTTTAACAAATTTGTAAACATATTATATGATGCATTTGGTATTGAAATTCCAAGTGTTATCATGATAATGCACAAAATTTATTGGGAAATTCAAAGGAATGTTGATTTAATGAAATTTTCTAGTTATCGTATATGCCTACAACTCTGTGCCATCACATTTGTCGATTGAACCATAATTTTGAATAGCCATAGATGTTGTAGATGGTGTTTTGTCTCTAGACGGCAAGGTTTATTTAAAATAACTTAAATTGAGTTCTAGAAAAATATTGTGGAGCTAGTTTACAACTACAAGGATTATTAATAGTTTCACAAAACAACCATCATTTCATAACATTTCAGAGTAAATGCAATTTAATACTCATACAATATAAATGAGATGAAAGGAGATGACCTGTGCATGCACATATTCAGTGAATTGAATGCTGAAAAGATTGATATTTATCTGTAATATTGTTTTCTATTAATCATATATACTAGTTAAATTTAATAACAGGTTATTCATTGTTTCTATGACATTTTGTGAGTATGCTATGGAGGGACGAGAATTATATTTGAAAATAAACAAGAAAATTGGAGCTATGAACCTATTAGCACAAAACATACAAGTGATGAGGACACAAATATACCCACGCTAGCACGAAATTGGTCAACGAGGACAGGCATTGGGATGATAGAAAATATATATGATAGCTTTATCTCCGATATAAAGATTTCATATTTATTTTAGTTCATATATTTTTGTGAGTTAAGTTGTATATGTGTATATGATGTGTACTGTGTAACATGTTTCACACATAAAATAGTAGCAGGTGGTCATTATATCAGGAAAAAATAAATCTACAGTTAAATGACATTGAGAACTGTTGAAATGTGTAACTAGGTTCAGTCTTCATAATGACTTGTAATTATGATTTTATGTAAATGAGAATCAAAGAAAATGAAATGTATTTATTTTATTCCTTGTATCATGGGTTTCATGAGCAAGATGTTTTATTTGTAGGTCAAATACTTCTTCTTGATGTATTTAGGACTTATCATAAAGATAAGACTCATTGTCATGTTAATAGAGTCATGTTACACTTGAAAGAAGACCTCCAAAATGGAAAAGACACAATCATCCTCAATTCAGTCTCAAGATATATATATATATATATATATATATATATTTGACATGTCATCCCATAATTGGAGACATGTCGGTTCACTTATGACATGTCAGCTCATTTATAGGCTCCAAAAACTATATAAAGGAGAACATACCCTCGCAGATCACATTCAGCAGTTCAATGAAGTCTGAGATTTTCAGATGGGTTATCACAGTGAAAGAGTGCAGATCATGACTGATATTACAGTGCGAGGAAAGGGTTTGATTTATGGATGGATAAATAAGAGACAATACAATTCATACATCTTCTGAATCTCTCACAGTTTGGATACCATCTCAGTTCGGATACTTAACACAGTTCAGATTTAAGTTCAATGCATATGGAGGAATAAAGGTTTGACTATGGTTTGAGATTCTTGGGTTAAGAACACAATATTGTAGCTCAGTCATTATACCACATTTTAGTACTATAAATCAAATGCAAAGGTGATTCTCAATGAATATTCGATGGTGTTGCAGATTCGATGATGTTTCTCAATGAAAAGATGATGCTCAGTAGAACATATCCGTGATGGCATGTACATCACAATGTTGTATGATGACAAGACAATGCTACAAGGTGCTTCATGGTGCAATAAAGGAGGATGAATGTGTCTTGGTCTAGGAGGGGCAGTTTAGGTCAAGGTTTTTGTCATGGTCTCTATACTCATTAGGTGAAGAATCTATAAGAAGAGGTTTGCAGGTGTTCCCCTCAAGAGGAGGGGTTTTAGCCCTGGATTGGAGCCTAACTATTGTGTCACTGATGTTAGTATTTTGATATCTGTTTAATGTATTGAATGTAATCATAATGATGAACAAAGATAATAAGTAAATAAGTAACACAAACAGTTATCATGTAAGATAATTTGTATTAAATTTTACCCTACCTATTTCTCAACATGGTATCAAAGCTATGGTTACAAGAAATGGCTACTAGTGATACATATTCACTTAACATGGGATTTTACAATCTCAGATTGGATACATTACAACTTGTATAACACAAATATTAATGAAGCATGTCTCCTACATCACAAGTTCAGTGTTCTAGTGATACTTCAGTTTGGATGCATGGATCAAACAAGCTTGAATCTCAGTCAAGAATACTACCTATAAACTAATACTTACATACATATCCATTGTCTTGGCATACATGTATATGAAGTAATGTTACACAGTTATCTTGAACATAGTCTAGGCATACATACATCTCCACATCTCAGACTCATTCTGAGATTCTCGGTGATATACTTTAGTTTGGAGGGGAATCACAATTCAAATATATCGCAGTGACATTCTCGACATGCCTAAATAGACAAGACTCTAGTCATTAGTGCTACCACAGTGATACGACTATGATATTATCACGATTCGGTATGGATGGATCGATGCTGCCACAGTAAGATCTTGTAGTACATCATGAAGTCTCACCAATCTCAGTACTAAAACTCAGATAAGTCAAGGGCACTTATAATACCGATTTAATGCTATACATATGATTCAGTGCTTCCTCCAGTAAAGATAATTCTTGTATATCATTGAACTGACAATGACATGATCTCAACTTACCAATGGTGGTCACAACCTCAGAATAATACAGTCTTAAAGTTCAACTGCATGAATGGATGTCATGTGATCTAAATCCCATATAGTCTGGAGCAACTTAAGAAGAAGATCATTCAAGGAAGCATCAAGGTGAAGATATCCTCTTCACTTTCCAAGTAAGTATCTTTCATTTTTCATAATCAATTTTGGTTAAGTGAATTCGATTTGTAAGGAGATATATAGGCTGGTTGTATTACCAAATGTCCTTGCATGAAATAAGGAGGATAGTCATGGTTCTCATAGAGAAGTGAAGTCATAGATAAGGGTATCCTTTGAATTCATGGAAAGGAACTCTTAAGGTTCTCTCACATGAAAATTATTGGAGACATAAAAGGAGCTAGAAGAAGTATTATGAATAGTACAAGAAAATATGGCCCTTAAAAGATAATGTCAAATATGGGAAATAAAGTTCATGTCACTAGAAAGGATGGAAGGAGTTGATAAGAATAATTCCATCAAAGAGGGAGTAAGAGATCATTAAGATTGGTCTCCCTCACAATAAGTCTCTTTATGGCTCCTAGATCCCGGATAAAGATATGTCTACAGTATATAATAGGATGCAACGTGACATCATGAAATTACTAGAAACAAGATGATCATGAGGGTAAAAAAATTCATGAGATAAGTAATTTAGCTCATTCAACAACTAGAAAAGTTGAATGAAATATCTTTGAAAAAACTCAAAACTTAAGCATTTGAAGAAAATGAAGAACCCGATTCAAAGAAAATATAAGAAAGAAGATGTGAAAGATCTCTACTATTGAGATCATCTTCTTCTTTAAGAGGTTTTTTTCCGTTGTAAAATAGTATTTTAGGAAGCATTGTATAGATGCATCACTTTAGAATTGGAATCATGATAAAAGCATTGAAGAAGGAGCACTTTTCATAAGATGTCTGAAAAAATCAGTGGCTCCTAGGAACCTCATTGAAAACAACATTTATGGAAGGCAGTCATCTAGATCAAGGTTCATCATTCAATAATCAATATGTAAACATGTGCTGGCATTTTTTGGACATTGGGTTCAACGCTCCCCGTGTGTTTCACGACATCGACTAACTGCCTCTCATGGATCCTAACTCTGGCGATTGTAGCAGAGACTAATGCTTGCGAGTTTTGGTCTCACGACAATCATGATTCCAACAAGTGGTATCAGAGCGACAGGTATCAAGTTCGAAACTCACCCGAATCGCATTGGGGGGAGATTCTTGGACATTGGGTTCAATGCTCCCCGTGTGTTTCGCGACATGGACTAACCGCCTCTCATGGATCCTAACTTTGGCGATTGTAGCAGAGACTAATGCCTATGGGTTTTGGTCTAATGACAATCGTGATTCCAACAAGATTTTCTAATGGATTCCTCTTTGGATTCATTGGTTAGAATGGAAGCAAAAAGGTTTCATCGAGAATTTTAACTTGCAGAATTATGGGATTAGTATATGATGACATATTGATGAAGCATGTCAAGTGAATGAAACTATTCATTCTAAGGAAAAACTGCTGCAGGATTATTCAAAAGAAAAGAGACGAGGTACATGTATATTTATGACACTAGATGCTATGAATTCATGTTGTTTGGTTGCAGATAGTATATGGTTGCAGATAGTATACTTCCATCTTTAAAAGTAAGAACAAAAGAAAGGATAAACTATTCTGATGCATAGGTTGTCAATAGACATGTTCCACACTAGATGAAATCAACATAACATGTTCTCATATGGGATATGAGGTGATTATAAATTTTCAAGGAGCCATATATTGGAAGTTCCTATATTGTGTGGAGAAAGAAAATGGAATAGATCATGAGAATTATAACCATGATAAGTCAGTCAACATCCAATAATACCAAGAAGATTTGACTAGAAATATGTCCTGGAAAAATATTAAGTCTCTAATGGAAGAGATAGAGAACTTTATGATAAATAACCTAGGGAGATGTGTCAACATGTATGAAGGATGTTGATACCTATAGGAAGATGTCATGATGAAAGACTATCATAAAGGTAATTTTTATTTAAGTATTCATTTCTTATTTTTGAATAATATCTGGATGAGCTTATGCAGGGATGCCAAAGGGATTTATATGTCTTCCACCGTCGATGAACATATAATAGAACGAAATATTGTTAAAGAAATAAGGTATGAAGATAACAGCATGACATGAAGCTATACCAGATGAGGAGATTGATGGATCACTCCCTAAAGGATATTATGAAAGTGATGGATGGTTTATTCCCATTTGATGCAGGGCTGACTATCAACCCTGCCTTAACCCAAGATGATACTCGACATAGAGTATATGTTCAAAATTTTTCATATCCAAAATGATGCAGTAAGGCTGCAAAGTTACACAACACGCTGGACCTGTGGGTTATGGGTCCACATAACTCAGATATACGCAACAACATGTTTTTTCTTTATTGCAACATCTGTAGTTTGAAGTAGATCGCAATCGAAATCCTTAACTCATCGCAAATCAGCTCCCAAAACCATATCATAATCATAGGTTTTACAATATTTCCTGGCATACAAAATAACACTACAACCGATCACACAATACATATATTGCAAAGTTTGCGATATAGCAATTTCGCAAATCGATGCAAATAACTTATCGCATATCGCAACAAATACCTTATCTCATTTCAAGGATCCCTTAATGGATGCGATATGCGATATACAAAGAACCCCGACACGTGGCCACTTTGTCGCATCGCAACGTAAACTTCATAATCTGCGATGGCTTAGAAACAAGGATAATAATCGCCAGTTGCGATACCGCAGATCAGGGAACAAAACATTTCACAGATCACAAGGTTTAGCAAATGAATTTAAAGTTAAAACATAACAACGTCGATGCGAAGTTTCACTGGTTGCGATGTAATTTGAATCGTCCCTTCTTCAGGCTGAACTCTTGCGATTTGATCCGATTCGTCCACCTTCCACTGCATACTTTCGTTCTGAAACCTCTGAGATTTTGGGGAAAACACAGTTGCGACCCTCTGCGACCAAACATTACTCCATGCTACTCTCTTCAATAACTAATCAATAAACTTATGCGATTGCAAGGTGATCCATCACCGCTCGTTTTGGAGGTTCCAGCTGATTATGCAACCATTGAAATACCCTCGGCTGTACAATTCCTGATTTAATACGCAGATTCTCAAGACTCCATGTCAACCACCAACTCGGATACCATTCTATTGGTCAATCCGGCTCTGAAATTTCAACAACAATTCTACTTTAAACAACATGGCACACCACAATTCACACAATCACAGAGGATTTATAAGCCATGTTTAAAACAAATCATAATAAATACATAATTATTCAATCTTCATTGAAGGCTAATTCGATTACAATACTACGGCCTCTGTGGGCCTGAACACACACATTAAAATGGCCTCTCTAAGTCATCGCACTCTCACACCTAATTAGCCAACTCTAACCAACCTATGTTGTTTCAAAATTATTACTAATATATACAAAAAGGAATCATGAACCAATTTCAGTTCAGATCCAACAATCTCTCAATATTTCCTAAAAATTCTCTCAATTCCATTCTTTACTCAACCAAATCCTATATTAGACCTCTAGATCCATAAAATCCTCACTCTTCCTAGGATTACTCACTCATCCCTAAGATCTCTACAACTCACGAGATATTCTTCATTAATCAAATTAGATTTAAATCTCTTTAGAACTCAAAATAAACTTAGGAAAATAAACAAAATAATTAAGGGAACACACTCCCTTTAGTAAATGTGTGATAAGACTCTTAGGTCTTATAAACTTTGAAGAATGCTCCTACATCAGACTCCCTAGGTTGAAATAATTCATGGACTCCTGTTCATGAGTCTTCCAACTTCCTTTCTTATAAACTTCATCAGACTTCATCTTCCAGCTCGCTGTCTGACCTTTTCCAATTGCAGGTGTATTTGCTGCATTCTCTCCTTCTCTTGGATTCCAAACCCTGTATTGTGGATGTCATTTTTCTCTACTGTCATGAGAATCTCCACTACATAGTGTTTTGATACTGCTATTCAACATAAGTATCTCTTCAAGAAAGATAAATTTCTGTCCCTCTATGTGCTGCTGTCTTGTCATCATC
This sequence comes from Pinus albicaulis, assembly GCA_034641835.2. NCBI lineage: Eukaryota > Viridiplantae > Streptophyta > Pinopsida > Pinales > Pinaceae > Pinus > Pinus albicaulis. The sequence continues at coordinate 728,738,877 of CM076573.1, read as the reverse complement.
TCAACAATATTTAACATCAACTTCATGTCTTCTCCACTAGTTCCATTGTCTTGTACTTGACCGTATATTTTGATTTCTGACCCCATCACCAACATCCTCTTCTGTTTCCAAACCATTTTCTTTATACTATCCTGCATATCCTTCCATCTCTTCTTGACTTGTTGATTTTGAAAAATTCTCATAGTTATCTCCTTTGTTGTTTTCATCATCCACTTATCCAATATCTTGAGTGGAATCTTCTCAATTTCAAAAGAAGATCGTTCCTCGTTTTACACAAGAACATACGACCTTCCCACTATATACTATCCATCAGCTACAATTTTTTTAGTTATTGAACCTTGTTCAATTGTCTCCATATTCACATTAAATTTAACTAAACTGTTCACCCAATTTTTCATTTGCAAACTCAAGATAAACTCTTGAAATTCAAATCTTCTTTGGATCAAAAACAATATTTTTTCATGGACTGTAATTTCACATCCTCTGCAATCTTCTTTCTCTTCTGCAATGACTTGTGTAAGAGTTATATCAACTCTCTTTCCTCCATTCCAAACTTCAGAATCAACTAGTTTCTTTCTCCCATCTTCTTGTTTCCATACGGAAAACAGATTTTCTGCATCTTTAGAACTTGCATACTCCCTCATATTTGCATAAATTTTTTTATCTCCAAGAGAAGTTTGTCTTTCATCTCGAAAAACACATTCAACAATTAATAATTCAAAATTAGAAAACATATTACATTTTCCATATTTTTTCTCATTACCTCTGCTCCAAGTGTTCTCTGATTTGTCATCCCCTTGATGTGCATATGACATGTCAAAGTTGTCATATCCTTCTTCATATTGTCCTGTCTTGGAAAAGTCTTTTTTGTTTTTACTTTGTTCTGAATGCTGTCTAATTTCTGAATTTTGTTCTTTGTTCTTCTCTTTGGCCTTCCTTCCTTTCATATTTCTTTTCATTCTTCCCTTTTCTTCCTTACAAATCTGTAAGCCACTAAGTTGCTTTTTCCATTCCTCTTTCTTTTCAATCAAAATCTTCCAATCTCTAATTTTAGAAGCTAAAGTTATCTTTGTTTCTGTACAGGAAACAAAATCACAATATACAACAAATTTTCCATTCCATTGTAAAGTCCCTTTTACAACAATAAAAATTATTGTTAACACCATGAATATCACATTCCATTGAATCCCTTTTCTATTCACTGCAAATGCATAGTTCACCAAAGCATCCTTGCCATTATCCTCTGAGATTTCCTGTCTCTTTTCATTTTGTTGATTACATTCACCTTTACTCCTTTTGCAATTTGTACAAATAATATTGTCTTCAATTTTTTGTTGTGCATTAGCCTCTGCCAACCTATTCTTAAGTTCCTGACGATCCTCTTTTCCTTTCTTCTTCATAGCCTTTACTAGATTAACTGTACCTCCTTGGACCAAATTCTCGTTATAAATTTTTGTTCTACCATCTTCCACAATGCAATATTTATTAAGATCTCTTTCCATTGATACTCCATTATGTCCTTTCAAGACAATTTCTTGCCCATCAACTATCAATGAAATTTGAAGAGATAATCCCATTAACTCAAGTGTTTGCACTGTACATATACTCTTGTTTAATCCTGTCATAAGGCTATCTTCATACTTCTTTTCTACTCCTTTTGAAATCTGCAATTTCCTTTTGTCTTCATACTGTCTGCCATCTTTTTTCCAAGTCTTACTAAATTAATCATTTTCAGCTTCCCTAGTAGTCTTCAATAGTTGTCCATATTTAGTGTCTTTGAACACATGTTTAATTAAGAACTGTTCTATTACAACCATATATTCTAAAAAATTCATTTCTTCACCAACCTGCATAAATACATATTTTAAAGGTTGTTCATCACCTGCATACATACACAAAAAAATAGTTTCAAAAATACAAAGCTCCTCTTTCTTTGATGTCTCAATCATCACATCTCTCAACTGATCTGGACTTGTCCAACAATTCAGAAAATCATCAATAATTCCTTCCTCAACAAGGTAAACTTCTTTCTCAGGTCTACAATAACCATCTTTCACCTTTAACTCAGCTGCTCTGAGTTCTTCTCTTAATCTGATGTACATTCTCCTCTTTATCTGTTTCTGCAACAACTTCCATTTTATCTTCTTTATTTTCATAGTCCAACCATGCCTTTGGCCCCTTTCACAATCTTCAAGCAGCATTATTATTGTATCAATACTTGATTTCAATTCAACAATGTCTTTGTCAAGTACTTCTTGACTCGTCTTCTTTCCCTTGCCATTTTCCTTGGAATCTTTCTTTGTTCTGTTGTGGCTTCTCTCATGACCCCTAATAGTCATCTCGACTTCTTTATGTGGACTCCATTTTCCCAATGTGAGCTTACAATAATCCTCTCTCATTTCTTTGTAACAAGTCTTTACTTGTCACGTACAACAAGTCTTCATATTGGTATATTTCCTTGGGTTTCTATAACAAAACCTCTCTTTGAGCACTCTGGCTCCTAAGCTTCCAACGCTGTCAGGATTTTGTAACTAATGCTCACCTGCCCCTCTCTTTGTTTTGAGAAATATGCTATTCTCTCCTTTTCTACAACAATATCCTTTGCTGAATTTTCCACTAACACAACTTCTCTTCCCTTTACACAGTCTGTTGCTATGTGTTGGCTGCTATCATTCTCTTCACTGTGAAACTAATTCAAATTAGACCAAAATATTAAAATATAACTCATACCTAAGAGATATTCCAACGATCTTATCTCCTTAAGTTTTCATTGGCTTGGACAATAAACATGTTGCTTTAATTTTCATTGTCTACAATTCAGTTCTTCTTCCAACTAATTTCCTTTTCCTTTTGAGAACATCCATGTTCTATTCATTTCCTTACAACATCTCTTGTTGCAATTTCTTCACTTTCTCCCTTGTCCTTTATCGTAGCTACCTGAATGAAATTTCTTGTTGCTACTTACATTCACACACATATATCATTAAAGTTTTTTTAAAACTTACAAGATCCTTCACTGATCTTATCTTCCTCAAACCTGTTTCCGCAGTTTGTCTTGAATGAAATGGTTGACGTCTTCATTGACTGCAACGTTTCAAGATTCTTCTCTGCATAGAATATTTTGTGTTCTGATCTCCCAACGACCAATTTCTTTAAGACCATAACCCCCTGTATCTGGATCTATTACCAATGCAAATTCTACACATACTGAAAACAAAATTCATTCTTTGAATAAAAAACCCCAAAGAGCGCTAGTATTGCTCTGATACTAAATGTGATGCAGGGCTGACTATCAACCCTGCCTTAACCTAGGATTATACTCTACATAGAGTACATGTTAAGAATATGTCATATTCGAAATGATGCAACAAGGCTGCAAAGTTACACAACACCACGGACCTCTGGGTTATGGGTCCACATAACTCGGATATACACAACAACGAGTTTTTTTCTTTATCGCAGCATCCACAGTTTGAAGTAGATCACAATCACAATCCTTAACTCATCACAAATCGGCTCCCAAAACCATATTGGAATCACAGGTTTTACAATATTTCATGGCGTACAAAATAACATTACCACTGATCACACAATACATATATTGCAAAGTTTGCGATATAGAGATTTCACAAATTGGTGTGGATAACTTATCACATATCGCAACATATACCTTATCACATTTCAAGGATCCCTTAATGAATGCGATAGGAGATATACATAGAACTCCAACACATGGCCACTCTGTCGCATCACAACATAAAATTTATAATCTGTGATGGCTTAGCAATAAGGATAATAATCGCCGGTTGTGGTACCGCAGATCGGGGAACATAACATTTTGCAGATCGCAAGGTTTAGCAAATGAATTTAAAGTTAAACCATAACAACGCCGATGCGAAGTTTCATGGGTTGCGATGTAATCTGAATCATCCCTTCTTCAGGCTGAACTCTTGCGATTTGATCCAATCCGTCCACCTTCCACTGCATACTTTCGTTCTGAAACCTCTGATATTTTGGGGAAAACACAGTTGCGACCCTCTGCGACCAAACATTACTCCGTGCTACTCTCTTCAATAACTCATCAATAAACTTATGCAATTGAAAGGCGTTCCATCGCCGCTCATTTTGGAGGTTCCAACTGGTTATGCAATCATTGACAAACCCTTGACTGTGCAATTCCTGATTTAATACACAGAGTCTCAAGACTCCATGTTTTTTTTTTTCTAAATAAGACTAAATTCTATTACTGTAAGAAAATATGGTACATACAGAGGTGCGTCTTCATCCGCAGGACGAGTTTCAACAAAATAACAGAAAAAGCGCTGCCCACAGAGGGAAACCAGCGTGAAGAGAGTTTAATTGCTGCCTCAAGGGAGGAAACCAGCATTACACAGAAAATCTGAAAACTGTAGCAGTATGAACTATCATTAAACTTAAACCTAGGACTATAACAGAGTTTGGTCAAGCCCGCAGGCCAAAAATTCTGAAGACTCCAACCAGACAAGAACTCTGACCTGAAAGATGCAATAAAACTGGAAAATTTAGAGACCATAATCGTCGGAGGGGGGTTCTTCTACGATTCGGCATCCATAGCCATAATTATCATCATCCTGCGTGGGATTCGCTGCCTCGCCTGCGTCGTTCTGCTCCAGTGGCGTGCCTGTGAAATTGGTGCTGCCACCTCCATGCGCGCCTCCCTCAGTGTCGCGAGAGCAGTTCAACGGAGCAGTGTGGAAAGCCTGGTCAGACCCGGGCGTGTGGAGTTGAATCCCTGGATGCACATGAGGTGGGGACATAGAACTGAATTGAGGGAGCTCCTTGAATTTCACTGAAATGGTCGCCACCACCATAGGCTGGGCAGTGACACATGGGAAGTGGAACAGAGCTGTAGACGGGTTAGCCAAAAGAGCTGACTCGGGATTGCGAGGTTCAGAGGGTGGCGAAGGGAAAGAAGCGCCGCGCTGAGAAGAAAAAGGGTGGTGGACCGGCGGAGCTCTGCGCCTGTTCGAGGCTCGAGTGGAAGGGCGACGCGGGAAATCAGAATCCGGGGAGCTCGAAGGGCTGGAGGAGGAGCGGCGCCTGGAGGCAGGCCTGGCTCGGGTGCTGCCTCTGCGGCATCTGAGCCTGTGCCGAAGCCGAGGCATATTCTTGCTAGGAGAGTGCAGGCGGGGTGGGGATAAAAGCTGCGAGACAGGCGGAGGAGGCAGCGACAGACCAGGTGAGAAATTCTGAGGCGGATCTGCAAGAAGCCAGGGGCACAATGTGCTTTGACAGTGGTGAGAGCCGGGAATGAATTCTACACAACAGTGGAGAGTGCACCTCCGACCCAGAGCAGTTCGGGAGCTGGCAATCTTGGCTTCCGGAGGGCACTCAGAGCCGAGAGGAGCGATGAACTGATACATGGTGACAATCCAGATAAAATACAGAGCCCGACGATGAAGCATCGAGAAGGCGAGAGTGCAATTGCAGATGGAGGACGACGTCGAGTAATGGTAATGGCCTCGTCCTCCCCACTAGCTTGAATGCCGAATTGTGTGATGAGCCAGAGAATTAATGCGTCCGGGGCGAAGTGAATGCAGTTGGCCGGCTACCTTGTGGCCTTGCCACGCGCCAACCAAACCTCCTCGCATCCCTATGTCAGCTGTATTCACCCGCATCCGGGGCTCAAGACTCCATGTTAGCCACCCACTCGGATCCCATTATACTAGTCAATCCGGCTCTGAAATTTCAATATAAATTCTACTTTAAACAACATGGCACACCACAATTCACACAATCACACATGATTATAAGCCATCGTTAAAACAAATCATAATAAATACAGAATTATTCAATCTTCATTGAAGTCTACTTTGATTAGAGTACTACGACCTCTGTGGGCCTGAAAAAACACATTAAAATGGCCTCTCTAACTCATCTCACTCTCACACCCTAAATAGACAAATACGACCAACCTATGTTGTTTCAAAATGCTTACCAATATATACAAAAAGGAATCATGAACCAATTTCAGTTCAGAACCAACAATCTCTCAATATTTCCTAAAACTTCTCTCAATTCCATTCTTTACTCAACCAAATCCTATATTAGAACTCTAGATCCCTAAAATCCTCACTCTTCTTAGGATTACTCACTCATCCCTAAGATCTCTACACCTCATGAGATATTCTTCATTAATGAAATTACATTTAAATCTCTTTATAACTCAAACTAAACTTAGGAAAATAAACAAAATAATAAAGGGAACCCACTCCTTTTAGTAAATGTGTGGTAAGACTCTTAGGTCTTATAAACTTTGAAGAATGATCCTCCATGACCGTTGAAGAAGTCCTGAAAGAAGAAGACTTCACAACATGACATCGAAGAAAGAAATCTACTCCAAGTAGCTAGATGTTCCATAGAGTTTCTGCAGGTCCCTGATTACGAGGGAGCATGACAATAAGTTTATTACTTGGAAGAAACTTGGTAATTCCTAAGACAAGGCATAATATTAGGAATATGTATCCTCCCTATGTGAGAGGGAGATATAGACACACATTCTTATCTTCATTGGAAGAAAGAATAAAACATTTTTTTGATTTGGTAACCATCTGGCTTCAGATACTATTTGATAATGTGATAAGACATTCCGATAAGAGTAGTCGAGGACAAATATTCTTTGAGGATTAGTTAGCCTGATAATAATAGTCCTTTGAGGTCATACTCGATGAACACCCAGGTGGATTATGGACCTTGGAGACAATGACGCTGGTGTCTATTGTAATTGGTCTCACCAACATTGTAGGTCATGGTCTAGTAATGAGATGGAGATGTTAGTAAAGGCCTTTCTATGTAACAATGCTGGATTGATATGATGCTAGAAACAAATGGGTTACAAATAAAAATCTTCTTATGAGATCTCTTCAAAGTGATTGAGTGTGACCTGGTATCATTATGAATACCACCCTAGTTAAGAGGGAGTGTAACTAGGTTTGGTCTTCATAATGACTTGTAATTATAATTTTATGTAAAGAAGAATCAAAGAAAACAAAATGTATTTATTGTATTCCTTGCATCATGGGTTTCATGAGAAAGATGTTTTATTTGTAGGTTGAATACTTCTTTTTGATGCCTTTAGTATTTTTCATAAAGATAAGAGTCATTGTCATGTTAATAGAGTCATGCTACACTTGAAAGAAGACCTCCAAAATGGACAAGACAAAGTCATCCTTAATTTGTCCTCAAGATATATATATTTGGCATGTCGACTCATAATTGGAGACATGTCGGTTCACCTATGACATGTCAGCTCATTTATAGGCTCCATAAACTATATAAAGGAGAACATACCCTCGCAGATCAGACTCAACATTTCGATGAAGTCTGATATTTTTAGATGGGTTATCACAATGAAAGAGTGAAGGTCAAGACTAAGATTATGGTGCGAGGAAAGGGTTTGATTTCTGGGTGGATAAATAAGAGACAAGACAATTCATACATATTCTGGAGCTCTCACAGTTGGAATGCCATCTTAGTTCAGATACATAACATAATTCAAATTTAATTTCAGTGCATAGGAGGAATAAAGGTTCGGTTATAGTCTGATATTCTTGGGTTAAGAACACAATATTGCAGCTTAGTTATTAGAACGCAGTTCAATATTATAACTCAGATGCAAAGGTGATGCTCAATGCATATTCGATGGTGTTGCAGATTTGATGATGTTTCTTAGTGCAAAGATGATGCTCAGTAGAACGTCTCCGTGATGGTATATATATCACAGTGCCGTATGATGACAAGACACTGCTAGATGGTGCTTCATGGTGCAATCAAGGAGGATGACTGTGCCTTGGTCTAGGAGAGTCATTTTAGGTCAAGATTTTGTCATGGTCTCTGTGCTCATCAGGTGAAGAATATATAAGAAGAGGTTTGCGGGTTTTCCCTTAAGAGGAGGGGTTTTAGCCCTGGCTTAGAGCCTAACTATTGTGTCACTGATGTTATTGTTTTTGTTAGTGTAAATTATTAACGCAAGTGTACGAAAAGAGAACACTTTAGTTGTGTGTGGAAAAAAACCCTAACATCAGAAATGGATGCTTAAATATGCACTCGATAGTTAGAAGAAATGCTACAAAAAACCAAATCTATGTAGCAAAAGTAGTTAAACAATAAAAATAAATAGTAATTACTCCATGCATCCAACAAACAAGACAAGTTATATATATATATATATATATTATAACACATGGTGAAGGGAAAAAATAAGTGTTACCAGTCCCCCTCAATGGGATGGGTTCTTGTTTGTCCTTAACGCTTCAGTTTCAGAAGTTTCTCTCTCTCAACGTTGTAAAAAACCCAGAATGTGTTGAACTCTATGGGAGCTCAAGAAGAAAAAGAAAATAGTAGCAGAAATGAGAATGTTCAAAGTGCGACAATGAAAATGATCAAAGTGAAGAAGGAATGGAAAACCCTCCTATTTATAAAAAAATATTGAGTTATCCTCGATAATGGCGAATAATAAAATATTATTAACCAAGATCTAGATCTAACTGCTTGGAATATTTTATTATATTTTGTTGGAGGGAAAATGTATTTAAATTGGTTAAATACCTTTATTTAGAAATAATAAATAAATCAATATTTTGTTTATCATTTCAAGAATATGGTTAAAGAATAATAAACAAATAATGATTTGTTTAATTATTTCTAGGTGATTTAGTCAAATTTAACAAGGAATAATAACTAAATAATGATTTAATTAATTATTCCTAGAGAAAAATAAGAAAAATAACGATTTATCTAATTATTTATCATAATTGGGTTAAATATGACCATGAATATTATTTAAAAAATGGTTTAATTAATTATTCCTAGAGGAAAATCAAATAAATAAGGATTTATTTAATTATTCCTCACGAGGTTTCTTGTTTAAACCAGAAATAACTTAATAAAATATGGTTTATTAAATTATTTCTTATAGTGAAAGAAATTTTACTATGGTAAAATTGGTCTTATATGGTGTACTTCGATCCATCTAATTGTAAATTGTTAGATGACCAAATTTTGGTGATAACAGAATGCCCCCCAACGTGCGAGCGTTAGGTGCTAATCATATGACCGAAGTACGTTGTAAGGACACAATCACTAGACACCGAAGGGGAGTTAGAGAGAGAGAGATACATAGACGAAGTGAAGTGAGAGAGGACAATGACTGAGGGGGAAAGACCTATAAATGAGATAAGTCTGCTTTAATGTTGGGGTTTCTGTTCTTAATAGGGTGGGGGAGGCATATCTATGCCTACAGAGATGACAAAGTACAAAGAATGATAATGGGTTAAACAATATGAGACTAAGCAATAAATTACATGATAAATGGTACATGACATGCTGACATAAAAATGCCCCAGACAAAAATATAATGGATCCTGCATACATACTGCGCCTGGGAAAACATGAGCCAAGACTGAATACAATAATATTTGAGTACATCAGACATAATAATAACCAAAGAAGCCCTGCTAAACAGGAAATGGTTCTAAAAATATGAATGGATCATTTGAATGAGACATGCATGCTATGGGCACTGCAATCGGATGAAACCGAACCCATCAAATTTGCTGAGTTGCATCTGAGGCTGTAGCATAATCTGAGGTCATTCGGGCATGTGGGGAGATAAATGAAGGGCCACCCCCTCACGAGGTTTGAAACGTATCACACACACCTGGGAATCATTGGTACAATCTGCTGGATCACCAAACCATCAAGTATATGAATCTCAATCATGCAATAATGAGATGAGGTCGAGCGGATGAGAAACAAACAAGTCAAATGACAATGATGATTCCCTTTGCTTGGTATGAGGCACCGAACAAGAATGGAAGCTGGAACCAAGGTACATTTCCCTCTAGACCTGTCTTCTATATTGAATGTGCTGATGTCGACAGAAGGAGGTCCACCGTAGGTGAGGCAATGATGAATCCTCAACTAAGGCACAAGGGATCATAGTAAAGTGACTGATGGAATGACACCAGGGATGATGATGGAATAGGGGACACTAAGTAGCGGATATACGACTTCCCTTGGATGACCTGGAAACGACTGACGAAACTTAGGAGGGGATGGGGGACAATGTTACTTGAGGCCAAAATGGGCGATATGAGAGGGATACAAGGCAAAAATGGATGGAATACTGTAACAAGAGGAAAAGGGACTTGGGGCAGACTTTATGAATGCGATGATGACTCAACTCGAATTCTCTGAACAAGGGAGACTTGATGATGCTGCCGCACAGAATAGGCCCAGTTGGGACCATAAAAACATGAACAAAATATGGTTACTCATGAAGAAAATCAGCACACACGTTGACAAGTATGAAGGTAAAGTGGTGCCCCAAGTACAACCAGTGCATGTGAAGAAATTCAATTTTAAGAGGAAAAAAAGTGACCCTTCTTGGAAAAATGGCTTCCTGGTCAAGTGTAAAATTACCAAAAAAAAGGAAGTCCCATTATAGTGCTCGGTGAGAGCTTTCCAGTGGTTCTTACGGTTCGTCAAACCGAGTTACAATTTGGTCACAATTGGCGAAGGAAAATTTAGGGTTTTTCCTTTAATAGGGCGATTTCCCTCAAATTTAATTCATTTTCTAAGTGAGATATGGTCAATTTGGAGAGGAGAAGGCCCTAAATCTTGTAGTGAGCACAGTGGATAAAATTACTATTGGAATCAGGATCTGTCAGTGGTAGGTAATTGGCTTAACCCTACTCTTCATTTTTGGCGGTTTAGATTTTCAGATTAGGTCCTCGGGAGTCTGTGGGAGACCCCTGCCCATCCTCACGGTCGACTCGCACTTCCCATGCCTTGAAATGTGACCTGAATTTCATTTTTCAGGGGGAAAAACTGCGAGCTCGTAGTTGTAGGGAAGGAAAATGTGAGTTGGAGGTGGGGGTGGGTTTTTTGTCTGCTGGTAGGCTAGGGGCCATGGCTAGCAGATTTGTGATGTAGTTGTCTTCTTTTTGAGCTAAAAAACATGATGGCATTATGTGGGTATGGTAGAATTGAGGATCAACTGGCGTGATAGATATTTGGATGCTCTTCGGGACGATATCCAGGGGGATCAGGTGGTACAAGGTGTTAGTCATCAATATTTTTCACTATCTTTGAATGACTATAGAATGGTTATAGTTTTCTGAAAACAATATTCCTTGAATATCTTGAGTTTTAGAAATCTCACTGCCTTCATTATCTTCATAAAACCTTTTCCCTATCTATCAGTTTGTCATCTCAAAGTCACCCTGTTGCTCTTAAAATACTCATTATGGAATTATACCTCTCATTTTCATCCTTCTTTCCTACCTAAAACCTCATTTCCCCATTTTCTCCTGTCAATAAACTCCATCCTCCCTCTAAGTTTTCTTGTTGCTAACTCATTCCCATGTCCCCTTGAGCATAATAAAACTTTTGGAAATTCTCTTTTCACTTGAAAGTTTTTAAGTCAAATTTCATTCAAAATCAGGTAAAAAAGCACTCCCATTAGGTCATTAGGGTTTTGAATTTTTCAAGGTCATCCTTTCATTCCGATGAGCTCAGCACACATATGAGAAGGATTGATTATGACAAGCATTCTTCTAGCTCCCAAAAATCCTTGTATGTTTTAGGCACTGCTTTTTCTTTGCTAGAATTTGGATCAGATGTAATAGAATGTCAAGACATGGTTATTTCCAAGGAGGATTATCTTCTCAGTTCAAAACCTACAAGTGAGAAAAATGGGACAAAGTTTATCAATTTTGTAGAGGTGTTGGAAGATTTATTAGCAGAAATCACTGATGATGTAGACTGTCTACTCCTAAATGAAAACAATTTACAGTAAGGGAAAGGGGAAAACTTGGTATTGTAGATGACACGGGTTATAAACTTGATAGTCCATTTGAGTGCCAAAGTAGTGTTTACTTGCAGGAAAATGACATGGAGGAAGCACACAAGGCCAAACATGAAGAAAGTCTATCATAAAATATTAATGGAATATGGAAAAAAGGTAAGGTGAACTGGACAAAAATGAATGAAATTGAAAGGGCTATAGAGGACTTAGAAGACAACATTGATGATTGTTGTAAAGAACTGTAGGCACTTAGAGATTTGAAAAAGGTGGTCAGAGAGGGTGGAAAAGATAAGTTGAATTCTATGATGGAAACTATTGAAGATTTTGAAGATGCTACTATATGTAATAATTAAATCCCAAAGTTTTCAAAGTGAACATGTCAAGCCTAAATGAGAAAAAGAAAATCCAACTTCATGACTTCAGCAACCTGCAAATGCACAAAAGTATCAAAGAGTATCAGTGACAAAGGAAAAAGACTTCAAATATTAGAAAGTGGGGTTTTTTTTTTTAAAATTAAATTAAATCCACAAGCCTATAAAAGGTCATTTAACACTTCAAGAGAATCATTGTGGCCTTTCAAAATATTAGAAGCGTTCAGCAAAGGGAAAAATTTGTGATTTTTTGAGCAGAATTCGGGCCAAATTCCTTGGCGCTGCATGTTCAGCACTTGGCACTGCGCATTTTCACCAGCGCTGCGCGCTTGGAGATCAACATTGTGCCCTTTCCCGAAATTCCTAACACGTTTTGTGAAGGCGCTGCGCCCTTGCAGAGGCGCTACATGCTTACCACTAGTGCTGCGCGCTTAGACATGGAAGGTTGGTGACTGTTCTATCCACTCAAATCACATCAAATATTCTCCAAATTCTTGCCAAAGTCCTCCAAGCACTCTTAAGTGGTAAGTACATGACATAAGCCCTATTTTTAAAGCTATTTGGTCATCCTTAAATGAATTGAAGAGAAACCCTAAGGAAACCCTAAATTTCAAATTTGTGATGACATTTTTTACCCTTGTTTCATCCTCCTAAAAAGAAATATCAGTCATAAACAGGGTAATTACATTGATTTAGGGTTTTCATTCATATATTTTTCCCCTTCACTCATTCCTTCATTTGTTCAAGCTGCCATTTCATTCCCTTCCCCTCATCTCATTTCACTTACACCCTAGGGTTTCCAAATCAGAATTTGAATATGTCAGAGGAAGAAGACAATGGCATGGTTGGTGAGGCACAAATGCCAAGGAGGAATGATCAGAAGGGAGGAAAAATAAACATATTTGAACCTATCACCATAAGAAAACTCATGGCCTTCCCTCTTACTGTTTCTTGCTTCAAACATACAGGCTACTTTGAGTTTTGTGAAAGAGTGCATCAAGTCCAAAATCACCTGGAGTTAACAAGACTATTCATCATCAATCTGCATGACAAGCAGTTCAATCTTGCTAGAGTTACATTTGAGATGTCCAACAGTGCCATTGCAGCTGCTACATGGATACCTAGTGTAGGAGAGAGGTGGTTTAAACAAGAAAACTTGGACATGATCCATTATGAACCATACCTCAAACGTAGGTACAAAGATCACAAGAAGTCCATTTTCCCTTTATCTCATCTGTTTGACCGGTATGTGCCCATGATGAGGATAATAATGAAATAATTCACTTGTGAGGGAAGTTTTTCTCGCCTCTACTCATACCATATCCGTATTCTTATGCATTTCACTAGAGTTAGGATGCTACATTTTCCTTATTATCTTTTCCGCAGCATTGACAAGATGGCCTACATTGTGCAAAAGAGATATTACAATCAGAAAATGCAGAGCCTATTTCATCATTCACTCAACAAGATGGTGGTCATGCATCAGCTCCAGTATAAAAAAATTCCACGGGATACCTTCATTTCCAATGAGGTTTTCACTACCATACCTATTCATCATGAGCAGAATATACCTTCATCATCTCATCCTCCCAAATCCATTACTCCATCACATCCCGCTGCTCATACATCACCATACACTCACATCCATTCACCTAATGTTGATCCTTCCTCATCACCTTCTCACAGTCCTTCACCCTCATATCATGATACCGGAGCATCAAGCAGTGAAAGGGACATTGAGACAGATGGCACTAAAATAATTGACATTGAGCCATTTCCTTTGACATATCAGAGAGGCCACATGCATGTGATTGCTTCACATGGTGTGAAAGGGGCCATGCCTTCTTTGTCATAAAAACAGGTAGACAAGGGCAAGGATAAGGTTACAGAGCCTATCCCTGTTGAGGAGGAGGACAAACATGAAACTAAGCAAGAGTTTCAGTTGATTGAGATTGATGATGAGGATGAAGATATGGCTACTAGTGCAGTGATCAGAAGCAAGGAGGCCAAGATTAGTGAGCTTCAAGCTAAGCTTGATAGAGCACAATACTTCATTGAATTCATTGAGCTAGAGAGTCAGCAACTAAAGACAAAACAAACCATCAGCGAGGTCAAGGCAATCAGAGCTCTGAAAGAGGCAGGAAAGGCCAAGGCAATCAGAGCTCAGAAAGAGGTAGGAAAGGCCAAGGCTTTGCTGGATGAGACCTTGGGTAGTTTTCATGATAGTGATGATGAGGAAGATCAACTTCCTAGACGAAGACCAAGGACCATTGGACTGAAGAGGGCTTTAGCCCGGGAAAGGAAAAAATAGGTAGAATTGGCAGAGCAGCTTACTCCAAGTGAGCTGCTTGCCATAGAGATTGATGGAGACAAAGAGTCTTGGCTTGAGAGGGCCAATTTTGATCTAGAGGGCCTACTAGAGAAGGAAAAGAGAGATACTGATATTCAGAGGAAGATGGAAAAACATTATGCCATGAGAAACAGGATTGCAAGGGCTAAGCTTAAACGTGCCCATGCAAAGATTTGGGCTTTGACTGAGTCAAAGGAGAAAGAGAAGCTCAATATTCTTGCTGAGGTGTCCCTCCAAGCCTCTAACCATTGATCAATAAGAAAAATTCCAATTTTGGCACTTTTGTGCACATTTTGATTTTTTTACAATTTGACATGCAGAAATTGTGCCAAACGCGCAGCGCCATTGACGCTGCACTCTTTTTTGGGCCATCCAAATGGAAATTGGTCAGAATATTCATGTTCCTAATGAAAATTATATCAACCTCAAAAATTTTCAAGAGATTTGGAGCAAAACTGGTCCCTCAAAAAGGCTAAAAACCATCAAAAAATCATGTTTCTGCCCTATTTTTGGCCTTGGCGCTACGCGTTTACCAGCCTTGGGAGAACAGGTTTTTGATAGGGCATATGGGCACCATTTTGAAAAGTGAAAGCATATTTGGAAAATATACTCAGGGATATTTCCAATGAGCCATCATGGAGCTCATTTGGACATCGGGAAGGCCTCCAAAAGTTGGCTGCAAGACAGGCCATTTTTTCAGTCATGGCGCTGCGCGTTTGCATCGGTGCTGCGTGCCTGTACCTTGGCATCGCGCCCTTACCAAAACTTATTGAGAAGGCCTTAAACTCAAATATTTCCAAAATTAGCTCAGACGTTAAGTTAGGAGTTATTGTTATAGTGAGTCACTTTCAGATATTTTGCCTTAGGCCTTGCATGGTCTCAAAGGTAAAAAATGCATTAAATATGTAATAAATACAAATCTGAAACCCTAGCTAGGTTTCACCTCCTCATTTTGCAGATAAATACTGCAAGTATGCTTCATGTTTTTTTTTGGTTGATTTTTGAGCTGAATACTGTATAGACTCTGAGTTGTAAAGAAGTTTGGCTTTGGAGCATTGTAAATGTTTCGGACTAGATATCAATGGAACAAGCACATTCATCGGACTCATGAAATTTGTTAAATGGTGATGTTATTATGATCTTGTAATTGTTTCCTTTTTTTTTTCATTTTGTACATCAATTTCTCTTATAATAGAACATAAAATTTAGGTTAATATATGCTGTTAGAAGCACCTTAATTATGTCTGTTCTTTGTTGTTTAAATTTTTTCCTCTGCTGGGTCTGATTGGAGAACTTAGGAGTTCCCTGCTCTCCGTTTCCACCTAGCTTGTTTTCTTGAGATTAACTTAGTAGAGTCGAACTGAAGAAGTTTATGGTTTTCTCTGTCCTTTGGTTCTTTTGGAAATGTTTTTCTCAAGGCTCTCTTTGAAGTTTACTTACTAGGGTTTGGCTAAAGAAGTTTATGGTTTTCCCTGTCCTTTGGTCTATCTTGAACGACCATTTTAAAGGTCTTTAAAGTCTGATTGAATAATTTAGGAGTTCCCTGCTATTTAATCATCACTTATTTTTTATCTTAAATGTTTTCTTTGTCTAAAAGTGAATAGCTAGAGAATTTAGGAGTTCCCTGCTCTCTAGGGTTTGCTGGATTGTTGTCTTAAAGTTTACTTGCTAAATTCTGGCCGAAGAAGTTTATGGTATGCCTTTTCCTTTGGTTCTTTCTTAAAAATAGTAATCTTAAATACTCTTCTTGTTCTAGTACATGTTAAAGGATTCTTAATTTCCCTTTAAGCTACTAAACTCACAACTTAATGTTCATTTCACATTCGCATAAGCTATTAAGATCCATTTGGATTTGTTAGCTTTTCCTTTGGAACACCCTTGATTTACTGATGTACTCCTCAAACCTTTTACATACTCCATATCCCAATGGCTTGAATTTATCTTACTCTATCTGTTCTTCCTAAAAAGCAACCAAACAAAACAAAACAAACAATCCCTATCATTTTAACTAGGCTAAAATCAACATCCTAAATCAATCAAGTTATATATTTTATACAAATATAGAGAGAGCCCTCTCTGAGACCAGGAAAGCTAGGTCTTAGGACTCCAAAGTTGGTTTGATGTTACGCTTGTTTATTTGGTCTTTCCAATCTGACAAATTACAGGGACCTAACATGAGGAGCGCTTGCTAGATATGGGTATCTCAAGTTGGTTGAGAACCCACTGATGAGGGCATGTGAGCCCTTACTATCGAGGATAGTGAGCTATTGGGATCCAGACAAGGAGGCGTTTATGGTGTAGGGGCACAAGATCGAGCTTACTATCAAGGAAATTTATTTTTTGATCAGACTCCCACCACTAGGGGTGGTGGGAAACATACATCCAGTTTTACCGCGTGGGTGGAATATATCAAAGTTCATGGAGCGCCATTGTAGACCAGATGCTCGTGCTAAGGGAATGACCATTTAGATTAGTGATCTAGAGTGGCTAGAGACATGGGCTATCACCGCAGCAGTAATGTGGATCCTGGGAAGCCAAGCGTTCCATCACATCACCGGGGGGAAAATGATGTTGGTAGAGAGTGTTTTGAGTGGGACCTACTATGGGTGGGCCCAAATGATGTTGTCATCGGTGAAAATACATCTGTTGCTATGCAAGCGATAGGTGAAACATGATTATGCTTTTGGTACGATATTGTGCTCTTTATTCTTTGAGAAGATCCCCACGATCTGGCCTCATTTGCAGATCCAAGATGGGGGCCCACAGGAGCCCACGATGCACTGCTGGGGGAAGTTGCTGGAGAGAGGAGGAGGAGGGGGAGTCATATGGGTGTTCCGACCCAATTTTTTTTCACATTGGGATCATATTCCACTATACATAGATGAATATCCATAAAGTGGTATGAAATTTCAGGGGGACCATGCAGACTAGCCACTTTCGCGTGGTTGAGCATGGGGCCAGATGGTAAGTAAAATTTGCTATATATTATGGTGCATTTAAATTTTTTATAATATGTATGTGGTACTGATTCATAAATTTTGGTATGAAGATATAGCACCCATGAAACCGGTAGGGTATGCAAGACGATCCGCGACACAAGGGGCTGTGGGATCTAGTGGAGCGAGAGCAGACCAAAGACCTGATTATGAGGCTCTGTTAGAGGATGTCCATCGTATGTGTGATCTATTGCTGACTGGTGTATTAGAGCATGGGTGGCATGATATTGAGGACCAGTACATCGAGGGATGTATAGGACTACCCTTCGAGTGGCGAGGGGTCATGCGGCGTGTTGTCACTCCTAGAGACAACCTTGAGTTGCGAAAGACCAATGCATAGGACATCTTAAAAAGATGAGGACATCTGGGTACTCTTTATATTCTTTGAAAGGAACCTCTTGGATATTACTTGGATGGAGTTATTTGATATGTGGTTTTGGATTACAGGGATATCAGAGTAATAACCGTGAAGTTTGATTGTGAGAAGAGAGTCTTGCTCAGAATGGGCCTGTGGTTGTATTAAAATGGGATTTGCTGTAAATAGGGCCGGATGTGAAACCAAAAAGCAGTCTTTAAAATTAATCGAGATTATGACCATGAAGAAAGAGGATGGTAAGTCAAAGTGAGGCAGGCTTACAAGGTATAAGAATCCGCCCTTCAAGGACTTAAGAGGAAAGTGGTAAAGAGAAATAACTTGGAACATGAATCATGCACTAAGCTTAATTAAGGTAGTATTATAGATCATCCTACGAGTATCATTCGAGATAAATTCATACATAACCTATAAGCCACCCACATTCCGAAAGCATGATAATAGGAAGAAAAATATAATGGAACATAACATTAAATTGAACCAAACACAATAGATACATACATACTATTCATAAGTCCAGCAGGAATCCATTCTTGCAACAAACAGTTGTTATATTATTTCTTCAAAACGGCTCTTCAGATATACATTAAGAGCAAATCTCAAAACTAAAAAAGGTGTTATGCAGACTACACACTTCCAACTTTCAGAGAATTCAGATTCTTTACTTAGTTTGCAATTTGGCCTTTTATAGCCGTTTACATGGATAGGATGACCATATATTTCTTCAGACAAAATATTCCCTGCTAATATTACACTTTCCCATCTAAATAAAAAATGATGAGGCGTAACAGAATCTCATCTGAAACTGTATGGTCTGACACAGACTATAACAAGAACATAACAGAAACATAAAATGCAGAGAGTGCGTAGGGTGAAATCGATATTTCACTTGATTTTACATTACATAGAAATTGAAAATAAAAAATAAAAACAAAGGCTGCATGGGCCTGATCAGGATGTCCATTAGTTGGTACCACGAGGAGTGCCCGAGCCTTCTGTGCCGCGTGATCAGACTAAAGATGTGGAGTTGCCATGCTGACAAGGCGGCGAGGTGGCAGTTGCTGTGAAGTAGAGGAAACTGGAGGATTCACTTATTCATAACACTTTTTCCACAACATTGATCCGGGTAGTTGCGCTGTGATGTAGGTCTCAAACAAAGACTACAATTGTGTAAGCTCTGTATAATGCACACAGACAACGAATAATTTCTTGACCTGAGCGAGAAGGAAGAATTCCTTACGAAGTGTAGCTACTAAGGTCTCTAATTTTAGCTGGGAGGTTTTCTCTAGTGTTATGTCTTCCATGCACATGATCTCTGACATTTTATGATCATAGGCCGTTAGGGGGAGTAGTGCACGTGACTATGGATCCCAGCATTGGGGGAGGCCATCTTCTACCAACTTGCACCATTCCTGATCATTTTATTGGCCAACGTGTGTTCTCTTTCTCAATCATTTTACTGACCTCCATAACCGTCCTGAAACAGTTGATCACTCCCTGTGTGCTCAATTCTTCAGCCAAAATCTCATTAATATATCTGACATATTTATTTGCTATTACTGATTTCTCTTCTCCTTCCCTACGTCCAACCTCCAATTGTGCCTTATACTCGTGAATAGCAATCTTCTTGTCGTTGGTCAGCACGAGGAGCTCCTAATGCTGCTTGATCTCTGCTATGATCTCCCCCTAGACAAGTCGTCTCGCTTCTACCAATGACATGTTACCTTTGATCTGTGTTTTTAAGGATTTGATAGACTTCTCATGTCCCTGAGCTTCCTTGCGGAGGTTCTCTACCTCTTTCTATAGGGATGAAATCGTCTTTTGATTTTCTTCGTGGGCAGCCCTGGTCTCATCTAAGAGTCGATGGGTAGTTCGTGTTTCATCTTCTGACATCCTCAGATATGCCAGCGCCTTGGTGAGCTGCTCTGGAGAAATATGTGAATCTTCTGGCACCGGAACTACGCACGTATGTTCACCCCACTTGAGTTGTAGCTCTGACAACCTCTTGTTTAGCCTAGTGATTTCCTTATCTTTTTGAGTAATCTCTTCTTCCCTTTGAGCGAGGGAATCTGAGAGAACTATTTTTTCCCTCTCTACTTGGCAAAGTTCCTCAGTATGAATATGTTCGGAGAGAGGAATATTCAACTTTCTCCTCAACTCTTGTACCTGCAAATCTGATTTATTTGGAAGGGCTTGCAATGCTGGATTGGTATCAACACCCTTTCCTCTTATCATTTTCCTGGTGTTCTCCAGCTGAGTAGTCATAGCCTTAGCGCTAGCCCTTTCTCTTTGTTGGGTGTCCTTCATTTGATTCAAATTCCTTTCGATCCTCTGTAGGGCAACTGTATGCTTCACTACCTAAGTTCGTAGCATATCCCCGATACAGTGGTGCAAATCCAACTTATCTGGCATGGGAATGTTGCCAAAATTTAGAATTATTTCCAGAGCTCTGAATTGGGATCCTGAAGGTGAGGGATGTAAGGATGACTGCTAGATGGCCAATATGAGCTGCTCTTTATCCATATCCAGGACTGAGGTGAGCCTGGTATGGTGTTTATCTACGAATTGAGCAAGTTCAACCCTCAGCCTTTCTCTCACAAACTTTTTCCTGGTCTCAATTTCATCCCTTGCATCATGTTTGCCTAATGTTACCACCTGTGAAAGCTTTGAGGGGGCTGAAGACGAGGTAGAATCAAAGGACAGTAGAAAGCCTGGCTTGTATTTTTCAGGACCCCTAAGAAAAGGGACCTCGTCATCGGATAATTCGGCGTCTAGTTCCTCTGGCCCTTTAGTTCTCTACTTTTTACTGGGGTGTGCTTCCTCATCAACCTCCATGAACCCTTGACTTCTCGAGGGGTCCCCCTGTTCCTTCCCTTCTGCCTCGGCGAGCACATTATCTCCTTTTCCTTCAGAAGCTAAGGATTTGGCCTCCATCTGTGTATCCAAAGGCCACGTATCAAGGTTAGCTTTCCATTCAATGAGAGGACTAGGTTCATGCTCATATGTTGTTGATTTAATATTCTTTTTCCTACTTGTGAGGAACCCCTTAGGATCATAGTGCCAGACATCTCTCTGAGGGAAATTCATCTCCCGCAACAACCTTTCCACTGTGGAGAGGGCATGCCTTGAATTAATAGTGAAAGGGCCTATAGGAAGTGGGAGCTTGAAGATGTGCCCCTTTTTTGCGGGCTCAAAGTGGATTTGGTCGAAACTTAAGACCTAACGAATGAACTCGAGGGAAAATATCCTCATGGACGGGAACAATGGAAGGTGATAAGATGGTACTTCAACACTGTAGACCCTGATCTCGGTGTGGTCTTCGAACAGGTACCAATCACCTAGCAATTCGTTTCACTGAACTGGAGCCAATCCTTCTACTCAAGAAATATTCTGGGCGGGGAGCTATCGTGTATGATAGCATAGGCCATGAACATAAAATTGGTAACGAATTTTGCATGCCCCTTCCCCTCTAGCTGCTAGAAAACTTCCGGAGTCCACTAGAAAACATACTTGGGTTTAGCATTTCTCCTAGAGAAGCTATTCAGGCCTAGACCTTCAAACTTATTCGCATGCTCAAATAGGAATAAGTAGAAAACCAGGGATACATATTTGAAAGAATATAAGGAAGACATATCTTGGAACTAGGCTTTAATAGCTGAGGCTAGAAAGGAGGAGATATCCAACAGGGTCTCAGCCTGCATCATGAGCCATAGGAACCCTAAAATCGCCTTAGTCACCATCTTGGCGTCCTCAAACCATAGCATTCCCGAGATAATCACTAGAATAGGCTTTATGGTGCTATGGAAAGATGACAAGGGAATAGAGTTTGTGTGAGGGAAAGATAATAGGCATGCATTAGAAATAATATTGAGGAAACCACTCTACTTTTCCAAGGGTTGATTCGAGAAATGGCAGGAGAGCATAACTTCGGAAAACTCAACACAGTCATGGGCCGGAGGATAGCATAGGGCTTTCCTGATGAGTTGGGGAGTAATCTACAAAATCTTGGTTCCCCGAGTGGAAAGGAAGATATCTTTACGCTCGATGTAGGCCTCCCCAAGCCATACAATGAATTTTGGGAATGGATGGGTTGTTGGGCAAATTTGGTAGTACAAACCTTACTCAATGACTCTAAACATGTGTTTGTTCCTTCGCTGAAAATCGAAGAGCTCGACTCTGGTGCGGGCTACATTGAAGGGATAGACTAGGTCGCAGAGTTGGGCATGAGTGTCAGTGAGGGGCTCAGGTCCAGGAGTAGTCCTAACCTCGTGAGATTAGGGGATTTCGGGGGTGGAGCGCTTCAGTTTTTCCATGATAATTTGAAAACAAAAGTAAAAGGGAAATAGGGAAAAGGAAAATGACGAAATACCTGAAATGACAGTGAGGTAGCAAGGGAAAATGACACGAGAGTGAAAAGCAACCAGTACTCGAGTTTCAACCTACTTGATAGAGAGAAATACCAGTAAATAACTGGTAAAATTGTACAGTCAAGAGTAAAACACGCTACGAAAAATAGGGTTTTACTGAGTATCGAGGCGGGGTGACAGTTGTAGGGCTGATGTCGTAAGGACGTTGACAGTGGGACACATGGCGCCAGGTGTTTGGCTGGTAGCAGTCGGGTAGGTGGGGGCCACGTGCCAAACAAAGAAGGTACTGGCCTTCGTACCGCCCACTAGACTTACCTTACCATAAAAACATACCTGCACCGATTTCTTAGCTCTGGTGGGCCCCTTTGATCTTCGGTGGGGTGGACTGAGGCCTTCACCCCCTTTTCTTTCCCCCAAGGAATTACTTTGATTGGCCCGGAGGAGGGATGACGTCACCTCCTCCGGGGGGTCAGCTTCGGCCACCTTAACTCCTTTCGAATGTCGACTTAAAGGTTATCAGCTATCGATACTTAGCATGTGGTTCCGCTACAAAACTGTGAGCGCGCTACTCTTTGCTGTCAGACTCCCGATTCACCTTGTCCACTCACCAGACCGCGACGATTTTTTCTGCGAGCTCTTTTGACCATTTCGCCGCTCATCCTTTGAACCCATGCTTTCTTTTCCCGATCACTCCTTATATTTTATTAATGGGATCACAAGCCAACATTGGCTCCACTTGGGGACAACACGCTCGCTCTCGAGGGTGTCGAGAATTTTGCAGACCACCTGCTTGTGCATTTGTTAATACACTCAAGGTATCTTAAAAATCTTCGAGTACTTCTGGAAAGAGTTAAAATGAAAATTCATGCGAAAATTAAAGATGAAATATATATGATGTGGAGGATATATACAATTGGCCCTTGCAGCCGCTGTCAGTACTGAAAATAAGGCTTGAGGAATTTCCCGTTCATGGGCATTTCAATCAGGTCCCCTTCCAAATTTTCCAATGTGAAGGTGTTGTTGCCCTTGGCTTCTACTACCTTGAATGGTTGGAACTAGAGTGGATAGAACTTTCCATGTTTACCTTTGTTTGCCCGTCTAATGTACCACCTCATCACCAGGTACCCTGCTTGTATTTATTTATCTTTTGCTCGTTGATCAAATAGGAATTTCATTTTATTTTGATAGTCGAAAAACCTGATGTTCACTTGAGCTTGTGTTTCATCCAGTTCTACAAGCTGATTCATTCTCCTGATGAGATAATTTGGTTCTTCTTCACTATCTTGTAGAAACCTGGCCACGGGTAAAGCGAGTTGAATGGGGAACACCATTGCTCACCCATACACCAGCTCGTAGGGAGACTTGCCGGTGGATCTTTTACTGGTAATGCGATTTTCCCAAAGTGTAAACTTAAGCTGGGAGTCCTAGTTCTTCTGATTCTCACTTATGGTATTTTTTAGGATTCTTACCAGAGTCTTATTGGACGACTTGGCCAGCCTGTTCCCCTGCAGATAGTAAGCCATAGAATGTCCCAGAGTGATATTACATTGTTGAAAAAGGTTTATGAACTTGGAAGACTTGAAGACTTGGGCGTTATCAGTGATAATTTTGGCCGGGAAACCAAACCTAGCTATTATATTTTCCTCCATAAATTTAATCACCACCCCATCCGTGGAATTTATTGCAGGAACAACTTTGACCCACTTGGTGAAGTAGTCGGTGGCTATGATAATCTAGCGGTGTTGATTAGTGGAGGTTGGGTGGATCTCCCCAATAAAATCAATGCCCCATTGTCTGGACGACTCTTCGACATGTATAGGGATTAGTGGTAGTGGAGAAATTTTTTATTTTTCTACAAAGGTCTGGCATTTTTCGCATGCTCAGACACGAGAATATGCATCTCCAAATAATCGGGGCCAGAAGAAACCAACTCTCAGGATTTTGTGATTCGTGTTGGGGTCCTGTGATTTGGCAGATTGGCATACCAAGTGACAAGGCAACATCAAAACCAGTCTTTAGAGCTCTAGGACCTATCCTTCCTAGTCTCAAAGAGGGTTCTCTCAATTGTTTGCAAAGATGTAAGATTGTTTTCTTGTAAGAGGTTGATTTTAGGCTAGTTATGAAGCATGATTTTGTTTGATTGTTTGGTTGGGCATGATGATCTAGACATCATAGATAGAAAAGGGAAATATCTAAGTCATTGGGCAATGGAGTCAAGTGGAAATTGTAACAAGATTGTAAACAGATAAGGGGTATTAGAGGGAAAATCTAACTTGGCTATTGGATATACAAAGTCTTTTAGGTGAAATGAAATGAACATTAAGGGTTTAGAATGAAAAGTAGAACTAAGGGAAATTAAGAATCCTTAATTATATGTACTTCTCAACAAAGGGACTTAAAACATCATTTTAACTTGAAGAGGTATTCCATAGATAGGTCTAACCATAAATTCTAGAAATCACACTTCAAAAAATAATAATTCCAAGACAAACTTTTTAAATAAAATCTAGGAGTCGAGGAACGCTCTATTTCATCCAAATATTTCACTTTCAAGGATAAGAAAACATTCAAGATTCACAAATAACTGCAGTCATAGAAGAGAGAACTCCTAGACATCTTTGATTACAGCTATAAAGACCTTAAAAACAATTATTTGAGAAAGTACAAAGGGTATGATCAAAACAGACCACTTTGGCAAACTTTGGACAATGGTACTTTGAAGGGAGACTTCAGAAACAGTTTTTAAGTAGCAACAAGTAAGGAGAGAAAACCATATATCATTCTTGAGGCCAATTGTATTGAACTATTTAGGAAGTAAACAAGCATAAGGGTTCAAGAGAGCAATTAAGAATTCTCTAGAATGCCTCAACAAAAGAAAACATTAAGACAGTGAAGAGTAAACAGAACTAAGGTGCTTTCAAAAGACATTTCTTAGTCTAAACTTTTTACTCTACTGTAATAAGAAATGATGAAACAGAATGGAAAACAGGAAAAACATTAATAAGTTTAGAATAATTCACCAACAACCAAGCTTAGGGATCCAATGACAGAGCTTTCTTCATTAAAAAAAAGGTAAAAACATCCATAGGTTCCAGAACATCAATTTCCTTTCAAATTCAACAGAGCTATGTATTACTTCAAAAGAGTCATCAAATGCCAAATTTGCAATGAGTTCCAATGCAGTATTTATGCTGCAAATGAGGAGGTGGAATTGATTTAGGGTTCAAAATGTTATTAAATACAGAGTAAATGCATTTCTAGCCTTGAAAACCATGCAAGGCATAAGGCAAAAATAGGTGCAACTGCTTCTCTATTTCAATAAATCTATCTTAACTTCTGATAGAAAGATAGGAGAAAATATTGACTTTCATGGCTTATTATTATCTTTACAATAATTGCCCTGACAGATTAAAATATCTTCTTAGTGTAATAACTGTCAATTTGCCGTTTGAGACAGAAGGTAGGCTATAGATGGCAACTAGATCTTTTGGAGAAATAACTGCCTCCTGTTTGATGTATTCGAGGCCTTTTACCCTAGTTTTTCTTCATTTCATCGCTAAACTATTTTTTAAGGCCTGATCTGCTTTTTGCCTTCATAACTCATCATGTTGTCTTTATCTAAAATCTGTATGGCTTAAGTCTTTTAATGTTTCATGCTTTTGACTTAACCTTTGAACTTTAATCTCTCTGATACTCTTCATTAATATTCACTGTTTCTTCCGTTTTGCTGGTGTACGGGTGGCTTTCTGTGCTAGAGGGTTTTGCTGTGTAATCAATATTCATGACATATTGATTAAAACGTGGAAATTAAACCCTGAATCTTCCCTTTTTGCTTTATCTTGCCTCAAGGATCATCATCCTGAGGTGTTATGCCACTTAGATGGCTGTGGGAGGGCCTGTTTGACTTAGGCCGCCATTAAACCTACAACATAAACAAATATATTAATAAAAACCTGCATTGGTGGCTAAAACTGCGTTCAGACGCTCGACGAGGGGTAGAAGAGCGTTTGTGGAGGAATTGTATGCAGCGGAGGCGGAAAACCATGGTGGATAGGTGTAAACAGGGTTTAAACACAGATTATGGCGCGAAGAAGGATTGGTGGTATTGGAAAACCGGGGATGGTTTTCACATAGGGCTCAGGCAGTAAGTGGTAATGAGCAGGGGGAACGCGATACATGTTAATGGCTGACACGTATGCTCCTGAAAACTGCCCATTTCGCGTGGAAATGGCACAATCAAATGGTTTTTAGAATGAACGCGAAGTGAAATGGTGGCCGTCCGATCCAGGGGAAATAGATCAGATCGACGGTTACAAACAAAAACGAAGGGAGAAAAGATTCACGGGAGGAAGAAAGGTGGGGCCCAGCGGGTGCGTCAGCAATTTTTTTGCGGAGTGAAAAGTTCAATGCGCAGGGTGAAAATTGGTTTGGTGGAGTTAAACTGCAAGGATCAATAGAAGCCGTCGGATTGGGGAGATGGACGGTCAGGATTGACTTCGGCAGATCGATGATCAGAGGAGAAGATGGTTCGGGAACAAAGAAATTTGGAATTTGCAATGGCCGATGGCCGATGGGAAAATGAAGTGCGATGGATGTAGGGCCGTCCGATCAGGATTGAGATCGACGATAGAGATGCGATCGGAGCTTCGCATATCAGCGGTCCAGGCAGGCATGATTTTGGATTTGCGATGTGCTGATGCAATGGAGGGGAGCACAGATCGTCTGATTAGGATCAAGATCAATGGTGGAGATGCGATCGGAGCTTCGCATATCGGCGGGGGATTCCATCAGAGGGGGAGATCATCGAAGGGAAATTGCGAGGCGCTGACAGCCGTCGGATCTTGTGGAATGGACGACTGTGATCTCATCGGAAGATCGGTCATCGACGGAGTAAAGGGTATGGGGACAAAGGAAATGGGATCGCCGATGGATCGAGGACCGTCAGATCGGAAGCGAGATCAACAGTGGGGATTTAATGCGGGAAAGCGCATCGACATTTTTCATATCAACGGAGAAAAGGAAATGGAACGAATAATTTTGAAAATGCTGAAGTACGATGGAGATGGGGGCTTAATACGTTTAGCCGACGGTCTCGGGCCTTGGTCTTACGGTGAAAAGGGGCTCGGGCTTAAGCGAAAGGGGCTTAAGGCCTTATATTTTAAAATGAAGGTTTTTTGACTGAAAATGAAGGTTTTTGAAGGATTTTGAGGATTTCGATAAAGGGAAAAAAGGGCTAAACCTTAATAAAAGGATTTTACAAGGTTTAAAGGGGAATTTTGAGGAAGTGAAGAATATTTGAGGGGAAAATGAGGGAAAAATGGGGGAAAATAGGCTTAAACAGGCTTCTTTTTGAAACATAGGGGTGATATTTTTAGAAGACATAAATGAAGTTTTTAGTGAACTGATAGACTCAGGATAATGAAGGTTGTGATATTTCTAGAAATCACAATGTTTTTGCAAATTTTGTTTCTAGAAATTTGATATTTTCAACTTAGTCATATTTGTATAAGATCAAAATTATTGATGACTAACAGTGGCTCTACTTGGGGAGGACAACTATCTTTCGAGGTGTCTAGAACCTCAGATTATCAATCTGCTGGCTTTTAGCAGACCAGTGCCTTATCCACTGGGCATAATTTCTTTGTTCCCTTGTTGATATTTCTTTTGAAAAAAGAAAACCTTTTGATAATATGCAATATATATTCCTTTCACATAACATCTCTACCTACCCAATCCTACTTGCTCTAGCATTTTTTCTTCTTTTTAGTGCATTTGAGCTAGCAAACTCTTTTGACATTTTATTCTTTTATTGAAAAAATGAAACTAATCTAAATCTACCCTTATTTCTTCCAAGAGTCCAGATTAAACTATTGAACTCTTTATTTCTCTACCTAACTATCTATTTGTCAAGATTAGGCTGTTTGACAGATTTTATTCTCTATACTCTAAAACAGAAATTTAAATACAAACAAACCAGGATTAAACTATCTGATTTGTTGTAAGACTATGGCATAAAAACAGGCTGCACATAGACTGAAATTTATAGAAAATTGAAACAAAATTATGAAGGCTTAAGATCTGAGAATAGTAAGCATCCTTCCCTTCTTTTTATGGCTCATATTTTGATCTGTTTAGAGTCATATTTTTCTTTCTTTTGATTCTCTGGTTTAGATTTTGAGCATTTTTGAACCATTTTTCTTCTATCCTAATCTATTCTACTGATAAGCCAAGATTAAACAGTTTGGAAAATCTCTTTCACTAACCTATCAATATTAAATTGAAATTTATTTAGTCATGATTATGCTGTATGAACAAATAACAGTGTTCTTTTAAAGTAGTGGCATTTAGGCTTGCACACTTTCAGATTTTTCTCTTTTTTGGTATGGGGCTGTACCTTTCTTCTTTTCATCTGCCCTCTTTTCTCTTTTCTATTGTTTTTTGTATTTTTTCATTTTTCTCATGCAATGATATGTACAATGGATGAAAAAATTTGAAGCTAAGACTCTTGACAGAAGTAGTGCTTGAGCATCCTGCCATTGACAGGACCTCCAAACATATTTTCTCCATTCAACTCTTGCAGAAAGAATGCATTATGACCCCTTATAGAATGAATTATGTAGGGCCCTTTCCACAAATTCTCAAACTTACCATGTTTTCCCTTTTCTTCCCTTCTAGAATCCCACTTTAGAACTGTATTTCCAACTTGGAAATAATTTGCTTTAGTCCTTTTGTCAAATAATTTCTTGATGTCTTCTTGGATTGTTTGTGTTCTCTTATATACTTCCTCTCTGGACTGCTGTAAATGAATGGTCTGATTTATCCTCCTCTGCATATCATTTTCCTCAGATTGGAACTCCTAAAGAGGTTGGGAAAATTGCATCCATGCCATAAACCAGCTGATAGGGGGACATATTTATTGACTTTTTGGTGGTTAATATATCGGCCCATAAAGCATGTATAAGCTTATTATGCCATGATTTCTGATTCTTCTCCAACATTTTTTTGATAATATTGACAAGGCTTTTGTTGGAGGATTTAGCTAATCCATTTCCTTGAGGATACTAGGCAGTGGAATGACTCAAGGTGATATGGTATTTATGGTAGAAGTGAACCATTCTTTTAGACTTGAAAGCAACAGCATTATTTGTGATAATTTTTCTAGGACAACCAAATCTGGATAGTATATTGGTTTCAAGGAACTTGATAATGACAGAGTCAGTAGCATTCCTAGAAGGTATGGCTTCTATCCACTTGGTAAAATAGTCAGTGGCAGTGAGGATCCACTTATGTTGAGCTGAAGAAGATGGGTGAATTTCCCCAATGAAGTCCAAGCCCCATTGTTGAAAGGGAGCCTCAACACCGATGGGGTGTAAGGGTAAGGGAAGGAGTTTTATTTTTCCATAAAAAATTTGACACTTATGGCAAGACATGACAAACTTCTGAGTATCTGGGAAAAGGGTGGGCCAATAGTATCCAGATCTGAGGATTTTATTTGTCGTATTTTTCTAGTAAAGATGTCCTCCACATTCTTCCTCATGCAGTTCATGCATGATTTTTCCTGCATCAATCTCAAGCAAACATTTAAGCAATATTCCAACAACATTCTTCCAATATAAAACCCCATCTAATATGCAATAATTTAAAGCTTTCTGTTTCAAAAATCTAGCTTTAGTTTTGGACAGAGAAGGAGGGGTATTCAGATAAAGCAGTACATATATGATATCAACATACCAAGGTGAATTCACAAAAGTTTCTTCAATAAATGGAGCTGTGAATTCTTCTGTTTCTTCCAAAAAATCAACCATATTCATATCTAGTGCTTGAAATTTTGACTAAGCCATGAGTTTTGCTAATCCCTGCCCTTTGATTAGTTTGGAAGGCCTGATTTCTTAGTCATATTCTAGAATAATAGCAATCCATTTTCCCCTTTTACCATCAGGGTCTTGACTTAGAATATCCTTGACAACTGTGTGTGGGACAAAAAAAATGATATGAGAATGTAGAATATAAACTCTAAAATCTTTTAATGCTTTTACTAAGGCTACAACTTGTTTTTCCATGATGTTATACTTGAGTGGAGCATCTCTTAAGGCCCTACTAAAAAAATATATTGGTTTTTCTTGCCCCATGTTATTATTTTGCAATAATACTGCAACTATTGTATGTTCATAAGCAAAAGAAAAGATGTAGAAATCTTTGGTGAAATCAAGACTTATAAGAACTGGTGTTTGAGTAAGAGCTTGTTTCACTAGTTCAAATGACTGTTTATCTTGTATTTTCCATTTAACACCTATTTATTTCTTAAGCATGTTTGTGATATTTCTTAATAGCTCAACAAGGTTGGGGATGAATCTCCTTAAAAAATTTATCTTCCCAATGAAAGATTGTAATTCTTTGAGGTTTATAGGATGGCTGATTTTCAATATGCCATCAATCCTTTTAGGGTCTACTTTGATTCCCTCTTCAGAAATTATGTGGCCAAGAAGTTTTCCTTCTTGGAGACCAAAGAGTGTCTTTTTGGGATTCAAAGATAAGCCATATTTCCTACATTTCTCAAAAAATTTTCTTAAATGAATCAAGTGTTCTTCATCAGTTTTGGAGAAAACAGTAATGTCATCAAGGTATATGATTATAAAATAGCCTATGTATTCTGAGAAGGCTATATCCATGGCCCTTTGGAAGGTGGCCCCTGCATTCATTAAACCAAATGGAATTTTGACATACATGAATGTACCCCAAGGTGTAGTAAAAGCAGTTTTATGTTGATCACTTGGGAGTACTAACACTTGATTGTAACCTGAGAACCCATACAACAGTGAAATTATTTTAGACCCAACCACCCTTTGTAGTATATGATCCATTTTTGGAAAGGGATAGTTATATTTAAGGGAGGCTCTATTTAAATTCCTGAAGTCAATGCAGAGCCTAATTTCCCCAGTATTTTTCCTAACAGATACTAAGTTGAAAACCAATTCTGAATACCTGAAGGGAACTATGATCCCAACATCATAAATTTTCTTAATCTCTTTCTCAACTAAAGGCATTAAAATAGGGTTTATTCTTCTCAGTTTTTGTTTGAAAGGTTTCTGATTTTCCTTAAGAGGAATTTTGTGTTGAATGATGCTGGTATCATATGATTTTAGATCCTTGTATCCCCATGCAAACACATCTCTAAATTCTTTGAAAAGTTCTATGTATTGCTGTTTGATATGAGCTGGAAGAGTGTTGGATAGCTTGATCATTTTGGGTTCTGCTAGGCTGGCTATGTTATGTTCTTCTATGTTTGTTTCTGTAGGCTCTATTCTTGGTTCTTTGGCTACATCATTGAAATCAAAAAGTTGTTCTAATGGTGTAAGACCTCTTGGAATTGTATCATTTTTACATTGTAAAAATTCTAGGTCTTTTTGGTCTATATTATCAACTATTTATGCTCTAAAAGGATGTTCAAAATGGTTTATATCAGTAGAGAAGGATAGCTCTGTTTCAGGGATTTCTTCTTCATTCAAACAATTTTCGTTATGGCTTGAAGTAGGTGTTGGTATGGCAAAGTCATTCTTTGATTGCAGAAAATCATCTATGTGTTTGTCTCCTTCAAACACTTGCCAATAATCTTCATTGTCAGGTATTTCAGGCCTGCTTTTTACCTTTATATTGAATTGTTCATTTGTCTGTTGTATTTGGAAATTACTAGCAGCAAAGGCAAGTTCATTTGCTATATGATTTTGAGCTCTTGGGATGAAAATGAGTTCATATTTTTCAAAGGTTTTTAGGAGATCAAGGGCAGCATTTCTATATTCTATGAGTTTTGGGTTTTTTGGTTGAATACTCCCCTTTAATCTGTCTAATGATTAACTCAGAATCCCCTTGGACTGATATTTTTTTAGCTCCTAAATCTTTGAGTAAGTGTAGGCCAATAAGGAGGGCTTCATATTCAGCAATGTTATTTGTGCATGGAAAATCCAGTTTATAGGAAAACCCTTTGTTTGTGTTCTGTATCCATACACCAGCCCCTGAAATTAATTTGCTACAAGAACCATCAAGGTTTATTTTCCAAGGTACTTCAATATCATTTTCTTTTTCTTTCTGCTGTTCAAGGATGTTATATTTTGAACTATTTTGTGCTTGAATTGAGGACAAATTTGACTATTCTGGTAGACTAAATTCTTCTTTGTTTTCCTTTTCTTGTTGGCTGATTTCATCTTCATTATATAATATAAAGGAATCCAAATTTGAATGGATGGAGTAGATAGGAGAATTGTTTGGCCTATGTATATTGCGCACCATGTATTTCATGTGAGACTCCTTGTATAGTATTCTGGTTTGATTAAACACTGGGATGGTGGCATAGGACATGTCCATTTGAAATTTCCCCTGAAGTTTAGCTCCCCTTGATCTAGATAGAATTATGCCATACTTAGGGGGAATGTCAGCTACTACTATGTCCATGACTAGACCTTTAGTAGGGATCTGTACCAAATTGACACATAAATCTTTGATTAGGCCCAAACATTTGACCCTGCTTGAATCAAAGGAATATATGTCTTTATATGGCTTAGTAATTTCCAAGCCTAAGCTTTCCATTACTACTATGGGCATAAGGTTATGTGAAGCTCCAGAGTCTAACATGGCATTATGTAATATCTTATCATGTATATTTAGGCTGACATAGAAGGGAGGGACATCCCCTTCTTGGTATTTTCCTTCAACTTCAGGACCAAATAATAATTCTGGTTTATCATCTGTCAAGTTTAAAGTATCAATGTCATTGCCTATATTCAAAGCTTTCAAAACTTGATTTTTATATACATCCTGAGTTACTAGTTCAGCTAAGGGTATGGTTATTTTGATCTTGGAAATCTCCCCTTCAAGGCTGAAAGGAACTATTTTTCTTGACATATTTACATCTGTTTTTTCATTTGCAACTCTTTCAACAATTCTGATTTGCTGAACTTTATTTGGACTGTTATTTGGGACAGATTTGTTAGGGCCACTTGTAGAAGTACTAGGGTATCTTTGTTCAACACTTTGCTGATTGTTTTTGTCTTTATTTAGATCAGTTTTCTTGGCCATAGTGTTGGTGTTACTGGCTTTCTTCTTAGGCTGATTTTCTAAAGTTTTCCTAACATCAGTACTAGTGTTTTTGTCATTGGAAATATCTGGGCTCCCTTTGCTTCTAAGATTATATTGTTTGTGTACCTCCATGATTGCATTTTCAAACCCCAATATGTAATCTTCGAATCTTCATGGTTGTTTTAAATTTGTTCCGAGGAGAAGAATCCTCGTTCTTCTTCAGTGAGAAAAACATTTGTCTCACTGTCAGATCCTATCAGGTTTACATGATTTTCTTCCAACCTTTCAAGTTCCCTTTATTCTTCTTGATCAATATAGTTTTGTTGAAAGGGAGGCCTAATCTATTGGTCATTGTCTCTTTG
This sequence comes from Pinus albicaulis, assembly GCA_034641835.2. Classification (NCBI taxonomy): domain Eukaryota; kingdom Viridiplantae; phylum Streptophyta; class Pinopsida; order Pinales; family Pinaceae; genus Pinus; species Pinus albicaulis. The sequence goes on along the minus strand of CM076573.1, from coordinate 728,705,140 downwards.
CCTATCTTGATTAGGGTCTCTTCTGAGATTTGGGTTTCTATTTATGTTTTGGGGGTTGTTTTGGTTTTCTCTAGGAGGCACTCTATCATTCAGGTTTATCTTTTCAAGCACCCTCTCCATTACCCTTACTAGGTTGTCAATTTTGGTATCGGATCATGAGGTTGATGCCATTGTTTCATCCTTGTATGTAACTCTTTTTTCTGCTTTCAACCTAGCTCTTTTCTCAATCAGATTTGATTCTACACCTAAGGCTCCCCTTTTCATATCTTCTAAAGTTGAGGGATCTCTTTCTCTTAGCTGGTAGGCCATTTCAGGATCAAATCCCTCTGGAAATTTAGCCAAGGCTAGGCCTAGTGGAGGTTTCATGTCTGGGGGAAGTGCATTATAAACACTATTGAATCTAGTGCAATAATCTTGGACACTTTCCCCAATGTTTCTTTTAAGGTTGGTATATCCTGAAAGAATTTGGAGAAGGTTCTTCCTAATTTCCTATTTGTTTATAAATGCTTGATATAAAGAAGGGAGATAATTTATGCTGTGAGGAGTTAAGCCTTTAAACCATTTTTTGGCTTCTCCTCCTAAAATTTGAGCAAAAATTCTCATCTTAATGGTCTCTCCTTCTATTTCCATATAATCAAAAGTATCATTCATTTTATCTACATGCTGTTGGGAATTAGTAGGTTCATTTGCAGTGAAATGGGGAATTTTGGATTGGTAATCATTGGGTAAGGGAACCAGAGGTTGTGGTAACACTAGTGGAGCATACCATGCTGCCATGATAGGAAATAATGGGGGATTTACAAGAAGTGGATTAAAAAGAGGGAAAGTGGGCTGGAATGGGGTGTTTTGAACAGTGGATGTGTGGATAAGAGTGGAAGAAACACTTGGGCCAGAAAACTGATGATGATCAGATCTGTTATGGAAGGAGCTGAAATGATGGAGAAGCTGAGAGCCAGGTGGAGTAGAAGGTGAAGCTTCTGTGCTAAAGCTCTGTTGCAAATCTGTGGTTTCAAAGTCAACTTGGTTTAAATCACTTTGAGATTTATTTTTGAATAGGTTCTTTGTGTGAGGTAAGTCAAAGTGAGGATCTTTCAAGACGACAAGATTTTTAGGGACATATCTTGTTCTTGGGATGGTCCTATCAGCGGTTGTTTTTCCAGATTTAGAAGTTTGCCACAAAATCCTTTCTGGATTATCAACTATGGTAGGAGGATTAGGATCTGGATGGGATCTAGTGTTAACTTTATGTGAAGCCAGATTTCAATTTCCAAAATTTAGAGAGGCTGAAGTTTTAGGACTGTTTTTCAAGATTTTTCCTCTCACAATGATTTCTATAATAGGGGACTAGGTTTCTAAACTTCCTCAAGGCTGGTTAACACAGTTTTAAGGAAATATGGAGATCTAGAGGAGTAATAGGGCTACTGGGGCTAGTGGAGTCGCCAGGTGGAAATTTTTAGCTTTTCTGAAGGTAAAATGTTTTATGGTCCACCACCAATGATTTATTTAAAAACCAATCTGAAATGTTTTGGGTTTTTCTGAGTTTTTATGTGGTTTTATGGTTGTGAGAGTGTCCTATACCTGATTCAACACTTAGCTAAGGTGATGAAACAAACAGATTCTACTCTATGGCTTATCAGCTGATTTCTTCAAGGTTTGATAAGGGTCTCTTAGAATCCTAAGGGTTACTTAGATTGCCACTGATTCAGATAGATCCTATCATGATTACCATTATGCTGGTAGTGCTTGAAGAAGCTATAGTTCACTTGAATGAATACTGAGTGCCTTGTTTATGGAATTTTACTCAAAAAGTGTCCCACCATGATCGCCATTATGTTGGGGTCCTGTGATTTGGAAGATTGGCATACCAAGTGACAAGGAAACATCAAAAATAGTCTTTAGAGCTCTAGGACCTAGCCTTCCTAGTCTTAGAGAGGGATCTCTCAATTGTTTTCAAATATGTAAGATTGTTTGCTTGTAAAAGGTTGATTTTAGGCTAGTTATGAAGCATGATTTTGTTTGATTGTTTGGTTGGGCATGATGATCTAGACAACATAAATAGAAAAGGGAAATCTCCAAGTCATTGGGCAATGGAGTCAAGTGGAAATTGTAACAAGTTTGTAAACAGATCAGGGGTATCAAAGGGAAAATCTAACTTGGCTATTGGATCTATAAAGTATTTTAGGTGAAATGAAATGAACATTAAAGGTTTAGAAAGAAAAGTAGAATAAGGGAAATCAAGAATCCTTAATTATATGTACTTCTCAACAAAGGGACTTAAAACATCATTTGAACTTGAAGAGGTATTCCATAAATGGGGCTAACCATAAATTCTAGAAATCACACTTCAGCAAATAATAATTCCAAGACAAACTTTTCAAATAAAATCTAGGAGTCAAGGAACACTCTATTTCATTCAAAGATTTCACTTTCAAGGATAAGAAAACATTCAAGATTCACAAATAACTGCAGTCATAGAAGAGGGAACTCCTATAAATCTTTGATTACAACTATAAAGACCTTCAAAACAATTATTTGAGCAATTACAAAGGGTATGATCAAAATAGACCTCTTTGGAAAACTTTGGACAATGGTACTTTGAAGGGAGACTTCAGAAACAGTTTTTAAGTAGCAACAAGTAAGCAGGGAAAACCATAAATCATTCTTGAGGCCAACTGTATTGAACTATTTAGGAAGTAAACAAGCATAAGGGTTCAAGAGAGAAATTAAGAATTCTCTAGAATGCCTCAGCAGAAGAAAACATTAAGACAATGAAAAGTAAACAGAACTAAGGTGCTTTCAAAAGAAATTTCTTAGTCTAAACTTTTTACTCCACTGTAATAAGAAATGATGAAAGAGAATGGAAAACAGGAAAAACATTAATAAGTTTAGAATACTTCACCAACAACCAAGCTCAGGGATCAAATGACAGAGCTTTCTTCATCAACAAACAGGTAAAAACATCCACAGGTTCCATAACATCAATTTCCTTTCAAATTCAGCAGAGCTATGTATTACTTCAAAATAGTCATCAAATGCCAACTTTACAATGAGTTCCATTGCAGTATTTATGCTGCAAATGAGGAGGTGGAATTGATTTAGGGTTAAAAATGTTATTAATTACAGAGTAAATGCATTTCTAGCCTTGAAAACCATGCAAGGCATAAGGCAGAAATAGGTGCAACTACTTCTCCGTTTCAATAACTCTATCTTAACTTCTGATAGAAAGATAGGAGAAAATATTGACTTTCACGGCTTATTCTTATCTTTACAATAACTGTCCTGACAGATTAAAATATCTTCTTAGTGTAATAATTGTCAATTTTCCCTTTGAGATAGAAGGTAGGCTATAGGTGGCAACTAGATCTTTTGGAGAAATAACTGCCTCATGTTTGATGTATTCGAGGCATTTTAGCCTAGTTTTTCTTCATTTCATCGCTAAATTGTTTTTTAAGGCCTGATTTGATTTTTTCCTTCATAAATCATCATGCTGTCTTTATCTATAATATGCATGGTTTAATCTCTCTGATACTCTTCATTAATATTCACTGTTTCTTCTGTTTTTCTGGTGTACAGGTGGCTTTCTGCACTGGAGGGTTTTGCTGTGTAATCAATATTCATGACATATTGATTAAAACGTGGAAATTAAACCCTGAATCTTCCATTTTTTCTTTATCTTTCCTCAAGGATCGTCATCCTGAGGTGTTATGCCACTTTGATGGCTGTGGGAGGGCCTATTTGACTTAGGCCACCATTAAACCTGCAACATAAAGAAATATATTAATAAAAACCTGCGTTTGTGGCTAAAACTGCGTTTAGAGGCTCGAAAAGGGGTATAAGAGCGTTTGTGGAGGAAGTGTATGCAGCGGAGGCAAAAAACCATGGAGGATAGGTGTAAACAGGGTTTAAACACAGATTATGGTGCGAAGAAGGATTGGTGGTATTGGAAAACCAGGGATGGTTTTCGCATAGGGCTCGGGCAGTAAGTGGTAATGCGCAGGGTGAAAATTGGTTTGGCAGAGTTAAACTGCAAGGATCAATAGGAGTCGTCGGATCGGGGAGATGGATGGTCAGAATTGACTTCGGCGGATCGACAATCAGAGGAGAAGAGGGTTCTAGAACAAAATAATTTTGAATTTACGATGGCCGATGGCCGATGGGAAAACAAAGTGCGATGGATGGAGGGCCGTCCGATCAGGATCGAGATTGACAGTGGAGATGCGATTGGAGCTTCGCATATCGATGGTCCAGGCAGGCGGGATTTTGGATTTGCGATGTGCCGATGCGATGGAGGGGAGCGCAGACCATCCGATCAGGATCGAGATCGACGGTGGAGATGCGATCGGAGCTTCGCATATCGGCGGGAGATTCCATCGGAGGGGGAGATAATTGGAGGGAAATCGCAAGGCGCTGAAAACTGTTGGATCTTGTGGAATGGACGACTGCGATCTCATCGGAAGATCGCTCATCAGTGGAGTAAAGGGTCTAGGGACAAAGGAAATGGGAATGCCGATGGATCGAGGACCGTTTGATCAGAAGCGAGATCGATGGGGGGGATTTAAAGTGAGAAAGCGCATCGGCATTTCGCATATCGACGAAGAAAAGGAAATGGAACGAAGAATTTTGAAAACGCCGAAGTGCGATGGTGATGGGGGCTTAAGACCTTTAGCCGACGGTCTCGGGCCTCGGTCTTATGGTGAAAAGGGGCTCGAGCTTAAGTGAAAGGGGCTTAAGGCCTTGTATTTTAAAATGAAGGTTTTTAAACTGAAAATGAAGGTTTTTGAAGGATTTTGAGAATTTCGATAAAGGGAGAAAACGGCTAAAAACCTTAATAAAAGGATTTTACAAGGTTTAAAGGGGAATTTTGAGGTAGTGAAGAATATTTGAGGGGAAAATGAGGGAAAAACGAGGGAAAAATGGGGGAAATGAAAATGGGGGAAAATAGGCTTAAACAGGCTTATTTTTGAAATAGAGGGGTGATATTTTTAGAAGACATAGATGAAGTTTTTAGTGAACTGATAGACTCAGGATAATGAAGGCTGTGAGATTTCTAGAGCTCACATTGTTTCTGCAAATTTTGTTTCTAGAGATCTGATATTTTCAACTTAGTCATCTTTGTATAAGATCAAAATTATTGATGACTAACAAGTCATAGACTGCCAATTGTAATGTCTATCGCATACACCATCATGGAATTCGGCCATCACCTTGTCCACCTCCTGCTCTGTTAGACATAGTAGCAGAATTCCTGATGGATCCCTCCAATATAATTGTCCATTTTCCATGGCGTACTTCTGCGACCTTAATCTCATGGTATGGTAGTTAGCCTTATCAAAACTGGGGGGACATCTTAGAGTAAGGAGGCATTCTACCACATATTTTTACCATGAAGAAAGAAGGTATTTTACGTGTGTCTTTTTCACTGAGGTTTATACTCCAGGCTGTAATTCTGTACCCTTTGGTACTTCTCCTCCTTCCATAAATAGATTAATACCCAAGGCCTGGCAATTGGACTCTGATAATATTTTATCCAACCCTGTCCTTTAATGAGCTTAGTGGGTCTGATGTCTAACTCATATTCCTGGATTTTGGAAATCCAGTTGCCCCTCTTTCCTTCTCTATCCCCTTGTATTATAATATCTTTTGCTGTTGCCGTGGGGACATAGGCAGTTATGGCCGACTGCAATACATATATATGAAAAGACTTTAACTATTTAACCAGGGCATAGACTTTCTTTTACAGGATATTATATTTTCATTTTTCATCATGCAGGACCTGACTGAAAAATGCAATAGGTTGTTTGCGCCCTTCTTTGTTCTTCTATAACAACACTGCAACTACTGTGTGAGGGGAGGCAAAAGAAAAGATCATGAAAGGTTTAATACAATCAGGGCCTACCAGTACTGTAGATTCAACAAAAGCATGTTTGATTCTATTGAAGGAAGTCCTTGATTGGGGGGTCCATTTTACTTCATTATCTTTCTTGAGCATCTCCATAATATGCCGGACGATTTCAGCATAATTGGGAATGACCCTTATTAGGAAATTTATTCTCCCCAATAATACCTGAATCTCATTTTTATTCCGTGGGAGGGAAATTCCGTTGATCACTTCTACCCTTTTCAGGTCAATTTTTACTCCCTCCTTAGTCACTATGTGTCCCAGCAGCTTTCCTTCCTCCAGAGCGAACATGGATTTTTGGGGGTTCAATGACAGACCATACCTACGACACTTCTCGAAAGTCCTGTGAAGATGTTCAATATGCTCAGCATCACTCTTTAATAACACGGTGATATCGTCCAGATAAATCACTACGAACTTATCCTGCTCTCCTACGAAAGAAATGTCCATAGTACGTTGAAAGGTGGCACCGACATTGATTAGAACGAACGACATCCGGGCATACATGAAGGTCCCCCATGGTGTGGTGAATGCTATTTTATTCTGATCTTTAGGAAGAACTACCAGCTTATTATATCTGAAGAAACCATCCATCATAGACATTCGGGAGGATCCCACCACCTTTTTCAAAATGTGGTCCATCTTCGGGAGAGGGTAATTGTCTTTGAGTGAGGACCTATTGAGATTTCGGAAGTCCATGCACAATCTTATTTCTCCATTCTTCTTCCTGACCGAGACCAAGTTGGCCACCCATTCCGAATATCTTAAGGGAACGATGATTTTAGCTCGTAGTAGCTTTTTAATCTCTTTCTCAATTGCTGGGAGTAGCAAGGGATTAATCTGCATCAGTTTATGCTTTTGAGGCTTGGCGTCGCCTTTGAGAGGAATATTGTGCTGGATGACCTCAATGTCGAAATTCTTCAAATCCTGGTATGACCAGGCGAAGACATCTCTAAATTCTTGGAAAAATCGGATATATTTTTTCTGATATTCCTCAGGGACCCTTTGGACAGCTTTACCACCTTCAGGTCTCCCTCTGTCTCGATATTTATATCGTTCACCTACTCATATTGTGTCATTTTACTAGGGTTGATTGGTATATCATTCTTATCGAACAATATTTCCAAGGGCACGAGGCCTCTAGGAATGAAGTTCCCTTTTAGTTGCAGCACATGATGTCCGACCAATGTCTCCTCCCACTTGGTCTGTGGCTGATCATTGGGCTCTTCGTCCACTGCATCAAACACCAAATTAGATAATTCACCAACCATATCTATGAAACACTTAACTTGTTCTTCATATTCAAAGACCTGCTAGTGATTCACATTATATGGGATGGAAGGGTGGTATCACAGCTCAACCTCATACCTGAGCAGAGGATTCTGTGGCGGGCGGAAATTTCTAGCTGCAACAGCAAGCGAATTTTCCATCCGATTCTCATCTCCGGGCATGAACTGTATATTAAAAGCCAAGAAGAAATTTTCCACCAGGTCCCATATCTCATTTCTATAAGCTCTGAGCCATAGGTTTTTAGGTTGGCACTGATTTTTGACATGTCTTACTACTAGCTCCGAGTCCCCGAAAACTGTCAGGTTCTGGAAGTTCATATTCTTTGCTGTCTGTAGTCCTAGTAGCAGTGCTTCATATTTGGCCACGTTTTTTGTGGCTTTGTACTCTATTTTGAAATAGAGAGGGACCAAACATCCTTTGGGCAAGATCAAGAGCACCTCAGCTCCATTCCCTTCTCTCGAGTTGGCCCCGTCAAAATGCAGAGTCCATATCTCGTCCTCATCTTTACTCATGGGTTATTTCTGTTTTAGAGGGCATAATTTAGCCTCCTACAGGAAATATTCATCTTCTTCAAGCACGAGGCAAGAAAATTCACCCTCCTTACTATATACCTGGGAGTTTTTCAAGCCATCAGCCTTAGTAATCATCTTTACGAACCTGGACTCCCGATATAGCCTTCTTTCCTCCCTTATGAATACTGGAATCGTAGGATAGGTGAGATCAAGTTTAATTGACCCGCCAATATTTGAACCCCAATATCTAGACAAAATCATTCCGAATCAGGCTGGAATGTTAGCTACTATGATGTCCATCACCATGCTCTTAGCTGGGATCTGGGCGAGGTTTACCATCAGATATTTTATCATACCTAGGAATTTAAACCTCTTGGAGTCAAACGAATACATATCTTTATATGGATGAGTAATTTGCAACCCCAATTGCTCCATGACAGACAGTGGCAGTAGGTTGTGTGAAGCCCCGAAATTTAGCATGCAGTTGTGTAACAAAAGATCATGAATGACCAGAGAAACATAGAATGGGGGGGTTGCTGAGTCTAACTCTTATACATGAGGGCCAAAGAACACCATGGGTATTTCTTCTTGGATATTGAGACTGTCATGGAGAGGGACTATGCCATGGGGGAGCATGAATTGGGATACTTGAGCTTTATACGAAGGCTGTTTTAAAATTTCGACTAGGGGCACAGGGATTTTAACCTTTTATAACTCTTTCTGAAGGTTGAATATTATAGGATTATTTTCTGTAATGACTTCTTTTTATTGCTCTTTAGGAGGGATGGGAGAGTTTGAGGCTCCAGCAGAAGCCTTATGATTTGTAGGGGAATTGTGAACTAGATTTGTGGAAGAAGAGGCAGCGAATTTATGGTGCACAGGCTCTTCTATAGGTTTTTTCCCCTTGCTGACAGAATTAGGAGGGGCTTGCTCTTTTGGAGTTGACTCTTCCTCTTGCTCTTGTACTCGGGTCCTCTTTCTAGAGGATCTGAGATCATAATTTTTATGGAGTTACGCTTGCATATAATCAATAAATTTCATACAGTAATAATCAATATCCTGATCTTCTGGAGAAGCTTCTTTCTCATTTAGCTCCTCCTGCAGAGTGAGCTCCCCCTCCTCATCTTCTGAGTAAGCCAAGAATTGGTCTTCCTGACAATCAAGATATTCCTCTATTTGTCATTCCATTTTCCCTTCTAGGTATAGGGGAGGTTGAATATGATCCTGTTGCTCCTTTCTATCCCGCTGTAATATTTGCAGAGGTGGTTTCTGGTACTGTGGATTGAAACCTCGATTAGGGGCCATCTAGTTGGGTCGAGGAGAGGAATTCTTAGCTTCCAACTCAAGCTTCACTAGCTTCTTAGAAATATTTTTGATCATCTTGTTCATCTCTTCGATCTTGTACTACGATGCTTCTCTTTCTTGATTAGAGGAAGAAGCCTCCTCCTTACCCCTTCTCCTGGAATCATGCTCAGTTCTTCCTTTGGATTTTTGGGTAGAGGTAAATTTTGTTTCTACCTCTAGAGCATCGGTTTGGATCTGATCTAGGGATGTAGAATTTATCTCTCTCAAAGTGAATCCAAACTCGGACTAAAATTCTCTAGCAAAAACCACTTTGGCCGCTGCTTGAGGAGGTTTTATCTTAGTTGGTATATTGTTGTACAACTTATTAAATTTTTTTATAAATTCTGTTACATCTTCATTGTGTTTCTTCTTCAGGGCATTGAACTTTGTGAGGATGTAACCGTGATCCCTCTTTTCCCCCCATTTTTGAGTAAAATAATTTTCCATTTCCTCCCAAGTGGTGACAACATTGTTAGTAAGACATTTAAACCACTTTCGGGCTTCCCTGTTCAAAGACTGGGTGAAAAGCCTCATCACCACATCCAGGTGTTCCACATTGACATTTTCAGCAAAAGCACAAAACTCCTCAATATGATTTTGGGAAGAGGTACTGTCTTCCCCGGTGAATCGGGGCAATAGCTTTAGGTAATGCTGAGGCATATCATGTAAAACTTGAGGCAAGGCCAATGGGGCATATTTGTTAAGGAGGAAACCTAGCACGACCATGAGGGGTGGTAGTGGTGGATTCTGATGGATTACGATAGGTAAATGTTGAGAGGGAATTTGTACATTTACTTGAGATGAGTTCTGGAGTATGGTAACTTCCTTGACTTCTTCTGCCTCTGGGGTGGGGCAAAAAGGAGGCACAAAGGTATCCATTGACTCGGCTTCATCTTTTATCTCAGAGCTGACTAGAGTAGAGTTTTCTGGGGGATATTCGAGTACTCGGGCTGTAGAGCCAGGGACAAAAACTTTAGCTTTATGAGACGAGGACGTGGAGTCTTCTAATGGGAATGAGGGTAGCTCTTCTTGAAAAAGTTTCTTTTCTTTCCAAATTCTCTTGAATATAATTTTTTCAAGATCAGATACAGATGGAGTTCTTAGTTGAGAAGTATCTGACCTTAGATGTGGCTTGGTATAAGCCAGGATTTCAACTGATTTAGATTTAGGTAATAGTGGAGTCGCCAAGGTGAGGGATGTGCAAATATCAACCCTTCGCACTCACCTAATTGAAGGGTGAAGATAATGTCGTATTCCAGGGAAAATATTTTCAAGTTCGTTCCCCAAAAATGATGCCAAAAAGATGTTGTCACTCCTAGAGACAACCTTGAGTTGCAAAAGACCAGTGCGTATGACATATTAAAAACAGGAGGACATCTGAGTACTCTTTATGTTATTTGACAGGAACCTCCTGGATATTAATTGAATGGAGTTATTTGATATGTGGTTTTGAATCAAAGGGAGAGCAGAGTAATAACCGTGAACTTTGATTGTGAGAAGAGAGGCTTGCTCAGAATGGGCCTGTGGCTGTCTTAAAATGGGATTTGCTGCAAATAGGGCCGGATGTGAAACCAACAAACAATATTTAAAGTTAATTGGGATTATGAACATGAAGAAAGAGGATGGTAAGTCAAAGTGAGGCGGGCTTACAAGGTATAAGAATCCGCCCTTCAAGGACTTAAGAGGAAAGCAATAAAGAGAAAGAACTTGGAATTGGAATCATGCACCGAGCTTAATTAAGGTAGTGTTATAGATCATCCTACGAGTATCATTCGAGATAAATTCATACATAACCTATAAGCCACCCGCATTACGAAAGCATGATAACATGAAGGAAAATATAATGGAACATAGCATTTAATTGAACCAAACACAACATAGACATACATATTGTTCATAAGTCTAGTAGGAATCCATTCTTGCAACAAACAATCGTTATATTATTTCTTCAAAATGAATCTTCAGATATACATTAAGAGAAAAACTCAAAACTAAAAAATGTATTATGCAGAATATACACTTCCAACTTTCATATAATTCAGAACCTTTACTTAGTCTGCAATTTTTCCTTTTATAGCCGTTTACATGGATAGCGTGACCAAATATTTCTTCAGACAAAATATTCCCTGCTGATATTACAGTTTCCCATCTAAATAAAAAATGATGAGGCGTAACGACATCTCATCCGAAACAGTATGGTCTGACACAGACTATAACAAGAACATAACAGAAACATAAAATGCAGAGAGTGCGTAGGGTGAAATAGAGATTTCACCCAATTTTACATTACATAGAAATTGAAAATGATTAATAAAAACAAAGGCCGCATGGGCCTAATCATGATGTCCATTAGTTGGTATGAGGAGGAGTACCCAAGCCTTTTGTGCGACGTGATTGGACCGAAGACGTGTAGGAGCCATGCTGACAAGGCGACGGGGGTGGTAGTTGTTGTGAAGTAGAGGAAACTGGAGGATTCACATATTCATAACGCTTTTGCCACAACATTGATCCACGTAGTTGCGCTGTGATGTAGGTATCAAACATAGGCTGAAATTGTGTAAGCTTTGTATAATCCACGCGGACAACGAAGAATTTATTGAACTGAGCGAGAAGGAAGAATTCCTTACGAAGTGTAGCTACTAAGGTCTCTGCTTTTAACAGGGAGTTTTTATCTAGTGTTATGTATGCCCTGCACATGATATCTAAAATTTTATGATCATAGGTCGTTAGGGGGAGTAGTGCACCTGAATGTGGATCCCAACATGGCAGGAGGCCAACTTTTACCAACTTGCGCATTCCTGATCTAACCTTTCCACTCCCTTCGACACCAGCGATAAAAACCCCAATGTGTTCATGCGTGTGTTCTCTTTCTCAATCATCTTACTGAACTCCATAACTGTCTTGAAATGGTCGATCACTCCCTGTGTGCACAATACTTCAGCCGAAAGATCATTGAGATATCTGACATATTTCTTTGCTATTGCTACCTTCTCTTCTCCTTCCCCACGTCCAACCTCCAATTGTGCCTTATACTCGTGAATATAAATATTCTTGTCGTTGGTCAGCACGAGGAGCTCCCAATGCTACTTGACCTCTGCTATGATCTCCCCCCAGACAAGTCGTCTCACTTCTACCAAAGACATGCTACCTTTGATCTGCGTTTTTAAGGCTTTGATAGACTTCTCATGTCCCTGAGCTTCCTTGCGGAGGTTCTCTACCTATTTCTGTAGGGATGAAATCATGTTTTGATTTTCTTCATAGGTAGCCTTGGCCTCATCTAGGAGCCTATTATCACTCAGTAATTTCTCAAGGTTAAAGAAAGAAATAGTCTGAGGTAACCACAAAACTACTTTCAAGCTTTAGGATCTAGCCTTCCTAAGGCTTATAGAGGGCTCTCTCTATAAGATTTAACTTTGTTTTTAAATATGATCTTAGGCTAGTTATATGGGGACAATTGGTTTTGATATTTGGTTTTGTTTGGTGGGAAAAAATCACTTAGTGAGATGGATAGTGATAGGTCTGGTTTCCATTGGGAAAATGAGTCGATGTGTCAAGCAGACAACTCAAGATCAAGGTCAAAAGAAAAATATTTTCAGGGCAAGATAGACAAGTCACTAAAGATCTTTGAAGGTTGATTGGCGAAGTGGATTAATCAGGATAAAGATAAGTTAATAATTATTTGATCCGGATAAGGAAGGAGAAGACATAGGTCATTCGAAAGAGGGAGCAATTAAGGGTTCCCTACTCTGGAAATTAGCAGAAAATATATAAATGATAAATAGTTCAAGACAGAGTGCTTTTAACAAATTTTGTAATAATATTCCTGATTTATCATTCAACTTTAGAACACATTTATGAATGCATGTAAAACATAAGAAGATAAACAATGATGGTAGAAAGTACTTCACTTCAATGGCTCATCACATGAATCCTGAAATATGATGATTTATGGTTTTGATCTAGCCCGCTACTTGGACTTGCTACAAGAAACCCTTCAGGTATAGAAAAAATGACTATAGAAAACTTCAGAAATTTATTCCACCCTCAATACTTCAAATGATGAAGTATTTTTACAAATTCTAAACTAGAATATCTTGAAGAAATATCAAGATTGGTTTACAAATATCGCAAACTATATTACATAAATAGAACTTAAATAAAGGACACTCAAAACTAATGAATCTATTTGGCACTATATTTATTGATTGATGGTGACAAAGAAGAGAAATTCGAATTTAATATCAACTCTTAGTTGATGATGAGGCTTCCAAGTCACTAACTGTCTCCTTTCTTTGTGCATTTTGTTCCAGAAATTCTGCAAAATTGGGGTCTAGTGATACCTTATTATATCTCAATATGAAATAGATATGTAAAAAGTTAAAGAGGCTTTTGTAGCTAAATATGTTATGGAGATAAACCTCTCTCTATTTTCGAAAATTCAATTCTAGCTGTTGACAATAGGCTCTGAAAACATATGTGTAAAAAAAGACTTTGCACAGTCTGAAAAATAGGCTGTGAATATGTGCATATATCTCTCATTATGTAATACCCGTGCATAGAGTGAGATAGGTTTTTGTAGGTTGGAATCTTAGAAACATAAAACCCCTCTAGTTTTTCAAAATTCATCTTGGATTGGTCACAATAGTTTTTGCAAAACTATGACTTAAATAGGAAATTTCTGCAAAAATGTTCCTTACTGCTTTGTTTTCATCTTTTAACCTTATTTTTCTTTTAACCTTATTTTTCTTTTACTTTGGATAAACTTCATTGTTGTTGGTGAAAGTGTTTTTACTTTTACTGTTTTACCTTGACTGCTTTGTAACTTTGTAACTTTCACTCTGACTTTTATCTGATACACTTTAACTCTGATGCTCTTTGACTGTTCTATTTTCACTATCACTATGAATTATTATTTCACTTTTACCATTCACTGTGCAAATTTATCTTTCTCTGCATAAATGAATTCTTTCTATTCTGCTGCCTGGAATATTTTATTAAGGAACATCATTTAAAATTCATTTCCTTGTAAGTTTTTTAGGAGTAAAAATTCTTAACTAGTATTAAACTATTTATCCCAATTCTCCTTTTTCTAGTAACATGCAAAACAAAACATTTCATTAATCAAATACAGGTCTACAAGGAGGGATTAACGCTTTGATGATGGGAAAAGACTGTAAAAAATGATTTGAACTACAGCAGGGTTTCTGGGGTTGTAGACAGCTTTCAAAAGCTTTCTCTGGTCTTTATCTGCAGTCTAGAGGCTTTTAAGAGATCATAGAAATGGATTCTAACAATTTCTGTTAGTTTTTTGAGGCAAAACGGAGGCGACAACTTGATTTTCTCGTTATGGAGAGGTTTTAAGCGTATAAAACGGTAATAAAATCTTTGAAATGAATGCATTTTGGGCATTTATAAACAATTTTAATGAACAATAATCGCATTAAACACATGTCATTTCAAATCATGGTGGTTTAGGTGCGGAGGAGGATATTACCGCTAGTGGTTTTCGCAATGTTGAAAGGATGTAAATGGTTTTTTGTTGAATCGATGTGATCCAACGAAACCGCGATGCGTGGAGGAGAGAGAGTGGAGAAAAACTGCTCATATCACAAATCTGAAATTGATTAATGAGCGCACCATTGAAAGTGCGATATGGATGATGGGCCGTTGGATCTGTCCGGGAGATGCGAACGGTCAGGATTAATTAGTTGAGTTGCCGGGTAGATGGGTGTGGGGCCTGAGGTATTTTATGCAGCGGGTTCAATGTTTATATGTTAAAACATAGTTATAACATATATTTATAATGTTTAACGGGGATGGGATGGATAGGCGGATATAATGTTTATTCGACCAATACAATGTATATAGGTGTAAAGTAAACATTCGGGCGGATTAATATAAAACATATGTTTTAAACCTAGGAGGAGTGGGGTAATATATCACATGGGGAAATTAAACCATAGTTTAAACATAAAAATGTGGATTGGGATTGTAATAAAATGAATTAATATAATTACAGGGGGAAGGTTTATAATGGAATTAATATACAAGTTAAGTGTTAATATGAAATGGATTTGCAGAAAGACCAAATACACTAAGCATAGTGTAAAACATATGTTTTTTAAGCAAGATTTCATTATTGTGAGGCCCAATATAACATTTAACACTTATACTTAGGCAAACAAAATTTTTGTGGGTTTTTTGGGTATTTTTATATGAAAGGAGAATTAGTCAAGGGGATTTTACTTTTACTAGATAAAAAGTGTTTTAAACTTAGAAAAAGGGATTTTAACTTAGGAAAAGGGAGCGATGTTGAGGAAAAGGGCTTTTATGAAGGGGAAAATATTTTTAATGAAGGAAATCCAATACTTTGGTGTCAGTTAGTCATTAAGTTGTGGGTCCGGTCCCACCAAAAGTCAGAGAAATGCTCTGAGCCTTTATGCCTGAAGCTTTTAGTACTAGAACACATTGTGGGGAGGGAAATTAGTAATGTGACAAATGATGTTTATCCATGCCTTGTGAAACTTCTTTCTTTCTACCCATCATTTATTCTACCATTTTTCATTTATTTGCATGGGTGCATTTGAGCTTGCAAACCTTTACTCATTTTCTTTTAAAACATGAAAATATATAATTCTAACCTTATTTCATCCAAGGGTTCAGATTAAATTGTTGAGCTCCTTATTATTTCTCTACCTAACTAGTGATCTGCCAAGATTAGATTGTTTGGCTAAATATTTATTCTCTATCTAACAACATGAAATTCAAATGATGAAAAAGTCAAGATTAAGCTATTTGACCCTCATGGATTGTGGCATTTAGGACAAGCTGCACACAATATTATTTGCAAAATTAAACTAATAGTAGTGGAATTTAAAATTGCAACACTTTCATGATCTATTTTTGATGGGGTTCATATTTAATATTCTTTTGATATTTGTTTCTTTTTTTGTCCCTTGATTGTTCTTTTAGGACATACCCTCTTTTCATTTTTAATTTGGGAATACATTTGCAGAGAGCAAAGGTATGTACAAAATTTCAAGATTTTAACAGAGTCAATTCAAAATTATGAATCCTATATTTATAGGACCTTAACAGCGGTTTCACATGGGGATGACATCTCCTTGTGATATGTCAAGAACACTGTCGACTAGTAGCCTGATCCATTGGGCCAATCCCAAACATGCATATGATGTGACTGAAAATTCTTGAACTGAATTTACACCTTTTTCTACAAACTGAAATCTGATTTGAGACTAAAAGGTGCTCAACCTTCAAACCAAACTACTAAATCATCAATATCTTAGGGCCTTTTCCTTGGCTTCAAATCTTAATGAATTATTTCAAAACTAACTGAAAACTGAAAACTGAAAATAAGCTGAAATCCTACCTACTTACTCTAATCAGCTGTCCAACTGCTGGTTAGGTGAAATGAAACAACCAATGCAACCATTCAAGCATTATGTATTTTGATAGATTTTGTTGCATTTTATTGTTGATTATCAAAACTGTAATTCTGCAACCTATTAGGAACTTGTGAACAAATGAGAGGATAAGGAAATACTTGATTTCCTTTGTTGACTCTAGAAAATTTTCAAAAGGATTTTCCAAAATATATACACTGATGTTTAACTGATCTAAACAACTATACATCTGTTCTGAATGGCCTCCATGCCATGAAACTGAAATGTTATATCCCTGCAAACTTTCAGATAAGATTTGTGATGATATTTCTACTGATTGTAATGTTTGACTGCTGAAACCTTTATCATATTGATTCTGAAACTCATAGTTAGTTAATGGAGACAGGGTTTGAATGTGTTCAATATCCAAAATATCTGCTATTGGAACATGAAAAACTTGGGAAAATTGCTGCAACCTATGGCATATAGGATTCCATGGGACTTCATAAACTTCAACAAGTTTCTCATCCTTTTCTTTAAAGATGTTATACCACATTTCCTTTAAAAGTTGAAATTATTCAAAACATAGTGGTATGGAACTTTCTTGTGTCATTTGATAAGATGTTTCAATAAAATTTGATAACTGTTATTGTGAAACTAAAGAATCATGATCAAGAAATAAATTGTTTTCTTTGTTGTCCATAACAGTCTCTAAATAATGATGATTATTGATGGCTTTAAAGTTGTCTTTGATGAACCGAAAAGAAGCAAAAAAAAGAGGTAGAGATCCATGATTTACTTCCCAATTTTTTGCACTTTCTTCTTCACTCCCATGGCTGATCTATAATGGCTGATCACTGTATTCTAGCTGCTGAAACTGAGTTTCCTCATCCCAAAAAATAGCTTCTGATTGCTCTGTAAAGTTAGCTTGAGTTTGGAGAAAATAACTATCATCATAATGATCATTCTTAGGCAAATCATCAAAAGAAGGAATGTCATCAAACATACACATTAAATAGGTAGATTCCTCTTCCACATATTTATTTTCTGATCTATGATAATTGGAATTAGTAGGACTTTTTTCATGGCTATCAACCTCTTCTATTTCTTCATGGTGATCTTGAACAAAAAATTCATCTTTCATAGTGATCTTCTGTATGATTTCATCTAGTTTTCTTACCAAAAGGCTGAGTTTTACCTCTGTAATGTTTTTCCTCTCTTCTTCTGCTTTCAAGTTTTCCTTTTTGATTTGCAGATTAACTTCTACATCAACTGAAATGTTCTGCATCTGTACAAGTGTTTCTGAATCTCTTTCTCTTAACTAAAATTCTAATTCTGGATCAAAGGCACTTGGATAATGCAAGAAAGCTGAATCATGAGGAGGTCTAATATTTTCTAACATTGAATAATAAAATTGATTAAATATGTCAAATTTTTTTTGTATTGTTTCATTTGGATGTCTTTTTAACTGATTATATTCTTCTATGATCACAAAAATATTGACTTTAATTATCCATCTGTCAAGAATTTTTTTGCAAAACTGCTGGAAATTTGAGATCATACTTGCATTAGGCAGATTCTTGAACCAACTCTTTATTATATTTTGCAAAGAAAGAGCAAAAATTCTCATTCTAACATCATCTTCATCAATCTCAAATAAATCTAGATAATTTTCAAAACCTTGAATATGTTTTTGGGCAGTGATGTTATTATGTTCTCCATCAAACCTAGGAAGAAATTTGTAATAGTTATTATGGAAATCATGGAGTATAGGAGGTAAAATGAGGGGCTTATATCTATTAGGAACTTTACAAGGTACATGAATCTGTCCAGGGATTGTAAGATCACTCTTGATTATTTGAGGCTTCTTAATTGAAAAATGATCATCATTAGATTTAGAAGAAAGCTGCTCGAAGGGATTAGGAGAATTAGTATTTACAATCTTTCAAGGAAAATAATTAAAAAATAATCTAAGATCTTCTCTAAAATAAAATATGCATTGAAATTATTTCTTAATGAGAAAGAACATGATGTATTGGATTTCAATCCAAGTTAAAAGCCTTATCTTTCCATATTGTTCTTTCAGGTTCATTCCTCCAGTGGAGTCTTGATTGTGAAATTGATTTGGAGTCACCAGGTGGATGATTTTAACCTTTGTGTGTCTAATCAGTGTCCACCATCATAGATCAGATATGAACCTGTAAAATATTTATGAAGAAAATTTTAGTTCCCCAGTGGAGTTGCCAATATGTTATCACTCAATAATTTCTCAAGGTTAAAGAAAGAAATAGTTCGAGGTAACCACAAACCTACTTTAAAGCTTTAGGATCTAGCCTTCCTAAGGCTCAGAGAGGGCTCTCTCTATAAGATTTAACTTTTTTTTTATATATGATCTTAGGCTAATTATATGGGGCAAATTGGTTTTGATATTTTTTTTGGTTTGGTGGGAAAAAATCACTTACTGAGATGGATAGTGATAGGTTTGGTTTCCATTGGGCAAATGGAGTCAATGTGTCCAACAGACAGCTCAAGATCAAGGTCAAAAGACAAATATTTCCAGGGAAAGATAGACAAGTCACTAAAGATCTTTTAAGGCTGATTGGTGAAGTGGATTAATTGGGATAAAGAGCAGTTAAGAATTCTTTGATCTGGATAATGAAAGAGAAGACAAAGGTTATTCGAAAGAGGGAGCAATTAAGGGTTCCCTACTCTGGAAATCGACAGAAAACATACAAATGATAAATAGTTCAAGACAGAGTGCTTTTAAAAATTTTTGTAATAATATTCCTGATTTATCATTCAAATTTAGAACACGTTTATGAATGCATGTAAAACATAAGAAGAAAAACAATGACAGTAGAAATTACTTCACTTTAATGGCTCATCACATGAATCTTGAAATATGATGCTTTATGGTTTTGATCCAGTCTGCTACTTTAAATTGCTACAAGAAACCCTTCAGGTATAGAAAAAATGACTATAGAAAACTTCAGCAATTTATTCCACCCTCAATACTTCAAATGATGAAGTATTTATACAAATTCTAAACTAGAATATCTTGAAGAAATATCAAGATTGGTTTACAAATATCTCAAACTGTATTACATAAATAGAACTTAAATAAAGGACACTCAAAACTAATGAATCTATTTGGAGCTATATTTATTGATTGATGGTTAAAAATAAGAGAAATTCGAATTTGATATCAACTTTTAGTTTATGATGAGGCTTCCAAGTCACTAACTGTCTCCTTCCTTTGTGCATTTTTCTCCAGAAATTATGCAAAATTTGGGTCTAGTAATACCTTTTTATATCTCAATCCGAAATAGATATGTAAAAAGTGAAAGAGGTTTTTGTAGATAAATATGTTAGTGAGATAAACCTCTCTCATTTTCCCAAAATACAATTCCAGCTGTTCACAATAGGCTCTGAAAAAATATGTGTAAAAAAATACTTTGCACAGTTCGAAAAATAGGCTATGAATATGTGCATATATCTCTCATTATGTAATACCCGTGCATAGAGTGAGATAGGTTTTTGTAGGTTGGAATCTAAGAAACATAAAACCCCTCCAGTTTTAAAAAATTCATCTTGGATTGATCACAATAGTTTTTTCACAATTATGACTTAAACAGGAAATTTCTACAAAAATGTTCCTTACTGCTCTGTTTTCATCTTTTAACCTTATTGTTCTTTTAACCGTTTTTTCTTTTACTTTGAATAAACTTCATTTTTTTTGGTGAAAGTGTTTTTCACCTCTGTTTAACCATTACTGCCTCCTTGTTTACTTTTACTATTTTACCTTGACTACTTTGTAACTTTGTAACTTTCACTCTGACTTTTATTTGATACACTTTAACTCTGATGCTCTTTGACTGTTCTATTTTCACTGTCACTGTGAATTCTTTATTTCACTTTTACCATTCACTGTGAAAATTTATATTTCTCCGCGTAAATGTCTTCTTTCTGTTCTGCTGCCTGGAATATTTTGTTAAGGAACATCATTTAAAATTCATTTCCTTGTAATTTTTTTAGGAGTAAATAGTCTTAACTAGTATTAAACTGTTTATCCCAATTCTCATTTTGCTAGTAACCTGCAAAACAAAACATTTCATTAATAAAATCCAGGTCTGCAAGGAGGGATTAAGGCTTTGATGATGGGAAAAGACTGTAAAAATTGGTTTGAACTGCAGCAGGGTTTCTGGGGTTGTAGACAGTTTTCAAAAGCTTGCTCTGGTCTTTATCTGCAGTCTAGAGGCTTTTCAGTGATCATAGAAATGGATTCTGATGATTTCTTTTAGTTTTTTGAGGCAAAATAGAGGCTTGAGATTTTTTTTATCATTATGGAGAGGTTTTAAGCGTATAAAACAGTAACAAAATCTTTGAAATGAATGCATTTCAGACATTTATAAACAGTGTTAATGAACGATATTCGCATTAAACATAGGTCATTTAAAATCATGATGGTTTAGGCACGGAGGAGGATATTACCGCCAGTGGTTTTCGCAATGTCGAAAGGATGTAAATGGTTTTTTGTTGAATCGATGTGATCCAATGAAACCGTGATGCGTGGAGGAGAGAGAACGGAGAAAAACCGCTCATATCGCAAATCTGAAATTGATTAACGAGCACGCCATTGAAATTGCGATATGGATGATGGGCCATTGGATCGGTCAGGGAGATGCGAATGGTCAGGATTGATTGGTTGAGTTGCTGGGTAGATGGGCATGGGGCCCAGGGTCTTTTATGTGGCGGGTTCAATGTTTATATGTTAAAACATAATTATAACATATATTTATAATGTTTAACGGGGATGGGCTGGAAAGGAGGATATAATGTTTATTCGACTAATACAACGTATATAGGTGTAAAGTAAACATTCAGGCGGATTAATATAAAACATATGTTTTAAATCTATGGGGAGCGGGGTAATATATCACATGGGGAAATTAAACCATAGTTTAAACATAAAAATGTGGGTTGGGATATGTAATAAAATGAATTAATATAATTACCGGGGGAAGGTTTATAATGGAATTAATATACAAGTTAAGTGTTAATATGAAATGGATTTGTGGAAAGACCAAATACACTAAGCATAGTGTAAAACATATGTTTTTAAAATGGGATTTCATTATTGTGAGGCCCAACATAACATTTAACACATATACTTAGGCAAAAAGCATTTTTGTGGTTTTGTTGGGTATTTTTGTATGAAAGGAGAATTAGTCAAGGGGATTTTACTTTTCCTAGATAAAAAGTGTTTTAAACTTAGAAAAAGGGATTTTAACTTAGGAAAAGGGAGTGATGTTGAGGAAAAAAGTTTTTATGAAGGGGAAAAGATTTTTAATGGAGGAAATCCAATACTTTGGTGTCAGTTAGTCATTAAGCCGTGGGTTCGGTCCCACCAAAAGTCAGAGAAATGCTCTGAGCCTTCATGACTGAAGATTTTAGTACTAGAACATATTGTGTGGAGGGAAATTAGTAATGTGCCAAAGGATGTTTATCCATGCCTTGTGAAACTTCTTTCTTTCTACCCATCATTTATTCTACCATTTTTCCTTTATTTGCATGGGTGCATTTGAGCTTGCAAACAATTATTCATTTTATTTTAAAATAGGAAACTATATAATTCTAACCTTATTTCATCCAAGGGCTCAAATTAAATTGTTGAGCTCCTTATTATTTCTCTACCTAACTAGTGATTTGCCAAGATTAGATTGTTTGGCTAGATCTTTATTCTCTATCTAACAACATGAAATTTAAAGCATGAAAAAGTCAATATTAAGCTATTTGACCCTCATGGATTGTGGCATTTAGGAAAAGCTACGCACAATCTTATTTGCAAAAGTAAACTAATAGTAGTGGCATTTAAACTTCAACACTTTCATGATCTATTTTTGGTAGGGTTCATATTTATTATTCTTTTGATATTTTTTTCTTTTTTTGTCCCTTGATTATTTTTTTAGGACATACCCTCTTTTCATTTTTAATTTGGGAATACATTTGCAGAAAGAAAAGGTATGTACAAAATTTCAAGATTTTAACAGAGTCAATTCAAAATTATGAATCCTATATTTATAACACCGTAACAGAGCTGACGGGTAGTGCGTGTTTCATCTTCTGACATCCTTAGATTTTCCAGGGCCTTGGTGAGCTGCTCTGGAGCAGTCTGTGGATCTTCTGGCACCAGAACTACACATGTATGTTCACCCCACTTGAGTTGTAGCTCTGAAAACCTCTTGTTTATTCCAACGATTTCCTTATATTTTTGAGTAATCTTTTCTTCCATTTGAGCGAGGGAGTCTGCGAGAACAATTTTTTCCCTCTCTACTTGGGCAAGTTCCTCAGTCTGAATATGTTTGGAGCGAGGAATATTCAGCTTTATCCTCAACTCCTGTACCTCCAAATCTGATTTAGTTAGAGGGGCTTGCAATGATGAATTGGTATCAACACCCTTTCCTCTTATCATTTCCCTGGTGTTCTTCAGCTGAGTAGCCACAACCTTAGCGCTAGCCATTTCTCTTCGTTGGGTGTCCTTCATTTGATTCAGCTTCCTTTCGATCCTATTTAGGGCAACTGTATGCTTCAATACCTTAGTCTGTAGCATATCTCCGATACACTGGTGAAAATCCAGCTTATCTGGCAGGGGAATGTTGCCCAAATTTAGAATTATTTCCAGAGCTCTGTATTGGGATCCTGAAGGTGAGGGATGTAAGGCTGACTGTTGGATGGCCAATATGAGCTGATATTTATCCATATATAGGACTGAGGTGAGCCTGGTATGGTGTTTATCTATGAACTAAGCAAGTTCAGCCCTCAGCCTTTCTCTCACGGACTTGTTCCTGGTCTTAATTTCATCCCTTGCATCATGTTTACCTAATGTGACCACCTGTGAAAGCTATGAGGGGGCTGAGGACAAGGAAGAATCAAAGGAGAGTAGAAATACTGGCTTGCTTATCAAGACCCCTAAGAAAGGGGACCTCGTCATCGGATAATTCGGCATCTAGGTCCTCTGGCCCTTCAGTTCTCTACTTTTTACTGGGGTGTGCTTCCTCATCAACCTCCATGAACCCTTGACTTCCCGAGGGGTCCCCTTGTTCCTGCCCTTCTGCCTTGACAAGCACATTATCTCCTTTTCCTTCAGAAACTGAGGATTCAACCTCCATCTGTGTATCCAAAGGCCACATATCAAGCTTAGCTTTCCATTCAATGAGAGACCTAGGTTCATGCTCATATGATGTTCATTTAATATTCTTCTTCCCGCTTGTGAGGAACACCTTAGGATCATAGTGCTAGAAATATCCCGGAGGGAAATTCATCTCCCGCAACATCCTTTCCACCGTGGAGAGGGCATGCCTTGAATTAATAGTGAAAGGGCCTATAGGATGTGAGAGCTTGAAGATGTGCCCCTTTTTTGTGAGCACGAAGTGGATTTGATCGGCACTTAAGACCTGACGAATGAACTTGAGGGAAAAGATCCTCATGGACGGGAACACTTCCAGGTGATAAGGAGGTACTTTAGCACCGTAGACCCTGATCTCGGTGTGATCTTTAAACATGTACCAATCACTTGTGCGATCTGTTTCACTGAACTGGGGCCAATCCTTCCGCTCAGGAAAGATTCTGGGTAGGGAGATGTCGTGTATGATAGCATAGGTGTTGATGGGAAAATTTGTCCAGCCAACAACAAGGGATCTCCCCGGTAAAAAGTCCCAACTAGACTTTAAACCATTTGTGAAAGGGATCCTGTCTGGGGTGTGCGTCCAGCTACTGCTTAATGTTCCTTTCCTTTGGATGTAATCGAGCTTCGCGAACCTGAGGACACACGTTTATTCAGATGATACAAGACACATGATCGATGAGTCTTAGTTAAAATATAACACTATGAATAGAAAGATGAGTTATAAAGCATGGAGCCAAAGGAAATGCTGTCAACAACATGTCAATAGGGTCATGCTTGCAAAAAGTTGTACTAACCAGAGGAAAAAAAATTCTTTGCAGCAGAACACCGTTCACTTCCTTGAACGATTTCAAAGATAATATAAATGCCAGCAGGCAAAGTTGTTAACATTCATAGAGAAAGAATTTTAGACTTAAAATCATTAATACATGTCTAGAGAACTATAATGCATCAATGACGTAATGGAAAACACAGTTTCATTAATCAAAAGATATTACGAACATAAAGCGAAATACTCATAGTGTTCACACATCAGTCTACATCAGATCCAAAAATGGAATCAACAAGTGCTTGTATTCATATTCAAAAGTGTAGTCATTCTATACAATTTTCTATCCTCGTTTGGAGTCCCAAAGAAAAGTCCCCATTGCAATTTCCCGAAGGAAGTATTTATAGAACAAAACTTGTCCTTTTGGCTTCCCTGACTTTTCGTCTTCTTGACCGTTGGGCTGCCTTGTGACTTAGTAGATTTTTCGATCTGTGACCTTGGACTCTGTTGCGACCTACGACATTGAGCAATTGGTGACCTGAGGTTAGTCGCGACCTGAGGGGTTGCGACCTAGAGTTATTCATCCGATCCTCTTGTGGAGGGCTTGGACCTTACAGAACTCAATGTTTTTCCCTGGTACTAGTCTTGCATGAATGGATGGCTGATAGATGTGCCATTAAGCTTGTAGTGCGGTTACTTCAAGCTTTGAATTGATCCCCTTAGCTGGCTGGGAAAACCTCAGCTCCTCATGCAAACCAACAGCTTCTACCCCTGTGTAGTCCTTTTGTCATGTCTCAGCATTATTGGGGTATGTGGTTTGCATATTATACTCTTGTGCCCTTTTACTCAAGACTTATTTCTTCTCTATGGCGAACGGGAAGGAGAGAAACTAATTTTCACCGGGCACGATTCTATTTACGTGTTGCCTTCCGTGTGGTGGTGCTGCTATAAGCACATGGTTGTTCCAGATTATATCTTCCTAGTTACCTTGCTACGGTGACTGACCATGGGCTTTGCCTTGTTTCAATCCATCGCTTCAAACCTACAAACACACGAAACGGTTTATAAGGGATCAATATAAGCATGTCTAAATGGGATTGAAAATAAAATATCACAACTAATAATCATAAGCTACAGGTATCGCGTGTGCTTTAGCCTAGTTTCTCTTTATCACTCACGATGGCAATCTTATCGCATCTGCTTCCCTCTTTCATATACTTTGTAATGTATACAGTTGTGATAATTCCTTTAAATGTGATATGTTCTTTTCCGCACAATCGCATATACCCATTTCTAAGCGTGCCCTTACGATTCATATGCTAGGGTGCTTGTCCATAACATGAGTTTTTTACATTGTTGGCACAATCGTCATTCGTTGAAATGTTCGAGCAGATCCCTGGCGGGGCCACAAGACGAAGTGTGCTCTTATGAAGGTCACACAATTGTATTCGAGGTGAGGCCTTGTTCCACAACCCACGAGGGAGAGGTCACCAAGTCGCATAATTCATGGGGTCACAAAGTCTGTTGCTTGGTTGGATGCGACCCTCCGATTGGTCGCATCCCATGGAGGTCACAAAATTTGTGAGGTCGCAGAGTCCGTTGTTTGGATGTTATGCGACCCTGCGACTGGTCGCATCCCATGGAGGTCGCATAATTTTTGAGGTCGCAGAGTCTGCTGTTTGGATGTTATGCGACCCTGCAAATGGTCGTAGGTCATGGAGGTTGCGAAGTCTGCTGCACGGATGTTATGCGACCCTGCGACTGGTCGTGCATCACGGAAGTTGCGTAGTCTCATTTGACCCTGTGGGCAACCAGATTCATGGTCGGCCTACTGGTGTTATAGCGCGAAGGATTCAACCTCTTCCGGAGACACTTGGTTACCCGAGCGCCGTGTGTTAGCATGCATCCCCACCAAGCTGCGTTAGTTTGAGGAATAAGTCATACACAATGCTTTTCACGCTGAAAGCAGGTGCATACATGCTCTCCAGATGAAGTCATTGACTCTTGCGTGTTTGAAACCAATTGTTGCTACACAGTACCTACGGCATCATCCGGAGGCATCCTCATCAGCATTGGTTATTAGACAACGTTCTTCCCTATTCAGGCTGAGATGGCCACCGTGCATGGCCCTTTATCTTTGATGGAAAATTGAAATGGGGATACGCCTCTTTCCTCCTTCCTTGTTTTTATTCCGAGGTATTTATTTGGAGTGGACTAGCCTTTATGGCGAATACCCACACTGCTCCGAGTGTGCTAATGCATTTTGCTGCGTTTCTTCACGGTGCCGCATTGAATGGATCTTAAATGAACTTGTTGCACCCTTCAATGCTCTTTTATGCCCTCCTCAACCAATTTCCCTTTGTTCACGCGTAGTATAAATGTCACTTGTGCGTGAGGAACTTGCCCCGACGACAAGCTTGGGCAGTGCGCCTTTGTTGGGTTTTCCATTCATGCGGGTCGTGGCTTTGATGCCCATATCATTGTTTGGGGCCATCTATCATAGCTTGGGTTTTGGTAGCCATCACCATCCTAATAAATGAATTTACTGTGAATTATTCTCCCTTAATATGTAGCCCAACAAGACCTGCGAAGGACAAGATGATAGTATGAGCCATGAGTTCATAAGTCGGTCGAAAAGCTATCTTGCCATTTGAGGTACATATAAGGATTTATTAAAGCAAGGTATTTTGAAGCATATCACTAGAACATACAATGTTTAAAGTGAGAGACCAGCTCAAGGCTTGGCAGTTTAATGAGTTATTAATTTGATATGGCTATCATTAGAGAATGATGTCTCTTAATTTAAAATAATTAACAAGTGACTACCAGCTCGATTATGAGTCTAAAAAGAATGCCTAAAAATCCATGGTGAAGGGCTTCTAGTGAAATTATGTCAAGCACTTAACACCGGAAAGCTTCCATTCAAGTGCATGAAATGATGATACCCCCACACATTGTGCGATTGCGGCAAAAGCATCCAGTCATGATAGTGAGAAATATTACGAGGGGCTGGGAATAGGCCACGGGGATGTCATTGATTACAGGTCAGGTGAAAACCCTAATGGCTTAAGCGAGCAGAGGGGGACTCGAAATTTTGAATATACCCAAAATTTGGGTGGTGTTGTAGTGGCTACAAAAAATGGCGAACCACTGGTAGAATCCAGTATATCTGTCAACATCGCAACAATAGTCTGAGTCCAGATAGTGATGCAAGGGAATATTGAACAAGTTCTGCGGGTATCCTTTTGTATTACTTTGACCTTTACAGATATGCCCAGTCCTTGTGCCTCAGCTAGGTCTCGCTAATTAGAACACATCAAAGTGGAAGCTCACGGACACGAGTAGCTTGTTGATGATGTGAAGATTAAGGCAGCGAGCTTATTATATTCAGAAATTTTAAAGTAAGCTTCCGGTGTTGCTCCGCTGCCAGCAGGCCTGGACAGTACCCCGACGGAGTCACTTCAAGAAATCACAAATGTTGCTCCGCTGCCAGCGAGCCTAGTTAGTACCTCGGCGGAGTCGTTTCATTACCTCTCTGCGCAGGAAGCCTTTCTCAATCCTTTACCCTTATTTGTTTCATGTGCTTGTAGCACTTATTTTCATGTGCTCGTGGCACTTATTTTGCATGGGTGGATGAGGGATCTCAGCTTATTTTACGGGCAAGAGAGGTTGTTTCTTGTTTGAAAGAAACTGAAATATATCTTGATTTGGGTTTGCACTCATGCCAAGCCTTCACATCCCATCTACCACCCATAGGTGAAGTGTGCAAAATAGATCATTAAGATGTGTGAGACTATGTTGGGCACAAGGCTTAGGTTATGGGTATGGGCCATTCAAACTCATTAGGATTCCCCACAAACAACCTGCTCGTATCTCCTCGGCTAATGAATTTAGACTCATAGGAATTTTGTTGAGAACACGACTTTGATGACCTGTCCTGAGAGAAGCTGCCTCTTGAGGTAACCATCGCAACCTCACGCAAACAATGGAGTTATTGTTTTAGCAATCGAGGCAAAACAAGTCAGCAGGGTGATCAAGGTTTCAATGAGGGCTCGTGCTGGGGTATGCGATATATCGAAACCTTCAAAGCTATGTCAAAAACCTGTGCAAATGATGTGAAGAGGAAAGTGTACGACGCGGTGCGATAGACAAGGCTCATGACGCAATGAAATGCCATGTGCGAGAACGATCAACCAGTTGCAGGTGGAAAAGAAGGCGAAACACAAGCAGTGATTATCTGAACATTATGCAGCAATAAGTAAACTGAAAGGGAGATGGGTGCAAAATGAATGTAAAATGATGATGCCTAAGATATTAGCCGCAAGCAAAGACAACAGACATATTTTTAAACTATAAAGAAAAAATTTCGCAAGTAAACTAATTAACAACCTGAACTAACAAACTTTTATTAACAGATCCTAGCTAGCCTAAACCTAAAACCCTAGTTTAACCAAAGAGGCGGTCGGGTCATGTGAAATCAACTTTCCAATGTAGCCATCGCATTAGTTCCTGTCCTGCAAGAACAACAGTGTTCGGGATCAGAGCTAGCATCCAAAATTTTGCACCAACAACAAGACTTACTTGAAGAGCATGCGTAACAGCAAGAAGGTCATGTCTACTTACCAGAGAACATGCCAGAATGGATTGTGAAAGCTGAATTTCACTTTCATCCTGATACACATAAATATGTTTTTGAAACTTACAATCATTTATAAATGACACACACCCATCCATGCATAACCCCAGGTCTGACGGAAAAGGGGTAATCCAATGCCTATTCGAAGGTATATCCATCGGATAGGATCCGTCGAACCAACCAGAAACCTCATCATGTTGTTGAGGATGATCAACTTGATGGGAGGGACAAAATAAGCGTCTGCCAGGTGAATTGTAGATACTTGCGAATCCAAGAGCAGAAACCCTAATTTTAAAAACCGTATTTCGGAGTTGTCCATGGGTTTTTTCGAGGATATGAGGATCCGAATCAACCTTTAGTGGAGGCTAAAGTTCCTCACTGTCTTGAACAAACTCCAGACCTTTGAGCGGGGGCTTTCCAACTTTAATGGTTTGGCGAGATCAACGGGCGAATGGATGTGATAGTCAATTGTGGTGATTTGAAAAATATTAGTGGGATTTGTATCACTTTGGCCAAATTTTTGCGCACTGATAGATTGACAATCCGACGTATCAGATTCTTTAGATTTCCCAGGATGGGGTGAATTTACCGGAATATTTTCGGGCAGTAGAGAGGTTTTCCAAACATCACACGTTTGTGCCTAAGTGCAACTAGTATTGGCTGGGCAACAAATGAAAATATTAGAGACAAAATTAGGGCATATTGGTTGTAGCATACCAACTATTAGGGGATAGGAATATGTGCTCAGGTAAACATCACTTGAATGGGAGACCTGCCCGGATGAGCTGATATCCGACGCGGTTATGCTAAGAGGAGTGTGATATGTGGGAATCGTCATTTCAGAAACCCTAATTCGAGAAACCTTAGTTGGAATTGTTTTAGGAGTCTTATCAGGGTTGGAAGAACTTGAGGTAACAGCCAACAGAAGCTGAATTGCTTTGATTTCCTAATGGGTCTTTGAATATTCATAAAGCAGATCATCAAATTTCGGTGGCTTCATATGGCCAACAAATAGATCCGAATGACAGTCCTCAAAGGCATGAGTGAAAATGATTTTAGATAAGCAGTGATCATTGGAGCCATTGATTTTATTAGGTTGGGTACCTGGCACGTTACGCTCCCTGGGAGTTAACAATTGGGATGGATCAATAAAAGCGATAGCTTGAGGTTTCCAAGACAGGAAGTCACCCCTTTGGTTGTTTAAATATTTCAGATGAAAAAGATCAAATCTAAGAGATTCATCAATTTTGTGATGTGATTGTGAAACACCCCCTGCGTGCTTTTTATTATCGCCAATACCAGTACAAGAAAATTTTGAATGACTTGAATAATTTACTGGTGCGGAAGGCTCATGAAATAAATCAGAGAATAATGGATGAAACAATTTAGATGCGGGGGTATCTACCGTGCAAGGACTTTCGTCTCGCACATCGGTGTCATCCGGAGTGAACAATGGTCTTGCATGCCTAGGACGGTCCAATGATTTTTTCAAGTCAACTTTATCCGAGAAAATAGCCAATTTATTTTTAGCATGTGAATAAGATTTAGGACTGTGTCCAGGGAAACATTTGAGATAGGTTTCATGAACCGGGAGAGATAATGGGCCACTATGGTTTTCAAGCTCTGATTCGACAAGGTGCGTGAAAGATTCAGAGGTGGCACAACAGGTTTTATCTTCTTGCACACGTCTATCATTGCTCATAACTCTCGAGGTCACAACTCCACTACACGGCAATTCAGGAGGATGAACAGGAATATCACAAATAGTAATACTCTCCTTGGAGGCCTGAATGTGGTCTGGGCTCGGGGATATGGAAAAGGAAACATTAGGGACAAGGTATGAACAACTGGAAACCTGCGGGTCACCATAGGGAACACTAGGATTAGGCTTGGTTGCTAAATGAAATTGTTCAAGGGAAACAAAAATCACATACCTGAACTGTTCACTTAAAAATTTCCAATCAACATCATTTTCAGGGAACTCGAAACAATAATGAACAAATCTGATAGAGAATTCATCTAGAGGTTCCTGAGGTTCCATTCTGATGTCATTTAAATTTATTAACACATTCTGAAAATTGTACTTGTGAAAATCTTGTTGTAATTCACTGGCGAGTTGCTCGTACGAATGGATAGAAGCTTTCATCCATGTGTGGCACCATTGCTTAACGCAACCTTCGAGAGTGAGGGAGAAAAGCACACAAGTCAACCCTTCATTGTCAATTTCGTAGCACTCACAAAAGTCACAAAAATCTAAGAGGTGTTTGGTTATGGAAACTCTGTTTTCACCATCGAATTTTAATTGGGACAAGTCATACATAAGTTCATCGGGGATTGAGCATTGAGGCACATAGAAAACTAACAAACATCTCGGGAGAATGATTTGGGGATGAGCCATTATAGATATGAGATTAACTACAGGCTCTAAGGGCTCAGCTTGTCATATGGCCCTCCTTCTAGCGCCAATTCTGTTGATAGGAAAATTTTTCTGGCCAATAGCAGGGGATATCCTTGGTAAAAAGTCCCAACTAGACTCTAAACCGTTTGTGATAAGGATCCCGTCCGGGGTGTGGGTCCAGCTATCGCTTAATGTTCCTTTCCTTTGGATGCAATCGAACTTTGCAAACCTGAGGACACACGTTTATTCAGATGATACAAGACACATGATCGATGAGTCTTAATGAACATATAACACTATGAATAACAAGATGAGTTATAAAGCATGGAGCTGAAGGAAATGCTGTCAACAACACGTCATTAGGGTAATGCTTGGAAAAAGCTGTTCTAACCACAGGCGAAACAATTCTGTGCGGCAGAACACCCTTCACTTCCTTTAACGATTTCAAAGATAATATAAATGCCAGCAAGCAAAGTCGTTAAAATTCATAGAGAAAGCAGTTTAGACTTAAAATCATTAATACACGTCTAGAGAACTATAATGCATCATTGACGTAATGGAAAACATAGTTTCATTAATCAAAAGATATTAGAAACATAAAGCGGAATACTCATAATGTTCACACATTAGTCTACATCAGATCCAAAAATGGAATCAACAAGTGCTTGTATTCATATTCAAAAGTGTAGTCCTTCTATACAATTTTCTATCCTCGTTTGGAGTCCCAAAGAAAAGTCCCCATTGCAATTTCCCGAAGGAAGTATTTATATAACAAAAATTTCCCTTTGGGCTTCCCTGACTTTTCGCCTTCCTGATCGTTGGGCTGCCTTGCGACTTAGTAGATTTTGCGACCTGCGACCTCAGACTCTGTTGCGACCTACGACCTACGACCTCGGACTCTGTTGTGACCTGCGACCTTACTGGATTTTGCGACCTGCGACCTCGAGCAATTTGCAACCTAAGGTTAGTCACGACCTGAGGGGTTGTGACCTAGAGTTATTCATCCAATCCTCTTGTGGAGGGCTTGGACCTTGCAGAACTCAATGTTTTTCCCTGGTACTAGTCTTGCACAAATGGATGGCTGATAGATGTGCCATCGAGCTTGTAGTGTGGTTACTTCAATTTTTGAATGGATCCCCTTAGCTGGCTGGGCAAACCTCAACTCCTCATGCAAACCAACAACTTCTACCCCTGTGTAGTCCTTTTTTCATGTCTCAGCATTATTGGGGTATGTGGTTTGCATATTATACTCTTATGCCCTTTTACTTAAGACTTATTTCTTCTCTGCGGAAAATGGGAATGAGAGAAACTAATTTTCACCCGGTGCGCTTCTATTTACGTGTTACCTTCCGTGTGGTGGTGCTGGTATAAGCACGTGGTTTTTCTAGATTATATCTTCCTAGTTACCTTGCTACGGTGATTGATCATGGGCTTTGCCTTGTTTCCATCCATCGCTTCAAACCTACAAACACACGAAAAGGTTTATAAGGGATCAATATAAGCATGTATAACTGGGATTGAAAATAAAATATCACAACTAATAATCATAAGCTGCAGGTATCGCGTGTGCTTTAGCCTAGTTTCTCTTTATCACTCGCGATGGAAATATTATCGCATCTGATTCCCTCCTTCATATACTTTGTAATGTATATGTTTGTGAGAATTCCTTTAAATGTGATATGTTATTTTCCACACAATCGCATATACCCATTTCTAAGTGTGCCCTTACGATTCATATGCCAGGGTGCTTGTCCATAACATGAGTTTTTTACACTGTTGGCGCAATCATCATTCGTTGAAATGTTCGAGCAGATTCTTGGCGAGGCCACAGGACGGAGTGTGCTCTTATGTAGGTCACACAATTGTATTCGAGGTGAGGCCTTGTTCGACAACCTGCAAGGGAGAGGTCGCCAAGTCGCATAATTCATGGGGTCGCAAAGTCTGTTGCTTGGTTGGATGCGACCTTGCGACTTGTCGCATCCCATGGAGGTCACATAATTTGTGAGGTCGCGGAGTTTGCTGTTTGGATGTTATGCGACCTTGCAACTGGTCACATCCCATGGAGGTTGCATAATTTGTGAGGTCGCAGAGTCTGCTGTTTGGATGTTATGCGACCCTGCGATTGGTCGCAGCTCATGGAGGTCGCGAAGTCCGCCGCATGGATGTTATGTGACCCTGCGACTGGTCACGCATCATGGAAGTTGCATAGTCGCGTTTAACCCTGTGGGGAACCAAATTCGTGGTCGGCCTGTTGGTGTTATAGCGTGAAGGATTCGACCTCTTCCAGAGACACTTGGTTACCCGAGTACCGTGTGTTAGCATGCATCCCCACCAAGCTGCGTTAGTTTGAGGAATAAGTCATACAAAATGCTTTTCATGCTGAACGCAGGTGCATACATTCTCTCTAGATGAAGTCATTGACTCCTGCGCCTTTGAAACCAATTTCTGCTACATAGTACCTACGACATCATCTGGAGGCATCCTCATCAACATTGGTTATTAGACAACATTCTTCCCTATTCAGGCTGAGACGACCACTGTGCATGGCCCTTTATCTTTGATGGAAAATTTAAATGGGGATACGCCTCTCGCCTCCTTCCTTTTTTTTATTCCGAGGTATTTCTTTGGAGTGGACTAGCCTTTACGGCGAATACCCACACTCCTCCGAGTGTGCTAATGCATTTTGCTGCGTTTCTTCACGTTGCCACATTGAATGGATCTTAAATGAACTTGTTGCACCTTTCAATGCTCTTTGATGCCCTCCTCGACCAATTTCCCTTTGTTCACACGTAGCAGAAATGTCACTTGTGCGTGAAAAAATTTCCCCGACGGCATGCTTGGGCAGCACACCTTTGTTGGGTTTTCCATTCACGCCGGTCGTGGCTTTGATGCCCATATCATTGTTTGGGGCCATCTCTCATAGCTTGGGTTTTGGTAGCCATCACCATCCTAATAAATGACTTTACCGTGATTTATTCTCCCTTAATATGTAGCCCAACAAGACCCGTGAAGGACAAGACGATAGTATGAGCCATGAGTTCATAAGCTGGACGAAAAGCTATCTCCTCATTTGAGGTACATATAAGGATTTATTAAAGCAGGGTATTTTGAAGCATATCACTAGAACATACAATGTTTAAAGTGAGAGACCAGCTCAAGGTTTGGCAGTTTAATGAGTTTATTAATTTGATATGGATATCATTAGAGAATGATGTCTCTTAATTTAAAATAATTAACAAGTGACTACCAGCTCGATGATGAGTCCAAAAAGAATGCCTAAAAATCCATGGTGAAGGGCTTCTAGTGAAAGTATGTCAAGCACTTAACACCAGAAAGCTTCCATTCAAGTGCATGCAATGATGATACCCCCACACATGGCGCGATTGCAGCAAAAGCATCCGATCATGATAGTGAGAAAGATTACGAGGGGCTGGGAATAGGCCACGGGGATGTCATTGATTACAGGCTGGGTGAAAACCCTAATGGCTTAAGTGAGTAGAGGGGGACCCGAAATTTTGAATATACCCAAAATTTGGGTGGTGTTGTAGTGGCTACAAAAATAGGCTATGGACATAAAATCGGTAATGAATTTCTCATACCCCTTCCCCTCTGGCTATTGGCGAACTGCCGGAGTCCACTCGAAAATAGACTTGGGTTTAGCGTTTCTCCTGGAGAACCTGGTCAGGCCTAGACCTTCAGAATTATCCACATGCTCAAATAGGAATAAGTAGAAAAACAGGGAGAAATATTTGAAAGAATAGAAGGAATACATATCTTGGAACTGGGCTTTAATAACCAAGGCTAGAAAGGAGGGAATATCCAACAGGATCTCAGCTTGCATTGTGAGCCATAGGAACCCTAATC
The DNA here is from genome assembly GCA_034641835.2 of Pinus albicaulis. Taxonomy (NCBI): domain Eukaryota; kingdom Viridiplantae; phylum Streptophyta; class Pinopsida; order Pinales; family Pinaceae; genus Pinus; species Pinus albicaulis. The sequence continues at coordinate 728,669,842 of CM076573.1, read as the reverse complement.
CTACCCTAGTCACCATATCTTCATCCTCAAACCCTAGCATTCCCAAGATAATCGCTAGAATAGGCTGTATGGTGCTACGGAAAGATGACAAGGGAATAGAGTCTGTGTGAGGGAAAGATAATAGGCATGCGCGAGAAATAAGATTGAGGAAATGGCTCTTCTTTTCCAAGGGTTGATACGAGAAATGATAGGAGAGCATAACTTTGGAAAACTCGACACAGTCCTTGGCGGGAGGATAACATAGGGCTTTCTTGATGAGTTGGGGAGTAATCTCCAGAATCTTGGTTCCCCGAGTGGAAAGGAAAATATACTTATGCTTGATGTAGGCCTCCCCAAGCCAGATGATGAATTCTGGGAATAGATGGGTTGTCGGGGAAATTTGGTAGTACAACTCTGACTCGAAGACTCTAAACACGTCTTCGTTCCTTCGCTAAAAATCGAAGAGCTCGGCTCTGGTGTGGGCTGCATTGAAGGGATAGATTGGGTCGCAGAGTTGGGTGTGAGCGTCAGTGAGGGGATCAGGTCCAAGAGCAGTCATGACCTCACGAGCTTGGGTGGTTTTAGGGGCGGAGCACTTCAGTTTTTCCATGATAATTTGAAAACAAAAGTAAAAGGGAAATAACAAAAAGGAAAATGACGAAATACCTGAAATAACAGTGAGGTAGCAAGGGAAAACGACGCAAGAGTGAAAATTAGCCAGTAATCGAGTTTTAACCTGCCTAATAGAGCGAAATACCAGGAAATAACCAGTAACATTGCACAGTCAAGAGTAAAAAGCGTAACGAAAAACAAGGTTTTATTGAGTATTGAGGCGGGGAGACACTTGTAGGGCTGACGTTGACAGTGAGACACGTGGCGCCAAGTGGTTGGATGGTAGCAGCCAAGTAGGTGGGGGCCACGTGCCAGAAAAAGTAGGTATCGAACTTTGTACCGCCCACTAGACTTACCTTACCGTAAAAACATACTTGCGTTGATTGCTTAACTCTGGTGGGCCCCTTCGATCTTCGGCGGGGTGGACGGAGGCCTTCGCCCCCTTTTCTTTCCCCCGCGAATTTTTTTTGATTGGCCCAGAGGAGGGATGATGTCACCTCATCTGGGAGGTCAGCTTTGGCCACCTTAACTCCTTTCGGATGCCGATGGAAAGGCTATCGGCTACTGATACTTAGCGCATGGTTTTGCTACGGAACTATGAGCGCGCTACCCTTTGCTGTCAGACTCCCGATTCAACTTATTCGCTCACTAGTCTGCAACGATTGTTTCTGTGAGCTATTTTGATCATTTTTCTACTCCTTATCCTCTGAACCCATGCTTTCTTTTCCCGATCGCTCCTTATATTTTATCAATGAGATCACAAGTCAACATGACGCATGGCGATGGCCGGGCAGGCAGTTTGAGATCTGCGAGCCAGTGGAGCGGAGCCATTGACTCATGACCCTCCAGATAGTGATTAGATATAGGGCATGTGGTGCCCCCAATTTTTATTTTTGTAACATGATCTGGGCATGTTGGATGTATTTAGAGTAGTGGAGTCCAAACATTTATGATTTTTCCAATACATACTATGGATATGCATTTTTTAATGTATGACGAGTTTATGGTTCACCATTTTTTTTATTATTGTCTTGTGTTAAATGCATGTAATAAGTGCCAATCTAGAATATTTTTTGCAATGTTATCTACATAGTGATTCTGGGCTCTAGGTACATGACAAAATGTAATGGATTCGAATTCACACATTAAGAGATTCACTCATAAATATTTTATAAAAAGGACATAGTTATTCACACGATACACGCCATTCAATTGCATGAAATCAACAAGGAATCTAAATGAACATGAAGATGAAGGATGTGATGGTGAAGGGAATCGACTAACAAACCTATCACTGCATCATATTCGGCCTGGTTATTGGTGGTATATATAATCCATACACCGTTGGAGAGGACCAATGAATGCAAGGGGGTAAAAATGGCCCAAGCTACCGAGGCTATATTCCGAGTGAAGCGACTTGCGCCATCGACATGGATGATATATGGTGTGGATGATGGATCCATCTGATATTTTCCATAAGAAAACAAAAAAGATGAAGGTGGGAAATGAAAGCTACCTAAATTCATGATAGAAATAAAACACACATGTCAATGGGAGATGCTATGGGTAAAATTTCTTGAGGTTAAAATTATTATGAGGGTTAGGAAGGAGTTGGCCTTCGAAATCCTCTAGATGGTATGCCCCCTTTCCCAAGTCCTTACTAATGATGTAAGTTCCTAGCCATAATGAGTCAAAATTCCCATGACCAAGGACATCATGGGCCTGGTCATACACTATAACAAGATCACCTTCGTGGAAGGTACGAGGATGGAATTTCTACTCATACTGAGCTTTGGTGCATTTCTTAGCCACTTCAATGGTTTGCAATGCAACACGAAGGTCTTTGGAAGCACGCTAAAGCATGATAAGTCTTTGTTATAAAGGTTGGGTGTTAGGGAGAAGTTCAAAAAATAGGGGAAGGGATGGGATTTAACACTCGATCAGTAAGACTGCCTCCTCGCCAAAATCAAGGTGGAAAGTAGTAAAACCAGTGGCGGTTTTAACATAAGTTCTATAGGCCCACAAAGCAGGGAGGATCATAAGGTGCCAGTTGGTTTTGTGCTTGTTCACCATCCCTTGAAGCATATTTTTAAGGATTTTATTGACCACTCCAAGTTGTCCATTACCTTGGGGATAATAAGACGATGAATATTGGTGCTCAAAGCCCAACATAGAGGATAGCTCATGCCATATCTCATCTTCGAAATGTCAGGCATGGTCAGAGACCAATTGTTTTAGAACCCCAAATCGAGCGATAACATGGTTATAAAAAAAGAGAGTTGCGGTAGCCATCGTGTTATTGAACGTTGGCATGGGCTTAGCGCATTTTGTGAAATAGTTGACTACCGCGATAATATACTTGTGGTTACCAGCAGATGGAGGCTAACACTCCATAAAGTCAATGGCCCATTTACAGAAGGGACCGAATAATATGATAGGATGGAGGGGAGAAGGGGGAGCTTGCACGTTTGGGGTGAGTAGTTGACATTTGGAACAATGTTTGACTGCTTCAATACAATCACCAAAGAGAGAAGGAAAAAAATACCCAGGGCACATGATTTTCTAGGCAGTGGCCAAACCGGAGAGGTGGCCAGCACAAGCATCGCTATGGCAGGCAGTAAGGAATTGCTTAGATTCAGCGTGCGTGAGACAATGACGAAGGACATAATCAAAACCCCAACAATAAAGATCATCAGCAATGAGAAGGTAACGGGGGGCTTGGTGTCGTATATGTCGTTGAGCATCACGATCAAGATGGGAAGAAAAAATTTAGGTTCGAAAATAGGTAAGGATTTCGCCATACCAAGGATCATCCGAATTAATGACAAACAAGTGCTCATCGGGTAAATCATCATTAATCAGCGGATCACGTGTATCAATAGGAAATTCAGAAATGGGTTCAGCAAGGGCTAAACCTTTCTTACTCTTGGGCATGATAAATTCAAGATCAAATTCTTGGAGGATAACAATCCAACTTGTGTATTTCCTATTAATGATCCGTCGACTTAAGAGAAATTATATGGGGTTGGAATTGGTCACGACCTTGGTGGAATGCGTAAGGATATAATGATGAAGTTTTTGGATTGAGAACACAACTGCCAGCGCCAAATTCTCTTCATGTGAGTTGGACATAGGGGGTCCCACAAGTTTCTAACTGACATAATAGATAACATGTTCGTTTCTAGTATCATCTTCCTAAATGAAGACCCCAATGACCAAATGGGTGGAAGCTAAGATATACAAGATGAATTCCCTTTTAAAATTTGGTGGACTAATCAAGGGAGAAAAAGTGAGAGCATGTTTTAGGGAAAAAAAATACTTTTGAGCATAACTATCCCAAAAAAATGGAATTTTAGATCGAAGGAGTCTTAAAAACCCATGCGTAGTGGTGGCATAGTCAGGAATGAAAAAACGAAGGAATTTGGCTTTGCCTTGAAGGCTTTGTAACTGGTGCAAGGTATGAGGAATAGGAAGCTCAAGAATGGCTTGAAGATGAGGGGATCAAGATTTATTATATGGAAACAATGAATCCCAAAAGACGGCCGACAGGAACACAAAAGAAACACTTCAATGGGTTGAGGTAGATATTATACTTGCGACATCGAAGAAAAACAATACGCAAATCATTGATGTGCTCTCCCTAGAGCCTAGAGTGAGTAGTGAGATCGTTAAGGTAAGCAAGAATAATATGAGCCAATTCATGGAATAAGTATGACATGGCCCGTTGGAAGGTGTCTCCGACATTCTTTAAACCGAAAGGCATGACCCTATAAGAAAAAGTTCCTCACGGACTAATGAACACAATTTTTAACTAATCAATGTGGCCAATATTAATCTGGTTACACCCAGAGAAACCATCCATAAAAGATATAACCTCATGCCCCACACACTCATCAATGATTTGGTCAATAAATGGTGTGGGGAAGTTGTCTTTGGGACAAGTTTTGTTCAGTTCATGAAAGTCAGTGCAGACATGAATGGTGCCTTGTTTCTTAAGAACGGGAACCAGGTTGGAAACCCATGTGTGTATTCAATGGGATAGATAAAACCAAATTTATTGAGCTTATAAATTTCGGCTTTGATAGCCTCTCATATGGAAGGATTGATGGGTCTCAACTTTTGATATATAGGATTGGAATCAAGCCATGTATCGACATGGTGTTCGATAATGGTGGGATAAAGTCAAGGCATATTCAAATAAGACTAGGCGAAAACATCATAGAATTCCTTGAATAGCTTTGTGTAAGCTTCAATTTCTTTCAGGGTGCAATGTGCCCCAAGGTAATGTTTTCTTCTACCCCTGTTCTATCAGAAATGTTTATTTTAATGTTAGGAGAGATGTTGGCCATGTTTCCTTCTTCGAAAGCATCTGGTGCAGGAATGGGATTTCTAAACCAATTGACTTCACCATGAATTAAGTCTTTAGACTCCACAACATATTGGTCATGGGACTGCTACGAAAGGAAGTATGCACAATGGTGCATATCATCCCAGGGAAAATCAGGGTTGGTCATGGATTCCATAATGTCTTCATTAGAATGGAAGATAGGAGGATTGGCGGAAGGGAGACTACATGATGCAGCAAGGCTACCTGACACATCTTCATGAGAAATATGGTTCACATATACATCTCTACGGAGGGTAGATGAAGACCTATTATATGAAACATCTATCGATGTTGAGACCGAGGTGTTCGATGAGGGAGGTTCGACTGAAACAGAATGGGAAGCCCCAGAGGGGACTTCCACCATGGATCTCATGGATGATGATAGATAGAGAATAGCGACCAAAGAGTCCATCATCTCGATGGGGGAAGGTATCAAAATGGGTGTAGAAATGTCCTCCGGTTTTGCTGAAGTAGAACTCACAAGTAGAGGAGTATATGATCCACTACGAGAAACCTCTATTTCGCGAATTTCCTCAAGGGTACCACGAAAGTCATTGATATAGGGACAATGATGAGAATAGTGGCCATAAACGTTGCAAAAGGCACAAGGGTGGTTCGTGTGCAATGAATTGAGATTCTTAGATGAATCAGGTAAGGTAAGATGGACCTCCGGGATGTCAGATTTAGGAAATGTTTCGTTGACCACAGGTTTGAGATGATGAAGCTCAAGACAATTATGGGTGGGATGCCCAACAACATCACACAAAGTGCATGAATGTGAAAAATTTGGACGCTTAGGAGGAGCTGGAGCTATTTGGGGGGCCTTGTCCTTAAGTTCCTTCTTTTTGGCTTTGCCCCCCTCATCGGATGCTTTCACAACAGGAGTAGGTTCCTGCTGAGGTGGCCATGGAACTGAAGCAAAGGGAGGGATCATGGAAACTGGTTGAACTGGGGTCAAAGAGGTATAAGGTTTGAGTTCACTAGGTGGAGTGTTTGTTGGGGGATCAATGTACAAGACCGGGATCCCCAGGGTCAAATTGGGTAGACTCAACGTAGCCATAACATGCATCGAAAAGACTCTAGATGGGGGAGCTAAAAATGGTATTTGAACGAAAAGGTAATGGCCTAGTGGAATGGCTCCCAAATGGTTGAGGCTTGGAGGAATCGTTCCTGGTTGAAAAATATTGTGAGATACACCAACAAAAGGAGAAGGTCCTTGAGGAGATGGTCCTAAAGGCTGTGTCGAGTGGACAACAACAAGTTGCGAAGGTGCTGGTTGTTGGCTAGTCAAACTAGGTCACTTTTGGCTAGCCCGAGACGCTTGCAACATGAAAACACTCGATGAGTTGGGCTTAGTGATAAGAGGGGGTGGGGCAGGGAATGAACCAAGTAAGGTGGAATATTTATATACTCCCGGTGAAACACTGGTGCGAGATGTGACTGATTGGTTATCGGTCACCGAAGATATGATGGACTCAGGGGAGGTATGAGACTTTAGTTCGTAATATGTCAACTGATCGATAGTGACGATCTTTCCATTGTGGGGAAAGCACATCTTACGGTGAACCGCAGATGAAAAAAATGACATCACATAGGTATAGCTATGACCCAAGAGAATATTATAATCCAAGGGGGCATCAATGACTTCTATGTCAATACAAATAGTCTTTCCCGCAAATGTGACTGGAAAATTGTGGAACATGCCAAGGGGATGAGAAGGGTGACCATCCCACACACGCAAAGTGATGGTGGATGGGGCCAATTCAGGTGATCTGAGCTTATTCAAAACATAGGCGGACATCACACAGGGGGATGTTCCCTCGTCAATGATACACCTCTGAACATGGGCATTACGGATCTTGACTGGTATTCAGAAGGCAACAGATGAAGGTAAAGGGGAATGTTCTGACTTGTCAACATCAAAGACAATCAAACGGTCATCTGAAGGATCCATAACGTCCAAAGTAGATAGTAAAGATTTTTGTTGATATGGGAACGACTAGAGGACTTCCAACATTGACATGGCAGCATGAGACTACGCCAAGTTATCTACTACGTTGTAGGCGTGGGTGGCTTTGGCAGAATAAACATTTTAGCATAATGGCCCTTTGGGGATCTTATGAATGAACTCTGCCTTAGGCGGAGGGATCTATAAGGGAAAATTTGGTGTCGAAATGGACTCTATGGGAACTTTGGTTTGGGACTCGGTTGCTGGCGTAGTGGGTTTCTTGTCATATTGGCACGACCAAGTTTGAAGGTTGACATCAACGGTATTGACCTCTTCAAAATTCATCATGAGAATCTAGTAATCAGGGGTACCAGACTGTGGAGGTTGAGGAGTGGCTTGACCCTAAGGTGGTTGGGTAGCAACATATCCTTGCTAAGGGAAAGGATTAGTGAACACAGTCGGTTGAGCTGGAGAAATGTTTGGAGGAAGAAAAGTGGAGGCTTGATGTCCTCTAGACGCTGCTTGTGCTTCCCACAACTGGCACATTTGGGGTAAAAGGGGACAATCATGAGTATAATGGCCATGGACACCACAACATGAAAAATTCTTGTTCGTATGAAGAGGCTTGTTCTGCTTGGGTTGATCGCCATGTTTCTAGTTTGTCTTGTAAGGCTAGTTCCCTTGGGGTGCGTTCGGTTGACTACCTTGGCGCCCATGGTTACCCTACGCTTGTTGGTTTTGGTTGCCTTTCCCATTATTATTTTTCTTCAAATTAGGGGGATCAGTTACACTTTGCTGTGTATACACTTGACCTTAAGGAGGCAGTGGTTGTTGTGGAAGAGGTTGAGAAGGCATGGGAGGCTAGGGCGCTAATGTTGGAGTGGTTGGAGTGTCGGGTTGTGCATAAGGATAGAAAGGAGGTGGGGAAACATTCAGGTAAACAGGTTGAGTAACAAATTGCCCTGGCATCGGTTGATGTGGTTGAGCGAATGCATAAGGTGTGATTTGACCAGGATACAAGTTGCTGGGAGGGGGATAGGGGTTGGAGGAACTAGTCCCCCCTTGGGGGTAACCATAACCCATGGAAGGATGAGTATACGGATGTGAAAGTGATCTAATGATACCTTTGGCAGCATGAGATGCCCCTAATTCCTTGGCACCACCAGGTCTAGGAAGATCCGGTAAACCAATATAAACGTAACCATATTGGGCATAGATCAAGTCATATTTTAATGCGACCTCGAGAGATTCTTCCTCGGACTAAGAAAAATGAGACACAACGTCTTTACTAATGGGGGCTAATATTTTTCTAAGAAACCAATCCATATAGACATGATCGTCGAATGTAGGAGCTCAACACAAGTTCGTTCTTCCACGCCATTCCTAGACATGGTTAGAAAGGCGGGTGGTAGAATATTGAAAAAATACGGTTAAAAACTCCACAACAAAGGGGTAACTGAACATAGGACAAAAAATCTTTAGCAAGAGTCGCAAAAGTGGAATGAGATGTAACAGTCTAGTCAACATACCACTTTGTAGCTTCTCCAGTGAGCGTACGTTGGAACAACCGAAGGAAAATGGAGTCATTGGTGATGGAATTAGATGAAAAACACATATGAAAGGAGCAGACATGATTAGTAGGGTCCTCTCTAGTGTTTCCTTCAAACTTGGGTATGTCAGAAGGAAGCTTAGTGGGCATGGCTAGCCAACTTGCATCGTGGAGTATGGGGTCATCGATTAACTGGCTAAATTCGAGAAGGCTTAAACCTATGATGAAAGGTTGCAAAGGAGTAGATGAAACAATTCCAATAGCGGTTCTGCTAGTAGCAGCTCCAACATTAAGGCTGGGGGCACCACCAGCTTGAGGACATGCACCTACATTGGCGCCTGGAATGGTGACGATATGAGGGTGACGGGAACCGGGTTCAGAATATGAGGAAGAACCCGATGAACCAGAATTAGAGTTGGTTTGGGGACTTAGTGGAGGAATAAGTCAGACCCTATGCAGTGGAGTAAGTCTTCCTAACAGAAACGGTGGGTGAAGACCTTGGAGTCTCCGCGATAAACGCCTTGGGGGCGTAATGATGGCAAGTCACAAATGACACGAAAAGGTTGAAGAGTGATAAACAAAGGCTATGTGAGGTAGATTGATTAATTATGATGTTTATGTCTTGGCTTGGCAGTGTAAACCAAACTCTCTTCGCTTTAGGTGTGAGTGTGTGCAAGCTGTGTGTTAATTTTAATTAAGGCCAAACGGTTGTGTAAAGAAAAAGAAAAAATGATGAAGTACTGTAAATAAAACTGAAATGACAGTAAAATAAACAACTAATTGTGCATAAATCCCAACCCAAATAGGGCTCTAAAAAATCTAGAAGACGAGGAGGCGAAATTGACTCAAAAACGCTAATATGGCCAAAATATATAAGGTCTAAGGGATAGGGATCTAATGACTCAGGTTTGTTGGAAATGACGCAAAAAACAACAAGAAACCAAAGGGGAAAACTGATGTGATAGAATAAGGAGAAATGTTAAAACCCTAGGGGAAACAAGGGTACCCTAACGGAAAGACCAAAAAAAACTCAAGAGGGGGTTTTGGATGGAATAACCTATTAGAAAGGATCTGAAATAAGGATAGATAAAACCTTGAAAAAATGGTTGAAAGTGTTGCAAATCTCAGACTACCTACTAAGCTTAACCCCTCCTAAAAAGGTGGAAGTGTACTGAAACCCTAGGGGGCTTGGTTCTACTTCAGGGAGACAAACTGAGCATATCTAGACCTAAGACAGGCTGAGACAAAGGCCAGACTACCCAAAATAATGCTCTTGACAAACCCTGACAGTTACGAAAAAAACTTAGAAAAATGTTCTGGCTCGTAGGTACTGACATGTGGACCGCTGAAATTGTAGTTACTGGGCAGAAAAGTGCGAGTTCTGTGAGAAATCGCACTTTTTGAGCCAAAAAGTGCGAGTTCCTGTTCCTTAATCTTTGGGCGGTAGGTTGCGGAAAAATTGTCGTCTCTAGTGCAACTGATACTTGTTACCTGCAGAAAACACAAGAAAATAGCCAAAAGTTATAATTTTGGTTGATTTAGGGCATAAAAGTTAAAAAACAACATCAAGAGACTGAAAATAGCCAAAAGTTATAATTTTGGTTGATTTAGGGCATAAAAGTTAAAAAACAACATCAAGAGACTGAAAATAGCCAAAGAAAAACCCTTATTATTGAAGCTGCTGGTCATGCAGGAGTCTGAACTACAACAATGGAGTCGCCATTTTTTAGTGTGAATTATTAACGCAAGTGTACGAAAAGAGCTCACTTTAGTTGTGTGTGAAAACAACCCTAACAAAAGAAATGGTTGCTTAACTATTTAGATCTACAATCGATAGTTAGAACAAATGGTGCAAAAAACCAGATCTATGCAGTAAAAGCAGTTAAATAGTAAACATAAATAGTAATTACTCCATGCATCCAACATACAAGACAAGATTTAAAGAATTTTCTATATATATTATAACACCTAGTGAAGGGAACATATATGTGTTACGAGTTCCCCTCAATGGGATGGGTTCTTGGTTGTCCTCAATGCTTCAGTTCCAGAATTTTCTCTCTCAATGGTGCAAAAAAACCAGAATGTGTTGAACTCTAAGGGAGCTCAAGAAGCAAAAGAAAATAGTAGCAACAATGAGAATGATCAAAGCGTGACAATGAAAATGATCAAAGTGAATAATGAATGGAAAACCCTCCTATTTATAACAAAATATTGAGTCATCCTCAATAATGGTGAATAATAAAATATTATTAACCAAGATCTAGATCTAACTGCTTGAAATATTTTATTATATTTTGTTGGAGGGAAAATGTATTTAAATTTGTTTAATACCTTTATTTAGAAATAATAACCAAATAAATGATTTATTTATCATTTCAAGAATGTGGTTAAAGAATAATAAACAAATAATGATTTGTTTAATTATTCCTAGGTGATTTAGTCAAATTTAACAAGGAATAATAACTAAATAATGATTTAATTAATTATTCCTAGAGAAAATAGAAAAATAATGATTTATCTAATTATTTTCATAATTAGGTTAAATATGACCAGGAATATTATTTAAATAACGGTTTAATTAATTATTTCTAGAGGAAAATCAAGTAAATAAGGACTTATTTGATTAATCCTCATGGGTTTTCTTGTTTAAACCAGAAATAACATAATAAAATATGGTTTATTAAATTATTTCTTATAGTGTGTTAGCACTGCAATTTTTCCAAATATTTTCAAAGTTTGGCCATCATTTTCCGGGGAATCAATCTACCTTTTCAATTTGATTATAACATGAAAGTGTCGTTGTCAAAGTGTAGCGGTGAGAAAATTTCATTTCTACCTTCATTAATTTCATTCTCCCTCTTTCATCTTTCATTTTCCCAAAAAACCCAAAGTACAGCCTCTCATTTCCCTTTTCAAAACCCCTTTTTAACTCATAAAATCCAAATTTTTATAGTTAAAAAAGTAGCTCTACACACTGATCAACAACTATACCATATTTCCTTTTTAACTTACCATATATTTCTTTTATTGCAACTTTTACCTGCACCACAACAAAACCTTGGTTATATCATATATCATATGGTATAACTTACCACACTTAATAAACATTGTGGACCCCTTACCTTTCATCACAATTGACTCTTCGCAGTTTTAACTCCCATTCACGTTACAATTGCCGTCTCCAACAAAACCCCCAAAATGCAATATGCGGTATGTTATGGGACCCATACTTCCCTTTGATACGCCTCGAATACGTTATAAAGCCTTTTTATTGCTTGAGGCATCTTTTTATCATATTACCATGACTTAGCGAAATATTCACTTTCTGCTTTTAAAATCCATATAAAGGGCCCCACCTACTTTTTCACATCACATTTATGCAAATTTCATTTACAACATTCACTTCCGCTTACTTAAAAATTATGATTTGTGATTTGCGGGAGACTGTTTGTCATGTCATGTCACCCTTCGCTCTCAGCGCACATCGCACTTCGCTAGTTTTAACATTTAACTCCTGTGTTTCATAATAAAACTTCTGATGCACGATCTGCGATCGGCCCTACTTCCTTGCCACATCATCATCCCATCGCAAATCGAATTTTCTCCCATTTGTGTCTTAAGTTTAAATGCTCCAACCCCGATTTGAGATTGCGATATATATCTAAAAGGTTTTTTCCTCCCGCTTATCATTCATTCTGCTCCACGTGTCCCTTATCAATAAAACCTTTTTCAAAGGGTTTCTTTGTAATATATCATAAAATTAACCTCCACCATTCTATCAAAAAAGTTTCGGGTTTTTTGCCATTACAAAGGGTTTTCCACCAAAGAAGGAAAAGAACAATGGAACAGCAGCAGAGTTTCTGTGAAACAATTTTCTACCACTACTCTCAGCACCAACACATTTCTACAAGGCACCAGACAACATTCAACGAACAACCACACGCCATTTTCACTGCTGTTTACACTTTTTGAGGAGTTGGTTGCACCATAACATAAGAGGAGTTCTTCCCATAGACTGCCACATCATACAAACCACTTCGAATTGTTAGCCTTGATGCTATTTTCATTATGTCATAGCAATTTTTATTAAAGTTTAGGATAAACCTCATCTCTTGCATGACAACGTCATAACTTTTGGGAACAAGTTTACTCCTTTTGTGGAGATGTCAGTTTATTATTTTTGTATATATGTGATAAACTACTATGTAAAACAGGTTGGTTGGTGATTTTAGAATCTTGGCTCATACGATCGGTACTCTTTTCAGTGAATAAAATTGAAGAAAATTTTTAGGACTTATTATAAATCTGGTGTGTTTATTGTGAATCTTCTCTTGTGTTTCCATATCTTATTATCTTCAGTGGCAGCTTGATCCCTTATATTGTTATGTGTTTTTATCATTCCTTTGAAATGTTCATGTGTTTTATCAAATTTTATTAGTCTCACGCAGTGAGCTTTCTTGATGAAATACACATGATGACAGTGTAAAGAGCATCACTTATAACAATTATCCTACTTGATATTTGAGTGAGATATTGTAATTCTAGAAATAGATTTCTCTTGTTGAAATATTGACAAATTTCTACTTGTGTTATTTTCTACCAAAAAAAAATGGATTTCTGCCTTACAGACCCACTGTTTCTTCTTCGATTTCACCTTCTCTCCCCCTCATAGGCTACATACTCACTCTTTTTCTACCACATCAGACCCAATACCCTCATTAGTAGAAAAATGGACTTCACTGAAATCTCTATTCAGTGAATAGGAGTTTAAACCACCTACCAATCTCATAAGCCAAATCATTAAATTTCCTTAGAGTTTAGGATGTGTCTGGTAAAGCACTTGAAGCATTCCAAGTGCTGATTTGAGTGCCAACATCTTTTGGTGCATCTGACGAGAGATGAAGGCCTTGAAACGATGTATTCTCCTGAGTCTCTTGTTTTGAATGACTGATAATCAATTCTTGATGGTGAAAAAGTATTGGTGATTTAAATAAGAATGAAAATTAGTTCACCCGACGAATCCACAAAGAGGAAGATATTGTACTTTGATGGAGCCTCATCATTCTGTGACAGAGTTTCTCTGAAACAGTTTTATACCACTACTCTTGGCACCAACACGTTTCTACAAGGCACCAGGTAGCATTCAAGGAACAACCACACGCCATTTTCACTACCGTTTACACTTTTTGAGGAGTTGGTTGCACTAGAATAGAAGAGGAGTCTTCCCATAGACTTCCACATCATACAAACCACTTCAAATTGTTAGCCTTAACGCTGTTTATTTTCATTATATCATATCACTTTGTATTAAAGTTTTAGGATAAACCTCATCTCTTGCACGAGATCGTAATAACTTTTGGGAACAGGTTTACTCCTTTTGTGGAGATGAAAATTTGTTATTTTTGTATATATGTGATAAACTGCTATGTAAAACAGGTTGGTTGGTGATTTTATAATCTTGGCTCATATGATCAGTACTCTTTTCAGTGAATAAAATTGAAGAAAATTTTGAGGACTTATTATCAATCTAGTGTGTGTATTGTTAATCTTCTTTTCTGTTTCCATATCTTATTATCGTAAGTGGAAACTTGTAATCCCTCATAGTGTTATGTTTTTTAATCAGTCTCTTGACATGTTCATGTGTTTTTATCAAATTTTATTAGTCTCACACAGTGAGCCTTATTGATGAAATATACATGATGACAATGTAAAGAGAATCACTTATAACAATTATCCTACTTGAAATTTCAGTGAGAATATTGTAAGTCTAGAAATAGCTTTCTCTTGTTGAAATATTGACAAATTTCTACTTGTGTTATTTTCTACCAAAAAATAGTGGATTTCTACCTTGCAGACCCACAGTTTCTTCTTGCATTTCACCTTCTCTCCCCCTCATAGGCTACAAACTCACTCTTTTGCTACCACATCAGGCCCAATACCCTCATTAGTAGAACAATGGAATTGACTGAAATATCTTTTCAGTGAATAGGAGTTTAAACCACCTACCAATCTCATAAGCCAAATCATTAAATTGCCTTAGAGTTTAGGATGTGTCTGGTCAAGCACTTGAAGCAGTCCAAGTGCTAATTCCAGTGCCAACATAGTGAAAGCAATTTTACTATGGTAAAATTGGTCTTACATGGTGTACTTCGATCCATCTAATTGTAAATGGTTAGATGACCAAATTTTGGTGATAACAATTTTGATAGCTGTTTGATGTACGGAACGTAATCATAATGATGAACGAAGATAACAAGTAATGAAGTAACAAAAATATTTATCATATAAGAGAATTTGTATTAACTTTTACCCTACCTAATTCTCAACAAGAATGCCACTGAATAAGCAAACATTTTCAAGTAATAAGAGGAAATGGCTAGCAGAGTGAGGAAAGAAGCTATTTTCAATGATACAATTAACTCATTTGTTCATATAAATAGGAACTTTCACTAGTTGATTATGTATTTGGAATAACAAAATGTGAAAATATTTTTGATTGTTTTCTTTGGTGATAATGTTCGATTTCTCTTTATAGAATGCGTTTGATCACATCTTGAACTTTCAATTGTGTTTGAGTGACATGTATAACTATCATATGAAAAGTATGAAATTATAAACATAAGGCCATTGGGATACAACATTAATTCACTATTGATGACAAATTAGGGCTCATGGAGTGGAGTTTCATGGAAAGGGGATAAATATATCTCACAACAATGTAGTATGATGTTCCTTGTTATAGATAGCTAATACAAGTTATAAATTCCATTCAGAATCAATTTGAAATTGAGATGTGATCCTATGTGATTTTTGCAAGAAATCATGAATGTGAAAGATAACAAATGGTTCAAAAATTATAAATCTTGCTTTCATATGATGTAATTATTTTTAAATATTGAAGCATTTTCCACGAGTTAAGATGATTTTTGGTTACAATTTATCAAATGTGGAGCCTCTTCCTTGTTACGTCAACGAGAGGTGTGAGATAGGCATAAGTGCTGTTATGAAACTAGCTCCAAAAATAGAAGAAAAGAGATATCAACGCCTTAGAAATAAGCCACTTCGAGGGGGGAACATCCAATACATTACATGAATGAAAAATTATTGGATGATACAAATTAAAAAACCTCCTTTCTATATATAGGAGTCCATGGGGCCACAATGTAATCCTAGTGGGCCACAATATAATCCTAGCTGACCTAACAATACTAATTTAAGGGCACAATAATAACAATATGGGGGTTACAGGGGTACAATAATAACAATAAGGGGGTTACACTAACAATAATAAGGGACTATACTAGTAATATAGGGACCTAACATGCCCCTCTCCTTCAAAAGAGTGTTGTCCTCAATGCTTGAGTAGCTCTGGGTGCTTCTGTATAAAATTCTCATCCTCCCATGTAGAATCTTCAGTGGGTAAGTTCTTCCACTTGATGAGATACTCTGAAATTGATCGATTCCGTAGTTTTCGAGTTCTTGTTTCCATGACCACTTCCGGTTCCAATATGATTTTTCATTCCTCATCAAGTTCTGGCAATATTGTTTGAACTGGAATATTTTCACCTATAACCTTCTTTAAGCATGAAACATGGAAAACTGGATTTACTCGTGAAGAAGCAGGAAGCTCCAATTTGTATGCCATAGTACCAATCTTTTGCAACACCTTGTAAGGACCATAGTACTTTGGCGATAATTTATTATCCCTCTTAGCTTGCTTGAGGGACATTTGTTTATATGGTTGTAGCCGTAAAAATACCCAATCTCCTATATCAAAACTTCTCTCGCTGCGATGTTGATCTGCCTGTTGTTTCATTCGATTTTGTGCCAAATTCAGGTTATCCTTTAAGAGTTGGAGAACTTCTTGCTGATGCTCGATGTGATCTTCCACTGTTTGAACCTTCGAATTTTCCCTTAAAGATGATGTGATGGATGGTGGATGATATCCATAAAGTGCCATAAATGGGGTCATTTTTGCTGCAGTATGGAAGGAAGTGTTATACCACCATTCAGCAAGAGGTAACCACTTGACTCATTGTGTTTGTTTATCAGATACAAAACAACGAAGATATCCTTCCAAACATTTATTTACTATCTCAGTTTGACCATCAGATTGAGGATGATAAGATGAGCTATGAGCTAACTGAGTACCCAAAAAAGAAAATAACTCCGTCCAAAAATTTCCAGTAAAAATGGGATCTCTGTCGCTCACAATAACCCTTGGGCTTCCATGTAGCTTTTGAATTCTGTCCATAAATGTAGTAGCAACTGTACTTGCTTTAAATGGATGAGATAAAGCACAAAAGTGTGCATACTTGGTAAGTCTATCAACTACCACCATGATGACACCCTTTCCTTCGGACTTAGGTAAACCTGTGATAAAATCCATTGAAATCTCCTCCCAACGTTGACTTGGAATGGATAAAGGTTGTAGAAGTCCTGGGGTCTTAATTGTCTCCACTTTATTCTATTGGAAAACCAAACATTCCGCCACAAACTTTTGAATATCAGATTTAAGGCCATCCCAAAAAAATTCTTTCTTCACCCTGTGGTAAGTTTTTAAAAATCCAGAGTGTCCTCCTAAAGGAGAAGTGTGCAATTCCAGAAGAATCTTTTGTTTTAGTTGGGAATTCTTACAAAGATATAAGCGATCTTTGTACCATAAGGAATCATTTTTCCAACTAAATGTATCAGATGTACTAGGATCTTGCTGCAACTTTTGAATGAGTGTCCACACTTCTTCGCCCTTCTTCCATTCATCCCTTGCTTCGGTTATCCAATCTAGTTGGATAATAGAAATGGCACAAAGCAATGTTTCCACCTCTTCATTCTTTCTTGAGAGTGCATCTGCAACAACATTTAGCTTCCTTTTTTGTAGATTATTTCAAAGTCATAACCCAACATCTTTGTGACCCATTTTTGCTGCTCTTCTGAAGATAGTCTTTGTTCCAAAAAGTGTTTAAGACTATCATGATCAGTTTTTACCTTGAAGTGTCTTCCCATTAGGTAAGTTCGCCATTTCTTTAGTGAATGAAATATTGCTAACATTTCCTTCTCATAAATAGGTTTCTGTAAATACTTTCCTTTAATTGGACGACTTTCAAAAGCAATGGGTCTTCCTTCTTGCATTAAAACCGCACCAATTCCATTTCCTGAGGCATCACATTCCACAATAAAGGTTTTCGTGAAGTCTGGCGTAGCTAAGACCGGTGCTAGGCACATTGCCTCTTTAAGAAGTTCAAAGGCCTTAGTTGCTTCAGGAGTCCATGAAAATGCATCTTTCTTCAATAATGTTGTTAGAGGTGCTGCTATTCTCCCATAATTCTTAACAAACTTGCGATAATACCCTGTTAACCCGAGAAATCCTTGCAACTGCTTTATGGTTGTGGGGACTTTCCATTCCTTAATGAATTTAATTTTGTTAGGGTCTACCTTAACACCCTCGTGAGATACAATATGACCCAGATATTCCACCTCTTGTACTCCAAAGAAACATTTGGATGTTTTTGCATACAATTGTTTCTCCTGCAATAGTTTGAGCACCCTGTCAACATGTTGAACATGATCCTTCCAAGTCCTGCTGTAGATTAGTATATCATCAAAAAATACTAGCACAAATTTTCTAAGGAAGGGTTTGAAAATGGAATTCATAAATCCTTGAAATGTAGAAGGTGCATTGGTAAGGCCAAAAGGCATGACCAAAAATTCATAATGACCCTCATGAGTTCGAAATGTTGTTTTCGGAATATCTTCAGTCTTCATTCTAATTTGATGATATCCCGAACAAAGATCCAACTTGGTAAAATAAATTGCTCCATGTAATTCATCCAATAATTCATCAATCACGGGAATGGGAAATTTATCTTTAATGGTGAGCTTATTGAGCTCCCTATAATCCGGACACATTCGCCATGATCCATCCTTGTGTACCAATACTACAGGAGCAGAGAAAGAACTTTGACTAGGTTGAATTATACCCGCCTCTAACATTTCTGCAATCATACGTTCAATTTCGCTCTTTTGGACGTAAGGATATCTATAAGGCCTGATGTTTGGAGGAACACTTCCTAGAATAAAATGAATAGCATGATCATGATCACGAATAGGTGGGAGTCCTTTGGGAGTTTCAAACACCTTGGAATGATTTTCCAAGACTTGTTGGAGATCTGCAGAAATAGATGATTTTGATGTTGGAATTTCTAGTGAGCATAATTGTGCAATTACGCCTCGCTGTTCTTTCTTTAGAAGCTTTGTCATGACATTAGAGCTTATTATCCTTCCTGGCTTCCCCGCAATACCCCGTAATTTAACTTCCTTTCCTTCTGAAAAAAATTTCAAGAAAAGTTCTTGAAAATTAAAAGCTACCGTCCCCAAAGATTGTAACCATTGTACTCCTAGTACCACATCAACACCTCCCATAGGAATCGAAAGCATTGGACTATTCAATACATATTCCCCCATGGTTAGCTTGATATTATGGCATTTTCCAGAGCAATTTATAGTTCCTCCATTTGCAACCATCACTTGACATTCCAGTGCTGGGTATAGGAAACAATTCAATTCCTTGGCTACCTTACAATGAATAAAATTATGGGTACTACCTGAATCAATCAACACTATTACCTTTTTCTTCTTGATATGTCCTTCTATCTTAAGAGTTTGAGGAGTGGTAAATCCTACCAATGCATTACATGATATGGTCAGACTCATTTATTCCTCTTCTAGGGTTGGTTCCTGGTGTATACCCTCTTCTTTTGAAAATTCTTGTTCATTTTCTTCTTCCTCTTCACAATCTATGTAAAATAATTTCTTCTCAGCACACTTATGACCTTTAGTGTATTTTCTATCACAAGTGTAGCATATCCCTTTTGCTCTTTTTTCTTCCAATTGTTGTGGTGTCAACCTTGTAGGTTGTGGAAATATAGGAGTAGCAACACTTCTCTCTTTATAGAAGTGAGTGGCAGGCTTCCTTGTCGCCATAATTTTACATTCAATTTTTCTTGCCAACCTGAATCAGGTTCCAAAACATCATGTTGGATGTTATCCTTTAAAGTACCTATGAAGAGATCAATCCTGTGTTCCTTTGAAATATCAGTTACCCTTATATTCAATTTTTGAAAGTCCTCAATGTGCTCCCCCACTGAACACTTTTGTTTGAGATTTATCAATTTGCTAAAGAAGGTGTTGCTCTTTGTATCCTCATAATGTGCTATCATTTCCTCCGTAAAAATTGACCAAGTGACAATTTTTTTACGGGAGCAAAGCTATCGATACCATACAAATGTATTTTTTTCTAAATGTAAAGTTGCGATGTGTACCTTTTGTGTGTTTTGCACATTATTGAGATCAAAATATTGCTCCATCTGTAGTATCCATGTTACAGGATCCTTTCCATCAAATTTCCTCATACCCATTTTTGGAATATGGTGGTTCTTCCTTCCAACATTATAGTTTATGAAATCACGATTAACATTTATTTTGTTCTCATCATGAGTTTCCTCTACTATCTTTTCACCATTAGGAAACATTTCTTGTATCAACTTTGTCAAATCTTCCATGTTTTCTTTTAGATCATTCTTCATGTTTTCCATTTTTTCATCGATCTTAGCTTCCATGTCATCCATCTTAGATTCCATGCCAGCTTCCATGCCATACATGCCATTATTCAAACCATCCATCTTATATTCCACGCCTTTCTTCAAACCATCCATCTTAGTTTCCACACCTTCTTAAAAACTTCCATGTCATTTTTTGTTGCTCTTTGCGAGAGCGAAATTTGTTGCACTTGCTCTTGTAAATTTGATATGTCATGTTGCCATTCTTTGTCTTCATGAGTCATAGTAGAGCCTTCTAAAGGATTAATGGGTGTTGAATTATTTTTAGGGGCCATTTTAGAATCCAATACTGATATCTATTCTACAATATGCCCTTGGAATCAATTCAACTTGATTCTTAAAACAAAACTTATGCAATTCAGAAAAAAAAATACACACCTTTTACTTGCTTTTGAGGAGCTCGATATTGAAATTAAATTATCTCTATAATTTTGGATCCCCAATATATGAAATTTGGCCCTATAGTAGCCCTCTGAAGCTTCTTTCAAATTGCACAGGTTTGATTTGATTTGGATTCTTCAAGGCAAATTTATGTCCAATCTCCCACAATGACCCAATTATGGACTAGTTCAGTAGAGCGAACTTGTATGACTTGCCATGTGTCACTGTTTCCTCCTTTGGCTCTGAAATTGATAGAAATAAAACTGCAATCCTTTTACTTGTGGTCACTTTTTACAGCATTCCAATCCGATGCTCAGAGAGAGAGTTATGAAGATTTTCCCACGATCACCTCTTTGAGATAAAATTCAGAAGCCTGAAAAAGCCCTAACATCCACATATCATATCTCTGCCAATATTGCGAACCAAGATATGAAATTTTGTGACGATGTTCCTCAGGATTTTGGCTTCGCACTCTAAATTTCAGCTTCTGAGCCTTCGTAGAAACAAATTTATAGCGAAAATGCCACGATGACCTGTTTAGGTTAAATTCAGGAGCTTGAAAAATGACCTACTTTCAACAGATCATATCTCCAAAAATATTGCGAACCAGGCTCTGAAATTTTACGACGATGTTCCTCAAGATTTTAGCTTCGTACTTTAAAAATTTCAGCTTCTGAACCTACGTAGAAAAACGGTTATAGGGAAAATTCCACGATGACCTGTTTGGAGCAGCGAAACCCTAGAATCCCAAAGCTCTGATACCAAATGTTGTGAAACCAGCTCCAAAAATAGAAGAAAAGAGATATCAATGCCTTAGAAATAAGCCACTTCGAGGGGGAAACCTCCAATACATTACATGAATCAACAATTTTTGGATGATACAAATTACAAAACCTCCTTTCTATATATAGGAGTCCATGGGGCCACAATGTAATCCTAGCCGACCTAAAAATAATAATTTAAGGGCATAATAATAACAATATGGGGGTTACAGGGGTACAATAATAACAATAAGGGGGTTACACTAACAATAATAAGGGACTATACTAGTAATATAGGGACCTAACAAGTGCTCTGCAAAAGGAGCAGGAGTGCACGTTGATAAATGTAAACCAAAATTTTCATGTCCCAAACTTTGACAAGCCAAGACCGCTAAATAATTTATTAATATGTACTATTGTGTAGGAGGTAGTTATGCAAAAGAAGAATGTGGAGGGGAGACTTCCGCACAGTTACATTTTATGTAACACTTTTTCCGTACATCCATGAATTATTTTTAAATGGGGTTAATTTTTCAACTTTCACAAGTTTCTTCCACACATTTCCATTTTGCGTAACACTTTACCTGTATATTTATTTAGTGATAAGGAGCATGTTAGTAATTTTCTTTCGCACACTTCCATTTCACACAACACTTTTTCGTTTATTCATGAATTCTTTTTAAATGGGATTAATTTTACAACTAAATTTTATTTAGTGGTAAGTAGCATTGAGTAGGTCGATAGTATATTGCGTAATTATGAGCAAAGAAGAAGTATGGTTCACAAATAAGTAAGTGAAGAATTTTCTAATGATTGGTGAACGATGTATGTGTTTATGAGGTTTTTGATTTTGAATGAATTGTAATGTTCATTTCTCTTTGCATTGAAATTATGAATTTTCCAATGTGTACGATATTAGAATTTATTTTACCAAAATCAACTGAATTGAATGCATTAAACAAAAGCTATTTACATAAACTATTAATTCATTGTTGGTAGCATTAGTCGGGGAATACTTTAGTGTATCACGATAGTTTTTTATCCATTTTTTTCGTATTATGGTTAGAGCCAATTCTTGCCTATATTCAAAGATTTGGGTTTCTGGATACATTGTATATGATGTTCCTTGTCATAGATATCTAACACAAGTTAGAGATGCCACTCAAGCTGAAGTTCAAATCGAGAATGTACTTTCAAAGAGATCATGAATGTGGAAGACAATTTCTACTTCAAAAATCACAATTCTTGCTTTCGTATGCTGTGAGTATTCACATTTGATATACACGTAACCCAAAATTTTCATTGCACAAACTTTAATAAGAAAAAAAGCTAACTAATTGATTAATATGTAGTGTTATGCGAGAGGGAGGTGTGCAAAAGAAATGTGCGAAGGTAATGTATGTGGAGATATATAATATTTCAGAAGAGATTTTTTGTTCCTTGCTCTGTGTAGACAAATTGAATGCATTGTGATGATTAGCTTTGCACCATAGTCTTCTAAGATGACAAAATTAGAGTTTGAAAAAAAACTTGCTGCTAGAGCCAATCAAAATGAGGCCAATAGAAATCAGGCTCCCTTTAGGAGGCCTTTTCAATCTTAAAAAATCCTACAATGCCCAAGGAGGAATGATGATGATCAAAATGTTCAACCTCCTTTGAATAATTTTGATGAAGAAGAACAACAAGAAAATGAAGAAGGAAACCTCTCAGTCAACATGTTTGGCATTGCAAGAATACGAAGACAAATCAAGGATTTGTTTGTTTTCGGATGATGTGAATGCCCAAATTTATGCACAAAATGATAAAAAACAACAAGAATTTCAAAACAGAAACGATCCTTTGAGGTCCAGAGGTCCTGTTCTGCAACCTCAACAAAAATAAGATTCAGATAACAAGCTACTAAACATAAGGCCAAGGTAAATGAGGTTCCCCCACCTCAAAATTCTGCCCCAATTGTCAAAATCACTGCAGAAAATAAGGAATTAGTTCTAATTTATTTCAGTTTCAAATCTGAATTGAATAAAATCAAAATTCCACTCCCACTTCTGGAATTGTTGAAAATCCAACATATAAAGAGTCTTTTAAAAGTCTGCTACAACCACCTCTCGCTCCTAATTTAGTTGACCTTGAAGATGAACATCCCACTATTTATTTAGGCTGTCATGTCCAAAAACAAAATGATGACAACTCACCACCTTTCTACCTGTCACTCAATATACATAACAAATTTCTGCATAATTGTCTGTTAGATTCTGGAGCTTCTCATAATCTGATACCAAAGAAGGTCATGGATTAGTTAGGATTAGAGATCACCAAGGAATACCATGACCTATACACCTTTGATTCCAAAAAATTCAAGTGTTTAGGAGTGATCAAGGACTTGCTTGTTTCCTTTACCCAGTTGCCTATGAAGAGCTTAGTGATGGACATTGTAGTTGCATATATTCCTTCTATATTTGGGATGTTACTTTCCAGATCTTGGTCTAAAAAATTGGGAGGCACTCTTCAGATGGACATGTCATATGCCACAATCCCAGTATTTTGAGGGTAATTAAGAAGGATTTATAGGGAAAACCAAATGGCCTACATCATTAGTGATCAGCATAATCCTTCAAACCATTCCATATATGCTGAATAAAAGGAATTGGGGTCATCAATACTACACCTTGCTACTGATGACAATAATTTCCAGCCTGAAATAAGTGAAAAACAACACTTCCAAGGTACAAATGAGCAACATTTAGAAGGAGGACATATTTGGAAATTGTACTTTGATGGAGCCTCATCAAGAGAAGGATTGGGAGCCGGCATAGTCCTCATTTATCTCACTCAACAGAGGGTATAAACTGCAATTTTCTACCACTGACAACATTGCTAAGTATGAAGAGCTTGTGCTGGGTATGAAGGCAACAAAAGATTTGGGAGTAGAGTAGCTAATTGCTTTTGGTGATTCAGGGTTGGTGATTAAGTAGGTGAGAAACAATTACCAAGTGAAAAATTCCAAATTGAATAATTATAGGAATGAAATCTAGGATTTGATTAAGCATTACTTTTCAACATTTAATATAAATTTTTTCACTAGAGAAGAAAATCAAGTGGCTAATTCACTAGCTATTACTGCTAGTAATTTCAAAGTTCCTCTAGATGTCAAGGAAACATATGATGTTCGAATAAAAAATATGCCTTCAATTCCTTATAACATCAAATATTGGCAAGTATTTGAGGATGGCAAGGAAATTCAAAATTTTTGGAGTGCGTTGAAGAGTTTGCAAACATACAAATTGATGATGAACAGGACATTGTTGAAAGTCAAAATAGCATGCCTTTTAAGAAAACCATGGTTGGGAAGAACATTATAGATCTGAAAACTAATTATATTCCTAAAGGCGTAGTTCCTTTAGAAATATTGTTTGATAATAATGATGTTTTTCTCAAGCATGAAAGTAAAGTTGATGGAGAAAGTACAATAGAATGTAACATTGGCACAGAGGATCAGCCAAAATTAGTCAAAGTGTCCAAATTCCTTTCTCTTGAAATTATAACAAAATATATCAAGCCGTTGAAAGAATTTGATAATATTTTTGCATGGTCTTATAATGAGCTAAAAAATTATGATTGAAGCACAATGGAGCACAATATTCCTTTGAAAACATATGAAAATCCTATAGCACAAAAAATCAGACATATCAATCCCATGCTGCTCCCAATCATTGAGAAAGAAATCAGGAAATTACGGGAAGCAAAGATAATCCTGCCTTTGATATTTTCTAATTGGGTAGCTAATATAGTGCTAATTCAGAAAAAGAATGGAGAGATAAGAATTTGTGTTGATTTCCACAACTTGAACCGGTGTTCATTAACATATAACTATCCACTGAACAAGATAGATTATATTTTGCAGAAAGTTGTAGGATCCAAAATATTGTCAATGATTGATGGCTTTTCAGGCTATAATCAGATTTTAGTTGACCAGTAAGACATAAAAAAAACAACATTTACCACACCCTAGGGTACATTCATGTACAACAAAATTCCATTTGGTCTGATGAATGCAGGCACACATTTTCAACGGGAAATGGATATTGCCTTTGTAGGAGAAAAAGACATATTTGTAGTCATCTATTTGGATGACATCGCAGTCTATTCAAAATTTGATGAAGACCATTTGAAACATTTGAAACAAGTTTTTGAAAAATGTAGAAAGTTTGGTTTGCCCTTGAATCCAAAAAATTCATCCTTTGCTGTCCAAGAAGGGAGATTATTGGGACATATTGTAACAGAAAATGACATCTTATTGATCCGGGAAGAGTAGAAGCTATTCAGAAGAAAGGTCTGCCAAGGAATAAAAAATAATTGCAGTCATTTTTAGGGAAAATCAATTTTCTGAGATTTTTTGTTCCTAAATTTGCAGAGCCGATCAAACACATAAATGTCTTGTTGAAAAAAGATGCAGAATTTAAATGGTGAGATGAAGCAAAAAATTCATTTTCAGCAATCAAATTTTCCTTGACTGAAGCTCCAGTTTTGATTAGTCCCGATTTTCAAAAATATTTTCTGATTTTTTCATATGCATCAGAAGAAACAATTGCAACTGTCTTGCTCTAGAAAAGCAAAGAAGGTTAGAGCAACCTATTTCATTTTTCAGTCGCACTTTAAGGGATGTTGAATTAAAATACAACCTAACTGAAAAACAAACATATAAACTAGTTAAGGCTTTGAAGTCTTTTCGAGTTTATGTGCTGCATTAAAAAATAGTTGGTTTTGTGCCTAATATCACTGTTAAAGATGTGCTGTTGTATCTATATACAGATGGCATGAGAGGACGATGGTTGACCAAAATTCTGGAGTGTGATATTGAGATTAGACCAACTAAATTGATAAAAAGTCAAGGCTTGTCTTGCTTAATGGCTGAATCTAACTGCAAGGCTTTAAAAATGAATGTAGAGACAACTGGAGGAAAATATGGAGAAGGTATTTCTAATTATCTTGAAATATTTCATTCAGATTGGTACAAGGATAGTATATTTTTTCTTAAATTTCAACTGTCCCCCTGAAATGGAGAAGGAAAAAAGGAGAGATTTCAAATTCAAAACTATGAAGTATTTCATTTTGGAAGACCATATTTTTTGGAAAGACCCTATTGGAGTCGTATTAATATGTGTAGATGAAGCTGAATCCAAAGAGATTATGACAGAGATACATGCAAGAGTGTGTGGAGGGAATTTTTATTGGAAGGCCACTGCAGACAAAATCTTAAGAGCTGGATATTATTGGCCAACTCTTTTCTCTGATGTTTTTTCCAAATTCAGAAGCTGTGTTGAATGTCAGAAGTTTGCTGGAAAACAAAAATTGCTACCATTACCTCTTATTCCTATTTCAACAGATGTTCCTTTCCAGTAGTGGGGGTTAGACTTCATCGGTGAAATCCATCCACCTTCATCAGGACAACATAAATGGATTCTCATAGCTATAAGCTATTTTACTAAATGGATTGAAGTTGTACCAACCAAGAATGCTACTGATACGATAATTATCAAATTTTTGTTGGAAAACATTATGTCAAGATTTGGTTGTCCACAAAAATTAGTAACTGATAATGCAATGGCCTTTAAGTCTGCTAAGATGTACAAATTTTGTCAGCAATATGGAATTGTATTGAATCATTCCATGCCTTATTACCCTCAAGGAAATGGATTAGATGAGTCATCCAATAAAATTTTGGTGAGGATTATTAAGAAAATGCTGCCTAAAAATAAGAGAAATTGGGACATTCAGCTGGTACATGCTCTTTGGGAAGATAGGGTAAGTGGTAAAAAATCAATTGGAATGTCTCCATTTCAGCTTGTATATGGTACTGATGCTGTAATGCCTTTGAAATTAGCTCTTCCTGTGATGAAGTTCCTACAAGATGAATTTAATGATGAAAATACAATCCAAATGAGAATGCTATAGTTGATAGAAGCACACCAAATCAGATAATAACTGATGGATAAAACACAAAAGTATCAGACTAAAGTCAAATCTGTTTTTGACAAAAAAAAAACAAATCAACAGTTATTTTAGGAGGATGATTTGGTGCTGCGTTGGGATGTTAGGAGAGAAGACCATGGAAAGCATGGTAAGTTTGACAATATACGGTTTGGGCCATTTAGAATTTTTGAAGTTTTGGAAAACAATACTTTTCTGCTCAAACATCTGGATGATGATCAACTGGTTGGAGGTCCAGTCAATGGTCATTTTTTTAAGAAGTTATTTTTTCAGTAACTAATTTGAGTCATTCCATTGTAAATATACGGTGTGATGTGTCAATAAGACTCCATGCCCAATGGAGTTTGTGTCTACATATATAGTCAGTCTTGAGTCCAGTCAGTCAATGGTCAGTCCTAGTCTTAATTTTCAAGAAGTATTCTAAGTTTCAAAAGTTTTTAAGGCACTGAGTCTACAGTCCTTGAAGCCTCATAGGGAGAACTTCATCCCCAATAGGAGCCAATGTTAGCACTGCAATTTTTCCAAATATTTTCAAAGTCTAGTCATCATTCTCCAGGGAATAAATATGCCTTTTCAGTTTGATTATAATATGAAAGTGTCATTGTCAAAGTGTAATGGTGAGAAAATTTCATTTCTACCTTCATTTGTTTCATTCTCCCTCTTTCACCTTTCATTTTCCCAAAAAACCCAAAGTCTAGCCTCTCATTTCCCTTTTCAAAACCCCTTTTTAACTCATAAAATCCAAATTTTTATAGTTAAAAAAGAAGCTTCACACACCCTTCAAAAACTATATCATATTTCCTTTTTAACTTACCATATATTTATTTTATAGCAGCTTTTACCCGCACCACAACAAAACCTTGGTTATATCATATATCATATGGTATAACTTACCGCACTTAATAAACATTGTGGACCCCTTACCTTTCATCGCAATCAACTCTTCATAGTTTTAACTCCCATTCACGTTACAATTGTCGTCTCCTACAAAACCCCCGAAATGCGATATGCGATATGGTCTGGGACCCATACTTCCCCTTGATACGCCTCGAATACGTTATAAAGCCTTTTTATTTCTTCGGGCGTATTTTTATCATATTACCACGTCTTAACGAAATATTCACTTTCCGCTTTTAAAAGATGTTTCAAGGGCCCCACCAACCTTTTCGCATCGCATTTCCGCAAAGTTCATTTACATCATTCACTTCCACTTCCTTAAAAATTCTGATTCGCGATTTTCGGGTGATTGTTTGTGATGCCATGTCACCTTTCTCTCTCAGTGCACATCGCACTTCACTAGTTTTAAAATTTAACTCATGTGTTTCATAATAAAACTTCTGATGCGTGACCTACGATCGACCCCACTTCCTTGCCACATCATCACCCCATCGCAAATCGAATTTTCTCCTATTTGTGTCTTAAGTTTAAACAATCCGACCTCGATTTGCGATTTTGATATATGTCTAAAACATTTTCTCCTCCCGCTTATCATTCATTCCGCTCCACATCTCCCTTATCAATTAAACCTTTTTCAAAGGGTTTCTTTGTAATATCTCATAAAATTAACCTCGGCCATTCTATCCAAATTTTTTTGGGTTTTTTGCCATTACAAAGGGGTTTCCACCAAAGAAGGAAAGGAATAGGGGAATAATGAAAAATTTTCTCTGAAACATTTTTCTACCACTACTCTTAGCACCAATATGTTTCTACAAGGCACCAGGTAGCTTTCAAGGAACAACCACACACCATTTTCATTGTCATTTACACTTTTTGAGGAGTTGCTTTCACCAGAACAAAAGAGGAGTCTTCCCATAGACTGCCACATCATACAAACCACTTCGAATTGTTAGACTTGAGGATGTTTATTTTCATTATGTCATAGCACTTTGTATTAAAGTTTTAGGATAAACCTCATCTCTTGCATGAGATCATAATAAATTTTGGGAACAGGTTTACTCCTTTTGTGGAGATGAAAATTTATTATTTTTGTATATATGTGATAAAATTCTATGTAAAACAGGTTGGTTGGCGATTTTAGAATCTTGGCTCATATGATCAGTACTCTTTTCAGTGAATAAAATTGAAGAAACTTCTGAGGACTTATTATCAATCTGGTGTGTGTATTGTTAATATTCTCTTGTGTTTCCATATCTTATTATTTTCAGTGGCAATTTGTAATCCCTCATACCGTTATGTGTTTTTATTAGTCTCTTGACATGTTCATGTGTTTTATCAAATTTTATTAGTCTCACACAATGAGCTTTCTTGATGAAATATACATGGTGACAGTGTAAAGAGCATCACTTATAACAGTTATCCTACTTGATATTTCAGTGAGAATATTGTAAGTCTAGAAATAGCTTTCTCTTGTTGAAATATTGAAAAATTTCTACTTGTGTTATTTTCTACCAAAAAATAGTGGATTTCTGCCTTGCAGACCCATTGTTTCTTCTTCCATTTCACCTTCTCTCCCCCTCATAGGCTACAAAATCACTCTTTTGCTACCACATCAGACCCAATACCCTCATTAGTAGAACATTGAACTTGACTAAAATATATTTTTAGTGAATAGGAGTTTAAACCACCTACCAATCTCATAAGCCAAATCATTAAATTTCCTTAAAGTTTAGGATGTGTCTGGTCAAGCACTTGAAGTAGTCCAAGTGCTGATTCCAACGCCAACATAGTGAAAGAAATTTTACTATGGTAAAATTGGTCTTACATGGTATACTTCGATCCATCTAATTGTAAATGTTTAGATGACCAAATTTTGGTGATAACAATTTTGATCACTGTTTTATGTACTAAACGTAATCATAATGATGAACGGAGATAATAAGTAAAGAAGTAACACAAATAGTTATCATATAAGAGAATTTGTATTAACTTTTCCCCTACCTAATTCTCAACAAGAACATCACTGATTAAGCAAACATTTGTAATTAATAAGAGGAAATGGCTAGTAGAGTGAGGAAAGAAGCTATTTTCAATGATACAATTAACTCATTTGTTCATATAAATAGGAACTTTCACTAGTTGACTGTGTATTTGGAATAACAAAATGTGAAAATATTTTTGATTGTTTGCTTTAGTGATAATGCTCGTTTTCTCTTTATAGAATACGTTTGATCACATCTTCAACTTTCAATTGTGTTTGAGTAATATGTATAACTATGATATGAAAAGTATGAAATTATAAACATAAGGCCATTGGGATACAATATTAATTCACTATTGATGACAAATCAGGGCTCGTGGAATGGAGTGTCATGGAAAGGGGATAAATATATCTCACAAAAATGTAGTATGATGTTCCTTGTTATAGATAGCTTATACAAGTTATAAATTCCATTCAGAATCAATTGGAAATTGAGATGTGATCCTATGTGATTTTTGCAAGAAATCATGAATGTGAAAGACAACGAATGGTTCAATAATTACAAATATTGCTTTCATATGATGTAATTATTTTTAAATATTGAAGCATTTTCCATGAGTTAAGCTGATTTGTGGTTACAATTTATCAAATGCGGAGCCTCTTCCTTGTTACGTCAACGAGAGGTGTGAGAGAGGCATAAGTGCTCTGCAAAAGGAGCAGGAGTGCAAGTTGATAAAAGTAAACGAATGTTTTCATGCCCCAAACTTTAACAAGCCAAGACCGCTAAATAATTGAGTAATATGTACTATTGTGTAGGAGGTAGCTATGAAAAAGAAGAATGTGGAAGGGAGACTTCCGCACAGTTACATTTCATGTAACATTTTTTCCGTACATTCATGAATTCTTTTTAAATGGGGTTAATTTTTCAACTTTCACAAGTTTCTTCCACACATTTCCATTTTGCATAAAACTTTCCCTGTATATTTATTTAGTGATAAGGAGCATGTTCATAATTTTCTTTCACACACTTCCATTTCACACAACACTTTTTCGTTTATTCATGAATTCTTTTTAAATGGGATATATTACAACTAAATTTTATTTAGGGGTAAGTGGCATCGATCAGGTCGATAGTATATTGCGTAATTATGAGCAAAGAAGAAGTATGGTTCACAAATAAGTAAGCGAAGAAATTTCTAATGATTGGTGAACGATGTATGTGTTTATGAGGTTTTTGATTTCGAATGAATTGTAATGTTCATTTCTCTTTGCATTGAAATTTATGAATTTTCCAATGTGTACGATCTTAGCGTTTATTTTACCAAAATAAACTAACTTGAATACATTAAACATAAAGATATTTGCATAAACTATTAATTCATTGTTGGTAGCATTAGTCGGGGAATACTTTAGTGTATCACGATAGTTTTTTGTCCATTTTTTTCGTATTATGGTTAGAGCCAATTCTTTCCTATATTCAGAGATTTGGGTTTCTTGATACATTGTATATGATGTTCCTTGTCATAGATATCTAACACAAGTTAGAGATGCCACTCAAGCTGAAGTTCAAATCGAGAATGTAATTTTAAAGAGATCATGAATGTGGAAGACAATTTCTACTTCAAAAATCACAATTCTTGCTTTCGTATGCTGTGAGTATTCACATTTGATATACACATAACCCAAAATTTTCATTGCACAAAATTTAATAAGAAAAATAACTAACTAATTGATTAATATATAGTGCTATGCGGGAGGGAGGTGTGCAAAAGAAATGTGCGAAGGTAGTGTATGTGGAGATACATAGTTTTTCAGAAAATATTTTCTGTTGCTTGCTCTGTGTAGATGACTTGAATGCATTGTGATAATTAGATTTGCACTGTAGTCTTCAAAATCACGTGTCAAGTTATTCGTAAATCAAATTTGGCTAAATTTTTTTGCAGTCCAATATCAAATAAAACGAATGGACATCGAAATAGTGGTGGGGACTAGCTCAACCACCAAGTCAGTTCATGGTAGAGGTAGCTAGGAACATCTCTACATAATATTTGGTTGTGGTTTTCCTTGCACAATTTTCTATTTACAATTATTATTGACAATCTCTAAGCTAATTTTCATGATCACAAATAATTCATATTTATTTTATATCATAAATTTATGTCTCTTATGACACATATCAATGATATTAAAGTAGGAACAAAATGCTACGTAAATGGATGATATGGTTTTGGAATTTCAAGATTTATTTCCATTACTTCTCATAAAATTTGGCTTTTGTATCTTCAAAAGCTATTTATTGAGAGTTTCGTGTGTAAAAATTTTCGCATGAGAACTAGTAACAAATGGTGATTGTGAAGGGAATCGAGAATTGACAATTAAATGGGATCGAGAAACTATTGATTGATAGAGTATTTTTTAGTACAAAGAAGAAATGTCTAGAAGAGAAAGGAAATAAGATATTTTTACTAATACAATTAACTCACTTGATCGTATCAATGAGGATTTCATTGGTTGATTTCGTATGAATGGTATGTGAATTTGTCAACGAGAGAGATGAAAAACAAAAATATTTGGACTAGTGGATTGGAAAATACTGCATGTGTTTTAAAAGTCCTTGATTTTAGAGAAATTGCTTATTTATGCACAAAAATTTTTGATTCAAGAACAAAAATAATTATGCTAGTAGTGAAGAAGATTCCTTTGAATCCCAAGGTATTCAGATGGATATTCAAGCTACCAGAACCGAATAAGTGTTTAAAATTTTCTGACACAAATAGTTTCTTGAAGTCGGAAGTAAGTGGGGTTAAAATTATTCGAGAATTCATTTCCCCAACTTGTTAGGTTCCTTCTGATCTTTCTCTCCTAGATATTTCTTTGTTTACATAGTCGTTTAGGGATTTATATTGGCTTTGTTCCCATGTGATGGGCTGATAAACTACAACGAATGTCCCAATTTTTTTTCCTATCTGCTTTATCACTCATACAAAAAAAAAAAATGTATGTTGGATTGGGATGATATCCTTTCAAATAAATTAGCTTTTCTGTTAGTCAATTTGTCTAGGAGAAATATATTTTTTATGATGACATATCCGATAACAACCCTCGTGTCAAGCCATGTGTTTAACGACTTACCCTGTAATCCTAAATTGTTTTTTAAAAAGAACCAATGCAGGTTTGGTATCCCATACTTTGGAAGCATATACCTACTTTAAAATTTTGTCTAATTCAAGATGTCTTTGTAAAACAAGTCAATTACATGATAACTAGATAAGAGCCTTGTCGAATATTTGCACAGGCCCAAGTTTTACTATGTGTCAAAGGGGTGCATGAAGAAAGAGAATGTAATACAAAAATTCAAATTTATGGTTTTGAAGTTAAGCCATTGTTGTTGCCAAAAAATTTTCTACATAGTTATTTTGCTTTTGTAGTATGTAGGTAATACAAGAATTTGCTTGTTATATTTGAATGGAAAAGGAAAAAATAATTTATTTCTTTGTCGTTTACTGTTGGAGAAGTCACTGTGAAGAATGCGACTCCCGCTAGGGATCTTGCACAGTCTTTAGATCCTTTTAACTTAAGTGAACCTGAAGCTATTGGAACCTTTGATTTGGAAGGTCTATTTGGTGCACACCTAGATACTTTTAGGTACATGAACTTGTTTCCAAGGGTCAGAGAGAAAAGTGAGGAAAGTAACAGTGCACCAAAACAAGATCAAGAGTTTCTAATAGATTCTCAAGGAATTGTTGAAGAATACAACATAGACACAGGAGAAGATATAAGAAAAGAGACACAAATCCTATGCAAAAATTTCATATTGCATACCTGATATTGGTCTTAGTTCATATACCAATAAAAAAAAGAGAAAAACTACTGAAAGTGAAAGACTGGATCTTGGTGGGCTATCAGGTGGCAGGGATTGAAAATATCCTCCTCAAAGATTCACTCGAGAAAGAGCACACATAGTTGAATCCACCAAATAAAAAAGCCTCCAAAAAATAGGGATCATTGAAAAAAATATGGATGTGGAAGTTGACAATATTATACCACATGATTGGGTTAGTACTTGTTTGGAAAAAAAAAAAAAAATTATGGAGAAAATTTCGAAACAAGTTACTGCTTCCAATACGCCTTATCACATTGAAAAATGGAAATTATGATAGGGGCAATACAATATTGAGAATTGAAAGAGTAAAGGTTCAAAAAAAAATGTTATTGATTGAGCATAAATGAATGTTGATGTGTCCGGGGTTGGAGAGGTAGGGCTCATGAAATTTCATCAAGCTACTAGTGACATGTTTGTAGATACTATTAGAGAATTATGAGAAACAAAAAATCCGAGTCTGAGAGTAAGAATAAAAGAGCTAGAACATGCTCTAAATATCGGTCATTTTTTAATGACTGTACTAGCAATACACACACCACCATTGGAAATTTCTACCCTTGGTACACCCCATAGATTTGATAAATATGTTAATCTCCTTAATGTAGTGAAATCATATATTATTAGTAATATGTCTGAAAGGTTGCAAATTATTGAATATGCATTGCAAGTAGCTTCCGATCAACAACATTTAGTTTAAAGAATTAATTCACCTATCAAGTGGGTTAAAAGTGATCTTGATGGAGACAAGGAATTCATAGATAATGAATTACTCTTTTTTAGTCAAAATTTTGATTTACTATATGATATAGAGAAAGATAAACAAGAAGTCTTAGATGCTAATCAAATGAAGCAAATCAAAGCTGGATGGTATGAGAGAATAAGAACATTAGAGAACATTATTTTTGAATGTGGAAGCATAGATAGTAGAATATATGATGCACATGTCAAGGTGGTAGCGATTTCTCAGGATTTAAATGGTCTGGCATTACATGTGACTTTGGATTAATTTTGAAGGACATGCTGATGGATGAAGTGGAGAAGCTAAAATAGTCAAAGGTAACGTAGTTTGATAGTATAACTTATTTTACCGTAGACGAAATTAGCAAATGGTCAATTAATTTTATTAGTGTTAATGAAGAGTACTCTTCCTTGGTTGCGCAACTGCAAGAAGAAGGTAGGGATATTGAGGAGGAGATATTCATTGAATATGTCAAACAAGATATTATTGCCCCTCTAATGAAAGATTTAATTCAATATAAAGTGAATGAATTCCTTCAAGAAATCGCGAATCTGAGAGACAACTAGCCGTAAAACAATCATGGCCTATGCTTTGACATATTGTTAGTGTTTTTATACCTTGGAAAATCTATTTTTCTCTTTATAGTGTTTAATTGTTCAAATTTGTTGGATAAACTATCATGAACTAATCTAATTCCTAGATGCATTTTCTTATTTTTCGTTGCAGGTGCATTTTTGACATTACGGTCCATGGGAGCCCAATCCTAGTCCCCATGGGGCGAATGCATTTAATTTTATGATTTAAGTATCAAGATCTCGATAAGTTATTTACACAACAAAACTTATTCTTTGGACCGCAACTCCATATTTAATCCTTGTTTCAATTATGATTACTCTATGTTCCAGTTTTGAAAATATTATGAGATAATCTTTTGGATGAGATGTTGTATAAGTATGAATTCGGTGACTTTGAGCAAAAACATTAGTTGAACACATGTTTTTGCGAATTTTCTTTGAACTTTTATATATTACCTAATGTTGTGTAATTGATCGTAATGAAAATGCATTTCTGATTACTCTGTTCTAATACTAAGGCTGTTTACCAATTTTTTGAAGAATTCTCATATAATGATTTGCATATGAACTTGTATAGCTCTAGATTCTATAGCATTGTCCAGAAACATTAATTGAATGTAAGTTTATGAGCATATGATTTTGAGATTTTATATTGTATCCAGTGGTGTTTAGTATATCACAATGAGAAAGAACATTCAACAAGAGTTTTGGATCACATATATAGGTTCTATCTATTACATTTATTTTAAGCACAACTATGGTGATTAGCATCTGTATTTGAATACAATTATTTATTACTGTAACTGTGTTGGCTACTATTTAATACTTCTCAAGCACAAAGACTGATTATTCTATTCCAGTTCTAGTTATGTTTACCAGTTTTGTGTAGAGTTTTGAGATAATGTTTTTATATTATATATAATCTTGTTATAGATATAAAGTCTGATTACACCGTTCTAATTTTTAATTCGTTCTCAAATTTTGTGAATACTTATGAGATAACGTTTTGCATAAGTTTTCTAGGATATGCTTTGAGATTTTATAAAAAACCAATGTTTGGTTATTGACCAGAATGATCATATTTTTTGTAATTAAATAAGAAATTTCAATTTAAATCGAATTTATTAGTTTTAGATCTATGTTTGTGTTGCATGCATCAATTAGGTGTAAGAAAAAATTACTCTTTTTCAATTTCAAAAGGGTTCATATGATAGTTATTCCTTTAAGTCAACAGATGCTTTACCTGTGTACATTGTTTATTTTTTCATAGAATTTAGCTTGTCACATGACTTGCTTCCGCATAGTATTTGGCTCATTTTTCTCTTTGTACACTTTTTCGAAGCACCTATATCCATCAAAATCCAATATAAGACGAAGAACCATGTTATGTAGTTACACTGCAGAATAATACTTCAATAATCATTACTTTTGATGAAAAAAATTACCGTTTTATTTTTTGATATTGGATTGAGTTTGCAAAATACAAATAGTTTTTTATTGTTTGCATTTTAATGGTAAAAATTCTATGTTTTATTATCAAAATTAAAAGGTAATAGGTTTTAAGTGTATGGATTAAAATATGTGTGGAAGAAGGGTATGTGCGAGAGAGCCTTTATGCCCCACTTCCACATTTTAGTATACATCCCCCCTCCACACACTTGCCCCACACACTTCTTCATAATATGGGATCAATAATATGAGAGCGATATGCTCTTTCTCTGCTTTTTTTTGCATGTCCCCAAAGTGTCAATTCCCATGGTATTTGACATATGCAAAATGGCCCATAAACTTAATCAATCTTTTGCAGTGTGGACTAACATTTATTTAAAAAATAAGGCTTAATCAACTTGTAATCAAGACATTGTTCAAGTGCTTAATAAAATTTATTCTGATGCATAGTGTAATGATCATTGTGCTTGGTCCAGAAGTGTGAAGAATATTTCATTGTGCGAAGTGCATAAGAAAATCATATATAATATTGATGAGTGTTTAATGTAGTTCCATTTAATGCAACTGCTTAATACACATTTCATTCTATAGAATGCAAAGGTGCGGATTGTAGAGATAAACTACATGAATTTTTTTGCACAAATGTATAAATTAATTCACAATAGGAACATTGAGGTACAAAATTACATATTACCATCATTTACGATGATAAAAGA
Organism: Pinus albicaulis; assembly: GCA_034641835.2. Classification (NCBI taxonomy): domain Eukaryota; kingdom Viridiplantae; phylum Streptophyta; class Pinopsida; order Pinales; family Pinaceae; genus Pinus; species Pinus albicaulis. The sequence goes on along the minus strand of CM076573.1, from coordinate 728,632,382 downwards.
TTCCAGATTATGAAGGAAGCATAATGAAAGCTTCCTTTGTACCTTTGCACTCCACACAATGAAATTAACTCAATTTAACTTATTTTCTCAGCAAATGCTTCACATTATCCCCACTTCACCTTTAATCCAATGTAATATTTTCATTGAAGCGCTCTGCATGGAAACTATAGAAAAATACCAAATGTTGGTTGGTGCCGAAGGCTCCAATTGAAATTCTTATTGATTTCTTGAGCTTCTTTTCTACCTTTGATTGTAGATATTGTTAATGCTTCTACCCACAAATTTAAGTCCCTACAAAATTAATACATCAATTTCACTATGAGGTACCCACATAGTAGAAGGTACCAACCCAACCATCAACTAGCTTTGTAGTAGAGATAACTACCCCACGTCTCCACACAATATTTCTTTACGGTTGTACTTGCATGCCTTTCAACTTAGAGTTATTATTGACAACCTGTATGCTAGCTGTAATTATTACAAAGAATTTACATTTAATTTAGTTCTTAAATTTCTGACATCTAGGGTACATATATTGATGATATTAAAGAGAAAGTAAAGTGCGAAGTAAATGGAGGCGATGAATTTGGAATTTAAAGATTTAATTCCACTACTTCCCATAAATATCAGAGTTTGTATCTTGAATTTCTATTTATTGAGAGTGTTATGTATTATAGATTTCACACACAAAATAGTAATAGACAATGATTATTTAGCACATCGATAAATTTACAGTTAAAGGACATTGCAGAAGTTACTTATTGAGAGAATATTTTGAAAGTACAAAGTGGAAATGGATAACGGAGGAAGGAAATAAGCTTTTTGCACTGATACAATTAACTCACTTTATCTTGTCGATGAGAATTTTCAGTTGTCGGTTGTGTATGAGTGATATGTGAACATGTCAAAAGAAGAGAAGAATAATAATAAGACTTGGTCTAGTAGATTGGAAAATAATGCATGTGTTCAAGAAGAGTTTGATTTCATAAAAATATTTTATTTGTGCACAAACAATTTTGATTCAAACACAAGAGAAAACATGCTAGCAACGAAGAAGACTCCAATTCCTCTGACTCCCAAGGAATTCAGATGGATATTCAAGCTACCAGAACTAGATACATGCTTAAATTTTTTGGAAGAAAATAGTTTTCTAGACTCACAAGCAAACAAGATGAACATTATTCGATAATTCATTTCACCAACTTCTTATATTACTTTTGATATTTTCATTCGAGATATTTCTTTATTTAGACAACCATTTAGAGTCTTATATTGGCCATATTCCCATCTAATGGGATGAGAAACTACATTTAATTTCCAAAAATCCATTCTCTATCTGCTCTATTATTCATATAAAATATATTGTTTATTCGACTGGGCTGGTCTTATTTCAAATGAATTATATTTTCAGTTAGTCAATTTTTCTAAAATAAATCGATTATTTATAATGGTGTACCTAATAATAACCCTCGTCTTGAGCCATGTCTTTCATGACTTACCCCATAAATCTAAATTCAATTCCAACGAAGGACTAATGTAGTTTTGGTATCTCATACTGTGGAAGCATGCAACTGCTTTAAATTTTTGTCTAATCTAAGATGTCTTTCTAAAGCAGAACATTTACTTGGTAACTGGACAAGAGCACCATCGAATATGTTCCCAAGCCCAAGTTTTCCTATGGGGAAAAGGGGTGCAATAATACGATTATTTGAATCTACGGGTTTAAAGGTAAACCACTATTACAACCAAAAATTGTTATAAATAAGTGTTTTATTGTCGAAGTCTGTAGGAAATACCATGATTGGATAGTTATATTTAAACAATTTTTTTTTATTATTGCTTTATCACTTACTATCAGACAAGTCATTGTGAATAATGTAGCTCATGTTGTAGAGCTTGTAGAGTCTTTGGTTTCTTTTAACTTAAGAGAAGTTGAAGCTTGTCAAGGCTTTGATCTAGAAGGCATATTCATCACACACCTTGGTATTGTTGGATATAATAAATTGTTTACAAGAGTTAGAGTGGAAAGCGAGGAGAGTCACAATGCTCCAAACAAAAATCAAACTTCTAATGGACACTGAATAAATTGTTGAATAATCTAGCGTTATCACAAAAACAAAATAGAAGAAAAGAGGCAGATATTGTATAAAGTCTAAAAATGGGATTCCAACAAATCTTGTAATGTACTAAAACAAGATCTGAATCCTTCTACAATTTGTAGAAGCAAAACACGATCGCAAAATCACATGACAAGTAAGAGAAAAATACAATCAATAGCACAAAAAAAAATGTATATAGGGAAAGCACACTGCCTAAAACCCTGCTATATGTATATTGTACAAAGTCAATATCATGAAACAATACAATGCTTTCACTCACTAGCCTAAATTCCTGCACTCTGCCAACTGTCTCACTTGATCTAGGAAAAATCAACCAATTACTTAGCCAATTCTTAGCCTCTTCTCAACCTGCATTTCTCATGCATTCTTGGAGGAATTTTCACCCTATTAAATAGGAAATTCTCTTGAATTTATTGCACAACGCTTCCTTTGCCTCCACATGACTCTAGAACTAACCTGTACAATTTTGTAATTATACAACTGATAGTTATCATCCTTTTAACCTCAGTCTCAACTGGACATCCCTTAGAACTGACATGAAACAAATATTTATAGTGAATTATCAGTTAACTGATTGATCATTACTTGTGAATTAAATCGTATTTAATTCACTTGACCTCTCACTAGCTCATCACTCATTTAGAACTAGTTAAACTGATTTTGACTCAATTAATTGAGTTAACTAATTACAACACAAAAATAATTGTAAGTGGACCCCCTTAAATCAGGGGATAAATCTACATGCCTACTCTCTGACCCCCAACTCAAATTTACTAGCCAACTCAGTCATTCTAACTTAGTTAACTAATACAAGTTGTCATGAGATGAAATTACAATTTATCTTCCAATTTAATTAAGCGAAAATTAAATCAGAAGCCCCCTTGGGGTGCCATTTCTTGGTGCCATTTAAACACTCCCTTTCAACAAGAAATGGATTATCTACTACCCTAATCCTGCCTCTGTGGAATTCAAATTTTCTTCTTGCCATCGCCTTCGTCAAGATGTATGCATCATGCTCCTCCATGGGAATGCACTCTAATGACGTAATCTACCTCTGAACACAATCTATGAGATGGTTATACTAGATATCAATATGCTTGGACTTGTCATGGAATAATGGATTAACCGAGAGTTTGGTGCAACTCTAGTTATCACAATGTATCACCGTCAGTTTTGTCTGTTGAGAAAAAAAACCAAAAAGTATATTCCTCATCTAGATGGCCTCACATGCTGCCTGACTAGCTTCCATGTACTCTGCATCTGCTGAACTAAGTGTAACTGATATTTGTTTCCTATTGTACCAAGAAACTGTTGCTGATCCTATGCTGAAGATGCCTCCTGATGTGATCATCCCGTTGGATGGACTCCGTGCCCAATCTGCATCGGTGAAGCCTTGAATATTCACTCCCCTTGTTCATTTGTACCATAATGCATACTCATTAGTGCCCATAAGATATCTCAACACATGCTTCCATGCCTTCCAAAGGAACTTGGTAGACTTAACCATATCCTGTCTTAGTTAGTTAACTGTGTAGTATATGTTGGGTCATGTGTTCACCAAATACATGAGTGAACACACAAATTGTCTGTAAACAATATCATCCATTACTTCACCCGAAGTAACATCCTCCTTCCTCCAGTTTCTTGTAGGAGGAGTCTCCATGGGTTTGCTGCCCTCCATGTGGAACTTCCTCAAAATCTCCTTGGCATACTTTCCTTGAGATAAAAATAGCTCCTCATCTCTTTGCCATATTTCCAATCCAAGGAAATAGTGCAAGAGCCCCATGTCCTTCATCTCAAATTCTCTTGCAAGATCATCTTTGCAAGACTTATGAGCTTCTCATCACCTGTCAGTGTCAAATCATTGACATAAAATATAATAATAAAAATCTTACCATCAACCACAATATGATATAGGTTCACATCTGCCTCACTCTTGGTGAAGCCCAACTCGATGAAATAGTTTTCAACCTTGGTGTACCAAGCATGTGGTGTTTTCTTCAGCCCATACAATGCTCTCTTGAGTCTACACACATGCGACTCCCTGTCTAAAGTCTCAAAACCTTATGGTTGTTCAATGTACAATTATTCCTCAATAACTCCATTGAGAAAGGTTGTCTTTACATCCATTTGATGTATCGACCATCCCATCTGTTGAGTCTCAATCTTGTCTTCCATCTTCATCCATATTTCCATCATTTCATAACCATTTAGCCCTCATTTCATGACTATCTAGCCTAAAACCCTACATTAAGTAATCATCTTCATGATCATATGGGTTAGAATAATCATTTTCCAAAGTTATTTATTTTATGTATTTTTAAGTGAATTTATGATTAAAAACTAGGAAATTAACATGGTTTCATATATCTATATGTGTGTTATGAGTTTATTGAGATGTGTAGGCTTATTTGGAGGTTTTAGAAGGGTCTTACTTGGCCTCCCAAGCACAAATTCGAATTTAAACTCAAGAGGTGGACCATATTCCAGATCATGGAGATCTTGATGTGTCATGGGATTTGTATATAGTATTTAGGGATAAGTTGAGACAAATATGGATCTAGTATATATTTAAGGTATTTACATTTATCGAGAAGATATCCCTAATTTTTGTATAAATAGGAGGAGAATCCTTCAAAGGAAGCTAACAAGTTGTCAATTATTCATTAGCATCAAATTTATGATTGTTCATTCAACATGAGTAATATCATTTTCTACGAATCATGAGTTATAAGTGTTGTTTGATATTTAAGATGTGACAACTGTTCATGTGTGCTCATTGAGGAACGAATGGATCCCCATCAACCAAAATTCACATACATCTATAACATAGTTTGATTTCTATTATTTCATTTCATGCAAGTGTGCTTTAATTTCTACAAGTGTGATTTACTTTCCATAAGTGTGATTTCATTTCCTAGATTCAATTTGATTGTCATTAAACTAATTGCTTACTAACTATCTTAGTTTTCTCGCTTGACAACTAAATCACTAGTTGTTATTTACTGCTTTCTAGATTATCATAGTTTGCTTCTAATAGATTTTCACTTTAGTTATCATTAAATTGCTTGTTTACTAGTTCTCATAGTTTTCTTGCTTGATAACTAAATCAATATTTGTTCTAGGTTTACCCACTTTCTAGATTATCATAGTTTTCTTCTAATAGATTTGCACTTTAGTTATCATTAAATTGCTTGTTTACTAGTTCTCATAGTTTTCTTTCTTGATAAATAAATCAATAGTTGTTCTAGGTTTACCCGTTTTCTATATTATCATAGTTTTCTTCTTATAGTTGCTCAAATATTAGTTTATAAGTTTATAGAAAGGCCATGGCATTCATTCATTCCACCCTTAGAATCTAACTTCCACCCTTAGAATCTAATTCATTTTTCTTGCATGTGATTTATTTTGCAATTTTCTTTATTTATATTTGTAATATGAATTTCCCTTATTTCTTTCCATCCTAAACAAACTTTCTAAAAAAATTTCATCTAAGGTCCCATATATTTTGGTTTGCTTCTAAGTTTACGAAACCCCTAGGTTGACATATTTAAATGACAATGGATTTAACATACCCTTAAATCATCCTACACCATCGATGCTGAGAGTGCAAGGATGGATCTAATAGATGAGTACCTTGCGACTGGTGCAAAATTTTCATCACAGTCAATCCCCTCAAACTGAGATAACCCTTTAGCCACAAATCTAGCCTAGTGTTTCTCCACACTCCCATCTGTTTCCCGCTTCACCTTGTAAACCCACCTGAATCATAGAAATGACTTCCTCAACGGTCTTGGGACAAATTCCCATGCGCTGTTTATAATAGTGAAGTCATACTCCTTAACCATGGCATCAACCCACACTAGCTTCTGCAATGATTCCTCAAAAGAGGATGGTTCTATCTCAATACCTTCGCTCATAAGAGCCATGTATCCAGTGTACCGCTCTGGGGACCTTCTCTTCCTGCACTGTGATGTGGGTGCTCCCGCATTTATCTCACATACAAAAATAGTATGTCAAACTCTCTGGTGCACTTCCTTGCGTCTCTAGTAGATGGCTCTGCATGAGTGGTTTCTACCAATCTCTATTACTTTTCTTGTGGCTACTCCACATACTGAGGTTCATCCTTTGGAGCCAAGAGCTCCTCAACTGCATGCAACTCTGTCTCCATCTCAAGGGATAATCACATGGATTTGTCTTCAAAAAATTTCACATATCTTCTGACCACTGTCATCTTGTGTGCTGGAAAGTACACTTGATAGTTGTGAGGTGTATCAGTGTACCCCACAAATATCCCCAACTCTGCTATTGGATCTAGCTTCATCCTGACATCTTTGGTCACATGGAAATAGACAAATGAACCAAAATTTTTAAAATACGACACATCTAGTCTCTTACCTGAAAAATCCTCCTCTGGTGTACTCATCCCAAGTATCCGATGATGACTTATATTCTACACAAATACTGTTGTATTGCATGCTTCCGCCCACAGGTGCAACGATAGGCCCTAATCATGTAAGATATCTCGTGCTGTGATCCCACAATAGTTATGTTATTTCTTTTTGCAACCCCATTCTGCTGTGGGTTATGAGTTGCAATCAATTCTCTTCGAATTCCTCCCAAGGCACAAAATTTCTTGAATTCGTTAGAGATGTATTCTCTGTTAGTATGAATCTTTTGTTGTAAAATACCACTTTAGCTACGCATAACAAATAGCCCTAACATCAAGTATAACTGCCAATATCTTTAAGTATGCAGTTAGTTGATCCAAATAATGCTGCACAAATCCAGATCTAAGCATAAAAGACATTAAGCAGTAAAAATGAAATATGGCTCCATGCATCCAATAGACAAGACAAGAACGATGTATTTGAAAGAATTTTTTATATTATATTAAAAGGGGGCACCTGAGAGGAAAACAAGAAAGGTGTTTTCCTGTTCTCCTCAATGGGATGGGTTCTTGACAGTCCTCAGCATTCCAGATCTAAAATTTCTCTCTCTTGTTGGTGTAGAAAACCCAGACAAACATAGAACTCAATGGGAGCTTAGAAGGAAAAAATGGAGAAAATGTGACCAAGTGTATAGATCCAGAGTGATCTAATGCAATCAAAGGTGACTAATGAATGGGGAAAACCCTTCTATTTATAACAAAATATTAGGGCGATCTAGAACTTGGTGCATGAATAAAATATTATTAATCAAATTCTAGAACCACCCTTTAGGAATAATTTATTATATTTGTTGGAGGGAAAAGGATTTTTGACTTGGGTCAATTCCTTTATATATAAATAATAAATAAATAAATGATTTATTTACTATTTTAAGGAAACGGTGGGAATATAATTAAATAAATAATGATTTATTTAATTATATATAAATGATTTAGTCAAATTTAACTAGGAATATTATTTAAATAGGATTTAAATAACTTATACCTAGGAAATAATCAAATAAATAAATATTTATTTAATTGATTTTCTTGTTTTGGGTTAAATATGACCAGGAAATATAAACAAATATAGATTTGTTTATTATTTCCTTTTGGGGTTTCCTGTTTAGACCATAAACAACTTAATAAAGGTGTTTTACTAAGTTATTTCACATAGTGAAAGCAATTTTACTTAGGCTAAAATTGGTCTTACATGGTGTACTTGGGTTCATCTAATGATAATAGGTTAGATGACCAAAAAATGGTGTAACAGCTTGCCCCCCAACGTACGAGTGTTAGGAGCAAATTGTATGACCGAAGTACGTTGTAAGAACTCAATCACTAGACATCAAGAGGGAAGTCAGAGAGAGAAATGTAAGGTAGTCTAATGTGCTAAAGGACTAGACCCTGAGGAGACGAGACCTACAGGTGAAAAAAGTCTCTAGTTTATGAAGTGGTACCTGTGCGAAAGGCGGCGGGGGAGGCATACCTATGCCCACCGAGACAAAGTACAAAAGAATAGTATGTCCAGTAAAAAAGGAACCGAACTATAAAGTACATGCTGGCATAAATACGAGCCAGAAAAATAGAATGATGAATCCCGCATACATGCTGTGCCTGGAATAACAACCAGGACTTATACAATAATATTTTAGTACATGAGATACAAATACAACCCAAATGCCCCCTATACACGGGGAAGGGCTCGCAAAATCTGACTGATACATGCAAATCGAAAAGGTGCTTCTAGCGGCTGAGGTTGACATCATCAAATGTAAGGAGCTGCATCAAAGGCTGAAATGAAGAAGTCATCCGGGCATGTGGGGGGCTACCTGCAGGGCCACCCCCTCATGAGGGTTGAGACATCTCACACACACCCGGGAATCACCAATAGCTGCTGCTGCATCACTGGACCATCAAGTATACGGATCACGATCATGCTAAAAGGAGCTTGAACCAAGGTACACCGCCCTCTAGACCTGGCTTCTGGATTAAATGATCTGATGTCAACAGAAGGGGGTCCGCCATAGGTGAGGCAAGAATGGATCCCCAACTAAGGCACAAGAGAAAAATAGTAGAGCGATTAACAAACAGACACTAGTGATGATGATGAATTGAGGGATACTGAGTAGCAGATGGATGACTTCCCTTGTTAGAGCATAAAGGGCATGAATGGCTTGGCAATGACTGACACAATATTATGAGGGATAGGGGAAAATGGTATTGAAGGCCATAATGTGCAACACGAGAGAGGGACCAAGCAATGAAGGATGGAGGACTATAGCGGGATACAAAGGGACTCGAGATAGACTCCATGACTGATGATGACTAAACTCAGATGCTCTAAACAAGGGCGACTCGATGGTGCTGCCACACAGTAAAGGTCCAATGGGGGACCATAAAAAAATGAGTACAATATGGTGTCTCATGACGAAAATCGACACGAACAAAGCGAAGTAAGGGGGTAAAGTGGTGCCCCAAGTACAAGCGTTGTAAGTGAATAATTCTAATTGGAAGGAGAGATGAAGAGACCCTTCATGGAAAAAATGTGTCCTAGTGAAGTATCAAATCATGAAAAAATAATAGATACCCATTTGAGTGCTCGGTGAGAGCTTTCCAACGGTGCAGACGGTGTGTCAAACAGGGCTACGGTTTGGTCGCAGCGGGCGAAAGAAAAAATAGGGGTTTTTCTTCTAATAAGGAATTTTCCCTCCAAAACCATTCATTTGCTTGTGTAGCTGTGGTGAATGTGAAGAGGAGAGAAGGTCCTAAATCTTGCGGCGATCGTAGCGGACAAATCGACCGTTGGAATCGCGATCCGTTAGTTTCAGGTAAGAGGCCTAATCCTACTCTTTGTTTTTGATGGATTCAAAGTTCAGATTAGGGTCTTAAATCTCAGTAACTTCTCCTACTTCATCATTACGGCTGGGTCGCACTTTTTGGGGCAAAAAATGCGACCTGGGATGCAGGTTTGGGCCTGAAAAGTGCGACCTGGCCCAGGATTTGGCCAAAAAGTGCGACCTGTTAGATGGAGGTGGTTTCAGTGTTGTTATGGGCTGAGATTCAGTTTTGGTGTGAGTGAATGTAGTTTTTCTTATCTGTAGACTGAAAAAGATGATGGTTTTGTGCAGATATGGTAGATATATGGATCAAATGGAGAGAGAGAGACCTAGGTACATTACGGACGGAAATCCAAGCGGATCAGGGTGTCCGTCGTGCATTGGCTAGGTTTGGGGTTCTGAAATTTGTGGAGAACCATTTGATGAGGGCTGGGGAGCCCATGTTGGCTTGGATTATCACTTATTGGGATCCAGATCATGAGGTGTTTATAGTGCAGGGGCACAAGATTGACCTGACAGTCTATAATCTGTATTTCCTGACTGGTCTCCCACCATTAGGGATGGTGGGAAATACACAGCCAGTGTTACCGCGGGGGCGTAACATCATGGAGTTCATTAAGCGACATTTTCGACCAGGTGTCCAAGTCAAAGGGACTCAGATATTGATTGGGGATCTAGAGAGGTTGGAGACCCAGGCAGTGGCAGCAGCAGTGTTGCGGATCTTGGGCAGCCAGGCGTTCCATCACATCGCTGGAGGGCAGATGATGATTGTAGAGAGTGTGTTGAGTGGGACCTAATATGGGTGGGCCCAGATGATGTTGGTGTCGGTGAAACGACAGCTGTCGCTATGTAAGCGGAAAGTGAATCATGATTGTGCTTATGGGACTGTATTGTGCTCCTTCTTTTTTTAGAAGATCCCGACCTTACGACCTCGTGTACAGCTACCAGATGGGGGTCCGAGAGAGCCCTGGATGCGTCGGTGGGGACGACTACTGTGTAGAGGAGGAGGAGGGGCGGTCAGGTGGATGTTCCGACTAGAGTTCTTCGCCCATTGGGATCAGATTCCATTATACATAGATGACTATCCCTATAGTGGGATGAGTTATTGGGGAGATCTGGACTTGCTGCTTCCGCCTAGTCGAGTATGGGGGCCCGATGGTAAGTGACAAGTAACTAATCTATTATGTGCATTGTAAAGTTTGTGAATAGTATTCATGGTACTGATCCTTATACTTTTTGGAATGCAGATATAGCTCCGGTAAAACCGGCCGGATATATGGGACAACCTGCAGCAGCTGGAGCTATAGGTGCAAGTGGGTCAAGAATGACACAAAATGAGAATATGGCCACTTTGTTGGAGGACATTCGTCGTAGATGTGAGGGGCTGCTGACTGGTGTCTTGGAGCATGGTTGGCAGGATTTATATGACCAGTACATAGAGCTATGTATTGGGCTACCCTCGGAATGGCGAGGTATCATGCGACGCATGGCGATGGCCGGTCAGACTGTGCGTGATCTACGAGCTGCGAGAGTAGAGACATTGGCTCGGGATCCTCCAGAGAGTGATTAGATGTAGGGCAGGTGGTGCCCCCCAGTTTTGTAGTTTTGTTTTTGTAACATGCTATGGGCATGTCATATGTTTCAGAGTAGATGGACTCTAAAAAACATGTTATATGATATATATTATGTATATGCATTGTATTGATGGTGTGAAATGTTATTGTCTTGTGTGTGATAAATGCCAGTCTAGAACATGATTTGCAATTCTATCTACGTAGTCATTTTGGCTTCTAGGTACATGGATGAAAGTAATAAATCTAAAGTCACGTATCAAAAATTTCACTTGTAAATATTTTCTAAACATGATAGGATTATGAACACGATAGACGCCATTGAGTTGTAAGACAAGAAGTAGGGAATCTAAACGAACGTGCAGATGGAGGATGTGATGGGAGAGGGAATCAGCTAAGAGACCACGTAATGTAGCATATTCGGCCTGATTATTGGTGGCATTACCAATGCAGACCCCATTCGAAAGAACAAGGGTATGCAAGGGGGTAAAGATGGCCCAGGCGGCCGAAGCGAGATTCCGAGAGTAGCGACTTGCCCCATCGGCATAGCCAATATAATGTGTGGACGAGAGGTCCAGTGGAATAGTGTCACAAGACAAGAAATGGGAGGAAGGAGAAGAATGAGGGCAACGTGAGTATAGGGTAGACATCAAACGACTACTATGGGAGGGAGTAGTCTGGGTAGGATGGCTAGGACTCATAGATCGACTAGAGGGTGATGAATGAGAACGATGGGAGGAAAAGTGGGAGCTCATGCTGTGAAGGACATCATAGATGCGGATGGTATCCTCGTGGTGAGGAGAGGAAAGGGAGAGGTCGAGGAAACCACATGATGTTGCAAAGCTACCTAAACCATCAGCATGGGAAGAAAGGCGCACATATGGATCGTCACGGGGGATGATGGAAGAACAAGTAAAAATATGGTCAAAGCATGTAGAGCCCAAGAATGTTGCTGAAGGGGAATCAAGTAGAACAGATAGAGTGGATTCGGAGGGAATGTACTCCGAGGGTCATGCAGATGATGATAGGTATAGGAGGGGGGCAGCAGGCTCCGACATCTCAACATCGGGGGGAGGAATGTCAATGGTAGCGGGGGGATCCTCTAGTAAGCCTGACGCATACTGAGCAAGGATGGGAGAGGCAGACTGATTTTGTTCGACTTCGTACTCGCGAATGACCTCTAAAGAGGCTTGGTAATGCATGAGGTGAGGACAATGGTGAGAATAATGGCCATGGAAACCACACAGAGCACAGGGTTTGTTGGTGCGAAGATTATTTGGGTTCTTGGCTGCGGACGAGGAAGAAACAGAGGTTTCAGGGACCGTAGATTCAGGGAACACAACCTTAACCATGGGTTGGATATGGGTCAACTCAGGACAAGTATGGGTGGCATGACTGACACCATCACACAAGGCACAAGGCTTGGCGGGTGGAGGAGGGGTAGGTTCAGGTGCGGTGGCCTTGTCTTTGGATGCCCCCTTGCGAGTTTTTCGTTTCTTGCCCGTAGCTGTCACAGCAGGAGAAGGGTCCTTTTGAGGTGCGGGTGGCACTGTGGCGATGAGAACCGGTTGAACTGGTGTCAAAGCAAGGTATGGTTTTGGGTGACCTGGTGGAGTAGCGGCTGGAGGGTCAAGGTACCAGACGGAAATGCCCAGGGTCAAATTATTGAGGGAAAGGGTGGCCATGATGGGGACCGAATAGACTCCGGGAGGGGGAGAGAGGAAGGGTATCTGACCAGCGGGGTAATGGCCAGGAGGTACGACGCTAAGATGGTTGAGACTTGGGGGAACCAACCTAGGAGGGTAGAGAGGCTCATGGGTACCAGCTGTAGGGGAAGGGCCAACATGAAGAGGTCCAGTTGGGAGTGGTGAAGGGCTAGAAGCAGGGGGCGGCGAGTGAGGGTGAGGTTGCTGACTAACCGAAGCGGGCCGCGTAAGGTCAGCCCGAGACGATTGCATCATGCAAACATTCGCTGAGATGGGATCAGAGACAAGAGGAGGAGGAAGACCAGGGAAGGTTCCAAGCAAGGAGGAGTCTTTTTAGATGCCGGGGGAAACACTGGTCAAGGAATCGATGGTTGGCTTATTGGCTACGGAAGAGATGATCGACTCGGGGGAAGTCTGAGATTTTGGCTCATGATATGTCAACTGGTCAATTGTGACTATCTGACCATTATGAGGGAAAAACATCTTGCAGTGGACTGCGGATGGGACGAAAGACATGGCATAAGTGTAACTATGCCCCAAAAGAATGTTATAGTCAAGAGGGGCGTCAATAACTTCAACGTTGACACAAACAGTCTTGCCCGCAAGGGTGATAGGACAGTTACGGAAAAGGCTGATGGGCTGGGAGGCATGGCCATCCCACACACGAAGGGTGATTGTGGAAGCGGCCAGCTCAGAAGATCCAAGTTGTTTCCAAACCGAAGCAGACATCACACAGGTAGATGCCCCCTCATCAATAATACATCGAGCGACGTTGGAATTTCGGATTTTGACTGGGATTTGGAAATAAACAGAAGCAAGAAGGGGGGGATGGTCTGACTGACGGGCATCGAAAACAATCGATTGGTCATCAGCAGGATCTACATCACCCACGACAGATAGTAGAGCCTTCTTTTGAGAAGGACATGACTGGAGGAGTTCCAGTGTTGAAATGGCAGCAGGAGATTGTGCCATATCATCTACTGTGCTATATGAATGGGTAGCCCAACTAGAGGCAACATTTCGGCGTAATGGGCCCTTAGGAATCTTGGTATGAACCTTGGCTTTGGGCGGAGGGATTTGTAAGGGACCATTGGGTGTCGACAGAGGATCTGTAGGACCTGAAGATGTGGACTCGGGGACAGACGGAGCAGGAGGTGTGGAGTACTGACGAGACCGAGTTTGGAGGTTAAAGTCGACGGTGAGAGGTTGGTCAGAGGCCATCATGAGAATCTGGTAATCGGAGGAACTAGAAGGGGAAGGTTGAGTGGCCATGAATCCTTGTTGAAGGAAAGGATCGGTAAACACAGCGGGTTGAGAAGTAGCTGGATTGGGAGGGACAGTAGGAGAGGAATGCTGTCCTCGCACTGTGGCCTGAGACTCCCACATCTGCCTCATCTGTGGTAATAGGGGACAGTCGTGGGTGTAATGACCATAAACACTGCAACATGAACATGGCTTATTGGTGCGAAGAGGCATGTCTGGCTTGGGCTGAGAGCCCTGTAGATGGGTAGCAGTGTTAGAATCAATACTTAAAGGATTGGGTCCACGATTACCAGAGGCAGATTGATTTCCTTTCCTCTTTCGTTGAGAAGCAAGAGAATTAGTCGCGCCCTGCTGCGCAAAGACTTGCCCTGGAGGGGGTAGTAAGTGCGGTTGCGGGGGTTGAGAAGGCAAGGGAGGAAGAGGTCCAAATGTTGGAGGAGCTGGGACACCAGGCTGTGGGTAAGGATAAGGGTTAGGATGGGCAACATTGAGGTAAGCAGGAGGGTGGGAAAAAGGAGGAGGCATGCCGTATCTTGGATACATGCTACCCGGAGGGGGAAAAGTGCTGGAGGTGCTGGCCCCTCCAGGAGGGAAACCATAGCCCATAAGAGGTTGAGCAGAGGTATGTGAAAGAGCTCCAACGATACCGTCGGCAGAGGGAGATGCCCCCGGGGCGTTAGTGCCTTCGGGCTTGGGGAGGTCAGGAAGGACGGTATAAACATAACCAGATTGAGCATAGATAAGGTCATATTTCAAGGCTATTTGGAGGGCGGCTTCTTTGGTTTGAGGGAAATGGGAGGCGACATCTTTGCCAATGGGAGGTAAGAGAGAGTGAAGGAACCAGTCCATATAAACCCAATCTTCAAAGGGAGGAGCGCGACATAAGCTTCTTCTTCGTCGCCATTCCTGGACATGGGCGGAAAGGTGGGTCGAAGAGGATTGACGGAAAGAAGTTAAAAGCTCGGTACCAGTGTTGTATCGGAGAGGTAGCTGGAAATAGGATAAAAAGGCTTGGGAAATGGTCGCAAAAGTGGTATGGGAGTAGGTGGCCTGCTCAACATACCATTTATAAGCTTCGCTGGTAAGCGTGCATTGGAACAATCTAAGACAGATGGAATCATTCGTAATGGAATTGGATGAACACCACATATGGAAAGATCGGATATGGTTGGAGGGATCTTCACTGGAAAGGCCTTCGAACTTGGGAATGTCGGAGGGGAGCTTGGTTGGCATAGCAGGCTAACTAACATTGTGGCGGATAGGATCATTGATCAGCTGATTGAAGTCAGGAAGACTGAGATCGGCCATATAAGGGAGCAAAGGGCTAGTCGAGGTAGTTCCCGTAGTGGTTTCGCTGGAAACGGACCCAACAGTAGAACTGGGGTTGCCGCTAGCGCTAGGCCCTGAACTAGACATGGTGAAGGTAACAGGGGGAGAACCAGGAGTAGGGGGAGAACCCGAACAATCAGAAGAAGAGTCAGAGTGCGGACTCGGGGGAGGACTTACTCGATGATGACGGGAAAGAGGAAGTCGACCAACTAGAAACTAAGGGTGAAGGCCAAGAAGTCTCTGGGATAAGCGCTTTCGGGGTGCAATGATGACGGGAAGAAGAAAAACCGACAAGGGAAGGGAGGGAAAAATCAAGTGAGGTCAATGTCGAAACAAGGGAAGAGAGGTGCAGTGTCAATTGATTTTAAAGTCTTTGCCAGGCGGTGTTAACCAGGCTCTTCTTCACTTAGGGTCAGTGTGTGGCGTGTGTTGATTTTAATTTTTTAAACCCAGACGTTTTGAGAGTAAAAGAAAAAGTGTGTTGCGTAACCAAAAATAAATCTGCAGATAACTGTATATAATGCTGAAATAACAGAAAATTAACAGCTAACAATGCATCGATCTAACCCAAGAAGGTGGGTCTCTCAAAACTAGTCTAAAAAGAGGGAAAAAATCTAGTCAAACACACGAAAAAGAGGCCGATAGATCTAAGGTTGGGAGGGACAGGGATCTAAAGGATAGACCTGCTAGAAAGAGGTGCAGAGAACAAAAAAGAGGCAGAGGCAAGGTTGCTGTAACAGAAGGGGAAATCAGCTAAAGGGAAAAGGGAAAAAGAGGTGGCCCTAGAGGTAAACCCAAACAAAACTATATGAGGTGATTTGAAAGGGATAAGAGCTAATCTAGAGGGATCTGAAAAGGAGGTATCCGATCTGAAAATAAGAAGGCTGAAACTCTGAAAATTCAGACGTCTGAAACTGCTAAAACTCGCCCACCAAAAGTGGAGGGTACTAAAGCCCTAAGGGGTAGGATTCCCACTTAGTTGAGTGAAGTAGATCAGAAACAGGTCTAAACGGGTAGAGACGGAGGCTGGAAAACCCTGACAAAAGCTTCAGACAAACCCAGAAAAATTGCTGGAAAATTGCAGAAAAAAGTGCAGGTCGCAGGTTCTGACCTGTTTTCAGGCCAGGTCGCAGTTTTGGGGTAGAAAAGTGCGCCCTCAAGTCCAGGTTGTAGTTTTTGGGCCGATAAGTGCGACCTGCAGATCCGGGTCTCTCGGCGGCAGATTTCAGAAAAATTTTTCGTCTCAGCTGCAGCTGATGTCTGTCACCTGCGCAATAGGGCCAGAAACACACGGAAGTTAAAAAGTTTAATGTTTGAGAGTTTTAGAGGTGAAAGGCACCATAAAAATAGGAAAGCAGAAAACTGAAGAGAAACCCTAGGGTCTGAAATAGCTGGATATGCAGGAATATATAAAACGACAGCGGTCGTAAAAGAAAACCCGTGTGGAGTCGCCAATTGTTAGTATGAATCTTTTGTCGTAAAAGACCACTTTAGCTACGCATAAAAAATAGCCCTAACATCAAGTATAACTGCCAATATATTTAAGTCTGTAGTTAGTTGATCCAAATAATGCTGCACAAATCCAGATCTAAGCATAAAAGACATTAAGCAGTAAAAATGAAATATGGCTCCATGCATCCAATAGACAAGACAAGAACGATGTATTTGAAAGAATTTTTTATATTATATTAAAAGGGGGCACCTGAGAGGAAAAGAAGAAAGGTGTTTTCCGGTTCTCCTCAATGGGATGGGTTCTTGACAGTCCTCAGCATTCCAGATCTAAAATTTCTCTCTCTTGTTGGTGTAGAAAACCCAGATAAACATAGAACTCAATGGGAGCTCAGAAGGCAAAAATGGAGAAAATGTGACCAAGTGTATAGATCCAGAGTGATCTAATGCAATCAAAGGTGACTAATGAATGGGGAAAACCCTTCTATTTATAACAAAATATTAGGGCGATCTAGAACTTGGTGCATGAATAAAATATTATTAATCAAATTCTAGAACCACCCTTTAGGAGTATTTTATTATATTTGTTGGAGGGAAAAGGATTTTTGACTTGGGTCAATTTCTTTATTTATAAATAATAAATAAATAAATGATTTATTTACTATTTTAAGGAAATGGTGGCAATACAATTAAATAAATAATGATTTATTTAATTATTTATAAATGATTTAGTCAAATTTAACTAGGAATATTATTTAAATAGGATTTAAATAACTTATTCCTAGGAAATAATCAAATAAATAAATATTTATTTAATTTATTTCCTTGTTTTGGGTTAAATATGACCAGGAAATATAAACAAATATAGATTTGTTTATTATTTCCTTTTGGGGTTTCTTGTTTAGACCATAAACAACTTAATAAAGGTGTTTTACTAAGTTATTTCACATAGTGAAAGCAATTTTACTTAGGCTAAAATTGGTCTTACATGGTGTACTTGGGTTCATCTAATGATAATAGGTTAGATGACCAAAAAATGGTGTAACATTCTCCACCATTGTCGCTCCTTAGAGCCTTCACCTTATTTCCAGTATCTTTCTCGACAAGTGCCTTGAACTCAAAAAACTTGGAGAACGTCCGATATTTATTACGCATGAAGAAAAACCAACATTTTCTTGAAAAATTATCAACAAAAATCACATAATACCTGTGCTTTGTTGTGGAAGCTATCGATAACGGTCCACAAACGTCTGATTGAAATCTCTCAAGGATCACCTTGGCTCGACTTTCCTTATCATGAAAGGTGGATTTGGTATATTTCCCCAATGTACACCCTTTGCATGTATCTCTCTGCACAAGTGAACCCTTTGGAAGTCCTATAAAAATTTTCTACATGATATTAAAAGCGCTATGCTATATATGGACCAACCTCCCATGCCATAAATCACTGATGTATCGGCTCTCCACCTTATCTTCTTTAGTGCTCAGTGTTGCGCATTATTCTACATCTATTTTATAGAGATTCTTTACTCGAACCCCAATATTTTTCACCTGTCTCATGGCTTTGTGATGAAGGAACACCTTTCCTTCACTGAATATCACATCATAGCCACGGTCTTCCAACATAGCAACATAAACCAAATTCTTCTTTAGACTAGGAACATACATGAAATCTTTTAATGTGATTGGATTACCTGAATCCCTCTAAAAGGTAAATGTACCTACACTGGTAGCGCCATACCTCCCTTCGTCACCCATCTTGATGTGCATATGGATATCCTTCTCCTCCAAGATACTAAAGAATTCTTTGTTTTCGTTCATATGGAATGAATATCCACTATCGAAGTACCACACAGAACCCATCACCGATGAAACCATGCATGCGATGAGCATGAATTACAATCGAACTATGAAGCCAATGCTTCACCTGATGCTACTACCAAGGCCTTCTTCTTGTTCTTATTTTGTGGATAATCTGCGGCATAATTTCCATGCTCATGTTGGCAAAAAAGGAGGTCTCTGGGCAAGACCCAGGTTCAGTTTTGTGGCCAACAAGGTTTCCGTAGTAGTCTAGGACAACATCGACATTTTCACCCTTCCCAAGGGAGCAGTGAGTCTCACCCGAGGCATGCCGTGAACTTAATAATATTAGAGGATATATCGCTGATGTTGAGGAAAGATAATTAACATAGACAACAACTATAAGCACACAGAAGCGACATATAGATACCTCAACTCCAAGAAGTAGCTATCATTCATCATAACATGTTCAGAGCACTGAATTAAAATTTAAACTAGGCATACATTCATCATAACCAAATGAACATCAACAAAATCATGATAGACGACACAACAACAACCTGATTCTATTACCTTGGATCAAAACATCATAAGAAAACTCTGCAGAGTTTATTACAATTCATTCAATACAAAAGGCTTTACACAGAACTCTCCTGAGGCTCTACTCCCTATCGGAATCTTCTCGGACCGACCCCTTTATCTAACAAACTAACTGCCTATTTGTTCCTGCCGACTGACACTGTCAGTCCTTGCTTCTTTTGCGCTCGTCTGCTCCCTTGTGCACCGCTGCCCTTTGTTTCTTCTTTATCACTGGGAGTTCTACTGTTCGTTTCTCGTCTCCCACCTCTACCATTTGCGCCTTTCTCTGTCGATGCCCCACCACCTGTCTTCTGGCTTTCCAAAATTGTGACAACTCCCTTCCTACCTTGATTGTGTTCCGCCACCTATTTTCTGGCTCTCCGAAACTCCAAAACTGTTCCGTCCAAAAACAAAGACCCCAAAAAGCCCCGACCACATCCTATTGTCTCGTCTCAAGTAAATATTTCACTACTGTTGTGGCTTCTAGTGGCCTATCAGCTTCCAGTGTTGGCCTAGTCTCTCTTGTTTCTTTCGTTTCCATCGTTTCTTGTTACGGTTTGCGATGTTCCAACAAAGGCCCCAACTCGGGAACCTTGCTCAATGTTGATGTTTTGAGTTCTGTAAACTCAACTATTTCTTGCTGCCACACTTTAAGGATAGGCTTCGTTTCAGTGACAACCCTGTCGGCCGTAGTTGCATCCACCACCTGCATCAGCTTGCTGAATACTTTGTGGATCTTTGGTTCGGCTTCGGCTGCCAATTTCTGTATTGCCTTGGCCTTTTGCTTCACAGGGTGTCTTAGGTCCCTGAGAAGTTTCTTTGTTGATGTTGAGTGTTCTTCAATTGCCTGAATTTTGGTTTCTAGCACATCTTCTTGGACATACAGTTGTGTTCTTCTCACCAGATCTTTGGCTCTTCTGAAATTGGTTGTGATTTCATTGTCAGTGAATTTGATAATTCATGTAGCTGCTGCAATAGGCTATAGGCTTCTTTGACCATCGTTCCAAGGGTTTCCTTAATGCCGTGCATCTGTCTCTGCCTCTCTGCTACTTTCTCGACATATATTGTGGAAGGATCTGGCAATGTTGGCTTGGCTGCAAGCGCCTCTTTTAGTTCTTGGTTTGCTCTGCTCAGGCTCGTGCATGCCATTTTTAATCGAATGGATCTTTCGACCATTGAGCATGTTGAAATATCTTCTGGTGTTTTTCTGTCATGGGAAATGATGGTTGGCCATAGGTCTTTATAGACCTCTGTTACTTTCTCTAGCTGCTTCTATAGGCTATCCTTCTCGCCTTGGAGTTGATTACGCTCATCAGTAAGCCCAATAACTTCTTGTTTCTGCTGCTCGAATCTATGTTGGAGGTCATTATGCAGACCTTCTACTTGTCGTGCTTCCATATGGATGAAACTAAATAGTTGAATAGCTCCCCAAATTTGTAGGTTCTCAGTGCTCGACATCTCTTGGGTTTGTTGTGTCTCCCTAAGTGGTTGCCTATTGGCGATTGATATTTCAAAATGTCCTTGTGGGGACGCTGGCTGACTCTGTTGCGGAAGTTGGGGTTCAGGAAAGTGCAGGCTAGTAGATGGTATGAACTATTGCAACACTAAATTGGATTTTTGGAATGGGTTTAGCTCTGGTGAGGTGGGCATTGTATCATAAATGAGGGACTCTTCCTGGATTAATAACTCTAGAAATGTGCCTTGTCCCACCATGGTTTGGTCAACCTTGGGTACTCCAGATGTACTCGAGTTAACTTCTACCCCAATATCAACATTTGTTATGGTCCTTGGTGGTATCAGATCTAAAATGGTTGCAGAGGTGGCCGAAGCATGGGTGGGGTGGTCCTTGGACGTGAATGAAGTGTGCGATGAAGAATTGTGCGTATGGAGTGGTGATGAGGTTTGGATGTTTAGAAATGGTGATGGATCGAATACAGGTAGCGCAGAGGTGGTCTGGGTGGCGACCTTGGGCTCTTCTCGAATCAATATTCATGTCGCTATGGGTCGGGGCTAGTCTTCTCTCGTGAGATCAACCACTTGTTTAGGTGCCATGGTTCGTGCTCTCTTTCCTTTAGGTGCTGGTACTGGAGGCTTAGTTACCTTGGTTTTGCGGATTGGGGTGACTGTGGTCAGCGAAGGGGAGTTGAATGTGGTGGATGGTAGAGCAGTAAGAATGGGGTTGGTTGTGGACGGGGATGCCAAATTTAATGTCTGAAACTGAGAAAAAGTTGGAAACATGAAAGATGTGATGCTAAGAGTTTCTATTACCTTATTGAAGCCTTTGACCAATGTGTTGAGCTGGTCCAGTAGTGGCCACTGTTGCAGCTATGAGATCCTCTGTACTGCTTCTTCCGGTGTCTCCCCTGGGAGTTCTTTTGGTAGCATTGCGTCGAACGAGTAATGTGGGATCCCACTTCTGATCTCCATCGCTGCTCCTAGCCATGAAAAAATTATGTGTGGAAGGCCTCCTCCTCTACTTGGTGTTGAACCCTTAGTTAAACTGAGAGGGGGGGGGGGGGGTGAATCAGTTTAACACATACATGGACTTTTAAAACTTTTCTTTTAAATATTATTTACACCTTCATTTCATGCTCAACTTAATATGTGAGCAACAAGTATTACTATCAAACAGATTTGTTAATGTAATAGCTGATTGAATATGAGAGCAGCAAGTATTAAGCAGATGAGATAAATCACATCAACACATAAACATCATGCACAGAGACACCAGATATAAGTGGAAACCCATAAAGGGAGAAAACCACATCTTATTATTGTTGTGATGCAAAGGCAAGCTCCAACTCCCTCTCACCACTGTTTTCTGCAGGCACCAACCTACATGAGGCTCTATCCTCAATTCTGCAAGCTACAACTTGCAAGGAAGCTCCAACTCCCATCAATTTTCTGCAGGCACCAACCTACAGGAGGCTCCAACCTCAGTCAGCTACAACTGACATTTTATCAAGCTACAACCTGATGTGGAAGCACCAACTCCCATCTATTTTCTGCAGGCACCAACCTACAGGAGGCTCCTACCTCAGTCAGCTACAACTGACATCTATCAAGCTACAACTTGATAGGGAAGCTCCAACTTCTTTACTCTTTCAAAAGAAAAACACTTGCTGATTTACCTTGGATATCAGCTCTGTTTTGTACCTTCTTCTCTGCTGTTCATCAACTCTTATATCAGACCTGCATCATCTCTGCTCAGCCCCTTCTTCTTCTTTGCTCAGCTCCTCCTTATTCACATTCTTCTTGCAGCTTGCTTATTTTCTTCAACTCTCTTCAATTCTGCTGCACACTCTCTCCTCTTCTCATTCTATTTTTCATCAACTCCCTCACCTTGGATATTACCCTGTTTTATACAAAAATAGCTTCATGGCTGTTTGTATTCCACTGGGAATTCGAAATGGACAGCCATGTCTCTTTGCCTTCTGCCTTCTCATCTCTTTTTAGCTCACTCAGAAAAATGTAACTGTAGGTGCTTATTTTAATATTACAGTGGGATATTTGCTCTCTTCCGGAGACTTGCCAATGCATCACAAACAATAAAAACAATTAAAACATTTACATTCAATGTGAACTCCAGCTCACTCATTTTGTCTCTTGGCTTGCTGCGCATTTGTCTTTTCTCTAACTGTCTCTTTGTCCCTTTCTCTTCTCTGTATGCCTTTCTGTTTATGGCTGCTGCGTAACTCCTGAATTTATAAACTGCATTTTTATTTTATTTTTTATACCAGCGCTTTATATATAAATGAATCTGCTGACTGTAATTCAATCCTTTACACGCAGCAAGTGTCTTGTTGATGTGGCAAGTTCCGCAGGCCGGAACATACATATATTACAATTGTATTACATTAATAATCACCCTCCCGTTAAGCTGAGGCCCGTGGGTCTACAGACCACGCGGCATGTTTTAATACAACCGCAACCATGTTTTATATATCTCACAGCAATTATTTTATATAAACAATCGCCCTCCACCTTAAGCCGAGGCCCGTGGGTCCACAGACCACGCGGCACTTTTCAATACAATCGCAAAAACTTTATATATATATATATATATATATATATATATATATATATATATATTTATATATAACAGCGCCTTCACAAATTTCCGTTTGCGATTAGAACTAGAACTCAAACACTTGTTAATCATAGTTAATAAGCCCATTGGGTCCGGGCTTCAATCAAATGCAATCGGGGCGCATAATAGAAAAGTTCCGATTGCGATCAGAACACGGATGCGATTTGCATATATCAACTCCCGCTTATAACTAGATCGGGTCCGCCACTTCAATCGCAGTGTTTTACAAATTCGTGCGATCAATCGTAGAGTTCCGATTGCGATTGAGATTCCGGATGCGATTTGCATATATCAACTCCCGTTTATAACTGGATCGGGTCCGCCACTTCAATCGCAGCGTTTTACAAAGTCGTGCGATTGGAACTCGGATGCGATTAGCAATTAACCGTGGTACATAACTCGATCGGGTCCGGCATTTCAATCGCAATCGCAACTTTCTGTTGCGATGTTCCGCTGCCCTTGCGATCTCCGATTGTGATTGGGTGAGGGTCCCACTTTATATTACTTCCTTTCCATTAATCATAACACGCTCCACTTAAATATATATCAATGTATATGCCTTGGACCATTGCAGAATATGAAATGCGTGACATTTATATGTATTGTGATGGATATTATATATATATATGTGTCCGCCAGCGGGTTAAGCGATTCCCGGAATAATGTTTATGAATTATGTTAATTCTATACCACCGGTTGGAGTGTGCGATTCCCGGAATTTGGTTTTGCATTATATGCGTAACGCCCGGCTTGGGGTATGATTCTCGGAATTATATATCTGTCCTCCGGGTTGGGCGATTCTCGGAATTATAACAGCTCTCTGCCTCTGTCTCTGCCTCTGCTCCGCCGGTTGGAGAGTGCGATTCCCAGAATTTTGTAACTGCTCTCTGCCTCTGTCTCTCCTCTACTCCGCCAGTTGGAGAGTGCGATTCCTGGAATTTTGTAACTGCTCTCTGCCTCTGTCTCTGCTTCTGTCACTCTGCCTCTGTCTCTATCTTCCGATAACGGTTCTTCACTGTGCTTCTATGACTGTTACATTTTGACTTTCTTCTTGCTGCCTCTATTGCTTTCGCTGTGCCTCTTTTGCCCTCTCCTTTGCCTTGTTGCTGCCTCAGGTGTTCTTCCTTTGCCATCTCCTTTGCCATCAATGACAACATTTCCAACAGTCTCCCCCTTTGGCATTGATGGCAACACATCCACCAATAATCCAATTCTTCCTCTGTCTAGCTTCTTTTAAAAGACCCTTTCTTCTATTACCTGCTTTTCCTCCCCCTTTGACATCAATGGCAAAGGGTTGCACATTTCTTAGTGTAGATTCTATCTTTTCATTTTCTCTCTCTGAGATGTGTTTAGGCATTCTTCTTCTGACTTTGTACCATGCTGCTCTATACTGGTGTACAATATTTGTTGAGAGAACACTTTTGAGAATATTGAACTTGAATAAACATACAATCTCTTTCTGATGTAGTGTGCCAATACATTTCTGTTGAGGAATATTGTAGATGGAATATGTCTTCTTCTACAATACTCATCTACAGTCTAGCATTTGTTCAATTATGATGAAGCCAATATATCCTTTATTCCTGCGATACACCTTTCCTGCCTGTTGGTGATGATATGAGCTAGGATGTTGACATTATCCTTAATAGCTGAAGGTTCTTGTTACAGATGTGATCAATGAATTAACCAGAATTTGATCTAAGAGATTAAATGCCTTTACTGCTTGCATAATGAACTTTCAAAACAAAACCTTGAGGTAGGATGCATTCAATGTATTGGTCGATCTCACTTATCAACCATGCACTTTTCTTTATGACATAAGGGGGTATGTATGTCAATGATCAATCTCTCTTTAAAGGTGGATTACCAGTAAATCCTTTGTGCTGAAGTAGGATTTAGATGATTTTAAAACTTTTGGGCTTCAGATGGTAATCACTGCCAGTCCTTTATTCTTCAGATACTTTGATTCAAGTGTAAACACAATACCGATCCTTTAGCTCTGCTACTGACCTTCTCAAACTGAATGCAGAATCCAGATAACGTTGGGAATACTACCTTGATGTACGTTTGCCATAATACTTTTGATCTTGAGGACCTGTTTTATCCTTACCTAGCTGGATGATCTCCCCCTGGAATGATATTCTATTGATAGATATGCTACCTGTACCTAGTACCAATTGATATTACCTTGATAAACCATGCAGAGATTTCATTTTAGCTTGCACATGAACCCATAGTTTCTACTATTGATCTTTCCACTGTTCACACCAACAATCATCAATATACTGAATTTATCGTGACATATTTAACCATTTGCTTATTCTGCCATTCTATTCAAAGGAATGCCACTGCATTTTGTTTTCTAGGACTGCTCCAGAATCATTGTTGCTTTTCATACAATTCAACTGTTTTAACATAATGAACTTCAGGAAGACATCTCCAATTTCTTTTCTTGGAATCTTCATGGGCATATCACTCAAAGTTTTTTTTTTTTTTTTTTTTTTCACTCACTTCACTGCATTTCTTCAAGGGGACTTTTCATAGATGAAAGATGTAATGATATAATGATGATAGGATCTTCTCTTATTCCTCCTTCTTAAAGTGGTTCACTTGTTCATTCTGGCTGTATGATGCACACTGTGATCATCACTTATGTGCTGGTGTCTTCTTAGCTTACATGCTCATGGATGATGTTCTCTCTACCACCAAGGCTTCTTGTTGTCTTCTCTTCTTCCATCAATCTGTTAGCTATTTAATATTTCAGATGATCTTCTTTCTCTTTAGTTCTCTGTTAGAGAAATTGTCCTGTGCATTCCTGATCTTATAGCTATCCTCATTTCAAGGAGCTCTTCTTAGACTACTTTCATGGGGACTTTTTATGAAATGCTCTCCCCCTGGGATGTTGCTTCATATTTGTCACTGATTAGATATTTTCTTTTCTTCCTAGAGCAGCTCCCCCTGAGACTATGGTGTTTTACATTATGTTATTGAGATGATAGGCTCCCCCTTTCTCTTTTCTTTCCATAC
Organism: Pinus albicaulis; assembly: GCA_034641835.2. Classification (NCBI taxonomy): domain Eukaryota; kingdom Viridiplantae; phylum Streptophyta; class Pinopsida; order Pinales; family Pinaceae; genus Pinus; species Pinus albicaulis. Next base: position 728,606,179 of record CM076573.1, on the reverse strand, counting down.
TTTATTTGGGTTCTTCATAATGTCTGCACTCCTTTCCGATTCATAGTTTTGTTTGATTGGATTGGATTTCATCATCTGTCTGGAGTTCTTTAATATATGGGGCAGTTTACAGTCCTTTGCTTTGTGGCCAAGTTTGAGGCATACATAACATCTTATTTGACCAAGGTGCATTTGGGCTGATGTATAATATTTTGTTTCTCTTTTTGAATACATTTTACAATCAACAAGTTTATGTCCAAAATTATTGCATGCATAATAGTAGCCATGGAAATGATTTGTGTACCTGGTGGAAGATTGTCCTTTCCATTTGCTTGCTTGAGGGGTTCTTCTCTTTTGCTGGTTGGAGTTGATAGGCCTTCTCTTACATTGTGCTGCATTATGTCCTGGTTTATGACAAGAGAAACATGTGCTATTTTTCATAGGAGGAAAGAACCTCCTTTGACAACTTCCAAATTTATTCACTTCATCCTTAGGAGCATATGAGCCTTTAGTAGCTGATTGTTTCATCCCTTCATTCTTTGTCTTCTCATGTTGTTGCTTGGTTATGTTTGTTTCTTTACAAATCTTGTTCTTGCTGGCTTCTTCTTCTGTGGGAATCTTCTGAGCTGCTTCATCTTCCTTTACTGCCTTTACAAAAATGACATTCCTTTTATCTTCAATTTTGGACTTGCTGGTTTCCCCTTCATATCCTATCCCAGCCTTTATGTGAGGTGATCTTTGAGCATTGAGAATTTGGTCCAAATGTCTAGAGCTTTTCATTAGAGGTGTATTCATTAGTAGTTCTCTTTGGGCTTTTTCTAAGTTCTTTCTTAGACTCATCACTTCTTCTTCCAATCTTTCACATTCCTGACTTTTCTTTCTCATTTGTTGCAGCAGAGTGTCTTCTATCTTCCTTGCTTCTTCAAGGTGTGTCTTCAGGCCAACAATTTCTTTCTTATCTTCAAATTCTCTCTCATCACATATTTGCATCACTGTCCTAAGGTCTTTGTTTTCATTCTTCAATCTTTCTATTTCAGTCAAAGCAGTATCAAGTTTGGCTTTTTCTTCATCTGCAATTTCTTCATGACTCTTACAACCATTCACACTAGCAGGTACTTCATTTGATTGAGAATCTTCTTTTTGACATGAATTTATCTTTTTCTTAATTCTCTTATCCTTTGTGTCAGTGCAGTCCTTAGTGTCTACTCCATGTATGAAGTGCAGTCTATCCCAGATTTCTTTTGCAGAGGTTAAATCCATTATCAACTCAAGGTCCTTGTTATGAAGATTGTCATATATCACACATTTTGCCTTAGCATTCCTCTGTTGTTCTTTCACTGTGGGTGAGTCTGTGCAGTAACCATCACAAACAAGCTTCCATACCTCTGGATCATCAGCCATAAATCCCGTCTTAACCTTATCTCTCCATTCAGGAAAATTAGTTGTATTTAGCATAGGTACATTTTGATAGTCCATGACTCAACCAGATCTCCTTCAAGCTATTAAGCTTACACCAAAGGAACTTTGCTCCGATACCAATTGTTGAACCCTTAGTTAAACTGAGAGGGGGGGGGGGGTGAATCAGTTTAACACATACATGGACTTTTAAAAATTTTCTTTTAAATCTTATTTACACCTTCATTTCATGCTCAACTTAATATGTGAGCAACAAGTATTACTATCAAACAAATTTGTTAATGTAATAGCTGATTGAATATGAGAGCAGCAAGTATTAAGCAGACGAGATAAATCACATCAACACATAAACATCATGCACAAAGACACCAGATATAAGTGGAAACCCATAAAGGGAGAAAACCACATCTTATTATTGTTGTGATGCAAAGGTAAGATCCAACTCCCTCTCACCACTGTTTTCTGCAGGCACCAACCTACAGGAGGCTCTATCCTCAATTCTGCAAGCTACAACTTGCAAGGAAGCTCCAACTCCCATCAATTTTCTACAGGCACCAACCTACAGGAGGCTCCAACCTCAGTCAGCTACAACTGACATTTTATCAAGCTACAACTTGATGTGGAAGCACCAACTCACATCTATTTTCTGCAGGCACCAACCTACAGGAGGCTCCTACCTCAGTCAGCTACAACTGACATCTATCAAGCTACAACTTGATAGGGAAGCTCCAACTTCCTTACTTTTTCAAAAGAAAAACACTTGCTGATTTACCTTGGATATCAGCTCTGTTTTGTACCTTCTTCTCTGCTGTTCATCAACTCTTATATCAGACCTGCATCATCTCTGCTCAGCCCCTTCTTCTTTGCTCAGCTCCTCCTTATTCACATTCTTCTTGCAGCTTGCTTATTTTCTTCAACTATCTTCAATTCTGCTGCACACTCTCTCCTCTTCTCATTCTATTTTCATCTATCTCTCCTCTTGGATATTACCCCCTTTTATACAAGATAGCTTCATGACTATTTGTATTCTACTGGGAATTCGAAATGGACAGTCATGTCTCTTTGCCTTCTGCCTTCTCATCTCTTTTCATCTTACTCAGAAAAATGTAACTGTAGGTGATTATTTTAATATTACAGTGGGATATTTGCTCTCTTCCGGAGAATTGCCAATGCATCACAAACAATAAAAACAATTAAAACATTTACATTCGAATTACAATGTGAACTCCAGCTCACTCATTTTGTCTCTTGGCTTGCTGCGCATTTGTCTTTTCTCTAACTGTCTCTTTGTCCCTTTCTCTTCTCTGTATGCCTTTCTGTTTATGGCTGCTGCGTAACTCCTGAATTTATGAACCGCATTTTTATTTTATTTTTATACCAGCGCTTTATATATAAATGAATCTGCTGACTGTAATTCAATCCTTTACACGCAGCAAGTGTCTTGTTGATGTGGCGAGTTCCGCAGGCCGGAACATACATATATTACAATTTTATTACATTAATAATCGCCCTCCCGTTAAGCTGAGGGCCGTTGGTCTACAGACCACGCGACATGTTTTAATACAACCGCAACCATGTTTTATATATCTCACAGCAATTATTTTATATAAACAATCGCCCTCCACCTTAAGTCGAGGCCCGTGGGTCCACAGACCACGCGGCACTTTTCAATACAATCGCAACAACTTTTTATATATATATATTTATATATAACATCGCCTTCACAAATTTCCGTTTGCGATTAGAACTGGAACTCAAACACTTGTTAATCATAGTTAATAAGCCCATCAGGTCCGGGCTTCAATCAAATGCAATCGGGGCGCATAATAGAAAAGTTTCGATTGCGATCAGAACACGGATGCGATTTGCATATATCAACTCCCGCTTATAACTGGATCGGGTCCGCCACTTCAATCGCAGCGTTTTACAAAGTCGTGCGATTGGGACTCGGATGCGATTAGCAATTAACTGTGGTACATAACTCGATCGGGTCCGCCACTTCAATCGCAGCGTTTTACAAAGTCGTGCGATTGGAACTCGGATGCGATTAGAAATTAACTGTGGTACATAACTCGATCGGGTCCGGCATTTCAATCGCAATCGCAACTTTCTGTTGCGATGTTCCGCTGCCCTTGCGATCTCCGATTGCGATTGGGTGAGGGTCCCACTTTATATTACTTCCTTTCCATTGATCATAACACGCTCCACTTAAATATATATCAATGTATATGCCTTGGACCATTGCAGAATATGAAATGCATGACATTTATATGTATTGTGATGGATATTATATATATATGTGTGTCCGTCAGCGGGTTAGGCGATTCCTGGAATAATGTTTATGAATTATGTTAATTCTATACCGCCGGTTGGAGTGTGCGATTCCCAGAATTTGGTTTTGCATTATATGCGTAACGCCCGGCTTGGGGTATGATTCTCAGAATTATATATCTGTCCTCTGGGTTGGGCGATTCTCAGAATTATAACAGCTCTCTGCCTCTGTCTCTGCCTCTGCTCCGCCGGTTGGAGAGTGCGATTCCCGGAATTTTGTAACTGCTCTCTTCCTCTGTCTCTCCTCTGCTCCGCCAGTTGGAGAGTGCGATTCCTGGAATTTTGTAACTGCTCTCTGCCTCTGTCTCTGCTTCTGTCACTCTGCCTCTGTCTCTATCTTCCGATAACGGTTCTTCACTGTGCTTCTATGACTGTTACATTTTGACTTTCATCTTGCTGCCTCTATTTCTTTCGCTGTGCCTCTTTTGCCCTCTCCTTTGCCTTGTTGCTGCCTCAGGTGTTCTTCCTTTGCCATCTCCTTTGCCATCAATGAAAACATTTCCAACACTTGGAACTTCAATGGCTTCATATGGAAAGGATTTTTGTCCACGCAACTTGTTCGGATATAGGTATGGTTATGGGTCACCCCAAACCATATATGTGGAAAGTATCTATCTAATATGATCCTTGGAACCCTTTGTTGGCTCCCAACCATGTCGAACATCTGTCTGTACCATACTATAAAAGCTTCCTCATTTACTTCTTTGGTACTTGGGTCCCCTGATACTCTCCATGGAGTGAACCTTAGGGCCATTGGTTGGTCGTGAGTAATATTTGCGAGCTGTCTTATCCCTGGGTGACTCCACTTCCACATTACGAAGGCCATGATGAAATAACCATATATGAATCCTGTGGCTCGCCTGTGCTTTTCCTCGCAAGCCTCAAACAACTCATTTAACAAGAATGTGCACCAATTCAGCTATGCTCCTTGAATGCAGTGCTCCGTGACTGAGATTGTGTCCAAGGTGCATTCCCACTTTGTGTAGTGCCTCATCGTTTTCCCAGCAATCAAATAGCAGACGAATTTTACCACTGGGTTGTTTATGAGGTCAATTTTATCTCCCTTTCCTCCTCTTCTTCTTTCATACTTTTTGTATTAGTTTCAATCTCCTATCTTCTTAGCTCTCTTGGAAAATTTTTTAAAGGCCATTGAGACGTCGCTTCCTGCCACTGATAATCTTGTATGTCTGTGTATGTCCTTTGCATGAATCGGGATCTCCCTCCCAAGCCATAGTGATCCATTTTGAATTCTTCTTATAAAAAAATTAGTACATTGCATTGCTGCTCCCATCGTCCCAAATATCGGAAGGCTCCTGAGGTACAGGATAGTTGACCTCTGAATACCTCTGAATTCTGGGTTCATCTTCGCTGCTTCACCTCCTTCCTCCGTTGCATAATTTTCGATGTATACCTGCCTTTTCATGCCTGGGAGCTGGTATGAGTCTTTGAAGTCTGTATCTATCAACGAGGCATTGTTATATTTTCCTATCAACGACTCCATCCTTTGAATTCTTCCATCGAGCTCGGGCTCGAAGACTGAGGTAGCTATCTTTTTCATTTTCCCCCTTCTACTGTATACTTGAATTGCTCCTACTGGTCTACTACTGTGAGCTTCCTCTACTAGTCTGCTGCTTCGAACTTCTACTGCTGATCTACTACTTTGAACTTCTGCTGCTATTGAAATTGGGCCTGTTGTTGTACCTGTTTATTTTTCTAATAACTCAAAATTTTCCGGCATTATGGTGCTTTCCTCCTTCATGCAGGTTAAGTAATGTTACTGGCATGAATGATATTGATGCGACCCCATAACTAATTAATTCTTGCTATCTTTCCCGTGGCTATAATCGTGTGATTAGTTACTGGGGTGAGGTGTACTCTGAAAATGTTGATGCTGGCTTCAGGAGTCGGGTAGACATGATGGGCAATAATTATGGCTTAATATGGAAACTTTATGACAATATGGGGATTTCTAATTACGACAGTTAATGTTCAAATTCGGGTGATTCTACAGACTAACAATAGTACGATGGGTCATTATGAGCGAATGATATTTGACACGCTTAGGCTATGTGACACTATAGACTCTCCCCCAACCACGATTGGTTGCGATGCGGTTTCCGCATCGCAACAGGGATGATTGATGGTTTTGTGAAAATTTGCAGGCTTCTTATTAAGGATTCCTACTCTAATGGGTTGACAAGATGAATTCATAACTATTCTATGGCTCATCTTGGTTGCAAGAGAGTTACTGAATCTATCTACTCTACTCTACTCTACTGACTGCTCTCGGTTGCGAGAGTTGTTAAAATAAAAATTTTGTGGCGCTTACTCATGATAGGGTTTCAGGCATGTGCCGTTCACCCATCCTTGAAGTATTTCTCCATCTAGTTGCACCAGCCTGACCGCTCCTGAGTCTCTTCTCTCTATGACATAATACGGTCCCATCCAGTGCGTTCTAAGTTTCCCCAGGAACTTCTGGAATTTTCTGTCATAGAGCAGCACTTTTCCACCAATCGTGAATGTATTGTGCTTGATGTGATGGTCATGCTAGGATTTTTGTCTCTCTTTCTGTACTAATGGATGAAAATCCACCAGAAATATATCTTCTTCAAGCTCCTGCAGTTCATGGAGACACACAGTGATGGAGTCTTCCTCTGTCATGTGTGTTGTTGAATAAATTAAGAGGCTTGGTATGATAAACTCGACTGGTATTACTGCCTCTTTCTCGTATACCAATTGGAATGGAGTCTGATTGTGCAATATCTTTATGGTTGTCCTATATGCCCACAACTTGGCTGGTATCCTTTCATCCCAGTCATCACGGTTAGCGTTGCATATCTTTGTTAGTCTTTTCTCCAAGATTTTGTTGAATGCATTGACGGTTCCATTCGCCTGAGGGTGGTACGAGCTGCTTTTATGGTGTTGTATCATAAATTTGTCCAGCAGTGATTTAACTGTAGCATTGACGAAATGCATTCCTTGATCACTTGTTAAGCTTCTTGTATAACCGAACCTGCTAATGATATTCTCGAAGATAAATCTGGTTGTTGTGTCTGCTATACAATCCCTTACTAGTGTCGCCTCTGCCCATCTTGTGAGATAGTCACTTGCGGTGATTATATATCTTGCCTATGAGTGTCACACCATTGGTGCAATTTGTCCTATGAGGTCGACGACCCATTTCTCAAATGCCTTCATATCCCTCACATGTTTTAGTGGCAACTCATCGTGGCGTGATGGTCGTCCTATTATTTGGCATATATCACATTTTTTCACATATGATTTACTATCTTTGTGTACTGTGGGCCACCATAATCCTGCATGCAATATTTTTCTTGCGGTGGTTTTTGCGCCGACATGGCCTCCTGCAACTCCGCTGTGACACTCCCACAAAATGTCTTCTCTTTCATGATCTAGGATACATCTTCGTAGGATACGATCCAGTCCCATTTTATATAACCTCCCTGCTATGAGTTGATATTCGGCTGCCTTAACTACCAAATGTCTTTTTTGGGTTGCCATGTATTCTGCTGGGAATTTCCCTCTAGCCAAGTATGTTGCTATCTGTTCTATATAATCTGGGATGGCTTCTACTCTGAAGAAGTCAGCATCTGACAGCTAGTCATCAAGGGATCCCCCGTTTCCCCCATTCTCCAATCTTGATAAGTGGTCAGGACCAACATTCAGCCTTCCTGGTTTTACTATTACTTCAAAAGTGAACTCTTGGAATAGTAGGAGCCATCTATAGATTCTACCTTCAAGTATAGGTTTTTTTACCATATATTTTAATGCTGAGTGATCTATGAAGAAATTGAATGTGCCTCCCAATAAGTAGTGACGAAATTTTTGTACAGAGTATACCATAGCAAGAGCCTCTTTTTCTGTTGTTATGTAATTATTTTTAGCTGTTGACAACTTCCTACTTGCGAAGTACATTTGATGACCTATGGAGTTTTCTCCTGACTGACTTTCTCAACAATTTTTCTAATGATGCTGTGATTTTTGTGTAGTTTCGGATGAAACTCCTGTAGTATCCTGTGTGTCCCAGTAGTGACCTCAATTTTTTTACAGTCTCTGGTGCTTCCATGTTCACAATGACTGCCACTTTTGTTTGGTCCACAAATACACCTTGCTTGCAAATGACATATCCCAAAAGTGTTCCAAAAGGTACTGCAAAGATGCTCTTTTTGAGATTGAGAGAAATTTGAGGTTCTTTGCACCTGTCAAACATTATTCTGAGGTGAGTTGCATGGTTATTTAGTAGACTGTACACCGTCCAATCATCCATGTATACTTCTAGGAACTTATGGTTATAATCTTTGAATGTTGCTATTACTATCCATGAAAACACAGCTAGTGCATTCTTTAGTCCAAAAGGCATGACATGATAGGAAAATGATCCCCATTCTATTGTGAAAGTAGTCTTCCTTTTGTCTTCCTCTGCTATTCTCACCTGGTGAAATCCTGAGAAGCCATCTGTGAATGAGTATGATTCATTTCCCGCTACGTTGTCAAGAAATTCATCGCTAAATGGAGTTGGAAACGGATCATGAATGCATGCGTTATTCAGAATTATATAGTCCACACATACTCTAATTTTTTATTTCTCCTTTTTTCTTTGTATCACAATTGGGCTGACCCATTCTGCTTCCTCAACTGGAAAAATCAAGTCTGCCTTCAACATTTTTTCTATCTCTGCTTTTACCTTTTCTTTTATTCTCATATTCAGGCGGTAAGGTCTATGTTTTACTAGCCTTGCGTCTGGTTTCAGGACTATGCACATCTCTCCATATCTCCTTTGATCCCATTGAGCTTTGCTACTGAGGTTGGGAATAAATCTTCGTACTCTTGTAGCAGGTCAAATATTTCTTTTGTTGTCTCTGTATCCCAATAATCTCTGATGGATGAAATCTTGGGTTTCTCTATGCTTCTGATATTATGCTTCTTTGTCCTCAAAGCTAACAGGTGAAATCCCTTTGTAGTTGGTTCTTCGTGTATTTCTCGTTCCCCTTCCTTTTATTCAAAGTATAGATGTCGAAGATTCTCTAAATCATCATCATCTATCTCCTAATCTATCCTTTTACATACTACTGAATATTTGACTTTATGCTCTGATAAAGATATATCTTTATCCTCCTGTAGCTCTGGGAAGAAAAATATTATTTTAATTCCTTGAAGGGTATCTGTAGCTTGTTCTATATCTCCCTTGAAAGAAAAACATTGAGTAAATATTTCCGCAACTATTTCCCAGGTACCAGTTCCTCTCTTCTTTTTTTATGTCAGGTACCAAGCTTGTGGAATGGTGTCTAGTGAATGGATAAAATTGTGTACCCATAAAGATTCTAGATATCCCTCTTTCTTCCACTTATACTCATAACTACTTAGATGTGCTAGGGGGTCAGAATTCCCGTGGTACTTTTCTCCGAGTTATGGTCCTGAGGCCGCATGGAATCTCATTCTTAATACTCTGGCAATATATTCCCATCGCGAAAGAGAGTTGCAATGGGTTTCCCACCAACTTGATGATGTGGATTATAGGGATACGTCCATGAGAGGGACTCTATGTTCTACTGGTACTTTTTCTTCCACTTTGGTAATGAATGTATTCACGACTTGCATATTTTAAAGAGTTGGATATTCTCTTACCTCTATACCAATATAGTTGACTCCCCAAACATTGGCACATCTTTTGGTGTTGATTTCATATCCTCCTTGCTGCCAATAATCCCATGCTACTTCTGATCCTAGATCAGAACTTTGAACACTTCTTCATCTTACGGTCCCCCCTGCTGTAAGATTAATGTAATCCTCTTTCCTTCCTGCCGTCATCTAGTAGAGTTTATCTAGAAGCTGTGCATCTTCTATGTTGTCGATAATCTATGTGTATCAGGGTCCTTGATATGGGTCCAATGGCTGAACTACTCTGACCTCACCATATTTGAATATCATTAATTCCTTTTTTAAATCAATGACCTCATAATTTTCCAAGGCCCAATCTATCCCCAGCAAAGCAGGATAGGGATACTTGTTACCCATGATGTCTATTACTTCAAAGTCTGTATAGGTCTTTACTCCCGCGACATCAACCTCAACTTCTTCCAGCCTTGCTATTGGTACAATACAATATTGATTTTCCATTCTGAGATGTATTGGTGAGTATGTCAGCTTTGGTTTTCTCAGTACTTCCCATGTCTTCCATGGCAGAATGTTGAAATCTGATCCGAGATCAAGCATTGTATCTATGATTTGAAATCCCGCAACTTGGGTGTTAACACAAAATTCCTTTCCAGTCCTTCTCTTATTTCTTTTCACCCTCCTTATGTATTTTCTGTTGAATTACTTGAGTCTCCAGGTTCTGCTGCTCCTTGCATGGCCATTTCTAGATTTTGTGTTGAGATTGCAACAAGATGATGAGCTTAGTGGAAAGAAGTCGCCTTCAATAAGTGGGCCCGCAGGCTATTTTTGGCGCAAATTCTATTTTTAGACATGTTGATCATATTCTATGAGCTGCAGGATGCTATTTGTGGATGGGTGGTCAAGATGGAAAAATATATGGACTTCTATTTTTAGACATATTGGGCGGAATCTATTTTTATATTTCCAGTCTAAAAATAGATGTGTCGAATATTATTAGCTCTTAATAATATTTGGACTCTAAACATTATCTTATTCTCTTGGAGCACTTCAGTTAAGTGCAAAGATGTGGCACAGGAGCTGACAGAAGGAGTTACGCTATTCCTGAGGGTTAAGTGGAGCTATTTCATGGAGACTTCAGTTAGAACTCATGTGAGAGAGTTTGGTGGAGTTGATTGAGGAAGTTAATGGAGTTGTGTTCAGTTTAACTAAGTTAAACATAGTTGAGCTAGTTGTATCTAGTCTAACTGATTGATACACTAGTGAGAGTGGTGTGAATTAATTATTAATTAATTAACTAATTATAAACTCATTAATCAACTAAATAATACATCAGTTAACTTCAGTGCATGGGCAGTTTCAGTGGAGAGCAGTGAAGAGGTAGGTGAAAGAGTAGTGTGACTATCAGTTGTGACTATACTGTTGCATGATTTGCAACAACCAGTGATTGGAGATGCCAATGAGGATTGCGCAGTACAAACTAGGTGGTTTGAAGTTAATTGTGAGCCATTATTCAGCAGTGATTGTGCAGTAGAGGCAAGCTATCAGGTGGCAGAGATTGGAGCATGTGTTTTGCTAGATCGAACCTGATTAGTGTGTAGAAATTGGAGATTGTACTGAGAGCTTGTGAGGAGATTTGTATGATGATTTTTACATGATATCTATGACATATAATATACAGATAGTTGGGGGTTTTCAGCTTTAAGCTTTCCCATAAAATACTATGTTCATATGTGTGATTGTTTATGGTTTTAGTGTGCGCATGCGATTGTTTTTATTTCCGCAGTTAATGATCAATGGTAGAAGGGATTCTGTATTGTGCATGAAGTTAAAATAGTGTGTGATCAGGAGAATCTCAGTGGATAACATATCAGTTATTCAAATTTCTACATGGTATCGGAGCGATATTGATCATTGGAGCAATTGCAAAACATTGAAGCGGTTGAGTTTTGCGCTGGTGGAATTCGAATTTGCAGCAGTGTTTTCTTGGTGTCGAAGTTGAGATGTTTTTCAACAGATTGCGATTGGAGTATGCCCTTGAGGGCAGCTCGAATTATATTGCATGGAAGGACAAGATGGAGGCGGTGCTAGATGACAACGGGTTGAAGGAGTTCATAGATGCAGAAATTCCAAAACCTTCTTCTAGCGATGCTGCCGTACTTGACGCATGGAAAAAGAAGACAACAAAGTGTCAAAGGATTCTGTTGGAAGGTGTGAAGGATCACATAATGTCCAGCCTTCATGGTAAAGCTTCTCCATTCTTGATGTGGAAATATTTGACAGATTTATTTCAAAGCAAGAGCGACTAGAGGAAGTTGGTGCTCAAGGACAAACTCAGGAACATAAAAATGGAGAAAGGCGATAGTTTGCCCAAGTTCCTCACGAAGTTCATCCAATGCAGGGATGAGATGGGAAGTGTGGGGGTTACTGTTGATGATGAGGAATTGGTGAGCTTGGCTCTCCTTGGGCTTCTGAAGAGTTTGCATTCCTATCGGGACTCTGTCAATGGTCGGGATAAATTGCCAGGATGGGAGCGACTTTGGTCGGATCTTGTGCAAGAGGAGATAAGGCGAAGTACCAGGGACGGATCTTCATCAAAGAACTCAGATGAAGAAAATTTTTCTTTGGCTTCCAAAGCAAGGAAGGGGAAGAGCAAGAAGAATGCTTCTCAATCCGGTGCGAAAGGCAAGAAGCAGGACATGTCCAAGGTGAAGTGCTTTCACTGTCACCAACACGGACATTATGCCACAAATTGTCCACAAAAGAAGAAAAATAAGCAGGTTGCTGGATCTGCAGCTGGAGAGGCCTTAGCCTCGCAGTTTGAGCTGGGATTTTCACTGATCGCATGCTTGGTATCAAGTGTGATGGGTTCATTATGGTTTCTTGACAGTGGTGCATATTTTCATATGACTAGAGACAAATATTTGTTTACTGATCTGGATGAGAAAGATCTTGGAGTGAACATCGAGATGGGCGATGATGGTAGATACAGTGCGACCGGTATCGGTACCATTTCCTTTGAGAGGGAGTCTGGTAAACCATTCGTATTGAAGGAAGTGATGCATGTTCCAGGATTGAAGAAGAATCTTATCTCTGTGGTGATGTTAGAAGACAAGGGATATGATGTTGTCTTTAGCGAGGGAAATGCTTTCCTGCGTAGTAAGGCAACTGGTGAGACCCGGAGGATAGGGGTTCTAGTTAAGAACCTTTATCGCCAGATGGTCGCGCAACAATGCATGTGCAAGGTATGAGTGGTGAGTTGGGATGATGGCGAAACAGTGGCATAGGAGATTGGGCCACCTTCTACCATGGAGCTTTGAAAATTTTGCAGCAGATCACGGTTTCCCAAAGGTACACTTGCGTAGTCGATCGCGTAAGGGATGTACTTTGGGAAAATTTATGAAAAGCCACTTTCACTTAAAAGGATAGGCTCTGCCACGACGATCCTTGAGAGAGTTCACACAGACGTGTGTGGTCCTTTCTCAGTTGCTTCGACAGCAAAGCACAAGTATTATGTGATCTTTGTTGATGATTTCTCTCGAAAGTGCCGGATCTTCTTCATGCAGAAGAAGAGCGATACATTCGCGAAGTTCTGTGAGTTTAAAGCACTGGTCGAGAAGGAGTCGGGGAAGAAGGTGATTGCTCTAAGGAGTGATAACAATGGTGAATTCATCTCGGCTGAATTCAAGGAGTTCTGCAGCGCAGAAGGGATTCGGAGAGAGCTCATCGCACCCCATAACCCACAGCAGAACGGGGTGGCTGAGCGGAAGAACAGAACGATCGTGGGTGCTGCACGGCGATGTTGCATGATCAGGGCCTACCCCTTCACTTGTGGGCTGAGGCATGCAATACAGCAGTGTATGTGCAGAACCGTTGTCCTCACAAGGTTCTTGGCATGAGTACACCGGAGGAGGCTTATTCTGGCAAGAGGCCTGATATTTCCCATTTGAGGTTTTTTGGTTCTCCTGTCTACATGCATGTGACGAAGGATGCTGTAAAGTAGCTAGAGCCGATTGCGTAGGTTGGGATATTTGTGGGTACACTGAGACACCCCACAACTATCATGTGTATTTTCCCATAGTCGCAAGATCGTTGTGTGATGGGATATCAAATTTCATGAGGAGAAAGCCATGAAGTGTTCTCTTGAGAGGGAGCCACACTTGCATGAAGATGAGGAGCTATTAGTTCCTAAGGATGAGTCTCTGGATGTGGATCGGCCACAAGAGGAGGTTCATGGAGTGGAAGAGACCACTCATGCAACACGGCCGTCCATCGTAGGGCTAAGCGCACTACGTAAGCCGAGCGACCGGGCTCAAGATGCAGAGAGGATTGTAGGAGCACCTCAATCACAAATACAGACAGAGACAAATACCCGATTCCGTATACCAGGATACATGGCTCTCATGAGCAAGTGTATCATGACTGAGTTGGACTGTCGTGAGGAAGTCAGGAGGATCCGCAACCACTATTTTTTATGGTGGAAGAGTATGATTCGATTGTCAGAAACGGTGCATGGGAGATTGTCCCAAGGCCGGAAGGGAAATCAGTGGTGGGTTCGAGATGGATCTACAAAGTGAAGCAAGCAACTGACGGGAGTGTGGAGAAGTACAAGGCAAGATTTTTTGCCCGAGGCTTCTCACAGATTGAGGGGATCGATTATGAGAAAACCTTTGCACCTGTCGCAAGGTATTCTTCCATACGGACGATTCTTGCTCTCTCAGCACAGATGGGGTGGCACATTCATCAGATGGATGTGAAGACTACGTTCCTCAACGGAGTGATTGAGGAGGAGGTGTACATAGAGCAGCTCGAAGGTTTCGAGATCTTCAGCAGCAAGTCGCATGTGTGCAGGCTCAAAAGAGCGTTGTATGGGTTGAAACAAGCACCTCGTGCTTGGTACACACGGATAGACAGTTATTTCACCAGACTTGGATTCTCCAAGAGTGAGGCGGATCCGAACCTATACCAGATAGTGGTGGAGGGTAAGTTGCCGATCATTGTACTTTATGTAGATGATTTGATACTGACCGATGACGAATAGTTGATACTCTCATGCAAGGCTGATCTTGCAAAAGAGTTTGAGATGAAGGACTTGGGCCTCCTTCATTATTTCCTGGGATTGGAAATTTGGCAGCGCAGTGATGGAATGTTTGTTTCTCACGGCAAGTATGCTCGGGAGATACTGGAGAAGTTCAACATGCATGGCTGCAAGCCTGTTGATACTCCTCTTCCTGGTGGTTGGAGGAAGGAGGATGCTACATCAGCGGATGTAGTGGATGCCACTGTTTACCGACATTTGGTGGGGTCGCTCATGTATCTGTTCAATACACGACCCGACCTATGCGACGCAGTTAACCAGCTTTCACAAGCTATGCTTAAGCCTACCAAGCTCTTTTGGAAGGCGGGGAAGCATGTATTGAGATATCTTAGAGGCACATCGAGATATGGACTTTGGTACAGACAGTCAGATGAGGTGAAGATATGTGGCTTCATGGATGCAGATTGGGAAGGGAGCCCAATAGACAGAAAGAGCACATCTGGAGGGATTTTCGATCTGGGTCGACAACAACTGATCCGGATTTATGCAGGAACGCAACAGAATAAACATATAACCATAAATACAGAGATGCAATGGAAATAACACTTCATTTCATTAATATCAAAGAACTGAAATTTGCTTACAGACAGAATGGAAATAAAACTAGCTAGGGCGCTGGTAGCTATCTCTGAGAAGAGATGTGGTGGATACAGGCCTCTGAACTGAGTTACAATGAGGCTCGAGGGCATATTTATTATTTAGAAATAATGGGAAATCCTAAACAGCCAAAACCCTAACCCTAGGAGATGAAGCGCCAAAACTATGGGCCCCGTTTGGGTAAATTGGTGTTTCAACTTCCCAGGGGCGTAACTTTGGCATACGATCTCTGTTTGATGCGTACCATACCTCGTTAGAAAGATCTATCCGAGGACTAAAAATTTGGAACGAGAAAAATCAGTCCATGGACCCATGTTGCTCTCAATTTGCCCAAAAAAACGTCGTTTAGGGCCTCAAAACGGCTTCGGAAGTTTAGGACCCGAAAAACTGCTAAAAATAGTAAAATGTGCCGAAACTGAAAAAATGAAAGAGACAATGGTGGAGCCCCAA
Organism: Pinus albicaulis; assembly: GCA_034641835.2. Classification (NCBI taxonomy): domain Eukaryota; kingdom Viridiplantae; phylum Streptophyta; class Pinopsida; order Pinales; family Pinaceae; genus Pinus; species Pinus albicaulis. The sequence goes on along the minus strand of CM076573.1, from coordinate 728,590,674 downwards.
GTGGAATAGGCAGGTGACCACCAATATCCACCTGGATCATTCCTCCCCCCTTATGAAGCAATGGTCCCCATTGCGTTAAGTTCCTCCATGAGATGAGGAAATTTCTGCTGAACTTGGTCCCTGGTGAACCACTTTCCTTGGTGCAGGAGTTGGCCAGCTTTGACAACCCGATACAGTTGGATCTTTTGTTGGTGAGTGTTCTTGATTTTCATGTCCATGATACAATCTATGGTGGCCTGTTCCATGCAGTCTGGGTTTAACTCTGTTGGTGTGAGTTGTTCTGCAATGTCCGAGGTGTCCAGTAGAGGTGGAAAGTAAGGACGAAGGCGATCCACATTGAAGATTGGGTGCAGACCAAGGAATGGTGGAATACTAAGCTCGAAGGCATTGTTACCTACAGCCTTGGTGATGGTGTACGGCCCGTATCGGAGCGGGCGAAGCTTGCGGTGAGGTCCAGTGAGGCGCTCCTTCCGCAAATGTAGCCATACTTTGTCGCCCACCTGGAAGTGGTGTGGCACCCGGTGTTGATCATGGCGCTGCTTGTACTTCGCATTGGCTCTGTCCAATATATCATGAACCCGTTGGCGGATGTGTTGAATGCGCTCGATGAAGCTACTTGCTTTGTCAACTTCAGACTGGACATGAGCTGAATTGGCCTGAGCAGCTGCAAATGGCATGGCTACGTCAATGGGACATAGTGGCTGGAATCCCAAGCCCACCTGAAAGGGGCTATGGCCGATTGAACTATGGAGAGCCCGATTATAAATATGTTGTACATAGGGGAGGCTCTCGTCCCATGTGCGTGGATGCTTTGAATTGTACATGCGCATAATGTGTACAATCATTCTGTTGACGACCTCTGTCTGGCCATCTGTTTGGGGATGGAAAGCTGTGGACTTGGTGAGCTTTGTGTCCAACATTGACCAGAGGTTGGACCAAAATGTGCTGAGGACCCTGCTATCTCGATCTGATATGATAGACTGTGGGATCCCAAAGTGCACCCACACTCGTTCAAAGAAGAGTTTAGCAGTGGCTTCTGCTGTGATATTCTTCTTACAGGCCGCCATGATGGCCATCTTCGAGAACCTGTCAACGACCACGAAAACACAGTCATTTCCATTCTTAGTAGAAGGCAGGCCCGACATGTAATCCATGGAGATGGATTCCCACGGTCGACTAGGGGTAGGTAGTGGAGTATATAGGCCTTGTTTCTTGATGGTCGGTTTGGCAATGGCACAAGCAGTGCAGGATCTGATGTGCTTCTCGACATCCTTTCGAAGGTTCGGCCAATAGAAATACTTCTGTAGTATTGCTACTGTTTTCTCGACCTCGAAATGCCCAGCGACTCGACTGTAGTGTGCCTCCCATATCATCTTGGCACGCTCGCTTGAAGGAACACAAAGGTGTCCCAGGTGACATAAAAGTGCATCTTGGAGGTGAAAATTTGGAACTTGCATGCCCCCCAAGAGTGCCTTGTAAGCGTGGCCGAATTCTGGGTCACTCTCATAGAGAAGCGGTCAATCAGAAGTCTCGTGCCCACAAGAGTTGAGCACGGTGGTGAGCGCCACGATCGGTGGTCGGCTGAGGCAGTCTGCAACATTATTGGTGCTACCCTTCTTGTACTTGATGTTCAAATGAAACTGTTGCAGATATGTGGACCACTTCTGATGGCGATCATTCCGCAACTTCCCTTGTGTCTGTATGAACTGCAGGGGCCGGTGGTCTGTGTGGATGATTGTTTCCTTCCCCAAAATGTAATGCTTCCATTGTCGGCAGGCTTGCACAATGGAATACATTTCTTTGTCATAGGTGGGATACTTGCGAACTGTCTCAGACAATGTCTCACTGTGATATGCCACTGGATGTCCCTGTTGAGTAAGAACTGCCCCAATAGCATAGTCAGAGGCATCCGTCTCGATCTCAAATGGCTGCTGCAAGTCTGGTAAGGTGAGCACTGGGGCAGAACAGAGGCGATTTTTCAATTCTTTGAACGCCTTCTGTTGAGGTTCCGACCAAAAGAATTTTGCTCTCGCTCCTCCTTTGGTGACTTGACTCAAGGGCCAAGTGATATGAGAGAATCTCAACACGAATCTACGGTAGAAATTAGCAAGACCCAGAAAGCTGCGAAGCTCTGTTATAGTAGTCGGGGCTGGCCAATCCCGAATGACTTGGATCTTGGCTGGATCCACATGCACCCCCTTTCATCAATAATGTATCCCAGATATTGAACCTGGGTCATGCCAAAAGCGCACTTCTCCAAATTGGCACACAACTTGTGTTGCCGCAGTGTTTGGAGGACTTGTCGGATGTGGTGAAGGTGCTCTTCCCAAGTCTGGCTGAAGATCAGAATATCATCCAAGTACACCACTACAAATGAGCTGGTGAATGGCCGCAAGATGTCATCCATCATCCTCATGAAGGTGGCGAGAGCATTCGTCAACCCGAAAGGCATGACCAGCCATTCAAAAAGGCCTTCCCTGGCTTTGAAGGCAGTCTTCCACACATCTGAGGGTTCAATTGGTACCTGGTGATACCCAGACTTCAGGTCGATCTTGCTGAAATATTTTGCACCTTTGAGTTGGTCCAGAAGGTCATCAATCCATGGGATTGGGTACCTATTCCGGACAGTGATCTTGTTTAGCGCCCGATAGTCAATACAGAGTCTCCACGTCCCATCCTTCTTCTGTACCAACACGATCGGGCTCCCACAGGGTGATGAACTTGGTCTGATGTGACCTTTCTGCAACAGCTCTTGAATCTGCCTCTTGATTTCATCGTTCTCCAGAACAGAGCGTCGATAGATCGGTCCATTAGGTAGCGGCGCACCTGGGGTCAGATCAATCAGGTGCTTGACCTGACAGTGCAAAGGAACCCCTGTGGGTGAGGTGAATATGTCCCCGTACTCCTCCACAACCTTATCCATTTGTTGTTGTTGTGTAGAGGAGCCCTGTCTGGAGGTCGTGGCCACAGTCTTCTTCTTGCCCTGGGGGCGGATCATCAGGAAATTTTTTTTCCTGGTTTGGGAAATGAGCTTACTGCATTGTTTTGCAGTAACCAAAGAGATAGTGGCAGGAGGTGGCACCTCTGGTATCCTGTACAACTTATTTCCCAAAGTAACAATAACAACACGAGGTCGAGACACATACACAGCATGACGCTTCCACAAGTATGGTTGTCCTAATAATACATCAGAAACATCAATAGGAGCAACGTCACATAATACCTCATCCGTGAAGGGCTTGATGCTATAGGGAAGGCGACACTGCTGGCTGACGCGGAGATCTCGTCCTTGGTGAAGCTACCCGATGGTGTATGGATGTGGGTGAGCTGTGGTCGGAAAGCCCAACCGCTTCACAGCGTCTTCTGAAATGAGGTTCTTTTGGCTCCCATTGTCGACAATGAACTGTACAGGGGAGCCCTTTACCCACATCTGGGAGTGGAAGAGACGTTCCTCCTCCTCTGGATCTTCCGGTTCCTCCTTCTGGACCTTTGTAGTGGCAACAGTGGCGTTGGGCTCCGCATCAATAATCTGTTTCCCTTTTTCATTCCCCTTTTCAGGTTCTGATTCAGATTCAGAGCATGCATCTGACTCAGAAGCCCTCATCTTGGCCACTAGTGACTGCTTGGCCCGACACTCACTTGTGTTGTGAGTGGAGCTCTTATGGAACTCACACCACTTTCCCGTGTCCTTCTTTGGCTTTGCGGTGCTGTTCTTTTCTTGTGGCTTCGACGAGTTATCTTTAGCCGCCATGCCTTGGCTCTGTCCTTTGTTCTACGGTTTGGAAGCACCTTTCCCTTGCTTTTGATTCACAGATCCAAAGTCTCGCTTCTTCTGCTTGAATTTCTGCTCAATCTTGGCAGCATACCGGTATGCCGTACCAAGCGAGGAGATGTCAAAGAACTCCATTTCCTCCTGAATGTATTTGTGCAGACAGCTGCGATACTTTAGCACCAGATGTTTCTCTGAATCTTTGATACCCAAATTTGTGCGCAGGGTATGGAACAGATTCGTCAGCTCATGCACATCTTGATCCCTTTGTTGTCGCAGCGTGGTCCATTGTATGTACTTGTCCTCATAACTCCCCACGGGATAGTACTGTTCCTTGACGGCGTCTCGGAAAGAATTCCAAGTTGGTACGGCCGAGAACAGAGAGGGTTCTGTCTGGTCCTTGTTCTCACAGTAGGTTTCCCACCAGTCCTTAACATGGGGGGTAGCTTTGAAGAGTGCAAAAATAATCTTCTCCCGGTCTGAAAAGTCATGAACCGAGAAATATCCTTCTAACAGATTCAACCATCTATCTACGGCATCTGCATCTATTTGAACCTCAAATATGGGAATGTCAAAATTTACTTGTACCTTAAAAGGAGTCGCGCCTCCAGAGTGGCTGCTGGATGCAGATGCGCCGCCGGTGGGTAGCCGTTGAAGGATCTGAGCAAAGTTATCCATCATCGCGTTCCTTTGTTTTTCGAGGGCCTCCTCGAGCAATATTTTGATAGGATCTCCTGCTTCCTCATCTTTCTTTTCATCCCCCATGGGCGTCCGTCGAGGTTTGCGAGGCTGATCTTGCAAAGGTTCCACCAGATCAAGCCCTAGCTCCTTATACCCCGACCTCGTTGGGGACATGCAAATAAGGATCGAGAAAAAGCAGACCGCTCTGATACCACTGATCCGGATTTATGCGGGAACGCAAAAAAATAAACATATAACCATAAATACAAAGATGCAGCGGAAATAACACTTCATTTCGTTAATATCAAAGAACTGAAATTTTCTTATAGACAGAATGGAAATAAAACTAGCTAGGGCGCTGGTAGCTATCTCTGAGAAGAGATGTGGCGGCTACAGGCCTCTGAACTAAATTAAAATGAGGTTCAAGGGCCTATTTATTATTTAGAAACAATGGGAAATCCTAAACAGCCAAAACCCTAACCCTAGGAGATGAAGCGCCAAAACTATGGGCCCCGTTTGGGTAAATTGGTGTTTCAACTTCCCAGTGGCGTAACTTTGGCATACGATCTTCATTTGACGCGTACCATACCTCGTTAGAAATATCTATCCGAGGACTACAAATTTGGAACAAGCAACATCAGTCCATGGACCTATGTTCCTCTCCGTTTTCCCAAAAAATGTCGTTTAGGGCATCAAAACGGCTCCGGAAGTTTAGGACCCGAAAAAATGCTAAAAATAGTAAACTGTGCCGAAACTGAAAAACTGAAAGAGACAATGGTGGAGCCCCAAGTGGAATAGGCAGGTGACCATGAATATCCACCTGGATCAATAGTTTCTTGGTACAGAAGGAAGCAGAGATCCGTGGCACTCAGTTCAGTAGAGGCCGAGTATATGGCAGTGAGTTTGGCTGCATGCGAGGCTATATGGATGAGGAAGATCTTGGTCAGGTTGTTCGGTTCACACTTAGATCCTACTGTGATATATTGTGATAATCAGAGTTGCATCAAACTCTCGGTTAATCTAGTATTTCATGACAGATCTAAACACATTGACATCCGGTATCATCATATCAAAGATTGTGTGCAGCAGAAGATCATGTTACTTTCATACATTCCCACAGAGGATCAGGATGCTGATATCTTGACGAAGGCGCTCACCAGGAGCAAATTCGAATACCACAGAGGTAGGATCAGGGTGGCAGATAATCCCTATCTTGTTGAGAGGGAGTGTTGAGATTGCAACAAGATGATGAGCTTAGTGGAAAGAAGTCACCTTCACTAAGTGGGCCCACAGGCTATTTTTTGGCGCAAAGTCTATTTTTAGGCTATGTCTATTTTTATACATGGCAATCATAATCTATGAGTTGCAGGATGCTATTTGTGGATGGTTGGTCAAGTTGGAAAAATAGATGGACTTCTATTTTTAGACATATTGGGCGGAATCTATTTTTAGATTGCCAGTCTAAAAATAGATATGTCGAATATTATTAGCTCTTAATAATATTTGGACTCTAAAAATTATCTTATTCTCTTGGAGCACTTCAGTTAAGTGCACAGATGTGGCACAGGAGCTGACAGAAGGAATTACGCTATTCCTGAGGGTTAAATGGAGCTATTGCATGGATACTTCAGTTAGAACTCATGTGACAGAGTTTGGTGGAGTTATTGAGGTAGTTGATGGAGTTGTGTTCAGTTTAACTGAGTTAAACATAGTTGAGCTAGTTGTATCTAGTCTAACTGATCGATACACTAGTGAGAGTGGTGTGAATTAATTATTAATTAATTCACTAATTATTAACTCATTAATCAACTAAAGAATACATCAGTTAACTACAGTGCATGGACAGTTTCAATGGAGACCAGTGAAGAGGTAGGTGAAAGAGCAGTGTGACTATCAGTTGTGACTATACTGTTGCATGATTTTCAACAACCAGTGATTGGAGATGCCAATGAGGATTGCACAAGATAAGCGGTGGTTTGAAGTTAATTATGAGCCATTCTTCAGCAGGGATTGCGCAGTAGAGGCAGGCTATCAGGTGGCAGAGATTGGAGCATGTGTTTTGCTAGATCTAGCTTGATTAGTGTGTAGCAATTGGAGATTGTACTGAGAGCTTGTGAGGAGCTTTGTATAATGATTGTGACATGATCTCTATGACATATAATATACAGATAGTTGGGGGTTTTTCAGCTTTAAGCTTTCCCATAAAATACTGTGTTCATATGTGTGATTTTATGGTTTTAATGTGCGCATGCGATTGTTTTTATTTCTGCAATTAATGATCAATGGTAGAAGAGATTCTGTATTGTGCATGAAGTTAAAATAGTGTGTGATCAGGAGAATCTCGGTGGATAACATATCAGTTATTCAAATTTCTACATTTTGTTTTAGTTGTTCCAACATTTGTCCATTATTTACAATTTTCAGGAATAATCAGAACCATTCTTCTATCGGTGTGCTTGTATGGATTTCATTATCTCCTTCACTATATTTTTGTCGAAGTTCCATATTCTGATGTCTTCCTATCTGTGAAAATGTTTCTAGTGCTTCTTTGAAATACTGCTTCTGTCGGTCTGGGCTAAAAGCTTTCTTTGGAGATGCAGGTTTGATTAGCTTTATGGGGCCCATGTCTCATGCATCCTCTCCTATTTTCTTTCCTCCCCATGTGACTATATCTACACTTTGCATGGGCTGAGCTTCTACTATTCTTGGTTATGCATTAACCATGTTAGCTCCCCTTTGTCTGGCTCTCTCTTTCCATCTTTTAATCAACTCTGGGCAGTATTTAGTTGCATGTGCATTGACTCTACATTGAGAGCACCATGGTCTCCTGGGTAGTGGACATTCTCTCTCTACGTTCCCTTCCTGATCACAGTTATAACATCTTACTGGTCCTCTTCCTCTAGTTCTGCTACCTCTCATTCCTCCTCCTCGCCCCCTTGGAGTTTCATTTACTCTATAAGACGACCTGTCTAATCATTCTGCCAATGCATCAAGGGTTCTGCATTGCTCCATATTATGAGTTGTAGAGGAAAACGATTCATAGTAGATATTGTTTGGAACATTTGAGTATTTTTGTAGAATCAGACATAGTCGTGGAGGATGACCATTACCTTTGCATATTTCGCAACATTCTGCTATTGTTTGATTTTGTTTATTTGGGAACCCCAGGAAGTGGGGTTGCGATTGGTATAGCCCTTGAGTATTTATTTGCTCAACTCCATAGACTGGTGGGGTCCCTTGTGTTCTGGTCACCAAAGTTCCAATTTTTTCTCCTTGCACCCTAGGACATTCTATGGCCACGTGTCCTTCCATCAAGTAGTGTGTGCACCACATGTTGGGCCTTGCAGGTCGTACCGGTTGAATATATTTCAATTTCTCCATTAAACTAGATATTTGATGTTGTAGCCCTAATATGGATGGATCTTTGACCGCTGCCCCTCCTCTGAACTCCTGTGGGTATCTCGCGATAAATTCAATCTTCATGGCTTGCTCGAGAGCATCCTGAAGGGTATCAATCTTCTGTTGCATCAGCGGTGTTCTTGTAAACGGTAGGAGTGATTTTATGAACCAATCCCACTAGTGATTTGGATCGATTGGATAACTTAGCTTTCCAATCACGTCTTTAAATCTTCTCATCAAATGCCATGCTATTTATCCTTCCCGCTGTTTGATTTCTCATAGCTTAGAAAACTCTTGCTGATTCGTCTGAGGCAGTTTGAATTCTTGAACAAATTCTTTCTTAACATCGTCTTTCCCTCAATGTGGTTTGGAAATGAATTAAATTGACTACATCTGGTGTCTATCAAGCTCTCCAAATTGCTTCACAGAGATACCAGTGCTGCTCTACATCATCGTTACCTTTTCCAAATAATTCTAGGTATCAGATGAACGATCCCGCCATATTTCCTTGTGTTGGTGGTAAAGGTTTTGGGCTGTGCTGTGCGACTCGTTCCGCCAAGCCGGCGGCGTATTTTCTCTCGAAATCGGCTGCCTGTGTGCGCCGGGTGTCATACCCGCAAGAATAGGCCGAAAACACAATAAGTTAGAAATTTTAGGTTTTTAGGGTTTTATGTAGAGAAAATGACATGAAAAGAGAAAAAAATCTGCTGATTTAAAAAGAAGCCCTGGGGTCTAAGTAGTCGGATATGTGGACATGAAACGCACAACGTCGTAATTTAAAACCCGTGTGGAGTCGCCATTTGTTAGTATGAATTCCTTTGTCGGCGCACGAAAAAAAGAACCACTTTAGCTACGCATAACTAATAGCCCTAACAACAATAATGGCTGCAAAACATCTTCACATCTGCAATTAGTAGTTAAAGTGCTGCAACAAACAGATCTATAAATGGAAAGATATTAAGCAGTAAAGTAAAGAGTTTGCTCCATGCATCCAACAGACAAGACAAGAACACGATTTTTGAATGAATTTTATATTACAGGGCACCTGGGAGGAAACAAGAAGGTGTATCCAGATCTCCTCAATGGGATGGGTTCTTTGTAGTCCTCAGCACTTCAGATCTAAGCTTTCTCTCTCTTGTAGATGTAGAAAACCCAATGTAGAAGGCAGAGCTCAATGGGAGCAAAATGGCAGAAAATGAGACCAAGTGTATAGATCCAGAGTGATCTAGTATGCATATGGAATATTTTATTATTATTTGTTGGAGGGAAAGGGTGTTTGACTTGGGTCAAATCCCTTGATTAGTGAAAAATAAATAAATAAATGATTTATTTATCTTTTTAAGGAAGTGGTTGGGATATACTCAAATAAATAATGATTTAGTTGATTAATGGTGGTTGATTTGGTCATATTTAACAAGGAATATTATTTAAATAATTATTCCTAGAAAATAATAAGATAACTATGGGTTTATCTCATTAATTTCTTTGTTTTTGGGTTAAACATGACTGGGAATAATAATTAAATTATGGTTTACTTAATTATTCCTTTTGGGGTTTCCTAATTAACATAGTGAAAGCAGTTTTACTTGGGGTAAAACTGGTCTTACATGGTGTACTTGGGTCCATCTAATGATGAAGAGTTAGATGACCAAAAAATGGTGTAACAGGTACTAAAACAAAACCTCTGCTTCCTAGCTGAGAGATTGTACTACCATCACTGTTGCTAGTAGATATCTGTACTATAGATTTAGTACTACTCAACTTGATAAACTCCTGTAACTTAATAAAGAACTTATCAGGTGGATGATAGAGTACCAGGGGAAGGTTAGGACTAGTGCTACTTGAAACTTGGGGAATAGGATTACCTTGCGTTATGGGTGTCGGTCTCTCTTGGAATAGTTTCTCCATCGCAACATGCAGCTCCACATCAGACTCCTCCCCAGGGCGTGCGTCCTCCTCATTGGAATTTTCTCCCTTTTCTCTTCGGGTTGGGCTCCTATAAACTTGTCTAACTTCCTTAATGGTCCCTTCCATTCCTTGGGATCCCACCTGACCTTCTCTTTCTTTTTTCATATGCGACGCCTTTTCTTGGTTCTATCGATTCTTCTCCTGCTTCTCAAACTCTTTCATTGGCTTTTCCCACCACTTCTCAGCAATTTTCACCCTCCGATGTGCTCTCTGATCTCTTAACCTACTAGAGGTTTCAGAATCCATATCCCTATTCCCCCCTTTTCTTTACTTGTAGCATATTTCCCTCAACTCCTTCCCCCAATAATGGAGGTTTAGGTCTCCATCTCAGGGTTTTGGAACGACATAAGGCCCTCGTCCACCATTAGAGCTTTGATCCACAACGATATTTATTTCAACAATTCTCCCCGCAACCCAGATCTAAATATGTCTTCGGAATTTGTAAAATATTTGTAGCAATTGGATGCAAAATCCACAATGTATCCCTCCAAGGTAGATTGTACCCAAGAATATACTGCTCGGATTAGATCTGTATCTATTCGATGCAGTGCTACTAGATCTTTGTGCGTCCAATTGTGCCAAACTCTACGCAATACTTCAGGGAGTGACTTGATCTAAAGTCTCTGCAACCAGTTGTAAAGCTCTTCGAGAAACTTTCCCCAGAAAATTTCATACAGGTCACTCGCAAATTCAGAAAACAAGACTTGATCTTTGACAATATTTTCCCTCTGCTGCCAAATTTCTTCTTGTTGTGATATGAACTGATCTATGTGCTTATACCACCAACATTGTAGTTCCTTCTCATAGATCTTTGATACCATGATCTAGCTTCTAAATAAATTTTTGGGTCCCGGCAACAGAATTAGTTTTTGGCAAAAAAGGAGGTCTCTGGGCAAGACCCAGGTTCAAGTTTGTGGCCAACAAGGTTTCCGCAGTAGTCCAAGACAACGAAGACATTTTCACCCTGCCCAAGGGAGAATGGAGTCTCACCGGAAGCGTGTTGTGACCTTAATAAGATTAGAATCTAGATTGTTTATGTTGAGGAAATATAATTAACATAGAAAACAACTATAAGCACACAAAAGCCACATATAGATACCTCAACTCCAAGAAGTAGCTATCATTCATCATAACATGTTCAGAGCATTGAATTAAAATTTAAACTAGGAATACATTCATCATAACCAAATGAACATCAAATAAATCATGATAGACGACACAAAAACAACCCAATTCTATTAACTTGGATACAAAAATCATAAGCAAACTCTGCAGAGTCTATTACAATTCAGTCAATACAAAAGGATTTAAACATAGCTCTCTTGAGGCTCTAGTCCCTATCGGCCTCTCCCTGGACTAACCCCTCAATCTAACAAAATGACTGCCTATTTTTTCCTGTCGACTGACACTGTCAGTCCTTGCTTCTTTTGTGCTCATCTGCTTCCTTGCGCTTTGCTGCCCTCCGTTTCTTCTTTATCACTAGGAGTTCTACCATCCATTTCTTGTCTCCCATATCTGCCATTTTCACCATTCTCTATTGATGCCCCACCACCTATCTTCTGGCTTTACACAACCATGATAGCTCCCTTCCTAACTTGATTACGTTCCACCACCTGTTTTCCGGCTCTCCGCAACTCCAAAACTGTTCTGTCCAAAAACAAAGGCCCCAACAGCTCATGACAATTGAAATATTTTACCTTTGACAAGTCTCTCTTCTTGTCCGCCTTGCCAGACTTAGATTTGAAATGGGACACCTTCCATTTTCCTTTATTTGCTTGTCCAACCAAGGAAAAATTCTCCTTCTCATCATTATTTGATGATAATCCATCTTTGGTGCTCTTCTGAATTTATTATTTGTAAGATCAAAAAATAGACGCTCCCAATCTGGTATCTTCTCCCTCCCATTCACAGAGTCCTGGTAGCTATGCCAGCTCTTGGAAAGGCTTAGAAGAGCTAGGCTCGCCAAATAATCTGAGGCAAAAATGATCCCAACACTTCCAAGCTCATCTCGACACTGAGTGAACTTTATCAAGTATTTTTGGATCGTGTCGCCCTTCTCCATTTTGATCTTTATAAGCTTGTATTTTGTTGAAATTTGGTACCGGAGGACAGGTGGTTCCCTAAGGGTTTGATCTTTGGCCTAGGGAAAAGTGTCCAAAAGAATTTAATTTTTCTCGTAAAGTGACTTTATAATTTTTATAAAGTCAAATCTAATTTTAAATTGACTTTAAGTGATAAAGTTACTAAAGTGACTTTATAAAGTTATAAAGTCAAATCTAATTTAAAAGTGACTTTAAGTGATAAAGTTACTAAAGTCTAATTTTAAAGTGACTTTAATAAAGTCAATGTAAAATTAGAAAGGAAAAGTGACTTTGGAAATAAATGACTAAGTGGGTTTTTATTAAAGTGGGGTGAATTAAAAAAATAGAAAGTGAGATTTAAATGAGCATTTAATCTCAGCCCTAGATCTCAATCTATTTCAGCCATTGGATTTAGGAATTCCCCAAAAGTCACTTAGGGTTAGGTTAAAGGAGGAAAAGGAGGAAAAGATCATTCATTCTTTCATGAGCAGATTGAGAGAAGGAGAGCAAGAGAGCAAGGGAGATTTCTGGGCAGTGAGGAGAAGGAGGCAGCAGCTTGGCACACTTTCCAAGGCAGCATTTCAGCAAGACCGTACAACTGAGTTAGCACAGTGAAAGGCAGAATTTTTGGGCACGGTTTTCTAGAAAAGGAGGCCGTACAACAGGCCGTACATCAAGATTGGGCACATAAATCGAGGCAGCAGAGGGCTGTTCCGTACAAAAAAGTTCTGCTGTGTTTTTGGCACGAAAATCGAGATTTTGGACAGCAACATTTATTGCTGTTTGCACAGATTTTGAGGAGGCCATACAGCTGCATTTATTGCAGATTTTTGGGCACAAAAATCGAGGAGGATGTACATCATTTATTGCTGTTCTGTTTTTGCTGTTTGCACATTTTCCGAGGCAGTGGTTAAGCACGGAAAACGAGATAAGTTGTAAAGTCTGTTTGCTAATTTTTTTTGCTGAATATTTCTCTCACTGTAAAAAGCATTTTCTAGAAATAAGAAGGAGCTTTCGAACTGGTTTTCCCCAAGAGTTGTAGGGGGTTTTTCCAGGGTCATGTTGACCAAAAATATATGTGTCAAAATGTGTGAATGACTGTTTTATGTGTGCTGATATTTATTTCTGCATTTTCCAGCATTCTGTAATTTTTCCAGAATTTGTGTTTTCAACAAAATTTATTTTCCAGCTTGTTAAATGTATGGATGTGGGAAAGGGCATTTAACTATTTTGGAGTAATAAGGTGAAACTGAAAACCGGGGTGGGAAAACAGAAATTTCTACATGGTATCAGAGCTTGAGTGCTGAAGTGCAGTTTGGGACAGCAAGGAGAAAAATACAGTCTGCTGATTTTTCACTCAGAAAATTCCAGCACGCTGATTTTTTCACAAACAAAATTTTTACCTTTACTACAGCAGTGCTATTTTTCAGTTTTAGGACAGCAGGATGTCTTTGGGACTGGGGGTGGAGGATAGGTTGGATGGGCATACCAATTACGGTGTTTGGAAGGAGAGAATGCAGAGTATCTTTGAGGAGGCGGAAGTCTAGGACATAATGGTGCATACCGCACAGAATCCTGTAAATGTGCCTACTGATGCTACTCAGTTGGCAGCATATAATAAAAAGAACAACAAGGGTAAGAGACTGATTCTAGACGGAATCAAAGACCATTGCATTCCTCATGTGAGAGGAAAGAGAAATGCTCATGAGATGTGGACATCATTGTCCAATCTCTACCAGAGTACCAATGAGAACCGAAAAATGGTCCTGAAGGAGAAGCTGAAGACCATTAAGATGGGTAATGATAGTGCAGCTGGATATCTCACAAAGATTACTAATGTGAGAGATGAGTTGGCGGCGATTGGAGAGGCCATTCCACCCACTGAGTTGGTGCGGATTGCAGTGAATGGCCTCCCCAGTTCATGGATGAACTTTGCTGATGGGGTTTGTGCACGTGAGACCCTTCCCACATGGGAGAGGTTTTGGGATGATTGCATTCAGACAGAGATCAGGAAAGGTCGGCTTGGGGCAGCCAAGCCAGTTGAGCAGGATGAGGATGTAGCACTGTTGGCAGGACGCAAGAAAGGCAAAGGGAAGAAGCAGGCTTCCACAAGCAATGGTGGGGGAAAAGGCAAAGGTAAAGGTAAACAGGATAACACACAGAAGGACTATTCCAAAGTGAAGTGTTGGAATTGTCAGAAGATGGGACACTATGCAGTTGTGTGTTCGGAGAAGAAGAAGAAGAAGGGGAACAACCAGAGCATGGCAGCTTCAGCAGAGGTTGAGGACTTTGCAGATCGTTTTGACCGGGAGTTTGGGTTCATTGCGTGTGAGTCCTCTAGTGCGGGATTATCTACCATAGAGGTTCAGAGGGAGCATGCTTTTCCCTCGATTAGCGGAGCATCTTCGGGTATCTGGTATGTGGAAAGTGGGGCTTCACGTCACATGATAGGAGTTCGTGAGTACTTCTCAGAGTTTTCAGAGAGTGGCACTGATATAGAGGTAGTACTCGGTGATGACAGAGTTGTTAGAGCAGTCGGTGTGGGAACACTGACATTTCAGAGGGAGTCTAAACCTCCCTTGAAGGTGTCAGATGTTCTTTATGTGCCAAGGATGAGGAAGAACCTCATATCCGTCTCAGCTTTGGAGGATAGAGGATATGAGGTACTGTTCAGGGGAGGACAGGTGCTGATGTATCCCAGGGGCACTCCAGCTGATTTAGCTAGAGTGATAGGTGTACGCCATGCAAAGGTGTACAAGTTTGCATTCCAGCCCCTTTTGGCATTGAGCAGTAGTACCGACAGCAGAGCTAGCAGTTCTGAGTTGTGTGAGATTTGGCACCGCAGGATGGGGCACATGTATCATGGAGCCTTGAGGACTTTGCGGGAGATCACTACGGGTGTGCCAGATTTCAGTACTGATCACTTTGATACTTACAGAGGATGTGCGATGGGCAAGTTTTCCAAATCCCCTTTTCCCAGCAGTGACAGCAGAGCGACTGGGATACTTGATTTGATTCATTCCGATGTGAGCGGTCGGATGTCTCATGTTTCCTTGAGTGGATATGAGTAATATGTCTTATTCATTGATGATCACTCCAGGAGGACCTAGATCTATTTCTTGAAGACCAAGAGTGAGGTCTTCAAGCGATTTCAGAAGTTCAGAGCTCTTGTGGAGACACAGACAGGTCGGAAGATCAAGTCCCTGAGGTCGGACAATGGGGGAGAGTACACCCTTGGAGAGTTTGTTGACTATTGTGCGGAGGTAGGCATTAGGAGGGAGTTCATTGTTCCTTACAACCCCCAGCAAAATGGGGTTGCGGAGAGGAAGAACAGATCCATCAGAGGGGCTGCCAAAGCCATGTTACATGATCAGGGGTTACCATTGTTTTTGTGGGCAGAGGCCTGCAACACAGCTGTTTATTTTCAGAACAGGAGTCCGCATCGTGCCTTGGGGCACATGACTCCAGAGGAGGTTTTTTCTGGGAAGAAGCCTGATATTGGTCATCTTTGTATCTTTGGGTGCATTACATACTCCTACATACCCAAGGAGAAGAGGACCAAACTAGAGCCCACCGCAGAGAAGGGTATCTTTGTGGGCTACAGTGAGACCTCAAAGGCCTTTCGGATTTACATTCCTGCACAGAGGAAAGTTGTTGTCAGGCGGGATGTGAAGTTTGAGGAGGACAGGGCCTTTAGGAGCTCATGGGAGTTAGAGTATCTGAATCAACCAGACCCTCAGCAGCAGTTGATTCAGTCATAGGGATCCAGTGGGCAGGGATCAGGAGGATCTGGAGGTACATCTATGACGATTTCAGGTCTGTCAGTGGGTAGTGGCTCGCAGAGTCAGAGGGGTGGTGCTACGGGCAGCCTGCAGAGCAGTCCACAGAGCAGTTCACTGGGGAGTCCACTGACGGACAGTTGACACGATACCTCAGCTTCTATAGGTTCAGGTGCAGGCAGGAGGACAGCAGACAAACAGTCAGGAGTTCAAGCTCCTGATGTTGAGGAGGAGGAGTTTTGTTCTCTAGCGGGAGAAGTGTGCTCAGGGAAGAGGAAGCCCAAGTGGCATCAGGACACCTTGAGAGATGCCACATCTGTTGCTGAGCCTAAGAGGCCGGTCAGAGAGAGCAGACCACCTGAGAGGTTTTGTAGCTATATGGCAATGGCTACCAACATCCTTGACTCTGAGCCTTCTAGCTATAAGGAGGCAGCTAGCCAGCAGGTCTTGAGAGAGGCCATGCAGGAGGAGTATTCTTCTATCATGAAGAATGATGTTTGGGAGGTGGTGCCGAGGCCTGAGGGCAAATCCGTGGTTACTTCCAGATGGATTTACAAGGTAAAGCATGCTGCAGATGGCAACATTGAGAAATTCAAAGCGAGGTTTGTGGCTAGAGGGTTCTCCCAGGTAGAGGGAGTTGATTATGAGGAGACCTTCGCTCCCATGGCTCGATATACTTCGATCCACTCCATTATATCGATAGCAGCAGAGATGGGTTGGAAGATCCACCAGATGGATGTGAAGACCGCATTTCTCAATGGCTTCATACAGGGGGAGGTGTACATTGAGCAGCCACAGGGCTTTGAGGTGCATGGGAAGGAGTCCCATGTGTGCAGACTGAAGAAGGCCCTTTATGGCCTGAAGCAAGCTCCCAGAGCTTGGTACTCCGGGATAGATACATACTTGCAGGGGATGGGTTTCACAAAGAGTGAGGCAGATCCGAACCTTTACTATATTGTGATAGGTGAGGAGCCTCTCATTCTGGTGCTGTATGTGGATGACTTGGTCATTATAGGTGCAGAGAGACTCATAGAGCACTGCAAGAGAGATCTTGCGACAGAGTTTGAGATGAAGGACATCGGCTTGATGCATTACTTTTTGAGTTTGGAGGTGTGGCAGGAGGAGGGGCATTTCTTCCTGGGGCAGGGGAAGTATATTGTGGATATCCTTAGCAGATTCCACATGGAGGATTGTAAACCCATGTCGACACCGATGAGCACCAACTGGAAGAAGCTCCATGCTTCAGATTCCGAGTTGGTGGATCCCACATTATACAGACAACTGATTGGTTCCTTGATGTATTTTGTCAACACTAGAACAAATATTTGTTTTGCAGTCAACACGATGAGTCAGTTTATGTGTGAGCCTAGGAAGGTTCACTGGGTGGCTGCAAAACACATTTTGCGATACTTGCAGGGGACAGTGGATTATGGTCTGGACTACAGGCAGGGGGATGGAGTGAGATTGGCAGGTTACACTGATTCTGATTGGGCAGGTTGTGCTTCTGATAGGAAGAGCACTTCAGGGTGCTGTTTTGGGTTGGGTTCGGCAGTTGTGTCATGGTTCAGCCGGAAGCAGCAGTCAGTAGCATTGAGTTCAGCGGAAGCAGAGTATATGGCAGCCAATCTAGCTAGTTGTGAGGCCATCTGGCTTCGCAAGATGTTGTTTGGCTTATTTGGTCAGCCGTTGAGACCTTCAGTGATTTACTGTGATAATCAGAGTTGCATTAAACTCACGGAGAATCCAGTATTTCATGACAGGTCAAAGCATATCGGGATCAAATATCATTTCATCGGAGACTATGTTCAGAAAGGAGCTGTGAAGCTTGAGTATATTCCCACTGATGAGCAGGTTGCAGATATTCTTACCAAAGCCTTACCACGGGGCAAGCATGTCTACTTCGGAGACAAGATGGGTGTGGTGAGGAACACCTTCCTCGGTAAGAGGGAGTGTTGAAATTTGGTTACCGGAGGACAGGTGGTTCCCTAAGGCTTTGATCTTTGGCCTAGGGAAAAGTGTCCAAAAGAATTTAATTTTTCTCCTAAAGTGACTTTATAATTTTTATAAAGTAAAATCTAATTTTAAAGTGACTTTAAGTGATAAAGTTACTAAAGTGACTTTATAAAGTTATAAAGTCAAATCTAATTTAAAAGTGACTTTAAGTGATAAAGTTACTAAAGTCTAATTTTAATGTGACTTTAATAAAGTCAATGTAAAATTAGAAAGGAAAAGTGACTTTGGAAATAAATGACTAAGTGGGTCTTTATTAAAGTGGGGTGAATTAAAAAATAGAGAGTGAGATTTAAATGAGCATTTAATCTCAGCCCTAGATCTCAATCTATTTCAGCCATTGGATTTAGGGATTCCCCAAAAGTCACTTAGGGTTAGGTTAAATGAGGAAAAGGAGGAAAAGATCATTCATTCTTTCATGAGCAGATTGAGAGAAGGAGAGCAAGAGAGCAAGGGAGATTTCTGGGCAGTGAGGAGAAGGAGGCATCAGCTTGGCACACTTTCCAAGGCAGCATTTCAGCAAGACCGTACAGTTGAGTTAGCATAGTGAAAGGCAAAATTTTTGGGCACGGTTTTCTAGAAAAGGAGGCCGTACAGCAAGATTGGGCACATAAATCGAGGCAGCAGAGGGCTGTTCCGTACAACAAAGTTCTGCTATGTTTTTGGTACGAAAATCGAGATTTTGGACAACAACATTTATTGTTGTTTGCACAGATTTTGAGGAGGCCATACAGCTGCATTTATTGCAGATTTCTGGGCACGAAAATCAAGGAGGACGTACAACATTTATGGCTATTCTGTTTTTGCTGTTTGCACATTTTCCGAGGTGGTGGTTAAGCACGGAAAACGAGATAAGTTGTAAAGTCTCTTTGCTGATTTTTTTTGCTGAATATTTCTTTCACTGTAAAAAGTATTTTCCAGAAATAAGAAGGAGCTTTCAAACTTGTTTTCCCCAAGATTTGTAGGGGGTTTTTCCAGGGTCATGTTGACCAAAAATATATGTGTCAAAATGTGTGAATGACTGTTTTATGTGTGCTGATATTTATTTCTGCATTTTCCAGCATTCTGTAATTTTTCCAGAATTTGTGTTTTCAGCAAAATTTATTTTCCATCTTGTTAAATGTATGGATGTGGGAAAGGGAATTTAACTATTTTGGAGTAATAAGGTGAAACTGAAAACCGGGGTGGGTAAACAAAAATTTCTACATATTTCAACACTAGCTTCTTGTGGTCGCTGCTATTCTAATTCAGATATGTCAAGGCCTTCCACATTGCATATGGAGTTTCCTTGCCATGGAGACTTGACGCAATACGATCTCGAACTCCCTCTAACAAGATCATCTTCTTCGAGAAGATACAAGCATCAAGATGTTGAGAATATACTGCGGGCTCCTGGCTCTGGGTCGTAAGTATCTATGAAAGCCTTCAATATATTGTCCTTGAGCACTACCTCCATCCTGTCCTTCCATGCAATATAATTTGAATTTCCCTCGAGTGCATATTCAAGTCTCAAGCCATTGAAAGACACATTGATCTACTGCTAGATCCCGAAGAATAAATATGCAAATTCAAACCTGATCAAAACAAACTTTGTTCTTATCTTGTTATTGTGATTCCTGGTTCTCTAATACCATGTAGGAAATCTAACAACGAGATTCAAAGTGATCTTGTAATGTACTAAAACAAGATACTGAATCCTTTTATGATTTGCTGAAATAAAACACGACCACACAATCACATAACAAGTAAGAGAAAAAGACAATCAATTGCACAACACAAGATGCATCTGGGGAAAGCACACTGCCTAAAGACTTGCTATCTGTATATTGTATAAATTCAATATCATGAAACAAGACAATGCTTTCTCTCGCTAGAGAAATTCCTGGACTCTATCAACTATCTCACTCTGATCTAGGAAAAATCACCCAATTACTTAGCCAATTCATAGCCTCTGCTTAGCCTGCCTTTCTCACACATTTCTGGAGGAGCTGTCGCCCTTTTAAATAAAAAATTCTTTTGAATTAATTTCACAATGCTTCCTTAGCCTCCAAATGACTCTATAACCAACCTATACAATTTTCTAACTATACAACTGATAGTTATCATCCCTTTAACCTCAGCCTCAACTGGGCCTTCCTTATAACTAACATGCAAAAAATATTTATAGATAATTATCTGTTAAATGATTGATCACTACTTGTGAATTAAATCAGACTTAATTCACTTTACCTCTCACTAGATCATCACTCAGTTAGAACTAGTTAAATTGATTTTAACTCAATTAATTGAGTTAACTAATTACAACTCACAAATAAATGTAACTAGAACCCCTTAAATCATGGGAGAAATCTACATGCCTACTCTCTGACCCTCAACTCGAATTTCCTAAGCTAACTCAGTAATTCTGAATTAGTTAACTAATACAAGTTGTCATGAGATGAAATTATAATTTCTCTTCCAATTTAATTAAGGGAAAATTAAATGAGAAGCCCCCTTGGGGTGCCATTTCTTGGTGCCATTTCAACACAAATCCTACATAGAAATCTCCACCTTGTACATTTGTCACTGTTCAAATTTCACCATCCAGTCAAAGAAAGAGAGAGGATACTACAAGTGCAAAACTGGTTCACGACCAGTGATCAAGTGGTAGAGATGATGAAGAGTCTCCTCGGAGATTCATTCCAGATAGAACACACACAACTAAATTATCCAAATCCAAAAGTCCTGTTGTTCCTTAAGAGACAATTCCTTAGCTGTGATAAGGAATCAGTGCTTAAGACATTATATGATTACGTCACAAATGAATATATTTCTGTCTATGTCTTGTAAACCCTTAAACATTGATTATGTAACCCTTAAATATCAAATCCATGCATGTTCTGCAATGCTATATTCCACTTATGCTAAAATGAATGAACGGAAGAAAAAGAGAAGAGGATTTCAATCTGATATGTTGTTTCAAACATAATCTATCATTTTAAAACCCTGAAGAATTAAATAAAGATAAAGATAAAACAGAGGAGCGCACATTAAGGTTTGTTTAACTCTTAAATACATATGTATGAAGAGACCTGCTGCTCTTACTCTATTTTATTCACAGATAAGAAAACATAGTGTAAACTGGATAACTTTTCAACATAAACAGAATGATAGAAACTTGCATACTCATTCATTAATTTTCCATTCTTGAGTACAAAAATTTGGCTTCAAGGTTCAAAACTCGAAACCTTTTCCTTTCTTGGAATCCTCTTTAAATACAAAATAACAAAATAGTTTCCAGCGATGAAACTAATTCTAACTGCATTAACTACTTACCGTTACGGAGGTACATGCCTCAAAAAGGTCCTATTACAATTTACATGATTTTGAGAAAATAACATAACGTGAAATTGAAAATTCCTAATCTATAAGAACAGACGCTTCTGATACGGTTGCTGAGTTAACGGCTACTTTTTGTTGAGATGCTGGGATTCCTTTTGCTGAGTCCATTGAGAATGTTTTGCACTTTTTCCATATCTCACTTTGGGTTGTTGATGAATTCTTGAAACTATGATATTCCAACCTGAATGCAACAATCTGACTGTGTGTAGGTATTTCTATGAAGAGAGTCTTCACCATCCATAACAAATTGAAATGCCTTTGCAAGAAATTAAACACTGTTTCTCCTTTTAAAATCTGCATCTTTTCATGCCTGTTATCCATCTTGCTTTTTGCCAGTATTAATGAATCTTCGTAAAATTTCCATGACAGAATATTTCCTTTCTCTGTCCAACATGAAGGTAAACCTATTCTTGTCAATTTATCTAATGATATATCAAACTTGTTCACTGTCTCTTTGATTCCCAGTAGTCTCTTTTCTGTAACTTTCCGGAGATCATTCCTAATTATCATCTTATTAACCTCCACAGCATAAAAATATCTATCCTTTATTCCAATGTCTTCTAATTCTTCATCTGACTTGGAATTAATAAAGTTTATGAACTTTCTAGCCCAATTGGCTCTCTTAATTTTTGTTTGCTTATCCGATAGGATCTCTTCTTCATATTCTGAGATAAGGCTTTTCTCCTTTGCAACTATATTCAATAAATTCCAATTGGACTTCATTTCTGAGATAATTTCACCCCAAATGATATCTTTAGCCTTTATAAGTGAGATATTTCCTTTTAATTTCTCTTTGAGATCTTTAATCTCAGCTTCAGCTTTTTGTAAATTCAGTTTATTTTGATCAGCTTCATTTTCTAGTGACCGTATGATCTTTGTGGCCGTTTCTAATTTTGCTTGAGCTTGCTTGCGATCTCTTTCTTCCATCTTCATTTCTGTGTTGAGTTGAGCAATCTGTGCTTGGGGATCCGTATCACCTGTAGGAAAAACAAAGGTACAAGTATGATTTTCAATGTGATTTTGTAAAGAGATGGCAGTCTGCTTTATTTTAGACAAATCTTCATCTTTATGCAACAATTGCTAACGGATTTCCTCTTTCTCTTTCTCCACCTTTACCATTTCTGCAGCCATTGAATGCTCTGCAGCAGGTAACTTCAGCTTTTTCCTCAGGGTGGATATCTCTATTTCAACATTCTCCATGAACTTCTGTACTGCAGCTTTTTCACTAGGATCTACACCAACCTTTATGATAATCTTTTTCAACTCCTCATTTTGAAGTGATAAGGCCCTTGAATTGGCCTTCTCCAACTTGAACTGCTTGATAACTTTTTCTAACATATTTTCAGCTTTAACAGCTATGGCATTGGTCTTCGTTAGATCATTGACAATTAATTGTCCAGTATGCATATGTAGATTCATCTTATCCAACAGTGGGATCTTCTTAACATCCATAGTTATATCTACAGCATTGAAACCGCTTGAGGATCCAAGAGACATCCCTGTTGGATGTGTTAAAGCCATTCTGAACTGATCCTTCTCGAGATCCATCACAGTTAGCAACCTAGTCTGATTAGTAGCTATGTGATGCTCTGCTTGTGCCTCCACATTAGCTTTTATTCTTTGATTCTTCTCTTCAATCTGTGTAAACACCTGTTTGACTAAGGGCACCTTTTCTTGGTAAATCTCATGACCTCCAGGAGAAGAGGGAAAAATTTTCTCTTCATTTAAATGGAAGGTAAAACCTGGTGAATTTGAAGAATGATCTTCAACCAACTTAGTTATTTTCTCCTCTCTTGGCTCTTCATCATCTAACTCAACAACATAATCCTTACTTCTTTTATTTATCTTTTCAGTTATAATAGGTGTCTGAATGCTTGTTTTTGCTGAATTTACTTCTCCTAGGTTTGCCAACTTTTCCTGCCCAGGTCTGCTTTCGTGAGTAAAAGCAGAATAGCCATTTTTCAGTTCTCCTTCGGGAAATCACTCCATGAGGATCATATGACCATTTTTCACCCAGTAACAGATGTGTCTCTTCCAACAACTTAGACACTTCACCAAATGCTTGTCTCTTATTTACCACAAAGGGTCCCACACTCATGGGCAACTTATACATGAGACCTTTCTTCATGGGAATGCACCTGATCTACGTTGAGACTCTTTTTGATGAATTCAAGGGAAAAAAGCCTCATAGGCACAAAATTTGGGAGCCTGTAAGGCTCAATATTAGTTCCATACAATCTTATCTCAGAATATTCCTCAAACACAAACCAATCCCCAAACCTGCAACTAGGTCCCAACTGTAAAAACTCCCTGGATTTTGGTAGAAAACAAGGGGGAGAAACCCCATTCAATATTCTATAAGAAATTGACATATACTGACTGGAAAACTCAAACAACCTTGCTTCATTTCCCTCTCTTCTAATTATGTCAGTCAAAAATATAAATCACTGCTTTTGTTTGTTGATATCCATTATATTTAACCCCAAACTCATAAATTCCTCAACATTTTGATATAAGAATAAATAAACAATCAATGAGGGGAATTTCAAGGAACCTGTGAGAGAAAAGCTCATCAACTGAGAGTTGAAAATCTCTTGCCAGAAAGATGGAATATCCAGAACTGTCCCTGGTTTCATCATCATTGCGTACATTCCTAATACTGATTTGTCAACCGTAAGGTCATTATCTTTGCCTAGAATTTCTGCAATACAACTCAAAACTGGTCTATTCTCAGCATCAAAAATATCCAAATTGAATTATTCACCTTCTAGTTGAAATTATTTTGAATTTGGTCTCAAATGAAACATACACTGATTAAATTCTTCTCCTGAAAGGTTTTCAAAATAACTTGCCAATGAGTCTTCTGAGAATTGAAGTGATGACTCGTCTTCCGAGAAACAAAACGCTTGGCGAATCAACTGCGTCGACACCTGTAGAACATTCTCCCCCTGCGAATTCATTATAAAGCACTTACCGAGATACATTGAAGAAACCAACCAACAGATAAATTCGGGAAAGAAATGAGCTTTTGGGATACATGTAGACAGGACACCGGATTTCTTCATGGCAGAAAAAACTGGGGAATTCTCGGCATTTAGGGTTACTTGATGATAAAAGAGGGGATGATTTGCGAAAGACCCGGTATCTTGGATGTCTCTCTCATTGTCCATGAGGGCAATGTGGCTAGTCGAACCAGGTAGTGAAAATCGCTTGGCCATGGCTATACAGACAACAGAAGGAATCCGTAAAGTAGTGGAGAATGAAAAGGTGGCGGTGACACGGCTCAAAGGGGAAAACAATTACAAATGATTTGAAAATGTGATAAAGATCAATTTAAAAGCCGCGCAAACCCATAATAAATGCCTGAAATGACGTGTAACAAGCCGTTGACAAGGTTTATCATGGATTACAGCTGTCTTCCACTTTTCCTCATGACGTCATTGCGGAGGCTCCTGGAGTACGGCGGAAAACTTTGGCTAGTCCCCCCGCAATGAATCTACACCATTGATTGCTGTTTACCTTGCGATCAAATAGGTCAACTGCGAGGGCACTTGATTCGATAACTCATGAGCTCTTTGCGCCTCTGCATTTTCTCATTCGGTTATAATCTTCAATACTTGCTACTTCCGCTCAGAGACTTGCTCGACGTTTAAACATGAAACTATAATATACACCCAAATAAAGTTTAACAATAAACTTAATTTTCATCGAGCTTTTAGAAACATTTCTTTTTTATGTTACAGTATAAAAAACATTATACTATAGCATATACTTTTCTGAATTTCAGATTTTTTTGTTTATTTATTTATTTTCAAAATAAAATAGAAAAGGATATGCAGATGATCCACAACATCTGGCTCCACCTGGGGATAGTGTTTTTGCCACGAAACACTAAGAACCTGCAGATCAGTGCCTTCACTTCGGGCATGGAGTCAAAAATTTCTAAATGAAAAATGTACAATGATAAAACCGGGTATATACAATGATGGTCAAATAGCTCTTAGTGTTGGAAATAATGTTTTAGATATTTCCCATTCACAGGCATATCTATTACTTCTCCTTCAAGACTTTCCAGCATGAAGGTATTATTCATCTTGGCCTCACTAATTTTGAACGGACCGTACCACAAAGGATCAAATTTGCCATGTTTCCCTTTGTCTTCCCTCCGGGTATCCCATCTTAATACCAGATCTCCATTCTGAAACATGATTTATTTTTCTTCACTATCAAATATTGTCTTCATTTTTTGCTGATAAGTAAGCAAATTCTCTCGAACTTTATTTCTGTTTTCACTTAACTCCATTACATTATTCATTCTTCTAATCATGGCATTAGGTTCTTCTTGAGCATCTTGAAGGAAATAAATCACAGGTTTCACCAACTGGGTGGGAAACAATGCCTGAGTACCATATACTAGTTCATAAGGTGACTTACCAGTGGATCTCCTAGTGGTCGTCCTTGTTGCCCATAGAGAAAAAACTAGCTTTGAATCCCAATTCTTCTGGTTTTCATTTATTGTCTTCTTCAAAATTTTTACTAATGTTTTGTTAGAAGATTCTTCCAATCCATTTCCTTGTGGATGATAAGCTGTAGAATGAGACAATATCACATTATAAGTCTGACAGAAATTAATAAACCTGATTGAGTTGAAAACTTGGGCATTATCTGTCACAATCTTTACTGGACATCCAAAGCTGCTAAAGATATTTTCTTCTAAAAACTTCATAACAACCAAATAATTTGCCTTCCTGGTAGGGATTACCTCTACCCATTTTGTAAAATAATCTGTAGTAGTAAGGATCCACTTAAATTTCCCACTAGATGGTGGATTTATTTCTCCAATGAAATCCAATCCCCATTGTCTGAAAGGTTCTTCAACAAAAACATGGAGAAGAGGTAAAGGGGCTAACCTTTTCTTTTCTGCGAATACTTGGCATTTTTTACAACTTCTGACTGTTTTATATACATAAGCAAATACAGAGGGCCAATAAAAACCCGATTTGAGAACTTTATGAGCAGTTACCTTCCAACTGTAGTGACCCCCACACAAACATTCATGATATTCTTTAATTACTTCTGAAACTTCCTCCTCTGTCAAACATAACAATAACACATCAGCAGGATCTTTCCAATATAGCTTTGCTTCAATTATTACATAGGGTTAAGCCTTGAGTTTTAAAGCTCTGTATTTAGCTCTATTCATTAAAGGAGGACAAGAAAGAAAGCATAAATAGTGAATAATATCCTTGTACCAATCTGAGCAGAGGAATTTATATTTAATTGCTGACTTTGACTGAATATTACCTGTTTCTCCATTGACTTCCTCTACATGTGCCAATAAATTAATTCCCAGTGCTTGGAAATTTGACTCTGTTAATAATTTGGCCAGTCCCAATCCTTTGATCAATTTTGTTGGTTTAAAATCCAGGTTGTATTCTTGGATTTTAGCAATCCACTTGCCTCTTTTCCCGTCTACATCACTCTGTACTAAAACATCCTTTACAGCAGAATTAGGAACATATGCTAAAATTTGGGAATGAAGAATATAGGTTCTGAATGCTTTCAATGCTTTCACCAGAGCATATACTTGTTTCTCTAATATATTATATTTTAATTCTGCATCTCGGAGCACCTTACTGAAATATGCTACAGGTTGTTCACACTTTTCTTCATTTCTCTGTAATAACACAACAGCAATTGTTGAGGAAGGGGCAAATGAAAAAATTTGAAATGGCTTCGAATAATCTGGACTAATTAGAACATGCGCTTCTTGTAGAGCTTCTTTAATCCTTTGAAAAGATTCCCTTGATTCTTTGTCCCACTTCACCTCAGCATCCTTTTTCAACATGTCTGTTATTTTCTTGACAATCTCTGCATAATTAGGAACAAATCTTCTTAGAAAAATATTTTTTCCAAGGAACCTCTGAATATATTTCTTACTTCGGGGCAGTGGAATTAACTGTATTGCTTCGACCCTTGCTGGATCAATCTTCACTCCTTGTTTGGAAACAATATGGCCCAACAGTTTACCCTCCTCTAGAGCAAACAAAGATTTTTTAGGATTCAGCGATAATCCATATTTCCTACACTTCAAGAAGGCTTTTTGCAAATGCTGTAGATGTTCCTCATCAGAGTTTGAAAAAATTATGACATCATCCAGATAAATAACCACAAACTTATCTCCTACAAATGCAATATCCATTGCTCTTTGGAATGTGGCCCCTGCATTCATTAGGCCAAACGTCATCCTGGCATACATGAATGTTCCCCAGGGTGTAGTGAAAGCAATTTTCTTTTGATCTTCCTTCTCCACAGCAACCTGGTTATACCCTGAAAAACCATCTACCATAGATAATCTGTAAGCTCCAGTCACTTTTTGCAAGACAAAATCCATTTTCGGCAAAGGATAATTATCTTTCAATGAAGCCCTATTCAAGTTCCTGAAATCTAAACACAGCCTTATCTCTCCATTTTTCTTTCTGACTGGTACAAGATTGGAAACCCAATCTGAATATCTGAGAGGAACAATTATTTTAGCCTGCAGCAATTTATTTACCTCCTTTTCAACCGGGGCCAACAACAATGGATTGATTTGTCTGAGTTTCTGTCTATGTGGTTTGACTCCATCTTTCAATGGGATTTTATGCTGAATAATATTCTTATCATAAGTCTTCAAATCATCATATGACCAAGCAAATACATCCTCAAATTGTTTGAACAGATCTATGTACCTTTTTTTATAGTCCTTCGAAACGCCTTTGAACAATTTGACCATTTTAGGCTCATATTGAGTTCCTAAATTACAATCTTCCACATTCTCATCTTGATGTGCTTTCTTTTGATTCACTGCCACATCATTAGCATCAAACAGTCTTTCGAGAGGTACCAAACCTCTTGGTAAAATATTGTCTTTCAACTGAATAATCTGCTGATCACCAATCTTCTTTTTCAGAATATTAGACATATCAGCCAATTCATTTTCATCAGTTTCCAAATCAATCTGATGATCTTCAAAATCTTCAATCGTCAACAAAAATTTCTTAATCTGTTTATAATCCTCAAAAACCTACCAATGTTTGATATTGTCAGGGATCGAAGGTCTATGTCTCATCTCAATTTCATATCTTAGTCTTGGATTGATCGGAGGTTTGAATGTACTGGCTGCAACTGCTAAAGAATCGACCATTCTATTCTCTTCTCTTGGGATAAACTGTAGGTTGAAAGCTTCAAAGTAGTTTTCAATTAAATCCCATACCTCATTCCTATATGTTCTTAACCTGGGATGTTTAGTTTGACACAAATTCTTAACTTGTCTTATGATTAATTCAGAATCACCAAACACAATCATAGACTGAATTCCCATTTGCTTAGCTGTCTGCAGACTAATGATTAATGCTTCATATTCAACTACATTATTGGTGGATTCAAACTCCAATTTTAAAGATAAAGGTACAAGGTTACCTTCCGGAGATACAAAAATGAAACCAACTCTAGTGCCTTCTTTAGAAAATGCACCATCAAAATAGCACTTCCAAAGCTTGTTTGAATGCAGCTCCTTATGTACAATGGCTGAAGGGAGCTGCCCTTGTGACTCTTCAGCAAATTCTGCATCTTCATGCAGCATGAAGCAAGAGAGGTCCTCCTTCTCTTGGCCATAAATAGGTGAATTACCTGCATCTTTCTTGGTAGCAGTTTTTTGAAATCTAGTTTCTCTATACAACCTCCTTTCTTCCCCATTAGAAACAGGAATGATGGCATATGTAAAATCTAACTTCAAAACTCCTCCAAGCTTTGCCCCCCAAGATCTAGATAATAACATACCAAATCTGGCTGGAATATCTGCCACTACCACATCCATCATAATGCTCTTGGCTGGAATTTGAGCCAATGAAACAACCATATCCTTAATAAGACCCACACACTTCACCCTTTTTGAATCAAAAGAATAAAGGTCTCTGTATGGCTTAGTGATTTGTAAATTTAACTCTTTCATCACACACAATGGCATCAGATTGTGGGATGCGCCAGAATCTAGCATACAATTATGTAAAACAAAATCATGTAACAAAAGTGATATATAAAAAGGAGGGACAGGAGAATCTACCTCTTCAACATGAGGCCCAAAAGTAACCACTAGTTTTTCTTCTTGCAGATTTACTATATCGCCTACTTCATCAGACTGAGATAAATTGATAAATTCTGCAATCTCCTTCTTATAACCAGGTGTTTTGATTAACTCAAGAAGAGGTATTTGAATTTTCAATTTTTCCAACTCTTTCGACAAACTGAAAGTTTGATTTTTTTTTGTCAACTTTTCAGGTTCTTCTTGATTTTTATTGGAATTTAGACTTTGATTAGAAACAGTAACAACTTTCTCCAAAATATTAGGATCTTTAATCCTTGTTTGAGAAGCCTCAACTTGTTGTTTCTCCTTCTCTTTTTCTTCATTCATGGGCTGCTTCCCCTTATCTGATTTCTTGATCTGGTTTCTCTGTAATGGAGTCGCCATTGGAGCAGGTACTGATTCTAATTCTTTTTCCTCATCATCTTGAGTTCTTAACCTCTTCCTTGACCTCAAATCATAATTTTTATGTAATTCTGATTACATGAAGTCCGTAAACTGTTTGCAATAATCATCCATCTCTTCTTGATTGAATGAAAGATCAGTTTCTTCATTTTCTTCCATTCTTTCTTCCTTAGTTTCTTCTTCTATTTCATCATCTTCCATGTAGACAACAAAAATTTGAGCATCGTCTTCTTTTTCATCATCATCATCTGCTGAGCGGGATGGAGCTGCCTCTATATACAAAGGTGCTTGCACCTGATCTTGATCTTTCCTTTCTCTTTGTAGAATCTGCAGGGGCTGTTTTTTAAATTGGGGATTAAAAACCCCTCTACTTTGTCTTGCAGGCTTATTATTATGTATTTCCAACTTCACCAGTTTATTAGACAAATTTTTTATGACTTTAGTCATATCGTCAATTCTCTGACCGTGAGGTGAGGCTTCTTATTTATCTTTTCCTTTATCTTGAACTTTACCAGCAGTAGACATATTGGCCTCAATATCCAGAGCATCAATTTGAATCTGATCCAAAGTGGGGGACCTTCTTTCTCTCAATGTGAAACTGAAATCTGGTTCAAATGCACCAGCAAAAACAACCCTTGCTCCAATAGGAGGAGGTTTCATTTCCAAAGGCAAACTATTATACAATTTGTTAAATATTTCACAAAATCATTCATATTTTCATCAGATTTCTTCTTTATTGAATTGAATTCTGTCAAAGAATAACCATGGTCCCTTTTTTTACCCCATATCTCGGTGAAACGTCTTTCTAGTCCATCCCAATCATTTATTGAACCATTAGGCACTCATTTAAACCATTTCCTTTCCTCTCCACTTAGAGACTGAAAAAAAGTCTCATTACAACATCTAAATGCTCAACATTTAAATTCTCAGCAAATGTGCAAAACAAGGGCAAGTGCTGTTCTGCAGTTATTTCATCTTCACCAGTAAATCTAGGGAGTAACTTGAGGTACTCCTGAGGCATTGCATTCATTGGTTGGGGTAGATTTAATGGTGCATATCTATTCATCAAGAAAGCAGGGGCCGCCATGTTTATGCCCTGGTTAACTGCTCCTTGAGCGGGGGTAAAATGAATACCAGTTGTAGGTGGGGGTGAATGAGGTGGAACAACTGATATAGGGATTGGTGTATGAACGATTGCAGAAGAGCTGGCAACTATATGAGGTTGAGTTTCTGTAAGAGGGAAAGACACAAACTCAAAAGATTGCTCTTCTAATGTAGGTTCTTGAAAATGAATGGGTGATGGTGAGGATTCTTTTCATGAGAAAATGAGTTTCTTGGAAATATCCTTGGATGAGAAAGTGCGTGAATTGCTGCCTGGTGCAAGCAGTGTAACGTCTGGTGTATCAAATATTTTTGGTTTCTAGCCCTTCTTTGAAACAAGCTTCTCAGGATCAGAAAAAACAGGAACATTTTGCTGAGAGGTATCCAACCTCGTGTGAGGTTTCTTAGGAGGCAGAGCTATTTTAAAACAAACAAAACTTATTATTTCCTCCTCTCTGAACAACAAGAGGAAATGTAAAATAAAACCCAGGGAAAATCTTCGAATCTTCGTTCCCCGGCAACGACGCCAATTAATGTTGTACCTTAAGAGACAATTCCTTAGCTGTGATAAGGAATTAGTGCTTAAGACATTATTTGATTATGTCACAAATGAGTATATATCTGTCTCTGCCTTATAAACCCTTAAACATTGATTATGTAACCCTTAAATATCAAATCCATGCATGTTTTTCAATGCTATATTCCACTTATGCTGAAGTGAATGAATGGAAGAAAAAGAGAAGAGGATTTCGATCTGATATGATGTTTCAAACAGAATCTATCATTTTAAAACCCTGAAGAATTAAATAAAGATAAAGTTAAAATAGAGGAGCACACATTAAGGTTTGTTTAAATCTTAAATACATATGTATAAAGATACCTGTTGCTCTTACTCTATTTTATTCACAGATAATAAAACATAGTGTAAACTGGATAACTTTTCAGCATAAACAGAATGATAGAAACTTGCATACTCATTCATTAATTTTTCATTCTTGAGTACACAAATTTGTTTTCAAGGTTCAAAAACTCGAACCCTTTTCCTTTCTTGGAATCTTCTTTAAATACGAAATAAAAAAACAGTTTCCAGTGATGAAACTAATTCTAACTGCTTTAACTACTTACAGTTACGGAGGTACATGCCTCAAAAAGGTCCTATTACAATTTACATGATTTTGAGAAAATAACATAACGTGAAATTGAAAATTCCTAATCTATAAGAACAGTTGATTCTGATACGGTTGCTGAGTCAACGGCTACTTTTTTTTGAGATGATGGGATTCCTTTTGCTGAGTCCATTGAGAATTTTTTGCACGTTTTCCATATCTCACTTTGGGTTGTTGATGAATTCTTGAAACTATGATATTCCAACTTGAATGCAACAATCTGACTGTGTGTAGGTATTTCTGTGAAGAGAGTCTTCACCATCCATAACAAATTGAAATGCCTTTGCAAGAAATTAAACACTGTTTCTCCTTTTAAAATCTGCGTCTTTTCATGCTTGTTATCCATCTTGCTTTTTGCCAGTATTAATGATTCTTCATAAAATTTCCATGACAGAATGTTTCCTTTCTCTGTCCAACATGAAGGTAAACCTATTCTTTTCAATTTATCTAATGATATATCAAAATTGTTCACTGTCTCTTTGATTCCCAGTAGTCTCTTTTCTGTAACTTTCCGGAGATCATTCCTAATTATCATCTTAATAACCTCCACAACATAAAAATATCTATCCTTTATTCCAATGTCTTCTAATTCTTCATCTGACTTGGAATTAATAAAGTTTATGAACTTTCTAGCCCAATTGGCTCTCTTAATTGTTGTTTTCTTAATTCTGCTTGAGCTTGCTTGCGATCTCTTTCTGCCATCTTCATTTCTGTGTTGATTTGAGCAATCTGTGCTTGGGGATCTGTATCACCTGTAGGAAAAACAAAGGTACAAGAATTATTTTCAATGTGATTTTGTAAAGAGATGGCAGTCTGCTTTATTTTAGAAAATTCTTCATATTTATGCAACAATTTTTGACGGAGTTCCTCTTTCTCTTTCTCCACCTCTGCCACTTCTGTAGCCATTGAATGCTTTGCAGCAGGTAACTTCAGCTTTTTCCTCAGGGTGGATATCTCTATTTCAGCATTCTCCATGAACTTCTGTACTGCATCTTTGTCACTAGGATCTACACCAACCTTTATGATAATCTTTTTCAACTCCTCATTTTGAACTGATAAGGCCCTTGAATTGGCCTTCTCCAACTTGAACTGCTTGATAACTTTTTCTAACATATTTTCAGCTTTAACAGCTGTGGCATTGGTCTTAGTTAGATCATTGACAATTAATTGTCCAATCTGCATATGTAGATTCATCTTATCCAACAGTGGGATCTTCTTAACATCCATAGTTATATCTACAACATTGAAACCGCTTGAGGATCCAAGAGACATCCCTGTTGGATGTGTTAAAGCCATTCTGAACTGATCCTTCTCGAGATCCATCACAGTTAGCAACCTAGTCTGATTAGTAGCTATGCGATTCTCTCCTTGAGACTCCACATTAGCTTTTATTCTTTGATTCTTCTCTTCAATCTGTGTAAACACCTGTTTGACTAAGGGCACCTTTTCTTGGTAAAGCTCATGACCTCTAGGAGAAGAGGGAGCATTTTTCTCTTCATTTAAATGGAAGGTAAAACCTGGTGAATTTGGAGAATGATCTTCAACCAACTTAGTTATTTTCTCCTCTCTTGGCTCTTCATCATCTAACTCAACAACAAAATCCTTACTTCTTTTATTTATCTTTTCAGTTATAATAGGTGTCTGAATGCTTGTTTTTGCTGAATTTACTTCTCCCGGGTTTGCCAACATTTCCTGCCCAGGTCTGCTTTCGTGAGTAAAAGAAGAATATCCATTTTCAGTTCTCCTTCAGGAAATCACTCCATGAGGATCATATGACCATTTTTCACCTAGTAACAGATGTGTCTCTTCCAACAACTTAGACACTTCACCAAATTATTGTCTCTTATTTACCACAAAGGGTCCCACACTCATGGGCAACTTATACATGAGACCTTTCTTCATGGGAACAAAATGCACCCGATCTACGTTGAGACTCTATCTGATGAATTCAAGGGAAAAAAGCCTCATAGGCACAAAATTTGGGAGCCTGTAAGGCTCAATATTAGTTCCATACAATCTTATCTCAAAATATTCCTCAAACACAAACCAATCCCCAAACCTGGAACTAGGCCCCAACTGTAAAAACTCCCTGGCTTTTGGTAGAAAAAAAGGGGGAGAAACCCCATTCAATATTCTATAAGCAATTGACATATAATGACTGGAAAACTCAAACAACCTTGCTTCATTTCCCTCTCTTCTAATTATGTTAGTCCAAAATATAACTGACTGCTTCTGTTTGTTGACATCCATTACATTTAACCCCAAACTCATAAATTCCTCAACATTTTGATATAAGAATAAATAAACAATCAATGAGGGGAATTTAAAGGAACCTGTGAGAGAAAATATCATCAACTGAGAGTTGAAAATATCTTGCCAGAAAGATGGAATATCCAGAACTGTCCCTGGTTTCATCATCATTGCGTACATTCCTAATACTGATTTGTCAACCGTAAGGTCATTATCTTTGCCCATAATTTCTGCAATACAACTCAAAACTGGTCTATTCTCAGCATCAAAAATCTCCAAATTGAATTCTTCACCTTCTAGTTGAAATTATTTTGAATTTGGTCTCAAATGAAACATACACTGATTAAATTCTTCTCCTGAAAGGTTTTCAAAATAACTTGCCAATGAGTCTTCTGAGAATTGAAGTGATGACTCGTCTTCGGAGAAACAAAACGCTTGGCGAATCAACTGCTTCGACACCTGTAGAACATTCTCCCCCTGCGAATTCATTATAAAGCACTTACCGAGATACATTGAAGAAACCAGCCAACAGATAAATTCGGGAAAGAAATGATCTTTTGGGATACATGCAGAAAGGACACCGGATTTCTTCATGGCAGAAAAAACTGGGGAATTCTTGGCATTTAGGGTTACTTGATGATAAAAGAGGGGATGATTTACGAAAGACCCGGTATCTTGGATGTCTCTCTCATTGTCCATGAGGGCAATGTGGCTAGTCAAACCAGGTAGTGAAAATCTCTTGGCCATGGCTGTATAGACAACAGAAGCAATCTGTAAAGTAGTGGAGAATGAAAAGGTGGCGGCGACACGGCTCAAAGGGGAAAACAATTACAAATGATTTGAAAATGTGATAAAGATCAATTTAAAAGCCACAAAAACCCGTAATAAATGCCTGAAATTACATGTAACAAGCCGTTGACAAGGTTTATCATGGATTACAGCTGTCTTCCAATTTGCCTCATGACGTCATTGTGGAGGCTCCTGGAGTACGGTGACAAACTTTGGCTAGTCCCCCTGCAATGAATCTACACCATTGATCGTTGTTTACCCCGTGGTCAAACATGTCAACTGTGAGGGCACTTGATTTGATAACTCAAGAGCTCTTTGCGCCTCCGCATTTTATCATTCGGTTATAATATTCAATACTTGCTACTTCCGCTCGGAGACTTGCTCAACGTTTAAACATGAAACTATAATATACACCCAAATAAAGTTTAACAATAAACTTAATTTGCATCGAGCTTTTAGAAACATTTCTTTTTTATGTTACAGTATAAAAAACATTATACTATAGCATATACTTTTTCTGAATTTCAGATTTTTTTGTTTTTTATTATTATTTTCAAGATAAAATAGAAAAGGATATGCAGATGATCCACAACAAGTCCCTTGAAAACATGAGGCATTGAATAATATATGAACATGGAAATTGAGAGTTCTATACCACTTGATTGGGTTAGTACTTGTTTAGCAGAAAATCAGAAAATAATGGAGCAAATTGCCGAAGAAGTTACTACTTATGATGACCATCCTATCACTTTGCAAGATGAAAATTATAATAAGGGTAGTAAAAATCAGAGAAGAAAAATTAAAGGTCCATAATAAAGAGGTTGTTGATAAATCATAATAAAATTTTGATGTGTCTGGGGTTGCATCCACTGAACTCATGAAATTGAATCAAGCTACTAGTAACACATGTGCGTAGTCCGTTGACAAACACGAAGCAGAGAACCTAATACTGAAGTAAGAATAAAAGAGCTAGAAGATGCTCTAAATCCAAGTCCTTTGTTAATGACTCCACTCGCAATTAAAACACCACCATTGGTAATTTCTAATCCTAGCAGATCCCATAGATCTAATAAAGCTCCCAAACTCCTTAATTCAGTCAAATATTATATTATCACTAATATATGCTAATATTAGAAATTATTGAACATGCATGGCAAGTAACTTTTGATTTGTTTCTTTTAGCATTGGAAATTGACTAATTTGTTGATTTGGTTAAAAGTAATGTTAAGGAAGATAAACATTTCGTTGACCATTAATTAATTATTTTTAGTCAAAGGCTAGGTTTGTTGTTTGATCTAGAAAAAAAAAAATAGAGGACTCCCAAATGCTAATCGAATGAACCAGGTCAAAGATGGATGGTCTAAAAGAATCAACACACTAAAAAACATTATTTTTGAATGTGCAAGCATAAACATTAGAAGAGGTGATTCCCTTCTCAAGGCTATACAAATTGTTCAAGATCTAAACGGTCCATGCATCCTATGCGATTCTGAAATAATTTCAAGAGATACGTTAATAGATGAACTAGAGAGGCTAAACAAGCAAAGGCAAGAGAGTTTTATGATATGATTGATTTTACTATAGAAGAAATTATCAAATGGCTAATTACTTTTGTTAACATAAATGAAAATAAGTTTGTCTTGGCTACTCAATTGCAAAAAGAGGCTATGGAAATTGAGAAGCATATATTCAATGAACATGTTAAGCTAGAGATTATAGTTTGTCCAATGAAAATTTTCATTAAAGATATGTTGGAGAAATTGGTTAAATAAATTATGGATCCAAAAGACAACTGATATTCAAACAATCACAGTTTATGATTTCACATATTGTGAGTGTCCTTAAATCTCGACACATTCATAATTTTTTTTACCAGTATTTAATTATTGAGATTTGTTGGTTATCTCATCGTGACCTAAGATAAACATTGGATGCAATTTATTTCTTTCTCTTGTAGCTACCTTTTTTCATGTTGCAGTTGATGGGAGAAAAATTCCAGTCCCCATTTGGATGAATGCATTTACTTTTGCAATTAAGTAGCATGATTTTGATGAGTGCTTCAGATACCAAACATAAATCTAGGTTTAACTACATAATATTTCCATCTGCACATGCCTTCCTTTTACTAGATATCTTTGTTTCAAAGATACATTATAATTTATTGTGTTTACTTAATTTATTATAGAATATTATTGGTAATTTTTCCCAAAATGCAGGAGCATATAGTTAAAGAAAGAAGATGCTAGAATATCATAGTGAATGAGTTGGTAAGGTGAGTTTTTAAGCATTCTCATTACCAACATAAGCGACTTCCGCCGTAAATCAGGGTTCTTGATGTTTTGCATAAGATATTGTATGGACCTTAATTCTGCAACGTTTCCAAAAAAATTAATAGAAAATAAGTGTTCAAGGATATGCTATTAAATTTTATATTATATCTAATCTTTTTTTTCCTATAAAAATGAAAATGAATGCTCAAGGAAAAAAATGGATTTCAGATTGGAATTTGAATCTTGATACAATTCTTACTAATGTAACTATATTTCTTACTATTCGAGACTTATGCTTTGATATCTTATATTACATCATACATACATATCTCAAGAATACAAGGCTAACACGCTGATGCTCAATAAAAAATTCAATGAGAATAAATAATGTGCAACAACATTTATTATTTTCATTATAAAAGCTTTGTAGTTCTATTTACTATGAATTTCAAAATATGTTGCATGTTTTAGTATTTTAAATTTGTGTAGAGTACGGAGGTGTGTGATAGACTTTCATTGTGCTTCTCCTATATCTCTGCACTCCACACATTGAAAGCTTCTTCCATACCTCTAAATTAAATTGATATATTGATTTTGTGCGACTTGGATTTATGGATATACACTTTCCTGATATATAATATTTCTTGGTGTTTTTCTTGCTTCCATTTAATATTAATTATTTATTAGTCGATAATTTACAACAAATTTTATTATTTTGACAATCGAATTAAATGTTTTAATCTTAAGCACAATGAAATATTCCTCCGCACTTCGCACAATGAAAACTTTTGGCGTATTTGTTTTTTTAGTGTTTCGATAAGTTATTCTTAATCTATGGTTGAATTTAAGGATTATTTTCTTCATGAAAAAACTATTAAATACTATAACCTATATCAAATTGACTACAAAAAAAGATCAAAGGTTTACTTTTGACGGTGCTACTAAAATTGTGCTTTTTTACATTTTTTTTTCTTTTTATATGTCCTTGTTTAATGAAATTCAGTTCAAGAAAAAAACACATTCACCATAACTTTGATATATTGTGCGAAGTGTAGAGAATTATATGTTTTAATATTTTAATTTTTGGTTGAGTTAATTTTATTGAGTTAAGCTTTTAAATTATTAATGTGTAGAATAAAGGATTTGCAGAACAGGCGTATGTGCAATAAAATCTTTCTCCCCACTTCTACTTCATACAATGAAAGAGTTCGTCACACCTTCACACTCGGCACAATGAAAGCTTCCACCCCACATCCTCACTTTGTACAATGAAATTTTTTGCCACACCTCATAACTCTTCACAATTAAAGTTATGTGAATTCAGAGTAACTGCTGCAATGATTGCAAGGTGTTTACATCTCAGGGTTTGGATTTCATTGTGAAAAGTGTAGAGGTTCAAAGTAATATTTCAATCATTCTTCCTCTGCATATTGAATTGAACTTGGGGGAATTTCTATACTGATTGCAAACTGCATATATCTCAGGATTTGGATTTCATTGTGCATATTTTGGAGGTACAAAAGAAGATTTATGTTGACGGTGTTGGATCCGCCAACATTCAGGGGACCTCCCTGATATGAAGTACTGACTAGAACTAACACCACTTGGAGTAGAAGTCCCAACAATGGGGTGTTAATGATATGCCTTGGTTTTAAAAACACATAGAGTGGTGCACAATGTCTTTGGTGAGAACAAGTGTGTGACCTTATGGAGAGTCAAGTGCGAAGCATGATAGTTCTATCACATGAATGGAAAAGGAAGTGTGCCCCTTGGAGGCCTATAATAGTACACAACTTAGAAGGAACACATGAGCAAAATGACACCACACAGACTAACAAGTAGAATAATCCACAAGTTAAGGTGACAGATTAACACATCAACACACATTCAACAAGATTTTTACAAATGCAAACGAAATAGTTCATAGGCATATGCATAAGTTAAATAGCATACATTGCAAATATAACAAGAATAGTCCTACTATATTCACAATATATGCATGAAAGCGTGTCGGATCTGAGTTTTATTAAAAGTGATAGTTCCAATCATACATACAAAATTTGACAAGCCACTTGCCCCAATAATTGAATGTGAAGTCTACCACAACTGCTCCTCCAAAGAAGTATACTCCCTCTATGCTATGGAGAAGCCAAGGCTCACACAAAACTCCCAATCTCTTCCTAAGCCTAAGCCTAGCCAAAAGCTCGGCTCCCAAAAGCCTCTTACATGAGTTATGAGGATATATTTATAACAAAGGGGGGTGTATCTTGGCATGCCCCTTTGTGACTCTTGGACTCCCATCATGACTTGTTAACTTATTTACAAAATAACTCATTACATTATATATGAGTCTTCACATTCCAACAAGGACACTTATAATTTCACTTTTAAAATAATTACAAATAATATTAAATTTTCCACTCGTACCCATATAAGAAAAAATAGGGTAGAGAAAACTTGACAACCTAACAAGACAAAATACTATGATTCTTGAGTTTGGGTAAAATCTAGTTCGACAACTTCTACTTGATGCTTCTCGGTCACATATTGATTCCAAGCTTAGTACTGTGTGATCGTCTCCCCAAACTGTGTGATAGTTTCAGGATGGAAGTATACTCTTGCCTCCATAGCATCTAGGTACAACATCTTGGAGCCAATATGAACCTCTTTCTCAATCAGGAGCAACATTGTTCTGATCTGAAGATGATTTCCGATGTAGGTATGCATGTTTTGTCTATTTAGCTCTAAGTCCTCCTGGGTAGCGATATTTTTCAGCTTCTCCAAGTACTGATCGATCTCCTGTCTGACTTGATGTTTTCATTTAGCCTCGGTGAGTGTACCAATTGATGGGATCTTGTGGGTTCTCACCATAAAATCCAAAGTGATATATATTCGTACATATGAGGCTTGAATATTTCCAATGAAAGAGGCAAGGTGATTGTTTTTTTGGATCAATATCCGAACTCTTTCTTTCTCCATCGTTGTCTGTGACTTCATTTTCTTCACCAATGTAAGCAACGCCCCCTTGTATCTCATTTTCCAATAATGAAATATGGTTATGGAAAATTTCACATTCCTAAGGATCTTGAAAAAATATCTGCTTTGTCATTGCAAGTCATGTCAGCAGACAACTTGCAAGCTCCTCATAAAGGTCCCGCTTAGTCTCTCCAAGTGTGGATACTTCAAAAACTATCAATGCTCTCATCTCCTCCAAGTAGACCTGTGCAAAAGGTGAATTATGTGCTGCTGCATGAATCTGTTCAATCTATTGCTAGGAAACTTGTAGATTCTGTACTAACTATTTATTCTTGGTGATCAAGCACTGAGTGTTAGATCTCATTGAACCCACGAAGGTCAAGTTGGCTTCAACAATAAAATTTGAATCCTTGCTTGTGTCTACCACTATTGCCCTTTCTCTCATAAATTTAGGCAATGCATGATCATCTGGGAAGTGCTTTCTCCGCACTTGTAAAATATTCTTATGAAGTTCATCAAATGACAAATTGTACACATCCATTATCGGATCATCATCTAGGGTAATTATCACCCCTTCCTCGCTCGGGGCTAGCTCTGCGCCTGGAGGTGGTGGAGTCTGAATGGTAACCCGTGGTGCACTGGGCATCAAATCGACATCATCATCTTATGGCTCCTACTCCAAATCCATATACACAACTTCAATCAACTACTCAATCTATTGAGCGAGCTCCCGATCTTGCATATGTTTGCTCTCTCCCCCTGCTGCTGGCTAATCCTTTTCCTACTCTTCAACCTGTATGGGTGCCATTTCTTCTGCTATGGCACATTTCCTTCCTTCTTCTTCTTTCTTATTCTTATCCTCATGTTATCTCCTTAGCTCCCGTTCTTTCCTTAACTCTTAGTCTTCTCTCTGCGCTCTCAGATTTTCTTCCTCCAAGCTTTGATTCTCTCTCTTCCTCTGCTATGCTCTTTGTAACCTATGCCTCCTCTTTGCTTCTGCCGCCAAAGCTGCTTGTGCAGTAATGGGATCTAATTGCATCTTCTAGCTTTGTTCCTCCTCCACACCGTCAACATCCTTCCTCTTTCCCTTATCTTGTACCGGGTTGCTGTTTTATGCTATTGACGTCTCTTCTGGAACTGCTACCGTATGTGGAGTAGAATGTGAAGTCATATCTATACTGGTCAGTTCACAGGGTATGGAGGAGTTACAATAGTTCTTCCATGTTTCCTCCTCTAGTCATTGAAATGCCCCACTAACCCAATTGAAGTATATTCTCACATAGTGGTCCTTGCAAATTCTGCTCGGATCATACATACTGAAGTATTTTGTACCAAAATAAAACTTTACTATGGATTTCACTTCGATATCTGCAACTTTGATATTATTAATCTCTTATAACCCAATCTGCAAAGGAAGCGTGGGCCATGGCACTTTCTTCTTCCTATGCAGTGTTGCTAACAACCCTGTGGAGAGATGGTATGATATTTCTTCCATAACAAGTTTGTCAGTGGAATATATTGGAAAAATATGTGGTAATTTCTGCCCATCGAACACTCTGATAAACATGCCATCTAGTAAGACAAACCAATTTGTAATATCTGATATTAGTTCCATCGCTCCTCGTGACATGCAAGGTGAGTCCTCTTGAAAGATAATATTTTATAGTGAGATTAAGAAGTGATCAATTTTCTTCTCCATAAATCCTCTATGGATACAATCCGAAAGAAACTTACAATAGACATGAATGACATTTTCTCTTGGTGCCCACTTCCATTTCATACCAAGAAACTGATTCTATGCACAAATTTCATCTAGTAAGTATGCAGACATATATATTCGTGCTTTCTCACCCTTGGGAGGATCTCGAGCTTGTGCTACATGGGTTCTCATCTGATGAGCCAAAATATATGACCAGTTGAATTACTTCCCCTCATTCACCACCTGGTTCAATAACATATCCCACCCCTCGGGAAAGGTCTCCATGCTCTATTGACCGTATATTCTGCAAGCTAAGATGACCAAGAGCTATTAGGCCTTCCTGAGTGTCTTTGTCTTGTATATGTGGGTGGGTGTCTATCGAAAATTTGATGGCTCCTTCACATAGCTTCTGAAAATATCCTTCGTGCTTGCATAAGTGTGGGTGGAATTAAATAATGAGTCCATGGTATTTACTAGCTTGGGAAGATGATACATCTGCTAAAAATATGCTACTAGAAATGTAACAAGCTTCTATCCGCTAGTGTTGCTCAGTGTCATAATTTTCTCATAAATGTGTGAGACAACCCAGCTGATCACATCTGCACATGGGAAGGATGGATTCCTGCATGT
This sequence comes from Pinus albicaulis, assembly GCA_034641835.2. Taxonomy (NCBI): domain Eukaryota; kingdom Viridiplantae; phylum Streptophyta; class Pinopsida; order Pinales; family Pinaceae; genus Pinus; species Pinus albicaulis. The sequence continues at coordinate 728,548,198 of CM076573.1, read as the reverse complement.
AACCCTATATAGTCCTGACTGTTAGATGCCAAGATAAACCTGTCAATCCTCTAAATCTTCCCTGAAGTACTTTGTAAGAATATCTTTAATCTGTTTCCATGTCAATGTTGATCCATTTTCTACAAAAAATTGAGTATCTACATATACTGGCAAGTTAATTGGTGTTTTCTCAACTTCTTCCCTAATACTGCTTTCAATGGTTTATTTTGAAGAATATCTCTTGGGTGTCATGGTAAAAATGACTACTGGAGAGGTTCTCAACAAATTATAGACCCGTGGGACAGAAAAGACACTCATGGCAAGAAAACATCAGTCTTAACAATATCCACTTTCAAGGCATTTTTAAGCAGCAAATTGGGCATTTGATGGGAATTATTACAAAATTTTCACTGGAAAGAGGGGCAGGTTTTCCATGGGAAATATGCATTACAGAGTCCCAGCAGTCATGGTCGAAATTTGAGGTTTGATACTGTGCAATGCGTAGTTCAACCTGGGCAGTGGTCTGGGAGAGACTATGCATTGCACAATATCAATAGCCATGGATGCAGAATGAGACTTGGAATTGTGAAAGGTGCATTTGGGCTAGCATGTATTACACACTTCATAGTTCTAGAGGCCAAGATATTGGTTTGAGCCTTTAGATTACGCAGTGCCCAGCTAGGCAAAGTGAAAACCGACCAAGGGAATGGTAGATCTACCTAAGGAAAGTGTGAAAAATGAGTATATTTGAGACATAGTGTTATATTGAGTGAAAATATGACCAAGTGTGAATGAAACAAGACATATCGAGTGCAAAAATTGAATAAATGGGAAGAAAACCAAATCAGTGAGGAGAGTCGCCGCAACAACGACCATCGGTGCAAAAACGAAGAAACCGATGTGACACTTGTGAAACGAAAACAATAACTTGAAAAAAAAATTATACAAGCTAAATGAAGTTGAACCACTAGCATAAATGCAAAGAAATAAGCGAAAAAACACTCACACAAGCCAAACAGAAAAACGTGACAGAAAAAGCGATAAATGTGAAACTAACTCGAAAAAGAAATGATGATCGCACTGAAGGTTTCTTGATCTCCTAGGGAATGGTAGATCTCCAATACTGAGTGTGAAAATGAGCTCTATGGGTGTCAATTAAATATATCTGAGAAAATTAGGGTTTATAATGCACATGCCTAAAATAAGGGAAAAAGCGACACATGACGAAAGTTTCCACAAATAGCAAGTGTGCCTCCTTCAGGTTACTAAAAATAGATCCCTATATTTTAGGGATGCTTTTTGGATTTTTTAGCTTTTCTGATTTTTTTGGAGAAGCTCACCATGCACATCACTAGGAAATATTGTGCAATTTTGGGTACTGTGTAGTTTCTGAGCTCTGTGAGGGATTGCATAGTTTCTGGGCTCAGTGTTAGGCTACCTTCCATGAATACACAGTTTCTGAGCTCAAGGTTGACTTCCAGTCACGACTGTGCAATTCTAGTTATCAAGGTCAAGCTTGCCCTCATAGATTGCACAGTTTCTGGAGGAAAACCCAGAACTGCTACATGACTAAGTCAAGAGGTTGGCTTGTGACTTAAAAAAAATATTATCTAAGTGAAAATAAAGTGAAAAAAAGCAATATTAAAGGATAAATATCAATAAAAGCATGAATACCTGATAGCAGTGTAAGATAAGCTCGTGTGAGTATAAGGTTAGGCTCCAAAGTCTAAACATAGGAAAATTTTTGGAGGGTGGTTGTAGCCCTACAACACTTTCATTATGCTTTTGCACTTACACATGACTGTAATTCAACACTCCTCAGAGTGAAATTGATATATTAATTTTGTGGAACTTAAATTTCTGTGGTTGAACTTGCTCCAAATCTCCATTTAATCCAATTACTCCTTAATTTTTAATACTGGGAACAAAGTCCAATGATCTGATGAGCAGTTTTCAAAACGATGTTCGTCGACTTTTATCTGTCACTGGATTATTGAATTATATGTTTTAATATTTTATTTTTAATTGAGTTAATTTCATTTTACACAATGTGTCCTCCACACTCGACATAATAAGAGCTCCCTCTGCACTGCACACTCTGCACAATAAAAGCTTCCTCCCCACCTTTGCACTTCGTACAATGAAAGCGTTCGTCACCGCTACGCATTTCGCACAATGTTAAATCCTCTAAGTGAAATTGATATATTACTTTTTTGGGACTTAAATTTACGCGTAAGAACTTGCTCCTAATATGAATTTTAATTGAGAAAAATTATTTTATTTTTAATTGAATTAATTTAATTGTGCAGAGTACATATGATTCACAATGAAAGCTTTCTCCATACTACACACAATCAAGCCTTTGTGTAGAACGTGGAAATGGAACGTTCTCAAATAATGAGACACTCCGCACAATCATGACTTAGATTTCATTGTGAAAAATACAGAGGTGCGGTGAAAGCTTTAATTGTGTGCATTGCTGATATTTTGTGGAGTGAAAAAGTGTGAATGAAGTTATGTGAAGGTGGATTTCATTGTGTGGAGTACGAAGGTATAGAGGAAATATATGAGAAGGTATATTTAATTGTATGGGGTGCGAAGGTGTTCGTTTGATTTTATCCATCACTAGATTATTTTAATCTTTAATTTTTAATTGAGGTAATTTCATTGCACACAATGCTTCCTCCGCACTCGACACAATACGAGTTCCCTCCAAACTCCACACTACAAAAAATAAGAGCTTCCTCCCCATCTCCACACTTCATATGAACTTTCTCCTAATATGAATTTTAATTGAGATAATTTATTTTATTTTTAATTGTATCAAGTTCGTTGGAGAGTAGTGGATGTACAATGAAATATTTCTCCATACTGTGCACACTCAAGGTTTCATTGTGCGGGATGTGAAAACACGATGTTCTTAAATAATGACAGTCTTCATAATCAGGATTTAGATTTCATTATGAAAAATGTGAAGGTGCAGAGAAATATTTCATTGTACGAAATGTAGAGGTGCAAAGAAAGCTTTCATTGTGCGCGATTTTTTTCGGAGTGCGGAAATGCAAACAAAGCTATGCAACTTTGGCTTTCATTGTGCACACCACAAATTTTTTTCGGAGTGCGGAAGTGAAAACACAACTATGTACCTATGGATTCCATTATGCGGATTACAAAGGTAAGCAAAACAAAGGTGGATTTCATTGTGTGGAGTACAGAGGTGGATTTCATTATGCAGGGTGTGGAAGTGCGGAGGCATAAATAATGACAGGTTGCAAAAATATAGAATTCTTGAATAACAATAGATTGTGGGTCCTACACAAAGAGACACAATCTTAATCAATTAATTAGTGGTAGAGGAAATAAGTATGATAATTAACAATTACTAATCTTGTTTATCTATCTCTCACATGAAAGATGATCATACGTTGGATTCCTACCTTATCCAACTTTGATATATTAGTGATTAAAACATAAAATAAAATAAAATAAAATAAAATATGCATAGGATACATCTTAATCAAATAACTTATAAGTATTAGTATGAGTAGTCTAGTAAATGTTCTCATGTATTGAGTTATAACTTTTTAAATTTATTATAACAACTTATAAGTATTAGTATGAGTAATCTAGTAAATGTTATCATGTATTGAGTTATAACTTTTTAAATATATTATTACATATCACCACAGCTATAGCTATTTAAATTTATTATAAAATATCCCCATATAATTGTTGTTGATTATGAATATTATTGAAATGGTTCATATTTATTATAATATATTTGTTATGTTTTCAAATATTACAATTATAGAAAAATATTTCAATGTGATGTTAAAAGTATTTTGGGGTCATTATTACAATGTTAAATTTATTTTTAGAAGTATCAATTTATTTATAATTTTTTGGTATTTTTTTGCAATAATAATTTAGTTGCTCTTTTTTTCCAATATTGATTTTATTTTTATCCTAATTTTATATTAGAATGTTATAACAATTAAATTAAAAGAAATGTAAAAACCAAAATTTATTTAAGTAAATATTTGGTGCTTAGTCTAATGGTGTTGATTTATAAAATCGGTTGTAGTTTGTATAACACATAGAAATTATTACTTTAATACATGTTTAAAGATCAAAAGATAGAAATAGTTGTAAGTCTAATTGTAACTATTCATATCGTATAATAAAATACCTTACCTTGCTTTGTGGAGGTTTCCTTGATAAATTGCTATAGTTTTAGCACATAAATGTCATGTTGTGTGAATTATTCATCATATTTGTATCATTATTTCTCTACTATTAATGTTTCATACATGATCTAAATACCAAAAAGTGGTATTAGATCCAAAGTGCAATGGGGTCAAGATTTGTTCATCATAGCAGAAGAACAAGGGTTGAATAACCATGCATGTTAAGTGTTGAATGATGTTGTAATTCATGCACAACATCAGTCTTTGAATGCTCTTAATATACGTTAGTGGATTAGCGGAAGCTCAAATGGACAAGAAAACTTGGAAGGAAGAAAATGAAGCCCAAAAGTTTAGAAGCCCACGTGGTGTGGTCATGATGCCCCACATTTGATGAGGAAATTGAATGGGAATATCAATGAAATTACAAGCAAGACCATCATAGGATGATAGAAATATTCTTTTCATTTCTAATTATAGGTGGCACACTACATAAATCCTCACGATTGAGGATACATGCTCCTTCAAAGATGATGCCCCAAAAGTGTGGTCATGATGCCCAAAATGGATGATATAAGACAAATTTATGATTGGTCGATTCTTGGAAAATATATTTGGGAAAATCTTGAATAACTCTGTGGGAATTGAGTTGACCAAGTCACCCTCAAAAAGGATTTTTTAATTGATATCAAAAGGGTTTTTTTTTTTTCCAGGCCTTAAAATATTATGTATATTGTTGCAAAGGAAGTCAAATCCACAAGAAATGTCAAATAAATTACATACCAGGTCATCTCATTCAAAATATTGAATTTAAAAATTTAAATTTTGAGTTTTACTCATGTTGGTTCCATTCTATAAGTGAAAGTCGACCCCCCCTAGAACCCCCTTGTTCTGTATATATAGAGATATTTTTTCTCATTTAGCCATGATCATTATCACACTTATTTCAAGTAATTTTATTTAATTTTCTCCGAGGCCAAGGCATAATCATTACCTGAATTAAGTTGAGTGCTTAAGGAAGTTATGGGATTAAGTGTTCTTATTATTCTATAGAGATTTCACTTGATAGACAACAATATTATAAGGTTATTATAGACATCTATGTGGTAATATTGAAGGCATGGTATGAGGCACATTTTCGGCTTTCCTGAGGCCAATTTTCTGAGGCAAATTCCAAGCTTTCCAAGGTATATTCAGTCCCCTTCTAAGGCTTGTTTCGACCCTCTCTAAGATAACTCCTAGGTTGAATTTGATGCCATATTTGGGTTATTATTTGGCTATTCATGAAGCTTGATTAGAGGCATAATTTTGGATACTTTCAAAGTAAGTTCAAAATCCAGTATCCGAGCTTGTTTAAGGTAGATCTGAAGAAAGGTGTGAGGCTTCTCATTTGTTGGTCTAAAGGGATAACCCAAGGTCAAATTAAGAACTGATATAAGGTCGATTGGTAGATATGAGGGCATATATGGATTCGAGTTAGGGCACAATAAAAGGATCAAATTTAAAGCATGTTTGAGGCCTGTTTCTTTAAGGTTTGTTCTAGCTTCCATTGAATATCAACTTAGACTTGGTCAAAGGCATGATTGGTTGGCATTCATCTTGTGTTGATTGAAGGCCTATTTATGTTAGAATATAATCTGATACATTACACTATAAGCCATCCCTAGTATATTTGATCTTAATCACTATCCTATATATATATATATATATATATATATATATATATATATATATATATATATATGTCGTTCTCTATCAATGTTGGAAATGATACATAGTTTAATCTTGAAAGGATGCTTTAATTATATTGCAAATAATTTTTTTCCATGATACTACTGGTGATGCATGCTCACAATATTTGTATGATAGAGAGGGACCTTGTTGGTGATTATATACCAATGGAGCAGAGAATTGGGCTGTTGTATGAACAAATAATTTGCATTGTATTGTTGCTATAAGTCATGTATTGTCATGATAGGGGGGATGTAGCTTGAGACAAAGATATTCATGTAATTTCTTGGATATCTAGAGTTGTATGACACGATGTCATCGTTACAATAAAATGATGATTGTTGACTTGTATCTGATGGTTGATATGGCTGAAGCTACTACTAGGGTTTTATGGTTTAATGAGTAATTTATTGAATTGAGTTAATATCACTGTCTTATATTCTTGTGAGTTGGTGGCATATTACTGTTGCTACTACCCAATAATTTGTTTGACTAAAGTCTGTTGCTGCTAGGGTTTAATAGAGACATGTATATGTCTTGAGCATAGTTGTTGAGGTAGGGTTTGTGCTTGGAAAAATTATTGTATGGCATCGACAATGATGATTGTAGGATGATGTAGTGATAGAGAGAGTGGAAAGTCTTATTCAATTATCATCTATATTTAGGATGGAAGGGTGGTGCTAGGGAAAGTTGCAGCTTGTAGGGCGTTGGATCATCCTTTCAGTTTGAGATGATAAAACTAGGGTGTCAGATCCTCCTTCCAGTTGGAGTTGGTAAAAGTAGGGTGTTGGAGCATCCTTTGAGTTGGAGCTGATAAAACCAGGGGGTTGGAGCCTCCTTCTAGTGGTTGCTGAAGAATCTTGGAAGTTGGAGCTTCCTGTTGATGTAATATTTAAGAATTATATTAAAAGCGTTCAACAATTTTTCTCCTGGAAGAGTTTCCACCTAAAAATATCATGTGTATTATTTTTGATGTTGGGAATTTTTGAATAATAATGTTAACTATTTAATGTTTACATGATATGATTAATTTTTTTAAACAATTCCAAATACTTATTCACCCCCCTCTCAGTATTGGTGAATATTCCAATAGTCAGGTTATGTCCATTGCACATAGAATAAGTGGAGTCGTATCCACATAAAGGAGGAGTAGCAAGTAAAGGCCACAAAACCATAATATTGTGATAAGAAGAGGACCCCATGCACAAATAAAATTGCTAAGTTCATGAAGAGTTGGGTAGGAGGTCTAGTCAAGCCATGCATTGCAGTCTAGTTTGTTCTGGGGCCAATACAGGCAATGGAGTGAAGCAACGACATATCCTATCAACCAAAACCCTAGCTACCCTTTTTAATTGTGTGCACTCAATGGGTTCTGTTAAGTCACAAAGAGCCAACATCTGTAGTGGAGGAAATCTATATGTAGAATATAATTAAATAATCAAGTGTGCATAGGGAGAACCCTTGATAGATAATCATTTGGATGCATAGAGCTATGTGTAGACAATTGATCTTGAGTCCACAAAACAATTATAGATGCCCAAAACACTAGAGTTGTATAAAACCCTTGGATTGCCCGCAACCCCAAAATAGGACCCCTATAGACTAGTAAAGCAAGAGGAGCAGGAAATATCTCGTGTAGAGGCAGAGGATAATATTGACCAATAGAGCCATTTTTATTTTAAGAGGCTTAAAAAATCATATATCCATGGATTTAATTTTTAATGAAAAGTGAGCATCTAAATGTTTTAAAGAATCTAATTCTGGTGAAGACCACACACTTTGTGAAAGCATTTAAATATTTTTTATTCCATAATTTATGAATATACATAATTAAAAAATATTCCAATTTGGAGGGAGAGCCTATGTGTAGAAAATAACAATTAAAATGATGAATGTCAAATTTGAGGTGAAGAAATTTAATGGTAGAGTAAATTCATATTATAAAAAAATTAAAATGCAATATTTGTTAGTAAAAAAAAATGTTGCATACGACGTTATATGGAAAGAGGAAGAAACCTGCAAATATGGCTAGTGAAGAGTGGGAATAGATGGATGTTAAAGCCCTTAGCAAAATTCAGTTATGTCTTGCAGATGATGTCTTGTTTCAAATTATCAGAGAAGTAATAATAGTAGGCTTATGGAGAAAGTTAGAAAGCCTTTATATGACGAAGTCCTTGATAGGTTGAATCTACTTGACGATACAACTATACAAAGTAAAAATGAAATAAAGTATGAACATTTCAGATTATTTGAATGTATTTACTACTCTTAGATGCTAGTTGAATAATATGGATATTAAACTTGATGACAATGATAATGAAATTACATCATTGTGTTCATTGCCTAAATCGTGGGATCATTTCATCACTACCATTAGATTTCATACAACTAAGACTCTCGAATTTGATTATGTTGTTAGAGTGTTGTTTTCTAAGAAGGTGCAAAGGAAATATAGTATTGAAACTTACACAATATAAGGAATGGTGACTAGAGGATACTGTAGATAAAAAGGAAAGATGTTAAGAGGTACATCTAAACCGAAGCCAAAAGGAAAAAATAGAAAAATTAAATTTCGGTATTATAACAAGTCAGGGCATCTCAAGAAGGATTGTTGGAAGAGATATGAATCCAAGGAAGACTCCAAAAAGGAGGTAAATATGGTTGAATTAGGTCTATGTATGATTGATGAAGTTTTATATATTTGTAATGTCCTTCAATAATATGAAGAATGGTTGTTGGATACTAATAGTTCTCATCATATTTTTCCACATAGAAATTGGTTTTATTCATATCAACCTATTGATGGTGGAGTTCTTCTTATGCAAAATAACAATTTTTGTAAGATTATTGAGGTTTAAAATGTAAAAATTAAAATGTTTGATGGTATTATAAGGACTTTGATAGATATTAGACATGTGCCTAAACTAAAGAAGGATTTAATTTATTTGGGAGTTTTGGATTTTGGAGGTTATATGTTTATGGGTCAAGGTGGAGAACTGAAGGTGTCCGAGTGTGATTTGGTGGTTATGAATATTGCAAATACAAGAAACCTTTACAGACTGGATGGAAGCACTCAGATCAATGAAGAAATGGTGGTATTTGAGGTGGTGATTGAATCGACTCATTTATGGCATCGACAAGTGGGTTATATGAGTGAGAAAGAACTACAGGCAGTGATTTTTTTGTTTGTTTAACCCACGAGGACTTGAAATTTAAATCTCGTGTTTTACACATTACTTCACAACAAGGCGATCACCAATTTAGCTACACCCCATGGGCGATTGCAGGTAGTGATAAAAAAAAAAAAAATTACTTCCAAATTTAAAATATTTGAATTTGAATTTCTATAAATATTGTATTTATGAAGAGCAATGTAGACAAAATTTTAAAGTTGGTAGTCATATTAGTAAAGGTATTCTTGATTATATCCATTTAGATATTTGGGGGGCATTCACAATAGTTTCTTTTAGAGGTTTTCCATATTTTGTAACATTTATAGATGATTTCTCTCGAAAAGTGTGGGTCTATGTCTTAAAAAGAAAAGATAATGTGTTTAATACAATTAAAAAAAATAGAGTTATGGTGGAAAATAAAATTGGCAGAACAATCAAGTGTTTAAGAGAAGATAAAAAAGGTGAGTTTACATCTTTATAATTCAAAAATATTACAAAGAATCTAGGATCGTAAGAAACAAAATCATTTTATATATTCCATAGTAAAATGGTGTAGTAGAATGCATGAAAAATATTTTTTTTAGAGAGAGCAAGGAGCATGTTTAATAATGCCAATTTGCAACAATATTTGTGGGAAGAAGAAATCACTACTACTTGTTTTCTTGTAAATCAATCACCATTAGTTACAATAGATTATAAAGTTCCTAAGGAGGTATGGATAGGCCATATTTGCAGTCATTCAAAATTTTTAAAAAATGGTTATGAAACTTTTGCTCTTATTCCTAAAAATCAATGTTTTAAGTTAGACCCCAAATTGAAGAAATATTTATTTGTTTGTTATGCTGATGTAACTAAGGGATATAGAATGTGACATCCTATTACCCACAAAATCAACATTAGCATAGATGTAATATTTGATGAATAAAAATTCTACCAACTTAATGAGAATTGTAACCTCAAAACGAGAACTTTAGCCCCCAAAACCCCTATTTTTTTGCAAGAAGCATGAAAAACACCTCAAAATAAAAAAGGGGTGATGTTGCATCCCCAATTTTTTGTAGGATGAAAATTACAACACTTTTTTCAGTCATGACATTAAAAACCAAAATCATGATCACGGAAAACCTTAAAATTCCAGTAATTTTCAACTATGGTGTTAAAGATCAAATAACATGACTCTGAATGACCTTAAAATTCTAACATTTTTCATCCATAGAATTAAAACCAAATATCAAAAGTAAAAAACAAACTTAAAATTTCAAAATTTTCCAGCCATGGCATTATAAACCAAATATCATTAGTGGAAAAAAACCTTACAATTTCAAAAATTTCCATTGATGGCATTATAATCACGACCAAGGTATAAATTTGATAGGAACTCTTGCCTGATAAGTAAAATTTTTATGAAGGGTTTCTTTTTAAAAAATTCCCTTAGTGTGACATTCAATATTTATTTTTTCCCATCATTTCAATAATACATATTAGATTATTTTTTCCCATCATTTCAATAATACATATTAGATTCATTTTTGTTTATTTTTTTCATTGTTGTTTGGAAGCATTACCGAATAAGTCTTATCACAACTGTTGAAATAACATCAATACATCTTCAGTGAAGCTAGAATATAACGAAAAAACCATGGATTGCATGGTGGATCCGTTAATTGCAAGTTTGCCAAAATTTAATGGAAAAAACTATGGATTACATAGTAGATCCATTAATTCGAATACCAGAATCATCACGCATTACTGTATGAAATTCAATCAATAATTATTAATTAGTGGAGATCCATTAGTCACAATGACCAAATAATTTCTTCACGAGACTGCTTTATGACCATTTAGCCATAACACCTCTCTGGCCATCCTTAAAATTCCACCACTATAAAGACTTCTTCCACTAAATTTATGGTTTATCTCCACTTTCGAAAGGTGATGAGAATTGTTATTATGAATTTTATTTTGAAATTATATACTATTTACTATTTTAATTTATTAAATCTTTGATATATTAAATATTACAATGGTAAAAATAAAAGTGTGAAAAAGAGTAAGCAAACAACCAAAAAACATTTGAGTAAAAAGGAAAACTTGGTGTTACCAATCTACATACCTAATTATTGCATCACAAATATGTCTGTGTGCGTGGGGCAAAAGTAATTAAAACTGATTAAAACAAGAGGCTTGTAAGGAAGCGTCTATTTCAATGGCTCGGTATTCGTTATTCCTAGGTGTATATGGTGTCGAGAAATTTGTAAAATGAACAATAAGGAATATATTTACTCAGCCTATTTACAAACTAGGAAGCTCTTAAATGTGTATGTGAAGATATTTTAAACTGAAGATCCTCCTTTCCTCTCATTTGGCTACAACTTTCCCATTGAAAAACTAGGTAACTCCATAGTTACGAACAACCTGCAAACAATAAATATAATTTATTAATATCAATTTGAATCAAAATAGATGAGTCCATGGAAAAGAAAAACTATATTAAAGAAAATATGAACCAATTGAAAAAAAATTAAAACTTACATATTTGGCATCAAGCTGGTGTGTTGACAATACATATGTGTGTGCATTATGCTTGATATATATAGATACACACACACACACACACACACACACACACACACACACACACATTGATTACCCTTCAATTGAATAGTCATATGGGATTTATGGTTTTCTATAAAGTTTGAATGCATAATTAGTTATGGAAAAACAAATTATCTATTATTAATTATGGAAAAAATTACTTGTTATTTTATAGAAAAATCAAAACTCCTTGTAAACATAAAAATTTTATGTGATTTTTTTTATTACCTTTAAGATTTACTGGACTATACTACAGGTCACCTTTCCATTTTTAATCCCATCGATTTAGGTGATAGTAAGATTAAATGGCCATGGATGGATACTCCATGCCCGAGGCATGCGGTGGTAGATGGCCCATACCCGCAGCCATCTAGAAAATAGTTGAGGTTTTAATGAACATTAATTAAAAAAAAGGATATTTTCATTGCATGTTGCCACTCAGTTATCATCTAGAGCAAGTTTCCTTTGTTGCACTTGTTATCGGTCCACAGTTTCCCAAGGCTGAGAAAGGAGATCGAAGGAGGTAACCTCATACCAACTTTGGATTTGGTAGCTAGCCCTACCAAATCAGAGAGGATTCTATCTACAATCTCACAACTAATGAAGTGAATAGAGAGAAAAATAGATCTTAGGCTACATATTTAGCTCACTAGGGTTTTTATTTTAGGGTTTTGCTGGATAAGAGATTTAAAACTAGGAACTAGGTCAAATATCTCTAAAGGTCAGATGTAGACATAACATGGGGCAAGGTAGATGCAATCAATGGCTCAAAAAATTTTGTCGTTGTAGTAATGGTGAAGAATATGTAGCAGAGATTAAGTGAGCAAAATCATGAATTCACTTAAATACTTACCTGAACAAAAACATAGGATACATGTGATGATTTATATTTTAAACCTTAGAAGATAAAGAATAAGAGGCATGTGGATGGTATCTAAATAGATATAATCATCAAATATAAATAAAACACTGGAAAAATAAAGCCACAAACCACAACACAAGAATCCCACAAAAATAACTGCAACTCTCTATTGTGTTTCTGTAAAATAGGTAAGTACACTAATCCAAGTTTGAGCTACAAGTATCCCACCATTAATTTGACTTAAATAAAGATAAATATAGATCAAAAACTATATTCACCGTCTCAGGGGTTGAATCCATCATCATAGGAGATTTTTACATGAAAATCTGTAACCATACCTAAAACTAGGGAGGTTAGAAACCAATTCCCTATTTAGGCTTAGCTAAATTAGTTTGACTTTACAAGCATTCATTACCATGAAATTGACATGAAATTGATATTTACCATCACTAGGAAATTTAATTACATCGTGTAAACTCATTGAGAGACAAATTCAATCCATCAAGAAGTTGACTTTGACCAAGAAAAACTCGAAATTTGGCTTTCCTACAACGAAAAATAGGGGTCAAAGATGAACTGATATATATTTGACAATAACACCTGTTACAAAACTGGAAAACGTTTTTGTATATAAGGTTGTTTTTGAGAAAAATCTCAAGGTTTTTTTTGAGAAAAATCTCGCTCCTTTTTTGGAAATTCAGTTTCATTTTCTCAGAATCTGTGCCACAAAATCATGACTAAAACAGGAAAAGCAAAATGTTTTATTTTCTGAAAAAATAGGCCTCTAAGATGATTGAATATATCCCAAACCATAAAGTATATTAAAAAAGTGAGAGAATGTCTTGTTTTTAGGTGTTTTATGAACAACAACCGCCTCCAATTTTAAAAAATAATTTCCCATTTTTTCAGAATCCAAGTTTGAAGTTGGTCACCAAAAATGCAACGAAATGTACATAAGCGCAACATGATCTTTGTGGAGATTTTTTGGTGGCTTGGCTTGATCTCTGAGATGAAATGATGGTTGGTAAAGATAGAATAGTATGTGTAGAAGGCCTTTGAATATTTAAACCTAAAAAAATCCACCTCCATGGCACCTAAAAATCCAATCTCCCAAGGCTACTTCAGAAGTGCAGCGTGGGGTCCAGAAAGGTGGCAGAAACATGAATAATGGCTCATTTTTTGACTTTCTTCTCCAAAACTGTGAGCTGCCATGAAAGAGAATGTACATATATGTGATGTAGGGGTCAATATATATCCACACATGTAATCCAATTTTCATTTTGATTCTCTTAGAAGAAGCGCAACGTGGCCACGTTGCGCTTTTGTGCATCAAATTTCCAGAATTAACACAAAAATTCAAAAATGACCAAAACTTCCCAAAATTTGTTGCTTCTTCGGTTTTTAATAATTGGATATACAACTAGAGATGCGTTAGCAATAAAATATAAGTTATATCTCTTATTTAGCTTGATTAGGGTTTTCCTAAGCCTTCTCTTCATATTCCTAACCCTAATTTTGCAAATTAAGTTCCTGGTGTAATAATGTCTTGCCATGTGTCTCTGAAGGTTTGTATCTCTATTGGCCTTCTTTAGTAGATTTTCTAGGTGTTTATTTATTATCCTAATACAAAACTCTCTGTCCTTCCGAATCTCAGCTTCTATAGTGTCATCTAGGTTTTGGTGTACTTGAGGAGGAGATGCTTGATTTTCCTGTCCTTCCTTTCTTTCTACCGCTCTTGTCTTTAGCCTCCGTGGATGCACTTGAACATTCTTGTCCTCTAGCTGCTCCACATCTATGGTAGTCTTTCCCTTATCTTTCTCTGCCACCCAATCTGCCTTGATGGATGATAAATGATCCTCTTTAGGTTTTCTTTGCAACTGTAGATTTACTTTGAGCTGCCTATTATCTTGTTGCAATAATTCTACCAAATGGAAATGTTACCTTTATTATTTTTGTCCCTAAGTTGATAAATCCCATGATGGTGACCCAAATGATGGACATGAATCTCTTTTTTATTTTTTATTACTGACATTATGATGACACATTAACTTTTTTGGTGACCTAGGACACCTAAATGATGACATGACCATGATAAGTGTAATATTCCAAATTAGGAACAGCTACACTATTGGGAATATCTCAAGATATTACCAATGTGGAGATACAGTAATACATAAACATAAGCTGGAAAATAGCAGTGAATAACATCAACTTCAGAAAATGCAATAAGATCTCATAGACATCTTATTAATGATATGGTAGCAGAAAGTGTACAAGATCTTGAGGAAATGATCACTCAAGCTTAGGCTAATCCATCATCAAAGATACAAGTACAATAATCATGAAATACACTGCTACATATGACAAGCCAAGCTATGACTGCGCAGTATATGAAGGAGAACTGCTACAAAATAATTTCAATACATGGATACAGAAATATATGGCTCAAATAAAGAAGGGGGAGCAAGATCTCAACCCCTGGAAACAAAAATACACAATCCTCAAAAGGATTGGTTGAAATATACACAAAATGGAAAATCTGCAGAAATGCTGGCGTTGCTGGGTAGCAGTAGCAACTCAAGAACTGTAAATAAGTGGAGAAGGTTAAATATGCTACATCCAATGAAAAGACCTCATCCAATGGATCTCTAGAATGAAAGGCTGATCCTCTCACCTAAGATCTCACCCTCCAAAGATATCTGCAAAGCCCCACTGCAAATGCTCCACTAAAATAACGCAGTCACTAGATGAAACTGCGTTGTAGGGCTAGGGAATGAGTTGGCCTTGATGCCAAAGTCTACAATAAGCTCTGGATGCCTCCAATATGATCTCCCAAAGGGAAGAAAGACTCCTCCTCTGAAAAATAGTTGATGGAGGTGGTGTAGTGAACCCTCACTGCAACACCCAGCAACACAACATTATTCTGCTGCAGAAATAACGTTGTCTTGATGGAGGATGCTTGGCCTCAAGCCTGGATGTGAGGAAAATTAGTGCAATATCTCAAGAGGCCTCTCAAGAAGGAGAAGGAATCCTAAACAGGAATTCCCCCGAAAACTCTTGCTAAACAACAAAGAATGCACAATTTTCTGAATAGACAATGAGATGAATAATACAAGCATGAATAACAATGGCTGCCTTTCCCTCATTTTATACAATGAAATATCCCTCTCCATGGGTCCCACTCTATTAGGGTTTCCTCCTTCAAGGAATATTCCCTCCTCTTTCTCTGTGCTGTCTTCTTAAGCAAGCTACACCTCTTTAGGCAACGTTGTTTGACTTGGTCAAACTTGACCTAGTCTCCTTACAAATGTCTCCTTTCACACATGAGGGTGTGAAATATAGTTCCATTGCTGATCCCCTTTCATACTTAGAGGGATTCCATCCATTTTTTTATTGTGTTTGGGCCTCCTCACCCAATTATTCAACTCATAAGTGAAAATAGACAAAATTAATATTCCAATTTATTGAAGGAAAAATTTGGAATATTACAGTCCTCCCCTCCCAAATGTAGCTTGTCCTCAAGCAACTGCAAGGATAGAACTGGAAAGTCTCCACTCAAGGCATGGAGTCTGAAATGTGATGAGGAACATCTTCCCCATGTGGATCCTCCATCCCCAAGCAATCATCCAAACAAAATGAGTTACCTCCCACATGGCAACTCCTGAAAATCTCCTTCCACCTCAAGCTCCGGAAATGAAGGTGGGCTGAAAATATGAATATGGTAAGCATCATAGCCTACCTCATGCTATATTTCTCTCCACTTATGATAAGTGTAGAGTGTGTGCTGATTTTGGGTTTCAAAATTATTGCCCTCAAATGGAAAAGTGAGGAACAATCCTCCAAAGAGTTCTCCTCCAACATTGAAGAACAAGTTGGCCCAAAACAATCCATCCATGATGAATAGGACATGGTCATCATAGAGTATCCCAATGAGGAGTTTGATGCAAATTTTACATGATAGTACATGATACAAACAAGGTCTCAAAATGACACAACACAATCTCATCCACTGCAATATCAGAAAATAGTATGACAAGTAGCATACAAGAATCATCTCACCTACTAATGAATAGTAAATGGCTGAATGTGCTATCAATACATGATCAGATACTTTCCCGTGATTATACAATGGATGAATTTCAAGCTCATGGCCCACTCCAAGAGAAAACAAATATGTAGCTGTGGTGGCCATATCTCCTCCCATGCTCCCATTAGAACATGTAGTGCAGAAAATGTGGGAATTCTCCCCACTCAAGGACACATCCAACTCATGTGCCTCTCTCATAATCATGCTTCCCATACAAATCAGATCCATATCAGAAAATGAAGGTGTGATCAGCAACAAAATGAAGAAAATTTTGAAGGTTTCATGTGATGCAAGAAGGTACCAACAGCTTTCCCAGTTGTGACAGCGCAGTTTTCCAAACTGCTGCTTCAGAAAAGTACATGGCAAGTTGTTTTGTGTTACATGGATGGTTATGTATGTCATGATATATACTGATATATAGTAAATGGATGAGTATATCAACTGATCATACATGAAATAAAACACTTTCCCAAGGCCATATAAAATATGACTGTCTCCATCATACATATTGGCCCAATTATGCACATGGAACAATGTGAAAAGCTTGCCCTCTTGTGGAGCAATGCACTGCAGATTAATGGTAAGAGTATGGAAGTCAATACATGTAAAAACAAAATTCTTACCATATGTCGGAAGTAATATGGTACATGGATCCATGAGTAAGTCCTCCATAGTGTTTTGGCATGCTGTGAAGAAGAATGAACCATGTGCTGCAAGAAGATAGTTCTTCTCATGCCTGTAAATCCAAGTCAAGAAGAATATGTCATAGTGATAGATGTCTCTATCCACCACTCTGTCATCATCACCTCCTCCTTGTTCACCAAGTGCATCCAAAGTGAAGTGATCTTGGGGACACTCCATCCATAAACCTCTGCTCCAAAGTGACAGTGCTGTGAGCTCATGCAAATAAGATTATGTCAATATCAAGCTCTGTTCTTTGACATGCTCCTTATCAGAGACTCCTCTAGTAATGCTGCAATACATAAGAATTTCCTCGCAAGGTGGAAGTACCTCTCTATCATCAAAAGCCAAGGAGATAATTCCATATCCTCCTCCTACAACATCATGCAAAGTGTGAGAGAAATTCTGCTCTTGCTCTCCCAAGAACAAGCAAAGCAGCAAAATATTTTGCTGCCTCCCCATACTTCCATCATACAGATCATGTGATGAGAACATAATGAATGATATGAAGATAATACCAACACCATGCATCCATACTCTTTTCTTCCCAATGATGCAAGTATCCTGCCATCTCTCCTCCATCCTCCTACTCTTAGGAAGAGTGTATGCCAAGTGATGGCCAAACGCTTTCAAGAGTAACCAGCGCAGCCAAGCCTCTTGATGCCCGATGTCATATATATGCAAGTAGATTCCCAGCTCCTTGATCATCAACTACATCCACTCAAAAAATTGTGGATGCCTTCTTCCATTCTTCATCTTGGTACTCCTCCCATGAGGGCTACCATCATCCCAAATCATATTGCTGCATTTCATGGGAACTTGAAATGTAATCTTCCCGAGGATAAATTTGACCCTATGAGGATCCAAATAGGTGGTAGGAAAAAACCTCCCATCATGATGTGCATGGCTCAAGGAATGTCCAACACAGTCATGAGAGATGTTATCCATCTGAAGATGTCCTCCATCTACTATCTTCTCCTGAGAGAAGGGAAGAACCTCCTCAAACGGATGAAGAATCTTGCACTCCAGGATGTGTGGGAGTGCACCTCTACTGAAATCTCTCCGAGAGATCTCCTCTTCATACATGTCCTTCCAAAACCAAAGAGGCCTTGGATCTGCTGCAAGTAGAAGTCTCTCTTTGAGTTGTGGCATGCTCATTGAGAGAGTGTCATCTAGAGAGGAGAAAGAGTTTCTTATCTCCAGATGTCTACTCCTTCTCACTTCTTCCTTCATGGAGTCCTGAATGAATCTGCTCTCTGAATTCTCACATGAGGAATGATTCCTCCTTTCTCCATCATTTCTCAACGCAGTGCTATTCTGCTGCTCTAGATCAACTGCATGCAATGATATAGACCCATCCAAAGTGTTTGTTGAAATGACAAGAGATGGATGTTCAATCATACCTTGATGAAAATTGGAAGCTCCTTGCAATGCTACAAGAGTTTCCTCCTCATAAGTGTTGGCCTCCTAAACTGTTGAAGATGAAGGCTACTCCTCCATGGTCTCAATAGCGCTGGAACATGCCTCATTAACTGGTGGTGAGGGCTCCTCCCTCATTTTTCCAAGCCTCTCGATCAATCTTTGAGAAAAATCAACAAGAGTTGAAACTCTTGTATGGCTTAGATGGCTGATCCACCAATTCTTTGCTTCACCTTCAAGGTGCAGCGCTGTAATTTCTATAGCCTCTCTGTCTACTACAAGATGTGGCAGGAATAAAGCCTCTAGTTTCTTCACCCAAACCTCTACTGCACATGTGAGTCATCCATCAAATGTGGACAATAGAAATCTATTGCCTTTCATCATCCCATAGTTGTGGGGTCTTCTTTCTTCTTTCTGCTGAATAAATTGTGGAAAAGCTAGAGTCTCTTGGAAGGCTCTAGGTTTAGCTTGGTATTAAGCTAGGTACTCACTTATAATTTCGAATTCCAAGTGTTTCTCATGCTTCTAGTCTTCTTCTCTGTGAGAGTAGGAAGTGCATGGTCCTTCCTCTTCTCCTTCTTCAATTTTCTTGACCTCCTTGGAGAGGTCTCCTCTGGATCTGAAAATAGATGAGAGTAAACTCATCTTCTTCATCATCTTGATATTCTTTGGCTGAGACTCACAGGCTGAGCCAAAGATCATGCTATGATACCACTGTAATATTCCAAATTAGGAACAACTGCACTATTGGGAATATCTCAAGATATTACCAATGTGGAGATCTAGTAATACATAAACATGAGATGGAAAATAGCAGTGAATAAAATCAACTTCAGAAAATGTAATAAGATCTCATAGCCATATTATTAATGATATGGTAGTAGAAAGTGTACAAGATCTTGAGGAAATTATCACTCAAGCTTAGGCTAATCCATCATCAAAGATACAAGTACAATAATCATGAAATACACTGCTACATATGACAAGCCAAGCTATGACTGCACAGTCTATGAAGGAGAACTACTGAAAAATAATGTCAATACATGGATACAACAATATATGGCTCAAATAAAGAAGGGGGAGAATATATCAACCCCTGGAAACAACAATACACAATCCTCAAAAGAATTGGCTGAAATATACACAAAATGGAAAATCTGCAGAAATGCCGGAGTTGCTGGATAGCAGCAGCAACTCAAGAACTGGAAATAAGTGGAGAAGGCTAAAGATGCTACATCAAATGAAAATACCTCCTCCAATGGATCTCTAGAATGAAAGTCTGATCCTCTCACCTAATATCTCACCCTCCAAAGATATCTGCAAAGCCCCACTGCAAATGCTCCACTAAAATAACGTAGTCACTGGATGAAACTGCGCTGTAGGGCTAGGGAACGAGTTGGCCTTGATTCAAAAGTTTGCAATAAGCTTCGGATGCCTCCAATATGATCTCCCAAAGGGAAGAGAGACTCCTCCTCTAAAAAGTAGCTGATGGAGGTGGTGTAGTGAACCCTCACTGCAACACCCAGTAACACAACATTATTCTGCTGTAGAAATAACATTGTCTTGATGGAGGATGCTTGGCCTCAAGCCTGGATGTGAGGAAAATAAATGCAATCCCTCAACAGGCCTCTCAAGAAGGAGAAGGAATCCTAAACAGGAATTACCCCGGCAACTATTGCTAAACAGCAAAGGATGTACAATTGTCTGAATAGACAATGAGATGAATAATACAAGCATGAATAACAATGGCTACCTTGCCCTCCTTTTATACAATGAAAGCTCCCTCTCCATGGGTCCCACTCTATTAGGGTTTCCTCCTTCAAGGAATATTCCCTCCTCTTTCTCTGCATTGTCTTCTTAAGAAAGCTACACCTCTTTAGGCAACGCTTTTTGACTTGGTCAAACTTGACCTAGTCTCCTTGCAAATGTCTCCTTTCACACATGAGGGTGTGAAATATAGTTCCATTGTTGATCCCCTTTCATACTTAGAGGGATTCCATCCATGTTTTTATTGTGTTTGGGCCTCCTCACCCAATTATTCAACTCATAAGTGAAAGTAGACAAAATTAATATTCCAATTTATTGAATGAAAAATTTGGAATATTACAATGGGTGATGATGAACATGAACAAGAGAAGGGAGTAGCACTGACCTAGACAATAACCAATGATCGTTTGACAACCAAGAGATTTCAAATTGTATTTGAAAATATAAAAATTTGACCTAATGACCCTACCAATCATATGGAAAGAGTACATTTGATCACTAGTGACTCATAGACACTAACAACACTATGAGGAAATCTAGAGTTAGAGACCTCCTTTTCATTGTTGCGGTTTTCGTCTTGTTTCCTAGGGAGTTCCTTAGTCCTCAAGATCATGCCTACCCATGCTCCTTTATTTGTAATCATTTCCAGTGATGTGATTTGGCACTCATCTACTTTGTCAAGACCACTTCGGCTACCAGGCATATTTTAGTGCTTTATGCTTGTCAAGATAAACTCATGACTCAGTTTTGGTTGCCCTCGGTATTTTTTTGGACAAAGGCTATATATTTTCGCTTATGGTTTGGTTTCCCTAGTGGCACACCATAATATAACTCTCTATGATGTAATTTGTTTTTTGATTAATGCGATTTTCATTTAGCTTACAAAATAAAAGCCTCTAATTTTAAGAGTTAGAAATACTATTTATCTGGAACTTAAAGTGAAGTAAGTATATGTGTGTGTGTGGATACACGTAAATTTCAAATATACTCATCAAATTGACATTTTAAAAAAGTAATTGAATGTTATTAATGACATGTATATTTTAAAAATACAATTATATGATGATTAAAAGAGTGAAATACTGGTAAATACCTATCAAATATAACAATTGATCATGACAAAAAAACCTAGAATTCAACAACTAAACCAAAGGGTAATTATATATAGAGAAATTTTTTTAAAGGCTAAAATTATGGTTTTTTGGAAATCTTGCCTAAACAACTAGACCCATTTTCAATGAGGCACTAAAATTGCAATATTTTTTAAGCATCTCCTAGAAAAGCATTATTAATGTACACAAAATCATGAAAACCACCCTTAAAAAATGAAGAAGACGTAGAACATTTAAAACAAAAATTAATTGAAAAACAAAAATTTAATTTTTTAATTTTATTCTTTGTAAAAAAATTAGATAAATTTTTTCCCCAAAAAAACTAAAAAAGAAGTGATTAAAAGAAAAAATTTAAGGTACATTTAAAAAATTTAAACATAATTTATAAAAAATAGAAAATAAAAAAATATATTAAAAAACAACAATTATTTTTTTATATAGATAATCATAATAATAAAACCAATAATATTAAAAAATATACATATATTTAAAATCTAGGAAAAATACAAAATAATAATTTTATATAAATAATAATAATAAAACAAATAAAATTAAAATATATGCATATATCTCTCTATGGAGATGGTTCATCCCTGAGCTATGAGAGGCAGGCCCTGTCCACCCCTCTCCTTTGTTGTCTTCTCTCCTCCCCCACAAGGATGCATTCAGTGAAATTTTGTTGGAGCTTCTGAAGGAAATTCTATCCTGGATGGTTATGGGGGCATCCTGTGCGATGCCTCAAGGGCCCCATGGGCAGCCTTCACAGGATCCAGTGGGATCACAAAAAACAATGTGGCATAACTATCATGGCTTGAAGCTGGTTTGACCTTGGCCTTACATCTCAGGTATGAACAGATTCACATTTTAGGGGATTCTAGTATTATTTTGGATATGGTTCAGAAAATCACAAATGGATCCGATCCTCAGAAGGTTGTAAATATTTGGCGGTTGGAAGCCCAACTATCTCGTAATTTAATCTCTCTCAGATTATTGGAATACGTCACCACAAGTCATGTGTTGAGTTTAGGGAATAAGGTCACTGAATGGTTGGAAAACAAAGGAATGAATGAACCTAAGCGTGAGTTTCACGATGCATGTGAGAATTTCATCTCCAAAGCAGACCTTGATCCTGGAGAATTACAAACCCTACAGTCCCTCATGGATGCAGATCTTGAAGTCCCTGATTTGGGCATCTTATCACGATTCCATTTGGTGGCGGTGCGCGAGGGAAGGACAGACCTTTCGCCACGTGCCAAGGAATAGCATTGATGGCCCTCACACGAAAGTGGTTATGTCACCTTGGAAGGAGCACTAGTGCAGTGGGAGGAGAAGCATATCAGGAATTTTGGACAGGCAATACACATATTGCAGTGTCTGGGCGATGGTGAAAGTTACTGGGAGGTACCACCCTGTGTTGTGGCATTTTCACTCAAGCTATGGCTTGAGCCTCATGCACAGGGTGCATGTTGGCAAGAGAGGGAGGCAGAGATCTGGGGCTGGTGGTGCATTTTTTCATGGGATCTCGGTAGTCTGGTGTATGTGGTGCAAAGTGTTGCGGTGGAAGTGAGTTCGGTTAGGTTGGCGGTGAGGAAGGATCCCAATTGGGCATGCCTACTGTAGAATACTCGGTCCGTTGTGGGGAAGTGATCTGAGGTGGTAGTGGAGGAGACAGGGGAGCAGTGTTGGAGTGGGCTTAGGAGGCACTCCGGTTCAGCGTCGGCCTGGTGCACACGTTGGTATAGGTTCCTTTCAGTCATAGAAAGGAGCGGGGTTTTGGTAATTGGGATGGTGGTATTCTCTTACGAGCCGGAGGGTGCTGGTGGCTGGACGAGGGGGACTGGTCTGATGGGTGGGTAGTGATGGGCTATTAGCGGGCTAAATGAGGTGGGCTACGCGGGTATTCGGCCATGCCAAACCAAAGGCTCTGACCACTGGTTATGACTGGCCGGGAAATATGTCTCTATGAACCTAGCGTATGGATGGGAATTTCTCCTCCACCTCCAATCTAGAGCCTCTCACCCTACAGAACATTCTATTGATTTAAACCATATTCCCTCCTTCCCTTCACCCTTGGGACTAGAGCTTGGGATATTTTCTTCGTTGATCTGATGGTAGGAACTAGTTCACCTCCATGAGCTTGGTAGGAGTAGGGCATGAGAAGGGTAGGTAGATGCCAAGGCAACGTGGACGTGCACGCAGAATCGGCGATATCGGGCGCAGAATGGAGGAAAGAATTCCGAATGGGGGCATGAGTTTGGATTCAGAGTCCACAAAAAATTAGCACTCCATGGCAGCAATGGTGGTCTCTCCATCCTGGTCGCCAGGTCAAGTCGACACTCCAATAACCCTGGATGTGATTTCAGTCCAACTATATCATATTCAGCTCAACTTGGACAACATGCAACAACAGAGGTATGAAGAACCCAACGAGATGATTGCATACATAAATGGCATACAACAGATGCAAAATGAAACTCTAGATGCTTTGGAGAGTGTACGCCGTCAACTGAGGCATTCCCATGACCACCTCCGAGCACTGGAAATCCAAATTTAACACATTAACTACCATGTGCACAACCATGCAAGTTTCTTTGCAGGGCTACCAACAGCCCCACAAAATCATCCTCCATGAAGCTTTGTATTTGCTTGTTTTTTGTTAGTTTTGTGCCATAAATAACGTTGGCACCATCTACCTTAGCTTGCACCTAACACTACTATTGCTCTTTTTGAAGCTTGGGTTGCTCAATGGTAACACAAATATGTTGTTATGTGATGTAAATTATGAAATGATAATACAAATATGATTTTAACTGACAAAAAAAAATGCGTATATTAAAAAACTAGAAAAAGTAAAAAATAAAAACAAAATATTTCAACAAAAAGAAAAAAACATTATTAAAAAAAAATAAAATTGTAGGGAGGGTAATGCCCCACATTGCCCCTCCGCCCATGGGGGCTGCTAAGTAGCTAGCATCATAACACACAATTGGTTGTTCCACTGGATTCCTGATTCCCTCATAGGTGGATGACCCTCCCACACATAGCATGAAACATGCACTTGTACATGTTGTGTGGAGGAGGGCGATGCCTGAGGGCCGACATCGCAACTCCGCCCATAGGGGCCGCTAGGTAGCCACCAACTAAACTCACGACTAGCTGCTTGGCAGTTGTCATGGTTGTGCCGCTGGCTTCTTGGCAGCCCTGGTGGGCGGAGTGCTGATACCCGGCTGCCTAGTGGCTACCATAGGTGGAGGTGCGATAACTGGCCCATTACAGCCCTTGTGGATAGAGGGGCGATGTCGGGCATTTCCCTCCCCCACACAACTTTTTTATTTGTTCTAATTTAATTTAATAAATTTGTTTTTTTTAATGTTTTTTATTTTCTTATAATTTATAAAATTTAAAATTATATATATATATATATAATTTAATATTTGTATTACCTTTTAATTTCAAAGTACATCATTGATAAACCTAGAGATCAAAATGTTATCGGTCTTATTCAACCATAATGGAAACTAGACTTGTTGGATGATAATTTAAGAGGAAAAGTATTCAACATAAAGAAATTGTATATGACCACATTGATGCCAAGCTAAAAAATGGCTACATGTTAAAGAAAATAAATATAAATAAGAAAAATTAGGGATAAATAGAGGTCACAAGAGCAAGTTTCTTTACACTTGTGCCAACTACTACATGGGGCTTCAACCCACATTGGAGATGGATCTCCAAGTGGGTCATGAGAGCATCTAGTCTCTTGAAGCTAGATCGTTGGTAACACTGCACCCTCAGTATCTCGTTTAAAGAATAAATCTTCATGCTTCTCCTTCATGACTCTTCCCAATAGAGTCTTCATTTTTTAATGGAGGGTAATAGAATGCAGGTATTGGTTTCACCTTCCCCTAGTATGACTAGGATCAAGGAGCTAATTTGAGATTTCCTCCATATTTTCAAAATCATAATATTCTTGGAAATATTTAATGGAATAAGTTACTAGTTGACGAATCTCTTCTCAGATACAAGAAGTTACTGAGTGAAAAACGACCTTTGCTTCCTAAGCCTTGGCCTAGGAACACAACCAACTTTTCTGACCACACCCACCAACTATCCTAAAACCATGCATCCTTTGAGATGGCACTATGTTTCGTTATAGGGAGACCAAAAAAATGAAAAAATATTCTACCAACCCACCCACAAGGAAATATATACAACTAGATTACACCTGCCTAAGAACTAGGGGCTGTAGATACAACATAATCCCCTGAGCCCTCCCTAGGAAAAATTCCAATACACCCACGACTCAGCTAGGTACTGCCCTGAACCCCAAAGGTCCAAGCAACCATAGGGTGTAAGGAACATGATAAGGCTGAAACAAAGAGTGATATGCTGAAAGGATTAAGCCAATTCAACATAGAGAGAAATGTGATAATAGATATAAGAGGAATAGTTATAGGAGCCACTAAAAACTAGATGAGGCACATAAGACAAAGAAAATTCGTGAATGATATACGAGAGAAACTGAAAAGGAGCACCTCACAAACATATACGAGAAGATAAAAATCAAAGAGCAAGAGGGGAGATAATACCTTCATGCCATGATCGAAGGTTTCATGATGACTAAGTTTCAAGTACAAGGAAATGAGAAGTGGCATCGATAATCTCATCATCTGAAGACTATAGTATCCATGGAATTCTAATACACAAAAATGAAATAGGTTTCGTTCCTAGTACTAAGTCACCATCGAAAACCCCAAACAAAAAAATTGAGTGTTAAGGACCAGAGGGAAAAATAAATTGCATGTAGTCATGGGTCTTTTTCACTGTTGCCCCAAAGGCACACAACCTCCACATTGTGGAAAACTTAGTATCACTCGACAACTCAGCTACTTTACTACCAGTTGCAAACTCCACTATGTAAAGAAGACGTAAAGTTAATCCCACCAACGAAAGGGGTGAAAACCAATCCAGGCATACATACCATAGAACTCCCAACAAAAAACCAAGTCAAAGGCCCTATGAGAAATGAACCATCACAATAAATGAGATAAATCCTCGCACGCTTCGTGGATGGGAGAGGTTGAACTTACCCCCCATCCTCTCTTAATTACAGTGGGATGCAACAGGGTGGGAGGTGCCCCTACCATCTTCTACTGATACCTGTTCGCTCACCTTGATCGTGGCCTTATGTGTGTTTTCATTAATTAGTGCGATCAAGGATTATTTTAGAATTTTTATTTCATAGTTTATTATTATTTTTTTAACTATTTTTTAAAATTAATTTTAATTTTAATTTTTTTTTGTTACTATTTTTTTATTTTAAATGATTTTTTTGTTATTTTTTGAATTTTCAAAGGCGTTTTTTTTTTCTTTTTCTTTTTTAATTTGTAATTTTTTTTTTCATTGAAAAAGGTTTGTTTTTTCCATTTTTTTTGTTTAAATTTGTTTTAAAAATATTTTTGTCAAATGTAGGCTGACTCATCACCATTATTCAAGGAAAACCATGCCACCTAAAACTACCTGCTGGTGTTCCATAAGAAGGCAATATTTTACTCTTTTTAGATGCCTCTGGGTATTGGGTCGTTAACTTGTTCTCTTACGTCCGAGGAAGATGAACTCTTAGCTAAGTAGAATAAATTTTAGGGCATATTCCAAGCCCAATGCGCGCGCACACACACACAATCTCCTTTCTCAAAATTTTAAATGTAAATAATTAATAAATAAACAAAATTTATTTAATGTTGCTTTTAGATTCACAATTGAGTTTATGCTTTTTTCTTTATGGTACCAATGATCAAGGTTGTAATGTCAATTACATAGTAATTTTAACCCCAAAAATAAAATAAAATAAATAAAATAAAATAAAAATTAAGCTATTTTGAAAAACACTTATAAAAAACAAGCATTTAAAAAAATAAATAAATAAAAAGGTAAAAAAAATAAGTGTTGAGTTTTATAGTTTTTTTGTAGTCATGATATTTGACATTTAATACCATGATTGAAAAATGTTTGAATTTTAACCTCCTCCCCCCCCTCCCTCAAAAAAAAAAAAAAAAAAAAAAAAAAAAAAAAGGTGATGCTGCATCACTACTTTTGCATTTCAAAGTGTTTTTTCATGTCTGTCATAGTCATGATAATTCATCGTTAATACCATGATTGAAAAAATAGTGATGTTGCATCACCACTTTTGAATTTCAACATGTTTTTCATGTCTTTCATAGTCATGATATTTCATCTTTAATGCCATAATTGAAAAATGTGTGAATTTTAACCTTTAAAAAAAGGTGATGTTGCATCACCGCTTTCGTAATTCAACGTGGTTTTTCATGTCTTTCGTAATCATCATATTTGTTTTTTAATGCATGGTTAAACAATGTTTCAATTTTAACCTTGAAATGAACAAATGTTGATGTTTCATCACTACTTTTTAAAATCAAAATGAAAATCGTGTTTTGATGTGGCCTTCAAAAAAAAGAACTTGGTAATTTCTTGTTAAGTTGGTAACATTGTTGAATCCCCTCTAATTAAATTAGACACTATAAAAGTTGATTTGAAACAAAAATAAATACCATTAAATCAAAAAATTCATTATGAGACTCAACCATCTACAAGCACAAGGAAGCAATAAGAAGCTTATGATAATAAATAAGTCATAGATGCTGAATATATTAAGGAAAATATGAGAATTCCAGAACCAACACTAAGAAAATATACACAAGAGAAAAATACTCCTAAAAGGTATATCGATTTTATTTTATCTATTTCTTTGGTTATTGATGACAAAGAACCTTCTTGTTATTAGGAAGCAATGGATGATGTCATAATGTCAAATGGAATGTGACAATGAATAAATATATGGATGTCTTAGAGAAAAGAAAAATTAAGACCTCGCAGAACTTTATAAAGACAAAAAAGGTTATTGGGTATAAATGGGTTTACAAATTGAAGAAAGGGGTTGATGGTAATGCTTGAAGGTATAAACCTAGATTGTTCACAAATGGTTACTCTTAAAGGGAAGGTATATATTTCCGTGAAATATTTTCGCCAATTGTTAAACATGTATTTTTTTGTATTGTGCTGACATTAATTGCTTCACCCGATTTATAGTTATTGCAATTGGATGATAAAATAACATTTTTACATGGAGATTTGGATGAGTAAATGTACTTGTGACAACCATAAGGTTTTTCAAAAGAAGCAAAGTTTACCAGCTCAATAAATCATTGTATTACCTGAAGTAGTCTTTGAATGGTACAAGGAGTTTACTTCCTTCATAATTAGCTAGAATTATACTAGAAGTGAGCATGAACATTGTGTTTACTTCAAGATTTTGAATTGTATATCCATTATCTTGGTGTTATGTGTTGACAATATGTTTGTTGCAAGTGAAAACATGGACTAGATCAACCTGTCGAAGGCTCAGATAGCTAGGGCCTTTGATATGAAGGATCTAGGAGACACAAAGCAAATATCAAGCATTGAAATACACATAGATAAAAAAAGAAGTAAGTTCAGGTTTCCACTGTTGAATCCTTTGTTAAACTGAGAGGGGGGGGGGGGGGGGGGTGAATCAGTTTAATGAATTCATGGTCATGTAAAACTTTCATTTACACTTATTTACATCTTCATTTCATGATTAACTTAATGTACAGTGAAACCACAATCTTAATTAGTGAGCAGTAGGTATTAAGCAGATTAAATAAAAAGTATCAACAAATAATCATCATGTACATAGACACCAGATATAAGTGGAAACTCATAAGGGAGAAAACCACATCTTATTATTGTTGTGATGCAAAGGCAAGCTCCAACTCCCTCTCACCACTGATTTTTTGTAGGCTCCAACCTACAGGAGGCTCCTACCCCAATTCTGCAAGCTACAACTTGCACGGAAGCTCCAACTCCCATCTATTTTCTGCAGGCTACAACCTACAGGAGGCTCCTACCTCAGCTAGCTACAACTGACATTTATCAAGCTATAACTTGATATGAAAGCACCAACTTCCTTACTCTTTCATAAAAAAACACATGCTGATTTACCTGGATATGAGCTCTGTTCTGTTCCTTCTTCACTGCTGTCCACCAAAATTCATATCTGCCTTATATCATCTCTGAATATTCACAGCTTCTCTATCTTCTCCTCCTTCTTCTTACCCTCTCTGCCTCATCTCTCCATTCTCTAACCTCCCTATGCATATGTTTGTAATATTATTTATGGAGATCACCTCATAACTATTTGCATTCCTCAGGGAATTCGAAATGAATAGCCATGACTCTTTGCCTTCCACCTTCTCATTTCTTTTTCATCTCGTTCAAAAGAATATAGTAATATGTACAAATTTCAGTTTTACAGTGGAGTTTTGTTTGCCTACGGAGACTTGCCTTTGCATCACAAACAATATAAAATTAATTAAAACATTTACATTTACATTTGCAATAGATATATCTCATTCAACCCTTTCAGTTCTTGGCTCACTGTGTGTTTGTCTTTTCTGCTGCTGTAGTGTAATAGTTCTTCATACCCTCCTGCTTTCTATGTATGTAGAATGCATTTCCCAAATTATGTTCTAAATCTGGCAGCTTTATCAATGCTGAAGCTTTTCCATCAAAGGTTAAAATCTCTGTTATAACTCAATAATGAAATTTCATTTAATTGGAAATGCTCAAATTTTCAAACTCAGTTTCGGAAGCCCACCTTTAATACACTATGAAAAAACAATCAACACAATTTCAACCCAGCAACTCTAATGCGGAAGTAGCTCTTCATCTTATGCGCTATGGTCAAAAATCCACTTTATGAATTTGAAATTAATATTTCAAACTTTGGTTACAAACCCTTTCATATACCTTTGAAGTGGAAGCACAATATCCCAACCGCATGTTATTTGGCTCATTCAACGTTTAAATGGCCCTTCATTCAATGTTTAGGACCCAATTAAATAACTTAAGATTGTACCCAAACCTGGAAAATTCTAAAAATATGCGGAAGCTTTCTTCAAAACCTATGGCTAAAACCATAATCAAAACCCATTTATATTTATTCGAATTAATATTTGAATATTAAAAATGAATCCTTATTATAGGTGTCGACATATAACTCAGGTTTTATAAATATTTACTCTCCATTCATATTAGAGTTTGATGCGTATCCAAACAACAAAAAATACTAAAAGCTTTCGACCTTTTGGATCAAAACCCAATGTTGACTATATTAAAGCTCTGGGTCCCACAATTTTCCTTTGTATTATCGGCTATGCAACTTTTCTTATCATCCAATAGTCTAGCTTCTCTCGTGCTCCAATGATACCTTGGGCGCACATCTGAGGGCTATCGCGCAGTGATGGCCTACAAACTTTAACCCTCAACTTCATGCGATAATTTCAGGCCCACACCCTCATTATCCATCGCAGAGATCTGACGGTCAACAGCTTCTCGCGTTCCAAAATTCAATTGAATGTTCATCCGACGATCAACGTGCAGTTTAAACTTCCGGTCTTTGACAGTCAGAAATCACGTGATAAAAGTGGTAATTGAATACCACCTAATGCCACACGTCAACCAAGGACCAATATCGCGTTCCAAAATTTAAAACAACTTACCACTTGAGAGGTCACGTGATACCGCTAGTTTTATTTTGAATACCGCCCTCACTATTCAATGCTGGTTCCGCTCTTCTCCTTCATGGTTCCTCATTGACCAAGGTTCCGCTTCAAACTCTGCATCTTTAACTTGAGTTTCTGAATATGTTTCAACGCGCGAATTCACTTCTAATTCTTCAACGTGGTCTTCAATATTCCGCGTCATTGCTTATTTCCTGCACAGATCATAGTCTATGCGACCATAGCAAAAGCGCCCAATCTGTCTTCATTTAAAAATTTGAACGGATTTCAAAAGGTATAGAACAATAGTTCGTAGACCTGTCTCTGATTCTCGATACATGATTTCAAATCCATCGTTTGCTAATACTCCTACTGCAACATTATTACCATTTCGATCCACTCACCCAGCATTTCTTCATCGCAATTAATCACTCTTACTCATTATCTATGGTTCAGACCCATCTATCTCAACACAGTAAAACCCTGAATGCAAATTCAAGACCTCACTCTGTTTATACAGAGAATTTCTCTTGGCATTCATACATGGAAATGTTACCAAGGTTCTGTCCTTTTTACGATAGACTCATTCATCTATCATTAAACACATGGAGTTTTGATTCAATAGCATCGATTTGAACTTATTCATTCCAGAATCAAACTTTACCACACAACCCCAGCATATTCGAATTGCTCATGAATCAAGCATTGACATTAACCCTTAACACAGAGGTTATCACGAATTGTTCATACAATTGCTTATTGAAATTCAATCCATTCACACAGAGTTAAATCAAAAAATATTCATATAATGCTAAAACAATTCCTCCATATATATCCAAATGAAATCACTTACAAAATTAGTGCCTCGTTCTCTGCCCATTGGGAAAAATACCTA
This sequence comes from Pinus albicaulis, assembly GCA_034641835.2. Classification (NCBI taxonomy): domain Eukaryota; kingdom Viridiplantae; phylum Streptophyta; class Pinopsida; order Pinales; family Pinaceae; genus Pinus; species Pinus albicaulis. The sequence goes on along the minus strand of CM076573.1, from coordinate 728,516,114 downwards.
TAGGGGAATCAAGATTAGCAGACAATAAAACTTTGATATTTTCTTTCTTAAAAACCCATACGCTACTTTCCTGAAGCCAACCCGCGTATATACGCGGATATCCTTTACCTAACTCACGTATATCCAGTGATTTAATTATGCATTTAATTCTTGACTCAGATTATTGCATTAATCATTCATCAAATGTTTAGACAACAGTAAACAGGTGTAGAAAGAACAGAATAATCATCACACATAAGCAACACACATGGACACTAGGATTTTTAGGTGGAAACCCAATTCGGGAGAAAACCACCGCTGCCGTCGTCTCAGTCTTCAATCTTTATTATTAAGAAAACTTCTTACAACATGTACTGGCGCAGACTCATACCAGCACGCAGGCACCCACCTACAGAAGGCTACAACCTTCTCTCGTTTACCAGCCTCTCCTGGAAGGGAGCAACAACCCCCTGCTCTCGTTTACCAGCCTCACCTGGAAGGGAGCTACTACCCCCTGATATTAACACCAGCCTCTACTGGCAGAAAGCTTCTACTTTCAGACTGAAGGCCTCAACCCTCAGAACCACTACAGACCACGTTTCATCAATTTTCAAACTGGATCGCACAGCTTCAACACAATCCTTCACTTATCATCAAACATCCATTTCCCATTGCATCAAACAGAACAGTGAAACCACTGTAACCAGAATATCAGAGATAGCCCAGACTTCAAAATAGATATACAGAAACTCAATCAGCTTTGAGCAACCATCAGTTCAAATTACATACGCGCTTTCCTTTAAACAGACCTGCGTATATACGCGCTTTTAAAAAAGACAACCCGCGTATACATCTGTGCACTTTTCAGGAAAAACCCTAACAGTCCATACGCGCCCTTGGTTAAACAGATCCGCGTATATACGCGCTTTTCATGAAACGAACTTGCGTATAGATCTATGAAAGATAAACTTTGCAGAACAAACCAGATCTATGGACTTACCCAGATTTCTTCAATATCTTCAATAGGTTTTCGCCAGGTCTTCATTCCTTCTTTTCAGGTCATCCTAGAGATTCATCATTTCCAGATATACAGTTTTTGAACCTTCATCATATTCACAGGTGCATCATAGATTTCAGATCTATCGATTAAGAACAGAGTTCAACCATGCAGATAAACTTCAGAGTGAAATATTCATTAAACCCAGACACATGCACACCCTTTGCTCAATGATTTTCTTCTCCTTATATAGGTTTACCCTTTATCAATACCATGAGTCAAAACCACATAAATTCCGATGGTATTCCTGGACAAGATCACATAAACAATCCAGCGCTCAATACAATGGGTCAATACCATGGTAAGAACCCCTGGTTTTATATCTTTAGAGCGCAATTAGGCATACGCTAATTATCTCGTACTTTTCCGTGTACATACGCTACTTCGCCTAAACAAACCCGCGTATGCATAGTGACATGTCTTATTCATCATTGCTTTGGCCCTTTTTGATATTTCTTTCTTCTGTTACTTCTGAGCTACTTGTAGAACATCAGATTTACATCATTAATAAACTCATCAAGCATCAAGAAAAACTTCATTAAGTAGGTTGCCATCATCTTCATGAAGTGGGTTGCCATCAAGGAAAACACTCCGCATCATATTGCCAACAATCTCCCCCTTTGGACTTGATGGCAACCACGATGGTGTTTGATCACCACAACAGATAGATACATTAAGCATAATGATATTCTCCCCTATTCAAACACCATGTCACTTATTCAAACACCATGTCACTCTCCCCCTTTGACATCAAGGGCAAAGGGCGGATCAACACCAACACAAGGTTGTTTTCTCCTCATGTAGATAGAAGAGCGCTGTAGATCTGAAGTGCACTGAAGTTACCATGCTCCCCCTGAGTTCATGCTGAATCTTTAAACATATTTTTCAATGAAGTACATGACTCTATGACCTTTCCTATCACCAAGGACTCATACTTACATCAAGGATCCAACCAAGTGGATTTACATATGAGACTCAAGTACCCAACCAAGTGGGTTTACACATTTTGACTCAACTACCCAACCAAGTGGGTTTACATATTTGATCAAGTCCTTACATGACTGAATATTACAATTTTTCATCATAGGTCTCAACATGACCTTTTCATCAAATTACAAATATGACTTTTTATGACCAGTACCAGAAAGAACTTCAAGAAGGTGATCATATTTCAGAATCACAATGCCAACAAAGCATAATACTCAGCAAGGCTAATGCTCCCCCTGAACCTGTACATCAGTTTACTCCTTCATCTCCCCCTTAGCTTGTGCATCCTGAACACTTTCAACAGAAGATCATCAAGGCATCTTCACCCAATATCAGAGAATGAGACATAAATATAAGAGATAAAACTTCACCAGAGATACCATACAGCACTAGAGAAATCAATCAGTACTGTAGATGTGCTGAAGAATGCTGACCCCAAACAAAATTTGTCAGCAATTAACCATACGTGGCTTTCTGTGGATAAACTCGCGTATATACGCGACTGTCTTTTAGGAAACCCACGTATCCAATTTAATATTCTGAATTTAATCAGATCTGCTCTTATGAGAGGCAGAGACAACACCCAGCTTCTATCTGAGATATTCGAACGCTTCCCTGGGCAGAGGTTTGGTAAATATATTAGCAACTTGTTCTTTAGAGGGAACATACTCCAACTTCACCTTTTGTTCAAGCACTTGTTCACGTAAGAAGTGATACTTGATGGGAATGTGCTTGGTCTTGGAATGCATAACAGGATTCTTTGAGATACTGATGGCACTTTTATTATCACACATAATGGAGATAGGAGGTGAACATTTGATTTGATAGTCTTGTAAGGTTTGCATCATCCAAAGAAGTTGAGTGCAACATGATGCGGCAGCCACATATTCTGCTTCTGTTGTAGATAAGGCAATAGAGTTTTTCTTCTTGCTGAACCAAGATACTAACCGGGGCCCCATATAGAATGCACCACCACTAGTGCTTTTCCGATCATCAACATTTCCAGCCCAATCTGCATCAATGTAAGCATGAAGAGTGAGATCAGCATTCTTTGGATACCATAGTCCAAAGTCTTGATTTCCTTGTAGATATTTGAATATTCTTTTGACAGCCTGAAGGTGAGACTCTTTTGGATTAGCTTGGAATCTTCCAACAATCCCAACTGCATGCATAATGTCTGGTCTAGTCCCAGTGAGATAAAGTAGACTTCCTATCATTGATCTGTATTCTGGTTGATTCACCGTGGGAGAATCATCATGAGAACTGAGATTGCATCCGGTTATCATTGGTGTACTTACAGGTTTGCATTCTTCCATGCCATACTTCTTTAGAATTTGCTTAAGATATTTTCCTTGTGATAGGAATATACCATCTGCAGATTGATGCACTTGCAAGCCAAGAAAGAATGTTAGTTCCCCAAGTAAGGACATTTCAAATTCTTGCTGCATGACAGAAGCAAATTTTTGACTCATAGATTCTTCGTTACTCCCAAAAATGATATCATCAACATATACAACCACAATCAATAGTTTATCATTTTCAATTTTTTTGTATAAGTTGCTATCAGCAGACCCCTTTGAAAATCCTTGTTGATGAAGATATTTGTCAAGACGATAATACCATGCCCTTGGAGCTTGTTTGAGACCATATAGAGCCTTTTTAAGTCTACAAAAAATATTTTTATCATTTCCCAAAATGAATCCTTCTGGTTGTTCTATATAAACTTCTTCTTCTAGATCACCATTGAGAAATGCAGATTTGACATCCATTTGATAAACTTTGATTTGTTGAAAACTTGAAAAAGCAAGAAACATTCTTATGGCTTCAAGTCTAGCTACAGGAGCAAAAGTTTCTTCAAAGTCTATTCCTTCTTGTTGAGTATACCCTTTGCAAACCAGTCTAGCTTTGTTTCTTATAACATCCCCATTCTCATTTAACTTGTTCTTGAATATCCATTTAGTTCCAATGACATTTTTATCATGTGGTCTTGGTACCAATTCCCAAGTGTGATTCTTTTCAATTTGATAAATCTCTTCATTCATGGCTTGGTTCCAAAAAATTTCTTTGCTATCTTGATTGACATTGTGAGGTTCAACCGTGGATAGAAATGCCAGATAGCTAGAAGATCCCACAAGAGTCCTCCTTGTTTGTACACCTGATTCCTTGTCTCCCAAAATTTGAGTTTCAGGATGATTCTTTTGAACATATCTGGATGGAGTTTTTCCAGATAAATCATTTTCAGGTTCTTCATCGGATCCATTGTCTATATCATTTCTATTTGATGCAGAAGGACAAAAGTCACCCTCATCTTCATCTGTTGTTTTTTTTTCTTCTTTAAGGGCTACAGGAGACTCATCAATAACAACATCAATACATTCAACAATCTTCCGAAGCCTTTTATTGTAACATTTGTATGCTCTGCTTGTAGATGAGTAACCAAGAAGAATTCCTTCATCTGATCTAGGTTCAAACTTGCCAAGCTTTTCATCATTATTTTTGATAAAGCATTTACTTCCAAAAACTCTAAAATGCTTCATAGAGGGAGAATTACCATACCAAAGTTCATATGGGGTTTTTTCACTATTTACCCGAATATGTGCCTTGTTAAGAATATTTTCTGCTGTGTGAGTTGCTTCTCCCCAAAAAGTGTCAGGTGTTCCGGAATCATCAAGCATAGCTCTAGCCATTTGTTGAATTGTTCTATTCATTCTTTCTGCTACGCCATTTTGTTGTGGAGTGCCTGCTACAGAAAACTGTCTTTTTATGCCATGTTGTTCACAAAATTCAAATAATTCATTTGATGTATATTCTCCTCCTCGATCAGATCTAAGAAACTTTATTTTTAGATCTAATTCATTTTCAACCAATGCTTTGAAGATCTGAAATTTTTCAAATGCTTCATCTTTGTGTTTGATCAACCCAATCCAAAACATTCTAGAGAAATCATCAATAAATAAGATATAGTATTCTTCTCCACATGGTCAATTTTTCCTCATAGGTCCACATATGTCAGTATGAACGAGTTCAAGAGGCCTTCTTGATGAGCCTTCCTTGGCATTAAATTGTACTCTGGTCTGTTTACCGAATTGGCAAGATTTGCATATGATACTCTCTGGTAGAGTAATATTGGGGAGACCACGAACAGCGTTAAGTTTGCTTGATTTGTTTATTTGAGAGAAGCTCAGATGCCCCAGCCTTCTATGCCATAGCCAATTTTCTGAAGATTTGCTCAAGCAACACTGATCTTTGTTGTTCTGCAATTTTGAACTAAAGACAACCTCAGTTCCTTGATCACACATTTGACTCACACTTAACAGGTTATGTCTTAATCCATCCACATACATGACATTATTAGCTTTCACCTTTTATTTTAGAAAAACAGACCCTTTTCCCTTAATGACAGCAGGTGTATCATTTCCAAATGTAACATTCTTTTCCTTTTCTAGGGAATTATATGCATGAAGTTTGTTTTTGTCACCTGTCATATGTTTTGAGCATCCGCTATCAATATACCATTGATTTTCTTCACCTTCTGCAAATAAATCTATGCCACAATTTTCAACCTGTATTTCCTTCTTTTTCCACACTTTGGAGCTTGAAGGAACATGTTCTTTTGGCTGGACTTTGCTCCTGCATTCAGATTCTTTATGGCCAAAGTTATTACAATAAGCACATTCAACTTCATTTTGAAGAGGAGAAAATTTGTTATAGGTATTCTTCTTTGGTTCAGTATCCAACCTTTTCTTTCTTGCTTCTCTTGTCATGATGGTTTTATAAGCAACACATTGAGCAGCTTTATGACCAAAATTGTGACATGTAAAACATTGTCCATTGAAGTAGAAATTTCTGCGATCATGAAATATTCTATTTGGATTTACCTGTTGGTTGGAGCTTCTTTGAAAGTTATTCCTGTTAGTGTTCCTTGAATTGAGATGATCCTGCTTTACCTGTAAAGATTCCTTACTTCCTTGTTGAGTGGCAGAATATTGTAAACCAGTTGTTGCTGCCTTTAGATAGTTCGGTGCTGAAGCCTGAGAGGATTCTCCAATATATCCAAGACCTGTTTTTATGAGAGGAGAACGTTGTACCTTGATAATTTCATCTAAGGTTTCCAATCCTTTAGCAAATCTGAGATTCAGAGTCTTTACTTTCTCCAATTATTTTCTTAGACTTACCACTTCACATTCTGCTTTCTCCCTGTGTTTCTTTTCTTCTTCAATCTGATTTTTCAGCGTCTCTATGATTATCTTATTTTCTTCTAAGTATATTTTGAGTTGATTGTTTTCCTCAAGAAAATCATTGTCCTTAGAGCATCCACAAAAGTATCCTTTTGTTTTCTTGATTCTTGTTCAAATGCCATGAGAAGTCTAAGATCTTGTTCACATTCTACCTCACTATCAGATAACCCATCACTGTCTTCATTAGTATAATAACTTTTCTTGGTGCTAGATCGGTTTTTATTCCTTCTTGCTAATTATTTAGCAGATGTTTCTTTATAAGGACACTTTGCAGCATAATGACCAACTCTTCCACAATCAAAGCATTTGAAAGGAATCTTACCTTTGAATCTTCCGGTTCCTGGTTGGAGTCTTCTCACAAAATTTGCCTCATCTTCTTCTGAGATATATCCTGAACCTTCTGCCTTTTGAACTTCTTTCCCTTTTGTAGAAGCTTTAAAAACAGCTTCTTTGACTTCAGATGGTCCCCCTCTCCTCATTTAATATGCAGTCAGTATGCCATGAAGTTGCACCACAGTAAGAGTTTGAAGATCCTGTTTTTCTTCAAGAGCAGAGACTTTTGATTCAAATTTTTCCGTTAGCGATCTTAAGATTTTCTCAAACAAAGTAGATTCGGTTATTGTTTCTCCCAAATTTCTCATACGATTTACAAAATCATCAACACGTAAAAAGAAACTGGCAATATTCTCATCATTATGCATTCTTAAGTTTTCATATTCAATTCTGAGAGATTGAAGTTTTGCAATTTTTACCTTTGCATAACCTTCATAACTTAGAATGATTTTGTCCCATATTTCCTTTGTTGTATTCAGCTGCATGATTTTGACAAATTCTGCTTCAGTTAGACTTCCTGTTATAGCATTGACCGCTTTTGCATTTGATTCATAATTCTTCCTTTCAGTTGGATCTGTTGGTGTAGCAGCTGGATATTGATATCCTTTTTCAACAATGGCCCAGATATCTGCTCCCATAGACTGAAGATAGGATCTCATCCTTATTTTCCAGAAGATTAAATTACTTCCGTTGAAGAGCGGAGGATTGATAGATGTTGTTCCCTCTTGATTTCTCATCTTGCTTGATCTTCCTTCTAGCGGTTAAGCCTTTTCAGAAGGACCTGCTCTGATTCCAATTGTTGGGAAAAATACTAAGAGGGGGGGGGGGGTGAATCAGTATTTAGTGTAGACAATAAAAATTTGATATTTTCTTTCTTAAAAAACCGTATGCTACTTTCCTGAAGCCAACCCGCGTATATACGCGGATATCCTTTACAGAACTCGCGTATATCCAGTGATTTAATTATGCATTTAATTCTTGACTCAGATCATTGCATTAATCATTCATCAGATGTTTAGATAACTTGACTAATTAGTGCGAAAGACAGAATAATCATCACCCATAAAAACACACATGGACACAGGATTTTTGGGTGGAAACCCAATTCGGAAAACCACATTTGTCGTCGTCTCAGTCTTGACCTTTATTATTAGAAAACTTCTTACAACATGTACGGTAGCAGGACTCATACCCGTGCAGCCATTCCCTGAAGGCTACAGCCTTCTCGTTCTGACCTCTCTGGAAGGCAACCTTTTGCTGCTTCATACCAACCTCACCTGGAAGGGAGCTACTACCCCCTGATATTAACACCAACCTCTACTGGCAGAAAGCTTCTACTTTCAGACTGAAGGCTTCAACCCTCAGAACCACTGTAGACCACATTTCATCAATTTTCAAACTGGATCACACAACTTCAACACAATCCTTCACTTATCATCAAACATCCATTTCCCATTGCATCAAACAGAACAGTGAAACCACTGTAACCAGAATATCAGAGATAGCCCAGACTTCAGAATAGATATACAGAAACTCAATCAGCTTTGAGCAACCATCAGTTCAAATTACATACGCGCTTTCCTTTAAACAGACCCGCGTATATACGCGCTTTTAATAAAGACAACCCATGTATACATCTATGCACTTTTTAGAAAAAAACCTAACAGTCCATACGCGCCCTTGGTTAAACAGATCCACGTATATACGTGCTTTTCATGAAACGAAACTGCGTATAGATCTATGAAAGATAAACTTTTCAAACCAGGTCTATGGACTTACCCAGATTTCTTCAATATCTTCAATAGGTTTGCGCCAGGTCTTCATTCCTTCTTTTCAGGTCATCCTAGAGATTCATCATTTCCAGATCTACAGTTTTTGAACCTTCATCATATTCACAGGTGCATCATAGATTTCAGATCTATCGATTAAGAACAGAGTTCAACCATGCAGAAACTTCAGAGTGAAATATTCATTAAACCCAGACACATGCACACCCTTTGCACCATGATTTTCTTCTCCTTATATAGGTTTACCCCTTATCAATACCATGAGTCAAAACCACATAACTTTCGATGGTATTCCTGGATGGGATCACATAAACAATCCAACGCTCAATAAAATGGGCCAATACCATGGTAAGAACCCCTGGTTTTATATCTTTAGAGTGCAATTAGGCATACACGACTTATATCGTACTTTTCCGCGTACATATGCTACTTTGCCTAAACGAACCCGCGTATGCATAGTGACATGTCTTATTCATCATTGCTTTGGACCTTTCTGATATTTATTTCTTTTGTTACTTCTGAACTACTTGTAGAACATCAGATTTACATCATTAATAAACTCATCAAGCATCAAGAACAAATTCATTAAGTAGGTTGCCATCATCTTCATCAAGTGGGTTGCCATCAAGGACAACACTCTGCATCACATTGCCAACATATTCCACAAGAAAAACATTTGAAAGGAAGCTTACCTCTGAACTATTACAAATTAAACTAACTCAGAAACATTACAGAAAAAACACACATAAAATCATACACAGAAATATAGGCGGAAAAGGCAGAAGCCTCATGGCTTCCTCATGTAATCTCTCTTATTAAAAGAATTTTAATTTAAAATTTTAATAGATGAGAGAAGATAGTCCGTGCTATCTTAGTCTCTTTTGGTTGATATAATTTCTCACCAAAAACCCACCAAGATAGGAGTTCCTAAACAAACTCAATCTTTTGAGGAACAACCCAGCAACTCAAGAGTTAGGAATATTTAATTAATTATTTTGGACTTAATATTGTTATTTTAGAGAGGCTAACATTCCCCCCTTCAATGAAAAATCAAAAATAAGAACAAGGAACCATCTTCCAAGTTCTCATGTTGATCCTCAAAAAAACATTGCCTGAAAAATCGCCAAAGCTGGATGCTGAAAAACGACAATCTGAAGAGACCATGAGTCAGCTGTACGTCTAATTCATGTCTAAATTTCTCTTGACAACTCCATCAAGTGCCAAGTTGCAAAAGGATCCATCTGTCCTTTGCATGAAAGTAGCATCCTTTGTCCACTGACAAAATTTGTTCAAAGCCCACCGGCTGATGATGTCAAAAACAACTCACTGTTGCTTTTGTTGTGCTGAAAACTGTTCACTGCTTCTTTGCTGTCGACTGCCCACTGGAAATTTTTTTGATGCCCACTGGAAAATTGGTTGATACCCACTGGCTGTTGAAGATGCCCACTGGCTGCTTTTTCTGGTTTTGTCGAGACTTTTAGTCTGACAACCACTGTCAATCTCATTGACATTTTCCCCCCTTTGTCAGCTAAAAGGAGAGACACTTTTCTTGTAAAGTATTCCTGAACTCCCCCCCTTCAAGTGTAGGAGTTTTACACTGTTGTAATCCCCCATTCAACTGCATGAGAGTACCATCATCGTTTCACTATTGGCTGCAAAATTTGTGATCGTATATGGTTGTAGAATTGAAGCAATCTTTTAACTGTGGATGACCATTCCCAAGGGTCGATCCATTCATAATGTATATTTAATCTCTCTTATTTCTGTTGATTATGACATTTGTCTGAGGAATGATTGGACTTGCCACAATGGCGACAGGGATAGAGATCAAAACACTGATCTTCCATATGACCGGTTCTCTGACAATGAGAACATTTCGGTTTGACTTCAACTTCAGGTTGTGTTGAATTCTCTTTTTCGACAACTTTGGGTTGCATGCACTGCTGGTTGTCTGCAACTATCTCCGAATGTGCTGAGGGGATCTGTTCAAGAAATCCCGCACTGACGAACTGAATGGGCTTGGAATAATCAGGAATATGTAAGTTTGCGTCATCTTGGACATATCCTAAGCCTCGTCGATTCTTGTTATTATGAATTTCTTCCCAGGGCTTGATGATGGGCTTGGAAGAAATTGAAACTAGAACAACTTCGACACTTGAAGTTGTTTGAAGGAATGACTTTTCATCTGGATTGTGCAAAGACTTATCATCTGGATGGTTCAAAGACTTGAAAGTATCATTCTTTTCTTGCAATTCAATCCGTTGAAGTTGTGACTCGAGTTGAAGAAACTCAATGGTGTCATGTTTTTGTTGTAGATGCCATGAAATATCAGCAAGAGTGCCTTTGCTGACGTGCACCATGTCTTCATCGCTTGAGATGATCAAACTGTGAAGAATGTTTAACAACTAAATATGTTGCGCCATCTGAACTTGCGCACTTGAAAACAGGCTCTCTTGTTGTAGATTTCGTATTTTGAACTGTTTCACTTGAATGACAGGCTCGCTTGAATGTGGCTTAAATGGTACATTTTCTTGATTTTTTGCTGATTGCACTTGCTAGAGTTGTAGAATTGTCTCGCTTAAACTGTAGAATTCACGCTCGCTTGATGACGATCGCGTTTGTTTAAGCGCTCACTTGAATGAAAAGCCACGCTCGCTTGATGTCGATGTGCTTGCTTGATTGATGTCAGAGTTTAACTTGTTCGGTTGCTTTTGATGGTCGCTGCAATAAACTTCACTCTGGCTTGCTTGATGGTTTGATCTTTGTACTGTGTTGATGCAAATTGCTTTGAAATCACGCTCGCTTGGAGATGTAAACTTGTTGCTTGCTTGAAAAAACTCATGCACTCAATTGATTTTGTGTAAAGGAAGGGTGTCGAACATTTTCGACAATGCACCCAAGAAAGCTTACAATGATTCACTTTAAAATAATGAATTCACTTGTCTTCTTAAAAATTCATTAACAATGAATTTTTAATGATTAACATAACATAGTGAATTTGATTACAAGTTCTTTAAATGGATTTGCAGGAACGTTGATGAAGACTTTGCTGTGAAAAGCATTAACTTGACTAAGTGAATTTTTTGTTTGATGTAAAATGCTGATGTAGACAATCGTTGATTATATGTTGTAGTGTACCTTAAAAAACAACATGAAGCCATAAAAAACATGCACCATCAAACACACATAGTGTACCTTAGATCCCCTTATTCAATTTCAAGCGGATCTAGGACACATCAACACCAAAAAAAATGATATATTTATTAATCACTGAGTACATATGAAGCAATGATAATGTCAAGCTGACAACCCTTTGAAACAACACGCCTTCAAAATCTAAATCGATAGTGACACGATCTCTCTCAAAGTAAGACAATACTTTGAATTACAACAATGGCTTGTCCTTATCACTCCAAATACAAATGGAAACTCTCATGAGCTCTCCAAATTACAAAATACAACTTATCACTCCAAGGATTTTAAAACATCACCCATATGACTCTCCACACAAAAATATGTTTTCCAGTTCTTATCTCTCCCCAATCAATATTTAAAGAGCCACTATAATCATGCTTTTTACATAATTTCCTTTAAAATAATGGAATGAACATTATGAAGTCACTTTAAAGTGATTGAAAGTTTTTAATGTAACTTTCAAAAGGTGAATAATATAAATCCCCACTCATTATCTCTCCTTCCACTTATTATCTCTCAAAAATCACTTTACTACCCTTTTCAATTTTCCATAAAAAACATTTTAATGGAAATCACTTTAGAAAAGTCAATTGTTTTCGATTTTTTTCTTAAAAGCACACTCCATCTCGTTGTGACTGATGCACTTTAAAAAATCTCATTTCCCACCTTACCTCAAAAAGAACTCATCACTTCTGAATTTTGACAATGGCACCTTATCCAATACAATTTTTTCTACTTAACAACATGCAAGTCTTCCAACGCTCCGCAATAGTCAACATTTTCTACTCCAATTTTACCGAAATAAATTAGACTATTACCAACTTTTATCCTCACCTGAAAGCCTGCATCTAAATACTAGAGGCAGAAAGAAACAGTCTTGTTGCCGGAGTTATCGAAACTATTTACAATGCCACGGGTAAAACTCTGACAAACTGAAGCTTCATGGACATGGTGGCAGCATTAGCGGCTGCAAATTTAGATCGGCTTTATGATAGTAATTTCATTTGCGAAGCGGTTCTGAGGTATCTGACGCCCGTGCCAAAGAAATATGTATTGCAACTATTATATATTGACATTGCGGTGCGTGCCAAATCAATGGAGGAATGGGTTCTTTCAGATGGCTTGTCTAAGCACAAAGTAGCAATTGACAGGTTGTTGCAGCTGAGAGTGTTTATTGAAGTTTCTGACAGTAGGAAAAAGGAAATCAGCTATAGATTGAACCCTAAATTTCAGAGTCAGCTTCGCAAAGTGATCGTGAATGGGGGGAATTAAACGCTGCTTCATGATTCAATTAAATGGCAAATTTGAATGCAGATTGCCACATATATATGTAAATGTAGGTAGTGCATTATCACATGTAAATGCAGGTAGCGCAGATCACTTACACGCATGCATTCCTTTCGCTTTCAAACTCTGAAGAGAGCTTCACATTGTAGGTTCATCACTGCTTACACTCCACAGGTTCATCACGGCTTCATCAGGTTCATCACGGCTTCATATTGCAGGTTTATCACGGTGCCTTTACACATCTCTCACATCAAATTTATGATGTCACAACCAGTGGTTCGACTCTCTAATTTGAAACCCGCAGCGAGTGTGTTGACAGCATGCCTCGTTTATTTCAATGGCAGTCACACGTTCTCCTTACTGTCAAAAAGGGAAACCCTTCCAGCGAGAGTTCCAGCAGTTGATGGACTCGCAATTGTAAAATGGCGATGGAAAATCCTGTAATGGATTTGATTCAGTGCAATGTTGAATTCATAAATGAATAACCAGCGTCTTACAAACCCTTCCTGGATCGCGATTGTCGATTGTTGTACACGGAATTAAAGGCTCCAAGCTCAGCCCCTTCGGTTCTGTTGTGTACCAGCAATCACGACCTCCAGCAATCCGCGCTCACATGAGGGAAAGGCCCAGACTTATAACGCTCTGATACCACATGTAAATACAGAAGTGTCCTGAGACACATAACTTTATTGATGATGGAAAAAGATTACATTACAAATTGCAGGAGTTTATAGACGTAAACTCTCATTCTCACACTACTCTCACATTACAAAATGAAATTAGGAAATAATCCTATTTATAAGCTCTATGTTCTAACTTAATCTAGTTATGGATCACTTGGAAAATAAACAAGTGTCCATTTACAATAAATGAGTTTCTAACCACTCTACTAACTTCACTCCTAACTTAGATCCTAGGAAACGACTCTTTTCTAGAGTCCTAATTTTTATTAACAAATTTCTATTTCTAAATATCTCTAATATTTATTAAATATTCTAATTTAATAAATATATTTATCCTAACTTTAAATTATTCAATTTATGTGTTTTTGGATTTATAATTGCCTTTATGAAATAGGCTAACATGAACCGTCTTGTACCAAGTTGGAGTTTCTTTACAAAATTTACCTCATCTTCTTCTGAGATATACCCTAATCCATCTGTCTCTTTTACTTCTTTCCCTTTTGTAGAGGCTCTAAAGATGACTTCTTTGACTTCAGATGGTCCTCCTCTTCTCATTTCATATGCAGTTAGTATGCCATGAAGTTGCACCACAGTAAGATTTTGAAGATCTTGCTTTTCTTCAAGAGCAGAAACTTTTGACTCAAATTTTGTCGTTAGTGATCTTAAAACTTTCTCAACCAAAGTAGATTCGGTTATTTTTTCTCCCAGATTTCTCATACGATTTACAATATCATCAAGACGTAAAAAGAAATTGGCAATGCTCTCCTCATTATGCATTTTTAGATTCTCATATTGAATTCCGAGAGTTTGGAGTTTAGCACTTTTTACCTTTGCATCACCTTCATAACTTAGAATGATTTTGTCCCATATTGCCTTTGTTGTATTCAGCTGCATGACTTTGACAAATTCTGATTCAGTTAGACTTCCCAATAGAGCATTGACCGCTTTTTCATTTTTTTTGTAATTCTTTCTTTCCGTTGGATCTGTTGGTACTGCGACTGGATATTGATATCCTCCTTCAACTGTAGCCCATACATCTACTCCCAGAGACTGAAGATAGGATCTCATCCTTGTTTTCCAAAAGATTAAGTTCTTTCCGTTGAAGAGCAGAGGCCTAACAGATGCTATTCCTTCTTGATTGTTCATCTTGTTTGATCTTCCTTCTAGCGGCTAAGCTTTTTCAGAAGGACCTGCTCTGAAACCAATTTTTGGGAAAAATACTGAGAGGGGGGGGTGAATCAGTATTTGGAGCTGACTGAAAATTTTTCATCAAAGATCTTATTATGCATTTAATTCTTTACTTATATTATTTCATCATTCATTCATCAGAAGTTTAGTAAGCAGTAAGCATGTGCAGTAATAACAGAATAAGCCATCACACATAAGCAACACACATGAACACTAGTATTTAAGGTGGAAACCCAATTTGGGAAAAAACCACTGTTGTTGTCATATCTGTATTCAATATTTATTATAAAGAAAACTTCTTACAATTTTGTGCTGGCGCAGACTTATACCAACACGCAGGCACCCACCTGTAGAAGGATACAACCTTCTCTCATTCTCCAGTCACTACTGGAAGGGAGCTCCAACCCCCTGATCTCGTTTACCAACCTCTCCTGGAAGGGAGCTTCGACCCCCTGATTTTAACACCAGCTTGTACTGGTAGAAAGCTTCCACTTTCATGCTGAAAACTTCAACCCTCAGATCCACCAAATTTCTTCAATTTCTTCATCAGACTTGCACCAGGTCTTCATTATTTCTTTTGCAGATCTTCCTAGAGATTCATCATTAGAGATATTGAACCTTCATCATCTTCATAGGTGCATCATAGATTCAGATTTGTCAGAAACAGAGTTCAATCATGCAGATATCTCTTAAAGAGATTTATTCATTAACAACCCCTCCACATGCACACGGTGTACTACGATCCTCTTCTCCTTATATATTTTTTTCCTTTATTAATACCATGAGTCAAAACCACTCAACAGCTGATGGTATTCCTGGACGAGATCAAATAGATAATCTAGCGGGGTCTACCCAAGCACCAAACAACTTCTCATTTTTCTAATTCTTGGTCTGGCAATTAATTAATCTAAGGCTTTTTAATATCTCAATCTGAGATTGAGATATTAATCCAATTCCTCCTTTAGTTATGAACTCCCCAAGGCATATATATATTGACCCCAGGTTTATGTGTTCGTGAGATAAACGCATATATTAACCCATGTTCATTACATCACATGTTTCATATTTCGCCAACTTCACATATTCAACATCCTTTATTAACCCTGCAAACCTTAGTTTAAAAAGGTCCCAATTAATATAATTTAGAACCGGAACCACATATATAATCAATGATCCAATCACATACTCACACCGTAACATGGTTATCCATCGTGAACCTTCCTCATACAGCCACGTCCGATGGCTCCCCTCTAGATCGACGACGCACAAAAATATCGTGCGGCTTCCTTGGTCAGACATTAACGCGCGATGGCGCGCAGTGATGGCGGTTTTGCAAATTCGTTCAGGGACGCGTGTCGCTCATTCTATGGAATCACTCCCAACCTCTTGAATACTACTTGCCCGTCGAAAGCGGTGCGATGAAAACCGGAAACCCCCTTCACTGTTCATTCCGCTCGTGGTTCCTCTCATTTTCTCAAGGTTCCGTCTGCCTTTATTCCGTCATTGCTACGTTTCTCCATGAAGGCATAAGTCTGTTTTAATTGTTCTTCCTCCAAGCGATTATGTTAATGTAACTCAAGTTATATATAATTCGAGCTAGTCCATACTTTCAACGGAGATTGGACTGTATAGGCTTCTTCCCTATTTGTGGATGCAAATATACATTAAAGGGCATCTTTACTAACACAGGTCATATGTATTCCAGCAAACATGCTCTGCGATCATGTGTCCATTCAGTTGCATTCTTCAGCAAGCAGGTTAACCCTATCGAATCCACCATACAGAATTACATCCTTTATAGATTAGCTAGCTCGTGCTTTTACAGAAATCGAATCCATCAGCCCTTTACTCAGATTTACTCATCCATACTTAACACATATTGCGAAGAGACCAGAACCCTCCAAATTTAGAGGTTTTTCAGGATGTATGAATACATCGAACTTATTCACACATGATTTAACACGTCCTTATTCACATCGATTCACCCAAAGCTTCGATTAATGTACATTCAGTCTTATATTATTCTTGTATAGAACTATTGATGGTTTTCTGAGTTCTTCATACATTCATTATCTGCATCCTTTGTCAAAGAGTTTCCATCAAGGACAATCATATAATAGGATACAAGAAACATATTCCTAACATTTATTTGCAGAATTAACTTTTTGGCTGCGCTGAGGCAAATATCTGATCTTGATCAATAACTTCGGCCTCTGTTTGAATGCTTTGAGGCACAGGTGGCACTGTGGTAGCTGGGAGGAATCAATTTGCCTCAGCTGTGACGGTGGAGGATTTTTGTCTGATGAACCTTTATGATTTTCTTTAAACTGTGTTTTAATAGGGATGATTAGGATTTTGAAAATCCATCTTAGCCGTAATCCCCATAGATCTGTCTTCAATCTCATGTTCTAGTCCATTCCTGTCTTTGACACTGATACTCTTTGATTTGTGCTTGATTCACTGTGTTTATTGGTGTGCAGGGCTGCGCAGGGGTCGTATGGCATCAATGCCTCATGAATCATTGACGAAATGTGGAGTTGAATCCTGCGAATGATTCCCTTTGATGAATCGAAGGCGGGAGGATCGTCACCCTTGGCCTTTGAAATTTTCTTCAGTATAGCGGAAAAACCATTTAAACCCTGCAAAATACGAAAAAGATTATAAAATCTTGCATATATAGGTTTACTGCTTCAGAAGGTGCATGGAGAGAGCATGGCCATTGGATGGCATCATCCAATGGTCGAGATTGATTAGAGGAGGTCAAAGGAGAGTGGAGGAGGAATTTAAATCGGAACCAACCGTCGATCGCGCAGAGATCGACGATCCGGAGCAAGGGTGAATAGTCAAAGCGACAGAGTCATTTTATTTAGAGAAACGGATAAAATAGGCTAAAAACCTTTGTTTCGGTGAAAAAATGGTTAAAAATGGCATTTGGAGTTCGAGATGATCGTGGGTCGTTGGATGAGATCGGCCCACAAGATCAACGGTTGAGGAGGTGTGCGAAAAATGCACATGGAAAGAGGGGAAAATGGTTTCGGGGATGGAAACCACCGTTTTTGCGTGAGGGAAAGGCAGGTAGGCAGTATTTCCCTTTGGAACGCGATACGCGTCCCTGCCCGCCACGTGGCTTTAGAAAACCACCCTTTTCGCATGGCCTTGTGAGAAATAAACTTTGCGTTGAAAGTCACGTGATTTGGAACAAGGGCCGTCAAATCTGGGGCCTCAGATCTGACGGTGGAGAACGAGCGCGATTCTAGAAAGATGCGCGAGCAGAAGTAAACAGAGGGGGAGTTTATCCTTCGAGCTTCTTTGGGCGCGATCACCATCCGATGAGCTGGCCTCGGATCGGACGGTGCAATTCAATATCGTGCCGAGCCCATAGTCGAATTTTAATGCGTGATGAGGGTGGTATCTCCAAACCGCTTGAGGCCACGTGTCGGTTGGTGGTGCTAATCACTGCCAAACAGAAAAAAATACCTCCCTCTCAAAAGCGGTGCGATGAATTCCACCCAGTTTTCTTTTAATACAATGGCGATAAAACATTAAAAACCCCAAAATTAAATATACAAAAAGTTTTGTGTCAGGAGGGCTTTATATATACCAAGTGGATAGGCGCCCGACTGCAGGGCCTTGGATGTATGGAATATAATATGACCGAGGGTTTTATGCATAGGGGTAATCGGCATCGGAGATTTTAATAAAGGGGGAAGACTAGCACACTGTGTTTCCTCCGATGCGATAAGTGCCCAAATGGCTTAGCGCCTCGTTCCAGCACCAGGGCGTATGGAGGGGAAGGGTTTTGGACTTATCCCAAGGGGGCTTAAACAAAAATATGTATTTTTTATGAAGTTTTCAATGTTTTTCAAGGGTTTTGAGGGTTTCGATAAGGAAAAGAAGCAGTCTTAAACCTTATCACAGGGGTTTCGATGGAGGGAAAGGGGAAAATATGAAAATGAAAGATTTCATGGGGGATGAAGGGGTTAAAATGAGGTTATTTTTTATAGAGGAGGAAAAAATGGCCTTTGCAGCAATATTCTTCATGGAAAACAACAGAATTTCTGAGCTTTGAAATGGGAACAGTAATGAAGATTTAAACAGAGGCATGAGGCCTTCAAGAGTCTTCAAGAGGTAACACTTTTTAGTAATAAATTTTTTTCCTTGAAGGCTCCAAAAATGATTTAGCCAGCATTTGATATAACAAATTTTATAGCTGGCTAACAGTGGCTCCACTTGGGGATGGTGCCTTCTTGAAGGCATCAAGAACTTCAGACTTTCATTCTCTAGGAGGCTGATCAGTGCCTTATCCATTGGGATGGATTTCTTTCCTTGACTGATCTTCTTTTGCTCTGAAAACATATTAGCAGCCATTAAAACAATGGATCTTTCATCAACAAGCTTTCTTCCTACCCAATCCTACATATCCAACATTTTTTCTTCATTAGAGTGCACTTGGATTGGAAAACTCTTTTACAACATTTTATTCTTTTGAAAGCAAGAAATCTAATCTATTTCTACTCCTTATTTCTCCATGGACTCAGATTGAACAGTTGAGTCCATATGATTCTCTACCTAATCTACCATCTGTTGGGATTAAACTATCCAAAAGACTTTATTCTCTAAATTCTACAAATTTTTTTTAAAAAGAAATCAAGTCAGGATTGAACAGTATAACTTGATGCTAATATATGGCAAAAACATCCTTCACATAGACCTTATTTTTCATAAAATAAAAAAAAAACAGAAGGCTTGAGATCTGAAATTTCAAAGCATTTCCTTCACCCTTTTTAGAGCTCTGTTTTGACTCTTGCTTGAGTTGTCTTTGCTTTGCTAATTGGTTCATATTTTGAACTAATTGGAACCAGATTTACATCTTTATTGACTCAGAAAATAAACATATTTGAGTCATTTCTCTTTGGACACTTAGGTTCATATTTTTATCATGTTTGAACCTTTAATTTCTAGCCTAATCTACCTACTGATAAGCCAAGATTAAAATGTTTGGCAAATCGAATTCACTATACTATCAGTAGTAAATTTAAAACTAATTAGTCAAGATTAGGCTGTTTGAATAATTATAAGTGTGTTCTTTAGGAGTGGCATTTGATCTTTCACACTTTTAGATTTGTTTCTCTTTTTTGGTATGGGGCTATACCTTTCTTGTTTTCACAATCTACCCTCTTTTCTTTCTTTTCTTTGTTTTTTTATTTTTGATTTTTTATAACTTTGAATGCAATGATGGGTGAAGTATTTACAATGAGAAAAAATATAAAAAGGCTTTCAAAACATGACATGGATCAAGAGAAGTAATGTTTGAGCATCCTACCATTGACAGGACCCCCAAACAATTCTGCTCCATTCAACTCCTGTAAGAAATATGCATTGTTATCGGCAGCTGAATGGATAGAGTAAGGGCCAAGCCATAGGTTGTCAAAATTTCCGTGCTTGCCCTTGTCTTCCCTCCTTGAGTCCCACTTTAAAACTTTGTCCCCAATCTTTAAATTGTTGGCCTTTTTTCTTTTGTCAAAAATCTTTTTGATGCTGTTCTATTTTTGTAATGCTTTGTTATAAACCTCCTCTCTGGTTTGCTGAAGATGAATGGTCTGATTTATTCTTCTGATCATGTCATTATCTTCAGTTTGAAACTCTTGAATCAACTTCATCACTGGTACACCAAGGCTATTTGGAAAAATTGCATCAGTACCATACACAATCTGGAAAGGTGACATGCCAATAGATTTCTTCAAAGTCAATCTGTCAGCCCAAAGTGCATGAACTAGCTTTGTGTGCCAAGAATTTTTGTTGTCCTCCAATAGTTTCATGATTATGTTCACTAAAATTTTGTTTGAGGATTCTGCAATTCCATTACCTTGAGGGTAATAGGCCGTGGAATGCCCCAATGTTATCTGATATCTGTGGAAAAATTCAACCATCTTCTTTGATCCAAATGTTGTTGCATTATCAGTAATGATCTTGGTAGGACATCCAAATCTGGAGAGAATGTTAGTCTCAATGAATTTTATAATAACCAAATCATTGGTCTTCCTACAAGGTATGGCTTCTATCCACTTAGTGAAATAGTCTGTGGTAGTGAGAATCCATCTATTCTGGGCAGAAGATGGTGGATGGATTTCTCCTATGAAGTCAATTCCCCACTGTTGAAATGGAGCTTCAACAGTAATTGGATGCAGAGGTAGGGGTAGCAGTTTTTTTTTACCTTCAAAAAGTTGACATTTATGACAGGCAATAATCATCTTGTGTATATCAGGAAAAAGAGTAGGCCAATAGAAACCAGCCCTCAAAATTTTGTTGGCTGTTGTCTTCTAGTACAAATGACCTCCACACTCTCCTTCATGGAACTCGTGCTTAACCTTCTCTGCATCATACTCAGGAAAAAATTTAAGCAATACACCACTTGCATTTTTCAAATAAATACATCTATCTATAATGCAATAGTTTACAGCTTTTAAATTTAGGAACCTAGCTTTTGTTTTTGTCAAACCAGGAGGTGTATTAAAATTAAGCAAAACATAAATAATATCAGCATACCAAGAAGAATTCATAAAATGGTCTTCAACAATGGGAGTTGAGATTTCCTCTTGTTTGTCAAAAGCATTAATCATATTAATATCAAGAACTTCAAAATTGGATTCATCCATTAATATAGCTAGACCTTGGCCTTTGATGAGTTTAGTGGGTTTTATCTGTAAATCATATTCAAGAATAACAACAATCCACTTACCTCTCCTACCATTTGGATCCTGTGTTAGAATGTCTTTCACAACTGAATTTGGGATGAAGGAAATGATGTGTGAGTGAAGGATGTATACTATGAAGTCTTTCAAAGCTTTAACCAAAGAAAAAGCTTGCTTCTCCATAATGTTATACTTCAAAGGGGCATCCCCCAAAGCCTTGCTAAAGAATGCAATAGGCTGCTCCTGTCCTTGTGGATTTTTTTGTAGAAGGATAGCAGCTATGGTATGTTCTGATGCAAACGAAAAAATATAAAAATCTTTTGAAAATCAGGAATTATTAGAACTGGTGTTTTGGTTAACGCTTGTTTCACTAGTTCGAAGGAATTATTTGCTTCCAAGGTCCATTTTACCCCTTGCTACTTCTTCAACATGTTTGTGATATTTCTAAGAAGCTCCGCCAAGTTAGGGATGAACCTTCTCAAAAATTTAATCTTTCCAATGAAAGATTGCAACTCCTTGATATTTCGAGGATGAGATATTTGCAATATAGCCTCAATCCTCTTTGGATCTATCTTAATACCCTCTTCTGAAATAATGTGCCTAAGAAGTTTACATTCTTGGAGCCCAAATAGTGTTTTCTTAGGGTTTAAAGATATCCCAAACTTTCTGCATTTCTCGAAAACTGTTCTTAAATGTGCCAAGTGCTCTTCATCTGTTTTTTAAAACACAGTGACATCATCAAGGTATATAATGATGAAGTAGCCCAATTCTTCCGAGAATACTATGTCCATGGATCTCTGAAAATTTGCTCCAGCATTCATTAGACCAAAGGGAATTTTCACATACATGAAAGTGCCCCAAGGTGTAGTAAACGTTGTATTTAGTTGATCATCAGGGTGAACTAAGATCTGATTGTACCCTGAGTAGCCATCAAGCAAAGAAATTCTTCTAGACCCTACCACCCTTTGTAAAATATGGTCCATCTTAGGCAAAGGGTAGTTGTCTTTCAATGAAGCTTTGTTTAAGTCTCTAAAGTCTATACAGAGCCTGATTTCTTCAGTTTTCTTCCTAACTGACACCAGATTAGACACCCAATAAAAATATCTAATAGGGACAATAATACCAGCTCCATACATTTTCCTGATTTCCTTCTCAACCAGAGGCAGCTGAACAAGGTTTATTCTGCGCAGTTTCTGTTTGAATGGTTTTTGGTTTTCTTTGAGGGAAATTTTGTGCTGTATTATTTTAGTGTCATAGGATTTAAGATCTTCATAACTCCACGCAAAAACATCAGAAAATTCTTTAAACAGCTCTATGTATTTGAGTCTAATGTGAGCTGGTAAATTTTTAGATAGTTTAATCATTTTCAGTTTAAGTTTACTACCTATATTTCACTCTTCCACTTTAGTCTCTATAGGTTCCAGTTTTGGCTTCTTGGCCACATCGTTAAAATCAAACAACTCTTCTAAAGGTGCCAGACCTCTTGGAAAACTTTCATCTTTAGAGTGTAGAGTTTCTAACTCCTCTGTTTCTAACTCTACATTTAGCTCTGTTTTTTTTTCAAGTTTTCTAGTCAGAAGATTAATATTGACAAGCTCAGGAGACAGCTCTTCTTCACCAAGAAAATTTTCTTCACTGCAGTCTGTATCATAATCTGAGTCTGAACTATTTAGTTCGAATTCATTTATGAATTGCATGCAGTCTTCTATTTATTTGTCTCTGTCAAACACCTGCCAACACTTTTTATTATCAGGCATGGCTGGTCTAAATTTTATCTGAGTTATATAGTCTTTGGTGTCATATGGAGTTAAGCATGTTCTGCTGCAAAGGCTAAATTGTGGGCCGCAATATTTCTTTTTCTTGGGACAAAAATCAGTTTGGACTCCCCAAAAGTTTTTAAAAGGTCCATGACATCGTTTCAGTAGGCCCTAAGTCTGGGATGATTTGCGTTATACTCCCCACTGACTTTCCTAATCACTAACTCTGAATCCACATACACATTGATTCTTTTGGCTCCTAACTTTTTCAACAAACGTAAGCCTAAGAGAACGGATTCATATTCTGCTATGTTGTTAGAACAATGAAAGTTTAATTTGCAGGAAATGCTTTCTGTATGTTTGTTTTCAGTGTTGCATATCCAGACACCTGCACCAGCGTTAGTTCTAGTGCATGACCCGTCAAAATACATGTTGAGTCTCAAATCTGCATCTTTTCCATACACTTTTCTATACCTTTTTCACTCACCTGAACCTCCCAAGTTGTCAATATCATGTGAAAAAGAGCATATAACATGGTTTTTAATTATATTTTTGTGTTTGATATTTGATTTAGATTTTTTTCATTCAGCTGCGGAATCTTGCCACTTTCCGCAGTTGCTGCAAATTTCCGCAGCTATTTTGTGAAACTCTATGCTACAGGTGTCTACAAGAAAAATGAGCCACATGGGCAAGTCAGGAATGATGTGGACATGGTTTGTGTCCTATTGGCTCGAGCAAACTCATCTAAAGAAGCCGCGGTCAAAGGCGTCCACATGGAAGTCAACCATAGAGTCTCATGTTGACAGGGCTCTGTTTCGTGTCACATGAAGGTTCATACGGCCGTTTCTAAGTTGCGGAGGATAAATTGACATCTGTACATGGCTCCTTAGTCGAATTCAAGCATCCACTCCTCGTAGATTTACTTTCCAACACGGCCATGATCCTAGATCCGTGGACGTAATGGTCTACGTGTTCTCCACCAGCATGAACTTTAGGAGACAGTTATATTTCTTTTGTTATATATAACGCGTTTGCATACGCATATAGAGTTAGTCGATGTTAGTCTCTGTTATATTTTATTAGTCTGCTCCGTAATGTGATTACGCTACACTTGTGCCGTAACATCACCTTTCTGTAATGACTTCTTTTTAATATAAGAAGACTATGTTTTCAACCGAAATTCGTATTTGAAGATCGTTGCCAAGGCTGGTGTAGAGGGCCCCTGCTCAGCTAAGGTTTTGTGCATTAGTGTATAGTTCTTATTTCATTTATTTAAAGCTCATTATGCCATAATCCATTCATGTGTTTATACATTGCATTTGCTTCATTTCTGTTTATAAACTTTCATAATTTCCATTTCACTTATGTCTTTCATGTTTTATGTTGTTAATCACTGATCAGTGTTCTTGTTTCAGGTTATAGATAGGCAGCCCGGGCATTTTCATAGCTTTTTGACTAATGACATGGAACTAAAATTGTTCTGCTGCTAATTTGCTTTTCATAGTTTCTGTTTAATTTCAGTATTGCTTTGTTCATTTCAGTTTTTCTTATTTGCTTCAGTAGATAAATTTAGATATATTAAACTGCTCATAACATCTTCAGTTGCCTCCGAAAGCCACAGCTGGACTGATGGTGAGGGATTGTATTATGAAATGTGTAGTTTAGTATTAGTTTACTTTCTGCAAATTTAGATATATTAAACTGCTCATAACATCTTCAGTTGCCTCCGAAATCCACAGCTGGACTGATGGTGATGGATTGTATTTATGTAATGTATAAGTTTAGTATTAGTTACACTACATAAATTTAGATATATTAAGGCGCTCATAACATCTTGAGTTGCCTCAGAAAGCCACATCGGGTGATGGTGAGGGATTATGTTAAAAGAAATGTGGTTAGTATTAGTTCCTTTCTGCATTTAGATATATTAAATTAACATGAAATGTGATTGCCTCCAGCCACGGTACAATTTGATGGTGAGGGATTGAATTGTGAATGTATGGTTTGATATTAGTTTACTTTCTACAAATTAAAATATGATTACTCGGAAGTTGTTTATGGTTACTTAGAAAATCATATTTGGATGGCATGATGAAGGATCGGAAAATAGTGATATATCCCAGTTTAGATTTATTTTGTTGCAATTTTACTGATTTCTGTACCATTCTTTGCAGCATTTGGCTAGAAAGTGACAGAATAGTTTGGTTTTCATGCTCAACAGTTCTTTATTTTGAAATTTAAATGAACTAGCGACTGCCTTTTCATTTATTTGTTTCATTTCCTTTCAAGTCTTGTCATTGTAAATTTCTAAAAGTTCTTTTTAAGTTTCAAGTTGGTAAATCATTATAGGGGATATCATTTCATTGAACAAACATAACCATATTTTTTCATTTTAGAATTTCCATTTCACCTTGAAAAACAACGACGAAATTTAAGAAATAGGTTATCTTGCATATAGTGCGAGCGCACTTCATCGACACGATTCTAGGATTTTAAACAAATTAAATGCGACAGTTTAGGACACACTAAATTGACCAAACATTCTGGCGCCATTGCGGGAAGTGTAACTAGGTAGCCAATTACAAAAAAACACAATTACAAAGAGAAAAACTTGATAACTTCTTGAAGTATGCTCTCCTCTTTTTCATTTGATCTGGAGGATACGAAAAAGAGGGTTATTGGTTTAGTAATTTCTTAAGTATGCTCTCTTTTTGCACCTAGTGTGACACGGAATATCGGAAAGGGTATTAGCCCAACTTTTTAAAAAGTAAAAAAAACAGCATACGTAGAAAGAGATTCTGGGGGAAGGTTTGTAGCTAAAGCCAAGTTTGATTTTCACAACTCCATCCTTCTTTCAAGGTATAGACCGATTCACCACCATCACCCTAGCCTTAAGATTTTTGGAACTCGAGGGCAGGCAGAGACAGAGGATTCCTATACCATCTACTAAATCCCATTTAGAAAACAAAGAGATTCTCTCTCATCCTTCCTTGATAAAGAACTGAGGACTTTAAGGACTCTAAAGAAACTATCATGGCGGTAATAGATGGAGAGTAGAGGTAGAGGTAGAAAGAGGAGGAAACAATGGAGACAACGTGGTAGAAATAATGGTAGAAATAGGGAAGGAGACAACTTGTTTGGATTCCTATAGTTGTTAGGGAAACTCATGCAACGATGGAAAATATCTCTGCATGTCACTCCCTAATTTTTATGGATTAGTGGTCTCCGTATTTACATTTGAGTTTAGTGTGCTGTGAATATAAATATATGGAAGGCTATCAAAACTCAAACTGTTTTCAACATTAAAGGGATACCTTTGAAATGGTTCATCAGGTTAATATAAATCTATTAGGACTTGGAATGATATGAAACAAACATTTTTGGTTAGATAATTGGACTATTGTATGCCCACCAATCACAAGGATGAGGTGTTCAAAATGATGCAAAAGAAGATGAAAATTTGGAAGACTTACTTGAAGATTTCAATAAAACTTGAAAAACAAGAGTGACTTAGATGATGAAACCTTGAAACACACCATATTGAAAACATTAGAGATGAATGGATAGATATTTTAAACATGATGGGGGAAGGAGACATTTCTCTTCCACTTCGTGACCTGCATGAACTATGTGTCCATCTCCAAGGGGAAAATCTACATGAGAAAAGTTGCGGGGATTCTTCTCTTCATGAAACAAAAAAAAAATCACACCAATGGATGGTGAAAGTAGGCGAGGAGATTGGTAATATGCTTGATGTTCCAAGCTGATATCTTGAAGACGCCAATGAACAACTGAGCACATAAAATCCAAAACAAGCAGAAAGCGACGAATGCTTTAACCATGCTAAATGTAGGAAGAAACATGCTTTAGGGAATGTCCCTTGGATGCAAAATTTGTAGAAACATGTATGATTTTCTCGAGAGAATCATGAGATCGAGAATTGTCAGCCCCAACAATTCACGGACTCCATTTGTTTTTCAAGAACCAAATTCGGTAGAATCTCTCTTGTTTATTAGCAAGGATACTGTGGCGAGGGGACAACGAACTCAAGGGTTTAACAAACCTATATGAATCTTAAACCCACACAAGTGGAAGGTCATGCTTAACTGACATGGCTGACATCAAAATTCTGTAAAACTACATGAAATTGCAAAGATTTAAAGCCTTGAAAATTTGCTCAATTTTATCAATATCCTCCATCTTTTCAAAATCAACCTTCATCTACAACTTCCAAGCCCAAATCCACAACTTTCATTTCCATTTCTAACAACAACCTTCTCAACAAAATCCAATCTAAACTCATGCTCCCATACCAACGAGAAGACAAATCAACTTTAAAACAATGGCTGCAAATCCTAATAATAAAAATCCTCAGAATACTTATATGGTGGAAGACCCAGCAATTTCCCCACCTATGTGGTTGTTATCTCAACGATGTGACCAACTCGAATCTGAGTAAAGTTTTAAGCACTTCCTGAATGTCAAGCAGGAAATTATACGAGGAGGATTCTCTTCAAGTCAATAGGGTTCGAGAAGAGAATCTCTTCAAAATTCAAAAATTCCAAAGAAAAAGAACAACACAACTCTATAGTTGAGCAACCCGCATCTTCATCTACATCACTTTTCTGAAAGACTACAAATTGACAAGGGGGTGGAAAAACAAAATGTTGCTAACATGACTTTCTAGATGAATTGAAGAATGTTTGCTTCATCCAAATTCCATACACAAGCCATTCGAGGAATTGCTAAACAACAAAAACAATAAAGAGTTGAGTTTCAAAGAACTAGGAAAGGAAACTAAGACACAAGAAGAATCCTGGCGGAAAATTACGAGATATTATGATGGGAAAAATTACCATGCGAGGAAGTACTGCAGTCCGAGAGTCAGTATCACGACACATATAAATGGGGTAAATTCCAAACACATTAATTTAGACTTGGGGGCTGCTATCAACAGTATGGTGAAACGGAGACTATGAAGCTAAAACTTCTGTGCTTATTTTTACACCTACTTTACGCAACTTGCGAATCGATCGATTATTAAACAGATGGTGTATTAGAAGATATTTCGGTCTCCTTAGATTCTTGGGAATATCCCAGGTAAAATTTATGATTTTGACTCCCAAGGTAATCTGGAGAGGCTACTTATTTTAGGAAGACCTTTAGCTTAGCCACAGTTGGTGTTTTATCAGTTGTAGATACGAGGACATTGTACATTGTGGTAATTGAACAAAATTCAATTTGTATCCTCAAAAATCACGAATGGAGACAATGATAGGTCGATGATGAGGACATTATACAACTTTATCTTTACCATTTGAAATCGGTGAGGATAGTCAAATTCTGGGCATTAGAGAATTTTGAGACATCTTGGAATACTTATTCACAATTTCGAGTTCAGAGTCCCACGACATGCAAAATATTTATCCTCCAGACAAATGTCTCATTACTCTATGGAAGAGTTTAGTGAATTACGCACTGTGAGATTTTCCAGGGAAAAACAAATATTCTCAACAAACATTTGGAAAGATCACAACAAAGAAAGAACTAACGAGAATCTTGCAAAAACATTCTCACGCATTTGCATGGGAGTATCTTATTTTGAAGGTTATTGATCCTAAGACTTGCATCCATACTGTCTATATTGAAACGTTGAGCTAATCAGGACAGCACACTCAAATAAGAGTTGAATCAAATCTTAAGGAGATAGTGAAAACAAAACCCTAAATACCAAACACATTCATGTCCAATTTGAGATGACGCGATGGGTTTCTCCTTTGGTTATAGTACCTAAAAATAATGGTAAATGGAGGTATGCAGTGATTACGAAATTGAACGAAGAAAATTTGGAAAGGATCACTTTCATTTGCCTTTTATTGATCAATTATTAGATACATTAGCGGGTAAAAGTACTTTTCATTTTTGGATGGTTTTAGTGGCTATAATCAAATTCGAGGTGGCACACGAAGATCAGATAAGACCACACTTGTCCATGAGAACTTTTGCCCTCTGAGTGCTTCCTTTTTGGTTATACCAATGCACACTTAACATTCCAAAAAGTAGTACTGAGAATTTTTTTCTGATCTAATCATGATTGTGTGAGAGTTTATATGGATGATTTTACAGTTTATGGTAATTCATTTGAAGAGGCATTAGAAAATTGGAAAAAGTTCTTATAAGATGTAAAGAAACAAACCTTTCATTAAGCCATGAAAAATGCTTTATGATGTTTCACAGAAGGATTGTTTTAGGACATCATGTTGGGAGAGATGGGATTAAGGTTAGATCAAGAGAAGTTGAAGTCATCTCCAAGTTGCCTATTCCAAATTGTCAAGAGATGTTGGAAGTTTTAAGTTCTTTTGGTTATTATGAAAGATTTATGTAAACTTACTAAGCCAACATCTCCCACTCTTTAATTTCTTACAAAGAAGCTGACGAATTTGAATTGGGATCAAATTGTCAATCGACTTTGACTTTGAAAACAAAATATCTGAAACTTCCTATCTTGAGAGGACTAGGTCAAACTCCTTTCCATATTTCTACGGATGTGAATCTGACTCTAAATTGTGGTGTTGAGTCAAAAATTTGATTATGCCATTTATTATGCAGGTAAAAATTTGACTCCTGAGTTGGAACTATGTTGACAGTGAAAAGGTTTTAGGCTTGTTGTTCATGCAATTAACGGAACTGAAACATTCTGCCATTATGAAACTTTTATTCTATCTTACAGCTGACCATTACTGTAAATTAGATATTTAATGAACAAACCTATTACTAATAATGAGTGACAAGATCTTTCCTCTTTGGTACCAATATTAATGTGTTGGATAGACCGAGGAAAACGAGAATATAGTGTTTAGTTTCTTAATAGATTGAGAATACTAAAGAAAATTCTATTTTGAGGATAAATTTCTGATGAATACTTGTTCTGTTAACTATTAAGACCCCTTGGTATGCGAGATATTGCTAAATGTTGACAAACTACCCTTCACATTTATTTCCAAGTGAAAAACGAAAAATTAATGAGGAGAGTTCAAAATATTCATGGATTTCTAGCAATTGTTTAAAACGGAGCCGAATCTTGTGATCGGAAGATGTGTCGGGGAAGATGAAAGTACGTATTCTTAAGGCATGTCATGATAGACATGCGTCGGACACTGAGATAAAGGACGGCCTATAAAATCCTTTCTTTAGGACATTCTGGCCTTCCCTCTTCAAAGATGCAAAACAATATGTCAAAAGGTGTAATGATTTGCCAAAGAGTAAACCTACCCTTTCAAATGAAATGCCATTGCAAACAATTACTCATTGAACCCTTTGAAAAGTGAACTGCAATTTCATTGGACCTATTAATCCACCACATCCAAGCAAAATAAGTATATATTGGTTTTGTCTTGATTATGTTCAATGAAGACAAGAAATAAGCGTTCCAAATGTCTGCCCTCAAAATTCGATTGTTCATTTTCTTTATGAGGATATTTTTACTAAGCTTTGGTGTTCAAGAGAAATTGTATGTGAGATCGGGGGAGCTAATTGTATTCATTTGATGAAGAAGTTGATGGAAGAATACAAAATCAAGCACGGAGAAAGTCTATATACACTGGAAACAGTGTTCAGTCAAGGTCCACAAATAAAGTTCTTGAAAGTATCATCACCAAAGCTGTTCATCTACACTGAAAAGTTGGGCGGAAAGAAGTCTTCTGAAGCCTTGCAGACCTCTTAAGAACTGCATGGAGAAATACAGCAAGACATTCTCCTATGAACTTGTTTTATGGGGAAAAGAAGTCTTACTCCAGTAATTCCAAGTCGAGGCAACTTCCAAGATAGTATTGAGTTGGGGATGGACTTATCGAAGCTTAAAGCATAGAATGGAAGCGGTTGAATGAGCTAGATGAGATCAGACTGAAAGTATTTTAAGAACTGATCTGGTTCAAATATCGAAAAGAGCTAAATGGCAGCGACTAGTACATCAAAGAGAATAAGTTTCAAGAAGGAAGTTGGGCATTGTTGTTGATTTCAGGTTAAAGATTTTCAAGGAAAATTTAGGACTCATTGGCTTGGGTATACAGTGACAAGTCCTTTGTAGTAATGGAGCGGTAGAAATCAAGACCATTGATAAGTTTCAAACTCTATCTTGTTGTGAATGACCATGATTGAGGACTTTGTCATAAACCACTCTCAAAGAGGATTTTGTCAAATTTTTTCAAGGATTAAATCGGTGGCGAGGTACGGAAAGAATTCTTCTTATCACATTAAACATATTCTTTAGGTTAAATAAAAATAAAAAAATAAAATAAAAAAAAATAAAATAAAACAAAAATAAATGGTATAAGCACGAAAACCAATCAACAGAGTTGGCGGATCTTATAGAGAAAATATAGAGGTGAAAATCGAACACCGACACTCTATATTTCCAAAAAAAAATCTCTCTTTTCATTTCACAAGTTTGTCCCACCACCACTCCATTTCATTCCACTTCATTCCATTTCATTTCACTTCATTTCACTCCATTCCACTTCATTTTATCCTTTCTTCCATTCCATCAATAAAAATCTTTTCTGTTGTTTCCATCTAGTCATTTTTATCTGCTCATTTCCATTCATCCAAGTAATAGTGCTTAATGGTTTAACGAACGCTTATCACATTTCAACGGTGAAAACTCCGGTTTAAAACGGCCAGGAAACGGATGCTGAAAACACACTGTTTTCAAAAGAATGTACGTTAGATATTCAGCCCATAATCATAAGTAAATGTAGGTGAGAAGATAGCGAACATGGAGCACTCAAGACACCAATCAAGAGTAAATAGTTGAAGACCAAGCGAAAAGGCAAAAGATTCTGGTATGAATAAAATTTATTTCAGAAGCTACTTGTTGAAAAACACACTTTTATATAGTTGCGAACAGGCTCTATCCATTATGCAATGATTATATTAACAATTCGGTAACCTTTCACGATCTCTATATTATCCTCTGCCATTCATTCTCAAACGAGTTTCATCATTAAACCCCATTGGTAGGATAAATCGTTCTTGCGGACAAGACCGATCTCCCTAGTGTCGAAGAAGACAATGCAGCAACAAACGAACAACTAAGTTTGTCTTTCTCTAACGATATATTCGTTTTACAAATAAATGTTATGAAGGTGTCGATCCTACCTTAGGTCCAAATGCTTATTTGCGGTCACGGTGCTTGATCGCATCAATAATCCTTCGTCGCAACAGAGCTCTTTTGTCGCAAGAAAGTATCATCTTTCGGATGATGCAAATCACAAACAAAGAAAATATCAATCTTTTGTATAACAAATAATCATAACATACCTATCATGGTGATCAAGGAATCTATGAAATAAATGATCAAAGCTTAATGACTTATTGAAATAAACAATCGAACGACAATTTATTGAGA
Source organism: Pinus albicaulis (assembly GCA_034641835.2). Lineage (NCBI taxonomy): Eukaryota > Viridiplantae > Streptophyta > Pinopsida > Pinales > Pinaceae > Pinus > Pinus albicaulis. The sequence goes on along the minus strand of CM076573.1, from coordinate 728,483,525 downwards.
AAAACGAGAACTTGATTGTATTAATCTTAAAATATACATAAGAACCTTACAACCTTAACTTTGATGTTCGAAAGGCCTTCTGGTCAAAGCGAAGTCCTCTACTTTGATAAGTTTCCTCTTCCTCCCGAAAAGGAAGCACAAAAGAGGTATGTGATCTTTCCTCTCAAAAGCTCTCGGCGAAGAAATCTAAATCTCAACGGCACTTGACTCAAAAATCTTCTCCCAAAAAACTTCCTTTTGGGGGCTACCCGATACCTCCTTTTATAGAGAAAAGCGAGATGAGGAGGTTAGGATTCCACCTTTAAAGGGATAGAGAATTCTCCTTCAAAGGGATAGGCTTCCTCACATCAAGGGATCAATTCCTTAAGGTGTGGGATACATGCACCTTCAAAGCGTACTCATCCCAAAAAATCTCATCCCGAACCTTCGAGAATTGACAAAAATCAACTTTTTTAGGTTTAATTCCGCGCTTTTTAACTTTTACGGAAATTTTTCTTCTGGGAAAGTGCGTTCTGAACCGCGGTTCTCTTCACGTCCTAACGTGCAAGCTAAGCATGGGTAGGCTTCATATTAGCTGGCACTTTGAGTTTTGAGCTTTTTAGGGTTTTTCTCCGGTTTCGAGGCATGGAATGAGGAACGAAAGGTTTGTAAGACTTGCAAAGGAGGCATGTATGAGTGTTTAATGAGCTCATACGATCGAGCGGAGAATGTCAAGGTGACATTTTGGTATAACGATTACCCCCTAAAGTGCGAAGTAGAATAGATGAAGATGAAGTCTGTCATATGAAGAGTGAAGTACTTTATCATTGAGGATCATCTTGTGGAAACCCAGTCGAACTGTAAAAACATTCAATACAAAATATATATATATGTAATCATATCATCGTGAGAGTAGGCATTCCCATATAGGATCAAACTAACTAGAAACCAACTCTAAATTGCGATACAAGAATGATTTTGAATACATCATAGTATAGACATATGTCGACACGGTGTGGGCCAACGACCATACGTTTATAAATAGTCCAACGTATAATGATAACAAAATTCCTCGCGACACGGATGGTGGAAACTAGATCCAGGGTCTTGATTTCCGCATCTCGAACTAGTACGATTCTATCCATGCGATTAAATGTGTTGAAGTCGAACATGGTAGAAACCATGATTACCGATCAATGATGTAAAGCATTAACAAGTGTGAGAGTAACTTACGATGTGTACGATGGCTCTCAAATTACTCGGTACAATCCATGATATGAATGAATGAGCTGAAGTCGAACATGTCACGAGTCATTCGATCGAAGGTCAATGATGTAACCTGTCGTCGAGCGAGAAACCTGCCATTGAGGCATGCAGTTTCAAGGTGCGGCGATTTGGATCAACTTCCTAGATAGAGAGTTGTCGTCGATAGAAAGTGATCGTCGTACCGTAATTACAACACGAAATCATAGATCAAGTTTGAAAATATATTGGCAAGGGCCGGCCAGGGGATGGTCAAAACGGATGACAAATATTTTGCGGATGAATGGTTTTACTTGTTGTCCTCTTGAACACATAACGATATTGCAGATAGCTTGGTAACAAGGTGACCCAAGCTAATATGACTTGACTGAAGACTTTCAATATGGTTTGATTAGCGGTAGGCAAAAGATTTCCCAACCCCGAGGGTGGACAAAAAGTGTCGTGTTCAAGAGTGGTTAATGGTTTTAGAATAATCAAATGTAATGACAGTTCTTTTTCTCTCTTTTCCCCCACCATTTTTACTGGCAAGTACCTCTTTATTTTTGACAAGCTTGAGGAGGATAACATTTGCTTGTTTATAAGCTCATCCTTCGGATGAGTCCAACGGATTTAAGATTCGAACCCTAAGAAGGAGTGGATTTCGTTCATTTCGTTGAACGGGTCCTTTCTTTGTTAAATTTTAACGAGTCCCGATTATAGGAGAAACTCGGTGTTTTTCAATTTTAGGAGTCGAGAAGAAAAAACTTAAGAAAACTCCGTGGGTGTACTTTTTCGTAAATTTAGTCTCTTGAAACCCGAAAAAGGATAAAATAATGCGGAGGAGAGAACTCTATTGACCGTAATTAGTCAACGTATACCGCTTTCGCAAATAGTCCATTTTCAGTCAGTAAAAGGGGTAAACTTATCTTTGAAGGGACGATTGTTGTTGCGCGAGTTCGAATAATCAAGTGCTCGCTTAATCTTTTCATATTTAGAAGTACGAAAAAGAGCTTAAAAGGAACTCCAAGGTTTCGCTTTTTCGGTAAGTTTTAACGAGTTGAAAAAGGGATAAAAATGTACTCATAGTTTTCACTTTTTCGTAAGTTTTAACGAGTTCGAAAAAGGGATAAAAATGTACTCACGTGGCCATCTTTCATTTAAGTTACGAGCAGGAAAAATGAGGAAAGAAATCGGTGTTTTCATGTGTTTTACGAAATGAAATATGGCAAATAATCTCGGGATTTTCATGGGTTTAACGAGTCTTGAAAATAACCTAAATTGACTCAAGATATATGTTTTATTTTTACGAAGCTTGAAACGAGAAGAAAAACTATGCTTCGAGTGGTTTCATTTTACGACTTGAAACAAAAAACGTAGTTGATGCCCCTAAGCGTAAGCTGGCAAGTGCATGCCCCCGACTTCATTTCATTCAACTAAGTACACTAGTAATAAATAGTGGATCGAATGAAGGTTCATTTACGAGATTATATGAAAGACCCGACACAAAAACTAACCTAAATCTAACATTTACAAGATCTATTCAAAGACTCGACTCAATTAGGGGAGGATTTGTTTCATTTTAACGAGCTTGACACGGAAAAGAACATACTCTGGCAACATGTTTCATTTTTTAACGAGGTTGACACGGTAAAAGGAACTATCCTCGAAACTACTTGTTCTAATCTACCTACATAACCTCTTGATTCATTTTTTAATGAGGTTGACACGGGAAAAGAATTGTCCTCATACCTAATTCATTTTTTAATGAGGTTATTCGATGTGAACTATCCTGCGAACAAGCTGATTCATTTTTTTAACGAGGTTGACACAAGAAAAAATGACATCCTCATACGATTCATTTTAATGAGGTTGTTTTCGATGCGGGAACTATCTCGACAGAAATTTGATTCATTTTTAACGAGGTTGACACGGGAAAAGAAGCTGTCCTCGGAAACTACCTATTTCAATCTACCAATCTACCCTCTACAATCTACCTACATGTTCATTTTTTAAGGAGCTTGACCTGAAGACAAGAACTTTGCTCCAGAGACACATTTCATTTTTTAATAGAGGTTGACACGGAAAAGAACCATCCTCGGTTCTTGATTCATTTTTTAATGAAAGTTGACCACGGTAAAAGGAACTCTCCTCGGAACCCCTTTGGTTCATTTTTATGAGAGTTGACACGGTACAAGAACTCTCCTCGAAACACGATTCATTTTTTAACGAGGTTGACACGAGTAAAGGAACTATCCTCACTCACGTCCGTGGCTTCCAAGCTGGAAGAAACACATGTCAATGGACAAACCTTGATCATGGCTTCCAAGAGATCTTCATCGAGAAGGAAGAATAGTTCTGCGGAAGGAATGCATGTCGAGGACTCAAAAGGGATAAGAACATCGCGTTCAAATGATCCCATAGAGTTTTCCATGTCAATTACGGATCTAAGTCAAAGGAAGGCAGGCAAACGGTGAGAGGCTCGCTTGCATTGGTGGCCGAAAACATGGGACTGGTTACCACATAATTAACCGAAGTGGCGGGGGTAGATACCACTTGCGTGAGGGAACATTTAGGGATGTTGGATCATTGTTAGTCGAGTGAACTAGGGAACGAAAAGGCCAGTCTACGGTCACAATATTACCATTGTGAGGGAAAGACATCACGCGAAAGAGTGTCGATACGACGACTTTCATTCCATAAACATAGTCTCGCCCAAGGAGTAGAATTGAAATCGAGGACCTCGGAAGACTACCATAAGATCAATACGAACGATTTTGCAACTTCCAAAGTAATAGAAAACTTGGGAAGGATCCCTAAAGGTTCACTAATAGTTCTGTTAAAAGCTTTGGTCCTCGCGTAATAGGAACAAGGTAACGAGGGAACCCAAAGCTTTCCAAGCGATTGAGGATAAAATACTAACGAAACACCTTCATCTACATGTGCGGTGTGTCCCTACCACCAAACTTCACAATGATTTGGAAAGGGATGGAGGAAGGAAGACGAGGTTACGTCGATCCCCATTCAAATCAAAGGAAAAGACCTCGGTAGGAGGGGTGCAGCAGAAACGGTGAAATGCCCCCCGGCATAGAAGAATCTGATGTAACAAGAAGAACACGAAGCGTTATGAAGTTCACTCTCTACGGGAGAATGGGATCAACTGAATGTGAAATCGAATCGACCACTTGATCGGCTAAGCGATCAGCGGCTTTGAGTGATATGAGTTTCACTCTCCAATGGAAGAGTGGGATCGGCCTTAACGAAGTCAGATCAATCACTCAGGTCGAGTTGACGGTAGGTTGGGAGAAAGTTTACGGTAACCGAGTTGGAAGTTCTTGTTGTGGAGCAGTGGGTTTTCAACAATTTCAGGCTTCATCCATGTGAGGAGCAAATGTGAGTTTGATGACTCCCTTTGCATAACTTCTGAAAACTTAACTACCCTTTTTCGGGGAACACGACTATCTTTTGGTTGATGGATCAACAAAAAGTTGATGAGATTTTTCGACCATACTTCCAAGACCTTTGGAATACGGGACAATTGATAAGGAAGTGGTCACACTTACAAAGCCTACAAGGGTATTTGGGTTTACGATGCATGTTGGAGGTTTCTCAACATTGCTAACACTTACATCCATGATTGGTTGGTTGACTTCTTTCTTATCTTGCTTCTTCTTCTTCTTCCTCCTTTCTTCTTCTTCTTAGCCACTTGGTTACTAGCGTCAAGGCTTTTACCAAGCGAAAAGAGGAAAGATGGAGAATATTAGGCGAGAAAAAGAAGGTGAAGGAGTCAACCAAAAGGTTGGTGATGTTGAGATAGTGAGCTTGTTGAGGTGAAGCATTCGGTTGAAGTGAAACAATTGGAGTATTCCGGGGCCAACGAAGTTGAAAATAACCATATCGGTAAACCTGTTGTAAATCGGGTAATGACAATGTAGCCATATAAGGAGGACCAACATTTCCAAAGCGAGAAGAAGTACTAGGATTCTCGTTAAGAGGAGTTCCTTGGTTGGTAAATTCGAACGATTTAGTATATTCAACTTGATGAATTTTATTAACAAATTAAAAAACTAAAATTAACAATTAACAATTCACACCTAACAATTAAAATTCACAATTCACACCTATGGTCTCTAAAAGTAAAAACAAACAAATTAACACGCGTATTTATCAAATCCCAGGAGTCGAAATACACCTGACATTAACTAAAATTACTAAAAACATTAGTTGGTGATGAAATCCAACATCATAGAATTTAATACAGAAGGCGGTTGGAGCAGTTACCCGACAACACAGCAATAGAAACGAGGCAGCACAAGTTTCTTCACAAAACCATCTCGTGTGAAGAGAACCCCCCGAGTCCCAGTGAGTACGAGTATTTGCTCAGTGCAGGTGGGATCTTCCCTCCACCGTCCTGCTAGGAAGAATCCTAAAGATTATGGTCACTAAGGTTACCAACGAAACAAATATGCAGGGGAACAGTCTACGATCCGACACACCACGCAAGGAAAGATATCAAAGCTCAATCCCCTTGAAGGTTCCTTGACATATCGAGGTTTCTCAAGCAAGTGACCCAGGCTCCTCGCTTGTTAGTCTGTCGAGGTTTACGTTTTAATACGTGTATATCTTCTGTCGTTCCCAATGAGGAAGGATTGATTACCTCAGCAGTTCGAGATATGATCTCGTGCTTGACTCCTTTAGGAGGAGCTTCCCCGAGCATACATGCAACAATTGGAATTTTTCTGTGAATCGACCACTTGTTTGTTTCTTGTCTTGGAGAGTTAACTAAAACCTATTCCAAGACACTAGCCTAAGCTAGATTGGTGATAAGAGCCCTAGAAATGTAAAAATTACTAGATTAATTTTAATTAATGTTGTGTTATTTAGTCTGTTAAATACTCGAGGTAAATGGATATGAAACCAATGGTGTTATGACCAGACAAAAGCTGAATGCAATCGAATATGATAATGTAATCTTTTCAATTTGATGAATCCTACCTAAATGGAAGAGAGTTTCCATTCACTTCCAACAATGCAAAGATTGATAACTAAGAAAAATATAACAAATTCTCTAATGCTGTGTTAATTTCATCAAGAAAAACTAATTTACCAAATCAATCCCAAAACGATATTTTTTTTTAAAACAAACATAAAAACATCTAAATTCAAATCAAGAAAAAAATCTAAATCTACGAATTGATTTTAGAATGTAAACTATGCAATTGTATTCTATGCACAATTCATATGAAAAGTATGCGATATAATCTATACATTTTTTTCATTTATATTACGAAAATAGAAATTCTAATTATGCAAATATGATCTGTCATAGAAAATTCTCAAACACGAAGATGATTCCTAATGTAATGCAGAACCAATCGAGTAGAGTCAAGAAAATCGGAATTTGAGAGTTCCAAAGATCAAAAAACACTCAAAAGCGATTAACACTCATACACATTTTTAGATTTTTGCAAAAACAAAAGCAAAAAGATGCAAAATTGTGAAAAGAATGAGACAAACATGATTAATGACAGAAAATAAAATTAAATTTCTCAAAAGACTCAAAACACCCAATTAACTTAATGGAGATTGATGAGATGAAGAATTTCTTGAAAAGAAACTTAGAAAGCAAACATTTTTATTGAGAGAAAAATACGGATACAGGTAGATGCAGAATCCTAAATTAAATCTAAACTAGAAAGAATAAATCTAAGTTTTTCAAGACTTTTAACGAGGTTTGCGGTTCCCGGAAGTAACGGTGCGGTCCATGGTTTATAAGGAAAATGGGGAATGTCCATATTTGTGTGTGTGAAGAAAAGTGAGGTCCACAGAAAACTTCAAGAAAAACATAAAGATTTCAAATTTTCAAAAACGGATAAAAACTAAGCTACCAAGCGAGATATCAATCAATCGAAAACTAGGAAAAAACTTTTCCTCAAATCAAAAAATAAAAAGTAAAAATAACAATTCCTACAACACTCCCAGTAGGTAGCACGATTTGTTGGCCAGGATAAATCGTTCTTGGGACTAAGACGGTCTCCCTAGTGTCGAGGAAGACAATCTAGCAATAGCGAACAAGCCCAAGTTTGTCTCTCTAGATATATTCGTTTTACAAATAAATGTTATGAAGGTACTCGATCCTACCTTGGGTCCAAATGCTTATTTGCGGTCACGATTAGCAAATAGCATCTATTAATCCCACCTTAATGTAACAAGAGCTCTTTTAACCATGAAAGTATCATCTTCGGATGATGCGCAAATACAAACAGAAAAATATCAATAGCACACAATATAACAAATAATCATCAAACATACTTTATCATAGTGATCGAGGAATACATGAAATAAATGATCGAAAACGTAATTGTTCTGAAATAAACAGCGAACGTCATTTATTGAGAAAAACTGAACTTGATTGTATTAATCTTAAAATATACGGAAAGAACCTTACAACCTTAGCCCTTTGATGTTAGAAAGGCCTTTAAAGTCAAGGCAGGAATCTCCTCTACTTTGATAGTCTTGCTCCCCCTCCAAGAGGCTACAAAGAGGTATGTGATCTTTCCTACCTGGCTTCAATGAGAAGAAATCTAAATATAAGGCACTTGACTCAAAAAATCTTCTCCCAAAAAACTTCCTTTTGAGGCTGCAATGCCTCCTTTTATAGAGCGATTGGGGAGGTTGGGATTCCACCTTTAAGGGATGAATCCTCCTTCAAAGGGATGAGCTCCCCACTCATCAGGGATCAATTCATGAGTCCTTGGGATACATGCACCTTATCAAAGCGTACTCATCCCAAAAATCTCATCACGAGAACCTTCCAATTGACGAAAATCAACTTTTTCGGTTTAATAAACGCTTTTTTAACTTTACGAGTGCCACCTGTAACACGGAAGAAAGTACGTTCTGAGCACGTTCTCTTCACATTATGACACCCAAGCTTTAAAAACGTGGTGGCTCGCAATGCTTGCGTACCCAAGGTTTCGGGCTTTTGGGGTTTTCTCAGTTTCGGGGCATGGAGAAATGAGAGCAAGGTTGTAAGACTTGCAAAGGAAGGCATGTATGAGTGTTTAATGAAGCTCATACGGTCGAATGTCAAGGTGACATTTTAATTAACACCCCCGATTTTCACTCATGATCCAATATTCCATAGGTGACAATGAGGCCGTGTTTGATTTGACCAAGGACTCTTACGACGCATAAATCCATAACCGTTGATTGAAACGTGTTCACTGACCATTCCCGACCACCAAATTTCAAAAACGCGGCCAAATGTGTTATACTACCCATCCAATCTCTCGGTCGTATCTTTGTTATGCTCACAGAGAAACCCCTTTACATTGTCTCCTCCATTCCATTCATTGTGCTCATTCCCACTCAGGATATCTACCCACAGTCCACTCCATTAGTTTATGGTGCTCATTCCCCATTCTATGATACATTCCCAGAGTCATTGTGCTCGTTCTGTGCATTCAACGATTTCTATTTCCATTTGAACCCTCAGGAAAATTTGTGAAGCGAGAAAAAGAGAAATGGGTAAATTGCTAAAGAGCGAACCGGAAGGGCCAAAGTTTATGGAGGGATATCCGAAAATGCAGGGAATGTTGAAAAAAAAGAAAAAATGGGCGCTTTTTATCCGAGAAATTCGAGAGGTTATACCAAAAGTTACGAAAGCATTTGCAAGGTCGTTTAATGGCTTGGAAGCGGGGGGTGGAGACCTTAAGTTTAGGTCAGTAGGCCTCTATAGCAACGACCACGGAACTTCTTCGAAAGGGTGGCCGTTGGTTTAAAAATAAAAAGCATCGGTGATGAAGCATGAGCTGTCTTAAAACCAAGGTATGGACACTGCTTGTTTTTAAAGAAATTTCTGTGCATGCATTGAAAGAGAATGGGCTACTTTCTGCTAGTTGTTCGAGAATTCATTACATGTGAAGGCTGTTTGGGTCCATGTACATGTACCATACCAGGTTATGATGAATTTTCTAGATAATCAGCTCTCGATCTTCCATATTTTTACGTTAAATAGCTTGAAGAAAATGGGCATGTTGTTCGGAAACACTTAGGAGAATGTCGAACCACATCTATATCACCATGGCCTTGTAAAATTTTTTGATTGAAAAGGAGTTAAAGGAAAATAAAGACACATGGGAACGATTTACGGTTAGAAATTTCTTTGAGGAACCTCATGAAATTCTGAAGGTAGTACAACAAGAAGGTAGAAGAAAAAGAATAAATGTTTAAACCCAAATTACTCCTACTCGGGAAATTCCTGCGGGTAGCACACGCAAGAAGAAGTAGGAGAAAAAAGAACAATTGATGAAATCGAAATACTCCTACTACTAGTAGAAAGAAGCCAGTAGAAGCATCGAGAAGAAGAAGGAAATCAAGGTAAGAAGCCAATAACACCAAAAGAGAGAAAAAATATTGAGGCCATACATCAAACTCCTTCTTCGAAGAAAATCATCAAGTGTTATACGAAAGATTAGTTTATCTTCAAAAACGGTCATACATGCCCGAAGAGAGAGAAGACAGAGAAAGGAAAACAAAAACAAAAGGATATTGTACCACAACGTGTGAGGAAAGCCGGCCAGGACTTAAGGAAATTGAGGAAAACACAAATTAAGGGTCCTCATTTCATTGATTTGGGTGAGGAGACATACGAGCAGGTCCCGGACCATAGTCCATCTCGGTCGGTTAGTGAACCTGGTTCATTTCATTCCTCGATCAGACATTGAACATACTCCATCCTATTCTCTGACAAGATGTTAGTGTAAGCCCTTCTCATCCAGTTTTGAAAATAACTCTCCTTCACGGCATTTTAGGGGTGACCCAATAAAAATATTTTGAAATAGACCCCAAACGTGGGAAGTATATGAATATATAGAATCTTTGGAAAAGGCGGCTACGAGTCCAAGTAGCACGTCCATTCGGCCTCATACGGTACGGGATGATTTAGTCCAATCACTAAAACGAGGAAATTTTTGAGCTAGAGATTTTAAATAGGCACATAAAAAATGAAAATGAGACATTGAAAGAACAAGGAAAAGCTGGACAAAATCATCATGATAATACCATGCTACATACGGGAATGGCGAAGAAGAATAAGAAATTGAAAAAGGAAATGCCGAAGTTGAAGCAGGCACTCGTTAATATCAAATTTAGGTGCTTAATGAAGAAACCAGAATGTTAAGTACCAAGGAAGAAGGAGAGAGGATTGGATGTCTTTGGGTGAAGTGTCAAGGCATGGTATTTGAAGAAAAGATTATCGAAATTTTGGTTGCATGAGGACATGCAACTTCCACAGTGGGGGTATGTTGAGTCTCAAATCTGCATCTTTCATACACTTTTCTACTCCCTTTTTCACTCACACAGACTTCCCAAGTTGTCAATATCATGTGCAAAGAGCATACGGTTTTAATTATATTTTTTATATTTGATTTTAGATTTTGTTCATTCGAATTTGCGGAATCTTGCCACTTTACGCCCATTTCTTTTCTTTAAAATTATTTATTTTGTGACGAAACTCTATGCTACGAGTGTCTACAAGGCTGAGCCACGGGCAAGTCGGGAATGATGTGGACATGGTTCGTGTCCTATTGGCTGAAAACTCATCTAAAGAAGCCGCGGTCAAAGGTGTCCACATGGAAGTCAACCATAGAGTCTCATGTTGACGGGGCTACGATACCGTATCTGTGAAGGTTCATACGGCCGTTTCTAAGTTGCGGAGGATAAATCGACATCTGGCCCTTGGCTCCTTAGTCGAATTTCAAGCATCCACTCTGCGTGAATTTACTTTCCAACACGGCCATGATCTAGATCCGTGGACATAATGGTCTACGTGTTCTCCACCAGCATGAACTTTAGGAGACGGAGTTACTATTTCTTTTGTTACATATAAACGCGTTTGCATACGCATATAGAGTTAGTCGATGTTAGTCTACGTTATCTTTTATTAGTACGCTCTGTGTGTGATTACGGCACTTGTCTTAGTAACATCACCTTTCTGTAATGTTGCTTTTTAATATGAAGACTCTTGTTTTCAATAAAATTCGTATTTGAAGATCGTTGCCAAGGGTAGGGTGTAGGGCCTGCTCGGCTAAGGTTTTGTGCATTGGTGTATAGTTCTTATTTCATTTCTTCAGCTCATTGTGCCATAATCCATTCATGTGTTTATACATTGAATTTGCTAATTACATTTATAAACTTTCATAATTTCCATTTCATATTTGTCTTTCATGTTTTATGTTGTTAATCTTGTCCAGTGTTCTTGTTGAGTCATAGATAGGCGGCGAGCATTTCCATAGCTTTTTGACTAATGACATGGAACTTCTTTTATTCTCTTGCTAATTTGCTTTTCATTCTTGATTTTAATTTGATGTGCTTTGTTCATTTCGGTTTGCTTATTTGCTTCGGTAGTTAAATTTAGATATAATGGCCTCCATAACATCTTGATTGTCCATCTGGTGAGTGATGGTGAGGGATTGTATTATGAAATGTGTAGTTTAGTATTAGTTTACTTTATTCAAATTTAGATATATTAAGCACTCATAACATCTTCGATTTATGTCAAGAAAGCCACAAGTTTGGAGTGATGGTGAGGGATTGTATTATGAAATGTAGTTTAGTATTAGTTTACTTCTTTATGATTGATATAATCCATAATTTGCTCATAACATCTTGATTTATAAAGCGGCAGTGGAGTGATGGTGAGTTGTATTACGAAATGTGTAGTTTAGTATTAGTTTCCTTCTGCAATTTAGATATATTAGAAATTGTGCATGACATCTTCGGTTGCCTCCGAAAGCCACGGAGTGATGGTGAGGGATTGAATTATGAATGTATGGTTTGATATTAGTTTACTTTAAAGTTAGATATCGATTCTCAAGTTGTTTGTAGTTTACTTAGAAAATCATAGGATTTGGACTAATGATGAAGGATCGAGAAGATAAATTGATGTAATCTGATTTAGATTTATTTTGTTGCAATTTTGAATTTCCTTAAGCATAGTTTCTTTTGTGTTTAGTCGGTGACAAGAATAGTTTGGTTTTCATGCTTAACGAGTTCAACTGTTTTGATTTATTAGACTAACGACACTGTTTAATGACACACTTTCATTTCCTTTCAAGTCTTGTCATTGTAAATTTCAAATTTCTTTTTAAGTTTGAGTTGGTAAATCATTATAGGATATAATTTCCTTGAACAAACATAACCATACTTGTTTTCATTTTAGAATTTCCATTTCACCTTAGAAAACCAAAAACGACAAAAAATTTAAGAAATAGGTTATCTTGCACATATAGTGTGTTGCTTCATCGACTTACGATTAGAATTGACAAATTAAATACAGCAATTTAGGACACTAAATTGACCAAACAATACATACTCACAGTTATTTTTGATTTCATCTTGGTCTTGTCCTCTTCAACTAGTAGCACTACATTTGTTGTGGAATATCGGCACTTAGTTGTAGCTATTTGATTCTGTGACTTCTCTACTGTGTTGAGGAGTTGTTTTAAGCCAATCATCCAAGGTTTAAGATTAATGGATGCATGACTTGTAGCTCAAGACCTTTGTTTGTTTTTCTAACGTTTTTAAATGCAACAAACTGTTGTGACACTCCTAGTTTGTGTTCCTCTTCTTCCCTATCGGCCATTAATCCTGTTAAAGTGACATTTTCACTAAGTGTTTCATCATTAAACATAATAAAATAATCAAGGCTTGTATTTACAGAATAACGAGGAGATTTTTGTGGTCGGTCTTGACTTGTAACTGTGTATTGCATATGAGACTCCCTGTAAAGTATTCTTGTCTGATTGAAAACAGGGATATTCGCATAGGTCATGTCCATCTGCATAGTCAGCAACTTAGCCCCCGATCTTGATAACAACATTCCATACTTGGGGGGCACATCAACCACAACATTATCCATTACTAAGCATTTGGCTGGAATACGGGCTAAGTTTATACAAAGGTCTTTGATTAATCCTAAACATTTTAATGCCTTTGAGTCAAAGGAGTAAAGGTCTTTATAAGGTTTGGTGATTTCTAGACCAAAGGCTCTCATCATAGCTTTAGGCATTAAATTGTAGAAGCCCCAGAATCATGCATAGCGTTGTGCAAAGAATTTTATTACGCAGATATTTAAACTCACATAAAAGGGAGGAACAGGTCCCTCTTGATATCTACCTTCAATCTTAGGACCAAAAATAAGCTCTTGCTGGTCATCATTAAGATTGACAGTGTCCTCATTTTATTCTATATTTAAAGCCTTCAAAATTTGGGTCCGATATACATGTTGGGCAGCTAACTCAATCAAGGGAACATAGATTTTGATCTTTGAAATTTCCTACTCTAGGCTGAAAGGAATTTGGTTCTTTGAAGACATCTCGGCCTTACTAGGCCCCATCACTCTACTATCGGCAACATCGGGTTGCTGATTTTTTCTATTTACATTTGACAAAATGGTTTTAACGGGAGTACTAGCTAAAGTGTTGGTACTAATAAGGTCTGCACTCTATTTTTTCATTGTTTTGAGTGCCTTTCTCTTTACCATTATCTGAATTCACAACCTCTTGTTTTGTTCTTTTGCTTAACGATTTTAGGCTTGGATTTACCAATCTTTGTTTGTGAAGATTACTGAGAGGTTTAGTGTTGGGGAGGTTTGTTATTTGGTTTTGCTTCTAAGGCCATATTCTCTTTGAGATTCTATGATGACATTTTCCATGTCTTGATAATAATTTTCATCATCATCTCTTTTGTCATCATAAGGTGTATAAAGACCTTGTTTTTCTATCATAATGAATCTCAAAGTCATCATTATCTATGACATGTTGATATCATCTTCCTCTCATTATTTCATCTATTTCCTCAACCTCACTTACATAGCTTTGATGAGGAGGAGGTATTTGCAGGTGATCATCTTCCCTAGCTGCGATTTGGAGGTTGGTTCCTTCTAAAATTCTAATTTTGGTTTGTTTTTAGGAGAAGTTTGGTTTTTGATTGGCTTCTTCTCTCTCAAGGATGCTCATTTTCTTCATCATCTCCTCCATCATTCTCTCCATCTTTGAGTTTGAAGTAGAAGGTGTGTTTTCTCCCTGAGACACTCTCTTTTCATTTCATTCTTTCTCTCTTCTCCATCAATTTGACTTCCACGCGGCCCAGGCCTTTTTTGCATCTCTTCAAGAGTCGTAGGATCTCTCGGTGATAGGCCATCTCGGGGGTCAAACCCTCGATTTTTTTTAAGTGCGAGCCTTGTGGAAGAGGAAGCTCTGGATCTGGGGAAAGTGTATTGTACACTATTAAATCTAGTGCAATAAGCTTGCACACTTTCTCGGTGTTTCTATGGAGGTTCTTGTAATCGAGAGGGACTTGAGAGGATTCTTCTTTACTTCCCATTTGTTTAATAATGTTTGATGGAAGGCTTGAGAATCATTGATACTATGGGGGGTTAAACCTTTAAACCATTTTCTTACTTCTCCCCCTAGACTACGAGCAAACAATCTAATCTTGTGAGAATCATCATCAATTTCATTTCGGTCAAAGTAGTCATTCATCTTATCCACATGTTGTGATGCGATTTAGCAGCATTGCTAGCATCATACGATGGAATTTTGGACTAATAGTCCCGGGAAGTGAAGATTGACTAATGGTATAGGAAGGACTGAGGCATACCATGCTGCCATGATATATGGTGGAGGTGGATTCACAGAGGTGGATTAACAAAAGGGAAAGTGGGTTGGAGATGGAGTGGTTTGAATAGTGGACGTAGGGTGAAGAAGTGGATGGACCACGAGTAGATTGAGATGATCTTGGATGAGAGACACCTAAGTTTGAAGGAAATGTGAATCGGGAAGTTGTTGTTTCTCTGCTACCAAGATGTTCACTTGTTTTAGGAGATGAAAGTGAAGCCTCGGGAATCTAAGCGATCTAAATCATCAAGAGACCTAGTTCTAAACGGATTTACTAAGTCAACTTGTGATTGTTGTAGTACAGAAAGATTTTCAAGAAGGTGAATTAGCTCTCAAGGGTGATATGAAAGCAGGTTGATAATTTAATCTAGAACTTACTAAGGATACTTTACGGGTTATCAACTATCTTAGGTGGATCGGGAGTCGGGGATAGGCTCTAGCGTGAATCTTTCTAGCAGTCACTATGCTTGGTTTTTCGGACCCAAATAAAACGAACAAGTTGACCAAGTATGACAATCTTTAAAAGGTCGATTAATCTGTTTACACAAATTTTAATCTCTGATCCTCTAATTGAGTTTGAATGATATTATAATGATAAGGGTTCTTCCTAGTGGGTATTAAGGTCACCAGAGATTGTGGGTCGCCAAGTGGAAGTTTTTAGCTCCTAAGGAAGTAAAAGGTTTTATGGTCCACCACCATGTTTGTTGAATTCCAATGCGAAATATTTTTAAATTTTTAGTTATTTTCGGTTGTGTGGTTTCTAATAATATCCTAACTCTTGTTTTAAAACTTAGCTACGGTTAAGGGGAACAAAGATAGTCTACCCTTATGGCTAAGCAGTGATGTTTCAAGGTTAGACAAACTCTTATGATAATCCTAGGTTTTTCCTAGTTTTCACTAATTCAAACAAAGTTTCATCATGATTACCATGTGTTTGGTAGTGCTTAAAGGTACACTTTCTACTCTAGGGTTTTATGAAGTTTTTAAGGGAACTGGGTAGAAAATTCAACTTCGATTCCCGGTGGAGTCACAAAGAATTTTCGGATTCTTTGGTGGCTCATTTGGTTAATATAGCAAATGTTCTTTGAAAAATATGCATTATCATGGTTACCTTAAAATGAAAATGATTACGGGTTTGGATCCCCGGAGGTCGCCGAAGTATTGGCTCACAGCAATCGGCCAAGATTGGAAAAGTCGACCCACGAGAGAAACATCGTTTCAACCACTTTAAGTTCTAGGATCTAGCCCTCCTGAATCTAGAGAGGGATCTCTCAGCCATTGAAAGATGGATTTGTCTTTGAATTTTGGGTAATGATATTAGGCTAGTTATGAAGGCCCCGGTTGTTTGTTTTTGGATGGTTGAGCATGATTATTGTTTGAGGTGGAGAGTCCTAAATGCAAATATTTTCAAAGGTGAGAAGTTGCAAGAAAATAGAACAAGCTTTTGGCGAGGAAGATAGACAATTGCGGTTTTAGTCCATTGGGCTATGGAGTCATAATAGTTTAATTGAAACAAAAGAGGCAAGAGTGGTCATGGGGCAAGTCATGTCTGAGATCTCTTTAAAGTTTAGTTTATGGAGATAAATGGAAACAATAGAGAATTAAATAGATGAAGAACAAAGCTGACCCGGAATCTAGTAAGTACTTTGAAACTAGCCGGCCTTTGAAAAACTCTTAAGAGAAACATAAAAGCAATCCGGAATCTGGTAAGTACTTCCTAAACTAGCCGATACCCCGATATACTTTCCTTA
This sequence comes from Pinus albicaulis, assembly GCA_034641835.2. Classification (NCBI taxonomy): domain Eukaryota; kingdom Viridiplantae; phylum Streptophyta; class Pinopsida; order Pinales; family Pinaceae; genus Pinus; species Pinus albicaulis. The sequence continues at coordinate 728,466,874 of CM076573.1, read as the reverse complement.
GAAAACATATAAAAATAGAGGGAAACTTGAAGGAAAGCTGATGCTGGAGTAGAAACTAGTGGAGTGGACTCACATTAAATCCTATCCTGAAAACTCTTGCTTTACTTGGTTACTTTCAAGACAAACACAAAGATAACAAAGGAATGGTCTAAGATCTGGTAATGCTGAAACTAGCGACTTTTGACACATTCCAGTATTAGACGACCTTTGGGGATAAAACTAGGACCGGAGCACACCATATCTTCCTTAGTTCATCTTTCTACTTAACATATGCGAAAATAACATCAAGAAAAATATTGACTAAGACAATAAGATGAAGGAACGCCGACATTCATATGCTTAAAAAACCGAATTAAATCATTCCTAAATAACACATATTAGAAGAAAACATATATATAAATATTTTTAGTCGGAAAGTGCGCGTCTGATGGAGGTCCCTAACTCTATGCATGTTTTTATTTATAAGAGAAGATGAACACGGTGAAAACGAAATAAAATAACAAGCTACAATGAGAAAAACATCACGATCAGCATAGATTAGGATCCCATAAATCGGCTTGTATTGATGCTCCAAACCCGATTCTGACTTCAAGTCCGATACTTTAGTTTAGCAATCATATACCACACTTTCGACTAACTTATCTGTACAGCGAGCTCAAGAGCAGTGAAAATTATTTACAAGTAGAAGTCTCAAGCTCAATTACATTTCAATGTTCGGTGGCAAATCAACCAACACCTCTCTCATCTTCTACGGTAGTATTTATAGAAGAATGAGGAGGTGAGATACGATAAAATATCTCCAAAGATAATTAATACGGACTTATGGCTTCTCGGACTTTGGGGGGCTCGATGAAGAAGCATAGGTGTCCTCTATATTAAATAGCATTACGATTTAAGCTTAGTGGGAGCTCTTTTTGACTTTTGAGGCTACGTATTTATTAAAATAATTCGATATTTTGTAAGTTTATTTGCGAATTAAATTTACGGCTACGAGCGAGGCAAATATACGATCTTGATCAATAACTTGACCTATGTTTGAATGCTTTGAGACACAGTGCTTGTGATAGGTAGGAATCAATTTGCCTCGAGTTTGTGACGGTGGAAGCTTCTGTCTGATGAACCTTTATGATTTTCTTTAAAATGTGTTTTAATAGGGAGGATTAGGCTTTTGAAAGTCCATCTTGAGTCGTAATCCCCACGGATCTATCTTCAATCTCATATTCTAGTGCGTTTCTCTTAGAACACGCGATACTCTTTGATTTGTGTTTGATTCACTATGTTTGTTGGTGTGCGGTACGCGTAGGGGTCGTATACATCAATACCTCATGAATCATTGACGAAACATGGAGGTTGAATCTAACGAATGATTCCCTTTAATATCGAAGCGGCGGATCGTGACCTCGGCCTTTGAAATTTTCTTCGATTATGGTGGAAAAACCATTTAAACCACCGCAAAAATGAACAACATTATAAAATTCTGCATATATGGGTTCTTTGCTTCGAGCGCGTGGAGAGCTGGCCATTGGATGGCATCATCCAATGGTCGAGATTTATTAGAGGAGAGGTCAAAGGAGAGCGGAGGAGAATTTAAATCGGAATCGTCGATCGCGCGAGAGATTGATGGTCGGGAGCGAGGTAGAATAGTCAAAGCGAGTCATTTTGTTTGGGCTTCGGAAAATAGGCTTAAAACCTTTGTTTCGGCGAAAAAATGGTTAAAATGGCGTTGGAGTTCGGGATGATCGTGGGGCTGTCGGATGAATCGGCCCACGGATCTTGTTTGAGAGCGCGTGAAAAACACATGGAAAAGAGGGAAAATGGTTTCGGGGATGGAAACCACCATTTTCACGTGAGGGAAAGGGGGTAGGTGGTATTTCCCTTTGGAACATGATATGTGTCCACCTTTGCCATGTGGCTTTGAAAACCACCCTTTTCACGTGGCCTTGGGGAGAAATAAACTTTGCGTTGAAATTCACGCGATTTGGAACAAGGGCCGTCGGATACGGAGCCTTAGATCTGACGACGAGCTTGACGCCAATTTTGGAAATATGCGCGGGCGGAAGTAAAGGGAGGGGGGAGTTTATCCTTCGAGCTTCTTTGGGCGCGATCCTTTGGTCGATGAGATGGCCTCGGATCGGACGGTGCATGTCAATATTGCCTAGGGCCCATAGTCAGAATTTTAATGCACGGTAATTGGTATCTCCAAAGCTGTGAGGCCACATGTCGGCCGGTGGCACCCTGTCCGCGCAAACGGAAAAACCGCCTCCCTCTCAAAAGCGGTGCGATGAATTCACACCCATTTTCTTTTAATAAAATGGCTATAAAGCCATTAAAAACCCAAAAAATTAAATATACACAAAGGTTTTTGTCGGGAGGGCTTTATATATACGAAGTGGATAATATGGCCAGGGGTTTATGCACGGGGGCTAATCGACATTGAAGATTTTAATAAAGGGAAGACTATGTGTTGTGTTTCCTCACGATGCGATAAGTGCCCAAATGGCTTAGCGCCTAGTTCCATCACCAAGACGTATGGAGGGGAAAGGGTTTTGGACTTAGCCAAAGGGGGCTTAAAAAAAAATATGTATTTTTTATGAAGTTTTCAATGTTTTTTAAGGGTTTGAGGGTTTCGATAAAGCAAAGAAGAGGTATTAAACACGATCACGGGGTTTTTGATGGAGGAAAGGGGAAATATGAAAATAGAAATATTTCATGGGGGATGAAGGGTTAAAATGAGGTTAGTTTTGAAGACGAGGGAAAAATGGCCTTTGCGGCATTATTCTTCATGGAAAACAACAAAATTTCGAGCTTTGAAATGGGAACGGTAATGAAGATTTAAACGGAGGCATAGAGGCCTTAAAGAGTCTTCAAGAGAGTATTTTTAGCAATAAAATTTAGCCTTAGAGAGCTCAAATGATTTAGCCGACGTTTGATATAACAAATTTTATAGGCTAGCAATATGAACCATTGGATCCGGGGGATTGGACGGCGGAGATTAAAAGGAGAGTGGAGGCAGTGGGGGTGAATGATCGATCGGGAGAAAGGTGAAGCGGGATCGGTAAGATAAGATGGATGGCTGAGATTCAATCGAGAGGTGGAGGAGGGAGGTCGGAGTATCGTGGGCTCATGAAAGCGTTACATACGGGTACATTGGATTGACGGTATATCAACGGTTGTTGGTTCGGGAGTGACCAATCGGAGAATGTGGGGCTGACGAAACCGTCCGCTTTGTTGGTTCTTGTGGATTCAACGACGGGGATCATGTGGAATCGACGACCGGGGAATCGGAGGATGGCACAATAAAGTAACCGATTGGTAATGGGGCAGCTGTTGCGATGGTCGTAGGATCAAGGGGAATCAATGATGGAGATGGCCATCGGAGGGTTCACAAAGCGATGAAGGCGGTGTGGGTGAAACAACCATGGATCATCGGATCCTTTCTGATCAGCCGTTGGTAATGCTCACGAGACCGAAGTAGAAAAATATTTCTCGCATGGAGATTTCATTTTAACATGGAAATGTGCTCCTAACAATCCTTGGGTGCGATAAGCGCCTTATGCCTTAGCGCTTGGTCTTAGCGCTTATTTGCAAGGAGGGGGTGGTTAGGGGCACAGCCATCAGAGAGCTAAGCCTGTTATATGTAAAATGGATGATTTAAAGAAGCCAAAGAGGGTTTTGAGGCTTAAAGGGTTTAGGTAGAAGAAAAAGGGATTTTTAAATGTCTGAGGTGTTTGTAAGGTTTAAAGGGGATATGGGATCATTTAGTAGGCTTGGGAAGGGACTTTTGGGGGGTCAAAGGAAAATTTGGGAAAGGAAAAAAGGTTAAAATGGGGAAATTTGCGGGGATAGAAGGGGAAAATGGGCTTTTTTTAGCATAACCTTTTCACAGACGGTGAGGCTTTTTGGATGGAAACAACGGTGAATATTTTTTCAAGGCAAAGGACATACAGAGGCTTCAAGAATGAGAGATTTTCATAGGAAATGTATCTCTTGAAGGCTCATAAAAATATTTAGCCACACATTTGGCAATGAAAAGTGCCGTCAGCTAACGACCCAGAGCACGAGATATGGGAGAATGAAGAACATAACTCCTCAAGTGATCTCTCAATGAAGGAGAAAGAATCCCTAAGCATAAATTCCTTGTCTTGAACAACACTACACATACTCAACTCAATAGCGGAAGAATGCTCAAGTTTCTAAGTAGACATGAAAATGTAATCCCATAATCTAACCTTAAAAGTCTGCCATCTTCCTCCTTATAATTTTTTTGTGAGCCTCCTCACCTTGGGTCCCACGTATTAGGGTTTCCAACACCATGTGAATACTATCCCTCAAAGCGTGTTGTCTTCTCAAGCAAGACACACCCTTTTAAGCGGTAGTTGACTTGGTAAAATTCTTGAATCAACATGATCCTTTTTCTTGTTCACACATGTGGAAATTTTAAAAATCATACAAAGTTATCCCCTTTTCACACAAAGAGGGATTTTATGTCAATAAAATTTAAATATGGGTCCTTTTCCCATTTATTCATCTAATTAGGTGCAAAAATAAAAATATAATATTCTAATTAGGCATCTAATTTTAGGAATATTACATTCTCCAAAACTTCCATTTCATTTTTTTGTTACTCTTTGTGATAGCAAAATTTGGTGCACTTGCTCTTGTAATTTTGATATCTAATGTTGTGTTCTTCATCTTCATGAGTCATGAAATTACGAGGGGCTTGGGGTGTTGAATTATTTTTAGAGAATTTTAGAACCCAATACTAATATCTATTCTTCAATATTCACTTGGAATAAATTCAAACTATTTTTTTTCAAGCGAGACCTTAATTAAAATACACCTTTTCTTGCTTTTGAGGGGCTCGATATTGAAACTAAGTTATATACGTGATTTAAAATCTTAGATATCTTAAATTAAACCACGAGTAGCCCTCTGAATCTTCTTTTGAATGCCACGGGTCGACCTTGTTGGATTCTTGAAGACAATTTATACCTAATCTCCCACGATGACCTAATTATGGGATAGTTTAGAAGAGTGAACTTGTATGACATGCCAAAGTCCTTGTTCCCTCTATCAACTCCTAAATTGATATAGCTGAAAACTAAGAGTACGGCCACTTGTGACCGGGGTTCCGATCCCAATCGAAGCAGTTATGACGATTTTCCCGGTCACCTCTTGATATATGAAATTCGGAGCTTGAAACAATCCTAAATTCCATAAATCATATCTCCAAATATTGTGAACCAACATCTAAAATTTTTATAGGAGGTTCCTCAAGAATTTGACCAACCTTTGTAAAATTTCAGCTTTTGAAAATTTGTATGTGAAAAGTTATAGCGAAAATTCCATGATGACTGTTTTAGTTGAAATTCGGGAGCTGAAAAATATAATTTCCCCAAATCATATCTCCCGAAAATATTGTGAACCAAGATCTGAAATTTTGCGGGTTTCTTTGGGATTTCAGCTTCACACTATAAAAAATTTCAGATTACACGAACCTTCGTAAGAAAAACGTTATTGTGAAGTACACGATGACTTGTTTGGAGCAGCGGAAACAGAATCGAAAGCTCGATGCGAAATGTTATGAAACCAAATCCAAAAATAGAAGAAAAAGAGAGATCAACGCCTTTAGAGATCGGCCACTTCGAGGGAAACCTTCAATACAATACATAAATGAAAAATTCTTGGATGATACAAATGACGAACTTCCTTCTATATGTAAGTCCATGGGCCCAGTATCATCTAGTCGACCTAACAATAACAATGTAAGGGCACAATAATAACAATATTGGGGTTAGGGGTACAACAATAACAATAAAGAGTACACTAATAATAATAAGGGACTAAACTATTAATATAGGGACCTAACATGCTAGGAGTTATTGAAAAATATATTTTGAAGCCTTAAAGTCAACTTTTTTCCAAAATTAGCTCAAATAGTTATGTTAGAAGTTATTTTTGTCATAAATGTGTTTTAAATATTTTCCTTCGACTTGCATGGTCTCAAAGTTCAAAGTGACTTAACTATGTAATAAATGACTTCCAAAACCATAGCTAGGGTTTAATTTCTCATTTTCGGTTAAATCTTTTGCATGTAATGCTTCGGTTAGTTGTTGGTTGATTGTTGGAGATAAAAACCTCATAGACTTTGAGTTGTGGAAGTTTTTGGCTTTGGAGCTTTGTAAGCTGTCTTGGACTGAATATGAATGAAGAAAGCACATTCAAAAGATTCATGGAATTTGTTAAATGGTGATTTTGTTCTAATTTTACACTTATCTTCTTATGTTTTCCATATTGTTCATCTTTCCCTTATGACAAAGTAGAAAAATTAGATTAAAATATCTTGTTGAGAGGCACCTTAATTATTTTTTTACCTTCTGTTGTTTATATGTTTCCTGCTAGGTATGATTGGATAATTCTTAGTTGCTCTGCGGTTCCACTTAGCTCGTTGTCTTGAAAATGATTTAATGGAGTCAAGCCAAAGAAGTTTATGGTATGCAATCTGCTTTGGTGTAGCTTGAAACGTTGTTTTTAAGTCCTTTTCTTTGAAGTTCTGCGAGATTAGGGTTTGGCTAAAGAAGTTTATGGTTTTCCTGTCCTTTATTCCATCTTGGATAGTCACTTTGAAGCTCCTTTATAGTCTAATTGAAGAATTTAGGAGTTCTTTGCTCTTTAATCATCACTTGTATGTCATCTTAAATGTTTTCTTTCTATAAGGTAGATAAATAGAAATTTAGTAGTTCCACCTTTCTGAGGTTGGTTGGATTGTTGTTTTAAAGTTTACTTGGTAAAGCTAGGTCAAAGAAGTTTATGGTGCACCCTGTCCTTTGATTCTTTCTTAAACATAGTGAAATTAAAGACTCTTCTTGTTTTAGTATATTTAAAGGATTCACCTTAATTTCCCTTTAAACCTACTAAGTTCACAACTTAATGTTCATTTTACACTCACATAGCTATTAAGATCCATTTGGCTTTGTTAACTTGCCCTATGAAAAAAACCTTGATTTTTGTTGTACTTTTCAAGCCTTTCATAGGCCCCATGGCCAATAGTTTGAATTTACTCCTTACTCTATATATTATTCTTGACAAGCAACCCAACCAAACAAAACAAAACAAGCAAAGCCCTATCATTTTAACTAACCTAAAATCAGCATCCTAAATCAGTTAAGTTATATCTTTTATACAAATAGAGAGAGCCCTCTATGAGTCCGGAAGGCTAGGTCCTAGGACTGCATTTAGTTTGATGTTACCCTTGTCTATTTTGTCTAGCCAATCTAACAAATTACGGGGACACAACAACACCTTACTAATACTGCAATGCATGCCGATAGCGATGTGTTTTCTCGATCCAACTTCCTAGATAAGATGTTGAAGTCGATAGGAAGAGATCGGTGAAAAGTTAAACAGCGAGGCATCCTACATTAGTCGAAATAGAAAAGAAAAGATGATTTTTTTTTGGGAAATAGTCAAGAGAAAATGGGAAAAAGCACGACCCTGAAATAATTTTGGTATATGATGGCTTGGAGCGTACGAGGAGCGGTAGATAGCGGGATCGTCTTGAACAATAGAAGACGTTGTAACCGGGGTACCGAGAGCTTAGGCTTAATGAACACAAAAGGGTGTCAAGATTCACAAATGTAGGAACATTGGCATATGAGAGCTAAACTCATAGATGATGAAATTCGCTAAATGTAAGTGAGTTTTGGGAAGTGCCATGTTCGAATTTTTTGTTGCCAAATCGACCTTTTAAAAATATAATAGAATAAGTATCCACTTTATTCGATTTTCAACAACAACCTTATTAAGTTTAATGAGTCAGGATGGGTAAAATCGGTGATCTTTTCATATTTAGAGAGTCTAAAAAACATCGTAAGAAATACAACTCTAGAAATTACCTTTGTCATGTGATAACGGGGGGGCACAACGAAGGGAGAATAGTAAGCCGAAACAATTCATTTTACGGCAGAGTTAGTCCATTGAATCCGGATAAAGTGAAAACCTATGTTCAATGGACATACTGCCTTGTTTTGTTATGACTATGAGGAGATGGAGTAAACTCAATGTTCTTCGTGAAATTTTAATGAGTCCAAATGAAGAAAAAACTCAATGCTCATCAATTTTTAACGAGTCCAATGGAGAAAAACTTGGTTACTTTTTCGGTTTTTAATGAGCTGAAAAATATGGAAATGAATGGCTCATATTTCTTCGTTGTAGTAGTTTAATGAGTCAACGAAGGTACCTCGGGGGTTCTTTCGAGTTTTACGAGCTAGAAAAAGTCCCTAAAGAAAACTCGTAACCGAGGTCGAACATGGTCAAATACGCACATAGACACTAACAACCCATCGAACTGTCGGTAATATTTTAAAAACCAATAGGCGCAACAAAATATAGTAGGAATTTACCAATTTTAACGGACTAGCTAAGTGATTCATACCTCTAGAATGGCTATAAGAAGGCAATGAATATTCATTTTCACTATTTTGAGTGTTGTGATAGAGCTGCGGAACAGAAAAAGAGGCGAAAATTCGTTGTTAATTGTGGACGAACGACGATGATTTTTTATTGTGAGATCTAGGTAAAAACTTGAACCTTCACACAGATTTCCATTATTATTTTAGTTCCTTTTTCTAGGGAAAAAATGTGATTTTTAGCGAGCCTAAAATTTTGAGTGGGCTAACCATTCGATGAAATGGCTTGTGATTTTGTGCCAGCAGGCAAGAAGAATACGCTCAAGGTGAATGCCTCCAGTACGGGCCCCGCCCTCACTTTGTCTCCATCTCCGTCCCGAATCCCAAAATGATATTCTTGTTACCATTCACAAATCCAGCGTCACCTTAATGGGCTAACTCTCTCGTTTCAAACCATCCTTGCATACGCTCACACAAGCAGTCACGCGAGCTGCGCCTTGGTAACCCGGTCAAATTGACATTTTCTCCATTTTCGCCGAATTACTTGCTGCGACCTTTATGTTGTATCTACCCGGCTAAACCGTATGCATTGCTATCTGCAGTTTTTTGCGCAAGCCCATTTCAAATTTATGCGAGAAATCCCACCCTCTCTTATTCATTCCATTGAGAAAACGTTCCTTAGTCATTCGGTCGAGTACGTTCTCCATTTTCTCGACTCATTCGGTCGGTGTGTTTCTCCATTCGGTCGGAGTCATTCGATCGGGTGTGTTTATCCATTCGGTCGAGCACAAAAACGAGCGAGTAGAAGCGAGATCGGGCGATAGTAGTAGAAGCAGTACCGACGGTGGAAGCCGGAAACGAACGAGTCTGGTTCTTCCTCCCTTCCTTATCAATAGATCGGTAAGGTCGATGAAAATTTTCTTCAATGCATTGCGCGAAAGCTACTTGTAAATTCCGGTGTTTATTTCCTTTTATTTATAGAGTAAACTAACAATTCCTTTTTATTGGAGTAAGCTAACCATTCAAGTGAATGGCCTTCGGGTTTTTTATTTATTTCGTAGAGAGCAGCAACTCACTGTGGGTGGCAACGACAACGATTTCCATGACTGACAAATTTAAATTTTTGAGCGATGGCGGAAACGACCGCCACTATATCGATGTGTTGCTGCCACGCTAATTTTAATTTTTGCACGATTAGCGGCAAATGCTATTGTCGCCATTGCACAAAATTAAAATTTACGACGGCGGCTACACTATTGATGGTGGAAACTCGTTGTTTCGCCAACTATGTGATTCTTTATGCTGTGCAAAATTAAAATTTACGATGGTGAAGCTTATGGTCTTGCGTGGCAGCAACTCAGCATTGCGGTGGCATCAACTGGCATTGCGATTAGCGACAGCAGTGATTTCACATGTACTCTTGATTGCCATAACACTTTGTAACAACAGAATACCACCAACATGAGTGAGTTGCCACCTTTGTGTTGTGTAAGAATTTACAATGGAAACTGTTACACTCTTACGGTGGTGGCAACTACTTCTTCACTGCTACGTGTGTTCTTTGCTTGTGTGTGTTGCAGAGGGAAATTGTAATTGTGTTGCAAAAAATTGTGAAATTAATATTTCTGCAAATGAAAATAATTAAATTTTTATTCATATTGCAAACTTAATTTTGTATTTATTTTGTAGAGATGTATTTATTTTGTATTTTCTTGTTTTAGATGGTGCAAAATGGGTGCTAACTATCTAGATATGAACATATGCGAACCGAGAATGCACGGATAAGATTTGTCTTCACAATGAATCATAGCAGAATATCTAAATGAAGTAGAAATACCTAGGATTACAACGGATAATGAGGCATACTATCATGCTTTGATAGAAGACCTCATGGTAACGGAACTATGGTGCAAATGAAATTGTGTCTTACACTAACTCGGAAGCTAATCATCGACCGGATGAATGGCATCTGCTGAGATTAAGGAAGCCTAACCTAAAGCCGCTTCACTAGCAAGAAAAATCGATTCTTTACATTACAACTTTTTGATATGTACCAAATTTGTTGAAAGTGTGCGTGATTCAATACTTTACCGAAACAACATCTAAAGGGCGTGGATGTGGTAGATTTTTGGAGCCAACGTAATACTCCAATTTTTATTGATAGGCATCGTTATAGATTACCTATTAATGAATGGATTGTTCTTGTGATTTGGATTGGGGTTTATTATGGGGAGTAATATTATTGTACTTATATTTTTGAGATAGATTGGAGCATGATCTCCATCATTTTTGTGTAGAGATTTTAATAGAAGACCTCACTATTTACCGGTTTTATATGTGATGGATGCTTTTATTTACGTATTTATGAAAATCATTGTTTAATTTCTTTTCGGTTCTATATAGTAAAATTAATTTTGGATTGTATGTCATTTAATAAGTTTAGTTAGAGTGCTCATAATTATATGTCTAAATGCAAAATTTCACACTCGATCAAGTTTCACATCGAACATCGACATGAATGTCTATTTATTCAATGACACACAAAGTACATTAAAACCCGGATTACGAGAGATTGTATCCCGCATTGTTCATATAAACTTGTTTATGGAAATTCAAGCCCATTCACATATAATTGGGTCGCATAATATTCATGAAATCTTGAGACAATTTTTTTCAAAATATATAAATGAGATCCACTAAGAAATTCTTGTTTGGCAGGATCTTCAATTTGATGGCCTTCCTCACTATAGGTCTCTCGACTCTCCGAAGCCCTCTTGTTTAATGCCTTTGAGGCTTACATTTATACAAATTGATCATGAATCAATTCAGATCCTTCAATGACTCATGAAGATGACTTGTAGAATACTTCCTTTGAGCTCTTGTTCTAATACTCTTTATCTCTGCTTTTCTTGTTTTACTAGTGTAATTGAAAAACCTTACTTGATAACAATTGGCTTTTACTAATACACTTTCACATCGATACACTTTTTTTACGAATCTTCACCCTAAGGTAACAATAAAATATGAATTTTTATGTGATTTTTCTGTCTTTTACCTGTCAAATTCACATCGGATACGTGAATTCTTGCCACTATTGAGCTGTAAGGGATCTTTATATTCTTCAATTTTCATCAGCTTTCATCGACACGTGTACCTATAAAATTTGGCTTTACTATGAACATGTGCTTAATTCATTTCTAACAAGAACAAATTCTAAAAATATTGAAGTATGCTTTGCCACTTGGAGACCCTTGAGGCAAAGGTTTGTTAGCTGCTCCTTAGCATAGGCTCTAATTTCTAGTCATAGTCCTTACGTGGTGTTAATTTTTCATTCAATGCGTGTATATATGGAAGTCTGCTTCTAGCGATAAGTCATAATTGGTCTTGAATTTAGTGATTGATATGTTCATATTATCACACTTCTCTTCTAGATTATTCATAATGTTTCTCTTTGTTAGGACCTTTCTGATTTCAGGATAGCCTCTCTCACGTAGAATTTTCAATTCTTCTAATTCTTCCCATTTTTTTACTATTCAAAAATGATATGAGTTGAATTTCTTGTGGTGGTTTGTTTCCAAGTTCCTTCTTTGTTTTATCAATTTTGTTAAAATGACTTGCTTACTTGATTCTTTTTTCTACTCATATATTATACGAATAGAAGGCCATTGTGAATGAATGCCTTGGGTGATTTTTTCAAAATAATTTTTGATGTAGGAAACTGATGCCTTGAGATTTTCTTTGATGAAGAATATTAACTTTGTTCTATGTGTCTGTTAGCCCTCTATTCATGTCCTTTGGAAGTGATTAGGTATCTGTTGGGGGAAGCCTCCAAATTTTTTGTATTTGTCTTTTAAAATGATTATCTCTTTATCTTTTATGGACCTTATCTTAGTAAGCTTTGATTATGGCAGTTGTTTGCTATATTTACCGACGATGTTGATGAAGAAGTGGCGGATATGTCTTTAGAAGTAATTTAAATTATGAGTTGCCAATACTACTTGCTGGTGCAATTGTTACGCAATTTTGAGGGATAGCTATGCTACCGGTTGGAATACTTGTGGGAATTTGTGAGATTTTTTCAAATTTTCATTTTCTTACATCAAAATTTCTATTTGGTTTTCCATTTCCTTTATTTGAGGCATCATATTTAGAACCAATTGATTTAATTTATCATTCTCTATCTTTTTTTGAAGGATATCCTTTGTAGGGATGTTCCACTTTGAGCGATTTCGATTGCTTTCTTAGTGCAGCTATACTTCATTTGATTAAGCTTTGCAACTTCAATGTTATTTGGATAAGCTCTTCAATCCTAGAAATATTATAATTCTTTGATTCTCAATCCATTAGCTTGCAATGATGCTTTGTCCAATTTTATTTGATTTCTTCCAGTTGTCACTTTGTCTTGAAGTTTAACGAGCTCATTGTTTTGTTGACAATCTTTGAATATAACATCTTTGTATTGCTCCTGTGAAATTCTATTTGATCTAATTCATGGATAGCATCGTCTACCCAAATCTATCTTTGAGTGATACACTTGACTTTGCGGTTAATACTTTGTAGGCTTAAAAAATGACATTACTAATTTGTTAGAAGAATAATCAAAAGCGAGAGAAGTCTATCTTTATTTCCGGAGTTTCTTTGAGAAACTTCGAATATACTTCATTTTTATTTCTCCATTCTCTCTACGGTTGTATAAATTTAATACGGATGTACGATGTGTTCTCGGATTCCTTGGAAGAAGAAGGAATTTCAACATTAGTTTTCTTCTCAAGCATCATTATCTTTATCAGGTCTCTCCAAGTGGCTCTTTTGAAGTTCTCTGGCAGGTGTTTCGTTACTATCCATTTGTTGCCTCATCCTCGGTTCATGATCATCAATTTCCATTGCTTTGTCTTTTTCCTCAATAGTCAATTTAGTTCTCTTCTTTATGGGATGTTTTAAATTTCTTTTGCCTAAATGGTTTTATTTGCAATATAATTGACATCTTCTCACTTCTTTTATGAGGAAACTTGACCTTTTTATGGTGTAGTCACCTGTGATTGATTCACACAATGTTCCTTTGCATTACTTTGCATACCTGTGTATCATCATCTGTCAAAGTATTTGACTCATTCTCTACGATTGGAAAATTTCTCAATTTGGCTTGGAATCATGCGAAAGGAGACAACTTTGCATTTTTATTGTTAGTGTACTCAAGACACCTTGAGGTCATAATTCCACATAAAGGTTGTGTGGGAACTTGTATTATTTCAACGATATTAATCTCATTTGCGGCTTCTCTGTTACGACCACATGAATAGCCCAATCGATTTTTGAGTTTTAAATTTGGTCTTTTTCCTAAATATAAAATTTACTTCATCTGCATTCAATATTTGCCTTAAATATTCTAAGAAAAAAAAAAAAGTCTTGTAGTTACAAACCTTGGAAGTTTGTATGGAGCCAAATTTTTCATACACTCTAATCTCTTGTGTGATTCTTTTGTATAAGTACCAATCCCCGATCTTCTGGGTTATCGGCTTCTCAGATTCTCTTAGTTTCTTCACTAATTACGGGAGTTTCTTCCTTAGTCAACAAATTCATAGTTGCGATTATGAATAAGTCATTGAAATCTGCATATGTATATTCATTATTCTCTTTTCTCAAAATAAATGTAGCTGAAAGGAGGTTCCCTTCTACATCTAATTTACGCAGCTCAATGGGAAATTTTTCTATTTGGTGATACAAGAAAGATGAAGCGGATGTAGTATATCTAAAAACTCATTCTTCTTGAAATGCGGACAATTGATAGTGCATGTTTTTTACGATAAACTTGGAAAAATTGTATATAATGGATGGAGGGCGGCGAGAGTCAAGGTTGAAAAAAAACCCAAGATGGAAGCATCACATGAATTCATCGTTGTTATGTCCGGTATAAATGAAAGCATGGAGACAATGCTTGCTTTTTTTTGGAAAATCAAATGTATCAAAGGGAGGATTTACTTTGGGGACATTAACATGTGTAGGCAAAAAAGTTTGAAATATGTTGAACTTGGCAAAAATGTCTAAGTCAGTATAAAATGGGTCAAATCCTCTATTGACGGTGGCGAATTGAGATCATGGTTCATTTGCGACTTGGAATTAATGGACTAGGTATTGATATAGAACATGACTTCTCATCACTTATTGACAATACATCTACGATATGGAAGATAATATAATTGACACGATCAGAGCAAAATCGGGTGCTTGATGAGTAAAGGAACAACATATCTTGGCGGTTGGACTCGAAAATGGGTACGTCTCACCTTTGGCTTTTTCTATATATTTTCCAAAACATAATTGTGGACTTCTAGTAGGTTGAATTCAGTGAAGGATAAAAAACATTCTATAATCAAGATCAAGTAATGGGCTACTTTCTTGGGAAGTTATAGGAACTTAAAGAGCAGAGGTTTGACTACTGTTGTCTCGACGGTAAGTGCGAGTGGGCTTATTAGGTTTGGATGGCTCGGCTTGTGGTAACTTTCTTGAAACATTTCCTGCAGGATTTTTGGCCTCCAGGGACTAGGATTTACTTGTTTCTTTGTCATTTGGATGAACGAGAGAAAGTTTAAAACAATTGCTAAGTTTTCTTTAGAAACGAGGGGCAATTGAAGAGGTTTCACACTAGGAAATTAGGACTCGAGCGGGGTTACCGGATTGTAAAAGGGTTTTTAATGCACGAGAAGATGGCTTTAATCAGGACCACAGTAATTGAAAATGATCGGGGTGACTAAAAACCTGGTAAATGAAAATGTGGATCCTGAGAAAATTTGACGGGGTTTCCCACGTATTTTGAGTTTTTAGACTTCTTGTATGGATAATTCAAGCTGAATTAAAGGAAATGGCTAATAAAATGATGATTTCTCCTTTGAAATTGGAGAAGTATTTTGGATAGGATTGACATAAAAAATACCTTTAAAAGCTATAATTGCGGTCAAAGGAGTTGTAGTTGCGTTCACAATCTTGATTACGGTAAATGCGGTACATCGAAGGTTATGGAATTTTACGTGGTAATTTCGGAGAAGAATGGTCGTTCAAATGGTAACTAGTTCGGAAAACAGCTGCAAATAGTGAGGAGGCTGCAAAGGTTTTCATAGGTTAAATGGTGAAATATGTGAAATGTAATGGAAAACCATAAGTTTTAACGTATTAAACCATAAGTCGAATCACGGTTGTGGCCATTTATTGCAAATATGGCGGAAGCGGTTTTTGGATTGGGCTTGGGTGGTTTTCGCGTGACTCTAAATTGGTAAGAAAAATTGACCTTTTGCACGTGATCCAATCGTATTAGGACACGTTAGCGAGGGGTGGTTTGGGAAAACAACCCATATCGCGTAATTTTTTTATAAAACATGGTCGAGCACTTTATTTGCACGATATAGGGTTAGAAATTTTATTGAGTAAAACTTCAAAAAGTGAATGGTAGGGATTAAAAGAGACTTGCGGCGAAAGTATAATGGGACCGGGGTATCGATTATTGACCATAGATCTCACGGATGGAAAATCAATAGTGATCGCTTAACGATGGGTTATGGTGGGACGGTAGTTATCGGGTGCAATGTGGATCATCGGATCTTGAAGTTGATGGAGATTGAACGATTCATAATTAACGCGATGGGAAGGAGTAAAATTTATGAAATAAAACTATCATGCTAAAATAAGAACCATTGGATTTAATTGGGGTGATCGGACGGTTGTAATTCCATGCGATGGGGTAAAGGGATTTTGAAAAAATTAATATATAAAATAGATTTTATACATAAATCGAATGAATGGGTGGGGTATCGAAAGGATTTTTTAACCAAGGTTAATACTTTGGTATGGGATATGTATCGGGGGGAAAGGGTTAGGTTATAGTCTTAACCTTGGGTAAAGGAGTGGAAATAAACAAAGGGATGGTTTTTTCTTTGAAGTTTAGTTTAATTAACTTCAAGTTTTTGTTTTAAACACATGTTAAAAACATGTTTAATCTTTTTCCATGTATTTTTATTATATAGTTAATTAAATAAATTTGATTTAACCACCATAGGGGAAGGATATTTAAATAATGATATACTTAGCCAAAGGGGGTATAATATGGATTTTTATTTAATCATGTGGGGATAAATAACTTTGGCTAAAGTTATATTAATGGGTTTTAGGTTATTTTATAAAAATTATATAATATAGGAAAATGTTATTCTATAGGAATTATTATGTAAGTTAAAGTTAATATGACAAGGGGACAAGGTATATCCAAAATACATCAACATAACCAAGAAAAGTGAAGTTTTAAGGAAACAAAATTTGCATCATAATAATTTCACCACTTCAACTTAGGACCACCACAGATCCATCTAGGATCTATCATGCGGCGAGAGGATCAAATCTCCCGGTGAAAACCTATTTTGAGTGCAAAACTTGAGGAAACGTTTGCACCTCGAGAGATTTGATCCCTCTTGGCGCATGATAGATCGAGTTAGATGGATCTAGAGAACAGTTCCGATCGTGTGGTAGAAATATATAGAACAGTTAATTTTATGAATAATATGTAAATACATCTAATATAAATATAATAATTTTATATATATACTAAATATGTCACGATACTTGGTCATTTTTAATTTTAAAATTTTTTTCTTTATTCTGAAGTTTGTTGAATAAATATTTTTTTAATAAATTTAATGATGAAAAATGATGAAATAATAATTTTGAATGCAAAGTGACAATGTAATATTGTTGAATGATAGAAAATGTGAATAATAATAATGCACTCAATACAAATAGTCTTCATTGTAATCAATCTCAAATTATTTTCTTCTACTATTCTTATTGTCACCTTTGTTAGTTTTCATCTTTTCATATCGATTGTATGAAAAAAGAACAATTGAAATCGTAAAACCATTTAAATGTTTCTGGAACTATTTTATTAAAAAACATACATTTTCTCTCTTGCTCTTTGATATTAATAGGCTGAATTACTAAAAATATGATTTACCATGTATGCAAAATTAAAATTTGTGAGAAACAACAGTCTTACAATGGCGGAAACTCGTTGTTGATGGCGAAACTTGTTATGAAGTAGGCGAAACATGATGAGTTGCTGCCAACATAACAATTTTCCACCAACGTAATAACAGGGTGCCACCAGCATTACCCAAAAATTAAAATTTATAGCGGTGGCAACACACTCTTCTGATGTTGGCAAGTCAACATTTACACTTATTTGTGTCAATATTCTTGGAAACATTTTATTGTAATTGTGTTAACGCCATTGTAAGTTTGTTGCCACAAATGAAAATAATTAAATTTTAATTTGGGGATAAAAGAATATTATTTGAAAAGGAAAGGAATGTTAAGTGTGACATTTCAAGCGAGTGTATGGGATTGGAGAATTATGTTATTGCGAGAAAACTAAGTGTATAAGTGTGGATTGTATTTTTGGTAATGACTTTAGAGTTGTAGATGGGGAGAGAGAAATTCCTATAAGTGTGGATTCCATTTAACCCCAAAACCCCTAACTAACCCTAAAATCATGTAATCCAATCCCCTAACCCCCTAAACCTCTAAGCTTGTAACCCATTTAACCCCCTAAACACTAAACCTCTAAAGCCTAACCCCTAACCCCTTAAACCTAATTCCCAACCCCTAACCAATTCAACATCCTAAACCCATAAAGCCTAACCCATTTAACCCCATTAACCCTACTTGACCCCTAAAATCATGTTTGCTAAATCCCCTAACCCCTAAACCTCTGAACAACCCTAACCCATCTAACCCCCTAAACCCTAAACTTATAACCCCTTAAACCCTCATTCCCAACCCATAACCCGAGCCTTTAACCCCCTTAAACACCTAAACCTCTAACCCCTTGACCCCTTAAACCCTAATTCCTAACCTAACCATTTAACCCTAAACCTAAACCTCCTAAACCTTAACCCCGACCAATTACCCCCACTAAACCTCTAAACCCCTAACCCATTTAACCCTAAACCCTCGCCTCTAAACCCTTAACCCCTACCCCTAACCCATTAAACCCTAACCCATTTAAGCCCCTAAAACCCAAAACCCCTAACCAAATTGACCCCCTAAACCCTAAACATATAAACCCCCAACCCCTTAAACCCTAATTCTTGACCTTGTCACATTTTAACGCCTAAACCCCTAAAACCTAATCCATTCCAACCCCTAAATCCTAATCCCATTAATCCCTAACTCCTAAAATCTGCTTGTTAAATCCATAAACCTCTAAACCCTACAACCCATTTTAACCCCCTAACCCTTAAACCCTAATTCCAAACCCCTAGCCCATTTAACCCCTAGCTAAAACCATAACCCATTTAACCCACTAAACCATAAACCTCTAAACCTAACCCATTTAAACCTAAACCCCTTAACCCCTAACCCATTTAACCCCACTAAGCCCCTAACTCATTTAACCCCATAAATCTTACACCTCTAAACCCTTAACCCTAACCCCATACTTAATTAATTACGAAGCCCCTCACCCATTTAACCCGCTAAACCCTAACGTTGTTAACACTAACCCAAAACCTAAAATACTTAGATTCTAAATCCCTAACCCCCTAAACCTCTAAGCCCTAACCCATTTAACCCCCTAAACTCTAAGCATCTAACCCCTTAACCTCAACACCTAACCCCTAACCCCTAAATTCTTAATTGATAAATCCAACGACTAGCTAAACCTCTAAACCCTATCATTTAACCCCCCAAAACCTAAACCTCTAACCCTTATCCCCTAACACTTAAACCCTGAGCTTAAACCCCTAAAACCCTTCTTCAACTGATTTAACGCCTTAAACCTAACCCCTTGACCTAATGACCCTTAACCCATAAAATCTGCCCCTATAACCCACTTAAGGATCATCGAGCTAGCGATCAATCAACCAAAAATAGATCATGCATGCAAGGAATTCGAGGTTCGGAGTCGGGTCATTTGCGTTTAGAGGGCTCTGATATAAGGTTTACACAAGTTATTATCACAGTGCCTTTGTGCACATTAAAATGTGACTTCGTTTGCCATTTTCCCTTGTCGCGCTCGTTTGGTCGGGCGGAGAGCGTCACACCTTTGAAATTGCCCGATGAAACGAGTTCGGAGTCAGTCATTTCGTTTGAGGCGCCGTATAAGGTTTGCTAAGTTGTGACCGCACGAGTGCCTTGTGCAAGTTCGTATAGAAGCCATTCCTCATTTTTCCCTTTGCGTTCATTCATTTTGGGGGAGGGCCTCGCACCTTGGGAGGAGCACGGGTAAATGAGTTCGGGTCGGAGTTGTTTCGTTTGAGGGCGCATGTATATAGTTTTCTAAGTTGTGTCCTTACGGAGTGCCTTGCACGTTCGTACGGGCCTTTTTCCCTTTTTTTCCCTTGTGCGTTCGTTCGGTCGGGGGCGGTGTCGCGCCGGGAGGGTGCCGGATGAAATGATTTTGGGTCCGGTTGTTTCATTTGAGGAGCACCTTATGGGTTTGCTAAGTTTTGACCGCACGGGTGCCTTGTGCACGTTCGTGTGAGCCATTTCCCATTTTTCCCTTGTGCATTCGTTCGGTCGGGCGGGGGCAGGCGTCGCGCCTTTGGGAGGGCGCTGGGTGAAATGAGTTCGGGTCGGGTCGTTTCATTTTTTAGGGTGCCTGTATAGGATTTGCTAATTTGTGTCCGCACGGTGCCTTGTGCACGTTCGTGCGAGCCGTTTCCCATTTTTACCCTTGTGCATTCGTTCGATTAGGCGGAGGGCGTCGTGCCTTGGGAGGGCGCCGGGTAAACGAGTTCGGGGTCGGGTTGTTTCTTTTAGGGCACCCATATAAGGTTTGTTAAGTTTATTGTCCACATAGGCGCCTTGTGCAAGTTCGTGGGAAGCTAGTTTCCCATTTTTTCTTCCTTATTACGTATTCGTTCGGTCGATGGGGGTGTCTCTCGTACTTGTGGGAGGGTGCCGTGCGACGAGTTCGGGTCGGGTCGTTTCATTTTGAGGCGCTCGTATAAGGAGTTGCTAAGTTGTCATTCACACGGGTGCCTTGTGCACATTCGTGCAAACCGTTTCTCATTTTTCCCTTGTGCGTTCATTTGTTTGGGTGGAGGCGTCGCGCCTTGGAGGGTGCTCGATGAAATGAGTTCGGGTTGGGTTGTTTCATTTTAGGGAACCGTATAGGTTTGCTAAGTTTGTCCTGCAGTGCCTTGTGCATGTTCGTGGAAACCATTTCCCGTTTTCCCTTGTGCATTCGACATTCGGAAGGCGCGTTGCGCCTTGGGAAAGTGCCGTGAAACGAGTTCGGAGATAGAGTCGTTTCATTTTAGGGCGCCGTATAAGGTTTGCTAAGTTTTCTGCATAGGTGCACGTTCGTGCAACCATTTCCCATTTTTTCCCTTTTGCGTTCATTTGGTCGGAAAAGACATCGCATGTAAGGAGGGTTCAGGTAAACGAAGTTCGGATCGAGGTCATTTCATTTTAGGGCGCCCATATAACGGCGAGTTTGATTGAGTAAACTCTCAGGTGCCAACACTCGTAGGGTTTGGCAGCGTGGTTAAATGTAACATTAGGTTGGTTAAAAACTCTCGGTCGAAAGTTTTAAATTTCTCGGTCGAAGTTTGTAAATTTCTGCGTGCGAGACATTATCTTAGTAGAAGTTTACGGCTAATGAAAAACTTGAGAAAAATTCTGCCGGTTTTCGGGAACTTTGTAACTTTGGAGGTACGGAACACCTACAAAAACAAAATTTTATATGTCGGATAGTACCATTAGATTCATCTCTAAATCTAGTTTGATGATGTGAGATTTGTGGAGTTTCATTAAAAAATTCATTTTTTTATTAATTTTTTACTAAAGCGTATCCTTGTGGAATTTCATTGTTTGAAAAATTACCTTGAATGAAAATTCTAATAACTTTCAAATGATGACACCAAAAATTCAGAAAAATCATATTACATTTTCTCTCCTGTCTACCAAGGTAGTCTCATTTTTCTTATTAACGATCACATTGAAAAAGAAAATCTAGGGCTCATAAAATGTCTTGAAACATCAACATTTTTGTCTTCGTCCATTTCAAAAAATAATAAAAAATAGTGATTTAATCGAAGAACTGCCGAAAAATGATACATCACTAGTGCAATATATTCAAATTATGATGATATGGTTTTTTTTCCAAAAAATGAATAACCTTCCCTAAAAAAATGTTAGGGTTCATAAGTAGTATTTATGTTTACTTGAAAATTTCAAGTATATACTGCAGTTAGTAAACAACAAATTTACCCCTCTATATGTCAATTTTTTTTTTTTTTAATATGGGTATGGAGGAGTAAGACAATTCTCTGTGTTCTTTTATGTCAAAGCATAATTTGGATTAAAAATATGATTTTAGTGCGATTGAAGTTCAAAAAACATAGAAAATTACAATTTTCAACGTCAAAAAAGGGCAAAAAGTGTTTCCCAACTTCACATTTTCACCCATAAGGCCCGCTAGTTGTCTCCCGCCGGAGTCCCTTGTGCACGTTCGTGTGAGCCGTTTCTCGTTTTTCCTTGTGCATTCGTTCGGTTGGGCGGAGGGCACTTCGCACCTTAGGAGGCGCCGGAGTAAACGAGTTCGAGTCGAGTCGTTTAACTGAGGGTGCCCATATAAGGTTTGCTAGTTGACCACACGAGTTGCTTGTGCACATTCGTGTGAGCCGTTTTCCATTTTTTCCCTTGTGCTTTCGTTCGGTCGAAGCGGTGTCTCGCCTTGGGAGAGCACACGATGAAACGCGGATTAGGGTCGAGTCGTTTGGTTTGAGGCGTCAGCGCAAGGTTTGCTAAGTTGTGTCCGCACGGGTGCCTTGTGCACGTTCGTGCGAGCCATTTCCCATTTCTTCCTTGTGCGTTCATTTGGTCGAGTGGGAGCGTCGTGCCTTGGGAGGGCGCTAGGTGAAGAAAAAGGCGGTTAAGATCATCTAGGAGTAAACATGATTGCGTCGGATTTTATTAAAACATTTTATAAAACTTTTGATTAAAACATTTAATAAAACTCTCGGCCAAGGATTTTATAAACTACAAGCGATATTTTTCTTTTTAGGGTATATTATTTTTTCTAAGTCCTTTGATCTTTCTTTTAGGACTTTTTACCCCTTTTTTTTTTTTTTTACAAAATATGTGAATACAACTTATAGAATGCAAAGTATGTACAGATTTACAAGATTATAAATAGTCAAGTAAAAATTATTAATCCTATATTTATAGGTTACTAACGAACCTAATCTTTGCATCTCCAAGGATGACTATTTTTACTTAAAACTATATCTCATACCAAGGATGAATATATCTCATAAGAAGCTGCCTTGAGTCTATAACAAACCTCATCAACAATTTTAAGATCATTTTTTTAAAAATAAAAATAAAAATAGATATAAATTTATCTTTTGAAAAGTAAATGTCATATTGATTTCCATACAAGTAGAAGTGAGTTACTATTTTTAATTAAAACTATATCTCCTTACAGGATACGCTATTTTAGTTTAAACTATATCTCATACCAAGGATGACTATTTTTTACTTAAAACTATATCTCATACCAAGGATGAATATATCTCATAAGAAGTTGCCCTTGAGGCTATAACAAACACTTATCAACAATTTTCAAATCATGTATAAGTCCTGCAAAAAAAATTTGTAGAAAAGGTGTCATTGAGAAAAAAATCTATATTTTCATAACTTAAAAACATTGTTTGTCAACCTGGTAAATTGATATACTTTGAATGAAATTATTTGCTTTAGTTCACCATTTAACATGGTGTATTATAACATGTTTATGTAATTTTTATAGGGCAAAGCATGGCAGTTTGTTGGTAATGGCTTTTCCCCATGGTGCATTAGTTCACATTTGAAGGATAGGTTTACTTTAATATTGCTTTCGATGTCATTAGAAAGGATCTTTAAGCCATCCTTTTTCAATTGTTTTAAAACATTTTATATGTCACTTTATATTATGTGATGGATGCTTTTATTATGCCTTTGTGTCTGGAAGTCAAATTCCAATACACCCTTCATAATTCCAACTTCTATGAACATTGAAAAATTCATTATCCATGAGCTGACACATGGTCCCATAATTTATACAAGCCTCTTTTGTTACTATAATGAGCTCTAATTCTTATGTGAAATTATGAAATTCATTGAAAATTATGTAGGGAGATACGCAATTTTATAAGCCAACCAAGATAAGCACCTGTAATCATTATTTGTCCTTTATACATAAATGGTTAAATGCAAGCAAATGTGACATCTTGGACTTTTTCAATCCATAGATCCAACCTCATTTAAGGAAAAAAAGATATAAATACTGCGGCAAATAATCCAATTGTTGTGAATTTCTCATTATCAACATCTACAACCATAAAGGCAGTGTTTTAATTTGAGCACGTTTGACATCCATGGCAGCTTACTTGACTTAACTTTTTTGCCTTTTTTGATTTTTATTTTTGTTTTTTATTTTTATTTTTTACAAAATATGTGAATACAACTTGCAGAAGGAAAAGTATGTATAGATTTACAAGATTACCAATAGTCAAGTCAAAATTATGAATCCTATATTTATAGGTTACTAGAACCTAATACTTTGCATCTCCAGGATGACCATTTTTACTTAAAACTATGTATCTCCCATACCAAGGATGAATATATCTCATAAGAAGGCGCCTTGAGTCTATAACAAACCTCATCAACAATTTTAAAATCATTTTTTTTAAATAAAAATAAACATAGATATAAATTTATCTTTTGAAAAGTAAATTTCATATTTATTTCCATACAAGTAGAAGTGAGTTACTTTTTTTAATTAAAACTATATCTCATACCAAGGATGACTATGTTTAGTTTAAACTATATCTCATACCAAGGATGACTATTTTTACTTAAAACTATATCTCATAAGAAGTTGCCTTGAGGCTATAACAAACCTTATCAACAATTTTAAAATCATATATCGATACTACCCAAAAGTATTTTTGTAGGGTGTCAATGAGGGAAAAAAATCCTATATTTTCATAACTTAAAAACATTGTTTTGTCAACTGGTAGAATTGATATACTTTGAATGAAATTATTTGGCATAGTTCACCATTTAACATGGTCATGTTATAACATGTTTATGTAATTTTTATAGGACCAAAGCATGGCGAGTTTGTTGAAAGAAATAAACTTGGCATGAATGATAATTTCACATTTGAAGGATAGGTTTACTTTGACAACTGCTTTCGATGTCATTAGAAAGGATATTGTGCATCCTTTTTTAATTGTTTTAAAACCTTTTATATGTCACTATATTATGTGATGGATGATTTTATTATGCCTTTTATTCTGGAAATTAAATTCCAATACACCTTCATAATTCCAACTTCTATGAACAATGAAAAATTCATTATCCATGGCGGCACATGGTCCCATAATTTATACAAGCCTCTTTTCTTACTATAATGAGCTCTAATTCTTATGTGAAATTATGAACTTCATTAAGAAATTATGTGAGATACCCTTGGTTACAAGCCAACCAAGATAGCTTATATATCAATCATTATTTTTCCTTTATACATAAATGGTTTAAATGCAAGCAAATGTGACATCTTGGACTTTTCAATCCATAGATCCAACCTCATTTAAGGGGAAAAAAAGTTACTCATTTTAAAACCAATAATCAATTGTTGTGAATTTCTCCATCATCAACATCTACGGTAGTAGACGGTGTTTGAACTGAAACATGTTTTGACATCCATGGCGACAACAACGACAGCACAATCCAATGATTGTCTTGAACCCATGTCTTTAACATTGTTATGTCACGAGAATAGAACCCACCCAAATGCCAATGCAAGTGAATAATGCCGGGGATATGCTTTGAAAATCATTAAGGTATATGTGATTTTATGATTTGAATGAATTGAAAAGTTAGCTTCACATGGACTTGTAAAGGGGAAAATTCATCATCATATCATGTTTATATGAAATCGAGCCATACGGAAGACTATTGATCTCAAGATTGAAGGTTTGTTGTCTTTAAAATCTGTATAAACTTTGTCTAAAGTTTTAATAAAATGCCAATATTTTGATTATGAAAAAATGCACATGTGGTGTTAGTAGATAGGTCAACGGTTCATAATGGAATGCATTATTTACAACATATGAACTCTTTTATTTTCACATCTTACCAAGGATATTGATACATATTTATATATTGTAATTTTAATCTTTTTAAATTAAAGTAACTTCAATCTCCTATTTCCAAGATATGTTTAAAAATATTGAATATCGACACCCAACCCCTTGTGGCAACACGTTTCGCATACGAGCACCGCCTAAATAACCCATCCCCATTATTTATTTATTCATGCCCATTACCCTAACTCTTCCATTGCGCCACATTCGAATTCTTGCAAACGAGATAACATAACCGAGCCGCTCTAAACTCTAACTAGGAGATGGGAGGTGCAGAGCACGCCATAAAGAAAGTTGAAAAATTGTTAGATGCATTTCACCCATTAAACAATTATTTGAACAAACGGTACGGATAGATTGTATTCGCGGAGTTTCGGGGGCATGACAATTTCATAGCCTAGAATTCTCCATGCATTACGGGAGGGTAGATCAAAGTCAGTAGGGATAGTGGTGCACTGCGAAACTAGAAGAGGCGATTTACGAGTTTCGGGGTTACTCCAAACGGGGAAAAGAGTGGTTTCGAAAACCCAGGCTTTGATATTGTGGGAATTTCCTTGAGGTAGGTGAACGACTAATCAAAGGTGACGCTTCGAGATATGAGAGAATTCATTAACACAACCATTGGTTGGATGGTGCATACCTTGTCTGGAGATTTTCACTTGTGAAAGGAAGATATGTGGTTATTTATTATGAGCACAAAGCATTGAACCCTTTGTGTGATGGTAGGTTGCTTAACATGCCTTTATTTCTTGCAAAAAACCTATACCAAATGGCCCGAGGGTGTGCGAGGAAATCAGGCCACACTAGAAAATCCTTTCCCACCAATGCCTTGTTAAAATTTTTGCCGTTTAACATACTGCTACAAAGGAGGGAGAACTTGGGATGAACTATTTGAAGGGTATTGAATGTTGAAGGCGATTCCACCCGCGTGACCTCAGTTGTGACTTCACGCCATCTTGTCTCGGCGGCAACTCCACCATACCCTCGTGGAAACTCCACCCACATAACCTCACCTACCAGTGACCGCACCCCATGCCTCTGCGTAGCAACTGCACCCCATGCCCTCTCGGCGACAACTCACCCATGAACCCTCGATGACAACTCCACCCCATAAACCCTCGGCGAAAACTCCACCCCATGCCCTCTCGGTGTAAAATCCACCCCATGAACCCTCAATGGAAACTCCTCCCATGAACCCTCGGCGCATGGCCACCCCATGAACCCTCAGCCGGCAACTCCACCCAATGACCCCTTAGCGGAAAATTCTCTTGCTAAAGCTTCACAAAAAGGAGATGGCGAATGATGATGATGAAGTAAAAATATTGGTGAGTAGACACAGCGAATAGAAGATTTAGAGGATACGAAGTATGACGGTAGTGCCAAAAGCCCGAAGAACAAGGAAGAGAGGAGTCCACCCGATGACCCACTTAGTGGCAACCTGCTGCTGGGTTACTTTTATAAAGAAGATGGCCGAATGACGATGAGTAAAATATTGGTGTGATAGCTTTGTGACCGAAGGTCGAGAGGATCGCAGAAATGCCCAATAGAAGTGCCAAAAACTGGAGAACAAGGAAAAGAGAGGTCGTTATGCTCCAGTTCCTCAAACCCTCCTAGTTGTTACGAGAAAACCTCCTAGAAGAATGGGGAGTAGAAAAAAGCAAAGACGAAACAGAGTATCCACATGATGTGGTAATTAGAAGGGGTCATGGACGAAGGATGCATGCAACAAGGATGCATGGAAGAAGGATTAGGCCGACACAACGACTTCAAATGAACAATTTGATAAGCTTCCCTCTCTTGATTCGACAATGAATACATAGAGGGTATGGCAAGATGGTACCCTCATACGGTCTTATCTCAATCCAAATGTTGTGTCGATGAAGAGGGGAGTACCGTGATTAGAGAAGGGAAAAAATTGCTGACCCAACCAAACACTGGCAAATTGTTTGGGGATGATCAAGAGGACCAATCAAATGCACAGCCAAAATTAGAAAACAAGCACATTGCAAAAGTAAGTACGTAAGCATATTCCTCTATATATTTCATTGTTAAGGAATAATAAGACTCTCGAGATGAAAAACGAGGCAACTACGGATAAGTAAAAACCTAACGGATGAGCTCGGAAAAAAGAAGAAAATTTTGATAGATTAGATTGCTTGGCCCAAGTTCAGAGTCCATACCCACGCAGGTAATAGTTATTCCTTCTCTAAGGGTCCAACAAGATATACCCCTTGGAAAAAAGCAGTGACATTGAAGTTGCGAGTCCATACCCATTGATGACATGGTATTCCTTCTCCCGGGGTTCAACAAGATATACCCCTTGAAAAAAACGGTGATCATTGAAGTTCAGAGTCCCATACCTACAAAATCCATGATCATCCATATAGAGGAACGGGGAATTACATATCAAAGATACAAAATAAATGGTGTAGACACAAAGGAACAAAAACAGGAGATCCGTGACCCGAATACATTGGTGTGCAAAAAAGATGATGAGAAACCTTACGATTATTGCACAACAAATCACTTCCTCAACTTGCCAAGATATTTGAAGAATATCAAAACAAATTTTTACAAAGACATAAAAAAACGGTGGCTAAGGCCGGAAAGAAAAAGTGACCAAGTTGGAAGATGAAAGACTCGGACAACTAATGGATGGTGTTCTCGCTTTGGCAGACTCCTTTAACCAATTGCAATGTGTACTTAGTGAAAAATTCATGATATTTAAAAATAATGTTATCATCCAAAATATCCCCTCTGCGAGTTGAAATGATTATTGTTTCGAGGAACGTATATCAATTTGTAATCAAGATAAAGACTTGCTTTGTGAACTATACCAACATAATATTTTGGTACCATATAATACAAAATGGAATCCCAACTATGTTACGGATGTCGATTGAAATTTGTATACGTATTTTAAAATGGGCAGTGGTTGGATGATGGAACAATTATTTGCAAAATTCCGAGAGACCTGTGCGGGTTAGGCAAAGAACATCCCAAACTGTGGAGGTGATAAAAAGAACATAAAAAATACATCAACTCTTTAGAGAAGTAGTAGAGGTTATCTTTGCAGAAACCGGGGGAGATGACCTTTGCATATTGTCTGAGACTAGATTCAATTATTGGAAACTAAGGCATAGGGAGGATGTAAAGCAAGGTGGAGGATAGCATGGGGAAAACAACCCGAAATAAAGATCCATTTTAACTACCTCAGCTTAAAGATAGCCTTAAAAGAGGTTGCTCGGTATATTATTACTGTAAGGACGGTGTGGGAATTGGATGGGTCTTAGATTTGATGTATGCGATTATCTACTTCAACAAGGGTATATAAAAAGAAATATCTGTTGACAAAAAAACAAGAGTTTGATTGTGGAATGTAATTATGGAGACGGAGGGTATCTTCATCTAGATGAACCGGAAATAGTGATTATTGTATCGGCAATATTCATGAATGTCCCCCTTCATTCACCGATTCAGATTAATGGAACTAGGTCACCATTACGCCACCGGCTCACGGTTCTTACACCTTTGGTCACAATTGGCGACACCTTTGAGTCACCGATTCTTGGAAACTACCTTTGAATCCTTATTCTTTTAACAACAACACAGTTCCCCGTTGCGGCCCACCTGCTGACTCACGATTTACGACACAACGGCTCCATGATTGTTGACCTGCTTCAGCTCCATAGATTGTTGCAACAACGGCTCACGTTGTTGCAACAACGGCTCACCGACAGCAACTCATAGACGATAAAGGCATTATATTTGATGTTGTAATATAACTCCCGGTTTGTTTTTGTTGGGTATAAAGGCGGTAAAATTGTGTTCACATGTTTAGTTACAATTTCAATGTAGTTCCCTCTAATAATTTTGTTACAATTTCATTGTTTTATTCTAATTTATATATCGAGATTATTTTTGCACACCAATATATGAAACTATCCCAAGGCGGCTCCCACGATTCTTTGACACACTAAGGTCGAGTTCTTAATAGCAGCTCACCATTATTGCAACAGCTGCTCTGGATGCTGCAACTCATAGACGATAAGGCATTATATTTGATGTTGTAATATATAACTCTCCGAGTTTGTTTGATAGTTATAAAAAACTAGTAAAATTTTGTTTGACATGTTTAGTTACAATTTCATTACTAATTCCTCTAATAATTTTGTTACATTTCCATTGTTTTTTATTCGAATTTATATATCGGATTATTGTTTGCACACCAATATGTCTGGCTTATGCAAGTATACCAAACCACTTGAAAGCTATCTTCCATGACTCACAAAACAATCAATGTATTAAAAGAATGAGTGTAAATGCATGGAGTTATTTAATCACCTTAAATGAAAATTCCATCAAATTAGAGAAATCTCCAACCATATCCTCACCACCTATTAAACATACATGGGCATAGTCAACAACACATTAATACACCAAATACGGCTAATATAGGAATAAATATTAATGTCAAATTGGCTAAAATCGTGCACAGAAACCTAGAAAAACATTCATTGTTATGTAAGAGCGTCTGCGCTTGTTGAGTTCTTCAAAGTAAAACGATTCATCTTCACCTATAGGGATATTCAAGTCAATTTCGAATCTTGCCTTTGTGTTTGCCTTGTTTTTCTTCTCTTTTTGGGTCTTAGAAACTCTTCTTCCTCTTCAAAGACAACTCAAAATCACCCAATCTACACTTGAATTCATAATCCATAATGAAGATTGTTGGCGTCATCCAAAATTTTTTTAACTAAAACAATCAGCGGCAATCTTGGTCAAAGTAGCTAGAGAATGTTTGAACCAAGTCTAAGTAACCAAATAAATCCTCAACACACATCATAATTTCTTGAGAATTTACATCAACATTACATTATCATGGCATCTTCAAGAAGATTGAATCATACTCTATACTTATCTCGGGAGGTCATTGTATGACTCGGTTGTGCTTTGATGATTTTGTAATTGGTTTGAAGCCATTGAACTTGAGAACACAACCAACTCACCTTTAGCATGCTTGCAGCAATGTTGCGACGAATAGACCACGGGCAATCTCAAGTTATGAA
The DNA here is from genome assembly GCA_034641835.2 of Pinus albicaulis. Lineage (NCBI taxonomy): Eukaryota > Viridiplantae > Streptophyta > Pinopsida > Pinales > Pinaceae > Pinus > Pinus albicaulis. The sequence continues at coordinate 728,436,217 of CM076573.1, read as the reverse complement.
ATTTGTATGATGAAAGAAGTGACAAGATATTTCTTATTAACTTTAGATTGACTCCTCACCCAAAAAAGCATGAGACATTTGCAAATGAGGCTGTGATCACTATACGGTATCCTTTTTCTTTTCCATTGATGATTCCAACTTTTTCCCTTTCTTGTAATTATTTAAAAATCCTTCATTTTTTAGAATTTCCTTAAGCAGAATGTAGGGGTTCAAATTTTTAGAAGAACATATATCAACTAGTCCATCCTACGAGAAAATTTCTTTCTTCTATCGGATAGAAAGTTTGTCTTTAGATATGATGATATGATTCCACAACATTGTTTGTCTACGATTTCCATGGGGAAAATCCGAGCAACCTTTGATCCACATCCTTAATTGCATAAAATTTGGGTTAATGAAGATATTTAATCCTTATTTCAAACCAAAAAAAGAAATGTAACTTAGTTTCAACTTACAAATCTTGTCACCCGCAACCCAATTCTTGTTGAAATAGTCTACGAACTTTTCTGATCAGAAAATTTGTTGAAGAAAGCACTAATTGCGGTCTTGGCTTCAACATTGGAAAAATAATTAATAATTAAACCCAAATCACAAACATTTTTCTGTTACCGGATTCTTGGCCAATCGATTCACATTTTTTAGCCATGGTCGACGTACATGCCAAACACACAATATATTGCACCTTGTGATTCTCCTTACATTCGGTTAATTTCAAGCATGTTATTTATGTAATAAATACAAGTTGTCTTATTAAGAAATAAGAATATTGAAGTTACCTTAAGCACCAATTTCAGCGAATGCATCATCAACCATGAAAGCATTAACACCAACTATGATCAACTTGGTGACACCTATGCATGAAATTTGCTCAACCATAGAGAAAATGTCTGTGTGATGTATTACGTGATGACACCACCCACATCGGGAACCCCACTTTTTGGTGATCAAACATGGCAATTACGGCCACAATTTATACTATCACATTCAAAATACATAGATCATCAACTTCGGATCATCAATCATTATTAATCAAGTTATTGTGCCTTTTAGATCAATCATTCTTAATACACTCACCCCATACTTATTTGTGTTGGATAACAAGATCCATGGCTATTAGGCTATTATTAGATAGCTTCAACATGGTCTCCAACATCACTTCGTCTGAATTCCAATTATAAAAGGGATATCTCCTACATTGGGATTTTGATAAAAAGAAAAAATCATTTTGGTGTTTCCTATACCAAAGGTTCACACTCATCTCATCCTTCGATCACAGGCGATAATTTCCTTTCATTAGATGATTATATATGTTAACAACATCTTTTCTACACAAAAATAAATCCCTATCTCGAGCTGCCAACATCCCGTATGGATATATTTTTTAACGTGCATTTTCAAAACGAGTCAACTCGCATCAAAAAGAAACAACTCTCTACATAGGAAATCATGTCCCTTGATAGCTTTGGTTTGTAAACGCCCTAGAATGACCGAGTGTCATGTTGGCCATGACAAGGAAATACTTAGCTATCTACATGCTCATACATGTTATATGTTATTATTGCAACCTCGAGGATTTGAACCATAATTTTTACAATGAAATGGCATTGGCGTCCCCTCTTTTTCACAAATAAGTATTTTCGCTTCACTTCACATCTTGTCCCCTTTTGTCATTGGGAGCCATATGAACAAGCATGCTTTGCATAAAAAAGTTTGGAAAAACTCAATACATATGATACCAACATATTGAAAACTGTTTTGCTTGCTATTCATATAACATATTGAAAACTATATGTGCACTATTCATACCAACTCCATTGGCCATTTTGAGCACTATTCATACCAACATATTGAAAACTGTTTGAGCATTATTCATACCAACATATTGAAAACTTTATGAGCACTATTCCTAATACCAACATATTGAAAAATATTTGAGCAATATTCATACCAACATATATACATAGGATTTATAAAAAAACTTACACTTCACTTGTCTGAGAGCGGTCGACCTTGAGCACAGGTGTTTCTTTGTACACAGGTGAAAGAACATGGAGCATTTGGGTTCATTTCCTCTCCTTTAATAAATTCTTCAACTCTAGTTGAAGGAATTTTTTGCAATCGATCTAAGATTCCATGTATTTTTCATACAAGAGAACAATCTAAATCGACCTAGAGAAAATTTTTTTCTTTGAAGGTTTTGCACGAGAAGGTAAATTAATGATTCCCATTTCAATTGCTTCACCATTTTTAAGAAAGTATCTATTTAAGCGAGTTGCCGCAACGGTGGAGTGGGCACAAGGGGATTCTCACTTAAAAATGTAGTTATCGAATTAAAAGCAGTGTTTCACTAAAAAAAAGCATAAACGGACCGGTTTTCGGTAGTGGTCATGGTGTTGGTTTTCAATAAGTGGTCCAGCAGGGATTGCCACAATGGAGGAGTGGGAGCAATGGCTATTTTCCTTAAGAAAACATAGACATCGAATTAAAAAAAAAATAGAAATTGGTTTTTAGTAGCCATTTTGTTCAATCCATCGTATTTGTCCTTTCGTTCAATCCAACGACTCTCCTTTTATTCAATCAGGTGACTCTCCCTCTCCATTTTTCAGTAATATTTGATAACATTCAAGCGACTCTACCTCTCAATTTTGGTTCATTCCTTGTTTACTCTCCCCCCATCTTCCCTCGGCCTGGTTTGCATCATTGTGAAGTGCGAAAAATTTTTTCATTCGTGTTATTCATGGCACACAATCACCATAGGTGGGTAGGAGAAGACGATCGTTTCGTGGGACGAAGACGAGAGAGATGGAACGACGGGGGAAGGGTAACGGTAACATCACGGGGATGGAGACAAAGACGGAGATGGGAAGAGGCATGGGGCCACGTTTTCCGGAGGGATTGGGTGGTTTTTCCTAGGGCACAAACACCGAAGGCCATTAGTCGAATGGTTAGCTTATAAAAATTTGGTAAGCTAACGGTGCCCGATTAATAAGGCCCTCGTTCGCTGTGCTTTGCCAGGTTAACGTACAATGTGTTGGCATGCACCTAATTTTCACTAGAAGACACGTTAACATTGCCGAAACTTTTGCAAACTTGTTTTCCTTAATTGTAGAGTGTTCGACCTAAAACTTATCCGTTGGAAACGTTTCTTGTGTAGGTGTGAAACAATTTACCATGAGTATTTGATGCGAAAGAGAGCATGAACGGGTAGAAGGTTAAATAGTTGCGATGTTGCTAGTTTTACGGTTCTCCCACAAATGTGGATTCTGAAGTATGCACGTTTAGAGATGATGTTGGGAAGGAAGACCTTAAAGATGGATTATCTGTAGGTGGGATGACTGCTGACATGTCTTTCTATGAGGTAATGAACCCTTGATTGAGAAAGTTAAAATGTGCTACTTGGTGGCTTGTCATACGACGAGGCCCAATATGACAAGTTCCGGGCGGATCCCCACTTTACTATGGATTTGATGCGAACTGGAGATTGCATAAAAATATTGTGGAAATAAGTAACCGATTACTGTTCTGATGGTAGCGAAGGCCATTAAGTCTCTCTTATGGATATTTCTCTTAGCGATGCCTTGAAGTCAACACGTGGCCACCAAGGCCCAGAAGTATTCTTGGTCTTTGGATTAATTAAACCTCAAGTTTTCGACTAGTGTGAAGGTGTTGTCCATCGAGTTTGAGAAGAAGCTGAAAACATGTAAGAAATAGACCCAAAGAGAGTTTTGGTATGTGGGCGGTCGTGTCCTTAATACTGAAGCGGGTGCCACAATGAAGACGAGGATGATCAAGGATGCATTGGGACCGTGGGAGCAAGATAGGCTATGGATTGGTCGACTTTGATATACACTAGAGAGGTCCAATCCGTCACTTTTTGATGATGCATGCTTCAATGGTACATGGGACCGGTTGATGATTGAAGTTATCCCTATGGGATGAACTGCACGGAGATCCGGAAATTGATGTTTCGTGCTCAATGAGGTCGAGATGGTGAGGAGGAACATGATCGGTGTTGAAGTATTTTTTATGTTTTTAATGTTTATGCAACTTTTTTTGATGGGCTGAATTTTTTTGACATAGGCTTATTTCTTGATAGAGATGTGCTTTTCTCTTTAGTCGAGCTTGGAGCCCTCGCTATGCGAGGTGAAGAATGGAGCTACCGGGACGACACAACGGAAGAGGCTACGGCTACACCACGAAGGGTGATGATGCATGTAGTTTGCACGACCTTGCTAGGAACCTTGGTCTAGGCATGGCCGTGTCGCCTCTTCCCATGAGGGAAATGCGGATTCACCTACAGCACACGGTGGGTGCAAGAAGAAGGTTTTGGGCCTCTTAGGAGGAGTTGAGTCGAGCATTTATGTACTATCATGAGTAGTAGCTCGAGAGGAATAGTGGATAGATGTGTAGAATTCCGAGGAGGCTTAAGCAAGCTAATTTTTTTGCTATTAAAAACACCCAAGTTTTGGAAATTTTTACGAAAATTATTTGGGTGTGTATATATATATATTTGGAAATTTTTATGCTTATGTTTTTAATTTTTGTATTTTTATGGTGAAAAATATACCTCATGTATGACTCTTTCTATAATAAATGTGAAAAATGCCAATCGCTTTTATAATTTGCCAATGAATCGGCTAATGTATTAAATTCTCTAGGAATGTGCTCAAATGCGATGGTTTGAAATTGACATTCTAGAATTCATACCCTTAGATAATAACGGTAATAATCTTTTGGATGGCCAGACTTGATAACAATTGTTTAAATTCATAACAACGAGCACGAATCCTAACCTAACCACCCGGATTAGAATCTTAGTGAGATGCGACTTAAAGTGAGGAGTTGTATCAACGACATGTACTCAGCAATATTGTTGGTAGAAATGCCGGAAAATTCCCCTAGAGCCAAGGAGCCGACTCGGGTGTGTAGAGGACCCAAACGGTGATGTAATGTGCCGAGTATGACAATCGGCACCATTCGCGTATCCAACATATGATAAGGATGAAAAAGACTGTCTGTGTAAAAGAAAAAGAGGAAGTTTCTGAAAAAAACACTCAAAAACCCAAAATAGCGAGACACTCCAAAAAAAGACAAAAATTGATATACATAAAATTACAAAGAATATGCCTAGTGGAAAAATAGGCGAAATACTTCTGAGATAGAGCCGTTGTGGCGCTCCACTTATTCAAATTCACGTACGGTCTAAAGTTCATGAGCTCATTTGAGAGGAATTTCGTGATGACGTAAGGACGAAGACATAATAGTTGAACGTTCCTACCCCAAGAGGTCATGTCTCTAATCATATAGTAGAACAAGATCACCCTCTTGAAAGAATGAGGCTTGACGATTTGTTGTATTGAGCTTTTACTCGGCGGCGCAGTCTTCGAGTGCCATAGTAGCATCTCCTTGAAGTTTCATCCAATTGGTTGAGCAAGAGAAAGCGCTCTTCTTTAGCGATAGTGCGCACAGGTAGGAGTTCAAAGACGAGTTTGAGTGATGGAATCTCACACTTGATTACAGGTACTTCTTCCGGAGCCAAATGCTAGCTAGAATGGTGTGAATCTTATGGAAAGTTTTTCTTGATGTTTAGTATTCCCATAACATGGAATATAATTTCCGATGCCATGGTTTTATGGTTGTTGACCTGTAGAAAATAATGGTTTTGAGGGCACCATCGTGACTTCAATTTACCCATTTTTCTTGTGAGTAGTAGGACGAGGTAATCTTATCGAAAACCTATGTGGAAGCCAATTTTATTCATCATATAGTTCTGAAAATGTGACCCATGATGCGTGACGATCGAAGGGTAGAAATGGAAAGATGACTGTTGAATAGGAATAGAGCGGTGGTTTCTCCATCGGGTTAAAAGTGGGAATGGCTGCACTTACATTTTGTGAAGTAGTTGAACGCAACTACAGTAGTTGTGTCCATCTGCCTAAGTGGGATTGCATGTGAAGAAGTCTATTCCCCATTTAGCGAAAGGACCAACGGGGAACAATTTGGATGAAGAGGGGTTGGGTGGGCGCACATTTATTTGTGAAAATATAACATGGATGGCACTTGATACGGACTACTATGATGCGATCTTTAAACAAAGCGGGCAGTAGTATCCTACACAAAATATTTTCTAGGTAGTAGCTATGCCATAAAGATGACCACCACATGCCCTGCGTGGCCGGTCATTTAAAATGTGTTCCCACCTTGTTAAGATTGAGACAATGTCGAAGAATAGTATTGACACCACGCCTTGATATAAGTATCTTTTAGCATGAGGTAGTGTCTCTCTTGGTGATGAATATGATGGTGGTTGTCGACATGAGATTTGTGTGGAATTGTTGAGTTTGGGTAGACCAAAATGTCTCACGAAGTTAGAAAGAATCGTCTGGGTAGGCTTGATTCATCGGAAATGGATCATGAGCTACATCTTCCCGGAGTTAATTATAGGAGAGTCTTAGAAAATAATTTGATATATACTAGGGAATTTCTTTTCTTTGGCGGTGAAGCAAATCGAACTATTGGAGGATTGTGATCCTTTTGGAATATTTTCCTCGATAATTTGTTGAGACAATATGTGTTGCATGAAAAGAGATTCTCCAAACAATTATGGTAGTGTTTATCGTGACAATATATAGTGTCGGAGGTGGGTGGCAGTGAAGACCAATGTAAGAGAGTTTCTCCATATGTGAATATCATAGTTCGGGTCGATGAGACCTTTTGAAAGATAATATATCACATGCTCACTATCCTCATTATGAACTTGAACCAAAACCATTCCTAACGAGGATGGTGAAATTTGCCAATTAGAGGAGAAAGCCTCTTGAATAGTTAGGGGCATAAGAAGTGGGGTGGAAACGGTGCTCGTTTCAAGGCGTCAAATTACGGTTGAGAGCTTGGTCATCCTGAGATATGGTATCCCTTTTTTAAGAAAGCACATAAGCCTTTCATCATCTCGGCATAGTTTATTGAAGCAGCCGTAAGTTTTCCTTTACTTGTAAAAATTGGAGTTTCGAATAGATTGTGGTGTAGGTAATTCAATAATCACCTTAAAGTATTAGGATCAACCCTAATCCCATGCTTGGAAACAATAAAGCCTGAGAAATCATCCCGGACTAAAATAATTATGCACTTATAGGATTCGGATGTATATTGTGGAACCTACAACGGCGAAGATTTGTTCTAGATGCGCAAGGTGATGGAGTTCGCTTCTTGGAGAGTAGTGGAAGGTCATCTGGTAAACTCTTATAATGTGATGGATATCGTGAAAGGCATAGTCTATAGCCCTTTGAAGAATTTTCTCCTCCATTCTTGGACACGAATGGGAGTTTACGATATTAAAATGTGCCAAGGATAGATGAGCGAGTTTATCTTGGTCATATTTTTAATCGCTATCGATTATAACTTTGAGAAGTGATCCATAAAGGAGAAATATTCACATTTGGCACAATCATCGAGAAATCGATCTATAAATGGCGTAGGATAATTTTATTTTGGACAAGCGGCATTCAAATCACGATAATCAACCTGATTTTGGATGGTGCAACTTTTTTTTTTCTATGGAAAGCTGATTCAGAAGCATTCGGTTAAAGGAACAAGATATATGAAATACATGGGTTTAACCACCGAACGAAATTATCTACACACGAATCTTATAATAGAAAATAAACAATAGCGAGAGCATAAAACTATAAAAAAACAGGATAAACACGGATATTTTTCCCACATGGATCCCAAATCGGGACGAACGACGATTTTCATTTATATTCCTTTTAGTGTTGACACATATATATACATGCCGAAGCATACATAAACCCCAATCCATTAACCACAGATTAGAACATAACTTTAGTTCCCTTGAATGGATCTACAAAATGGGGCCAAAACCATCATGCCCCAAAACCATGTGCAAAATCATGCACAAAACATGAGTGGGTCCTTTAATAACAGAGTGGGATCGCATACCAAAAAAAAAGTTGTCGGGGTGCGCCGGTCCCCCCGACGGTACGGCCTTTATATATTACTGCTGCGCTTGGGTACGCGTGCAACGTGTGGGGCTGAGTACGTGGAAAAGAATATAACACATACCCGGCCATTCCCACTTGTTGTTTTCTTTCCACGGAGGGGGCCACGAGGAGAGAGAAAGCTTAGTCCACAGACTTGGGTCTTAACACCCATTGTTTCTCTACACCAAGAGAACTTCGGAGCTCACGAACTTCGTGCATACGCAACATTCTTCAAAGTGTCCACCTTTACTAGAAAAACCCTTTTAGCTAAACCATGTCTCTAACAAAGTGATATTGAACATCGATATTAACTCTGTCTTTGAATGATAAACGGGGTTCTTAGCAGAAAATTGCACTTTGGCTATCACATTCCTATCCTTATAGCTTGCGTACCAACCCCATACTTGAACACAATCTACGCAACCAAAGCTGGCCTTGCTTGCATGAGTGGGCCTGCTATGTGATACTGCCTCTCTGCTTAGTTGAAAGCGCCACTACAAACTATATTTTACTTATGGCTTGTGCCGCCTCCAAATGGGCTAAACACATACCCACTTATAGATCTTCTTGGTTAGATCTCAGTGGAGTATACATCAAAAAAACCACGAATGTCCAACATTATTTCCAATCTAGGTCTTCCCTAGTAGCCTGACCATAATCACTAGTGCCACGTAAATATGCGAAACCAGCTTCTTTCTTTGTCAATGCTACTTCCTTGGGTTTGACATAAAAAGCACTCAATACTCCCACTTTGCATGTGCAATGTCTAGTCTAGTATAGACCATTGCATACATCGAGCCACCTACCCCTACACTTTCATATGGAACATGGGACATATCCTCCTCTTCTTCTTGTGTCTTGGGACAACATTCGACGGAGACGACTTCACACCTACGAGAAATTAGGAACATTCACTTGTTTACTATCTTGCATATTGAACCTACGCAATATAGTCTCGACATACTTCCTCTTGGTTTAACGGAAACCACTCTTACTTTGATCTCTCTCTTAATTTCATGCCCAAAATATATTTTGTAGCATAGAATCCTTCATGTGAATTTGGAAGCAGGTTGGGTCTTAGTCTGGATAATTTCTTTTCATTTCCAATCAACAACATATCATCCACACTCTGATACCAAATAAATAACATGGTCACCAGTTATTTAAAATAAACACGGTGATCTCTTCAGTTACATTGAAGCCAACTCCCCATATATAGGTATCAAATTTCTGATGCCACATCACTTAGTGATTGTTTTAACCCATCTGATGACTTCTTGACTGCATACAGTTCTTTCTTACCCTTCACCGCTTAAAGCCTTCGAGGGTTACTTCAGCAGATATCCTCTTCTAGATCCAGGTGAATAAATGTTGTCTTCACATCCATACGATTTCTATCTCAAAATCAAATGCAACAACAACAAATGAAATTAATCTAATAGAAGTAGCAGAAGCAGGAGAAAAATATCACCAAAATCAATTCTCGGCACACGGGAATAAGATTTTTTCTACTGTAGAGCTTTGTATTTCTCCACCTTTCCTTCTACATTCATATTCTTCTTAAACATCCATTTTCTCCACGATAGGATTCTCCTTCCGACCCGGCAACTCCACCGGAATCCATGCCTCATTTTTGTGCGGATGCCATTTCATCAACCATGGCCTCCTTCAAAGTTTTCCATCCTCGGAATCTACTACCTCCACGACGATTCTGGGATCATCATCGATTATAGTTAAGGAAAAAACACAGATAGAAAGCGAGATGGACTATACCTTTACGGTTGCCTTCTTTCATTGATCTTCTCAAAGGCAGGTTGTGGCTCTTCCTCTTAAGATCTTCTTCTGGCATGAGTATGATTCATCCTCCTTTAGCTCAAAATCTATCTTCTCGAGTTCCTTTGGTATGATTTCATGTTTAACAACATCTTTCACCTCTCTAAACACCACATCTTAGTTGTACACAACCTTCCTTGTTTTCGGGTTCCAAAGCTTGTAACCTTTTAAACCATCCTTATACCCGATAAAGATGCACCTTTCAGATTTTATTATCCAACTTGGTCCTTTTATCCTTTGGAACATGTACATATGCATCACATCCAAATACCCTTAGATGTGAAAGAGAGAATTTTCTTACCAATCCATACCTCATGTGGAGTATTATCCTCCAATCTTGATAGAAGGTGACATGACTAACTAAGTAACATGCGATCTCCTGCCCTCTTCCCAGAATTCTTGTCCTAACCCGGTACCCTTTGAGCATGCTTCTTGCATTTTCCATGAACGTTATGTTGTTCATTCTTTACTATGACTACTGTTTTTCGAGGTGTGTATGGAAATGATCTTTCTGTAGTGCTATACCACACTTCTTCTGGAGGCTTTCTTCAAATTCCTTCTTGCGGAACTCCCCCACCATTATCTGTCCTCGGTGCCTTTATCTTCTTCTCTGTACGGTTTCCACCAAAGCCTTAAATTCTTTAAATCGACAAAGACTTTAGATTTGACTATAGAAAATATATCCATGTATTCCTTCGAAATTCATCTATGAATGAAACATAGTACATAGACTTTCCCGGTGATGGAGCTGACACGAGGGTCCAAACATCTTGTGCACAAATTCTAATATCTTGTTCGCCCTCTTACCACCCGGAGAAGGAAAAACTCACCGATTCTTGCTTCCATATGCAATGTTCTGAGAAATCGAAATCCGGAGAGAAATTAGACATAACTTCTACCATGCGATTTCTGTCTGGAGTGTCAAGAGAGCCCTTCTCTCCAGTATGTCCAAGCACGATGCCATAGCATGATCTTTTCTCTAGAGACGACTAGGCTTTCCGCTCCACTTTCGGGGAACCACGAAATATTACACCCATCGAAGTAACGGTGATACTGTAGCTTGTGGGGTTCCAATCTAAAATCCCTACATTAATAAGGTGCTCCTCGAACCATCTTGCGAGCATCTTTCTCGAACACTGTTTTTACACACACATCATCCATCTTACAAAAAATAGATTTATGGCCAATGCGGGAATATAGAACACTAGGAATTGTTCTAATCCTTCCACCTTGCGACTTGACTTTAATTTTCCACGTCAGCCGATTACGCTTCCTGTCATCCCCTAGGAAGACATCACTGCCATCATATTTCTCATACTCACAGAACCACTCCCTATGGAGAGTGAAGTGAAAGAGTGCACAGGTCAATCAACCATGACTCATGATCTACATGTTGAAGAAAAGCCAAATACATCCCCACTAGCTTCATCACTAGATGTGGTTTTGCCTCGTAGAAGAAACGTATCGAGATCCCTTTCCTTTCTCGGGATCTTTAGATACGCATTCCTTTTGTAGTGTCCTTCCTTATTTTAGATTCGATTGTCTAAAGTAGCGATACTTTCGTATCTGAGAAATGGCCTTTAAGGTCGGGGGACAATGAAAGCGATCACGAGGTCGGGGGAGAAGGAGTAAGCGGTAGATGAAGATCTCTGTGGTTGAACTCAATCAATGTTGAGAGGGAAACAGAGCCCGAGTAGGGTGAGCTGTGGGAACTCTCGACTATCGGTAGCCATCGACTCACTATTCATATGGTGAGGAATGAAAATCACTGCGACCACGGGCCGCCATCATGCGCAATGCTCGACCAACGGGGGAGAGTAATATCGTCCGTATAAGCAAAAATTATGCAATAGGATCGACACAGAGGAAGGGCAACCTCTTACTTAGAGCGAGCTAAATTCGATCACCCATTCCTATACGCGGCAAACAACCACGACTCGCCATGCCGGAAAGAAAAAGTATTTGATCCGGCCGCAATAAAGGACGAGAGTCTACCTCCTGTTCTTTTCTCTTTCAAAGGGTTGTTGCGGGATATTCGCATTCTTATTCCAAAACATTTCTTTTGGTAGCCCTTTCAACTCTCTAAAGAAGTCGGGGCGACGAAAACGAGGGCGATAAACAACGACGTGAGTATGGGATAGATCGCCAACAAACTTAGCTGATAAGATCAACAACGCGAAGAGTAATAAGATCGACACAGCAATCATACGAGAAAGAAAAGCTATCCCCGATCTCCTTCAACTTTGTTACTACTACTTATCGAAATTGTTCCGAGGCACCTTTAGAGTCGAGTGCCGTCGTTGCATCTCATTTTGCTCTCCGGTGGTATCTTTCGATTAGGAGCCGCGTAGGACTCTTGGCTCTCACTTGTGGGAAGGAAGATTACACAGCATACGAGAAAATGGCAATAAATGGGATAAGAAGGGAGAGATGTCGCACAGAACCAGGTCTCTACGGAGGTGTCTTGTAGCATTGACCTTCCCCAAAATACTTGATAAGTACATACGGGTTCTTGGGAGAGATACAAACATATGCCATCTTCTTCGCTTGGTGGTGTATTCGTACATTACACTGCAGCACGCACAGTAATGCCATCAGATCCATTGGTCCTCCATACCGAATGGGGTAGGCTGGGACTTCATTCTCTTTTGAAGTCTTCGCACTTAGTCATTGGCGGATCACCCTCCGACCTAAGTGTTTCCAGCACCAAGCTCCCACCGGTCGAGCAGCCCTCTAGCCCGGTTTAGAAAATGATATTTTTTGTTCCTCTTCTATGTGGTGAACACTTAAAGAAACTTATAATTGCTTTAGCCAATGATTCAACACTACCGCATCTATCTCACCTTGGTACGGCTTGATGTCGACCTTTTCTTCCATCTTGAATAGGGATTGTGAAGGATTACGGCACTCCAAACTCGATTTGCTCTTTTCGGGTTCTTTTTTGACTCCCTTTCGAGTATTCTTGATCTCCGTTCCCCTCTGATCCCAATCTCAAGGTTAGATCCTCTGAGCCTCTCTCCAAGGCAGTCCATGCTTGCTTGGTTGTCTTGATCGATCTGCGAGCTATTCCTCTTGGCAATGACAAGCAATTAGCTGGTCCAATTTCTCGCTATTTTGATAGGTATGCCTACAAAAGCATTCACGAAATCGGAAGTTAGTGGTCCCACGATTGTTTGCAAATATTGAAGAGCGGGAACGAAGAGGCGGTGTTCTTGTACCAATTGTGAGCTAGAAAGGGACTGAAATTCATACCATAGAGTATTTATGGAAAGCTTGTACTACCTCCTTGATCATCTTAGTGTAAAGTAGTTACTTACCAAGTATCTAAAGACTAGTAAGAAGAAGGTATAAGTGGATATCTATATTAAAGTTTGCTAAAACAAAACTTACCCTCCATTCTAGTTGTATGTGACACAGGAAGCAGTATCCTTACCCGTACGTTCATGCCTTCGTTCATACCTTCCCCACTGCGTTTACTTATATTAGAGGGGGGGCCGCTCGCTCGGCTCAACGGAGTCGGCCCTCTTCTTTCTTATTTTTCTAAAGGCTGTAGTTCTAGGGTTGAAAGAAAAAGCATAGTAGTACAAATTACTCGGGTCGCTTCCCTTTAAGAGATAGAGCCTTTAGGGAAACTTGAACTAAGGTGGTACATATGGATAATAACTTAGGCGGAAAGATTGACTAGAGGTGGTAAAGGTAACGTCTTGGTTCCACATTCTTTGTCTCCCTTCAAGTACGGGGGAAAGGTTGACCCAACTCGGGGAAGGTCGTGTGCCGGGATATGAAAATAGAACATATATGTTGTTTAAGTTCAAGTTGTTTCATATCCGGTTAATTGATCTGTCGGTCACCGTAGTCTCGGCGAAGCCAAGGGCATAATAGACGGTAGGAGCGAAAGGCCCGCTGGGAAGGAAGAGAGGACAAGCGTTGGACGGAGTTGGGAAAACGAGGAAAAAGGCCACTGCTTCTCTTCCGTTATCCTCAAAAACCGAAACACATGCGTCTTGGTTCACCCTCGGGGGGCACCCGACACTTGGCTTAATGCAAGGTTTCTTTCTATATGAAATCATCTGGCCGAGAGGTCTCGGCTTCTGAGCCCACTTGCCCTGTCGCAACCATGGGATAAAGGAACGCCTCATGAATTGCCTCTGTTGCAGCGCACACGCCGGACATCAGCACAACTGAAGATACGTAGCTTATTTCTTGTCTTTAAGGATAGCAAGAACCATGATTATTGCGAGGAGGGCGAGGACCACATTATTCACGCTTGACTGCATGCTTATTGGATGCTCATTGGCGAGGACCATGCTTCCCCTCTCCCCGTGTTGAAGCTCGGCCCTACCATTACGACTAATGCAAAGACCATTTTCAAGACCCAAGCTCTCTGAAGACCACGGCTCTCTCTAGGGACTTTAGGACTAATAGCTAAATTGCTCCAGGGACTCATAGAAAGACTTCCTCTTTTGACTAATGCAGGGACCACTCCCGGCGTGGGTGAGGAGCTAAGCCCTCAGGTCATAGGTTGGGGAGCTCTCTTCTTCGGTATACAAGGCGAGGAAATCCTCCATCTTGATCTACCCACTAGGTAGGAGCACTTAATCTTTACTTACTAGTCTTTGAATATCCATCGCTGGAAGGAAGAACGCGGTGAGACAAAACCCTGAAAGCACGTGTCAGACAACACAACAAAAGGTTACCTCGATAAAAACACGCACTCATTTTGCGAGAGGAGCGTTCGTGCTCGACCAAAGGCTACGTTAGGAGCTCGGCCGAGGTTACGAGGTCGAGAGACGAGCCGGTCTAGACCGAGTTCGATTCTACGCTACGAACACGAAGTTGGAGGGATACTAGCAACTTCTTATAGCCTTATCTTTATTTCCTTCTTACTTTCCCATCGTGCGAGGGCATCCAGAAGCTACCTTCCTCACCCACCCATCGGGATGGGATAGATTGAATAGATAGAAAGAATACTCGCCTTCTTACTTGCCCATCGCGGGGGCATCGACTACCTTCTCTTTACCTTAGCCTCGCCTCTGTAGGCTGCTTGGTATATTTTTCCTATAGGTAATTTGTGCAAGGATATTCTCTGAACGGTAGGCTACCTTACGCACCGACCCATCTTCTCTTTACGCACTTCTATGCCACCAATAGAATAATGAACTAAATAGATTCCCTCGATAAATCATTCTTACTAGTTAAAGGAAAAGGAATTGACTCAAATTATTTGGTTAAGGAAACCTTAGAAATTGACTAAGAATTTCTGCGGAAAGAGACTTAGGAATTGACTAAGCATGGAGCCCTGTAAATAAGTAACCTAAGGGCTCGCTTCGATCGATGGCGGTCCCTGGAAATGCCGTAGGGTAAAGGCACAAGTTGTGGGGGGAGTTAATGTGTAGTTGTGGGGGAGTTAATATGTAATAAAATGAAGGCTTAAGAGCTAAGGGAAGACCTACTTCCGCCTAGGAAAAAATATTAGTGGATATCTGAGAAGAGGTATGCTCTGTGCTTACTAATGGCCAATATGTGATATTGGCATGCGCACTTAACTTACTTTATATTGGCTGAAAGCTTGCGGAAAGAGGAAAGATTTTAAGGACACCTTACGAAGCTCTCCCATTGGTGACAACACTCTTGAAGGGCTCGCTATGCTCAACCATCGGTTCAATATCCCTGGAAATCACATAAATAATGTAGCCCAAGCAATATGCCCGAATAAGAACATCGTGGTGTGCGTTTGAAATGATGTGCGCTTTGCACTGCCATGATTCGGTATCCCGGTGTGCCACTTAAAGTGGTGTTAAACGCCTTGTCTTTCTTTCCTTAAGAAAAATCGTAGGCTAACCAAGGCCCATTACTCATGCTATAGAGCTGACTTTAGCTACACTTCATACATTTTCTGATTAGACTTACCGGAGCGGTGGTGTTGCGCTTGAAAGGAGCGACCTTTCACCTTGTCTGCCCGAGATTGATTAGAAAGGAGTGAACCGCATGTGTGTTGGTGTAATACCGCTCATGGTGGGGGTATTTTATGAATTCTGCTGCTATAAAGAAGTAGCCTTCTCCGCTCTTGAGCGACAATAAAGAGGATTCAGTGGTCGTGATGTGGGTCGGAGTCCTATCTGTCGGTCGAGCTCGAGCCAACATGCATCGGACCTCACCTCTTTGGGGAGGCGGTGAAAATCCTCACCATATGAATAGTGAGCTACCAAGCCTACCCGGGCCTCATTTTGAGGGAAGGTGACCGAGAAATCGGGCCTTTGTCGACGGTTCGGCAAGCTCACCCTCACCATATGAATAGATGCGGCACCCCTCCCAAGACCTACGGGCCTCACCTTTTGAGGGAAGGGTGAACAGAAATCCTCACCATATGAATAGTGAGTCCACAAGTCTCGACCTCGTAACCTCGGTCGAGTCCCTTCGACCTCACCATATGAATAGTGGTGACTCGGTCCCTTCGGGCCTTTGTCGAGAGTTCGGTGACTCACCCTCTCCCTACGGGCCTTTCTTTCTTCCCTCGAAAGAGAAAGGGTTATCCCATTTCCGAAAGTAGTAATAAGGTTATCCTTATCTCTTATTTCTTATTTATTTCCCTAAAAGCGAACAATTGAGGGAATAAAACGGAAAAGGGGGAGTGACACCAAGCCATCCCGCTTGAATGCCTAATAGCGCCTCCCCACGCAACCTCGGATGGATGCTTACCAACTTGATTCGGTAACCACGGGAATAGTATGTTGGTAAAAACGTAGCTTATTTATTACTTGTTTCGAGGCGATGAGTGGCTTGAGCACTCGACCAAAGGAATGGCACTAATGCATTGACCCGGCGGGCGGGGTAAAATTATGCTGCTTGTATGACCCGCACTCATACGATGAATCACCCATGATGAATCATCCACCTCATGACTTGCTATTTGACCTAAGTTAATACACTCCATTCCTCGTTGCTTACGGATAAAAGCACGAGCGTAAACGGTAATAAGAAGATAAGAAAGGCGCGAAGAATAAGTAGGTGCCTTTTCTGCCCCGAGAATTAACACCTTTCACTAGCCATTTCCTTCTATTAAGTGAGTCGGCTTCATATATGGAATAAAGACTGTGGGCCACCACTCGGATTAGGTGAACACAGAATGAAACCCGGACACAGTGAGCCACATCGGTAGGAAAGAACATCGTGACCTAATTGATTGATTTGAATCTTATGCAAAGCCGTCGTTGTTTATCCATAAGTATAAGTAGCACGACTAGCGGTATATCCACCGGCACCAATCAAAAAGGCATAAGGTAAGAGCAAAGTGATATAGAGTGGAGTAAGTGGATGCTAGGACGGGCTTAAGTGGAAGTGGTGTGGTTTTATATCCATCCGGCCCCACAAGCGAAGTAGCATGAAAGGCATGAGCTACGAACGTGAATGTCGAGCCGATGTGAGTAGATCTACCGGCCACGGTAGCGACGGGACGACCGACGACGGAAAGGCAAGGACAAAGGCACCCACTAAAGCAAAGGGGAAAAGCAGGCAGCAAAAAAGCCATAAGCATGAGAAGCATAGCGACGGAGGCATATGCCATTTATGGACCAGAACTAGTGGGTTTTTCATTGCCTATTTATATAACCTAATAATAATGACGAGCATGTGTTCTGGGGCAGTAAATAGTAGGCATAGTTATTTTGTATCCTTTGTTCGTACGTATTCTTGGTATGCCATACCTCTGCATGTACGTAAATGGATAATAGCACATGGAGCGTAACGAGCCTAACTTTATATAGTGTGAGTAGTGGGTTATCTTCACATAGAGTGGTTATCAACCTATCCTATATCCTATAGAGTGGGTAGTTACCTAGCCTTTATTAAGTGATGAGCAAGATGAAGAGTACGATGTTCCCGGATCAATATTCTCAATTTTCCTTTGCCGCTGTAATTTCCATTCATAGTAACGAGGATCCGGTTCGGTTACGACCTTATCCGGAACGCTTCTTTGTTTGAGCGATCGTACACAAGGTTTTTGTTGGGAAATGTTGTCATTGATAGCAAGAGCGCGCTCGAAGCAAAGGAGCGGCCTTCAAGCAAGCGAATATAATAGGCGGAAACCGATTGTCTCGACAATAGAGGCGAGCGAGCGATAGGAAGCGGCGAGCGAGCCGAGCGAGCGGTGGCGGAAAGCGACGAGAGGCGGCCGATTACAGGTCGAAATCGCCTTCGGAAGGACGGATATATAATTCCGAGAATCATACCCCAAGCCGAGCGTTACGCATATAATACAAAACCAAATTCCGGGGCTTCGCACACTCCAACGGCGTTATACATATAATATAACACAAACATATTAAGGAATCGCACACTCAACCGGCATTATACATATAATATAACACAAACTTATTCGGGAATCGCTTCACTCCCGGCGGCAAACATATATATAAATATATATGTGCGTGCATCACATAAACAAAGGTCCAAGGCATTTATATTATGGAGCGCATAAGTAAGTTTGATAAGGTGGGACCCCTCCCCAATCGCAATCGGAGATCGCAAGAAGCCGGCGGAACATCGCAACAGAAAGTTGCGATTTCGGTGAAATGGCGGACCCGATCTGATTTATAAACGAGAGCTAATAGATGCAAATCGCATCACGGTGTTCGTCGCAATCGGAACTTTTCTATGATGTGCCCCGATTGCATTTGTTTGAAGTTCC
Organism: Pinus albicaulis; assembly: GCA_034641835.2. Taxonomy (NCBI): domain Eukaryota; kingdom Viridiplantae; phylum Streptophyta; class Pinopsida; order Pinales; family Pinaceae; genus Pinus; species Pinus albicaulis. The sequence goes on along the minus strand of CM076573.1, from coordinate 728,417,698 downwards.
GGACGATGGGTGAATAAACGATGGTTAATACATATTTGAGTTACGGTCAAATCGCATCGGCAGTCAATCGGGTTGTATGTTAAAGACTTGCGATTGCGATTGAAGCACAGACCCGATGGGCTTATAAATTATGACTAACTTTAAATGTTTCGGTTCCATGATCAATCGCATCGGAGGAGGTAAAGTGAACATCGGAACATCACAACGAAGATTACGTTGCGATTGAGAATCGGACCCGATGGATCGATAAGTGTGACTTGATAGTTTTGAGTTACGGAACGTGTTTAAAGAGTTTTTATTATATAATGCGAAATTGATATGTATGCGAGTATTGAAATTACTTATATATGTATAGAAAGGCCATTATATTTATATATAATCTTGTTGCGATAAGCCATGTGGTGTAGACCCACGGGCCTCGGCAAGGTGGAGCGATTGTTTATATAAAATAATTCTTGTGAGATATATAAAACATGGTTGCGGTTGTATTAAAACATGTCGTGGTACGCGGGCCACAGACTCTGACTTAACGGGAGCGATTATTAATGTAATGCAATTGTAATATATGTATGTTAAAACTGTAGACATCGCCACATCAACAAGACACTATATGATGTAAAGGATTGAATTACGATCAGCAGATTCATTTATATATAAAGCGGTATAAAATAAAATAAAATATGATTCATAAATTTAGGAGTTACGCGGCGACCATGTGAGAAAGGCACAAAAGAAAGGGACAAAGAGGCAGGTTAGAGAAAAGACAAATGCACGGTAAGCCAAGAGACAAAATGAGTGAAATTTTGGAATTCACATTGTAATTCGAATGTAAATGTTTTAATTGTTTTATTGTTTGTGATGCATTGCACTTCAAGTCTCGAAGAAAATTCCCCTTTGTAATGTTAAAATTATTTTCTGATTCTAATTTAAAATGGTGATAAAAGAGGTGAGAAGCGGAAGGCAAAGAGACATGACTTTCCATTTCGAATTCCAAGTAGAATACAACCGAGTCATGTGAGAAATCTATCGTATATCATCTTGATATGCGAGAAAGAGTTTTTTTTTGACGGTGAGAGTAAGAAAGAGAAGGCAGAATACGGAGAAGAGTGAAGCGAAGATCGAAAAGAGCGAGGAAAGGGCTACGAAGCAGAAGTGATGAAAGTGAAATCGACCAAACATTCAATTTATTAGAAGGTGGGAAGTTGAACTTCCTATCAAGTTGAAGCTTGATGAAGCTGTCGATTGTATGGTAGAAGCTGAGAGTTCGACCTCTGTAGGTTGGTGCTGCGGAGAAGAATTGAAGGGAGTTGGTGCTTCCTTGCAAGTTGTAGCTTGCGGAGTGAGGGATGGAAGCCTCCTGTAGGTTGGTGCCTACGAGCAGGTGGTGAGAGGAGTTGGAGCTTACCTTTCATCACAACAATAATAAGATGTAGTTTTTCTCCCTTTGTAGGTTTCCCTTACATCTGTTTTGTCTCTATGTACTTCTTATGTGTTGATGTGATTATTTCAATCACTTAATTTCTTCTTGTTTTGACTTAGGGTAACAATTGTCTGATAATTAATATTGGATGCAAATAAGATTGTTCACATATTAAAGGCGCAAAACACTCTGTTGAAAATTTAAAGGCTATTGCATGTAATGGCTTGGATTCCCCCCCTCCTCGGTTTAATCAAAGATTCAACAATTGGTATCAGAGCGGGTTCCTTTGTACAAGTCTAACAAGGCGAGAAAGGGAGATCCACAGGTTCCAAAGATGGCTAGTAAAGAAGAAGGATGCTCAACCAATAAAGCCTTTCTTCTTTGGTGAAAAGTGTCTTTTCACAGAAGGAGAAATCGGAAATGAACATACATAATGTCTGCAGGAATATAAGTCTGGGGCTGTTGTGGAATTAGGATATGCCTCGAAATCCGTAATCTGAAAAAGCTAAAGAAAGATTTGTAGCTAATACGAAAGCCATGAATGCCATCTGAACAGTTCTTGAAGCGAGGAGTTTATTAAAGTAATGCACAAGGCTCTTGCCAAAAGAATTTGGGATACTCTTTAAGGCATACATGAGGGAACCGAGTAAAGGCGCCAAACTTCAGAAGTATATGGAAGCCCGGTTTGAAAACTTAAAAATGAATGATGATGAAGATGTTGGTAGCTTCTTCTTAAAAATTCTAAGAAACTGGTAACAATGTGAAAGCTCTTGGAAAACATACAAGGAAAATTATCGTTGTGCAAAAATTCTAAGATCACTCCCATCGATTTAATCCCAAGGTATCGCAATAGAAGAGACGAATTGAGAGTATTGTGTAGTCAAGCTACAATCTTGTTGTATGGACTGAAGGCTCCCACGAAGAAGTCGAAGCACGAGGAGGCGACATTCAAAGCGAGAAAAGAAGAAAAGGAAGACATATGTTCTGCTCGATGAAGAAGAGGCTAAATTTGTCAAGAAATTGGATAGAGGCTCGAGGGTAGATACAAGAGTAAACTTCCCTTCAAATGCTTTAGCGACGGAAGAGGTTGGGGACCGTTCTCTTTATCGCTATACAAGAAAGTAAAAATCAAGCTCAAGAATGGAAAGGCCACATCGAAGCTGGCGAAAGGAAAGAACTGAGAAAATCCTTTTATGCTCACCGAGGCAATGATGCATCTGAAGACTCGGATGAACCCTCAAGTGAAGATGGAACCTCGGAAATTTATATTGATGTACATAGAAGATCTTGAGGGACTCTACTAGAAGATAGAGAAGAAGAAGAAGGGAAGTAGACCTTGAGGGGGAGCTAAGAAGTGCTCTGGAGGAGATTGACGGACTCAAACTAAAATGCGAGAAAACAAAAAAGTTATCTAAAATGTGTGAAAGAAGAACAAAGTCGGAAGTCCTCATGCAGTCGAAGGTAAAGCTTGAAGAAGCCAAGAAAGTAAAGAAGATATCATTACTTGACAAATCAAAGATAAAACTCGAGAACAAGAGAAGGTAGGAAGAAGAAATTACGTATGCCGAAAGAAATTAGAAAAGCTCAACGGAAAGTTTCTATATCACCCTTCTAAAACAACAAGCTCTATTAAGTTGAATGAAATTTTGGTTGCTCAAAGATCCCCTATGATAAAAGTAGGAATAGGCTACGAAGGAGAATCAAGTAAGAAAAAGGTTAATGATTATTTTTGTAAAGCAAAGAAGGATGAGGAAGTAGCTCTAAATAATTCCTACAAAAGAAGAAATCTGCAATAAGAGAGACGGAAACCCAGAAAGAGCCTCTAGTAACAAAGAATGCAATAACTACTAAGATAACATAAAAGGATCATATGCTACGATATGTCAAATTTGGAAACCATCCAAAGGAGATTCTTCCCTCCTATGAAGAATGCCACATTATGTCTACCACAAGTAGGGACACATTGCGCATATTGTCATGCGAGGAAGGAGAATGATTCAAACCGATAAAAGAGACAAGCATGGAAGAGACAACCCCATCGGGTATGCAAGTAATTTCTATGGTTATTGTTTTTATTGTAAGGATTTGGCCATAAGATTATTGAATGTAGAAAGTATGGACAAGTAACGATGTTCAATACCTCGAGGAGGTTTATGAGTCAAAGCAATTTTGTTCATGCTCACAATTCCTAAAAACTATAATCAAATGTTGTATACAATCAAATTGGGCACATATCTTCCAAGTGTTCTCTAAAGGATATAATTCATCACCTCACAAGATACCAAACAAGGGGCCTCCGGTGGATAAAGAGCGAATAAATGTGACTTAGCTTTAGCGCTCAAGATTTGAAAGTGATATGGTATTTGGACGATGCGTTGCTCTAAACACATGACGGGAGATAAAAACAAGTTTTTAACAACGACGAAAAGGAAATCGGGCAATGTCACTTTTGGAAATGACAAATCAGGAAAGATCAAGGGAAAAGGATCAGTCAGCATAGACAATGGCAGAGGAAAGGCCCAAGATGTATTATATGTAGATGGGCTGAAAGCAAATTTACTGAGTGTCAGTCAGATGTGTGATAAAGGCTGTGAAGTTCTCTTTAGAGCACAAGATTGTGTAGTCAGGTCAAGCACAACAGGAAAGACTCTGCTCAAAGGTGTTCGAACAGAGAACAATGTATACATAGTGAAAGAGGAAGATGAAGCCTGCCATCTTAGCAAAATTGAGGAGTCATGGTTGTGGCATAGGAGATTGGGACATCTTAGCTTTGACCATATCATCAGACTGAGCAAGAAGAAAGCTGTAAGAGATATGCCAGAAATAAAAAGGCCTTCAAGTACTATATGCAAATCTTGTCAATTGGGGAAACAGACTCGCACATCCTTTAAATCTAAAGAGGAGCTGTCAACAAGAAGACCACTTTAGCTTATGCACATGGACCTGTGTGGACCTGCTAGAACTAGGACACGAAGTGGAGAATCCTATTTCATGCTGATAATAGATGACTTTTCCATAATGACATGGGTTGCTTTTCTCAAAAATAAATCAGAAGCATTGGAAAAATTTAAGATATTCAAAGCATTAGCAGAAAATCAAACTGGATGCAAGCTGAAATGTATCAGATCAGACAGAGGAGGAGAATTCACAGATTATGACTTTGTAGACCTATGTAATGAACATGGAATAAAGCAACAATTTACTATTGCAGGGACACCTCAACAGAATGGAGTAGCAGAGAGACAAAATAAGTCTGTACAACAAATAGCAAGAGCTATGATGCAAGAGAATAATATTGCTCAAACCTTCTGGGCAGAAGCAGTGCACACAGCAGTACATATCCTTAATAAAGCTCACTTAAGTCCAAGCAGTGACAAGACACCCTATGAACTATGGCATGGAAAGCCAGCCTCAATCAAACATTTAAGAATCTTTGGTAGCAAGTGTTACATAAAGAATAATGATGAAAACCTTGGGAAATTTGATGCAAGAGCAGATGAAGGAATATTCTTAGGATATGCATCCAAAAGTAAAGGGTACAAGTGCTACAATAAGACTCTTCGGAAAATAGTTGAATGTATTGATGTGAGATTTGATGAAGAACTTCCAAACAATACAAGAAATACAGACTGCTGCAGTCCATCGGACAACCATGAAGAGGAAGACAAGGATGATGATGAAACAAGCAAGACAACAGATGATGCAGAGCTGAGCTCGAAAACCCCCTCAAGATACACTCAGAAGAATCATCCTGAAGATCAGATCATAGGAGACAAGAAAGCAGGAGTCTAGACAAGAAGGCAGCTAACAAAACAAACAGAAGAAGTATACATAGCCATGTTATCACAAATAGGGCCAAAGAAATTTGAAGAAGCCAGCAAGGACAAGTATTGGGTAAAAGCAATGAATGAAGAATTGGACCAAATTGAGAAGAACAATACCTGGGAACTAGTTCCTAGACCTATTGAGAAAAATATCATTGGTTCAAAATGGGTATTTAAAAACAAAATGAATGAGCAAGGACAAGTAATCAGGAATAAAGCCAGGCTGGTCTGCAAAGGATACTCACAAATTGAAGGACTTGACTATGATGAAAAATTTGCACCTGTAGCCAGAATGGAGGCTATCAGAATGTTCCTGGCATTTGCATGCTACCAAGACTTCAAGGTATATCAAATGGATGTAAGTGCTGCTTTTCTTAATGGAGATCTAGAGAAGAAGAGGCTAATACATGGAACAACCGAAGGCTTCTCATTGTGAACGAAAGACTATGTGTGCGGTGAAGAGGCCCTAGCAGTGCAGAAACGGAGGGCTCCTCGTGCTGGTACTAAAGACTGGACAAATATTTGCAAAAACAGGGCTTTAGGAGAGGTGGAGTAGACAACAATCTCTACATAAAAGCCCATGAAGATGAACTCCTGATTGTTGTAGTATATGTTGATGACATTATGTTTGGAAGCAACAAAGATGAACTAGCAAAAGGGTTTGCTGATGAAATGAAAACAGAGTTTGAAATGTCTATGATTGGAGAAATCAGTTTCTACTTGGGACTACAAATTCAGCAAAAGAACACAGGTACATTTATTTCACAAGAAAAATACATAAAAGAAATGTTGAAAAAGTTCAAAATGGAGGACTGCAAACCTATGTCAACTCCCATGACCATAGGTTGCAAGCTGTGTGCTAATGATGGGTCTGCTGACATAGATCAAAGACTTTACAGATCCATGATTGGAAGTCTATTGTATCTGACTGCATCAAGACTAGACATCATGCTAGCAGTAGGATTAGTGGCTAGATATCAAGCAGCACCTAAACAAAACCATCTTCTGGCAGTCAAAAGAATATTCGGATATCTACAAGGAACAATACAGTATGGACTTTGGTATCCTAAAAGCAAAAACTTCACTTTATCAGCATACACAGATGCAGATTGGGCCAGCTGTATGGATGATAGGAAGAGTACAAGTGGAGGTGCATTCTATCTAGGAGAAAGCCTAGTTTCATGGCTAAGCAAGAAACAAACATCCATCTCTCTGTCTACAGCTGAAGCCGAATATATAGCAGCAGCAGCATGTTGTACACAAGTCATGTGGATGAAGCAAACTCTTCAAGACATGAAGGTAAGCATTGATGAACCTATTCCAATCAAATGTGACAATAGAAGTGCTATAAGTATATCTAAAAATCCTGTGCTTCATTCAAAAACCAAACATATACCAATCAAGTATCATTTCCTCCGAGAACAAGTGGCTCTAAAAATAGTAAAGCTGGAATATGTACCAACGAAAGAACAGACAGCTGATATATTTACCAAACCTCTTGCTAGAGAACCATTTCAATACTTGAGAGATAAACTAGGGGTAGTATCAGCAGATGCTACTCTCTAATATGAAGAGAATGTACAACTTCAGGGGGAGAACAAAACGAAGATATCATTCCAGGGGGAGACCAGCCAGCAAGATAAGCATAAAACAAGTCCACAGGATCAGCATTAACAGTATTATCGGCATTCAGAAGCAACAAATTCTAGCACGCATTCAGCATTATAAGCTTTCGGCAGCATTAGCAGTATAAGCATTCAGTATTCATTCAGAAGCAAGTTCTAGCACACATTTAGCACTATAAGGATTCAGCATTATCATAAAACAGAGCAATGGTATAGAGCAGCATATAAAACAGAGCAGCATGATATCGGCTCACTATATGGTATCGGCTTACAAGCACTACAAATATGAAACAGAGCAGCATGATACAGCTATTAAAACCAAAGCGTTCTCTCAACAAGTTTCATACATCACTCTGGAGCAGCATAGTACAATTTCAGCTGAAGAGGACCTAAACGTAACTCAGAAAAAGGAAGTACAACGACAGAGCCCATACGGAGAGATAAGGCGTCGTCCTTTGCCATTGATGTCAAAGGGGGAGGAAGAACAAACAACAGGAGGAAGAGCAGGCAAACAGAAAGAGCAAGCAACAAGAGAAAGAGAAAGCAAACAGAGAAAATGGATTGCCATCAATGCCAAAGGGGGAGACTGTTGGAAATGTTGTCATTGATGGAAAAGGAGGCAGCGCTGAAGCAAAGAGGCAACAAAGAAGCAAATGAAGGTAGAGGAAACGAATATAATAGAGGCAGAACCGTTATCTCAACAATAGAGCGAGAGCGAGGAAGCGGCAGGCGACAGTCGAACGACGAGCCGTTATGGAAATTTGAGATCGCTTCACTCCAGCGGCAAAGAATATATATAAACATATACAAAACTTATTCCGGGAATCGCTTAACTCCAGCAGCAATGTAATGCAAATAACACAGAAAATTCTGGGAATCGCATAACCCCAGGCGGAAAGATACATAAAACAAATCTCATTCCGGGAATCGCTACCCACGCAGGAGTATACATAGAGCACATTACATATGTTCCAATGGTCCAAGGCATATACATTGATATATATTAAAGTGGAGCGTGTTATGATCAATGGAAAGGAAGTAATATAAAGTGGGACCCTCATCCAATCGCAATCGGAGATCGCAAGGGCAGCGGAACATCGCAACAGAAAGTTGCGATTGCGATTGAAATGTCGGACCCGATCGAGTTATGCACCACAGTTAATTTCTAATCGCATCCGAGTTCCAATCGCACGACTTTGTAAAATGCTACGATTGAAATGGCGGACCCAATCGTGTTATAAGCGGGAGTTGATATATGCAAATCGCATCCGGAATCTCAATCGTAATCGGAACTCTCCGATTGATCGCACGACTTTGTAAAACGTTGCGATTGAAGCCGGGACCCGATGGGCTTATTAACTATGATTAACAAGTGTTTTGAGTTCCAGTTCTAATCGCAAACGGAAATTTGTGAAGGCGCTGTTATATATAAATATATATATATATATATATATATATATATATATATATAAAGTGGTTTCGGTTGTATTAAAACATGCCGCGTGGTCTGTAGACCCACGGGCCTCAGCTTAACAGGAGGGCGATTATTAATGTAATGCAATTGTAATATATGTATGTTCCGGCCTACAGAACTCGCCACATCAACAAGACACTTGCTGCGTGTAAAGGATTGAATTACAGTCAGCAGATTCATTTATATATAAAGCGTTGGTATAAAAATAAAATAAAAATGCAGTTCATAAATTCAGGAGTTACGCAGCAGCCATAAACAGAAAGGCATACAGAGAAGAGAAAGGGACAAAGAGACGGTTAGAGAAAAGACAAATGCGCAGCAAGCCAAGAGACAAAATGAGTGAGCTGGAGTTCACATTGTAATTCGAATGTAAATGTTTTAATCGTTTTTATTGTTTGTGATGCATTGGCAAGTCTCCGAGAGAAAACAAACTCCCACTGTAATGTTAAAATTGACACCTACAGTTATAATTTCTGAGTAAGCTGATAAAAGGAGTGAGAAGGCGGAAGGCAAAGAGACATGACTTTCCATTTCGAATTCCAAGCAGAATACAAACAGTCATGTGAGGAAATCTATAAATAATATCATCTTGATATGCAGAGGAGTTTTTTTAGAGCGGTGAGAGTATTGTAGAGAAGGCGGTACGAAGGAAGCATGATTTAGAAGATCAAGAAAGAAAGAGCGAGAAGAACTACGAACAAGGCGATATCTGAGGTAAATCGGCAAACATTCAGTTTGATAAATTGAAGAAGTTGGAGCTTCCCTATCAAGTTGCAGCTTGATAGCTGTCAGTTGTAGCTGACTAAGGTTGGAGCCTCCTGTAGGTTGGTGCCTGCAGAAAATTGAAGGGAGTTGGTGCTTCCTTGCAAGTTGTAGCTTGCAGAATTGAGGATAGAGCCTCTTGTAGGTTGGTGCCTACAGAAAACAGTGGTGAGAGGGAGTTGGAGCTTGCCTTTGCATCACAACAATAATAAGATGTGGTTTTCTCCCTTTATGGGTTTCCACTTACATCTGCTGTCTCTATGTGTGCTTCTTATGTGTTGATATGATTATTTAAATCTGCTTAATTTCTTGCTGCTTTCAACTTAAGTATGGTGTCACAATAAATTAATATTGGCTGCAAATAAGATTGTTCACATATTAAAGCTGTAAATAACTCTGGTGAAAATTTAAAAGGCTAATGCATGTATTAAACTGATTCACCCCCCCCCCTCTCAGTTTAATCAAAGATTCAACAATTGGTATCAGAGGGAGTTCCTTTGTACAAGTCTAACAACTGAAAGGAGATCCTAGGTTCCCAAGATGGCTAGTAAAGAAGGATGCTCAACCAATAAAGCCCCTTTCTTCACTGGTGAAAATTATGCTTTCTGGAAAATCAGAATGAAGACATACATAATGTCTCTAGGAATAGAAGTTTGGGCTGCTGTGGAATTAGGATATGCCCCGAAATCAACTGATACAGAAAAAGAAGCTAAAGAAATCTTTGTAGCTAATGCAAAAGCCATGAATGCCATCCTGAATGGATTATGTGAAGCAGATTTTATTAAAGTAATGCACAAAGACACTGCCAAGAAAATTTGGGATACTCTTGAAGGCATACATGAGGGAGACCAGAAAGTAAAGATTGCCAAACTTCAAGTATATAGAGCCCAGTTTGAAAACTTAAAAATGAATGATGATGAAGATGTTGGCAGCTTCTTCTTAAAAGTTGCAGAAATTGTTAACAATGTGAAAGCTCTTGGAGAAACCATACCAGAAAGTATAGTTGTGCAAAAGATTCTAAGATCACTCCCATCCAGATTTAATCCCAAGGTATCTGCAATAGAAGAGACAACGAATTGGGAGACATTGACCATGAATCGGCTACTAGGAAATCTTACAGCATATGAGATGAGGCTCCCATAGAAGAAGTCAAGCACAAGGGAGGCAGCATTCAAAACAGAAAAGAAGAAAGAAGAAAAGGAAGACATATGCTCCTGCTCTGATGAAGAAGAGGCTAAATTTGTCAAGAAATTGGATAGAGGCTCAGGTAGATACAAAGGTAAACTTCCCTTCAAATGCTTTAACTGTGGAAGAGTTGGACATTGTGCTGCTAAATTTCCTCACAAGAAAGTAAGAAATCAAGCTCAAGAATCAGAGAAAGACACATCAAAGAACTGGCAGAAAGGAAATAAATTCAACAGAAAATCCTTTTATGCTCACCAAGACAGCAGTGCATCTGAAGACTCAGATGAACCCTCAAGTGAAGAAGGAACCTCAGAATTTATATTGATGGCCATAGAAGATCTTGAGGGACTCCTACTAGAAGATGAAGAAGAAGAAGGGGAAGTAGACCTTGAGGGGAAGCTAAGAAGTGCTCTGGAAGAGATTGACAGACTCAAACTAAAATGCAGAAAACAAAAAGAGATTCTCCTAAAATGTGTGAAAGAAGAACAAAATTCAGAAGTCCTCATGTAGCTGAAGGTAAAGCTTGAAGAAGCCAAGAAGATAGAAGATATGTTACTTCAGCAAATCAAAGATAAAACTCGAGAACAAGAGAAGCTGGAAGAAGAAATTCTGTGTCTGAGAAAGAAATTAGAAAAAGCTCAACAGAAATTTTCTATATACCCTTCTCAAACAACAAGCTCTATTAAGTTGAATGAAATTTTGGTTTCTCAAAGATCCCCTATGATAAAGACTGGAATAGGCTACGAAGGAGAATCAAGTAAAGGAAAAGAAAAGGTTGACAGAGAGATTATTTTTGTAAAAGCAAAGAAGGATGAGGAAGTAGCTCAAATAATTCCTACAAAAGAAGAAATCTGCAATAAGAGAGACAGAGAGCAGAAGAAACCTCTAGTAACAAAGAATGCAATAACTACTAAGATAATAGAAAAAGGATCATATGCTCCTGAGTATGTCAAATTTGGAAGCCATCAAAGGAGATTCTTCCCTCCTATGAAGAATGCCACCTGTTATGTCTGCCACAAGCAGGGACACATTGTTGCATATTGTCATGCAAGGAGGAATGATTCAAACCAGCAAAAGAGGCAAGCATGGAAGAGACAACCTTACATCAGGTATGCAAGTAATTTCTATGGTTATTGTTTTTATTGTAAGGATTTTGGCCATAGAATTATTGAATGTAGAAAGGATGGACAAAGACTGATGTTCAATACCTCAAGGAGGTTTATGAGTCAAAGCAATTTTGTTCATGCTCACAATTCTGCAAAAACTATAATCAAATGTTGTATATGCAATCAAATTGGGCATATATCTTCCAAGTGTTCTCTAAAGGGATATAATTCATCACCTCACAAAAGATACCAACAAAAAGGGGGCCTCCAGTGGATAAAGAAGGTGAATAAATGTGACCTGGCTTTAACTGCTCAAGATTTGAAGAGTCAATGGTATTTGGACAGTGGCTGCTCTAAACACATGACAGGAGATAAAAACAAGTTTTTAACTCTTGACGAAAGGAAATAGGGCAATGTCACTTTTGGAAATGACAAATCAGGAAAGATCAAGGGAAAAGGATCAGTCAGCATAGACAATGGCAGAGGAAAGGCCCAAGATGTATTATATGTAGATGGGCTGAAAGAAAATTTACTGAGTGTCAGTCAGATGTGTGATAAAGGTTGTGAAGTTCTCTTTAGAGCACAAGATTGTGTAGTCAGATCAAGCACAACAGGAAAAACTCTACTCAAAGGTGTTCGAACAGAAAGTAATGTGTACATAGTGAAAGAGGAAGATGAAGCTTGCCATCTTAGCAAACTTGAGGAGTCATGGTTGTGGCATAGGAGATTGGGACATCTCAGCTTTGACCATATCATCAAATTGAGCAAGAAGAAAGCTGTCAAAGACATGCCAGAAATAAAAAGGCCTTCAAGTACTATATGAAAATCTTGTCAATTGGGGAAACAGACTCGCACATCCTTTAAATCTAAAGAGGAGCTGTCAACAAGAAGACCACTCCAGCTTGTGCACATGGACCTGTGTGGACCTGCTAGAACTAGGACACCAAGTGGAGAATCCTATTTCATGCTAATAATAGATGACTTTTCCAGAATGACATGGGTTGCTTTTCTCAAAAATAAATCAGAAGCATTGGAAAAATTTAAGATATTCAAAGCATTAGCAGAAAATCAAACTGGATGCAAGCTGAAATGTATCAGATCAGACAGAGGAGGAGAATTCACAGATTATGACTTTGCAGACCTATGTAATGAACATGGAATAAAACAACAATTTACTATTGCAGGGACACCTCAGCAGAATGGAGTAGCAGAGAGACAAAACAGGTATGTACAACAAATAGCCAGAGCTATGATGCAAGAGAATAATATTGCTCAAACCTTCTGGGCAGAAGCAGTGCACACAGCAGTACATATCCTTAATAAAGCTCACTTAAGGCCAAGCAGTGACAAGACTCCCTATGAACTATGGCATGGAAAGCCAGCCTCAATCAAACATTTCAGAATCTTTGGTAGCAAGTGTTGCATAAAGAATAATGATGAAAACCTTGGGAAATTTAATGCAAGAGGAGATGAAGGAATATTCTTAGGATATGCATCCAAAAGTAAAGGGTACAGGTGCTACAACAAGACTCTTCGGAAAATAGTTGAATGTATTAATGTGAGATTTGATGAAGAACTTCCAAACAATACAAGAAATACAGACTGCTGCAGTCCATCAGACAACCATGAAGAGGGAGACAAGGATGATGATGAAACAAGCAAGACAACAGATGATGCAGAGCTGAGCTTGAAAACCCCCTCAAGATACACTCAGAAGAATCATCCTGAAGATCAGATTATAGGAGACAAGAAAGCAGGAGTCCAAACAAGAAGGAAGCTAACAGAACAAACAGAAGAAGAATACATAGCCATGTTATCACAAATAGAGCCAAAGAAATTTGAAGAAGCCAGCAAGGACAAGTATTGGGTAAAAGCAATGAATGAAGAATTGGACCAAATTGAGAAGAACAATACCTGGGAACTAGTTCTTAGACCTATTGAGAAAAATATCATTGGTTCAAAATGGGTATTCAAAAACAAAATGAATGAGCAAGGACAAGTAATCAGGAATAAAGCCAGGCTGGTCTGCAAAGGATACTCACAAATTGAAGGACTTGACTATGATGAAACATTTGCACCTGTAGCCAGAATGGAGGCTATCAGAATGTTCTTGGCATTTGCATGCTACCAAGACTTCAAGGTATATCAAATGGATGTAAAGTCTGCTTTTCTTAATGGAGATCTAGAAGAAGAAGTGTACATGGAACAACTAGAAGGCTTCTCATTGACAGACAAAGAAGACTATGTGTGCAGACTGAAGAAGGCCCTATATGGACTGAAACAGGCTCCTCGTGCTTGGTACTCAAGACTGGACAAATATTTGCAAAAACAGGGCTTTAGGAGAGGTGGAGTAGACAAGAATCTATACATAAAAGCCCATGAATATGAACTCCTGATTGTTGTAGTATATGTTGATGACATTATGTTTGGAAGAAACAAAGATGAACTAGCAAAAGGGTTTGCTGATGAAATGAAAACAGAGTTTGAAATGTCTATGATTGGAGAGCTCAGTTTCTACTTGGGACTACAAATTCAGCAAAAGAACACAGGTACATTTATTTCACAAGAAAAATACATAAAAGAAATGTTGAAAAATTTCAAAATGGAGGACTGCAAACCTGTGTCAACTCCCATGACCACAGGTTGCAAGCTGTGTGCTAATGATGGGTCTGCTGACATAGATCAAGGACTTTACAGATCAATGATTGGAAGTCTATTGTATCTGAATGCATCAAGACCATACATCATGCTAGCAGTAGGATTAGTGGCTAGATATCAAGCAGCACCTAAACAAAACCATCTTCTGGCAGTCAAAAGAATATTCAGATATCTACAAGGAACAATTCAGTATGGACTTTGGTATCCTAAAAGCAAAAACTTCACTTTATCAGCATACACAGATGCAGATTGGGCCAGCTGTATGGATGATAGGAAGAGTACAATTGGAGGTGCATTCTATCTAGGAGAAAGCCTAGTTGCATGGATAAGCAAGAAACAAACATCCATCTCTCTGTCTACAGCTGAAGCCGAATATATAGCAGCAGCAGCATGTTGTACACAAGTCATGTGGATGAAGCAAACTCTTCAAGACATGAAGGTAAGCATTGATGAACCTATCCCAATCAAATGTCGAAGTGCTATAAGTATATCTAAAAAATCTGTGCTTCATTCAAAACCAAACATATCTGTCAGAGTATCATTTCCTCCAGAGAACAAGTGGCTCTAAAAATAGTAGTGGAAGTAATGGGAACGAAAAAGCAGACGGTGATATTTACCAAACCTCTTGCTAGAGAACCATTTCAATACTTGAGAGATAAACTAGGGGTAGTATCAGCAAATGCTACTCTCTAATATGAAGAGAATGCACAACTTCAGGGGGAGAACAAAACGAAGATATCATTCCAGGGGGAGACCAGCCAGCAAGATAAGCATAAAACAAGTCCACAGGATCAGCATTAATAGTATTATCGGCATTCAGAAGCAACAAATTCTAGCACGCATTCAACATTATAAGCTTTCGGCAGCATTAGCAGTATAAGCATTCAGTATTCATTCAGAAGCAAGTTCTAGCACGCATTCAGCACTATAAGCATTCAGCATTATCATAAAACAGAGCAATGGTATAGAGCAGCATATAAAACAGAGCAGCATGATATTGGCTCACTATATGGTATCGGCTTACAAGCACTACAAATATGAAACAAAGCAGCATGATACAGCTATTAAAACCAAAGCGTTCTCTCAACAAGTTTCATACATCACTCTGGAGCAGCATAGTACAATTTCAGCTGAAGAGGACCTAAACGTAACTCAGAAAAAGGAAGTACAACGACAGAGCCCATACGGAGAGATGAGGCATCGTCCTTTGCCATTGATGTCAAAGGGGGAGGAAGAACAAACAACAGGAGGAAGAGCAAGCAAACAGAAAGAGCAAGCAACAAGAGAAAGAGAAAGCAAACAGAGAAAGTGGATTGCCATCAATGCCAAAGGGGGAGACTGTTGGAAATGTTGTCATTGATGGAAAAGGAGGCAGTGCTGAAGCAAAGAGGCAGCAAAGAAGCAAATGAAGGCAGAGGAAACAAATATAATAGAGGCATAACCGTTATCTCAGCAATAGAGGCAGAGGCAGAGCGACAGGAGCAGCAGAGACAGAAGCAGAGCCGTTATAAAATTTCGGGAATCGCTTCACTCCAGCGGCAAAGAATATATATAAACATATACAAAACTTATTCCAGGAATCGCTTAACTCCAGCAGCAATGTAATGCAAATAACACAGAAAATTCTGGGAATCGCATAACCCCAGGCTAATAGGCCCGAGCGTTATCTCGACAATGAAATGATGACCTTGACGTGACAGTGAAGCGAAGCATTATAAATTTAGGAATAAAGCTTCACTCAGTAATCAAATAATATATATAAACATATACAAACCATATTAAAGGAATCGCTTAACTCAGTTGACAATGTAATCTGAAATAACGAGGAAAATTAGGAATGCTTTTTCTTGAGAATGAGGAAGGATACATAAAACAAATCTCATTAAAATTGCTACGGAGTATACATAGGCGCCATTACATATGTTCCAATGGTCCAAGGCATATCATTGATATATATTAAAATGGAAGCGTGTTATGATCAATGGAAGGTATATAAGTGGGACCCTCATCAATGTGATCAAAGATCGCAAAGCGTGAGCATTAACAGCGAAAGTTGCGATTCCGATTGAAATGCGGACTAGATGGATCAATGAGTTATATGGTTAATTTCTAATGGAGTTCCAATCGCGCGACTTTGTAAAATGCTGCGATTGAAATGGCGGACCCGATCGTGTTATAAGTAGGAGTTGATATATGCAAATCGCATCCGAAATCTCAATCATAATCGGAACTCTCTGATTGATCGCACGACTTTGTAAAATGTTGCGATTGAAGCCCGGACCCGATGGGCTTATTAACTATGATTAACAAGTGATTTGAGTTCCAGTTCTAATCGCAAATGAAAATTTGTGAAGGCGCTGTTATATATATATATATATATATAAAGTGGTTGCGGTTGTATTAAAACATGCCGCGTGGTCTGTAGACCCACGGGCCTTAGCTTAACGGGAGGGCGATTATTAATGTAATGCAATTGTAATATATGTATGTTCCGGCCTGCGGAACTCGCCACATCAACAAGACACTTGCTGCGTGTAAAGGATTGAATTACAGTCAGCAAATTCATTTATATATAAAGCGCTGGTATAAAAATAAAATAAAAATGCAGTTCATAAATTCAGGAGTTACGCAGCAGCCATAAACAGAAAGGCATACAGAGAAGAGAAAGGGACAAAGAGACAGTTAGAGAAAAGACAAATGCGCAGCAAGCCAAGAGACAAAATAAGTGAGCTGGAGTTCTAATTGTAATTCGAATGTAAATGTTTTAATCGTTTTTATTGTTTGTGATGCATTGGCAAGTCTCCGAGAGAAAACAAACTCCCACTGTAATGTTAAAATTGACACCTACGGTTATAATTTCTGAGTAAGCTGATAAAAGGAGTGAGAAGGCGCTAAGCGAAGAACATGTTTCCAATTCAATTGGCGAGTATATTGTGATCATAGAAATCTACTAAATAATATCCTTGATATGCGAGAGTTTTGAGGAAACGGTGAGAGTAAAGAAAGAGAAAAAAAGGAATACGAGAAGAGTGAAGCAAAGGAGAGAAAGATCAAAGAAAGAAGAAAGCGAAAGAAGGCGAACTTCTACCAAGTGCAAACTTGATATTGTTAGTTATGGGCGGCGGTTGGAGCCTCACGTGGGTTGGTGCCAGCAGAAAATTGAAGGGAGTTGGTGCTTCCTTGCAAGTTGTAGCTTGCAGAATTGAGGTTGGAGCCTCCTGTAGGTTGGTGCCTGCAGAAAAACAGTGGTGAGAGGGAGTTGGAGCTTGCCTTTGCATCACAACAATAATAAGATGTGGTTTTCTCCCTTTATGGGTTTCCACTTACATATGTTGTCTCTATGTGTGTTTCTTATGTGTTGATGTGATTATTTCAATCTGCTTAATTTCTTGCTGCTTTCAACTTAAGTATGGTGTCACAATAAATTAATATTGGCTGCAAATAAGATTGTTCACAGCATTAAAGTACATCAAGTAACCTCTTGGTGAATAGATAAAGCTGATAAGCTGTATTCTAGCCCAAGTTCACCCCCCCTCTCAGTTTAATCAAAGATTCAACAATATGGTCACTAGGGTTTCATTAGGTCAAATCATTACACTGTCTCATTTTCAAAAAAGGCAACAGAAGGTGTGAAGGTGACCCAGAAATAAACTCATGATTTACTTTAGTCAGTTCAAATGTAATAAGTACTTAGTCTTCCAAGGCTTCCAACTTGGAGTTCCACATGCCAACACATCAAGTGTCAAATACAAAAAGTGTCTACTTTAGCAATTGATCAAATTTCAAAGGGAGTTTTTTTTTTTTCCAAGGGTGCCTAAGTCATCATTTCCACAAGCACTAAACCCTAATTTCCCCTCTCACTGAGCTAGGATTTGCTATGAAATCAAATAAATATGAGTAGAGAAGGCATAAGGTAGGTCATATCAGTGTGTATGAGTTCATTTCAAACTCATAAAAATCATGTCTCCAACATTTTCTAGGAATCATTCCAAGATTCAAGCCATTTGCCACTCATAGGGCCAGTTTTACTTTAAACTATGTTTCTGACCAAACAGAGATGAATTTGATAAGATGGAGAGATTTTTTTTGTCCATCATAGGTCTAAGAAGAAAAACCTCCTTCATTTTTTACACAGGTGTCATGGTTTATAAAAATGTCAAAAATACAGGTGCTACAAGAGGTTTGTTGCATTTCTAGAGTGACCTTGGGAAAATCAAATTTTCTACTAGTTGGAGTGTCCAAATTACTTTCTTGATGAGTCAAATAATAACTAGAAAGAGATATCATGAGCTCAATTTGTAGTTTAGGAAGGCCTCCAAAATTTGTCTGCACCAGCACTCTGCATTTCTGCACCTTCATTCAACACTTTTTTACCATTCTTGGGAAAATAAAGTTGTGACAATGGAAATAAACTCCAAACAGAAAACCAAAGGTATATTTGTAAAGTATACTTGAAGGGATTTCCAACGAGCTATCCTAGGCCCAATTTGGGCATTGATAATGCCTCCAAATGTGGTCTGCAAAAATTTGTTGCAGGGACGTTGCGCGTTTGGAGAGGTCGCTACGCGTTTGGAAAGGATGTTGCACATTTGCTCAGCAAGGTAGAAAAAACAATTCATAGCCTCAAACTTCAGTAGCAAGTTCCATATCTTGGCATAGATTTTCTACAAGGCTCCCTTGGTCAGTGAGTGAAGCCTAAGACGCCTCCTCTGATATATTTTGTGTTTTATAAGGAATTAGAAGTGTTTTCTAAAAAGAAGCCCTAGTTCTCATTTTAAAACTAAAATTCCCTTGTCATTTTCATGCATATTTCCCATACCCATATTCCCTAAAGAACCTATCATTCCTAATACCACTAATTCCTAGGGTTTACACAAACCTAGGTTCCCATTGCCATTCTCATTCCCTCCATTTCACAAATAATTTCCTTTCGCTTTACATTCCATCCATCTCATTCCATTCACCTTAGGGTTTCACATTTCAAATTCAATATAGCTGAAGAAGAGAACATTCCACCACTCCCTCATAAAAATTATAGTCATGTATCAGCTTGAGCAAAATAAAATTCCATGGGATTCCTTAATATCAAATGAGATTTTTACTACCCCACCTAGTCAGCATGACCTGAACACCCCTTCATCATCTCATCCTCCCACATCAATTCCTCCATCTCAGCCCATTGTTCACACATCATTACCAAGTCACCTTCAGTCACCTCAGTCACCTCATATTGATCCTTTTTCTTCACCCTTCTATAACCCTACATCATCATCACAACATGATTCGGAATCATCAATCAGTGAGGAAGATATTGAGGTAGCATTTGCTAGATTGGTTGGGGATTGAGCCTTTTCCCAAAACTTACCAGAAAGGCTATAGGAATGTGTTTGTTTTACTTAGAGTGAAAGGTACCATGCCTTCTTCATCAACACAGCAGGTAGACAAAGTTAAGGAAAGGATAATGGAGCCAAACATTGATGATGAGGAGGGAAAACACGAGACAGAGCATGAATTTCAGTTGATTGAACTAGGTGAGGAAGAAGAGGACAAAATCACCAATGTATTTCTTAAAGGCAAAGAAGCATGGCTTGAGAGGGTTAACCAAAACTTGGATCAGATCTTGGCCAAAGCTCAACATGACAATGACATTCAGAGGAAAATGGCAAAGCACTACGCCATGAGGAACAAAATTGCGAGGGCCAAGCTCAAACGATCCTATACAAAATTGAAAGTTTGACTAAGAAAAGTAAGAAAGAGAAGTTAGACATACTTTCTGAGGTGTCACTCCATGCCTCAAGTACTCAATGAGAAATTACCCTCATAATTTTTTCACATTTTTGCACTTATGTTCATTTTAGTAATGTTTCGCAATTTTCAACACATAAATTTTGCCAAAGACGCAGCGACCTAGACGTTGCGCTCCTTTTTGGGGCCTCCAAATGCAAAATGGCCACCACCATCAGGTTTTTAATGATGATTAAATCCACCCTAGGAAGCTTCAGAAGATTTGGAGGAGAATTGGTCCCTCAAACATGCAAAAAACCACCTAAAAATCATGTTTCTGCCTCATTTTTTACCTTGTGACTGCGCGTTTACTAGTCCTGGGAGATTGGATTTTTTACAGGTAAAATCAAACCCATTTTGAAAACTGAATATAGATCTCGAAAATAGACTCATATATATTTCCAATGAGATATCAAGGAGCTGATTTGGACACAGGTAAGGTACTCAAAACCAGCTTTCAAAACAACCTATTTTTCATGCTTGGACGTTGCGCGTTTGCCGGAAAATTGCAAATTTTTACAATCTTCAGCAAATATTCTCCAGTTTGACTTTTCACTTTGGGAAATGTAATTTTACTGATGTAAATGTTCAAGATGAATGTAAAATTAATGTTTTTACTTTTATCTAAGGTAGATACATTAGTTAAGTCATCAGTTGAGGTCAAATGAATCAGTTTCCTCTCTTTTAGAGGCAAGTTGTCGGGTCTTCCTAGTCTTCATATTCTTGTTCAGCATTTGATGGAAATTGATCATCATATTATGGATTTGACTCCCTGAGGCTAGTATGAGTTGTTTTTAGGTCTTATATTCTTCTTATTTATCATTATTAAGGGTTGGACTCAGTTGGATGCTTGGCTTTTGAAGAGACACACTTTGTATCAGTTCTGAGCAGGAATATTATTCAAATTTGCAACTATTTTTATGGGATCCATGTGGTATTTTGTTTAGTTCAAGTTTCTCCTTTTGTGCTTGGTTTTTAAAATGTTTTTTTTATTTCATCCATCATTTCATATCTATTTAGTGAATGTTTTCAAGTTTGATGAACATAATCCATAATTTCTATGCTCTGTTTTGGGTAAATATTCATAGTCTGTAATTTCTTTAGTTTAGAAAGAAACCATGATTTCACCATGCTCTTTCTAGCTCCTCACCTGTCTTGATCATCCCACCATTGAAATCCTAAAGTGCTAAACCACTGTACCTACCTTTCCCCATAGAACATCCTGCAAATTTTGACCTAATTTTCCTTGCCCTTACTGTTTTTCTCCTTCTGATCCAGCACAACCCTATACAATCAAAATCAAAACCCTGAGCTACTATACCTAGCCTAATATCTTCTTTCCTAAATCATCTTGGTTGTGATCTATATGGAGATATCCCTCTCCTTTCCTAGTAGGGCTAGCTACTTGGCTAAGCGTGGTTTGTGTTTACCTTAGAATTTCATGTTTCAGCCTGAGGCTCAATCCGAGTGATAACACGTTTACAGAGTCTTGATAATTGTGCCAACTCTTAGGAAGTCCCAAGAGAGCCAAACTCACCAAATCATCATCAGAAACTGTGATTCCCACACTCCCCAATTCATCCCGACATTGGAAAAAAATTTTGAGATACTTAGGAATATTGTCGCCCTTCTCCATCTTGATCTTTCTGATTTTATCCTTCAGGGCCAATTTCCTATGGTCGTTACTGCTTTGGAAAATATCTGTCAAAGCCTTCCACATTGCAAATGGAGTGGCTTTCCAATGAATTCTTGAGACAATATGGTCTCGCACTCCTTCCAACAGAATCCTTCTCGTCTTCGCTACTTTCTTTTGCCAGGCGTCAAGTAATGTAGCATTCGTCAAAGTGGGCTTAGGAACATCATTGTCGATGAATTCATTCAAGCCATTATCTTCAAGCACTACCTCCATCCTATCCTTCCATGCAATGTAGTTTTAGCTTCCCTCGAGTGCATACTCTAACCGCAAACCATTGAAATCCATTTCGATGTTTACTCAACTCTCGCACCAAGAAATTTTTGCAGCAAATTTGAATTGTTTCCACCAACAAACTCAGCTATTGCTTCAATATTGAAATATTCTTAGCTCTGATACCATGTAGAAATTTTAATATAATTATGTATAGTTGGATTCTCCTGATCTAACAATTATATGCCACTATTAAATACAAAATCCTTCTTCTTAAATTCTTGCGGAAATTTAATCGCCAATTGAAAACACATGTAGAAATATCAATCACACATAACACAGATGTTTTTATAGGGAAAGCATAAATCCAAAAACCCCACTATCATATATTATGTATATATCATGGATCATGAAATAATCTCATACAAAACTCTACTCCAAGAGCTCTCAGTACAATATACAATCGTCTCACACTGTCATACAAAAATTGGCATAAACATGCACCAATTTACTACCTCCTGACAGTCTGCTTCCACTGCACAATCCCTGAATGAATTTGATATTGCTTTGCCTTGACTGCACAACCCTCATTGGCATCTCCAATGTGTGTTTAGTTGCACTTGTGCACCCACTATAGTCACAATTGATAGTCAAATTGTCGCTTTCACCTATCTCTCAATTGGGTGTCCACTGGATCTGACATGCATGTAGTTAACAATAGTAAATATTCAATTACATATGAGATCATCCATGTGAATTAATTTAATATTTAATTCACTAATCTCTCACTAGTGTATCTCTAGTTACAACTAGCACAACTAAGTTTAACTCACTCAACTGAGTTAAACTACTTTACAACTCACATATCTACACATCCAGCTCTGTTACAACTTTGTATCACCCAGTTACAATGAATTCCACTAGCATGTCCCACCAACCAACCTTTGAACTTGAAATTCCTTCAGTAAACTGGTTTGCCACATTAGTTAACTGAAATCAAGTGCTTCAAGAGAATAGATTATTATTTATTTTCTAATTCTTTTAAGGGCTAATAATAATCGACATGCATTCTATTTATAGACATGCATTCCACGAAACAACTTCGCACATGCATTCCAAAAATAGATGCCCATCCATCCATATAATTTTCTCAACCATCTATAAATAGATTAACTTTAAAAATAGATTTTGACCCAAATTCTAAAAATAGACATATCACCTAAAAATAGCCTGTGGGCCCCACCTAGTGTAGGTGCTTAATTTTCACTAGAATCATCATCTTGTTGAATCTCAACAGGACCCTGCGACACAAAAAAAGAGGAATACATAAAAAAATGTGATTGGATGTATTTCTCTTTTTTACTGTAGTATGGTTCATTGAAATTATACAATATGGGTACTCCTTGGATGAGGAATTAAATTCTGCGTCCAACGAGTGCTCTGCAACTCGAAATTTGAGTAAAATTGTGGGGAGATAAGTTGAAAATATGAGTTGAAAAAGTAGTTTTTTAGTTTTTATCATTTTATATGTTTACCTTTTTACTCTAAAAATGGGGAATCATCCCCCATGGTTGACATCTCATCTTGAATCCTATCAGTTCTTATAGAGTTGATTTTTCTTGTAAATTTTTGTTTTGAGGCCCATTTTTTACATCAAAATTTCTCTAATGCTAAAATATTTCTTTCGCACATATTATCTCTTGTATGCTCAACTCCCGCACATTCTCATTGTTATCCATGTTTCCCCTTCATTTAAATTTTTGGCCTAATGCTCCTCATGAACCCTTTGAATCAGCCATCGTGGCCATAAACCCTCATATTCTGTCTACCGTTACCCTTTCCGCCCGAAAAATGCACTCTTCAAAGGTTAAAAACCCGCATTCACAAAACATATCGGGCCTAGCCCTTTAGCCTTAGCCACTCTTATTTTGTCTTCCATGTGACCGGGGTGCAAAACCATATGCCTGAGGGAAAAGGGCTAATCATTCAAAGTTTCTGGGGCATTCGTGGTCGTCCGATCAAATCCAATCGACGGAGCGGAGCTGGTTTTTCGTGGTGGTCCCCGTGCCTTTGAAACCGGTGGTTTCATTCCGCACCACCTTTGCCGTGACAGTGGTTTTCCTCAAAACCCTGCGATTCCATTGAATGTACGCTGCGTGTCTTTTGTACGGGCGCGAAAACCGCCCATTTCGCGCATTAAATTTCAAGCAAAGGTCGGGCAGCGGAATCCATAGCAGCCGTCGGATCTGTCAACCTTGATCCAACGATGATTATCCTCTAGAGTTGCACGCGGTTTAACTTAAGTTAATCGCGCTCCTGGCCCACCACGTATCGTCTGTTGATGCCGTTTTATCCGTTGATTTCATTTTTGATCGTGTGGTCCTGGATCATTCACGCGTCCCTCTGACCGCCCAAGTCCACTTCCATGTCACCCTCTCCACCTGGTCTTTCATACATCCCTATCAGCATTCCACGTGTCGTATGCGTTCACTTCCACCGCTTATATTTCTTGTTCTCGTGTCTTATTACATGGCTTGTATTACATATCGTTGCCCTATTCTTATTCTACCGTTTTACTGTATATTCCGCCACCACCCTCTGCATTTCTGCCATGCTACCATGCCACTCTGTCACACAGTCAACTCTTTTAGCATTGCCGCCTCCATGCATTGTTTCCTTTAACAGGTTTGTGGTTTTGCAGGTTTGCCGCGGTAGAAAAATCATCATGATTCACTGCTTTGTTCGCAGAAGTCAAGAGCACCGCCATTAACAGTCTCCGAGGGAGAAATTTAAGATGGGAACTGAAGGTAGTTGCTGTGATGTGACTCTATTTGATGCGAATAGAAAGAAAATCCCTCGAACCCTCCAGAGAAAATCAAAAGGCAGATCTGTAATGGAGAAAACATTAATGGTGCAGCCTGCAAAAATCAGTGATAGATCGAGAAATGCGATGTCCTGCATTAAAGATCTGGGATTTCAATTCAAAGATAGAGGGCCGAGAGTACTATGCACAACTATAAGCTATCTCAAGGTTTTATGGCAGCAGATTTTTTCCCTTTCAGTAAAGAGCAGAACATTGTATATTTTATTGTTTGTGTCTTGTTCATGAGGAGATTTTCATCCTCAACATTTATTTCCAGAGGTAGATTGTAAAGTACAGTCATTTATATTTAGTCATTCATAGTGTGGGCACGAATGTTTTCCGCCATTTTATTCAAATCAGATCATTAAATGTGTATCACCTACCTCATTCTCTAGAGTTTTCTCCTTCTCTTATAAAAACTATGAAAAAACACATTGTAGGGGTTCCAGATTTCTATCAGTAAACTGTGCAGTGAGAAGTTCTTGTATACATCTTGTAAAACTTCTGTATGAAGGCTCAGAGCCCATAGGGTCTCAGTGAGGAGGATTTATAACTGTAATGAGGATTCTGGTCTTTGGTATCTCACAGTATGTAATTTTCTCATATGTGTTAATACAATATCTCATTTCATGCTATTTATCTTCTTGTATCATGCTCTAGAAT
Organism: Pinus albicaulis; assembly: GCA_034641835.2. Taxonomy (NCBI): domain Eukaryota; kingdom Viridiplantae; phylum Streptophyta; class Pinopsida; order Pinales; family Pinaceae; genus Pinus; species Pinus albicaulis. The sequence goes on along the minus strand of CM076573.1, from coordinate 728,392,428 downwards.
GAGAGTGGCTCACTAATCTTGAGTAAGGATTCATCCTAGTTGATGCCCATACTGGGGTTAGTCAAGCGCTTTAAATAGGCCTAGTCATGATATACTGTTCCATGTTCATTTCGTTCATATTTTCTGCTATATTAGTTACTTGAGGAGGGTGCTTTTAAAATGGCATTGTCATATGTGGATTCTTAGTTGGATAAGCCCAGATGTGGTTTTGTTGTGTTGGGTATCGACCTCATGCTAACTAGTATCTTCTTCATGTTTCTTCACTGCATCCACTTTCTGATATTTGATTTCTGTGGCATATTATTTGAACTGGCCCTCCTTGCAGTAAGCTGTCTCTTAACTGTCTGATGCTTTTTGTATTGGAGTTTTTATAAGTTGTCCCTACATTATTCTTATCTTTGTATCAGCTTCTGAGAGAGATTGGTCCCATTTAAACTAATTTCCTTGTTTAACAAGAGATAGTAAGAGAGCTTTTGGATTGATACCCAAGCTATATTTCATGTTCTCTTGCTATGATAAGATGTCCTAGGCACTGGTCTATGGAAACTCTAGACTGTCTCTAGGGGTGACAAAATTGTCTACAACATCTTTATGGCGCCGTTCCAGGGGAACGAATTTAAGAATATCAGTTTCCCTGGGCCTCGACAAATCATATTCACTCTCTAATCAGGTGAGCACAGAGAATTGAAGAGTTGCATATCTCTCACCTTGGCGACTCCACTGCTATTTATTCGATAAATCTATTGGTGGTCCTGGCTCCTCGAAAGCCACATTTGAGGTCAGATACTGCTAAATCAAAAATATCTTTTGTGCCTGACTCAGAAAAGATTGTACATAGGAGAAGTTGGAGAGAAAGACAATCTGTTTGTGCTGAAAACCCTGAACATTCTGTAGAAGACTTCCCATCCTCCTCTTCTCAAGAAATCTCAGTAGAAAATCCTGACTTCACTGAGTAAAATCTCGAATATTACTCAGATAGCCCACCCAGGGGAAGAGCTAGAACCAAGGAAAACCTTCATCTCACACCTGAGGCTGAAGAAGTTAAAGAAGTCACAGAAGTAGCTGCTGTTAACCGTGAACTATTCCCATATACACCTTAGGCTTCTGTGCAATTTATTCCCATTGTTATACATACTCCACTTCCTCCTCCTCCCCTTCCTCCATTTGTAAATCAAACTGTTGCACAGCCCCCACCTCCTCCAATGGCTAATGTACCAGCTTTTCTCCTGAACAAATATGCTCCACTGGCCTTACCCTAAGTGCTAAATGATATGCCACAGGATTATTTGAAGATTCTGCCTAGATTTAATGGAGAAAATGAGATTGATGCTCAGAAAAATCTTGAGAATTTCTGCTCTTTTGAAGAAAACTTAAATGTAGAACATTTGGATGTGGTCTTGAGATTGTTTGTGCAATCTTTGGATGGTGAGGCCAGAAAATGGTTCAAGACATTGGGAAACCGTTCAGTGACCACCTGGGATGACATGGAGAATACTTTTCTCAGGAAGTGGGGAGAAAAGAAAGATCATGGACAGTGTCTTACTGAGTTTAATACTCTGAAGAAGAAACACAATGAAGGGGTGTCAGAGTTTATTAAGAGATTTAATAAGTTATATCTAAATCTCCCTGCAGATATGAAGCCTCATCAGAACACTGCAAAAGTTATTTTCATTTTAGCCTTTGACTCAGATTTCGGTTTCTCCCTCAGGGAGAGAAAGCCTGCCACCCTAGATGATGCTCAGTTAGATGCTCTTGAATTGGAAGCGAACTTTGCTTCCTCTGGAAAATTAAAAGGGAAGGCTGAACAAGATACTAGGAGGAGAGGAAAAGAAGAGGTTTCCTCCTCTAACCAGGATAAGGATTCAGATAAAATGGAGGAAATAAGCAAAATGATAAAGAAGATGGGCAAGCTTGAGTTGGAGGCTAAAAATGCAGCTCCCAAGAATTTCTATAATGCTCCAAACAAAGGATACAATCCCCAGTATAAGAGACCACCATTGCAAATATTGCCAAGGGAAGCAAAGGAGCAGCAAGACCAGGTACCACATCCTTTGTACCTGGAAGGTCCAGCAGATGACTCCACTGAAGATGCTGCCTATGAACTAGAAGATTCAAATCTTGCTTTCTCAAATAATGATGAAGTGGAATGCCCATTGCAAGAAGAAGAAGAAGAAGCAGAGATTGATCATTATTGTAAACAATTTGCTGATTTCATGCAAGCACAATTCAATGTAAAATATGATCTCAAATCTTCAAGGAAGAGGACCTGGACTCAAGATCAAGAAGAAGAGCCCCCTCCTGCTTTTAGTTTGCTAAAATAACTTGAGAAAATTAAGATCCCAGTCCCCCTAACTGAGCTGTTAAAACAACCTACATATCAGTCTCAAGTTACTTCTTTTATGCTCCCTCCTGAAATATCAATTGTGCCTGATAGTTTAAACCTTCAAGAAGAAAGACCCATGGTAGCCTTTGGCCCACATGTTGAGGAAGTAGATATTTCTACTCCTCCTTTTTATGTGTCTCTATTTATTCATGACCTGCTGTTACACAATTGTATGTTAGATTCTGGGGCTTCCCATAATCTTATGCCTCTGTCTGTCATGGAACAACTAGGACTGCAAATCACATGCCTGTATAAATACCTTTACTCATTTGATTCCAAAAGATTCAAATGCTTGGGGATGATTAAAGATTTAGTGGTCAATTTGGCCCAAATTCCAGCAAAGAGTGTGGTCATGGACATTGTGGTGGCTGATATCCCAGCCCGCTTTGGCATGTTGCTGTCAAGGTCCCGGGGAACAAAAATTGGTGGGTCAATTAAGCTGGATTTAACATATGCTACCATCCCAGTATTTGGAGGCCAGGAGAGGAGATTATATAGAGAGACTAAATTTTTCAAGGTAGTCACTAAGGCTGATAACTCTGAAAATTCACCAGTCTATAGTAAAGAAGGAGATTTTTCATGTTTTATGCTAGAAGAAGATCAAAATTATGTGCATGAATCCTCCTTCAAAATTAAGGATGAGCAGCCTTCAGAAAATCATGAAGCTGGAATCTAGACTTTACATTTTGATGGGGCAAATTCAAGAGAAGGCAATGGAGCTGGAGTATTATTAATCTCTCCTACAGGAAAATGGGTCCCACTCTCCTTTAAATTGGAATATGAGGCTACCAATAACGTGGCTGAATATGAAGCACTGCTATTGGGACTGCAAACAGCCAAGAATATGGGCATAAAAAGTTTAAAAGTCATGGGAGACTCTGAGCTTGTGGTGAGACAGGTCCGAAATCAATGTCAAACTAAGCATCCTCGGCTGAGAGCATATAGAAATGAAGTTTGGGACATGGTGGAGAATTTCTTCTCAGCATTCAACATACAGTTCATGCCCCAGGAGCATAACAGAATGGCAGACTCTCTTGCTGTGGTTGCAAGTACATTTCGTCCTCCACAGAATCCTTCATTGAGGTATGAAATTGAAGTACAATATAGACCATCAATCCCAGATAATGTTAAACACTGGCAGGTTTTTGAAGATGACGAACAGAGGAAGAGATTCCTGGAGACAGTGGGTGAGTTTTCCAATATGGAGATTGAGGATAATAAAGAAGAGGAAGCTGAAAATGTTGTATAAAACAAATGGGAAGAAAAAATAGCAGGCAATAAAGTGCTGCAGCTGAAAGGAAATATCATACCTAGAGGGCTAGTGCCCCTAGAAAGATTGTTTGATAAAATGATGTTCCATTGCAGCATAATAAAGTAGTAGAAGAAAATCAAGTAGAAGACTTGAATTTGGGCACTGATGCTGAGCCCAAAATTGTAAAATTATTCAAAAACGTTTCAGAGGGATATAAAAGAAAATATTTGAAGCTATTTCAGTCATACAAGGACGTGTTTGCATGGTCCTATCAGGACCTAAAAAATTTTGATGTTAATATAATGCAGCATAAAATTCCTCTGAGGGAAGATGCAAAACCTTACAAGCAGAAGCTCAAACAGATAAATCCTCTGCTGCTTCCCTCCATTGAAAAAGAAATCAAGAAGCTGCTACAAGCCAAAATAATTTTGCCACTAAGATACTCCGAATGGGTTGCTAACTTAGTTCCTTTTCAAAAAAAGAATGGAGAAATAAGATTATGTGTAGATTTCAGAAACTTAAATAGAGCATCTTTAAAAGATAATTATCCATTGCCTAAGATGGACCACATCCTGCAAAAAGTGGTCGGAGCCTCTAGAATGTCAATGATGGATGGTTTTTCTGGTTATAATCAGGTAGCTGTGTTCCCAGAGGATCAAAAGAAAACTGCATTTACAACACCATGGGGAACATTTATGTATGCCAGGATGCCATTTGGATTAATTAATGCAGGAGCTACTTTTCAGAGAGCAATGGACATAGCCTTTGTTGGAGAGCAGGACAAGTTTTTGGTGGTATATCTGGATGATATTACAGTATTTTCCAAGAATGATGATGAGCATATAGAGCATTTGCGGAAAACATTTGAAAAATGCAGAAGGTATGGTCTTTCCCTCAATCCTCAAAAACCTTTATTTGCATTAGATGAGGGAAAACTCTTAGGGCACATTGTAACTAAAGATGGTGTGAAAATAGACCCTAAGAGAGTTGAAGTCATAAACAATATTCCTTTACCCAGAAATAAAAAGGAAGTGCAGGTGTTTCTAGGCCGAATCAATTTCCTGAGAAGATTTATTCCTAACTATGCTGAAATAGTTAGGCATATAACTGATATGCTTAAAAAGAACAATGAAGTCAAGTGGTCCCAAGAATCTAGAGATGCATTTACAAGGATAAAACAGGCATTTGCTGAAGCTCCTGTGCTAGCTGGGCCTGATTATACAAAGCCATTTATGATCTTTTTATTTGCTTCACCTCATACAGTAGCTGGAGTCTTGTTGCAGAAAAATGAAGATGGATTTGAGCAACCAATAGCCTTTTTCAGTCAGGTGTTGCATGATGCAGAATTGAAGTATAACATACTAGAAAAACAGGCATATGCCTTGGTGAAGTCTCTCAAAGCCTTTAGAACATATGTTTTGCAATCCCACATTGCTGCATATGTTCCTACAGCAGCTGTCAAAGACATCCTCGTTCAAGGAGATAGTGAAGGCAAAAGAGGAAGATGGATTGCAAAAATACAGGAATACGATATGGAAATAAGACCCACTAAGCTGGTTAAAGGCCAGGGGCTAGCCAAAATTTTGTATTAATCAAATCATCAGGCTCTAGGCATAAATTTATCCATAATAGCAAATGAAGAATCTAAGAAAGGAGAAGAACAACAAGGACTAGAGATGGCCTCTCAAAAGATACACCTAAAATACCTCACTAGCCCTTGGTACAAGGAAATAGTTGAGTATCTTTTAACACTCAGCTGTCCTCCAAGTTGTGATAAATCAAAATACAGGGCTTTGAGGCTGAAATCACAAAAGTATATAGTTGCCAATGGTCAGTTATATTGGAGAGATATTTCAGGCATACTATTATTTTGCCTCACAGAGGATGAAGTAGAAAATATGATGGTGGAGTTTCATGAGGGAATTTGTGGAGGAAATTGTAGCTGGAGAGCTACAGCACATAAAATACTGAGAGCTGGTTTTTATTGGCCTAAATTATTTGGAGATGTTTTTAATTGGGTTAGAGCATGTGATAATTGTCAAAAATTTGCTGAGAGACAAAAGCTGCCTGCTTTGCCCCTAATTCCAGTTCATATAGATGAACCATTTCAGCAATGGGGATTATATTTTATTGGAGAAATACATCCCCCTTCAAGTGGCCAACATAAATGGATATTGACTGCAATGAATTACTTTACAAAGTGGGTGGAAGCCATACCTGTGAGAAATGCTACAGATGCTGTAATCATCAAATTCATGGAAGAAAACATCATATCCAGGTTTGGCTGTCCAGCTAGAATCATAACTAATAATGCACAGGCCTTCAAGTCCAATAAATTTGTAAATTTCTGCCAGCAGTATAATATTGCATTAAATCACTCCACAACTTACTATCCACAGGGGAATGGCCTGGCATAATCATCCAATAAAACTCTGGTGAGAGCTTTGAAGAAAACCATTAATGAGAATCAAAAGAATTGGGACTCCCAATTAAAGTTTGCTTTGTGGGCCAATAGAATAACCAATAAGAGATCAACTGGGAAATCCCCTTATGAACTGGTATATGGGCGAGCAGCTGTGTTTCCTGTGCAATTTTCATTGCCAGTGGCACGCTTTATGCAGGAAAATCAGGAAGAACCAGACGACATGGTCAGAAGAATTAACCAACTGGTAGAATTGGAGGAAACACGGAGCCAAGTGAATCAAATATTAGTGGAGTATCAAAAGAAAATGAAAAGCATTTTTGATCGGCATGTGAAAGATAGGAAATTTCAAATTGGAGACCTGGTTCTCAGATGGGACGTTTGAAGAGCAGAGAAGGGCAAGCATGCTAAATTTGATCCACTCTGGTTTGGCCCATTTAAAGTTGTGGAACAAGGAGGTAACAACATGTTCATATTGGAAAATTTACAGGGTGATTTGCTGGATTCCCCTGTAAATGGTCAATTCCTCAAACCATATTTCCAATTTTGATTCAGGCAAAACAAGCCTGATGTACCATACTGTATATAAGTTTTGCTTCATTTTTGTTTTGATGGGAACGCCGACGAATTATGGAGTAAATTGCAGAAAGACTAAGTAGCAGAGCCATCCAAAAGAGCATCTGAAGGTCTGCAGAGTTCTCGGCACGTCCACGAAGGAACGCACCGTTCCCAGATGGATTCGATGTTGTACATATCAGCCCTTCGACCTAAATTTTTGGCCTAACACTCCCCCATGATCTCTCAAACCTGTTATCATGGCCGAAAACATTCATATTCTATTTGTCGTTACCCTTTTCCGCCCGAAAAATCCACTCTGCAAAGGTTATAATCCACATTTAAAAAACATATCGGGCCTAGCCCCTTTGGTCTTAGCCCCCATATCCTACCCATCTACGTGACCATAGCCTAAGACCGTGTGCTAAACTCAAAGACGCTCTCCGTATACGAATTTCAGGTACACTCTCAACCATCCGATCCAACCCAATCGACGGAGCAGAGCTGGTTTTCCGTGGTGGTCCCCGTGCCTTTGAAACCGGTGGTTTCATTCCGCACCACCTTTGCCGTGATGGTGGTTTTCCGCAAAACCCAGCGATTCCATTGAATGTGCACCACGTGTCTTTTGTATGGACCCGAAAACCGCCCATTTCGCGCATTAAATTTCAGCAAAGGTCGGGCAAACCGAATCCATAGTAGCCGCTGACCGTCGACTTTGATCCAACGATGGTTATCCTCTAGAGTTGCACGCGGTTTAACTTAAGTTAATCGCGCTCCTGGCCCACCACGCATCGTCTGTTGATGTCGTTTTATCCGTTGATTTCATTTTTGATCGTGTGGTCCTGGATCATTCATGTGTCCCGCTGACCGCCCAAGTCCACTTCCACGTCGCCCTCTCCGCCTGGTCTTTCGTACATCCCTATCAGCATCCCACGTGTCGTATGCGTTCACTTCCACCACTTATATTTCTTTTTCACGTGTCTTATTACATGGCTTGTATTACATATCGTTGCCCTATTCTTATTCTACCGTTTTACTGTATATTCCGCCACCACCCTGTGTACCACCACCCTTGTTGTCACGAAATTTTGTCACACGACCACCCTCATTGTATGCCCATCCCTGCGTCTGGTGTCTGTTGATGAGTTTATGGACTTTTGCAGATGTTTGTTGTTGAAGAACCATTATAATTCGGCATTTGCATCACAGAGGACGAGTGCATTTCAAAGAGCCATTCAACAGGTGCTGGATAATGAAGCAGAAATCCGAGGAAATATTGTCGACAAGACTTCTATTTAATGAAACAGGGCTGGAAATTATCAAACCCTTCGGAGCAATGCAAAAGGTAGTTTCTGGTTGATGAAGACATTTATTTCACGACATCAGAATATCAGTGAAAGATCGAGAAGTGCAACACCCTGCATTAAAGATCTGGGGTTTAGATTCAAAGTTAGAGGGCCGAGAGTACTATGCACAATCACAAGTTATCTCAAGGTTTTATGGCAGCAGATTTTTCCCTTTCCACAAAGGGCAGAACATTTGTATATTTTATTATTTGTGTCTTGTTCATGAGGAGATTTTCATCCTCAGCATTTATTTCCTGAGGTAGATTGTAAAGTACAGTTATTTATATTTTGTCATTCATAGTGTGGGCACGAATGTTTTCCTCCATCTTATTCAAATCAGATCATTAAATGTATATCACCTACCTCACGCTCTAGAGCCTTCGGTTTCTCCTATAAAAACTATGAAAAAACGCATTGTAAGGGTTCCAGATTTCTATCAGTAAACTGTGCAGTGAGAAGTTCTTGTATACATCTTGTAACACTTATGTATGAAGGCTCAGAGCCTGTAGGGTCTCAGTGAGGAGGAGTTATAACTGTAATGAGGATTCTGGTCTTTGGTATCTCACAGTATGTAATTTTCTCTTATGTGTTAATATAAAATCTCACTCCATGCTATTTATCTTCTTGTATCATGTTCTAGAATGCGAGTGGCTCACTGGTCTTAAGTAAGGATTCGTCCTAATTGGTGCCCATACTTGGATTAGTCAAGCGCTTTAAATAGGCCTAGTCATGATATACTGTTCCATGTTCATTTCATCCATATTTTCTGCTATATTAGTTACTTGAGGAGGGTGCTTTTAAAACGCCATTGTCATGTATGGATTCTTAGTTGGATAATCCCATATGTGGTTTTGTTGTGTATCTCGGTATCAGCCTCATGCTAACTAGTATCTTCTTCATGTTTCTTCACTGCATCCACTTTCTGATATTTGATTTCTGTGGCATATTATTTGAACTGGCCCTCTTTGCAGTAAGTTGTCTCTTAACTGTCTGATGCTTTTTGTATTGGAGTTTTTATAAGTTGTTCCTACATTATTCTTATCTTTGTATCAGCTTCTGAGAGAGATTGGTCCCATTTAAACTAATTTCCTTGTTTAACAAGAGATAGTAAGAGAGCTTTTGGATTGACACCCAAGCTATATTTCATGTTCTCTTGCTATGATAAGATGTCCTAGGCACTGGTCTATGGCAACTCTAGACTATCTCTAGGGGTGACAAAATTGTCTACAACACTCAGCATCATATCGGAGTCATTGATGAAAAAGTCATTGGTTAATAAATTTGTGTTCCAGTTTTTGGAAAGTTCTGGTAAGTTTACATTATCGCACATTTCCTTGTTTACTGTGATTCCTTAGTTGTTTTGAGGGAGCTTTGAATTTGTATATGTAATTTTCTGCTACCCTACTTACACTAGGGATTATCACATTATATTTTTAATATTTTGGGATGTATTTATTTTCTAGAGCTGCATTGGTATGTAAACTTGCATTGAACACATTTACTGCTACTTATATACGCCTTGTTATTGGTAATGATTTTTACATTTCGTGATTATATCTTGTTTTCGTAATTATTTACATTTTGAACTATAAAATTGGTTTAATATCTGATCTTTCATCTACACTGCGATTCCCTATTGTTACAACAAAACCTAACACTCGAAAAAAGTATAAAGTCTCAATCACGACGGTGTTAGTTTTTTACAATGCAAGAATATTACCTCCTCACTTTGAGTAGCTTTTCCTTTCTCTTTTGGTTGGCTCGTCTTCAACTCAAGGGGGCATCCCTAAAAGGTAGGATTGCTAGGCTATAGAATGGGGGCACAAGGTGATTTAATAAGATGAGTGGTGGTTGTAGTGTATGAAATAGGATGAAGAAACAAAAATGGACAAAAGCAAGGAATGAATGTGAAGGACGGAAATTGGTGCCTATCAGTTATGGGCTAATGGAGCCATAAAGCATTTGGATAAATGAGAGAACTTGTATGTCACAAACAACTACTTTGAAGCAGGTCATATGGCAGAAGATTTTTGTTTACCATTTTCTACCAATTAGTAGATGAAGAAACAATTTGATACATTCATATTTAAAGTGTGTACTTGAGATGAAAATGGCCTAATGTATGCATTTGATCCTTATGTGTTCACTGGAAATGTGTTGTAGAAAAGCAGTCTTCAAGGGCTAAATTGCTACTCATCAATCCGTTCATAAGGTGCTGTTTCATGGCTGTAGTATGCTTCAAAATCTGCAACATAGTTGATAGAAGAAAGGGAAAAAAGTGCAGAAATAGATAGCCAATGTTAGGGTATCTGTGATATTCTTGTTCTAATTATGCAATATTTCATGTTCACGGTTATGGTACGCATTAGCCAAGACACTATCAGAGAGGGCTGCACGGGCGTTGGCCATGGACAGAGGGTTGAATATGGTGACAATCAACGCATCTCTGATTGTGGGACCTGGTATCACATACAAAATCTCAGGATCTACCATTGCATATCTTAAAGGTGAGGGTGAGAGATCTGCATACCAAATAGACTCTGTTCTAGAATGTACAAATATGGTATAGTAATCCCTTGGAGAAAATCTAATCTATGGAAGTGCAAAATATTAGCTAGTTTATTTATAGTTGCTAGTCTTTGTGATGGCAGGGGCTGCACAAATGTATGAGAAGGGCACTTTAGCTAGTGTGGACATAAATTTTCTAGCGGATGCTCATATATGTGCTTATCAAGATCCATCTGCCTATGGGAGATATATCTGTTTCAATCAAATAGTCATTAATGTAGAAGATGCTGTCAATTTAGCACAGAGTTTGTGACACCTGATACCGTTCCCTGACACCTGATACCGTTCCCTGATAGGTACAGAGCAATTATTTATTGTTCAGTTATTAAAATCACTGAAGATTCTGTATCTTCAAGATTTAAATTGGGTTGCTTACCTATTGATATTTTGTCTTTAGCTATTATGTCACAATGAAATTAATCATACATAGATACTCGTTTGCCACACCTGATACTGTTCCCTAACAGGTACAGAGCAATTAATTATTGTTCAGTTATTGAAATCACTGAAGAGTATGTATCTTCAAGATTTAAATTGGGTTGCTTACCTAATGATATTTTTTCTTTAGCAATTATGTCACAATGAAATTAATCATACATAGATACTCTCCAAAGATAATCAAGAATTCATTATTTATTTGATTTTTTTCATAATTCGGTAATAGATTTGAAACCAATGGTCTACCAACAACGTTTGAATAATAAGAAGCTGACTGGATTGATGGTTGGATATGGAAACCGTGCAACCCTATGCAGTGAACTATAAGGGAAGGGGGGGTTTCCCATGTTACAACTTAACAATAGCCATGAATGAGGGGCACAAGAAAACTTGGGGATTTTACATGTTCAAACTATATCCATTTTTGTACATAATGTAATGTAATTTTCACTTCAAGGTTTGGATAGTTGGTAATAGGGTTTATTTCCATAACAACCAACATTAAAATTTTAGCCGGTGACTAAGGCTATCTACCATATGCAGTTTTTTTCGTTAATTTCTAATGTAAAATCAATTTCCTGATTTCTGGCAAGGACAAGTGCAATACTGCAAGTAAGTTGTTGATGGGCTGTTTGGTGTGTGAATAAAAAGTGGGATACCCCACACTTTGGAATTGTTTTATCATTATTAAAGTTCCTCCTTTTGTTTTACCATTATGGGAAGTTGCACTTTCTCTTATCATGAGTTGTGTTATGAATGGAATGAGAAGTTACACTTTCTCTTATCCTGAACTATTTTATGAGTGGAGTGCATAATGTTTGTTTGATGGTATTTTTATATATTAGGATGTTGAATTCTTTAATTATAAGATAAAAAATTGAATACTACTTTTCCTGGTCAAACTTTTATTTTTAAAGTTTTTAGTCAAGCATCGTCGCCGGTCAAACTTGTGAGAGGCCATTGTTGTGAGAGGCCTGGATTGTGTAATAGTTGTGTAACTGCTGGTGCCTGTTGGTGTTTATATGCGTGGAGGAGAGCCGATCTCCATTGTTGCATTGGACTGTGGAGGGATGAGTTGAGCTTCGTGAATTTATGATACCAACCCCTCGAATTCCGCGATCCATTCCCACGAGCAAATTATGCCATAAGCTGAGTCGGTTTGGATGTGCGTAGCAAACAGTGAGGCACAACTGTCGGTTTGGAGGTGTGTTGGGATTGTCGTATTGACTCTGATCATTAGTTATTGGCATTTTAATTTTTGTTCGACTTGTTCTGCTCATTGAAGAAATCGACAGAGGCATGGGCCTTTGTGTTGGAGGATTGTTGAAACAAAATGATCTGCAAAGATCCCAATTTTTTGAAAATCCTCTCCAACCTCAATATCAGTGCTAGTAGTAGCATGAGCAACAACACTACGCTTAATATAACTAGAAGAATGCATTTTCCAAACTGCACGAGAACTACTTCCCTCACGAGTCACCATGTGCCATGCTTGGTCTCGGTGTTTCTCTTCCTTATACTCCTGGTTCAACTACCATATCTTCATTGGAACCAACACCCCAAACTCCACTAGAAAATTATTCACCATTTTGTATTAGTGATTCGTCATTTGTACTGGTGATTCACCATGATTTTACAAGATAATATAATCTCGTGAGAGATTGGACAAAAAATTATATATACATATTATATTATTAATAAAATCACCTTCCATTTTTCCTATGTATCATGGGGATTCGCCCATTTATTATATATATAAATTTAGGGGGATTCTTAAAACTTTCCCTGGAGGGATGTCAATATGTGTTTTGGTTTTTAGGCCCCAATTCCATAACTGGAAGTTGGAGGTCGGGTCATATCATAGTATTATTAAACTCATGTTTACCCTAGAGAGCTTGTAAAAGCAGGTAAATGTGGGAGGAGGTGTTACAAGGTGGTATCAGTGCGAGTTTCTTTCTCTTTGGGTGATATGTCATACCACTTTCATTATGCTCAAAATAGTGATTTCAAACATTTACAATGATCAAATGGCTTCAAAACCTATTCCATCAGCTTCAAAATGCCCAAAAATGCATGTCTAGCCTCTTTTTGATCAGAAATTGGTCAAAACCTGGAGAATATATGAGTCTCCCTAGTTTTCCTACTAACTGCTCCACAATTTCCCCAAAATTTGGACCGGTTCTACACTTTTTCCCTTAATTCGGTTGAATGGGTGACAATTTCTCGAAATTCCAGGAAAAATTGTCAGAGCATTAAAATTACCAATAACACCTGTAATCTAAAATTTGAATAAAAACCATCAGCGCTAAAATTTTTTTTTTTAATATAAAATGCGGACAGTTTTGGTAACCGTCGGAGTTAACGTCAATGGTCGTCACATTTGGTGGTTTAAGCGAGTGGTCTGGACGGTAGTTAGGGCACGACTTCTAGACTGGTAGTGATGGCAATGGTCAGTTTGGGGTGTCACATGCAATTCTAGTGACAGTCAGTGTTGCGGTCACGCTGGCGGCTTGTTCCTTCACCTCTGCTTTTGGTCTCCGTGGTATGGTTACATGTATGGTAATATAGTATTTCAGACTCTATTTTTAATAAGGAAAATTTGTGGCACAATGGAGTTTAGCAATGCTTGTTGGGCGGAGGTCTGGTGTTTGACCCGGCCCGGTCTGCTTGGCCCTTACCGAATTTTTGTGGCCTCTTGTGCTACCACATGGCAGCCTCTAGTTGGGCCATGTGGAAACATGTGGTTGGCCACATTTCCAACCAATAAAAACATGCCAACCAACAACCAATAAGTAGAGGACAAGTGGAAAGCTAAGATTGGCCCATTGTACAGTCACCCTCTGACCAGTCAACCATGCCCAGTTAGCTATATGGACTGCTAATTGGGCCACCTGCATTTTTTTGCCAAAATTTACCTGTTTGGGAAAATTGATAGAACACGTTTTTGAGAGCATACGGTGTCGGTTTTCTGCAAAATGAGTTGCAACAGATTCAGAATGACGAGATATACGTGGTCGTTTAGGTTCCACACCATTTTGACAACTTTCATTTTTTAGCATAATTTTAAGCACCTAATCACTTCTCCCCACTGGAAGCTTTTGGACCACAAAATATCACTTTTAGTTGTTCAAAAAATGAGGGTATAGTTCCCTCACCTTTCCAATCTCGATCCATTTTTCCTTGCTTGGATTTTTTTCTTTGAGCCCCACACGAAGGTACTCCACATTCCCTCGTTTGGAATACCTTGTTCTTCTATCAAGAATGGTGTCTTATTGTATCTCATCGAGGTATTAAAAAGAAAAATACTCAATGGAAGGAATCTGAACATGTTCTCCTCGATCTTCAATAAAATGTGGCTCATACAACCTTAAGTTCTCAACATTAACAACAACATAAATTTTCATATATGAAGGAAAATCCAACCTGAAGGCATTATCACCAATATTTTCTAAAATTATGAATGGACCATATTGAATTGGTTTTGGTTTTTTATCTTCTCCCTGAAGCCTTTCTTTGCTAATGTGAAGCCAAACTTCATCACCAAATTGGAATTTGTGATATACACGATGCTTATCATGCCTTGTTTTGTACTTGACTTGGCTCTTTTACAGATGTTCTTGGACTGCTTGATGCACCAATTGGATTTTTTCATTGAAACTTTTAGCTTTATCTATGTTACTATGACCATTAATAACAACATCCTTTCCAAACATTAAATCTAAAGGATATTTAGGCAAGTATCCCAAACATGCCTCAAATGGTGATGTTTGAGTTGAAGAGTGCTTGAACCGATTGTAAGCATGTTGAATATAGTGCAAGTTTTCATCCCACAAATTAGGATGCTTGTTGCAATAACCATGAAGAAGATGTATCACCGTCTTGTTCACCACCTCTGTTTGACCATAATTTTGCGGATGAAATGTTGTAATCTATTTCAATTTGGTGTCCACGAATCCCCAAAACTTGACCAAAAGTTCCCAACAAAGTAGGAATCTCAATCACTAACAATGGATGTGGGAAATAAAAAATGCACCCATACATTTTGAAAGAATAACTGAGCATTTTGTTCAGTTGTAATTTTATTTTTACATGACATCAAAATACACATTTTACTAAACCTATCCACAACTAGAAAAAGATAATCATGATTCCTCTTTGATATAGGAAGACCTCCAACAAAGTCCTTAGAAACACTCTCCCATAGAAGAGAAGGTACTGGAAGTGAAGTGTACAATCCTAATTTTATACTTCTAGGCTTACTAACATCACATAATGAAAAACCTCTAATAAAATGTGACACACTTTGAAGTATACGAGGCCAATAAAAATACCTTTGTAGATGTGCCACCGTCTTACTTAGACCGAAATGACCAGCAATAAGAGAATTATGTGCCTCTATTATGATGTTGACTCTTTCTCCTTGTGGAATACAAAGCTTACTGAGATGGTACAAAAAGTTATCATGCATGTGATAATTCAATTCCTCTACTTGGTTCCCTTTACTTAAAGTTGCATATACATATTGAAAATCAATATCCAAAAAATATTGTTCAACATAGCTCTCATGTAAAACATAATTTTTCTTAAGAATAGTAGAAGCACTAACAATAGGCCTAGAAATCATGTTAGCAATTTTATTGTAGATACCTTTCTTATACCTTATCACCAAGTGGAATTGTTGAAGAAAACCCATCCATCGGAAGTGCCTTGATTGTTGCAACTTTATTTGCGATTGAAAGTATTGCAATGGTTAATGATCAATGTGAATGATTGTTTCCTTACCCATCAAGTAGTGTTTCCGCCTTTTCATACTTTTCACCAATGCATACAACTTCTTGTCATATGTAAGATAATTAGTAACTTCACCATTAAAAGTTTCTGAATGAAAACATATAGGATTACCATGTTGCATGAGGACCACACCCATGGCGTAATCACTAGCATCAGTGTGAATCTCAAATGACTGTCTCAAGTCTGGAAGTGCAAGTACTGGGGCTGAACTAATATTTTCTTTCAATGCATCAAATGCCTTTGGTGTTTACCTCCCCACTGGAAGATCTGCTTCACACTTGTCAATCCATGTAATGGATCTGTGATAGAAGAGAAGTTAGCAATAAACTTCCTCCAATATTGGGCTGCCCCAAAAAAGCTTCTTACCTCTGTAACTATTTTTGGCTTTGGCCAATTCAAGATGACATCAACCTTGGAGGGATCTATTTTCAATTAACCTCCAACAATATGACGCAAGTACACTAAAGAAGTTTTTCCAAACTCACACTTTGACATCTTTAAAAACAATTGTTCTTTCTTCAAGACATCAAGTACTTTTTTGACATGCATTACATGTTCTTCACGAGATTTACTAAAATGCAAGATGTCATCTAAGTAGACTATCACAAACTCATCTAGAAATGGCCTCAATACATAATTCATCACACCAATAAAGGTAGTTGGAGCATTGCAAAGACCAAAAGGCATAACAAGCCATTCAAACAAACATTGCTTTGTTTTGAATGTTGTATTTCATATGTCACCTTCACTAGTTTTAATTTGATGATAGTCATTCCTTAAGTCCAACTTAGTAAAATATTTTGCATCTTTCAATTGGTCAAGTAAATCATCAATTCTAGGAAGTGGGTAATGGTTCTTTACCGTAATTTTGTTCAATGCATGGAAGTCCACACACATGTGCCATGTTCCATCCTTCTTTGGCACCAAAACAATAGGCAACCCACATGGAAAAGTAATTGGCCAGTTGATCCCTTTTTCCAACAACTCTTGAATTTTATTTTTAATTTATGCACTTTAGATCACTAACATCCTGTACATGCCAATGATAGGAATAGTACAATCTTACTGCAATTGTATTTCATGTTGGATTCCCCTCTTGTGAGGCAATCCTTTTGGCTCCTGAAACATCTCATCATATTGGTTAACAACCTCAACCAAATAAAATTTTAATGTTGAATCACAACCTTGAAAAGGTTCATTTTCAACATCATTCTTTTGCTTGATCATTAGAAGAACACATTTCTTGCTAGATTTAATGAGTCTCTTCATTTGTCTGACATTTACAAGGGAAATATTTAGTTTCTGTCAATGTGCTCTAACAATGTACTCTATGCCATATTTTAACAAGTTATACTTGTTTTCATGGCGATGGAAAATAGCTTTTCTATCATAAAAATATGGGCTTCCCAAAACAATTCCGGAAATATCAAGTGGTACTACATCAAGTTCAACTTCATCAATAATTTTTTTGTAATTGCAAATTTAAAGATGCATTTCCTCGTAACTTGTAAGTTTACATTCTTTCATATCCAACCTAACGGATAAGGTCTTGGATGAAGAATTGTCTCTAAGTTTAGTTTCTTGACTAAGTCTTCGGAAATCAAATTTTCTTTTGAACCACTATCAAAAAGTGTATTAATTTTGGTGTGCTTTGAAATAACCAGAATATGGAAAAGTTCAATTCTAGTTTTCTCATCTTGAGTATCATTAGGAAAAAATGAAGAGCTAGTACTTGCTTTGTCATTACCTTTCATTCCCATTGTTAGGATCTTTGTTTCATATCCTGAATCCGAGCCTAAGTCTGTTGTGTAGTTGCAACTATATTTTGCTTCCATTTATTGTTAAACTTCTTTGGTTTCATCTCAGGATGAAGCTTCCAACAATGAGCATCATCATGACCCTCTTTGGAACAATTTTTGCATGTTAGCTTTTCTCCATCTTTTTTGACAGATGCATTCATATTTCCCTTCCCTTTGAACTTTTTCTTACCCATGTCTCCACTTGTGAATGGATTCTTACTACTTTCTTGTGGAATGTGTTTCCCTCTTGGTTCAAGATGAGTTGTCTAGACACAAAATTCATCTAAACTTGTAGGATTAAACACAGGGATAGTATGTCATCAATAATTGTGTAAACCCCAAATATATTTCAATAAAGTGTCTTGTTTATTCAAGTCTACACCTAATATCAACCATCTTATCCTGAATTCTCGAGTGTATTGCGCACTTTGACCCTTTAGTTGTCTATAATTCTGCCAATCCATAATAGCCTTTTGCATATCAGCTAATGAATAAAATTTTCTTCTAAGTGAAGCTATAAAATCTATACAAGAGGTGGAGACCTTACCATTCTTTTTCATATCCTCTTGTGTTTTGGCTTCCCACCAAATTAAATAAGCACTTTCCAACCTCATTGAAGCCAATAGAACCTTTGTTTCATCATCTTTGATGTTTTGGATCCTGCAATAAACTTCAAGTTGATGAAACCAATTTTCAAGTCTTTCAGCATTAACTTCACCATTATACATAGGCAATTCGAATTTTATATCAAGTTTTAATAAGGGATTTTTACCATGCACCCTTTGGGTATGTGGAGGTGTTTGAGTAACAATGGTTGTGGAAGAGGAAGAATATGAGGGTGAGGATCGAGGTGAAGATGATGGTGGAGAAGAGGGTTGTTTGTCACCATTTCTATTTGAAAGCTTGTCATCATATCCTCCTTTTCCTCCAGAAGAACCCTCTCCTTTTGAAGGATTGGAACTTTCACCCTGCAATCTTGAAGTCCTCTCTTCATAGAGAACCTTGACCATTTGAGTCATATCAAAGAAATATTTTCTGAAATTATTTTCATCTTCTGACATGTTATCAGTTCCTCCATGAGACATGATTGATGAAGCTTCAATTGCAATTTGAGGAAGAATTGGTGGCGGAGCTTGAGGCAAATTGGCTCTCCTTGTCCTTGACCTAACTTGAGGACTTGTAACCACAAGATTTCCTTCTCCTCTCTTGAGATTAAACCTTGTAAGCATCACATACACTTAAAAACAATTAAATCCTCATAGCAGCAAAGAAAACCTAAGCTATGATACCAAACTTGATCTGTTTGAGATCTTGATAAAATTGTGCTTGAGGATTTGAAAATTACAGGTGTTTAAATTGAGTTTTGAGATTTTTTATGTTACATTTTAAACACATAAAGCATGTAAATAAACTATTAAATATACAAAAACAATAGACAAATGCACCATAATAATAACCACAACACAACAAATGATGAAGGAGTTCACCCCTTCCGGGCTACGTCTAGTTGGTCCATCTTGCAATGGCTTGGCCCTCTTTCATTATGCTCAAAACAATGATTTCATACATTTATAGTTCTCAAATGGCTTCAAAACCTGTTCCATCAGCTTCAGAATGCCCAAAAATGGTTGTATAGCCTCTTTTTGATCTGCAATTTGTCAAAAAATGGAGAATTTATGAGCCTCCCTAGTTTTCTTGCTAACTGCTCCACAATTTCCCCAAAATATAGACCGGTCCTACAATTTCGCCCTTAATTTGGCTAACTAGGCGTCAATTTCCTGAAATTTCAGGTGAAATTATCAGAGCATTAAAATTCCCAATAACGTCTATAATCCGAATTTTGAATAAAAACAATTGGCACCAAAAAAATATTTTTTTAATATAAAATGTGGACAGTTTTTTTAACCATCAGATTTAATGTCAATGGTGGTCACATTTGGTGGTTTAATTCGGTGGTCTGGCTGGTGGTTAGGGAGTGAATTTTAGACTAGTGGTCATGGCAACGGTTAGTGCAGGGTGTCACATGCCAGTCTAGCGAAGGTTAGTGTTGCGGTCAGGGTGGCACCTTGTTCCTCTGCTTCCGACCTTGGTCTCCTTGGTATGGTCACGTGTATTGTTATATGGTGGGGTGGGGGGGGGGGGGTGGAGCTAAGCCCTGGCCCCCAACCCCCAACCCTTCAGCGCATCAAATTCATATAGTATTTTAGACCCTATGTTTAATAAGGAACAATCATGGTGCAATGGAGCTTTAAAATGCTTATTGGACAAAGTTCTACTGCTCGAACCCCGTTTGGTCTACTCTGCCCTTACCAAATTTTTGTGGCCTCCCGTGCTGCCATGTGGCAGCCTCTAGTTGGGCCATGTGGAAGCATGTGGTTGGCCACATTTCCAACCAATAAAAACATGCAAACCAACAAAAAAACCAATAGAGGACAAGTGGTGAGCTAAGATTAGCCCACTGTATAGTCACCCTTTGATAATTAGGTAACTGTTGAGTCCCGAATTTGCCTCTTTTCCATACACTTTTCCATATCTTTTTCACTCACCTAAACCTCCAAAATTGTCAATATCATTTTTCATGGTGTCCCCAACATGGTTTTATATATGTTTTTGTGTTTCTGTTGATTTTAGATTTTAATTTCATACGGTACGGACATTTTGCCTGCTTGTTCTCTGTCTCTCTGTTTCAACAAACTGTACATGAATTATATCTATACGGTGTCTACAAAGCGAGCCACATGGGCGGAGGCTAGGAATAGCGAGACATGGTTCGTGTCCTATTGGTTCCGTGTCGTCCAAAGAGCGCGGTCGAAAGCCATCCCATTGAGGAAGTCAGCGCGGAGTTTCTGTCGAATGGACTGCATTTCGTGTGAATTTTAACATCCATACGGCCGTTCCCCAAGCTTGTGGAAGGTTAAATCGACATCTTGTACCCCGATTCACAGAGTTGAATTGAAGCATCCACCTTCCGTAGATTCACTTTCCAACACGGCCATACTCCTATATCCGTGGCTGTAGTGGTCTACGTGCTCACTGTCATCATGAACTTTAGGAAACAGTTACAGTTTGCTGTTATATATAGAGCGTTTGCATACGCACGTAGAGTTAGTTGATCATTGTTAGTTGATAGTTGATGTGCGTACTCTGTTATGTTTGCTTTGTAGTGATTACGCTGCCTTGAGCCGTAATACTACCGGTCTGTAATGAACTGCTTTTTAATATGAGAAAACTCTGTTTTTCAACTTAATTCGTGTTTGAGGATCGTTACCAAAGCTGTGTAGAGGGCCCCTGCTCAGCCAAGGTTCTGTGTATTAATGTATATATTTCTCATTTCATTTCTTTAAAAAGTCATTGTATCATAATCCATCATATGTTCATATTTTGTAGTTGTTTCATTTCTGTTCATACATTTCCATAATTTCCATTTCATTTTTGTCATTCAGGTTTTTAATTGTTAATCACTGATCAGTTTTCTTGTGCAGGTTTTAGGTAGACAGCCCGGGCATTTTTATAGCATTTTTATAGCATTTTGACTAATGACATGAACTAACACCGTTCTGCTGCTAGTTTGTTTTTCATAGCTTTTGTTTAACTTCAGTCTTGCTTTGTACATTTCAGTTTTGCTTATCTGATTCAGTAGTTAAATTTAGATATATTAAGCTGCTCATAGCATCTTCAGTTGCCTCCGAAAGCCACAGCTGGACTGATGGTGAGGGATTGTATTATGAAATGTGTAGTTTAGTATTAGTTTCTTTTACACGTTAGATACTATTCGTACACTCACATAAGCGTCTTGATTACTGGAAAGCCATAATTTGGAGCGTGGTGAGGGAGGCACATTATAGAAATGTGTCAGTTTAGTATTGGTTCTTTCTGGGGTGGATATATTAAATGTACTTAAGCATCTTGATTATATGATTTATGAAAGCACATTTAGTTGATGGCGAGGATTAGATCATGTGTGTATGGTTTAGTATTGGTTACTTTGCAAATTAAACTGAACACAAGTTGTTTGTAAATTGCTAGCAAGTCACTAGTTATGGTCTAATGATGAAGAGATTAGGAAAATGAATTGATGTAATCTGATTTAGATTTATTTTGTTGCAATTTTGAATTTCCTTAAGCATAGTTTCTTTTGTGTTTAGTTGGCAGCAAGAATAGTTTGGTTTTCATGTTCACTAGTTTACTGTTTTGATTCATTAGATTAGCAGCACCTTTTCATTTCAGCAGTACACTTTTACTTTTACTTTCTTTCAAGTCTTGTCATTGTAATTTCAATTCGCTTTTAAAGTTTCAAGATTGGTAAATCATTATAGGGGATATCACTTCCTTGAACAAATATAACCAAGCTTGTTTTTCACTTTAGAATTTCCATTTCACCTTAGAAAGACCAAAAACGACAAAAAGTTAAGAAAGAGGTTATCTTGCACATATAGTGCGCCGCACTTCATCACCTTACGATTCCCAGATTGACAATTAAATGCAGTAATTTAGGACACACTAAATTGACCAAACATTTTGGCGCCGTTGCCGGGGAAGTGTAACTAGGTAACCAATTTCTTAAAAAAAAAAAAAACATAAAATCATAAAAGAAGGGAAAACTTGATAACTTCTTGAAGTATGCTCTCCTCTTGCACCTAGTGTGATCTGGAGGATCAGAAAAGAGAGTTATTGGTTTAGTTTTTTCTTAAGTATGCTCTCTTCTTGCACCTAGTGTGATCTGGAAGATCAGAAAGAGAATTATTAGCCCAACTTTTTTTTTTAAAAAATAAAATAAAAAAATGACATGCATAGTGCAAGAGATTCTAGGGGAAGGTTTATAGCTAAAGCCAAGAGTTCGATTTTCGTAACTCCATCTTCTTCAAGGCATAGACCAGATTCACCACCATCTACCCCTAGCCTTAAGATTTTTGGAAGTCAAGGAACAGCTGAATTAGAGGATTCTCCTATACCACCTACTAAAACCCATTTAGAAAACAAAGAGACTTTCTCTCATCCTTCCTTGGTAGAAGAACTAGAGGACTATAAGGACTCTAAAGAAACTATCATGGCAGAGGAAGTAATAAATAGAGGTGGAGGTAGAAGAGGAGGAGATAATGAGGATAACAATGGTGAAGGAAATAACGGTAGAAATAGGGACAATTTGCTTGGATTCCCTATAGTTGATGAGGAAACTCATGCAACAATGAAAAATATCTCACCATCTGTTCTTCCTAACTTTTATGGATTGCGAAGTGAGGATCCTGAAACATTTCTGTTTGAGTTTGAAGTTGTGTGCCGAACTTATGACTATATGGAAGACTCTCAAAAACTCAAACTGTTTCCTTAAACATTGAAGGGATCTGCTTTGAAATGGTTCATGGGATTAGCCACTCAATCTATTAGGACTTGGAATGATATGAAACAAACATTTTTGGATAGATACTTGGACTATTGTATGCCCACAAATCACAAGGATGAGGTATTCAAAATGATGCAAAAAGAAGATGAAAATTTGGAAGACTTAATTGAAAGATTTCAATACAACTTGAAAAGAGCAAAGATGAGCAACTTAGATAATGAAACTTTGAAAGCCCTCCTATTAAAAGCCATTAGAGATGAATGGATAGACATTTTAAACATGATGGGTAAAGGAGACATTTCTCAACTCCCATTTCATGATATAACAGAACTATGTATCCAATTCTCAAGGGGAAAATCTAAAACTGGAAAAGGGCCTAGGGATTCTTCTCTTATTAGGGCTAACAAATCTGCAACTGGATCAGTAAGTAGGGCAGAGATTGGTAATATGCTTGATGAGTTTAAAACTGATATCTTAGGGGGTCTTAGTGAACAACTAGACACCCTTAAAATCCAAAACAAGCAGAAAGCAGAAACAGATGCTTTAGCCATCTTTTGTCAGAAATGTAGAAAGAAACATGCTTTAAGGGAATGTCCCTTGGATGCAAAAGTTGTAGAAACATGTATGATTTGCTCAGAAAATCATGAGATCAAGGATTGTCCTTCAATTCCTGGACTCAAAGTTGTTTTTCAAGAAGATCCAAACTCAGTAGAATCTCTCTGTTTTGTCGCAAGGAGACCTTGGCAGGGACAACAATCTCAAGGGTTTAATAACCCTATGAATCTTCAAACCCCACCAAATTGGAATCCTTGGCAGCAACCTTGGCCCCAACATCAAAATTCATATCAGCCATGGGTACAAGGGATGCAAAATCCTTATGGGAGATTTGCTCAATTTTATCAATATCCTCCATCTTTTCAAAATCAACAAGCTCCACAAATTCCAAGCCCAAATCCACAACTTTCATTGCCATTTCCACAACAACAACCTTCTCAACAAAATACAAATCCTCAACTCATGCTCCCATACCAACAGAAGACAAATCAACTTCCAGCTCAGCCATTGCCAAATCCTAACAATAAGAATCCTCAAACTACTTATATGGTAGAAGGACAACAATTTCCTACCTATATGATTATTCCTCTCAACGATGTACAACTCAGATCTGGTAGAGTTCTAGAAAAACCTTCTATAGACATTCAAGAACAAGATACCTCTGAGGAGGACTCTCTTCAAGTCAATAAGGGTTCTGAGGAAGAATCTCTTCAAAATTCAAAAATTCAAAAAGAAAAAGAAAAGCTAACATCCACAACTCCTATAGTTGAGCAACCTGTATCTTCATCTACACCTCCTTTTCCGGAAAGACTACAAAGTGATAAGGGGGTGGAAAAACAAATCTTGTTGCCTAACTATGACTTTCTAGATGAATTGAAGAATGTTTGTATCAAGATTCCATTGCTACAAGCCATTCGAGAAATTCCTATTCTAGTAAAAACCATAAAGGAGTTGAGTTTCAAAAGACCAGGAAGGAAGCTAAAGGACACAAGAAGAATCCACCTGGTAGGAAAGATTGCAGACATTATGATGGGAAAAATTACCATGCAGAAGTATGTAGATCCGGGAAGTCCAATTGTCAAGACACATATAAATGGGATAGAAATTCCAAACACATTGATTGACTTAGGGGCTGCTATCAACATTATGAGTAGACAGACTATGGAGCAGTTAAAACTTCCTAACCTTCTTTTTACACCTACTTTATTGCAACTTGCAGATCGATCGGTTATTAAACCAGATGGTGTATTAGAAGATATTTCAGTCTCCTTAGATTCTTGGGAATATCCGGTAGACTTTATGATTTTGACTCCCAAAAGTAATCTAGGAGGACATCCAATTATCTTAGGAAGACCTTGGCTGGCCACAGCTGATGCTTTTATTAGTTGTAGATCTGGAGACATGTACATTTCTAATGGTAATTCGACAAAGAAATTCAATTTGTATCCTCTAGCAAGAGCAATCACAGAAATAGGAGACAATGAATGGGTCGATGATGAGAATACTATACAACCTGTCTTTACCATTTCTGAAATTAGTGAGGATAGTCAAATTCTGAACACATTAGAAAATTTTGAGATAACTTCAGAATATGACCCCACACAATTTCAGTTGGAATCTGGCATAGAATATTTATCATCAAGACAAATGTCTCTTTACTCTATGGAAGAATTTGGTAATTCTGCTATTGAGATTTTTCCAGGAAAAACATTGAATATCAACAAACATTTGGAGAAGTCACAACAAGAAGAACTAACCAGAATCTTGCAAAAACATTCTATTGCATTTGCATGGGAGTATACTGACATGAAGGGTATTGATCCTAAGACTTGCATCCATCATATCTATATTGAGGAAAACAGTAGACCAATCAGACAACCTCAAAGAAGGATGAATCCAAATCTTAGGGAGATAGTGAAAGAAAAGCTCCAAAAACTTCTCAATGTAAACTTCATTTATCCAATTTCAGATAGCCGATGGGTTTCTCCTTTGGTTATAGTACCTAAAAAGAATGGTAAATGGAGGGTATGCATTGATTACAGGAAATTGAACAAAGCAACTTTGAAGGATCACTTTCCTTTGCCTTTTATCGATCAGGTATTAGATACATTAGCAGGTAAAAAGTACTTTTCATTTTTGGATGGTTTAGTGGCTATAATCAAATTTAGGTAGCACCTGAAGATCAAGATAAGACCACATTTACTTGTCCATGGGGAACTTTTGCCTACCGAGTGCTTCCTTTTGGGTTATGTAATGCACCTGCAACATTCCAAAGAGCAGTACTAGGAATTTTTTCTGATCTAATCCATGATTGTGTAGAGGTTTATATGGATGATTTTACGGTTTATGGTAATTCATTTGAAGAGGCATTAGAAAATTTGGAAAAAGTTCTTATAAGATGTAAAGAAACAAACCTTTCATTAAGCCATGAAAAATGCTTTATGATGTTTATTGAAGGGATTTTTTTAGGACATCATATTTCAGGAGATGGAATTAAGGTTGATAGATCAAAGTTGAAGTCATCTCCAAGTTGCCTATTCCAAATTGTCAAAGAGATGTTAGAAGTTTTCTAGGATTTACTGGTTACTATAGAAGATTTATAGAAAACTTCACTAAAATTGCATCTCCACTCTTCAAATTGCTTACAAAAGACTGTGAATTTAAATGGGATCCTGATTGTCAATCGGCTTTTGAAACTTTGAAAACAAGAATATCTGAAGCACCTATCTTGAGAGGACCAAATTGGAAACTCCCTTTCCATATTTCTACGGATGCTTGAGATACAGCTCTAGGAGCTGTGTTGGGTCAAAAAGATTTAGTTCCTTATGCCATTTATTATACCAGTAAAAATTTGACTCCCACAGAGTTAAACTATACTGTGACTGAAAAAGAGTTTTTAGTTGTTGTTCATGCAATTAATAAGTTTAGACATTACATAAAAGGCTATGAAACTTTTATTCATACTGACCATTCTGCAATTAGATATTTAATGAACAAACCTGTTACTAATGGCAGAGTGACAAGATGGCTTTTACTTTTGCAAGAATTCAATATTCCTGTGTTGGATAGACCAGGAAAACAGAATACAGTAGCTGATTTCTTGTCTAGGATTCAGAATACTAAAGAAGATTCTCCTGTAGAAGATAAGTTTCCTGATGAATACTTGTTTGCAGTAACTATTAAGACCCCTTGGTATGCAGATATTGCTAACTATTTAGTTACAGGGAAACTACCTTCACATTTATTTCC
The DNA here is from genome assembly GCA_034641835.2 of Pinus albicaulis. Lineage (NCBI taxonomy): Eukaryota > Viridiplantae > Streptophyta > Pinopsida > Pinales > Pinaceae > Pinus > Pinus albicaulis. Next base: position 728,365,729 of record CM076573.1, on the reverse strand, counting down.
AAGAGAAAAACGAAAAATTATTCAGGAGAGTTCAAGATATTCATGGATTTCTAACGAATTGTTTAAAACAGGGCCAGATCTTGTGATCGGAAGATGTGTCAGGGAAGATGAAATGCCTGATATTCTTAAGGCATGTCATGATGAACCATGCGGCGGACACTTTGCGGACAAAAGGACGGCCTATAAAATCCTTTCCTTGGGATATTATTGGCCTTCTCTCTTCAAAGATGCAAAACAATATGTCAAAAGATGTGATAGCTGCCAAAGAGTAGGGAAACCTACCCTTTCAAATGAAATGCCACTGCAAACACAGGTACTCATTGAACCCTTTGAAAAATGGGCTTTAGATTTCATTGGACCGATTAATCCACCATCTAAGCAAAAGAAATATATATTGGTTTGCACTGATTATGTTACTAAATGGGTAGAAGCTAAAGCATTAGTATCTGCTACTGAAAATTCAGTTGTTCATTTTCTTTATGAGGATAATTTTACTCGCTTTGGTGTTCCAAGAGAAATTGTAACAGATCAGGGGAGCCAATTCACATCAAATTTGGTGGAGAAGTTGATGGAAGAATACAAAATCAAGCACAGAAGATATACTCCTTACCATCCACAAGCAAATGGTCAAGTGGAGTCCACAAACAAAGTTCTTGAAAGTATCATCACCAAAACTGTTCATCTACATAGAAGAGATTGGGCAGAAAGGCTTCCGGAAGCCTTGTGGGCCTACAGAACTACATGGAGGAATACAACAGGACATTCTCCCTATGAACTTGTTTATGGGAAAGAAGTCTTGTTCCCCATTGAGTTCCAAGTCAAGACCTTTAAGATAGCAGTTCAGTTGGGAATGGACTTATCAGAAGCCCAAAAGCATAGAATGGAGCAGTTGAATGAGCTAGATGAGATCAGACAAGAAGCAATTCTAAGAACTGATCTAGTTCAATATCAAAGAACTAAATGGCATGACAAATATATCAAAGAGAAGAAGTTTCAAGAAGGAGATTGGGCATTGTTATTTGACTCCAAGTTTAAAGATTTTCAGGGGAAATTTCAGACTCATTGGCTTGGGCCATATGAGATTGACAAGATCTTTAACAATGGAGCTGTAAGAATCAAGACCATTGATGAGTTTCAAACTCCTCTTTTAGTGAATGGCCATAGATTGAAAGTTTATCATAAGCCACTCTCTAAAGAGGATTTTGTCAAGTTGTTTCAAGAAAGTTCTGCAATCAGGCTGGTACAGAAGAATTCTTCTTCTCCACCAGCCTAGCTTTTGTTTTTCAAGTTAAAAATAAAAAATAAAAAAAGGGAAAAAAAAAAAATAAAAAAAAAAATGGTATAAGCCTGAAAACCAATCATTGATTGGCAGTCTTATACAGAAAATATGGGGTGAAAATCAGGGACACCTGACACTCTATATTTTCCAAAAAAAAAAATCTGTCTTTCATTTCATTTCATCTCACCACCCACTCCATTTCATTCCACTTCATCTCATTTCATTTCATTTCATTTCACTTCATTCCACTTCATTTCATCCATTCCATCAATACAAATCTTTTTTTTATGACCATTTCCACCTGGTCATCTGTCATTTGTTCATTTTTATTTCAGCCAAGTAATAGCTGTGTCAGTTTCCGCAGCTGACATCTGTTTCCGCAGCTGACTCCAGTTTCCGCAGCCAGAAGCAGATTCCGCAGCTACTACTACTCTGTTTCCAAAAAGAATGTACAGTTAGTTGTTATTTTCATAAATCATGAAATAAAATGCAGGAGAGGATCAATGGGACATTCAAGACACTAATGAAGATCAATCAGTTGAAGACCAAGGGCAAAAGCAAGGATTCCAAAGGTATGAATAAAGTTTATTGCAAATAGTATCGAAAAACACATTTTTATGTAATTTTAAACTATGAGCTCTACCCATAACGCGCAATGATTATATTGACAGTCCCATAACCTTCCATGATCTCTATGTTATCCTCTTGCATTTATTCACAAACGGTTTCATCATTGAAATTCCGACTCTCACTCATGTTCAAATATTCCACCGTAGATAATGATACGTATTTGAGTTGACAAAGGACTCTTACAAGCCGCATAACTTCATAATCATTGATTGAAACGTGTTTATATTTATTACACAGCCACCAAAATTCAAAACGCGGCCGAATGCATTATACTTTGTTAACCTCTTTGTCGTGTCTCTGTCATGTTTACAAAACCCCACTCTACTCATTCTCACTCCCTGTTTCACTCCATTCCGTTCCTTTTGCTCACTCTTACTCCCGTATATCCACCCACAGTCTTACTCCATTCCGTTTATGGTGCTCATTTCCATTTTATGATAACATCCCCACAGTATTGTGCTCGATCCTGTGTATTCCATCGTTCCATTTCCACTTAAACCCTCACAGAGGCAAACTTGTGAAGCACAGAGAAGTGAAATGGGAAAATTATTAAGGGCAGAGCCGGAAGGACCGAAGTTTATAGAGGGATTTCCACAAGCAAAAGAGATGTTGAGGAAAGCTAAATGGCTGTGTTTTATTCAGAAATTCAGGGGTTACCACAGAGAGGTTACAAAAGCGTTTGCAAGATCATTTGATGGCTCGGAAGCAGAAGTGGGAGACCTCAAGTTTTTGGTCAATGAAGCATCAATAGCAACAGCCACAGAGCTTCTTCAGGAAGGAGAATGTTGGTTCAAAAATAAAAGTATCAGTGATGAGGCATGGAGAACAATCCTCCGAAATCAAGGTATGGATATCACTGTTTTCAAAAGAGGAATCCCTGTGCATGCAATAAAAGATGAATGGGCCACTTTATTACTCATTGTTTAGAAATTTATTACATGTGAAGGCCGTTTTGGCTCCATGTACATGTATCATACTAGGCTATTGATGAATTTTCTTGAAAACCAAACTCTCAATCTTCCTTATTTCCTATTCAATAGCTTGAAGAAAATGGCTGTGACTGTGCAAAAACACCTAGGAGATGTAGAGCCTCATCTGTATCACCATGGGCTTATAAAAATTCTGATTGAAAAGGAGCTAAAAGAAAGAAAAGATACATGGGAACAATTCCTAGTTAGAAACTTCTTTGAAGAACCTCAGGAAATTCCTGAAGGTTGTCCAATTAGAAGGAGTAGAAGAAAGAAAATGAATGTTGAAACCCAAGTTGCTCCTACACAGGAAATTCCCGCAGCTAGCACAGCAAAAAGAAGTAGAAGGAAAAGAACAATAGATGAAATCCAAAATACTTCTACTACTACTATGAAAAAAACTGATAGGGAAGAGAGATTGGTAAAAAGGAAGAAGAAGGAAATCAAAGCTAGGAAGCCAATAATACCAAAAGGGAAAGAAATTATTGAGGCTGTCCATAAAACTCCTTCTTCTGAAGAAGAAGATCACCAAATCCTATCTGAAAGATTAGTTTTCTTCAAAAACAGTCATCTATATCCAAGAAGGCAGAGACAGGAAAACAAGAACAAAAGGGTAGTGTACCACAACATGTGAGGAGAAGCAGCAGGCTTAAGGGAAAATTGAGAAAAACACAAATTAAGGGTCCTCATTTTATTGATTTGGGTGAGGAGACATCTGAACAGTCTCCAACTGACCATAGTCCATTTCAGTCAGTTAGTGAAGCTGGTTCCTTTCACTCCCAATCAGACAATGAGCATACTCCATCTTATTCTCAGCAAAATATTGATGTAAGCCCTCCTCGGCCAGATTTTGAACATAATTCTCCTTTACAACATTTTGGGGACAGCCCAATGAAAATGACACCTGAAATAGACCCCAAGCAGCAGGAGGTATATGACTATATAGAATCCTTGGAAAAGGCAGCCACAGGTCCAAGTACTTCTTCCATTCAGCCTCATACATTACGGGATGATTTAGTTCAATCATTAAAACAGGAAATTTTTGAGCTGGAGCTTTTAAATAGGCACATCAAAAATGAAAATGAGACATTGAAAGAACAAGGCAAGCTGGACAAGATCATCCATGATAATACTATGTTACATTTGGGAATATGGCAAAAGAAGAATAAGAAATTGAAAAGGAAATGCCAAAAATTGAGCAGAGCACTTGTAAATATCAAATTTAGGTGCTTAATGAAGAAACCCAGAATGATGGCAGTACCAAAGAAGAAGAGAAGGGGATTGGATGTGCTGGCTGAAGTATCAAGGCACATGAATTGAACAAAGAGTATCAAAATTTTGGTTGCATGAGGACATGCAACACCTTCACAGTGGGGGTATGTTGAGTCCCGAATTTGCCTCTTTTCCATACACTTTTCCATATCTTTTTCACTCACCTAAACCTCCAAAATTGTCAATATCATGTGAAAAAGGGTATCTAACATGGTTTTTAATTATGTTTTTGTGTTTTCTATTTGATTTAGATTTTGTTCATACAGCTGCGGAAACTTGCCACTTTCCGCAGCTGCTGCAACTTTCCACAGCTATTTTCTGGAATTATATGCTACAGGTGTCTACAAAGGAAATGAGCCACATGGGCAGGCTAGGAATGACGAGGACATGGTTCGTGTCCTATTGGTTCAAGTAAACTCGTCCAAAGAAGCCGCGGTCAAAGCCATCCACGTGGAAGTCAACTATGGAGTTTCATGTCGGCTGGACTCTGTTTCGTGGTAAATAAACATCCATACGGCTGTTTCTAAGCTTGCGGAGGTTAAATCGACATCTGTGTAGAGTTCTGGAGTTGAATTGAAGCATCCACCTTCCGTAGATTCACTTTCCAACACGGCCATACTCCTATATCCGTGGCTGTAGTGGTCTACGTGCTCCCTGTCATCATGAACTTTAGGAAACAGTTACAGTTTGCTGTTATATATAGAGAGTTTGCATACGCACGTAGAGTTAGTTGATCATTGTTAGTTGATAGTTGATGTGCGTACTCTGTTATGTTTGCTTTGTAGTGATTACGCTGCCTTGAGCCGTAATACTACCAGTCTGTAATGAACTGCTTTTTAATGTGAAAAAACTCTATTTTTCAACTTAATTCGTGTTTGAGGATCGTTACCAAAGCTGTGTAGAGGGCCCCTGCTCAGCCAAGGTTCTGTGTATTAATGTATATATTTCTCATTTCATTTCTTTAAAAAGTCATTGTATCATAATCCATCATATGTTCATATTTTGTAGTTGTTTCATTTATGTTCATACATTTCCATAATTTCCATTTCATTTCTGTCATTCATGTTTTTAATTGTTAATCACTGATCAGTTTTCTTTCGCAGGTTTTAGGTAGACAGCCCGGGCATTTTTATAGCATTTTTATAGCATTTTGACTAATGACATGAACTAACATTATTCTGCTGCTAGTTTGCTTTTCATAGCTTTTGTTTAACTTCAGTCTTGCTTTGTACATTTCAGTTTTGCTTATCTGATTCAGTAGTTAAATTTAGATATATTAAGTTGCTCATAGCGTCTTCAGTTGCCTCCGAAAGCCACAGCTGGACTGATGGTGAGGGAATGCATTATGAAATGTGTAGTTTAGTATTAGTTTCTTTTCTGCAAATTTAGATATATTAAGCTGCTCATAGCGTCTTCAGTTGCCTCCGAAAGCCACAGCTGGACTGATGGTGAGGGACTGCATTATGAAATGTGTAGTTTAGTATTAGTTTCTTTCCTGCAAATTTAGATATATTAAATCATGTATGACATCTTCAGTTGCCTCCGAAAGCCACAGCTGGACTGATGGCGAGGGATTGAATCATGAGTGTATGGTTTAGTATTAGTTTACTTTCTGCAAATTAAATATCAGTTACACAAGTTGTTTATGATTACTTCCGAAAGTCATAGTTGGTCTAATGATGAAGGGTCAGAAAATGAATTGATGTAATCTGATTTAGATTTATTTTATTGCAATTTTGAATTTCCATAAGCGTAGTTTCTTTTGTGTTCAGTTGGCAGCAAGAATAGTTTGGTTTTCATGTTCACTAGTTTCATGTTTTGATTCATTAGATTAGCAGCACCTTTTCATTTCAGCAGTACACTTTTACTTTCTTTCAAGTCTTGTCATTGTAATTTCAATTTGCTTTTAAAGTTTCAAGATTGGTAAATCATTATAGAGGATATCACTTCCTTGAACAAATATAACCAAACTTGTTTTTCATTTTAGAATTTCCATTTCACCTTAGAAAGACCGAAAACGACAAAAAGTTAAGAAAGAGGTTATCTTGCACATATAGTGCGCCGCACTTCATCAACTTACGATTCCCGGATTGACAAATTAAATGCAGCAATTTAGGACACACTAAATTGACCAAACAGTAACCATGCCCAATCATCTGTACGGAATACTGACTGGGCCACGTACATTTTTTTGCAAAAAATTTACCTATTTGGGAAAACAAACAAAATATTAGTCATCAGTATTTTTTACCTATTGTTGATGACTAGTTTCCTTAGCTAATTTTTCTAGAAGCTAATCTCAAACTCTCAATTTTTCATCTAGAAAACACCCCAAAACAATTTTTTGTCCTCATACCCCTTCCTATCAGTTTATGATGAGAACAATATTTTTCAAAACCTATCCTGCTTCAGCAAAGTCTCTTTGTCTATAGCTGTCATAGTTGTGATTATCTGCTGTCATTTACCCTTGTTTCTCATGCTATTCACTATCCAAAGGTTGAAAAAGTGTCTGCTACTCTATCCCTGATCATCTTGTCATTTGAAAATCTGATCATGCCTAAGAAAAAACTCAGAATATGTGAAAGTTGTCCCTAAGTTAGATAGTGGTGTTTAGAGAGTTTTCCTTGGCTAAGATATCCTAGGCCAAAAAGCCTCTATCTAGTACCAGTCAACCATGAATTAGTTCCTATTCTGCAAAACAAGCATTGTTCTATCCATAGGTCGCACACCACTAAGAGGTCACTTTGTCTCATTTCATAAGAAGTTCAACAAAGATCCAAATTAGGAAAAGAGAAGGTTTGTCACTGTCTAAAGAAATATGCTTAGATCAGGCATAATCTCCATGAAACACCAAAAGAGCTCTCCAAGGTTCCAATGCATCTTTTTTTACATCTTTGCAGGGGTGTAATTTAATGACGATCAGTATACAAAGGAGGGAAAAAAGGGAAAATTTCAACAGGTCTTTCATGCTGACTTAATTTTCCATCAAGGCAAGTAAAGTACAGTAATTAAGAGCAACAAGTGTAGATGTTATAAATCCAAATGCTGCCTGAAGAGCAGAGATCATTCCTCATGTAAAATTAACACAAAAGACTGAGTGATGCTGATCAGCAGTGCTCCATAATCTCCTCCAAAATGTTGCTGCCCAATCTTTCCAAAGGGCATCATCATGTAGGGCATTAGAAGACAGCTGCTTCTTATGCTACATTGAACCTGGGATGTGGACATTAGTCAAAGGAAAATTTCAAGGTACCCTAAAAACACATTCAAGGGAAAGTTAGTTCAAAGGTGTGTAATAGTGAGCATTATCCTTATACGAACCACTTTATTCACTCCCTAAAAAATTCACAGTGATATGATACCAAGCAAAGACATATATTGCAGAGCAATGACACAGTGTTGAAATAAATGAAATTTCATGTGTATGATGATAACCTCCTTCATGAAAAGCAGATGGTTAGAAGCACAATTACAGAACTTCCTTCAAAAAGCAGAGGGTTAGGAAGACATTGTTGTGGCCTCCTTCACAAACAAGCAAAGGGCCAACATGTTCTTAAGTGACTTTAGAAGCTGTTGTGCGCCACCTCCTCCAAAGATGAAAAGAGGATTCATAGCAGGATTAAAATTATGTTTAAGAAAGTTTTCTTTTGGAAAGACAAGTTGAGGAATAGTGGTGACACAAATGAAAGATGATAAGTTAAAATGCCTTTTTCATATCACAAGAAAAAGGTTGACATGCTGGTGTTAAGGGCCTCTGATCTTGTGTTTATGAAAACCTCCTTCAAAGGATAAATCAGAGGTTATAATTTTGATTAAAACAGCCTCTTCTGAATGGTGAAATTGATAGACCAAGCTCTGTTTCTAGTCATTTCTGCATATTGGTATAGAGAAGCATTCACATAGAATGATCATTAGAGATCATTCTAATCATTCATTCTCTGATCATTCCTCATGGTATAGAGGCTATAGTAGTGTTTTTATGAGCTTTTTTCAAATGACATACTCAGTGACAGTCATAGAGAAGACCATTGCAATCCATCCAAATACCTTTTCCAATGGATAAAATAGAGAACACTTTTCATAATAAAATTACAGGTTTCTTGTTTGGGTTTGCAAAGTGACATAATAATGAGGAAGGCAGGTATCATAGGTAAAGTTTCAATGAAGAAAAAATATACTTTTTGTAAGGAGATAATTCAAGAATGACAAGTGGAAAAAAAAACACAGCTTACCCCTAAAATATCTATTCAAAGGGATAGAAGATATGCATATGATAATACCCCCATCACTTCATAAAACAGTGAATTGGCATTATGGTGTCAAGATGGCTAGTGTAGTGTTTTTATGATAAACCTGCATGGTAAACAAGCGGAGGCAAAAACACAGTTTTTATAGCTCCTTCACATCATAAACAAGGGGTTATAAAATCATCAAGGTATGATATGGTTGTTAAGAAACATTTCATTGAATATGGTAGAGTTAAAGAAAGACTGTTTAAAGGGGGTAAGGCATTTACAAAGAATAAGTCAGTTTGTTGAAAGAGGCAACCCCTCACCATTGTGCACAAAGCTACTTTTCAAAAAGTTTCATTCAAATTAAAAAGGAGAAGTTTGTTTTTTAAATTGAAATGAGGGAAACTTTGTTTTAAAATTATAAAATGCACGACCAAACGTTTCTTCATATCACTGTTTTTCAAACCTCGTGGGCAAGAGAAACAGTTTTGGGCGTTTTTTAAGTCATTTGCAACTGGTTTGAACGCACGACGCGCCTGTACATTTGCGTGGCACGCCTGTAGGTGCTCACTGAAGAAACTTGTTAAGGGCGCGGCACGCCTATGCGGTTGCATGACGCGCCTGTGCCCGGTGTTCAATGGGCGCCCAGGGCTGATAAAAACAATTTCTGAACACAGCGCGTTCCCCATTCAGGCTTGCTCGACGCCCATTAACCATTTATGAACGTGTTCCCCGTTCAGGCTTGCCCGATGCCCATCAACAATCTCTGAACGCATTCCCCGTTCAGGCTTTCCCGACGCCCATCAACCATCTCTGAACGCGTTCCCCGTTCAGGCTTGCCCGATGCCCATCAACCATCTCTAAACGTGTTCTCTGCCAGCCCGGGCCAATACTGCAAGAAGCCCTCAAGGTGTCAAAGATCAAATTTAGAAAAGCAAACTCATCTCCAAATACAACAAAAGACATGTTTGAAAGGTATTTATGTCTCTAAGTCCATTTTTTTTGGAGTTAAGAGAAGGTTTGATATCAGGGTCTAAAGGAAAACAGTGATAAGTGGAAAGGGCCGATTGACAGTTTTAAAGAGGTTTGAAAAGAACACAGTTTACTCTTCCAACTTGTCATATTTGCTAAATCATAGAGAAATAGTAATTAAGGGAGAAAGTTATGCTTATTATCATTTTAAAGGAGTCCCATTGATAGTGTCAAAGAAGCAGTGATAAAGGAGGAAAGATTTGTTGTCAGTTTTAAAAAAATTTCTTGCTGTGAGTAATTAAAGATAAAAACAGTCTTATAGAGAGAAAAATTGGATTGTTTTGAAGATCTTTTCTCAGTAACAAGAGGAGATGCTACTTTAGAAAAAGAAAATAACCCTCATCCAAAAGGAATTTGCTTGTTAAAATCATCATAGAACAACATTGATTAGAAAAGGAGACCTAAATCAGTGCCATAGGGGCTTTTATGTTGAATAAGGAATAGAGTGTAGTTTTAACAGAGAGATTCATCATTTCAGGTCAATAGCTTGTACTACATAAAACAGAGAATCACTGTTTGAAAGACTAGTGCCTTGAGAAATTTTAAATTTGGTTTTTCAAGTACATAAAAGATCATACAAAGTTTGTTTTGAAAACTACTTACTAAGTGACAGGGAGACTACTTTGTTTAGAGAAACAATGATCATTAAAGAGGGACAATTTGTTCAAAGGGAAAGCACATTGTTTTTCAAGAGTGTATTCTTTGCTTAGAGAGAATGGAAGATAGTGATTGGGTGAAACAATTTTGATCAGTTTATAAAGGGTTTGCTCACCTCTTAAACAATGTTTTCAAAAAATCAGTGATTGAGGGAAAGAGTTTTTGTGTCAAAAAAAAAAGGGGAATTGTCTTCAAAAACCACAAATATATCTTACTAAAGGCCTCTTTGCTCAAAACATAGTGCTGGAGAAGTGAATTTGTTTTCATTTAACAAATACTTGTTTTCCAACTAAAGAGAAAAGCAGTAGTCTATTTTTCAGTACATTTCAAGGTCTTGTTTGGTAAGTCAGTGAAGGGTATCAAAAGCAAAAATTCCTCCAATGAAGGACAGTAGAAGTGGGTATCACAATAGTTATGAGCCTATTACAACTCAAGAGGTGAATAAATCTCCTTCAGTACTCTTCAATTTTCATGAAGTAGGATGCTTGGATTTTTGCCAAAAAGTCCAAGAAGTAAAAAATCACCCTCCTTTAACACATTTGTTTTCTTTGAGGCTGCAAGGAAAGCATGTCCATCTAGTAGATCTAGATTTCAAACTCTCTCCTAGGGCTATCTCCAAATCTAATAAGATCCCATATATAGGAGAAAAGTGGTTCAAACAAACATACCTAGATTTGAATCACTATAAACCCTTTCTAAAACCAAACCATCAGGATGCTTGCCAAGCTATTTTCCCTTTTTCTCACTTATTGAGCAGCTATTCCCCCCTCATGAAAGTCATCATGAAGTATTTCACATGTGAAGGGAGGTTTTCCAGGATTTATGCCTATCACATCAGGCTTCTTATGCATTTCACAAGAACTCAGTTGCTGAACCTACCTTTCTTCCTCTACAAAAGCATTGACAAGATGGCCTCTACTGTCCAAAAGAAGCCCTCCTCTCAACAACATGCTTGTTTATTTCATCATTCCCTTATCAAGATCATCATCCTCCATCAACTTAAGAAAAAGGGAGTTTCTTGGGACTCTTTCATCTCCCATCCCGATTTTGCCATTGCCTCTTCATCTCATGCGCCTCCCTCACCATCCACTCATCATGTTTCTCCTTCTTCTAGTAAATCCACTCCTAAAAAAAAAAAATCCCCTATGATTGAGAGTGAAGAAGAAAACAGGCAAACTAGTGAGGAAGAAGGGCAAAGTGACAAGAAGAAAACTAGTGATGAAGAAGGGCAAAGTGACAAGAAGCAAACTAGTGATGATGAGGGACAAAGTAAAGAATCTAAGCATGACAGTGGGGAAGAAGGAAATGATGGTGAGCATGAGAAAAATGATGGTCAACATAGCAGTCATGAAGAGGAACATGATGGCAGCCAACACAGTAGTAAGCATGATGATGATGAGGGAAAAAATAGTGAAGGTAAAGAGCGCAACAGTCATGAAGAAAGCAGGGACAGAGATGAACAAGGCAGTCCTCAAGAAAAAAAACAAAGTGGCAGCCAAAAAAATGATGATGAGGGTCATGAAAGTCCTAAAAAATACACTTATTATGAGAAACAAGACAGCCTTCAAGCAAGAAATGATGATGGAAAGCAAACACCAAACAGTGAGCATTCTGAAGGGGGAAAAATGGAGCAAAAAGATCAAAACATTCCTAAGGGCAGCCAAGACCAAACCAAGGACCAAGTTGAGCAAGTGCAAGTTATGAAAATATCTCTCCTTTCTCCTCAACATAGCCAAGAGCATGTGCTAGCTTCCTCTCCTAGGCAAGGGGCCATGACTCCTCCTCCAAAAGTGGGGAAGCCTAGAAACTCTAGATCTGCCAAGAAGAAGATCACTCCAGCAGTGACTAGAAATGTCACAAGAGTGCTAAGAAGTAGAGGCAAACTACCTAAAAAGAGTATTGTTGAATTGCCAAAGAGGAAGAGGACCAAGAAGTCTATCCAAGGCAAGGGGAAAGAAAAAGAGGAGAGTAGTCATGAAAAGGAAAGGGAGTTTGATATCATACAGATAGAAAGTGATGATGGGGATGATGAAGCTAGAATTCTTGATGCTCTTTTACAAAATAGAGAAGCCAAAATTCATGACCTACAAGCTGATCTAGAAAAGTCAAAGGACCTCATACATGTTCTACAGATGCAAAACAAACAAATGAGTGGTCAAATGGCAGTTTATGAGGCCCGAGCTTTCAAATACCAAAGGGAAGCCTACAAAGCACAAATCAAGCTTGAAGATATTATGGGTGAATTTGATGATACTGAAGAATAAGAGCAGCCAATGAGAAAGAGGCCTAGGACTATGGGTCTCAAGAAAGCTTTGGAGAAAAAGAAGGAAGAAGAGGCAGCCCTTGTTCGATCTTATCCTCTTACTCAATTGCTCACCCAAGAAATAGAAAATGATAGAGAACCATGGCTTTAAAGGTCCAACAAGAATTTGGAGGATAAGTTAGAGAAAGCTAACAGAGACTTGAGTATACAAAAAAAGATGACCGGGCACTACAATAAGTTGAACCAATTTGCCTGAAGAAAGCTCAAACTTGCTCAAGAAAGGCTCAAGGCTGCCCGAAAGATGCGCCGGTAGAAAAAATGGAGAAGGCACATCAGGGCTTGAAATATTGGCCTTATATTCCTTACATGCTTCTAAGAACCCATGAGGGGCTTGCTCGCCAAAATTGAGCAAATTTTCACAATATTTTGTCTTTTGTGTTTTTTGGCCATAATTGCACATTTTTCAAAGCACTGCCATGGGTGCTAGGAGCATCCTCAGCTCATGAAAGTAATTTTTTTGGATGGAATAAATTTAGGGGTAGATAATAAAAAATTTTCAGATCCAAAGGAGGTGTTTTGGTCCCCCAAAGAGGCGAAAAACAGTGATTTTTTAACTTTCTGCCTCACATATCAGCAAGGGCTACTTTTCTGGTTTTTTTTTCCACTCAGTTCAGTTTTTTACATACTTCCAAGGATTGGTTTGGGAAAAATAAAGTAGTTCCAGAAACTAGACATATAGGGATTTCCAACGAGCCATCACGGGCCTCATTTTGACATCGGGAGGTCCCTCAAAAGTGGTCTACAAGACAGGGAATTTTCTGCTGCTACGTTCCTGTAGCATTTTGGCAAAAAAGGCAGTTTTCTAAAGTGGCTTATTCAAATGTGCGTTAAGATTTTTTTGGCCATTGTCAGTCATGAAAAGTCAATTTTATTTCCTTTTTTAGCATTTTAAGATATTTTTAAATATATTTTGTGCCTTGGGCTTTGCAAAGCCTCAAGGACAAAATCAGATATTTGTAATAGGCCAATGACCTTCTAGATGCTCTTGGATAGTTTATTTCTCTTTAGCCTATATATTCCAAGAGATCTCATTGTATCAAAAGGCTGAAATTGATGATATAGAGCAATACATGATATTACAAGCTTCGAAGAAACACTTTGTCTCATGATGTGGATGATTTCTTGTTTGTCTTGGATGGTGGAAGAGGACTATTTGTTGGATTCGTTGGCTTGGTAAATGGTATAGTGTTCCTATTTGTATGTTTTCCTTAGTTTATCATACATGTTTCCATGTTTCTTGCTTGCTTTAGGTTAGTAAAGAATATATTTGAGACATGCCCATGGAGACACCTCAAGTTTCTTGATTTCATTACGGCTTCTATGTTTTTCTTCTTTCTTCGTTATGTCAAAGAATTCTTAACTGCTCTTTGATACCCTAAGAACTTGTTATCAATTTCATTAATGGTTATTATGTATGGTATCTAGTATGATTCACGGTAAGGCCTATTTACTCATAGCTAACCAAAACCCCATTACTGAAACCTTTCTCTGAATGTTTGATTGTCCTAGTTGAACCAAAGAGGTCTTGTGTCGATCTTTCCCTTTGCCTATGCTCTGCAATCTTAGTTCAATGTTCCCAATATCTAAAAATATGATGTCTAGAAGTTCCCTCTTCGTGGATTGAGTTATTTGTTTTTCTTGGTTGTTTTCCCCAAAGTCTGAAGGTGATTTTCTCAAAGCTAGAGGGTCTTATACTTCTATGTATCGCCTGAATGTTTATTTTATGCATCTATCAGTTTGAGTTTCATCTATAGTGATTAATGGTTAGCCCTACCACATGGACGTTTGCTGTAAAACTATTTATGCTTAAACCTCTTTGTCCTTTCAAAAATTTAGTGTCCATCTCATTTCAATCCACCTAAAGAATCCATTTTTACCTCGACCAAATCGGCCCTGCAATATACCTTGTCCACCCCTTTGAGGCAATCTTGAACTTATCGACCCCATAGCCCAGTTGATCTAATGATATTTTTATCTATCCATCCTTTGATCAGTTATCCCTCAAAAACCTAAAAAAAAACCAAAACATACTTAACAACTAGCCTAAAATCAAAATACATAAGAAGCAAACAAATCTACATCCCTTGCACAAATAGAGAGAGCCCTCTCTGAGTCCAGGAAGGCTAGGTCCTCGGGCTCTAAAGTTGGTTTGATGTTACCCTGTCATTTGGCTTTCCAATCTGCCAAATCATGGGACACTAACATAATGGCTATCACGGTGGGACCTACTGAGTGATAAGTAAACTTAGACTTCCCTAAACCTTCAGAAACCTTTAATAATAATATCTTGTGGACTTATCCCACTGGACCCTAACATAATGGCGATCATAGTGGGACCTAATGAGTACATGACAGTCTAGCAAACTCTTGTAGAATCATTAGTCCTTCAAAATTAAACTCAGACAAATAGCCTAAGAAATCATTTAGAGTAAACTCTTATTGTTTCACCGTCTTAGCAAAATGATGAATCAGGTTTAGAAAACTCCTACAAACTAGGCTGCATATAAAACTCAGAAAACCCCAAAAAACATCCCTAGATTGGCTTTTTCTCAGTTATTGGCGGTGGAACATAAGTACATACCTCTAAAAACAACAAAACATCCACCTGGCGACTCCAATAGCCTCTAGTAGGCCTAATACTCCATAAAAAACCAAAAATTTCATAAATCATACAATTTTGTTGACTCATATTTCCCAAAAACTGAAAGTTCATGATGCAGCCTCTGAAATCAGTGACAAACTCAGTACAACTTAGGGATTCAGAAATCTTCATATAAACATAGGAAATCAATAGAATAAACTTGAAAATAGAACAATAGCTTTCTCAACAATCTAGTAAACTGTTGAAACTAAGTTTTAAGTCATTCTTGCAAGTTTCCACATAAAAGTTTTCTAGAAAACATTTTCCTAAAAACATCTTTGTCAGTATTGGTGGTGGACAATAAATCTCAAGAAAATCCACCTAGTGACTCCACTAGCCTTCATTTTGTTTTGACCATTCTTTACATTAGCGAAACCCCTAGAGAGGTAATCCATCCAAAAACAATCACAACTATCATCCTCTCTAAACTTTGACTTTGAAATCTGGCTTCACAAAAAATTAATACCAAATCTCACCCGGACCCAAATCCCCCTATCATAGTTGATAACCCAGAAAAGATTTTGTGGCAAACTTTCGAAAATAGTAACTTAGCTACCGATAGGACCATCCACAAAGAAAGCTCTGTACCCGAATGCCTTACATCCTTGCAAGATTCCCAGTTTGACTTGAGTTTATCAAAAACCCTTTTTAGAAGCAAGTTGCAAAGTAAAATCAACCTTGATGAACTTGAGCCCTTAGATTTGAAACAGAGTCCTAGCAGAGAAGCCTTACCCACTACACCTCCTAATTTTCAGCTTCTCCACCATTTTGGCTCGTACCACCCCAAATCTGCTCAGAATCAGTCCACAAGTCCAAGTACTTCTTCCACACCCATTCAGACCACCACTGTGCAAATCACCTCATCCCATACCACAAATCCTCATACTGTAAATCTACCATTCACTCCCATCATGGCAGCTTGGTATGCGCCTTTAGTGTTACCATTGCCTTTAGTACCTTTGAAAAATGATTACCAATCCCGAATCCCACACTTCACTGGAACTGAGGCCACTATCGCTCAACAGCATGTAGATAGGATCACTGATGCTTTTGACTACATGGAACTAGAAGATGAAACCATAAAGATGAGAATGTTTTCCCAAAGCCTAGGCGTAGAACCCAAGAAATGGTTTAAAATCTTAGCTCCTAACAACATACATGATCTCCCAGCACTTTACCAAAATTTCATAAACATGTGGGAAATCAGGAAAAACCCCATCCAAATCCCTTCCGAATATAACAATCTTAAAAGGAATATGGGAGAAAGTGTTCAGGACTATTGCACTAGATTCAACAGTGCCTATAACACCCTCCTGCCTCACATGAAACCTCCACTTGGCTCAGCATTAGCAAAATTTCCCGAAGGTTTCGATCCAGATATGAGATACCAAATAAGAGAAAGAGACCCCCCAACTTTAGGAGAAATGCAAAAAGTAGCTATTAGTGCCAAAGCCAACCTAGCTGAGAAAAGAGCTAGGATAAGATCAAAAAAGAAAGTCACATAATATGATAAGGTCATGCCTTCAGTTTCTTCCCTAGACCCCAGAATAGACAACCTAGTTAGATCCATGGAAAAAATGTGGGAAAGAATAAATCTGAATGAAAAATCACCTCTTAAGGACAACTAACCAAACCCTCAAAACAGAAACCAGAACCAAAATTTTAGAAGAGACCTGCCTCAGAACAAACCAAGGGAAAATGACCAACAGATCAGGCCACCTTTCAATGAAAACTATGTTGATGAGGAAGAAAGAGATATGGAACCACTTGATGAAAATCACTTAAACTTGATAGGTTTTGATAGTGAGGGTGAGGTCTTCTTCACAGAAGAAGAACAAGTTTTCTTCTCCTCAAATCAAAATGAAGCAAATTATGAGGACCCTGAAGATCCTGAGGTAGGATTACAAAATGCTATAATGGAAGTCCACAGGCAATATGATCTTAGGAGTAAGAAAAAACGAGACAACTCTAAGAAAGGTAGCTTAGACACTATTGTTACTAAAACCCCTGATACCATTCTTAAAAGAACAACAGATAGTAACAAAATCATGGCTAAGAAAACTGACCAAAACAAAGACAAGGCTAGTCAGCCAAGCCTTGATTGAAAATGTCCTAATACCTCTACTAAGATTCCCGAAACAACTGTATTGAACAAAAACCAAGATCAAAGTCAGCAAATTAAAAATATAGAGAAAGTCAAGGCTGAAAAAACTGAAGCAAATCTATCTAAACTACAAGCACCCTTTAGTTTCGAAGGAGAAGTTGCCAAGATCAAGGTAACCATACCCCTCACTGAGCTAGTAACGGTAGATAGGTACAGATCTCAGATTTTTAAAGTCTTAAACATAGAAAATGATGCAGATACTTTAAATCTGACAGATGACAAACCTGAGCTTTTGTTTGGTCCCAAGATAGAAGGAGAATACCAAGAAGGAACCGTTTCCCCATTCTACGTAAGTTTGAACATCCAGGACAAGGTATTACATAACACCATGTTAGATTCTAGCACTTCCCATAGCCTCATGCCTAAAGTAGTCATGGAGAGTTTAGGCCTAGAGGTAACCAAACCCTACAAAGACTTGTACTCTTTCGATTCAAGTAGGGTCAAATGCTTAGGCCTAATAAAGAACCTGTGTTTCACTCTAACACAAATACCGGCTAAAAGCCTAGTCATGGATGTAGTGGTGGCTGATATTCCTCCCAAATATGGAATGCTATTATCAAGATCACGGGCCGCCAAAATATGAGGTAGCCTCCAAATGGAAATGTCATTTTCTACCATCCCAGTTTTTAACCAGAATAGGAGAATGTACTAAGAAACTCACATGAAATATATGGTGAGAAACCTAGATAGGCCAAACAACACCCCATTTTATTCCATTCATTCCAATTTATATTATTTTATCTTATACAATGAAAGTGATATAAATGAGCAGATAAAAGGAAATGAAGAATATTTCAAATCATCAAAACAACATTTCTCATCCCCAGATAAAGAAACTGATGATCAAAGCTCTAAGAAACCTAGAAAACAACTTAGTAACATACATGAAAAAGAAACTCTTTGGAGTATAAGCTTTGACGGTTCTTGTGGCAAAACTGGTTTGGGGGCTGGAATCTGGATACACAATACTAACGAAGGTCATTCTTTCAGATTATAATTCCAATGTACCGATAATATTGTGAAATATGAGGCCCTTCTCCTTGGTCTGCACATACTTAAAGACTTAGGTGCTAAGAAAATATCAGCCCAGGGAGATTCAGAACTTGTAATTAGACAAATCAAAGGTGAATACTCGGAAAAAAACTCAAGAATGAGAGAATATAGGAATGCAGCCTTAGACATCCTTAAAACCTTCGAAAGATATGAACTCACTTATATTCCTAGGACTCAAAATAGCCTAGCCAATGAGCTCACCTTTGTCGCAAGCAATGGCCAAATACCATGTTTAAGTGAACAATACAGTATCCAAGTCAAACATCATCCTACAGTACCATACAACATTGACCATTGGCAAATATTCAAAGATGATGAACAAATTGATGATTTTTTGCAATCTAGGAATGAGTTTGAAGTAACTAAAATAGACTTAGGAAATGAAGAAGCAAGTCTTGACAAAAATGAAGACCAAGATCCAGATTTACCTTCTTTAACATATGTAAACTTGATTAATCATCCATATGAAGCTGAGACATGTGAGGACCTAGACCAAAGAGAGCTTGAAGTATTACACTGTGAAAATGACACCATACCCAGAGGGCTTGCACCCTTAGAGGAATTGTTTAATTTTAATGATGTGGCCAAAAAACCAAAAATGGAATCTACCGAGGTTGACATAGAAGAAAATAAAATAGGAAGCACATAAGAACCAAAAATGATCAAACTGTCCAAAACTCTCCCTCCTCACATAAAACAGAAATACATTGAGTTGTTTAAAGAGTTTAAAGATGTGTTCACATGGGGATACCAAGATTTGAAATCATACGACACAAGCATCATTCAACATAAGATCCCCCTCAAAGAAAACCAAAAGCCTTTCAAACAGAAGTTGAGAAGAATAAACCCAGTCTTACTATCTTTAGTTGAGAAGGAAATCAAAAATATGTATGATGCTGGGATAATAGTGTCCCTTAGGTACTCTGAGTGGGTTTCAAATCTAGTATCAGTCAGGAAAAAGACCGGTGAGATCAGACTTTGTATTGATTTCCGAAACCTGAATAGAGCCTCTTTAAAAGACAAATATCCTTTGCCCAAAATGGACCACATACTTCAAAACGTGGTGGGTGCTAAAAGAATCTCATCACTTGATGGTTTTTCCAGTTACAACCAAGTGCTGGTTTTTCCTATTGATAAACACAAAACTACTTTCACCACACCTTGGGGCAATTTAATGTACGTTAAATTTTTTTTTGGATTAATGAATGCTGGTGCCACATTCCAAAGAGCCATGGACGTAGCTTTCTCAGAAGACATAGGTTATGTTAGCACCTGAATTGGACCCCAGGCTGAACAGGCAAAACAGTGTAACAAACTAAACCACGCTCATCCTTGTAGCTAGCCCTACAAGGATAGGAGAGGGCTCTTTCCGTGAAAGAATATTCAATGGAATACAATAAATGGATTGATATTAGGCTAGGTAAAATGAAGAGATAAAGGCTTTTAATAAAATAAATGAATTTTCAGGGATGTGTGGAACAAAAATGGGACAGCTAAAACCTGGAATTAAATAAGGACACAGGGTATTTCATGGGGCAATATAAGAAGGAAACTTAGAAACTAAAGTTAAATAGGGATGGGATGGACAGAATGGTGAGGAGCTGAAAAGGGCACAATAAATGGATCCTTTTCAAACAGAAGAAAAACACAGAGCATATAAAAATGGATTCTACCTTTCTGTCTTAAAAGCATTCAAAAAGAAATGTTTATGGATGAGAGATGGAACATAAAAATTTACATATGAAACAAAGGAAGAAACAAGTGCTAAATCTCATACCACATGGATCCCACAAATCAGAGCTGCATCTTTTATTAATCCCTGTCAAACTGAACAATGGGCGCAAAATTTTCTTCCACACTTTTCCCCTACTACTCAATCACAAAACTATGATTTACCATTACAATAAATACACTGAAATGTGGGAGCATGGATCCACAGAAAAGGGAGCTGTTCTAACAGCTGAAGAACTGAAATACCATCATAGTAATGAAATACAACAATCTACCCCTGAAAATAAGGGACAACATTGCATTGGATCACTTGGAGATTTCGCTGTTATGCTGTATGAAAGAAAATAGGTAATCCAATGAACAGATTTCCTATTTTGCTGCTGTTGTAACAATATTTGCTTTTTAAATAAGCTTTGCGGCCTTTGACTGTCACTTTTCTTTCCATTTGAATGAAACCAACTTTTTAATAAAAATACCTTTGGAATGAAACTTTTGCCTTTGGTGAAGGCAAAATCTATGTCGGAAGGGGGGGGCGAAGGGAAATAGGTGGGACCCATGTTATAATCAGAATCAGAAGGGGAGGGAATATATAATGGAGCGTTGAAATCGTAATCGGGATCGAGGGGAGGAGCAAGGTATACGATATATAATAAAACAGTCAAAAACACATATTTGCGATGGTGTAATCGCAATCGAGATCGGAGTGGGGCAAGATAATGTGCCGACGGATTAACCAAAGCCCTTGTATAAAACAAAATAAATAAAATTTGAATTTAACAAAGGCAAAGGGGCCATTACATTACGAATGGGAAAAGTTTATTAAGCGGTGGGCCCAGGTCTAATCGGCATCAGAGATCGGAGGCTCGGGCGGATAACATAACAAATTCTACCGATGCGATTGGGAGGACGCAATGAACTATGGGACGTCCGATCAACGGGGAAGATCGACGGTGCAGGATCAATCGGGAGTTGGCCATCGGGATGAGTCAATCGGAGGGGCTAATTTGAATGCGCCGATTGTGTATGAGTCATCGGATAAAGGAGGAATATCAACAGCGGAGTCATCAATCGAAGGTTTTGCCATCAGGGAAGTGGATCGGGAGATGCGATCGGGTAATTGGAAGAGGGACTTGTGATTGGATTGGATAGGAGAGTTTTTTTTGTGATTGGCTAATCGGAGGGGGACTTATGAAAGTGTCGATCACCAATGGCCCGATTAGCTCTGAGCCGTTGGATCGGCGGGGGCAATCAACGGTTGGATGTGCATCGGAGGGGGACCAATACAATCGCATCGGAACTTTTGGATAAGGGTGATCGGGGCACTCAAATAAACATTGCGATTTGGGATGGAAGAGTAGCGGGGTTTTATAATAAAACCTTTAGACTTTATAATGAGGTTTTAAGGGGTCATGCGGGGGAAGTGGTTACGTATTGCGATGCAACGGGACTTTATAATAAAATATTTAAAATGTTTATTACAAAGTTTCAATGGAGTATAGAGGGGAAGTGGTTTTTGGAATAAATCACATATTTGTTAAATTATTTTATAATGTGATTTTATAATCGGAAGGGGGGAAAAAAGGGATTTATAAAGGAAAATTTAAACTTTAATAAAACAAAGTTTAAGGGAAAAATGGGAAATAGGGATTTTTTTGAAGATATAGGGAATTTTACTTCACTTAAGCATAAATTTCAATCTAGAAGTCAGTTTTGAGAGTGTTGTATACCGTTGGAAATATCTTTTCAGGCTCTTTCTGATGGATCTACTAGGAGGATGATTTGGGGTTGAACATGCTGTGGAAAAATTCTCTGAAGGCAGGGACATCACTTTGTGGAGATAACAGCTTCTGAATTGTGACTTATTAGACATGATGATATAAAATTACATAATGAATAATAATATTAAAGGAAAAATATCATGTTTTCACCTCAAAACATGTTTTTGAGGTGAAAATTACATCAAGCTGAATAAAATATCTTTTTAATCTTCTAGGTACAGTGACTTTGAATTTATTGACCTCCTCATGACCTTGCTGATATTATTGACATTTGACTCACTTATTTGACCATGGTGAGACCCTAGAACCTAGTGAGACCCATCCTATGACCTAATGATGAAATTTTGAGATTGAAAGTGAATAATGACTAAAGACCATAGAAAGGAAAATCAGAAAGTACCTTATGAGGGGAAACTGATAAAAAATTACTACCATCAATGAATCCATGACCTAGTGGAATGGTGAAATTTATTCGGTATGAGACACCTATTATGCAAATGCAAAAGAGCAGTTTTGATCACTGATGGCAGTATGACTAGACTGACAGTAACATTGGCTCCAATGGGGATGGTAGCTCCTTGGAGGTGCCAAGAACACCATAGACCAAGTAGCCTTATCCATTGGGCATGGAGTAAAAAATACTGAAATTTGACACAAATGAAAACTGACTCTGACTCAAGACTAAGACTAAAAACTGAAATGAAACCAAACCATACACATATCAACCAAGTTTTATAGCCTTCACCTCGGGCCCCAAACTTGAATGAATGTGCATTTGAACTCTGATCAAAATAACTTGGTATATACAATGATGATGAGATAGATTCTGATTTCATGTCTTCAACAATGGTAGTGCTTCAATAGCCTACCATTTATTGCTCCACCCGGACAAACTTGGCCATCCATTTCTGAAAGCAAGAAAGAATTATGTCCCCTGTATGCTGTAATTCTGTATGGTCCCTTCCAAAGGTTGTCAAACTTACTGTGTTTCCCTTTGTCTTCATTTCTTGCATCCCATTTCAACACTACATCATTTAGCTGAAACTTTTCTACTTTTGTCTTCCTGTCATAGATCTTTTTAATCTTGTCTTGCAACTGACTTGCTTTTTGTGACACTTCTTCTCTTGTTTGTTGAAGGTGAATCATCTGGTTGATCCTTCGTTGGTTGTCATCATCTTCGCTGCCAACTTCTTGTAACAATCTCATAACTGGAACTGTAAGAGAATTAGGAAAGACAACATCAGTACCATAAACCAGCTCAAAAGGTGACATACCTATTGATTTTTTACTGCTGACTCTGTCTGCCCACAGTGCGCTGATAAGCTTTCGGTGCCAATTTATTTTGTTTGCCTCCAACATTTTCTTAATTATATTCATCAGCGATTTGTTCGATGACTCTGCCAGGCCGTTGCCTTGTGGATAATATGTTGTTGAATGGCCTAGCACGATGTTATATTTGTCACAGAAATCGATCATTTTCTTTGATCTGAACATGGCTGCATTATCTGTCACAATTTTACATGGGCAGCCAAAACGAGATAAAATATTCGATTCAAGGAATTGAATAATTACCATGTCAACCGCTTGTCTGGCAGGGATGACCTCGATCCATTTCGTGAAGTAATCTTTTCCTGTCAGTATCCATCGATGTTGTGCTAAGGATGTGGGATGTATTTCTCCTATAAAATTGAGCCCCCACTGCTGAAAGGGCGCATTTACTAAAACTGGTTTCAAAGGAAGTGGAAGCAATTTCTTCTTCGCTTGGAAAATTTGACATTCATGACATTTCATCACTATTTTATATAAATTAGAAAATAATGTGGGCCAATAATACCCGGTTGTCAATACCTTGTTCACTATAGTTTTCCAAAACAAGTGACCACCACAGTTACCTTTATGGAAATCGTGCATTACCTTCTGAGCTTCTTCTTCAACCAAACAATTTAGCAAAACGCCTCCTGGATCCTTCCAAAATAGAGCACTGTTTAAAATGCAGTACTTTGCAGATTTAAGCTTCAAAGATCTACCTTTACTCTTAGACATGCCTGGAGGAGGTGACAAATGCTGAAGAACATACACAATATTTGAATACCAAGGGGACTGCAGAAAAATATCTGAAATAGGAAACAACAAACCTTCATCTTCCTCTTTTGACATTGTTGTAATGAGGTTTATATCTAAAGCATGTAGATTTGATTGAGCCATCAATTTTTCCAAGCCTTGGACTTTGATCAATTTCGTGGGCTTGATCTCCAAATCATACTCCAACATAGCTGCTATCCATTTGCCTCTTCGACCTTCTCGATTAGTTTGCATCAACACATCCTTCACTGCTGCATTAGGGACATATGCTATAGTATGTGAATGCAGAATATAGACCCTAAAATCCTTCAATGCCTTGATAAGGGACAATGCCTGTTTTTCAATAATATTATATCTTAAAGCAGCATCTCTAATAGTCCTACTGAAAAAGGAAATTGGATTTTCTACTTCATCTCTCTTTTGCATTAAGACAGTAGCCATAGTATGCTTAGATGCAAATGAAAATATGATAAAATCTTGAGTATAGTCGGGGTTGATCAAATTTGGGGCATTAGACAAAGAAAAATTTACCAAATTGAATGACTTGATAACTTCTTTGCTCCACTTAACAGTATTGTCTTTCTTCAACATATTGGTCATTTCTCTCAAATGTTCAGCCAGATTAGGTATAAATCTGCATAAAAATTCATCTTACCATTGAAGGCCTGAATCTCTTTCTTATTCCATGGAAGATCTGTGAGCTGAATTGCCTCCACTCTGGCTGGATCTATGCGGATGCCATATTTAGAGATGATATGCTCGAGCAATTTTCCCTCATCCATGGCAAAAAGGATTTTCTTGGGATTGAGAGAAATCCAAAAATTTCTGCAATGCTGAAAAACCACTCTTAAATGGTGCAAATGCTCATCGTATGAACCTGAAAACACTGTCAAATCATCCAAATAAACAACAAGAAAAACTTCTTTTTCATTTGCAAAAGCAATGTCCATTGCATGCTGGAATGTGGCTCTAGTGTTCTTCAGTCCGAAGGGCATCTTGGCATACTGAAAGGTTCCCCAGGGTGTTGTGAAGGAACTTTATCTTGGTCCTTCTCATGCACCAAGATCTGGTTGTACCCTATGAAGGCATCAAGTAGTGACATCCTAGATGCTCCAACTACTCTCTGCAGAATATGGTCCATTTTCGGAAGTGGGTAATTATCCTTTAAGGATGCCTTATTCAAGTTCCGAAAATATATACACAATCTTATTTCTCCAGTATTTTTATGCACTGGAACCAAATTTGAAATCCAGTCAGAAAATCTAATGGAAACTATGATACCTGATTTGTATAACCTGTTTACCTCCTTTTCAATTGATGGCAGCAGCTTTGGATTGATTCTTCTCAGCTTCTGTCTGAAAGGCTTCTGATCCGGCTTGATAGGAATTGTATGCTGAATTATTTTATTGTCATACACTTTCAAATCTGAATAATCCTATGCAAACACATCAGAAAATTCAGAAATCAACTTAACATACTTCTCCTTTACCTCAGGGGATAATGCCTTTGACAGTTTGATGAATTTGGGCTGGTCAGCTATTCCAATATTCACATCTTCAACTCCTTTCTCCGTGGGCACCAAGCTTGGTTTCTTTGTGACATCATCCTGATCAAAAAGCTCCTCTAGAGGTATGAGACCTCTAGGAATTACATTATCCTTTAGCTGCAATATGTCCATCTGGTTTGCTTCTAACTCCTGATCATCAACCTCATACTCACCCTCTATGGGAGTATCTTTGAATTTTCCATCACCCTGCAAAAATGCATTAATCTCATTGTCATCCCAAAATACTTGCCAATACCTTAAATTGTCTGGAACAACAGGCCTATGTTTGACATAGATCTCAAACTTATTATTGGAGTTCATCGGAATCTTCAAGTTACTTGCAGTAGTGGCAAGGGAATCAACAATAATGTTTTGCATCCTCGGCACTGCTGTCAAAGTATATTCAGGGAATGTTTTCAAAATGTCCAAGACTGCATTTCTGTATGCCCTCAATCTTGGAGGTTTTGCTTGGTATTCTCCCTTCACCTGTTTGATTATCAAATCGGAGTCACCATACACAAAAATCCTTTTTGCATTCAACTTCTTCAAAATTTTGAGACCTACAATCAAAGCCTCTTATTCTGCTTCATTGTTAGAGCAATCAAAAGCTAGCTTATAAGCACAAACTATAACATTGTTGGGGACCTTCTCAGGCTGGAAAATACGGCTCCTAATCCATATTCCAATGCCTGCTCCATCCTTACCAACAGCTCCATCAAAATCCATACTCCATAGGTATTCTTCTTCTTCTTGAAGATGCTGGAAATTTGTTTCTTTCTCTTCTTTACCTTGGCTGATTTCTAGCTGTTGACTGTCCTTTCGCTGCTGGCAGGCAGGAGGTTTAGAAGTGTTTGTTGCTTTATCCTTTTCCTGTTTCAGGAATTCTCTGAAATTCTCTGAAATCTCAGTTATTTCATCTACTTGTACCAATTGAACATTCTCATCATTTAAACCACCATCAGAATACAAGACAAAAGACTCTAAATCTGTGTGGACAACATTAATGGGATGATTTACAGGCTTGTCTTTGTTGGTAATCATATATTTCATTTTCTTTTCTCTATATAACGTCCTCAACTGGCCAAATACAGGGATGGTGGCATAAGAGAAGTCAAGCTGCATGGTTCCCTTAAGTTTAGCACCCCAAGACCTAGATAGAAGCATTCCAAACCTTGGTGGGACATCAGCAACAACTATGTCCATCAAGACATTCTTTGCTAGAATCTGATCTAAAGACACTACCAAATCTTTAATTAGACCAATACAGTGGACCCTACTTGAGTCGAAGGAATAAAAATCATGATATTTTCGAGTGATATCAAGGCCTAGCTTCTCCATGACAGCTTTGGGCATGAAATTATGTGAGTCCCTAGAGTCTAACATAGCATTATGAAGGATAAACTCATGTACTCTAAGACTCAAGTAAAAAGGAGGGAGTTCATTTTCTTTGGATTCTTCTATGGCTGGACTGAAAATAAGTTCAGGAAAATCGTCTTGTACATTAACCATATCAGAAATAGAGTTTATTTACAAGATTTTGGACACCTGAGTTTTATACGCACTATTCTTCACCAACTCTGTGAGGGGCATAGACACCTTTAACTTAGAAATTTCATTTTCTAGATTAAAGGAGGGAGTTTTTTCTACCTCTTTAATGGGCGGGTCTTTCTTCTCTATTTTCTCCTTTATTGTGTTCTACTAGTTCTTTTAATTTGCTGCATTAGTAACTGCAGGTGCTTTACTAGAAGAAGGGTCAGCCGGTTGCTTTTCTTTCTTCTGTGCATCGTTCTTCATTTGGATTTATTTTCTCTTTTGAATGGGACTGGTTGTAACCTCTCTGTTCCTCAAAGAGTACTACCTTTTCTGAGCTGACAGAGCGTTCATATACCCTCTCTGGTAGTCATTGGACTCTTCTTCCAATACTGTGTCATCGACCAAAATGAAATTTTGGTCTTTTTGAATATCTGGAGTCGCTACTGTATATTCTTCGTCTTTTGTGAGGAAAATTGGTGCACCATCAACAGTGAAAAAGTGATTAGCCTCAATCACAGGATCATCATCATCTGAATCTGTCCCTTGTACATAGTTTTTCTGCAATGGAGTTTTAATCTGCTGCTACGGTGGCACAGCTTGGTCCTGCGTTCTTTGCTCTCTCTCTCTCATTCTGAATTGCGGCTGCTGCCCCCTGAAATTTGGATTTCTTATTTGAGGCTCAGGTCTGTCTGCAATGGTTAACCTATCAACCATTTTTTCTACAGTTCTGATCAGAGTGTCCATTTTAATGTCTGAAGTAGAGGTCTCCTCTTTTATTGTGACTCTTTTCTTAGCTTTGGCTCGTTCTCTTTTAGCTAGCAGATTAGCTTCAACGTTTACCGCTATCTTCTACATGTCTTCAAGTGAAGACGGGTCTCTTTCACGCAGCTGATATGCCATGTCGGCATCAAAACTGTCGGGAAATTTCAACAATGCTAATCCCACAGGAGGCTTCAAGTTAGTTGGAATAGCATTATATACAACATTGAATCTTAAACAACAATCCTGCACAGTTTCATCCACATTTCTTTTAATGTTCTCATACTTAGACAAAATTTGGAGTGGGTTCTTTTTTACCTCCCACCGATCCAGGAACTGAGTGTGCAACTCCTGCAAAGTGCGAATTGAGCCTGGTGGTAAGGCTCTAAACCATTTTCTGACTTCTCCTCCGAAGCTTTGAACAAACAGCCTTATTGTTACATTCTCCGCTTCTACCTCATGCAAATCAAAAAAGTCATTCATTTTATCAACGTGCTGCTGGGCCATGATGCTCTGAGTGGCATCAAAAATAGGAATTTTACTTTGATATTCAGCTGGCATATCATTGAGGACCTGGGGTAAGACCAAGGGTGCATACCTGGCAGCCATAAATCTGGGTGGATTTACAACAGGATTTGTAGGATTTGAGGGAGGTGTTGATGGAGGAGATGATAATTGGGAATTGACTGATGGGAGTGCTGATGAATTGGGAGGGGGAAATGTTGTTTGTGATGATTCTGAAGGCTCAGGAATATTAGTTATAGTGATGGACTGAGGAGAATTCAAAATGTAATCGTCAATGGAGGAATTTGCTCTTTGGACTTCAATATCTACAAGGAATTCAGGATCTAAAACTATATCATCAATGTCATTTTCAGACTTATTCCTAAATAAAGAAAGCTCAAAATTCTCGTCAAAGGAAAGGTCTTATACAAAATACCATTCACTGGGCCAATTATAGGATCTGAAGACGGGTCTGGGGCTTAATGATCCTTCTTGTCTTCTGACAATTCTTGGGATAAGATTTGGATTTTCAAACATAGGGGGAGGAGTTGGATCTAGATTAGCCTTGGTGTATCTTCTTGAAGCCAGTGTGGTCGAATTTCTATTTCACAGAATTTTATTTCCAACCTGGCAAACTCTGAACATCATCGTTCAAAAGTCTAGAATTATCTAATGTACTGGGGCAATTTTCAAGTTAGATGTTACGTTTATAAAACTAGACCGGAGATTGATTGAAGCAGCGTTTATCTACTTATGCACTTGCAAAGCAATGTGCAATTCCAAGGCTACCTGGCATAACTTCAGTCTCCGTCTATAGTTTACAAAATGAATAACACTAACAAACAAAAAACTCTTGAGCATGTCCCTAGTATGGTTTCCAGAGAATGTTAGCACCTAAATTGGACCCCAGGTTGAACAGGAAAAATAGGGTAACAAACTAAACCACGCTCAGCCTTGTAGCTAGCCCTACAAGGACAGGAGAGGGCTCTCTCCGTGAAATTATATTCAATGGAATACAATAAATGGACTGATATTAGGCTAGGTAAAATGAAGAGACAAAAGCTTTTAATAAAATAAATGAATTTTCAGGGATGTGTGGGACAAAAATGTGACAGCCGAAACTTGGAATTAAATCAGGACACAGGGTATTTCATGGGGTAGGATAGGCAGGAAACTTAACAACTAAAGCTAAATAGGGATGGTATGGACAGACCGGCGAGGAGCTGAAAAGGGCACAATAAATGGATCCTTTTAAAATAGAAGAAAAACACAGAGCATGAATGATTTCCCACGGCAGAGCATATAAAAATGGATTCTACCTTTCTGTCTTGAAAGCATTCAAAAAGAAAAGTTTATGGATGAGAGATGGAACATAACAATTTACATATGAAACAAAGGAAGAAACAAGTGCTAAATCTCATACCACATGGATCCCACAAATCAGAGCTGCATCTTTTATTAATCCCTGTCAAACTGTACAATGGGCGCAAAATGTTCTTCCACACTTTTCCCCTACTGCTCAATCACAAAACCATGATTTACCATTACAATAAATACACTGAAATGTGGGAGCATGGATCCACAGAAAAGGGAGATGTTCTAACAGCTGAAGAACTGAAATACCATCATAGTAAAGAAATACATCAACCTGCCCCTGAAAATAAGGGACAACATTGCATTGGACCACTTGGAGATTTCGCTGTTATGTTGTATGAAAGAAAATAGGTAATCCGATGAATAGATTTCCTATTTTGCTGCCGTTGTAACAATCTTTGCTTTTTAAATAAGCTTCGCGGCCTTTGACTGTCACTTTTCTTTCTGTTTGAATGATACCAAATTTTTAATAAAAATACCTTTGGAATGAAACTTTTGCCTTTGGTGAAGGGAAAATCTATGTCGGAAGGGGGAGGAGAAGGGAAAGAGGTGGGACCCATGTTATAATCGGAATCGGAAGGGGAGGGAATATATAATGGAGTGTTGAAATCGCAATCGGGATTGAGGGGAGGAGCAAGGTATACGATATATAATAAAACAGTCGAAAACACATATTTACAATGGTGTAATCGCAATCGAGATCGGAGCGGGGCAATATAATGTGCCGATGGATTAACCAAAGCCATTGTATAAAACAAAATAAATAAAATTTGAATTTAACAAAGGCAAAGGGGCCATTAAATTACGAATGGGAAGAGTTTATTAAGCGGTGGGCCCAGGTTTAATTAGCATTGGAGATCAAAGGCTTGGGCGGACAACATAACAAATTCTGCCGATGCGATTGGGAGGACGCAATGAACTGTGGGACGTCCGATCGGCGGGGCAGATCGACGGTGCAAGATCAATCGGGAGTTGGCCATCGGGATGAGTCAATCGGAGGGGATAATTTGAATGCACCGATTGTGTATGGGCCATCGGATAAAGGAGGAAGATCAATGGTGGAGACATCAATCAGAGGTTTTGCCATCGGGGAAGCGGATCGGGAGATGCGATCGGGTAATCGGAAAAGGGACTTGCGATCGGATTGGATTGGAGAGTTTTTTTTTTTTGTGATTGGCTAATCGGAGGGGGACTTATGAAAGTGCCGATCGCTGATGGCCTGATTAGCTCTGAGCCGTTGGATCGGCGGGGGCAATCAACGGTCGGATGTGCATCGAAGGGGGAGCAATACAATCGCATCGGAACTTTTGGATAAGGGTGATTGGGGCACTCAAATTAACGTTGCGATTTGAGATGGAAGCACGGCGAGGTTTTATAATAAAACCTTTAGACTTTATAATAAGGTTTTAAAGGGTCATGCGGGGGAAGTGGTTACGTATTGCGATGCAACGGGACTTTATAATAAAATATTTAAAATGTTTATTACAAAGTTTCAATGGAGTATGGAGGGGAAGTGGTTTTTGGAATAAATCGCATATTTGTTAAATTATTTTATAATGCGATTTTATAATCAAAAGGGGGGAAAATGGATTTATAAAGGAAAATTTAAACTTTAATAAAACAAAGTTTAAGGGAAAAATGGGAAATAGGGATTTTTTTGAAGATATAGGGAATTTTACTTCACTTAAGCATACATTTCAATCTAGAAGTCAGTTGTTAGAGTGTAGTATACTGTTGGAAAGCTCTTTCTGGGCTCTTTTTGATGGATCTACTTGGAGGATGATTTGGGGCTGAACATGCTGCAGAAAAATTCTCTGAAGGCAGGGACATCACTTTGTGGAGATAACAGCTTCTGAATTGTGACTTATTATACATGATGATATAAAATTACATAATGAATAATAATAATAAAGGAAAAATATCATGTTTTCACCTCAAAACGTGGTTTTGAGGTGAAAATTACATCAAGCTGAATAAAATATCTTTTTAATATTCCAGGTACAGTGACTTTGAATTTATTGAACTCCTCATGACCTTGCTGATATTATTGACATTTGACTCATTTATTTGACCATGGTGAGACCCTAGAACCTAATGAGACCCATCCTATGACCTATTGACACAATTTTGAGAATGAAAGTGACTAATGACTAAATACCATAGAAAGGAAAATCAGCAAGTACCTTATGAGGGAAAACTGATAAAAAATTACTACCATCAATGAATCCATGACCTAGCAGAATGGTGAAATTTATTCAGTATGAGACACCTAATATGCAAATGAAAAAGAGCAGTTTTGATCACTGATGGCAGTATGACTAGATTGACAGTAACACGACCCT